>CM047426.1:57724395-59031895 GCA_026168455.1 Theocolax elegans
GATTTCCTTGATATTTCGGGAGTATCTGAGGAAACTCGGGGTAACACCAATAATAACGGAATTTCCTGGATATTTCGGGAAATTCTAAAAAATTTCAGAAAGACTCCACTAATTACGGGATTTTCTGGATATTTCGGAATATCTGAGGAAATTCGTGATTTTTCTACCAATTACGGGATTTTCTGGATCTTTCGGTAATTGCTGAGGTATTTAAAAAAAAACTCCAACAATTATGGTATTTCCTGGAAATTTGGGAATTTCTGTGGTTTTTTGGAGAACTCAAAAATTAAGGGTTTTCCTGATATTTCGGGAATTTCTGAGGTATTCTGGATAACTCTACTAATTACGGGATTTCCAGAGATTTCCGGAATTTCTGAGATATTGTGGAATGACGTACTAATTACGGGATTTCCAGGATATTTCGGGAATTTCTGAGAATATTTGGAATGACGCTACTAATTACGGGATTTCATAAGAATATATATAAAACGATAAAGCCAAAAAACGCAATAAAAATATAATAATAAAAAAAAATAATAAAAATAATAAAAAGTATATTAACAGTATTAAAAATATTTAAAAAATATTAAAAATATTAAAGAGATTAAAAAGATAAAAAGCTACAAGGCAATAACTCAATAAATAACTAAAACGTCGCATTATAAAAATCATATAACGAAGTAACATCCACATCCACATTATATTAAAATTTTATACTGTCAAAATGACGATTTAAGTATAAATTATGTTATATTTTTTTAAATAGTTTGTAAAAATTAATTTTTTTTTAATTCAATATATGATCGCGGCACCCAAAGGAATAATAAGACATAGTATTTGACTTTTTATAGGTATTTAATTAATTTTTTAATGATTTTAAAATTTAAGTCTGAGCGTACGTCCGTACGTCCGTACAGGCAGACTTTATATTTTTTAACTCTTCTTATATCTCTCTTGGATTTTCGAAAAAATGAATTTTATTTAATGAAAGTGATCGCGGAACCATACGGACTAATTAGTAATAGTGTTTAACTTTTGTATAGGTGTTTAATTACTTTTTTAAATGGTTTAACCTCGATTATTTAAAACGATTATTTATTTGTTTATCTCGATCAGTTATAACTGAAGGTAACATTAAGGACTGGACATCATCAACAGGAAGGAAATATTTTTTTTTTAATTTCGTAATATGGGTTCCAGTAGATGATGCCCCGTCGACCTGGAGGTAACAGTAGGGACCTGGACATCTACTACAGGAAGAAAATTTTTTTTTTATTTTTATAATGAACCTTCCAGTAGATGATGCTTCGATGACCTGGAGGTAAAATTACTGACCTGGATACTTACTACAGGAAGAAAAAATTTTTTTTTTGATATCGTAATATGCCTTCCAGTAGATGTTGCCCCGATGACCGGGAGGTAACATTAGTGACCTGCACATCATCTACAGGAAAAATTATTTTTTGGTTTCGTAATAGGCTTTCCAGTAGATGATGCCCCGTTGACCTGGAGGTAACAGTAGGGACCTAGACATCTTCTGCAGGTAGAAAATTTTTTTTTTGATTTCGTAATAGGCCTTTCAGTAGATGTTGTCCCGTTAACCTGGAGGTAACATTAGGGACCTGGACATCATCTACAGGAAGAAAATTTTTTTTTTATTTTTATAATGAATCTTCCAGTAGATGATGCCCCGATGATCTGAAGGTAACATTGGAGACCTGGACATCTACTACAGGAAGAAAATATTTTTTTTTGATTTCGTAATAGGCCTTTCAGTAAATGTTGCCCCGTTAACCTGGAGGTAACATTAGGGACCTGGAAATCATCTCCAGAAAGAAATGATTTTTTTTTATTTCGTAATGGACCTTCCAACATATATAGTAATTATTATAAATTTATGATAATTTTGTTAATAAACTAAGAGATATTAACAACATTAGTAGAATGTATTATGTAAGTAGTAGATGAATTCTCAGAAATTTAGGAAAATTCAGTTCATTAAGTAGATATTAAATGACATTATCCACATCCACATCCATCCACATCCATCCACATTATATTGAAATTTTATACTGTCTAAATGACGATTTAAGTATAAATTATGTTATATTTTTTTAAATAGTTTATAAAAATTAATTTTGTTTAATTCAACATGATCGCGGCACCCAAAGGAATAATTAGACATAGTGTTTGAATTTTTTATAGGTTTTTAATTAATTTTTTAATGGTTTAAAAGTTTAAGTCTGAGCGTACGTTCGTACGTCCGTACAGGCAGACTTTTTATTTTTTAACTCTTCTTATATCTCTCTTGGATTTTCGAAAAAATGAATTTTTTTAATGAAAGTGATCGCGGAAACACACTGTTTAATTAGAAATAATGCTTAACTTTTTTATAAATAAACCTCGATTATTTAACTCGATTATTTATTTGTTTATCTCGTTCAGTTATAACTGAAGGTAACATGAAAGACTGGTCATCATCAACAGGAAGGGAATATTCTTTTTTTAATTTCACAGGAAAAAATTAATTTTTTTTTAAATTTCGTAATGTGCCTTCCAGTAGTTGATGCCGCGATGATCTCGAGGTAACATAAGGGACCTGGCAAGCGTAACAAGCGTAGTCAAAGTGTAGGAATATGAGAACCTCTGCGAGGTATTTTCTAGTCCGTCGTAAAAGAGCATGTTTTAGAAAGCGAAGTGAGTGTAACGCACAGTGTACCCTCTGCGAGATAGACGCCACGCGGTGGGCTAAACTAATTTTTGTTTTCAAAATAAAATATCTCGGCGTAGAATCTAGCTACTTGAACAAACCTTGAACTAAGTTAAAGCTTCTCAAATGTACTTTCATGAAAAAATAATAAACATACGTGTAAAAAGTTTCTTGACCTAAAAAAATACTGGATCCTTGCTGCTTTTACGGAAGATACAGATTCTTGTTATTACAAACAAAAAATGGTTATCCGCGATTACAACATTTAACTTTCTGTCATTTCAACAATTCAGCAGATCACCATTAAGCAGGTATATGCAATAAAAAATTCTGGGTCAGTACCCGGGGAAGAGAAATTAAATTTCCTCAAAGCCAATCTAGCAGACAGGCAGATAACACAAAATAATCCGGTAAGAGCTTAAATTTCCTGAATGACCATCTAGCAGACACGCAGGTAAACCCAAACAACTCGGGAAAAGAGGTTAAATTTTCTAAAAGCCAATCTACCAGACAGGCAGCTAAAACCAAATAACCAGGGAAGTGAGATTTAATATTCCGAATTCAATTTCAGAAGACAGGCACCTAAAGCCAAATAACCCGGGAAAGAGATTTAATATTTTAAAATCAAAGCTAGCAGATAAGCATCTAAAATCGAATAACCCGGAAAACAGAGATTTAATATGATAATGAAAGATCTCCATTTACGTATTAATATAATTTACATTTACATTTGCATATTTATATTATATTGCTTTCAATACGAACGTAATTTACGTGGCGTATAATGACGTATTAAACATAACGTAGTATCCGTAACGTGTTATGCTCATTTATTGATGCGTACCATTTGATACTAAAACGTATTTTGCTTGGAGTCTTTTAAGACCATTGATTAAAATGTTTATTAATTTTTCGTTTTGTTATTTATAGAAATATAAATAATTAATATTAATTTTGACTCTCAGGGTTGCAGGATGAGGTGGAAATAATATTTATTACAATTATTTATGTTATGAAAAATAGAGTAATAACAATTAATTTTTATTATTTGTTCAAAGATAATATATTTTCTAATATATGGGTGATGGGTTCTATAAAATGTAGATTTAATATTATAATATTATAATATTAATTACAGAGATTTATTTTTTTTTAGCAAATTTATTTCTTCAGATAATCGTTTAAATTCTCTCGTAGCTATTTCCTCATCTTCCTTTTCTAAGGTAATTCGCAACGGTCGGCAGAACCGAACACTTGGCGGCGTTGGATTTATCCAGCTACAATCTTCGGATGAACTTAATTCACGATTATAGTAATGTTATCATTATTTTATCGTATTAAAATTACTACTTTATAGTTATTACTACATTATTAGTTTTTCAACATTCATCTTTAAATCTTAATTTTAAACATGTAAAAAATAAAATAAACATAGTTTACAGAATAACAATTGTAATATAGATATATATTAATTGAATCAAATCAAAATGTAATTTACTATTATATTAAAGTGGATCGACTTTTGGTCTCCGGTTCTCCGGTTTTTTAAATGTGCATTTTTTTACTTTTAAAGTTTTATTTTAATTGGTCTTTACACTTTTGGGCCTTACATTTTTGGGCCTTACATTTTTGGGCCTTATAAATTTTGGGCCTTATAGTTTGATTGAACAAACAGATATTAACTACTAGGTTGATATTATTACCAGAAAATTATCTTAATAACAATAATTAAAATAGCCAAAATGCTTGCTTCGCTCGCAGTTGAATAATATTGTTAACATAATAATTCTTTACCATCAAATTACATGTAAGGTAACTAATTCCCATATTTTCTCTACTTATTTATATTTTTATTACACCTTTTCTATATCTAACTTATATACCATAATATTTTTCTGCAATTGAAAGAATTCAATTCGAAAACACCTTCCAAGAAGGTGTCAAAACCCGCAAGTATTGTGCTATTCTAATCAAACTTTGAAAATTATTATCTGATAAATAAATTATGCAATTCAATCTGACATTGTTATCTGATAAATAAATAATTTTAATTTCTAACTACCTTATTTTATCTATTTCTTTGAATTTTAATGAAACATTTTTATAAATATTACGAAAATTTCGTATAAAAAATTTCTGCAATTGAAAGAATTGAAATGAAACTGAAATCGACAAGTATTTTGAATCGTACCATAAATTTATATTTTATATAAACATTTTTATATATATTACTTAAACTTCGTAAAAAGTTTCTGCAATTGAAAGCACTGAAATCAAACTGTAATCGACAAGTATTTTGAACCATGCAAAAATTTCTACCAATCTGAATACAGATTTTTTTATATGAAAAGTATCTTACACTATTATTTTTCATTTCTGGCCCTCACATGTTTTACAGTAATAAATAAATAATATTCTAATGATATTAATTTGTGCAAAATTAATTTCTGCAATACTAATAAAATGGACATTTCTTTTTTATTCTTTTAAATAATAAAATAATACTTGCACCACCGTTGGTTAAACGCTTCATATATGTGTTAATTCTGACTTACTAATGTATTCCTTTACATTTATGAAAGTATATAATACCGTGAAGAAACTGCAATGAGTAATAATATATAAATATTGCAATAGCCATCGCAGGCATCTTTTAGGAACTTTATTAGATAAAAATAATGATGTCTATTTTATCATTGGTGATGTAGGATATTAAAATTGCCAGATAGTATTGCAATATTTATATATTATTACTCATTGCAGTTTCTTCACGGTATTATATACTTTCATAAATGTAAAGGAATACATTAGTAAGTCAGAATTAACACATATATGAAGCGTTTAACCAACGGTGGTGCAAGTATTATTTTATTATTTAAAAGAATAAAAAAGAAATGTCCATTTTATTAGTATTGCAGAAATTAATTTTGCACAAATTAATATCATTAGAATATTATTTATTTATTACTGTAAAACATGTGAGGGCCGGAAATGAAAAATAATAGTGTAAGATACTTTTCATATAAAAAAATCTGTATTCAGACTGGTAGAAATTTTTTCATGGTTCAAAATACTTGTCGATTACAGTTTGATTTCAGTGCTTTCAATTGCAGAAACTTTTTACGAAGTTTAAGTAATATATATAAAAATGTTTATATAAAATATAAATTTATGGTACGATTCAAAATACTTGTCGATTTCAGTTTCATTTCAATTCTTTCAATTGCAGAAATTTTTTATACGAAATTTTCGTAATATTTATAAAAATGTTTCATTAAAATTCAAAGATAGATAAAATAAGGTAGTTAGAAATTAAAATTATTTATTTATCAGATAACAATGTCAGATTGAATTGCAGAATTTATTTATCAGATAACAATTTTCAAAGTTTGATTAGAATAGCACAATACTTGCGGGTTTTGACACCTTTTTGAAAGGTGTTTTTGATTTGAGTACTTTCAATTGCAGAAAACTATTATGGATTATAAATTACTTATAAAAAGGTGTAATTAAAATATAAATAAGTATAAAAATAGAATTATCTTAAAAATGCAATAATTAATATATTTAATTTTTAACCCATTGTATATATCATATGGATATTTGGAAAAGTGTATGTTATACTTGAATAATATTTATTTCATCTTCAAACAATTTTGCATCTGTATTTAAAGCATTACATTGAATTTTAGATCCGTTATTACTATTGAGTATACGTTTAAAAATTTTATGAGTTTTATCAAGAATGAGTAAACAAATACACATTCTTTCATGTTGTGTTCACAACTTTTTTTTTGCGCACGGAAAAAATACATATATTATGTATTCTTGAAAAAACAATTTTAAAATATATATATATATATTATATAAATATTCCGCCGCACGCACACACACCCACATACATACATACATATATATACACATATATGGGCTATTTCATGTCAAGTGGTACGATGAAAATTTTAAATCACTCCAAAATTTGAGAACAGGCTGGAAACATCTTCCAGAACATACAAAAAAAATTTAAGTGTTAAAAATAATTTGCTTAAGAGTTATTTGACCATGAAAAGTGGAAATTTTTCAATTTTTTAGAAAAATTTCTATTTTTAAAGCCATTTATCTCAAAATCTGTTGATTTTTTTGAAAAAACATTACAAACAACTTTTGTTTAAATTAATCTTTAGAACTTATCTACCCTGGTTAGATTTCTTAATTTTAAAATCTCGAAGAGATAGAACACCCGGACATATTGAATATCCAAAAAAAGGCTACTACACCATAATCGATTTTAATCTAACACCTCTCAAAAGTTCACATTTTTCGCGAGCTTTCGAATGGCTTGGGTTAGATTATTGGCCAAGACCGCTGGTGTAACTTATGCCTCATAAACCTCATAAAATCACTAATTTTCACGTATTTTAGGACATAACTTACACCAAAGGTGTAATATATATATATATATATGTGGTAATGAACAATTAACTTACCAAAAATAGTAAAGTGCATAAACTTAATTGTAGTATTTAGTAAAAACCTATTAAAATTTTAGATTATTTTAAACGGATCTAAATAGAACTATACCTCTTAAGATTAATTTATTTAAGTCATCGCCAAGAGTTCTATATATCATTAATATTTTGTACTTTTAGAGTAATAAAACTTTCTACTTAATTAAATTAATTTTTGTATTAGTTTTAAAAAATTATTTATAATATTTTAGTGGTATATAAATAAAAACATGTTTCTTCCATTTCTCCCGTAATTCGTAATTTGCACCCTCTTTCAAAATTTGCGTTTTAATCCATAATTATATCCAATTATTTTTTCCTTTAGTTACAGACCCCATATATTAATTTTAATTATTATAAACAAAGGCATTCCTTAAATAACCTTTTGTTTCTAATAAATACATACTTGTTTATTTAAGATATTGTTTTATATAAATATACGTAATCTACTTACTTATATATCCATACAATTTTTAAATTTTGATTTGGATAATATTTAAATTAAATACTACTAAAATAATAATTTTCGAAAAACTTTTGAAATGTAATTCGTATTTTATATTGCCACTGTTAAAATTTGAATTTTCTTTTGCCATTACTGTTTATAATAGAATTATGTTAAAAATGCAATAATTAATATATTTAATTTTTAATTTATTGTATATTTCACATATAGATATTTTAAACGGATCTAAATAGAACTATACCTCTTAAGATTAATTTATTTAAGTCATCGCCAAGAGTTCTATATATCATTAATATTTTGTACTTTTAGAGTAATAAAACTTTCTACTTAATTAAATTAATTTTTGTATTAGTTTTAAAAAATTATTTATAATATTTTAGTGGTATATAAATAAAAACATGTTTCTTCCATTTCTCCCGTAATTCGTAATTTGCACCCTCTTTCAAAATTTGCGTTTTAATCCATAATTATATCCAATTATTTTTTCCTTTAGTTACAGACCCCATATATTAATTTTAATTATTATAAACAAAGGCATTCCTTAAATAACCTTTTGTTTCTAATAAATACATACTTGTTTATTTAAGATATTGTTTTATATAAATATACGTAATCTACTTACTTATATATCCATACAATTTTTAAATTTTGATTTGGATAATATTTAAATTAAATACTACTAAAATAATAATTTTCGAAAAACTTTTGAAATGTAATTCGTATTTTATATTGCCACTGTTAAAATTTGAATTTTCTTTTGCCATTACTGTTTATAATAGAATTATGTTAAAAATGCAATAATTAATATATTTAATTTTTAATTTATTGTATATTTCACATATAGATATTTGAAAAGTGTATGTTATACTTGATTAATATTTATTTTATCTTCGAAAAATTGTGCATATTTTTAAAAACATTACATTAAATTTTAGGTCCGTTTTTATTTTATGAGTTTTATCAGGAATAAGTAAACTAATACACATTCTTTCAAGTTAGATTCACAACTTTTTTTTGCGCACGGAAAAAATACATATATTATCTATTATTGAAAAAACAATTAACACGTACACACACACACACACACACACACACACACACACACACACACACACACACACACACACACACACACACACACACACACACACACACACACACACACACACACACACACACACACGCACACACACGCACACACGCACACACGCACACACACGCACACACGCACACACGCACACGCACGCACACACACACACATGCACACACACACACACGCGCACACACACACATGCACACACGCACACGCACACGCACACACACACACCCATGCCAGGTTTGCTGGTTCCGCATCGTGGCGCCTCCCCAGGTGGTGGATAGGGGAATGCTTTCCAGATATGGATGGTACCGAAAAAATCAAATATTCGGGGCGAACCAAAACCAGATAGGGGAAGGCACCCCGAAATTAAACCAAGTATGGATAGTGAGCTAAAAACAACACTACCCCAAGCGGGCATGGCAATCCTGTCAAATCCCGCCACTGATTCCGATCGGGTGAAAGCCCCGGTGGTCAGTGCTGGTCCCAAGGATTTTGGGGGGGACCAAACTCACACCGTTAAAATGGTAAGTGCTGCGGAGGTTGGTCACTCGGCCTCTGTAGCATCTAATGCTACGTGTGACCTGCCCTCGACTGGGATGTCGAGTGACGCTGACAGAGCTTTTCTCCGTCTGCGGGAGAAGGTAGATACCCTGGTGGAGTTTGTTCTTAATAAGATCAATATCCACAAAGAGCTGAAGAGTATGGCGAGAGCAACCAGCAGAGCTCTCAATGAATACGCGCGGGTGAACAGTGCTGTGTGTGTGACAGCGCCGAAAACTAAAATGGCGGATGCGCGTAGGGATGGAACGTGCCAAACGTCGCCCATCTTTCGCGCTGAAGAGCGTCAATGGAGGCCGGTGGAAAGGGAAAAGCCTTCACCACCTCAGCAACCCCCGGAGAAAAGGAAGAAGGGGTCGAAGCAGCCCACTAACAAAAATGGGCCAGCAGATGCTTCGCCATCCGTTCCTAAGACGAGTGGGAACCAGTCAATAGTCCCTGACTGGGTCACAGTAGTGAAGAAGGGCAAGAAGAAGAAGATGAAGGACAGCCAGCCGAAGCAGCATGAACAGCAGAAACGTGACAGCAAACCGACCAAAGGCACGGCAGAGCCTAAGGCCGGAGTAAGACCCCCACGCCCAGATGCCATCAAGATCAAGACACCTAGCGGGGGCTCTTCCTACGCTGACATTCTCCGGAAGGTCAAGGCTGCATCGGAGCTAAAGGCACTAGGAGAACGGGTCACGCGTATCAGGCGCACCAGGGCTGGAGAGCTCCTCCTCGAACTGGGGCGACCCGGAACGGAAACTGCGGAGCTGAGGACAGTGGTCTCGTCCACCCTGAGTGGGTCAGCAGAGGTCCAGCTGCTGACTCACAAAGTGTCCATCACCATCAGGGACATGGACGAGTCCACGACAACAATGGAGGTGGCCGCAGCGATTGCGGCAAAGATCGGGCCAAATGTGGTATCCCCGGATAATATTAAAACCAGGGGGTCCTACAGTGGCACCCTAGCTGCGACCATCCAGCTTCCGGCAGTAGCAGCCAAAAAACTGCTGCAAGACGGGAAGCTCCGGTTCGACTGCGAGAGGTATCCTCGCGCTGCTACCGATGCCACGAATCAGGACACATCGCGAGGGAGTGCAAGAGCGCAGTCGACCGGTCAGCGCAATGCTATCGGTGCGGCCAAGAGGGCCACAAAGCAGTGGATTGCGAGGCCAAAGCCAAGACCTCGCATGAGGAAGGAGCACACATCAAAAATGATTAAGGTGCTCCAAATAAACCTCAACCACTGCGCTGGGGCCCAGGACTTGCTGTCCCAGCTGGTCAGAGAGGAGAGAGCGGACGTAGCGATCATCAGCGAGGAGTTCCGGGATCTCGAGAAGTCGAACTGGGTAAGGGATGCCACGGGCAAGGCGGCCATCTGGGTATGTGGAAATATACACATCTCCAGAAAAATGGTCGCCCCCCTTCCCAGCTTTACCTGGGTGGAGGTGGCGGGGGTACGCATGTACAGCTGCTACTTCCCGCCCAGCGATTCCACCGAGGACTTTGCGAGATCTCTGGATGCAGTCGTCACCAGTGCTCGGTCCTCACGGCTACCGGTCGCAATCGGTGGGGACTTTAATGCTTGGGCGACGGACTGGGGTAGCGCCAAGACCAACGCGCGTGGTCGCGCACTTCTCGAGGCGTTCGCTCTACTGGGGCTGGAGATCGCTAACACAGGGACAACCCCGACTTTCACAAAAGCCGGCAAGTCGTCCATAGTCGACCTCACCTTCGTCGATCCTAGATTGATGGGGAGAGGGGGACTCGGCTGGAAAGTTAGCGATCGTTACACGGGTAAAAAAAAAAAAAAAAAAAAAAAAAAAAAAAAAAAAAAAAACCGAGCTAGATCGATGCCTAACGCATCGATCATTGCCGCCGTACCTCGCCTTTGGCATACCGGCGGTCGTCCTTGTCACGTCTCTTTTGCTATCTGCTTGTCTTCCTTATCTTAGACTGTGACGGTTTTTGGACTACGGAACTTTCCAGAGTTCGTATTTGTCTTTTCCTTTTCTTGCGATTCAACTCTTTCTATGTTCTCTCTTGTGCTTCGGTTTTGTTTTTTATTTTTATTCCTTTTTACTTTATTTATTCTTTTAACTTTTGGGGAACTAGGGACTAGGACTTTCTATTTTTGCTACGTCTTTCTTCTCTCTTCCTTCTCTTCCTACTCTATTCTTCTTTCTTCCTAATATCTTCTCTCTTCCTCTTCTCTCTTCTTTCTTCCCTACTTTCATTTCTCATCTACTTTTATAAAAGAAGGAGTTCCTACCTAGCGTCCGTTCATTCTCCCTGACTTTCATACTCTTTCATACTATCTTTCAGACTTAATCTTTCATCTTCATTCTTTCTACTTTCTCTCTATTGCCATTTTTCCTCTTTCATCGTCATTCATTCTCGTCAGTTATATTCTATCTAATAGAAAATGTTAGTTTACCTATTGTCTAGTATGATAAGCTATCTCGATTACCTCTGTATCTATTTCCTTTCCTATTCTTCCATTTGTTAGTTACAATGGAATTCTTTCTAACTTAGCCACTTTCATTCCCTTCTCACTTATGCTTTTCCTTTTTCTCTCTCCTTTATCTCTTATCTATCTACTTTCTGGAATATTGTCTATCCCTAAGCTACTCACTCATTCTCTTCCCCTAACTCTTCTGCTTCATCAGTTTCCACTATTTCTACGACTAAATCTCTTTCTAGAATTTCCGTAGCATCCTTTGCGAGCAAGATTTCTTTTGTCATCCTTGTCAGCCTCTCGGTCCCTTCCTTTGTTTCCAATAAGGCTTTTGTGTCTCTCATTCCTGCCTCTGTCTCCTGCATGTGCTTTAGTCTTATTTGTTCGTACTTCACGCATTTCCATATAACATGTTCCGGGGAGTCTGTCTCTCCGCAGCTACACAGGTCTGATTCTACAAAGTTAAATCGCAATCTGAAAGTTTGAAAACTTCCATGTCCACTGAGTATTTGCATTAGGTACTTGCTCGGTTTAAGCCACGTCTTTTTCCTTCTTTCTTCCACATTTGGCATTATCTCATATGTATGTCTGCCCTTTATAGAATTATCCCACCTCGACTGCCACACTTTCCTCAATTCCTTGTCCAATTCACACTTTGCATTGTATTTCCTATTCCATTCATTGCCTGGTAGAGGATTCTCCACCGTCTGGTATGTGAATTCCATGTATTTAAATGCCTTGTTCTTCCTTATGTAATACATTCCTATTCTTTTCTCACATTCCAGATCTATCGGCAAGTGACCCGTTATCATTGTGATGGACTCAGCCGAAGTGGTTCTATATGCTCCCGTTGTCTTCATTAGAGCAAATCTCTGTGACATTATTAGCTTTTTCTTTTGGACATTATTTGCGAGTTTAAACCATCCTGCTGCTGCGTACGTTATGATTGGTATGTATACCTCTTTGTATATTATTTCTAGAGAACGATAGCCTAAGCCCCACTCATCTCTAGCTAATCTTGCTAACCTTTGGAAGATTCCTCTGGTTTTCATTGAGATCTCCGTGACATGATGCTGCACACTTAAGCCTTTGCCAAAAGAAACTCCCAGATATTTTACTGGTTCCTGTCTTTTAATTCTCTTGCCATTTATTTTAATTACTGGGTAACATTTTTCATGGAATGTTCCCTTGGCTAAGAGCATGCCGCATTTATCTGGTGCATGTTTCATTTTGACCTTTTTGCTCCATCTCTCTATCATGTCAATTGCAGCTTGTCCTCTTATTTCTAGTTCTCTCCTGGAGTCTCCTTCTACTATCACTGCCTGATCGTCAGCATAGGCTATCGTCTCATGTCCTTCTCTTTCTAATGCGTGAAGTATTTCGTCGAACACTACGTTCCATAGTATTGGCCCCAGTAGTGAGCCCTGGGGACAACCTTTTGTCACATCTTTGCTCGCAGAGTTGCCACCTTCGGAAATAATTACTTTCCTATTACAGAGGTAATCCCTAATTATTTCATACAGTCTCCAGGGGCATCTCATGTGTCTTAGCTTTTCCAGTACTCCTGGCCACCATACGTTATCAAATGCTCCCTTAATGTCAAGAAACATTATGATTACGTACTTCTTGTTGGATTGCTTTACTTTATTAACTACATAGACAATCGCATCTTCTGTGGATCTATTCTTCCTGAAGCCGTATTGTTTATCTGAAAGACTGGGTTCCACTACTTTCTCCAGTTTTCTGATTATCAATCCTTCCAGTATTTTGCCTAGTATAGATAAAAGGCATATTGGTCTATACGAGCTTAGGAGACTTGGATCTTTATCGATTCCTTTTTTAATAGTTATGACCTTTCCAACTTTCCACATGTTCGGAAAGATGCCATACTTTAAACAGCTATTGTACAACTTTAACAGATCTTCGCCGACTACCTCTAGAGCACTTTTAATTATTATCAGATCGAAACAGTCTGTTCCTGGAGCTTTACCTGGCTTCATTTTCTTTACCACTTGTACCATCTCTGTTATTGTAAACTCCTCCGTTTCTCTGTATTCGTCTGTATATCTGTTGTTCTGCAGCCTTATATTCGCTTGCTCTTGTGTCTCTGAGTATATTTCATCGTCGGGAAACAGTTGGTCTAGAATCTGTTTTGCTGTTTCTTCCCAAGTCATCGTGTATCCACTATCTGTTAGGATGTTACTTGCGATGTCTCTAATCCTTGCCTTTTTGGCGGCCAGTTTGTACGGTAAGCTCCATGGATTGTCATTGCCTTGTCTAGTTACGAACTCTTGCCATTTATGGGTCTTTGTCGAGTCAATTTGCCTTGTATACTGTCTCTTGGCCGTCTTATAAACCCTTTTCTTATACTCTCTCTGTTCTGGGTTTCTTTCCTTTTGAAATTGCCGTCTCAGTTTGTTCGTGTATTTTTTGGCCTGAGTCAGTTCTTCATTCCACCATGGGACTTTCCTATTTGATTTGTTCTTTGTTGGTATGGCTTTGTCACATGCCATCCTTATGCCTTTGGTTATGTTTCTCAAGCCGGCGATCGTTGAGCCCGTATCGTGATAGTTCGGAATTGGTTTCCAGTTTTCTCTTAGAGTGTGTACAAATAAACCCCAATTAGCCTTGCTAGTCATGTAACGCCTCATAATTTCGCTGTTTCTGTATCTCCCGCTTACAGCCATTTCTCCTATTTCGAACGTTATAGTCCTATGATCGCTGGAAGTCCAGTTCTTTTGAACTTTCCAGTTATGTATTCTCTCTATCATGTTAGGTGAGGCTATTGTTACATCTACGTGTCCTTCTCCAACTTCACTTGCAACTGTTGCTATGCTATTAGGGTCATTTATTACACTCAAATTATTCTGGATAATGAACTCCTCTAGTTTTTCTCCTTTTGCGTCTGTGTCTACTGGACCCCATAAGGCTGATCGGGCATTAGAGTCGATACCAATGATGAAGTTCTTTCCTTCCAGTGCATTAATAATTGTTTGCAGCGTGTTAAGATGCACTTCGATATCATCCTTTAGTTGGAAGTATCCACTTATAAGATATACTTTATATGGTATCGAAACTTCTGCAACCGCAAAGTGTGTCGTGCAGAGATTTGATATTTGCAAAACTACTGCGTTCGGGTCTGTTATAGCTATAGCAGCCCATGGGTTTTCCTTTCCAGAGACAATTCTTATTCCCATTCCGTAATCCATCACTTTATTCGATCTTGTATACGGCTCTTGTAACATTAAAGCTTGTATGCCATTTTCATACGCTTTTTGCCTGATCTCGGGTACTACCCTTCTCGATCGCCTGGCATTAAGTTGAGCTACAAATAACCTACTGTTCTTATTCTCCGTAATCCGTGTTGTTGACAAGCCTCTCTAATGCCTTAACATAACAAGGGCATTTTGTGTCTAGGACGTTGTGTTCAGCCTTTTTCTTGGCCTTTACACAATTAATACACTTTTTCTGATTATTTTTGTTCGGGCATTTATCAAAGGAATGACCCTTTTCGGCACAGTGAGAGCAGTATACCTCATTATGGCATACCTTGCTGATGTGTCCGTAACCCTGGCACTTAAAGCACCTGGAGACGAGCACGAAATCCTGTACTTTACACGATTGATAATCTACGAATACTCTCCTCTTTTCTAACAGCCTACTTCTCATTTCAGGTGTCACTTCTACTACCCAGTTCGTCCTAGTTCCCTCTTTCTTGCCTGTTTTAAATTTCGGAATTATCTGCCTTTTGGCCTCGTCCTGTGTGCATGGGTTCTGTTCGGTTATTATTTCGACTATCTCTTTCTCGTTTATGTTCTTCGGTAGATCATAGATGATCAACCTCGGTCTCTGTTTTGTTGGTTTTGTCATCTCGAAATTTGCCCTTAGTTCTTTCTTGTTTAGAATCTTCTGCAGAGATTCTTCGTTTTCGGTTTCTATCAGCAAGCCTTTATTAATTGTACGCAGGCTTCTGATCTGTACTTTCTCTATTCGCGGCCTGAAGTCCGCCTGAAACTTCTGCTTCATCTCTTCTTCTGACTTAAATGTATCGGCAGCTTTTGGTCTTATCACCAGTTTGTGGTTTTTCGGGTTCTTAATGTTTACTTGCTTTGCCGTTTCTTTCGGCGCGGCAAGTCTTTTAGCAACCCCTGCATACGACTCTTGTTTGCTTTTCTCTCTTTCGTTTATTGCTTTTATCTGCCCTTCCAGATATGCACTTTTCGCTATTAAGGTTGACATAATAGCGTGTATGTTGTGGAGAGCCGTATGCGCTCTCTCACTGTCTTTCTTGACGATGTAATTCTTTATTATCTCAATTTGCTGCATCACATACATTGGTGTTTCCAATATATGCCGTTCCTTCTTAGTTTCAGGTCGGACCTCAGTTTCTGTCTCGATTTCCGATTCCGAAGAGGAGCTCGAACTGTTCTCGGCCTTCTTGCTAGTTCCTGGCCTGTATCTCTTTTGGTCCTTCGACTCCCCCTCCGAGGAAGACGACAGGACACGCTTACCCGTTTTCTTGTGAGTACTTTTTTCTTTGTTTGTTGTTGCGGCTGCTGTGATTTCTGTGGGGTTGGGAACCCCTGTATTTTCTGGTCTGTGCACCATTGAGTGTTTATTATTTTTACTCATTTTTCATATTATATTAGTGTATACTTTGTGCATCCTCTAGATTACACGACGCAGTAAACTCTAGCAAGTTATTCGGTGATCACCCATTAGCAGTTGTCGTTTTGACGGGTTTGACCGTGAGCCTTAAACGTATCGTGGCCTCGTCAAATACAATTTAAACCTCCGAGTGCTGCTTCCCTTCCAGGTGCCACCTGGAGCAACCTCAGCAAGTTTAATTTTTACACACGCTGCTGCAGGGCAGCCCGACTAACTGGCGAAGAAAGCCCGGGCCCTGGTACTATCGTGCGGTCCGGGCGTGCACGATCGGCGATCCGAGCGCCGACCTCCCGGTTTATATGATGTACCCTCTTTACATCCAGGTATTCATAGTACTTCCCGTCGAGCTATGGGTTTTCACTGCCTCCCTTGCTTGGCGCACTGCCTTCTCGTGTCGCAGATACGTTTACCCTGAGTTTGCGTCTTAGCACCAGCCGGCCACCTCTCCAACCGACCAATGCCCATTGCTGCGATTTAGCCTACCGAGACGCTGAAGCCTACACTTTCAGCCATCGGCGTTTCCCCCTCTGGCGGCGTGGACGCACGCAGTTGGTTTTCCAGAGGCGTTACACGGGTAGTGACCACCAAGCACTCGTGTACCAGCTCCAGCTGACCAGCGGGAGGACAAAGCGAGCAGGAAGAGGAGCAAGAGAGAGATGGGCACCAGCCACATTTGATCGTGAGACGTTCCTCTGCTCCCTTGAGGGGGCAAAAGTGGAGGGAACCGCCGAAGAAAAAGCACGAGGCCTCACGAATGCCCTAACAGCGGCTTGCGATGCCTCTATGGCCGTGAAGTTTAACCCTCGCGGCCCCCCACCGATAATCTGGTGGAGTGAGGACATCGCAGAAAAGAGACGTGAGTGCCTGCGTGCCAGAAGGCTGCACCAAAGAGCGAGGGGAACACCGCGGTTCCAAGATCGTTCCGCAGAATACGAACAAAAGCGGAGGGATCTCAAGGTGGCCATCAAGGCTGCCAAGAGAAAGTGTTGGCGGGAGCTCTGTGAGGAGGTGGACCACGACCCCTGGGGCAGACCGTATAAAACGCTTATGAATAAGATCAACCCCGGGGGAGCTGTTGCACACACTGACCCAGTTTTTCTGGACGGAGTCGTCCGCCACCTGTTTCCAGAACATCGGAAAAGGGCAGCAGAGACGGGCCTGATGGCCACCATTGGTGCAGCCGAGTCGCCAGACATTAGTGAAGCCGAACTGAGGATGGCCGCTAAGGGTATTTCCGTACGTAAAGCCCCAGGGCCTGACGGAATACCTGGCCTGGTCGTCAAGACAGCGGCGATGAGTGCTCCGGGCTTGTTCCTGGACGCATTCAACGCATGCATAAGAGGAGGTTGCTTCCCGGCCCAGTGGAAGACGCAGAGGCTGGTACTCCTACCAAAGGGAAACAAACCCCCGGAGGAGCCATCATCTTACCGCCCGCTCTGTCTACTGGATATAGTTGGGAAGCTCCTGGAGCGGGTGATCTGCGCCAGGCTTGCAGAGGCCATCGGTCGGGCCGGAGACCTCTCCGACAACCAGTTCGGCTTCCGAAAGGGTCGATCGACCATGGATGCTGTAGGCATAGTTGTTGGCATAGCCACAGACGCCATCAATGCTGGTCGGAGTGCAAGGCGGATGTGTGCCATCATCACCTTGGACATCCGGAATGCCTTCAACTCTGCCAGATGGGACGACATCATGCTGTCCCTGCAGCACTTCCAAGTGCCACTCTATCTCAGGGAGGTCACCTCGAGTTACCTGACTGACCGTACTCTGCTCTACGACACCGACGACGGTGTGCACTCCCTCAAGAGAGCTTGCAGGATAGCCGCGCTAAGGGTGGCCCGGGCGTACCGAACCGTATCTGACATTGCGCTCTCGGTGATCGCGGGGACCGCCCCCTTCGACCTCCTGGCAGCCGAGAGAGCTGAAAGACACCGTGAGGGTGGGCGACCCGTAGAAGAGAATCGCTGCCATAACCGATGGTCATTGCGGACCGTAGAGGAGTGGCAGCGGAGATGGGACTCAGCCAGGGACGGCCGCTGGACCTACCGCATCATCCCGCGGATCCAGAAGTGGGCAAGCAGGAAACACGGCTTCGTCAGTTTCCAGCTTACCCAGGTGCTGACCGGGCACGGATGCTTCCGTAGCTACCTATTTCGTATAGGGGTCTACGGCAGCGCAGAGTGCCCGGCTTGTCCAGGGGTGGACGAAGACGTGGAACACGTCCTCCTATGGTGTCCTCGTTTTAGGGAGGAACGGGACCAGTTTCAAGTCACTTGGAGCGGTCCCCTCACCCCTGAGGGCATCGGGGCGTGCCTGCTTGACTCCCAGGAGGGATGGAACGCGGTAGTGACCCTCTGTACGTCCGTAGTGGACAGGCTGGGTCTCATCAGAAGAGAAGAGGAGAGACGAGTTGCGATAGCAACAGTAGTGGGCTAATCTAGCCGTGCCTCCCCCCGCGAAGTAATGCCTTGCGGCGGTTTCCGCGGGGGAATAAAGGTAAGAAAAGAGGTGGAGTTTTAGTGGGTATGCCTATTGACATCCTTCGGTAGGAGAGTCCCACACACGGGGAGTCTCGCATGGCTCCAGTCATGGTGCATTAAGCATTTCTCCACCTCTTCGGGAAAAAAAAAAAAAAAAAAAAAAAAAATCACACACACACACACACACTTATATATATGACATACATATATATATCATATATATGACATATATATAACATATAAATGACATATATATATATAACATATATATGACATATATATATGTTGAATTCTGAATTCTTAGACACGGCGGAGGCGGCGGCGGCGGCGAAATATTTATATATTATAAAGAGATATATCATATATATATAATATATATATATATGACATATATATATATATGTTGAATTCTGAATTCTTAGACACAGCGGCGGCGGCGGCGGCGGCGATATATTTATATATTATAGAGATATATATATATCTCTTTGCGGCCACTTCTCAAACAACTTGCTAACAGTTTTTACCTCTGTAGGCGTTCTCTCACGGGATGGAAAAAATTTCGTCTCTTTCTATCTTTCGCATCTCCTATGACGCTATCTCTTTTTGTTGCCATCGAATGAAAAAGAAAGTGGAAATAGCAAAAATTCGAGAATCGGAATTCAGCAAGCAACTTTAATAACATCGAATTTCTCCACTATGCACTTATGAATTCAAACCGGATTTATTGTAAAATGAAAACTTATATAAAAAATAGATGTGAGATTTGTAATTGCATAAATAGATATAAAAAATAGATGTGAGATTTGTAATTGCATAAATAGATATAAAAAATAGATGTGAGATTTGTAATTGCATAAATAGATAGTATAATTTTAAATGTACGAAAATATAAAAAATCTGAGGGGTTAGTTAGCTGTATAATAAGGGCTTCCCTACTAAAAATTATCACGTGACTATCACGTAGATAACTACGTGATTATCACGTGGATATCCACGTGATAATCACGTGAGATTTTCGACCATTTTTTCACGTGATTATCACGTGGATATCTACGTGATAATCACGTGATATATGAAAATTTTTGTTTTTTTATAAATGTAATCTTAGACACGGAGTTGATGGGATTCAATTTCACAGAAACTAAACTGGCCAGTTGGTTTTGACAAAAAAAATCCTTTATTCGCCACGTTATTAATATACGAGGCAAAGTAAAGGCATAGAATATGATCGAAGTCGCTTTTACCTTCCTACTTTGCCTCCATATAAGCCCTACGCGCACGCTAATCTATAGCGGGTAACTGGCAGCCACCTATCGGTCGAAACAGTTTTGAATTATGACTACTGCACTTGCTCACGGTAGTACCAGTTACGACCGATAGGTGGCTGCCAGTTACCCGCTATAGATTAGCGTGCGCGTAGGGCTTATATGGAGGCAAAGTAGGAAGGTAAAAGCGACTTTGATCATATACTATGCCTTTACTTTGCCTCGTATATTAATAATGTGGCATATAAAGGATTTTTTTGTCAAAACTGAATTGCCAGTTCGGTTTCTGTGAAATTGCATCCCATCAACTCCGTGTCTAAGATTACATTTTTAAAAAAATAAAAATTTTCGTATATCACGTGATTATTACGTGGATATCTACGTGATAATCACGTGAAAAAATGGTCGAAAATCTTACGTGATTATCACGTAGATATCCACGTGATAATCACGTAGTTATTCACGTGATGATCACGTGATAATTTTTAGTAGGGTTACGCGCCTGCATACTTGCGTGCAGGCGCTATCGCGCCTTTTGATTCAAAAAATTACTTTTTAAAAACTATTTAGTAAAATAATTTATAGTACTAGTAATTAAATAAATATTACAATTATATAATTTGTTGGGATAAATCCGTAATAATTAATAGAAGAATGATCATTTTTACTATTTATATCATTAACAATTTTTGTTATTCCCAATAATTAATTCTAATATTATTATTTACATTAATACCTGATAAACTTTATATAATTCATAATAGATCGATTCATATTAATAAATTATTAATTATAAAATTCCAATTAGAATTTAAAATACCACATGTACTGGGATGACAAATATTAGAAGTTCAAATAGAAATAACGATTTTGTTGAAAACGAATCGTGGTTCTGTATTGGCGAATCGGCGTTGCGCTGACGCCAATGGGCGGGATCGGACCAAACCCCCCCCTCTGATTTCTTTCAGTTAAAAGCTGGTCGCTCCAAGAAGTTCCTCTCAGTTCCTCTCCGTTACTCGGAGAGCGCAGTTTATGTTCCAGCCTTGTGTTAAGTTGTACCACTACATGATTATTCAGAATTAAAGTTTGTTACCCTTCATTGTACCTCTTGAGTCTTGGTATTTACCTGTCCCCTCTGACATCATCCTTGTCACGGTATTAACATTTGGTCCTTCGAGCCGGATAGTGGTGAAATCCGCGACAAGAGGAGGATTGGTGGGCGAGCCCACGGTTGGTAAGTATTATTCTTTAATTCTTCTCATGCATCAGCCGGTCAAAATGGCGGGCGGCCACGTGCTAAATCATGCGCGGGTCAGCCCTGCGAGTTATTTGCCGCTTCAAAATGGCGGGCGGCCACGTGCTCAAACCATGCGCGGGTCAGCCCTGCGAGTTATTACCGTTGGCAAAATGGCGGGCGGCCACGTGCTCAACCATGCGCGGGTCAGCCTTTATGGGTTAATTTTCGCTTCAAAATGGCTGGCTGCTACGTGCTCAAATCATGCGCGGGTCAGCCCTGCGAGTCAATTTGCCGTTTTAAAATGGCGGGCGGCCACGTGTTCAACCATGCGCGGGTCAGCCTTTTTGGGTTAATTTTCGCTTCAAAATGGCGGGCTGCCACGTGCTCAAATCATGCGCGGGTCAGCCCTGCGAGTCAATTTGCCGCTTAAAATGGCGGGCGGCCACGTGTTCGACCATGCGCGGGTCAGCCTTTTGGGGTTAATTTTCGCTTCAAAATGGCGGGCTGCCACGTGCTCAAATCATGCGCGGGTCAGCCCTGCGAGTTAATTTGCCGCTTCAAAATGGCGGGCGGCCACGTGCTCAAACCATGCGCGGGTCAGCCCTGCGAGTTATTTGTTGCTTCAAGATGGCGGGCGACCACGTGCTCAAACCATGCTCGGGTCAACCATTCGCGGTTCGGCGTCTTTATTCCGGGTTCCTCGGGGGAACAGCGGACTGTTTGGCTTCTACTCGTGCGCGGTCGGCCGATGTCGTTATTTTGCGTTCCTTGACGGAATTTCGGATTATTTCGCGTTTTTATTCTTTACTCGCGTTTCTTACCTGCCGCGCCCGGGTGTTGCTGGGTCTGTCCTGGGCCTTTCTAAGAGGCCCATGGCCCCCTGCTTATGAAGCTCGTACCACGAAGGTATCCTTTACTTCCTGTGTTTCCTCTACGCAGCCAGCGTAACTGAGGCCATGAAGGCCCATCTGCTTCCCGCGCATGAAGCGCGTGCCATGAAGGCATCCTCAACCTCAGTGTACCCATTACGCAGCCAGCGTAACCGAGGCCATGATGGCCACTCCTACCCATCCAGCCTCCTACGTAAAGCCCCTTGTTTTTTCTTATTTTCAGCATAATCCTCTACGAACGAGATCCCATCTTGATCGAGAGGCGCCTTGAGTGGACATCGCAGACTATTCTAGCCTCATCATGGAGCGTCTCCTGCGCCTGGAAGGGATTGCCTCCGAGATCCACAACTTTCAGGCGAACGTTATTCCGAACCCCGAGTCCCTAACATTGGGTACTATTGCTGCTTGCTTGGAGACTCTGGGAGACCTGTGGAAGCGTTTTAATAAGCAACACCACAAACTGGCGAAGAAAGCGGCTCTGCAGTGTGAACCATACTTCGTGAATAACGGGTTCCAGATGACCCAAAAGGAATACAGCAGTGCCTTGGGACGGCTCTATGATCTTCGGAATCAACTCACCAATACAGAGCGACCAGTGAACGATCAACCACCAGCCGGCGACCAACCTCCAGCCACGTCCCGAAGCCATCTTCCCAAGATCCAGCTACCCACATTCTCTGGCCAATTGGAGGAGTGGGAGCCCTTTCGAGACCTCTTTCAGTCCTTGATAGAAGGGGACAGATATCTCTCGAACGTGGAAAAGCTACATTTCCTCAAAACGTCGGTCACCGGGCCCGCCAAGGCCGCCATCGACCACCTTCCGACGATCGCCATCAATTACGAGATCGCCTGGCGGATCTTGCTCGACCGATATGGTAACGTCAGAGTTCTTGTAATGAAGCACCTGAACTCACTATTCAGTCTACCTCCACTCGCTGAGGAGAGTTCCGAGCGTCTCCAGTCCCTGCTGGACGTTCTCCACGCTAAGCGAGAGGCCCTCAAATCCATGGGAAGACCTATCCAACACTGGGACGATATCTTTGTCTTTATATGCACCAGGGCTCTGGACCCGGTAACGCGTCGGGATTGGGAAAATTCTCTGGGAGCGACTGACGAGCTGCCCATGTTCCAGCATCTCGTTGACTTCATCCAGGGAAGATCACGCGCACTAATGCCGACAGAGCTGGCTAATTCAAAGGGTGTGCGGGCCACTTCCAGGCCCACATACACCCCAACGAACCGGAACTTCTTGAACCGAGGATTGAGGACCTTGACAACCGCGACGGATGCACGGATATGCCCATCTTGCGGAGAGGGCCACCTGCTGTCTCGTTGCCCGACTTTTATGGATTCCCCTGCCGATCAACGCTACGACCTGGCCTTCCAATTGCGGGTCTGCCTAAATTGCCTACGCCCCGGGCATCTCGCTGTTCAGTGTCCGAGCACGAATTCGTGCATCGTCTGCCGTTCAAGGCATCACACCATGCTTCACGAGTCGCGGAAAAGGCGCTTGCCATCGACAACAGTCGAGAATGCTCCGAAGCGGAACTGCTTAGCTGCAGAGATTGAGCCGACTACCCCGGTGGAGCCTCCCCTCTCCACCTGACTGGTCCTTCTTGCCACGGCCCTGGTTACAGTGTCGTCGGCTGGAGGGCGGCAGCTTGTCGTCAGAGCGGTGGTGGATCAGGGATCTGAGGCCTCTTTCATCGAGGCACCGCTGGCCCAAAGGCTGGGAGCTTCGTTCCAGGATACGAACGTCACCATCCGGACGATCGGGGGGGGGGGGGGGGGTCAGGCGACTCCGGCCCGCCGCGAAACCATTCTCCACCTAGAAACCCTCACTGGCCCTCTGCGGGTACGCATGTTCGTCCTGAAACGCTTGCACATCAAGAGTCCCCGTATTGACGTAAGCTGTCAGGATTGGTCTCACCTGAAGGGTCTTCATCTCGCCAACCCCGACTACCGGAAGCCCGGCACGGCTGAGATATTGATAGGGGCTGATGTCTTTGGACTGCTGCTCTTGCCTGGGGTACGAATTGGTGCCCCAGGGACCCCGATTGCCCAACAAACCCGTCTCGGTTGGATCATCTCCGGCTCACTCCATGGAGTGAACGCTGACAATGCGTCCCCTGTCTCGGTCGCCTTCGCGGGCTCTGATCTAGACCAGGACCTCAACGACCAGCTCCGCAAATTTTGGGAGCTTGAAGAGGTCAATGAAACTCCACCGGTGCGTGCAGAGCATCGAGTCTGCGAGCAACTGTTCCGACAAGGAGTCTGCAGGGACCCAAGCGGGCGATACTCTGTGCGCTTGCCCATTAGGTCGGAACTACTTCCTCGGCTTGGGGACAATCGTCGGAATGCTCTGAGGCAAGCTGCGCGGATGTCCCACCGGATGACCTTAGATCCAGAGCTTCAAACGGAATACTGCGCCTTCCTAGCGGATTACGAGAACGCCGGGCACATGCGACGGATCGCCGATCCCGACCAGCGAGCCATGGACCGACCCCACTTCTATCTACCCCATCACCCAGTATGGCAGAGAGCAGATGGACGAAAAAAACTCCGTGTCGTCTTTAACGCCTCCAGCAGGACATCGACCGGGCTGTCCCTGAATGATGTGGTCCACACCGGACCCTCCCTTCAGGTGAGCCTACCCGCCATCATCATCCGCTGGCGGCTTCACAGAATTGCGGTCTGCTGTGACATCATGCAGATGTACCGGCAGATCAAAGTCGATCAGCGCGACCTAGACCTTCAGCGGATCCTCTGGGTGGACCCCACGACCCGTGAAATAGCTCATTATCAGCTATTGACTGTGACGTACGGCATGTCATGCGCTCCATACCTAGCCATCAGGACTCTGCGGCAGCTCGCTCAGGATGAGGGGGCCCGTCACCCCCTGGCCTGCCGAGCATTGCAAGAAGATACCTACATGGATGATATTGTGACAGGTGCCGACGATAGCCATACCATCCTGATCCTGAAAAATGAACTAATCGAGCTGCTTCAATCCGGAGGATTCCAGCTGCGAAAGTGGGTCTCCAATGATCCAACTCTACTGGAGCAGCTTCCAGAGGGCGTCCGGCTTCGACCTCAGTGGAAGGACTTAGCCGACCACGGACCCGTTCATGCCCTAGGAATCTCCTGGGATCCCATCAACGACGAGATCCGCTTCATTCCGCCTAATCTGACGATCCTGAGACCGCCCACGAAGCGGATTGTTCTCTCCCTGATCGCGAGACTCTTTGATCCTCTTGGCTGGCTCAGCCCCTTCATCATTCGAGCCAAAATAATGATGCAAGAGCTTTGGAAGTTGAAGATAGGTTGGGACGAACCCCTACCTATCACTCTGGCTCAGCAATGGGCCCAGTTTCTCGCTGAGTTTGAAGAACTCTCGCGAATACGACTTCCGCGCTGGCTGCAAACTGGATCTGACACCAGCCTAGAACTACACGGGTTTGCAGACGCAAGCCAACTTGCGTACGCTGCTGTCGTTTACGCTCGGGTCACTTGGCCTGATGGCCGTGTCCAGTCTACCCTATTAACCTCGCGGACACGCGTCTCCCCCGTGAAGACCGTCTCCGTCCCACGACTAGAACTCTGCGCTGCCGTGCTTCTCGCTCGGGTAGTTAAGAACCTACGAGTCAGCCTTAACTCCCCGGCCGCGCCCATAACACTTTGGACCGACTCGAGGGTGGTCCTCTCGTGGCTCGCTTCCGAACCCTCCAGATGGACCACCTTCGTCGCCAACAGGGTGTCTGAAATTCAAACGACCGTACCTGGAGCTCGTTGGAATCACGTCCCATCCGGGGAGAACCCGGCTGATATGGCCTCGCGCGGCACACCTCTGCCGAAGCTGCATTACTCGCGAATCTGGTGGAAGGGGCCCAGATGGCTCACCGGTCCACCCTCCGGCTGGCCGATTCTCCAGACGCCTCCGACTCTTCCGGATGAAGACCTTATGCAGGAAGCGGCTTCCCTTCGATGTCATGTTGCCCAGCCCTTGGATGACATATGTGCCAAATTCTCCACCCTTACACGACTGGTGCGAGTTGTCGGCTGGTGTCTTCGGTTTGGTAGACGAACCCCTGCGGCGGCACAGCCCCTGCCGGATTATCTGCAGCCGGCCGAACTGACCGAAGCCTTTCTCCGCTGCATCCGCCTCTCTCAAAGAGAAACCTTTGCCCAGGAAATGCGGGATCTGCAGCGAGGAGGGGAGGTCAAGAAGACAAATCGTCTTGCATCACTGAGCCCCTTTATAGACGAGAACGGCACCCTCCGAGTCGGAGGACGTTTGCAAGCAACCAACTTGCCCTTCTCCGAACGACATCCAGCTATCCTGACAAAAGATTGCCACCTTGCCCACCTCATTCTTCGATGGGCGCACCTTAATGCCCTCCACGGAGGCGCAGCCCTCACCTACTCTCTGGCTGTCAGGCGGGTTTGGATCCTTAGAGGCAAGAGAGCTGCATGCGAGCTGATCCGAAAATGCGTTCGATGCATCCAGTCCAGAGCCCGGGCGTCCAGTCAACTAATGGGAACCCTTCCATCCCAGAGGGTCGACCTATCGCCATCATTCTTGAGAGTTGGCGTCGACTACGCCGGCCCCCTTCGGGTTAAGGTATCCTCCGGACGGGGACTCCGAGTGACAAAGGGTTACATCGCAGTGTTCGTCTGCCTTAGCACCAAGGCGGTACATCTCGAAGCCGTCGGAGATCTTACCACGACTGCATTTCTTCAAGCTTTCGACCGGTTCAGTTCTCGAAAGGGGAGACCTTGTGAGGTCTGGAGCGACAATGCCACCACCTTTCGCGGCGCTGACGCGGCTCTCCGCGCGGCGCTGCGTGCTACTGAAATTGAGTGGAGTGCTATCGCTGGTTCTCTGGCTAATCAGGGAGTCACTTGGCGATTCATCCCTCCAGCGGCTCCACATTTTGGAGGACTTTGGGAGGCAGCGGTGAAGACCGCCAAGACCCAGATGAAGCGTGTGATCGGGGAACGAATCCTGACGTTCGAAGAACTCAGCACCCTCTTAGCTCAGATCGAGTTCTGCATGAACTCTCGACATTTGGTGCCGCTAACAGGAGACCTCGATGACGTGGATGCCATCACCCCTTGGCACCTGTTTGCTGGGACCGCCCCGCGGCGAATCCCGGAGCCTTATGACTCACCACCTAATCTGGATATTAGTTCCCATTGGCAACTGGTGCGCGAGATGCGGGACCATTTTTGGAGGCGCTGGTCCAGAGATTCCCTCCATACCCTGCAACAGCGCCACAAATGGAGGGGTCGGACGAGAAGCCTTCAGGTTGAGGACTTGGTTCTCATTCTGGATCCGTCATTGCTGCGGTTTGGTAGATGGCCGCTCGGACGTATCACCAGTGTCTTTAGGGGTCCTGACGGCCTGGTCCGAGTGGCTACTGTCAAGACCGCCACTGGCTCCTATACCCGGCCCATCACCAAGCTCTGCTTGATCCCGCGGGGGCCTCCTTGATCCACCGATCATTCGCTTGAGAAGCGAAGGCGGGCGGGATGTTGAAAACGAATCGTGGTTTTGTATTGGCGAATCGGCGTTGCGCTGACGCCAATGGGCGGGATCGGACCAAACCCCCCCCTCTGATTTCTTTCAGTTAAAAGCTGGTCGCTCCAAGAAGTTCCTCTCAGTTCCTCTCCGTTACTCGGAGAGCGCAGTTTATGTTCCAGCCTTGTGTTAAGTTGTACCACTACATGATTATTCAGAATTAAAGTTTGTTACCCTTCATTGTACCTCTTGAGTCTTGGTATTTACCTGTCCCCTCTGACATCATCCTTGTCACGGAACTAACAGATTTGTTTTTACAATTTTTGATATATTGTTTTGTTATATCATTTTTGATATATTGTTTACTTATATATATATATATATATATATATATATATATAAACATCAGTATCGGTGCTTATGGGGACACTACGTGTTATTTTGGTGTTTTGAGGTTATAAAACATATGTAACAACTCAGATATAAGAGGGAGAATATTAATTGATAGAATAATGCCTACAAAACCAATAACCCAAATATCCAATAATCCAAATACCTAAATACCCCTCACGGGTAAAAAAGCACATTTTGACCTTATAATATTAATGAAGGATTGAAGTTATAACCTCGACAGACGTTATGGCTTCAATCCTTCATTAATATTATAACGTCAAAGCGGGGCTTACAAAGCTAATTTTCCGATTTTTTTATGTGTCGGCATAAGTACCGATACATGGTTGAATTTTCGGTGGAATTATGCTGACGTCGGCATAATTCCCCCCCAAAGTAAGCACAATTCCCATTTCTCGTAAGAAATAAGTACCGATTCATCAATTTATATATATATCCCCATTAAAAAATTTCACTGGAGATCTCAGATCATATCCCAGGTAAGATGTCATACCAAAAACTCATTTCAGCAATTTTTCGTTCATTACACGTTTTAAACCTTATGTCGATTGATAACTTATTTAACCCATTAAGTCCCAACCGACCATTTTACAGTCGATTTGTTTTTCGCTTAGAAAAAATAGAGAATAGACTAGAATAAAAAAGGAAACGACTGTTTCTTATGTAAAATTACCTGCTCTATCTGAATTCAGCATCAAATTTGTGATATTTACCACGGAAAATTCAATATAGCCGCTCAAAGTAAAAAAAATTCCATTTTTTGAAAATCGACTGTGGGCCTTTATTTTCTAATTTTGACGACAAAATCAAATGCACATAGTAAAACGACCATTTGAAAAAAATGAAAATCTGATGCTGAATTCAGATAGACTAGGTAATTTTACATAAGAAACAGTCATTTCCTTTTTTATTCTAGTCTATTCTCTATTTTTTCTAAGCGAAAAACAAATCGACTGTGAAATGGTCGGTTGGGACTTAATGGGTTAAGTGGGTATCATACTCAATTACAAATACAAATTTCGCACCAGAAAATAGCAGACGAAAAAACAACTAATTTACTTACAACAATTAATAAAAACAAATTTACGCAAAAACAGGAGTTAGTTGCCCTCCGTTATGTAATTGTCTATCATTTTACAAAGCTTCAAGTTATTATAACAACATGTCGCCGAGAAAACCTTGAAAAATGCAATATTCTAATAATTTCAATGAAAACAGCTTCAGCCCGGATTTGAACCGGGACCTAGATCTTACTCTCGCACTCTATTACTCTAACTTTCGTTTTCTCTCTCTGTCTCATTCTCTCTCTCTCTCATTCTCTCTATCTCTCATTCTCTCTATCTCTCTATCTCTCTCTCTCTCTCTCATTCTCTCTCTCATTCTCTCTCTCTCTCTCTCTCCTTCACACAGACTCTTATTCTTACTTATTCTGACTCTCGCACTCCCTCACTCTCCCTCATTCTCTCTCTCGCTCTGTACCTCTCGTTCTCTGTTTCTATTTCTCATACTCTCTCTCATTCTCTCTCTCTCTCACTCTCTCTCTCTCTCTTTACGTTACAAAGGCAGTTGTCTCCCTGTGCGTGCTCGAATTTTGCTGGCTAATGCTTTAATTATTCATCACTTTGACTATGCTTGTCTCGTATTTTTAGATCTTCCATCTTATCTTAATATTAAATTTCAACGCATGTGTAATACTGTTGTTAGATTTATTTGCATCTAAAACGTGAGTTAGCATTGCAGCCTTTCTATGATCAGCTAAACTGGCTTCCATTAAATGTTCGACGGAAATATTTCCTTGGTCTTTTACGTATAAATTGTTGGCCACCCAAACACCTCAATATTTATTCTATAAGCTGGTTTTTGTTGGCATTGAATTGCGTAGATCCAAACGAGTAAATACTGTTTTTAACCTACCTAATGTTAAGAATCTTCCGTGTAAATCTTCGTTTATTTATCTAGCAATAGACACGTGGGATAATATCCCATCTAAAATAAGAGAGTGCTCTAATGTAAATATTTTTAAAATGTATTATAAAAACTTTCTCCATGAGGATGGATAGCGACTTATCCGATTTTATGTCCAATGCTTGCGACGTAGATTATTTTAATTTTAATTAAGCGTGAATTATTATTTTACAAATGTATTATGGGTTATATTAATTCTTCTTTAGTTGTCTAATTTATTTTATATGTTCTATTTTATATGATTAGAGCCATCCGGTTGTATCAACTTTGGTTCAAATAAATATAGTTATCAATCGATCTCTCATTCTCTCTCTCTCCCTCTATCTCTCATTCTCTCTATCATCTGGATATATAAGTTTAAGTTTAATCATCATTGCTGTGTTATTTCATAAGTCATTTCTTCTGTTCTCATTGCGTCATTATACGTCATTTTGTTACTATTTATTTATTTATTCATTGTATTCATTATATATATTCTTCTTTATTTTATATTGCAATTGATATGCGAACGCTAACTATTTTGTTATTTTAATTCTTTACTCTGTCATGGTTTTTATTTTATATTTTTGTTATGGAATTGTATATTATTATCTAGTTTCAAAAAAGTTTTACTCTATGTATCAGTTCGCTTTAGTGCCTATGGGGTTTCTACCCCATAATTGGCCCAATAAATACATCAATCATCAATCTCTCTCTCTCTCTATCTCTCATTCTCCCCCACATTCTCTCTCTCTCCTCGCTCTGTACCTCTCGTTCTCTGTTTCTATTTCTCATACTCTCTCTCATTCTCTCTCTCTCTCACTCTCTCTCTCTCTCTTTACGTTACAAAGGCAGTTGTCTCCCTGTGCGTGCTCGAATTTTGCTGGCTAATGCTTTAATTATTCATCACTTTGACTATGCTTGTCTCGTATTTTTAGATCTTCCATCTTATCTTAATATTAAATTTCAACGCATGTGTAATACTGTTGTTAGATTTATTTGCATCTAAAACGTGAGTTAGCATTGCAGCCTTTCTATGATCAGCTAAACTGGCTTCCATTAAATGTTCGACGGAAATATTTCCTTGGTCTTTTACGTATAAATTGTTGGCCACCCAAACACCTCAATATTTATTCTATAAGCTGGTTTTTGTTGGCATTGAATTGCGTAGATCCAAACGAGTAAATACTGTTTTTAACCTACCTAATGTTAAGAATCTTCCGTGTAAATCTTCGTTTATTTATCTAGCAATAGACACGTGGGATAATATCCCATCTAAAATAAGAGAGTGCTCTAATGTAATATTTTTAAAATGTATTATAAAAACTTTCTCCATGAGGATGGATAGCGACTTATCCGATTTTATGTCCAATGCTTGCGACGTAGATTATTTTAATTTTAATTAAGCGTGAATTATTATTTTACAAATGTATTATGGGTTATATTAATTCTTCTTTAGTTGTCTAATTTATTTTATATGTTCTATTTTATATGATTAGAGCCATCCGGTTGTATCAACTTTGGTTCAAATAAATATAGTTATCAATCGATCTCTCATTCTCTCTCTCTCCCTCTATCTCTCATTCTCTCTATCATCTGGATATATAAGTTTAAGTTTAATCATCATTGCTGTGTTATTTCATAAGTCATTTCTTCTGTTCTCATTGCGTCATTATACGTCATTTTTGTTACTATTTATTTATTTATTCATTGTATTCATTATATATATTCTTCTTTATTTTATATTGCAATTGATATGCGAACGCTAACTATTTTGTTATTTTAATTCTTTACTCTGTCATGGTTTTTATTTTATATTTTTGTTATGGAATTGTATATTATTATCTAGTTTCAAAAAAGTTTTACTCTATGTATCAGTTCGCTTTAGTGCCTATGGGGTTTCTACCCCATAATTGGCCCAATAAATACATCAATCAATCAATCTCTCTCTCTCTCTATCTCTCATTCTCCCCCACATTCTCTCTCTCTATCTCTCATTCTCTCTCTCTATCTCTCATTCTCTCTCTCATTCTCTCACTCTCTCCCTCACACTCCCTCACTATCCCTCATTCATATTCATTTTCTGCCTCTCACAGTCCCTCATTCTTACTCACTCTTAGTCTCGCACTCCCTCACTCTCCCTCATTCTTAGTCGCTCTCACTCTCGCACTATATCACTCTCTCCCTCTCACAGTCCCTCATTCTTACTCACTCTTACTCTCGCACTCCCTCACTCTCCCTCATTTTTACTCGCTCTCACTCTCGCACTATATCACTCTCTCCCTCTCACAGTCCCTCATTCTTACTCACTGTCACTCTCGCACTCTCTCACTCTCTCACTCATTCTTACACGCTCTCATTCTCGCACTATATCACTCTCTCCCTCATTCTCTCTCTCATTCGCTCTGTCTATCTCTATCTCTCGTTCTCACTCTCTGTATCTCTATCTCTCGTTCTCTATCTCATTCTCTCTCACACCAAGATGATGTTTGTCGGACGGACGGACGGACGGACGGACGAACGGACATTATGATTTATCGTTTTTTTTTTAATATCACTTAATAATAATATTATAATAATTTTTTGTCAGTAATATGAAGAATTAACTTATGTAACACATATTTATCATAAAATAGATATATTTTAAGTATTTTTCGCATGAATTGGGAAGTTTTTACAAAATCGCTCAAAAATATAACTTTAATATAATGTAGATAGATGTAGATTTAATATTGTTATATGTCAAACGCAGAGAGCAATAATTTATGAATTCAAATTATAGATTAGGTATTGTATCGATAATTGATGAACACACTGTATTGTTTACATTACATTGCAACGTTTCGATGGAAATTCTCCATCCTCTTCAGGCATTACTACACGTCAATATTCATTAATGCCTGAAGAGGATGGAGAATTTCCATCGAAACGTTGCAATGTAATGTAAACAATACAGTGTGTTCATCAATTATCGATACAATACCTAATCTACAATTTCAACTGCGTGGACGACATTAATATAACTAAAGAATTTAATTCAAATTATAGTTGTGAAATATAGATGTTTATTTTATCATCACGCAGAATTTATTTCAAAAGAAAGTTACTCGATCTTGGTGAATAAACCACACTTTTAATTAGATGGCTAACTCACTTTCACTGACTCACTCTCTCTCACAGTCCCTCATTCTTACTCACTCTTACTCTCGTACTCCCTCACTCTCCCTCATTCTTACTCGCTCTCACTCTCGCGCTATATCACTCTCTCCCTCTCACAGTTCCTCACTTTTACTCACTGTCACTCTCGCACTCTCTCACTCTCTCACTCATTCTTACACGCTCTCATTCTCGCACTATATCACTCTCTCCCTCATTCTCTCTCTCATTCGCTCTGTCTATCTCTATCTCTCGTTCTCACTCTCTGTATCTCTATCTCTCGTTCTCTATCTCATTCTCTCTCACACCAAGATGATGTTTGTCGGACGGACGGACGGACGGACGGACGAACGGACATTATGATTTATCGTTTTTTTTTTAATATCACTTAATAATAATATTAAATTAATTTTTTGTCAGTAATATGAAGAAATTAACTTATGTAACACATATTTATCATAAAATAGATATATTTTAAGTATTTTTTCGCTATGAATTGGGAAGTTTTTACAAAATCGCTCAAAAATATAACTTTAATATAATGTAGATAGATGTAGATTTAATATTGTTATATGTCAAACGCAGAGAGCAATAATTTATTGAATTCAAATTATAGATTAGGTATTGTATCGATAATTGATGAACACACTGTATTGTTTACATTACATTGCAACGTTTCGATGGAAATTCTCCATCCTCTTCAGGCATTACTACACGTCAATTCCATTAATGCCTGAAGAGGATGGAGAATTTCCATCGAACGTTGCAATGTAATGTAAACAATACAGTGTGTTCATCAATTATCGATACAATACCTAATCTACAATTCAACTGCGTGGACGACATTATATAACTAAAGAATTTAATTTCAAAATTATAGTTGTGAAATATAGATGTTTATTTTATCATCACGCAGAATTTATTTCAAAAGAAAGTTACTCGATCTTGGTGAATAAACCACACTTTTAATTAGATGGCTAACTCACTTTCACTGACTCACTCTCTCTCATTCTCACTATCTCTCTCTCTCTCTCTCTCTCTCTCATTCTCTCACTCTCTCTGTAACTCATTCTCACTCACTCTCTCTCTCTCATTCTCTCTCTCTCTCTCTCTATCTCTCATTCTCTCTCTCTCTCTCTCTATCTCTCATTCTCTCTCTCTCTCTCTCTATCTCTCATTCTCTCTCTCTCTCTCTCTATCTCTCTCTCTCTCTCTTCTCTCTCTCTCTCTCTCTCTCTATCTTTCTCTATATCTCTCATTCTCTCTCGCCCTGTACCTCTCGTTCTCTGTCTCTCTCTATCTCTCATTCTTTCTATCTCTCATTCTCTTTATCTCTCTCTATGGGTACGTTTTATTTATTGTTTGCAGAAGGATACCAAACTCGATGCGTTTTATAGTAAATTAAGTTGGTTATCTGTTGATAGAAGACGTAAATATTTTTTAGGTCTGTTAACGGACGGACCGACGGACGAACGGACATTATGATTTATCGTTTTTTTTAATATTAGTTAATAATAATAATAATTATTATAATAATTTTTTGTCAGTAATATGAAGCATTAACTTATGTAACACATATTTATCATAAAATAGATATGTTCTAAGTATTTTTCGTATGAATTGGGAAGTTTTTACAAAATCGCTCAAAAATATAACTTTAATATAATGTAGATAGATGTAGATTTAATATTGTTATATGTCAAACGCAGAGAGCAATAATTTATGAATTCAAATTATAGATTAGGTATTGTATCGATAATTGATGAACACACTGTATTGTTTACATTACATTGCAACGTTTCGATGGAAATTCTCCATCCTCTTCAGGCATTACTACACGTCAATATTCATTAATGCCTGAAGAGGATGGAGAATTTCCATCGAAAGTTGCAATGTAATGTAAACAATACAGTGTGTTCATCAATTATCGATACAATACCTAATCTACAATTTCAACTGCGTGGACGACATTAATATAACTAAAGAATTTAATTCAAATTATAGTTGTGAAATATAGATGTTTATTTTATCATCACGCAGAATTTATTTCAAAAGAAAGTTACTCGATCTTGGTGAATAAACCACACTTTTAATTAGATGGCTAACTCACTTTCACTGACTCACTCTCTCTCATTCTCACTATCTCTCTCTCTCTCTCTCTCTCTCTCTCATTCTCTCTCACTCTCTCTGTAACTCATTCTCACTCACTCTCTCTCTCTTTATATTTTATATTTTATTTACTGTATTTATTAATATTAATATTTTTTTACTGTTTTTATTGTTGTTATTGATACTTATTTATTCAATTATCTAGTTATACGTCTATCTGTGTATTTATGATCTCATGTTACTTTGTTATCTGTTCTCTAGCCTAATGAGAGTTTCGTTTTGATTAATTTTGATTTCCACTGTGTCTTATTTCCTTCAGTTTATTTGTTACTGCGCAGATTATATTCATAATATGTATACGGGGAATTTTCCCCGAAATACCAAATAAAGATTTTATCTATCTTATTCTCACTCTCTCTCCATCTATCATTATCCATCTATCTCTCTCTATCTCTCATTCTCTCCCTCTCTCTCTCTCTCTCTCTCTCTCTCTCTCTCTCTCTCTCTCTCTCTCTCTCTCTCTCAATCTATTATTCTCTCTCTCTTTCTCTCTCTCTCTTTCTCTCTATCTCATTCTCTCTCTCTCTCTCTCTCTCTCTCTCTCTCTCTCTCTCTCTCTCTCTCTCTCTCTCTCTCTCTTCCGGTGAGTACAAGTTAGTTGATTTTTTGCTCTGTCTTCACATAAACTTGTAACTCACACAGCTGCCTCGAGTTTGTTTCAGCAGAGGTGGAAAGGACGCTCACCGACTGCAGCGTCTATTTTTACAAATATTTTTGCTTTGCTGCAGCCGGCAGTCCAATAAATTATAAATTTGCAAACCATCAATTTTCGATGTTAACTGCGAGAGGGAATTCGCGACTCTACGGGGAGCAGTTCTCGAAACATAAGACGGCTAACGCAATATTTTTGCTCATCTACATGTGACCTTCACTGGCGGACGTCGATTGGCAGCAATGGCATCGCGCGGCTGCTTCGTATGTGGCGTACGTCTCACAAGGAAGGACTATACTGAGGTATGTCCGGAGTGTAGTAAAATCTCCCACTCCCACTGTGTAGATGTTCCGTCTGGCTCTTCTGAGCGCCGCTGTTGCGAGCTGGCGAAAGTGAAAGCGCTAGTCGTGGCTCCTACTGATGCGAGGGCACCACCGCCTGGGTTGCCACGACAAGCTAGGGAGAACTGCGCTACCGAGCCAGTAGCCACGCCCATATCGACTCCTTCCACTGCTAAGCGCGTGGCCTCGCCTCCGTCGCCATCATCGTCGCAGGTTGCTAAGCGACCTCGCGGCGCCACGCCCAATGAGTGTCACTCCGGCCTACCAGCGCAGTCGACCGTTGCCGTAGATATGGCCGCGTTCCTCTCTGAGCTCGCAAGCCGCTTAGAGTCAAAACTTGACAATTCGGTCTCGCGCATCGAGTCATCAGTTCAAGGTTTGGCAAACGAGATTCGGGAACTAAATTCCCGAGTTTCACTATTAGAGGCCGAGACAGAAGAAAAGTTTTCAGATATCTCGAGTCGTCTGGGTGCCTTGGAGTGCGCGAATGATGCTTTGCGTGGACAATTTGAAGCGGCGAAAAGTAATTGCTTAGGGAGTACCACGGAGCCGGTCAATGACACTTGCGAGATTTTGATACTCGGTATTCCGGCTAATTTAGAGATTTCAGAGGGAGAGGCCGTCGAAAAGATTTTATCAATTATCAAACTCCCCCGGGCTAACTCGCACGTAGTTGAAACCAGGCCATGGCTCGCCCGTAATGGAACTAATGGTCAACCCGAGCGTACAACAACATCGTCAAGCAGAACCAACGCCGGTAACGGTATATTGATTAGATTTTCTTCTCCCTCTATCAGGGATCTCATTCTTGAGAGAGCGCGTCTTTTGAAAGGAGTTACGGCGGAGTCTCTTTTCGGTGCGGGTGGTGCGACCTCAATATTTCTGCGTGCGTTTTGGCCCAAACAATTACACGTATTACTGTCAAAGGCTATTCGTCATTCTTCTGACTTAGGCTATGCGAGGCCTATAGTCAAAAATCTTACTGTTTATATGCGAAAAACCAAGGGAGGGCAGCTTCTTCCTATACATAACGAATCGGACATCCTTAATCTTCCATCTTCTAGTTCCTCATCGTCGAAATGAGGGTCGGCGGGCCAGGCTTCATCTCTCACTAACGCTACATTTTCCATCTTTCATGCTAACATCAACCGATTAAAAACTCATTTCTCATCCGTTGAATCATTTATTGCACCTTCAAATCACGATATCATTTCCTTTTCAGAGACTTTTCTCAAGGACTATGAGTCCTCCGATATATTGGGCCTTCCAAACTACACATTATATAGATTGGATCGGGTCGGAAAGGAGGGGGGGGGGGTGTTGCGGCTTACATTAAGAATAACCTTGATGTTAAGTTAGTCGCCCACTCGGACCCTGTTTTTTCCAACTCTCCCGAGTTTATGATTTTTCAGATTTATGGTTGCTCCAGTTCGATACTGTTTTGTGTGGTTTACCGAAGGCCCACAGCGGCGTACCCATTCGAATTTTTTAACTCTGTATCAAAGTTTTTGCATACATGTGATCAAGTAATAATCACCGGTGACTTTAATATCAATATGGGCAAAAAGGATGGGTCGTCTGCTATGTTGGAGACTTACTTAGAGTCATTAGACCTTTCTCTAATCGAATCTGAACCCACTCATCATACTCACACAGCCAATACTTCATCGCACACATGGCTCGATTTATTTATTGTTCGAAACCCTCCGCCAGTTTATAAGTATACGAAATCACTCGTGCCCTTTGCAGCAGGGCATGACTCTATTATTCTAGAATTAGACATTAGTAAACCGCAGCTGAAACCAAAAAGGTTCTGGTCGCGCAACTTTGCGTTGATCGATCTGACGGAGGCAGCTGCATTGTTTTCGGATACTTTTGATCGAGCTTCATCTCATCTTAACACTTCTATCTTATCATCTTATCAATCATCTACTCACTTGTCGCATGCCTCGCCTGGCCGCGCGTTCTTTCCTTCTCCATCTCCCTCAAACTCCTTGTTTCAGTCTAACTCGTTATCACTCTCTACGTCACCTATCATTATAAATGACCTCCTCTCCAACCTTGTCAATTCCATTTTGTCTACTTTTAATTCACTAGCTCCGGCAAAACTCACCACCATTAAATACTCTAATAAACCATGGATCACTCCACTCATTAAGCAAAACATTAAGGCTCGAAACATGGCTTACAAGAGGTACTTGACCACAGGCCTGAGCTCTGATTACCACATTTTCAAAGATCTTCGTAGGCTGGTTAAAAACTCTTTAGACTCGAGTAAATTTACTTTCTATAACCAGAAAATAAAGTCTGCCGCCAATTCCTCAGGTCTGTGGAGGGAGCTCAGGAACATGGGTCTTGTATCTAAACCAGCTCAGTCACCTCTTAGTTTATTTTCACTCGATCAGCTTAATAATCATTACGCCTCCATCTCATATTCACCCTCTCACTTCAGTTAGGATCATCTTCAGTCACTCATCACATCTCAGGACATCTTACCCGCCAATTATCCCACAACTTCATTTAATTTCGTTCCTGTCACTACTCATAAGGTGCTTTCCACCATATCCAGGGCATCCTCCAAGGCTATAGGCTACGACGGGATCTCGGTTCCCATGCTTAAATGCCTGGCACCCCAGATAGCTCCGCACCTGGCTGACCTGTTTAATTACTCTTTTTCATCTGGTTCCTTCCCAGAGCCCTGGACTAAATCCTTGCTTTTTCCTCTGGCTAAGTCGAGCAGGATGATCTCGCCGTCTGATACCAGGCCCATTGCTAAGCTCTGCGAAATTTCCAAAATCCTAGAGAAGCTTGTCCATGAACAACTTACAGATTTTATTAATTCTAACAACTTAATAATTGAGAGACAAGCGGGCTTTCGCCGGGGGCACAGTACCCAGACGGCGCTAATTGGTGTGTTGGATGATGTTAGAAGAGCGATCGACAAGCGCATGATTACCATCCTCATCCTGTTCGACTTTTCCAAGACATTCGATTCGGTGCCGCACGATATTATGCTACGTAATCTACGTGCGCTGGGGTGTTCGGACGTAGTGCTAACCTGGTTCTTTCACTACCTTGTGGGCCGTTCGCAGGCGGTGGTGGACGAGCTGGGGAACACCTCGGCCTGGCTTGACACATCCAGGGGAGTTCCACAGGGCAGTGTCCTAGGCCCTCTTTTGTTTTCTATTTTTATCAATGACCTGCCGAGTGTTTTATGGCATTCTAACCATATGATTTTTGCGGATGACACCCAGATCTATCACTCTTTTTACCCGGCGGATCTCGCTCAGGGTGTTCTCAGAATTTCGGAGGATGCCAACGCGGTGGATGAATGGGCGAGATCAAATGGGCTAAGTTTAAACGTGAAAAAGACGAAGGTGATGATCTTGGGGAGTCAAGCCTACACTTCGCGCATTCAGCTAGACTCTGCTCCGAAGGTTAGAATTGGAGATAACCTACTGAACTATGAACAACAAGTCAAATCATTGGGCATCTGGATAACTCCAACCCTGGATTGGTCTCGCCAGGTTGCGTCGGTCTCTCAGCGCGTTCATGGAGTCCTCCACTCCTTAAGATTCTTTCGGCGGGCACTCTCGCGCCAGAACCGTAAACATCTAGTCGAGTCGCTTGTTCTCCCACACTTTGATTATGCGTGCGCAGTCTTCCATGATTTAGATGCGACCAGGAATTTGCGACTGCAACGACTTTTGAACGCTTGTGTTCGCTTTGTGTGGGGGAACATACCCTGGCGCGAGCACGTGACACCATACCGTCTGAAGCTAGAATGGCTGTCGGTTGAGCTCAGGAGATCCCTCTTTATTGGTTGTAGCGCTTATAATATCCTTTCACACAATTCCCCGTCTTATATTGCACGCCATTTCATTGTACGCGATTCCTCATTTTCATGCCGCTCATCCTCTCGCCACTCACCCTTATCCCTCTTTTATCTCCCTCCCAGAACCGAAGCCCTTAACAACTCCTTCATAATCACTGCCTCTCGTCTGATAAATCATTTACCCTTCACTGACTTTAACCCGCACCTTTTCACTTCCTTCAAAACTTCATTAATATCCCATCTTACTGAGCTTGACCGACGGGCCTGGGATTCGAGGGTGTCGGCTGAAGACATAGTGTGCCCTCCCTTGCCTGAGGTGTAAATTGAGGTTGAAATGAAATGGGACGATCCATAGTATTAAATTCTAGTCACTCTCGTATTTTATTTATTTTATTTATTTTATTTATTTTATTTAATAGCTTACTTAAATTTCTTATCTTTTATTTTTCCGCGCTGACGCTATTGTTTGTTTGTTATTTTATTTTGCTTTATTTTGTTTTATTTTATTTTTTTTACATTTTATTTCTACTCGGTTTTATTTCATTTTATTTTATTTCATTTTAACTTTAATTTATTTTTTCCTCCCGGACCTCCGTTTATGTTGAAATGAGTTTTGTACGCGCTGCTTCTCTGTATTTTATTTTATTTTATTCTATTTTATTATATTGTTTTATTGTTAAATTATTATGTTAAATTGTATTTGAGCGTTAAATTTTATTTATTGTTATTGTTTTATTGTTATTTTATTTTAAAAAAACTTGCTTTATATCGCTGTTACTTTATATAACACATTGTATTATATATTTTTACTTTTAATTTGTATCTACGACTGAATTACTATAGTGTATTCGGGGTTATAACCCCAATTTACCCAATAAAATTATCAATCAATCAATCTCTCTCTCTCTCTCTCTCTCTCTCTCTCCGATACGAGGCCGATTGCAAACCTTCCTCATTTTGCCAAAGTATTTGATCATTTGGTTACGGAACAAATGACTAACCATCTAGAAAATAATAGTATGCTGACATCCCTCCAATCTGGTTTTCGTAAGCATTTCAGTACTGAAACGGCTCTAATCAAAATAACAGACGATATACGATTGGCAATTGAGAAAGACATGGTCACTTTTCTGTTACTATTTGATTTTAAGAAGGCGTTTGATACCGTTGACCATACTGTTCTTCTGAAGATACTCAAGGAACTAAACTTTAAAAATAGCACTATTGAATGGTTTTCCTCGTATTTATCTGGGCGATCTCAGGCTGTTATTGGTGAAGATGGACTACCCTCTGAATTTGTCCCTTCGGCGTCGGGTGTCCCTCAGAGATCAACGCCGGGCCCCATATCATTTTTCTCATTTTTATAAATTCAATTGTAAGCCAATTATTGTACTCGACAGGTATGCTGTTCGCTGATGATTTACAACTTTATGTGCACTGTAGCCCTTATGATTGTAATAATGCTCTGAATAAACTTTCTTTTGATGGTTCAAGGGTCGTTTGTTGGGCGAACGAGCATGGATTGGAGATCTCTCATTCTCTCTCTCTCTATCTGTCTCCCTATCTCTTCCTCTCACTGTCTCTCTCGCTCTGTCTCATTCTCTCTCACGCCAAGATGATGTTTGTCGGACGGATGGACGGACAGACATTATAATTTATCGTTTTTTTTTTAATTTCTACATTATATTAAAGTTATCTTTTTAAGCGATTTTGTAAAAACTCCCCAATTCTTGCGAATAATGCTTACAACATATATATTTTATGATAAATATGTGTTACATAATCTAATGCTTCATATTACTAACAAAAAAAATATTATTATAATTACTAAGTGATATTAACAAAAAAAACGATAAATTATAATGTCCGTCCGTCCGACAAACATCATCTTGGTGTGAGAGAGAATGAGACAGGGCGAGAGAGACAGTGAGAGGAAGAGATAGGGAGACAGATAGAGAGAGAGAGAGAATGAGAGATCTCCAATCCATGCTCGTTCGCCCAACAAACGACCCTTGAACCATCAAAAGAAAGTTTATTCAGAGCATTATTACAATCATAAGGGCTACAGTGCACATAAAGTTGTAAATCATCAGCGAACAGCATACCTGTCGAGTACAATAATTGGCTTACAATTGAATTTATAAAAATGAGAAAAATGATATGGGGCCCGGCGTTGATCTCTGAGGGACACCCGACGCCGAAGGGACAAATTCAGAGGGTAGTCCATCTTCACCAATAACAGCCTGAGATCGCCCAGATAAATACGAGGAAAACCATTCAATAGTGCTATTTTTAAAGTTTAGTTCCTTGAGTATCTTCAGAAGAACAGTATGGTCAACGGTATCAAACGCCTTCTTAAAATCAAATAGTAACAGAAAAGTGACCATGTCTTTCTCAATTGCCAATCGTATATCGTCTGTTATTTTGATTAGAGCCGTTTCAGTACTGAAATGCTTACGAAAACCAGATTGGAGGGATGTCAGCATACTATTATTTTCTAGATGGTTAGTCATTTGTTCCGTAACCAAATGATCAAATACTTTGGCAAAATGAGGAAGGTCAAATCGGATTCTGAGTAAATGGGGAAAAGCTGCCCTTTCTTCGTTTTCCTCAAAAATACCGTGTAATTCTTTATCAAAGGCCTAGCAAAACCCAAGTCCAAGGAACGTCGCAGTGTCTTACTAAGTAAGACATGCAACTCCCTGGGCCAGAGTGCACGCAAAAAAATTGATGAGCCTCCTCCCGCACCAAAGAGAGAGTCTGCAGATAATCCCTTTAAAAGGCGAGCCTTTTCCAAAATAATATCTCTAATTGATGGGGAAGAAACCCGAAAAACAAGGCCTTTGCTTACGCTTACAGTGTTTCTACTATTACTACTAGCACTATCAATTAGACTAAAACTAGAATTATTATTAATAAAGCCGCTTGCAGTTGAGGACGAATTCGCCTGACCTAATTTTTTAGCTCCCGACTTGTTCGAAGCAAGCCAAGGGCGCGTACTAATGACGTGCGCGCTGACACGTGGGAGATCAATGGCTGATAGAATTTTATTTACGACTTCCTCCTCAGATAACGCAAGATTTGTAGGAACGCCTAAAATTAACAATTCGCAAGTATCCGAAGAGGCAGTCAAGGACGACCTCGCTGACGAAGACCGAACAGTCTGTGCATTATTTAATCTGCCACGTATCTCCTCGTTTGCTGCTTCAAAGGCTCCCAGGCGGCTCGAGACACCGGAAAATCGTGTTTCGGTCGTCGCTTCCATTTGCGCAACCCGGGCGTTAAGATCGCGAATCTCGCTGGCTAGCCCCTGCACCGAGGATTCGATGCGCGAGACTGTGCGCTCGAAATTTGCCTCTAATCGGCTCGCGAATTCGGATAGGAGAGCGGACATATCAACGGCATTAGCCCGTTGCGCGGGTAGGCCGGAGCAACTCTCGGTGGGCGCGGCGCCGCGAGGTTGCTTAGCAACCTGCGCACATGGCGGCGAAGTGGGCGAGGCGACGCGCTTGGCCGTCCCAGTGGTGGGGGTCGTAGCAGGCAGACCGGCGGTTGACGCGAGCACGTTTAGGGAAAGCGTTGTCCCGGGAGGTGCTGCCCCCTCAGTAGTCGCGGGTAAGGCAGCGGTCTTTGCCAGTCGGCAGCAGCGCGGCTCGTTTGAGTCCGGCAGGATCGCGAAACAATTGGCATGTATAAAATTGCCGCAACGAGAGCATACCTCTGCCAGGTCCTTTTTAACAATTCTGCGGCTGCATATAAAGCAGGTGGTGCGCGAAGCCGGCAGCATCTCTCCACGGTGTTAAAATGAAGAATCCTGGGGAAGATGAGATGTGCTCTACGAGGTTGACCCCTTAACACCGGTGAAAGCCAGTAGAGGCGCTGCTTCAACTGTGCAAAAACGTCGAGGAGCCGCCAATTTGCCAGTGGACAACCTAACCTCTCCAGCAATCCAATTTTCATAGAGGAATTAAAAGGATTCCAGGGCGAGATAAGTACCTGTTATTAAATTGGATAACAGCCGCCACTCCAGGGAATCCCTTCCTCTAGGCTGAAACTCGTAGAAAGAGCGTGAGCAAGAAAATTTACGCTATACTCGAAGCGCGAAGCTATGAGCGTCCACCAAACTCACCAGAGAGAGAGAGAGAGAGAGAATGAGATAGAGAGTGAGAGAGAGAATGAGATAGAGAGAGAGAGAGAGAGAATGAGATAGAGAGAGAGAATGAGATAGAGAGAGAGAGAATGAGATAGAGAGAGAGAGAATGAGATAGAGAGATAGAGAGATATAGGGAGAGAATGATAGATGGAAGGAGAGATAGAGAGAGAATGATAGATGGAGAGAGAGAGAGAGAGAGATATTCTCTCTCTCTTTCTCTCTATCTTTCATTCTCTCTCTCTTATTCTCTCTCTTTCTTTCATTCTCTCTCTCTTATTCTCTCTCCTTCTTTCATTCTCTCTCTCTTATTCTCTCTCTTTCTTTCATTCTCTCTCTCTTATTCTCTCTCTTTCTTTCATTCTCTCTCTTTTATTCTCTCTCTTTCTCTCTATCTTTTATTCTCTCTTTCTTATTCTCTCTCTCTTTCTCTCTATCTCTTATTCTCTCTCTCTCTCTCTCTCTCTCTCTCTCTATCTGTCTCCCTATCTCTTCCTCTCACTGTCGCTCTCGCTCTGTCTCATTCTCTCTCACGCCAAGATGACGTTTGTCGGACGGACGGACGGACGGACGGACGGACATTATAATTTATCGTTTTTTTTTTTTTAATATCACTTAGTAATTATTATAATAATTTTTTTGTCAGTAATATGAAGCATTAACTTATGTAACACATATTTATCATAAAATATATATGTTTTAAGTATTTTTCGCAAGAATTGGGGAGTTTTTACAAAATCGCTCAAAAAGATATCTTTAATGTAATGTAGATAACATTCGATTACGTAATTAAATTTAATAAAATTTCAACACTGGAACATACAATAAATCAAATTAATTGTTATTGTTTATTTTAATAACTTATTTTTGCAAAAATTTCAAATTACAATTTATTATGTTAGTAAATTAAATTACAATTATTATGTTACAATTGTACTTTATTCACTTGTAAAATTTAATGTAACATATTTTTTAAAATGAAAAAATGAAAAAATAATAAACTTATAAATGAAAAAATTAATAACTTAAAAATTTTTAAAATTTAATAATTTAAAACGTTTAAGAATATAGCAAAATTACTTATGTGAGGCTTAGAAAACGGGAAACTAATTTTTATGAACAATTTGGTAGTAATTTTATATAATTTTATAAAAACTGTAAATGACAATTTTTGTGTTTGATTTACATTCCGAATAGAGGTGAATGTTTTCCTTCATATTTTTTTTACTTGTGAAATTATAATGAGTAATATGATAACGAGACAGTGAGAAGTTTGTGAAATACAAACAATGTATTACTGCATAATAATAATAATCATGTTGATATTTTTATAGTAATCCTTCAGATTTGTATCATAATTCTTAAAGTGGTTGTAAAATTGAAAATCCAGCATTATAAATGTTTAAAACATTATTTTTTATAATTGTATAATAATATTTGTATTTTTAGCAGCTTACAGGGGATTAGATGGATACTAAAACAAGTGGAGATACTTTTTTACCATACCAAGGTAAGTGCATAAATTTTTTTGCAATGATCATGGTAATAGATTCATCGTTATAAGGCAGCAAATATACATTTATATTAATATTTCGGGCACTTTTCCCGGATATTTTGACCATAAGTGATCTTAATGATTTAGACCCACTCTAGAAATTTTTTAGGCAGTTTCTGACTATAAAAAGACATCTTTTAGACAGTATTAGGTTACCAATTGCTGAGTTTCACTAATTAAGGTTTAAATGGCTTACAAGTGTGTGACAGCATACATTTATGACTTTAAAAGTATTTTTAATGAAAAGTTCGGATAATTTTACAAAAAAGTCATAGTTATGTTTTTAGTGAAAAATGCATCCCCTGGAACTAAAAATTCATGACAATGGGCATATAATGCAAAAAAGGGCTAAAATGTCAACTTTGACTCTCTGTAACTTAAAATAATGGCCCAGAAATAATCTGAAAAAATTCAGGAGAACTACTGGATACCTCTAAAACATATTCCCACAGTTATAGCAATATTTATTTTTTTCATCTTCGATGTCACAGAGAACCACGCATATATATATATATATATATATATATATATATATGGAGTATTCCACGTGAAGTGGTTCGATCAAAATTTTAAAATGCACCAAATTTTGAGTACACATTGCAAATGTTTTTCAGAATACAGAAAAAAATTTTTAGGTACTCGAATTTATTAGCTCAAAAGTTATTCTAACCTCAAAAAGTGAACTTTTTCCAGTTTTCTTCAACACCAGCTGGGTTCATCGCTATTTAACTCAAAATCTATCAACTTTTACTATACAACATTATATCTAACATTCGTTGATAATTATGTGTAGAATTTATCCTTCTGGGTTAGAATTTCTAATCTCAAGGACAATGTTACATAAACTACATGTCAATATTCAACTTAAAAAAAGTGTAAGTTTGCCACAATTGATTTTTTTATCCAAAACTGTAAAAGAAAGCTTGGAGCAATACCTTTCAAATGGTTTGTAGCATTTTTATGGCCTTCAATTCTGTAAAAAGTTATGATAATTCAAAGAAGCACCAAATTTTTTTAAAAATTTAAATGGGAAATACCATGTTAATTTTTGTGCATTTTTTGTCTTTCTTTAAATTATCATAACTTTTTACAGAATTGAAGGCCATAAAAATGCTACAAACCATTTGAAAGGTATTGCTCCAAGCTTTCTTTTACACTTTTGGATAAAAAAATCAATTGTGGCAAACTTACACTTTTTTAAGTTGAATATTGACATGTAGTTTATGTAACATTGTCCTTGAGATTAGAAATTCTAACCCAGAAGGATAAATTCTACACATAATTAGCAACGAATGTTACATATAATGTTGTATAGTAAAAGTTGATAGATTTTGAGTTAAATAGCGATGAACCCAGCTGGTGTTGAAGAAAACTGGAAAAAGTTCACTTTTTGAGGTTAGAATAACTTTTGAGCTAATAAATTCCAGTACCTAAAAATTTTTTTCTGTATTCTGAAAAACATTTGCAATGTGTACTCAAAATTTGGTGCATTTTAAAATTTTGATCTGACCACTTCATGTGGAATACCCCATATATATATATATTTTGTAACGCTGCACTGGGGATTGTATGTACTGTTTTTCCATTTTTTAATAAATTTGCTGCTATTCCTGTCCAAGCAACACATAGAAATGGTATATTTGAAAGATTTAGATAATGTATCAAAACGTTCAGTAAATAATAACTTTTTCCATTTCCTCCTGGTCCATCTATGAAAATACAATTTTCTTTTTTATTCTTTAAACATTCTAAAATATATTCATAAATTATTTTTTGTTGGTCTTTTAATGAATTGACTTTATTTTGAAAATCATTAAATGCATAAGTTTCTTCATAGCATTCCGTTATGTCATTGATTTGTTTATGTGTGTTATATGTGGTAAATTAAAATCATTTAGAGAATATCCCTTTATTTGTAAATTTCTTTCAATTATATTTAATGCTAAATTTTCACCAATATTTTTTTCTAATTTCTTGCATTAATAGGATTATGAAAAGCACAAATAAATGAAAATAATTCACAAAGGGAAGTAGGAAACTGTACTTGTGTTGCTTCTTCTAAACATCTATCCTATTCATCATCTTCATTTACTAATCTTTTAGCAATAGCAGCTTCGTAAAATGAAGGATATATAATACCATTCATTGTGCGCAAATCTTCAAATGAAGTAGCTCCGTTGACATGCAAAAGTAATAATCTAATAAAATATCTTGATCTATTTTTTGGATTAACTAAGTACATTCTGCTTAAAATAGGTTTATTGAATTTTTTTCTTTTATTCCATTTTTCTAATTTATTGTCAAATACATAATGAATTGGTATTTCAGAATATAAATAGTTTTTTGCATCAGAATCGTTTTTATTTAATTTAAAATATGCAGTTAAAGTCGTTTCTAGAATTTTATTTATTATTTGTTCTTCTTTTCCATCTTCAAAGTATACTTCTTGCTCATTTTCATCGTGAATTGCTAATCTTATAATAGCATGTGATATTTGGTGTAAATTATATTCTAACAGTCTGTGCATAGCTTCTGGTGGACATAAATACCTTGTATTTATATATTGTTTTATTTCATCATAATCACATACTTGACTATCAATTTTTTCATTTTCGTTGGAATTATCGTTAAAATTGATATTCATATCACGTATTTCAATAAATGCACAGTCATGTCCTTTGTAGCAATATTAAATAAGCATTTTATACATTGTACAGTTGAACATATTTCTACGTTGATATGGGAATTAAATTTTAAGAGCAAATAAGGATTATATGGAACGACAAATTGGTTATCAGCTATTTTTAAACCATTTCTACTCTTAAAAGAATTTTTTTTCCATCATCTCTTCGCATATAAATTGGATATCCGGATGGTGCAAAAATTGTTTTTGAATTATACTTCTTAGGAAAACTTTTTGTACATTTTTGTGTAGTTTCATCCATGCAAAGAGAATTCAAGTTTTTTATTCCGCAAGGACCATGAATCATGAATTGTTTTAAAATACTGTGTAAACGTGGATAAATTTCTTCATTTGGAATTTCTGCACTTATATATTCGTCGACTATTTCAGAAGTTTTGATTTTTTCATTTAGAAACAAAAGCATATGCATATGTGGAAGTCCTCGCTTTAGAAATTCAATGATATATGTATACGCGATACATTTTCGTAAAACTCCTTGTTTAACTACTAATTCTTTTAGTTCTTTTACTTTTTGTTGAAAAACTTTAACAACAATATCTGGTCTGTCAATTGGGTCTTCATATTTTTCTATATTTTCAGTTATTTCTTTCCATTTTGGATTGCATGTCATTGTTATAAATAAGTCTGGTTTTCCATAATGATTTACGAGGGTCATTGAATCAATATAATTTTGTTTTAAGAATCTTGCACTTCTAGTAAAATTGGATGGTAAAATGATCATTTTTCCAATTTTAATATTTTTAGATTCCTTTTTTTATGTAAATAATCCATTACACCTTTATAACAATTGCTTCGTAAAATGTTTTTTAATAAAATATAATCTTGAACTTTCAACTTTTACAAATGCATCGATTATTGCCTGTTGAGATACTTTTCCCAAATTGAGATATGGATTAAATCCATTTCTTATTGAAAGCCTATAATTATAAAATTGTAAATTCGAAATATTATTATTACTATTCTTACATGTTAGTTGAGGCATCCATCCGTATCCTCCATTTGGATAAATAAGTGGGTAGGTGATTGGATCAGTGTGGAATACTGATTGGTTTTTCATGTCTTGAGTATATAACAATATCACGTTCTGCTGGAGGTAGACCATCTTTACTTACAAATACCATCGCAACTTCATTACAAGCAGCTTCATTATATATATTTTTATCTAATTTTTCATTTTGTTTTATGGACATAGTTATTGTTTTTGGTGCGCAACCTGTTTTTGCACACCGTTCTATTTCTTCTTTTTCTATTTCATGCATCATTTTATAAGCTTTAGCATACGGACTAATATCTCTTAGTAAGATATTTAATTCTCTTAATAATTCTAATTGTGTATTTGAATTATTTTTATTAGTTTTTCTTTCTATTGTTGCTAATTCATTATCAAGAACGTATAATTGTCCATATTTGCGAGCTTCATTCTCATTAGGATGCAATGCAAAAACATTGTGATATATTTGATCAAAAATTCTGATAACTTGTGGTCCAGAATCACACAGTTTGTCATAATTTGCTCCAAAACTTGCAAAAGCTAAGGCACCATTATATGTCCTAATATTTTTTCGGAAATTAATACTTTGTTCTGAAAATACTGTTGCTAATTCCTTTAAGCAATTTGGATATACACGATTTTCTGATAGTTCTACTTTTCCTTTATGACAGCAATTAGAAAATTTTTTGTTTGTTGTTTTTTCAAATAAAAAATGTTTGGCCTTACAGTATTCACAAATTTCCGTAAATATCAGTTTAAACTGCATATTTGCTATTAAACCTATAATTTTTTATTTACTTACAAATTCCAATGTTTTTTCGTTTTTATTAAGGAGACGTTTTTTTATTTTTTCTAATTTGCTTTTATTTTTTGAAATATTTGATTTATTATATATATTATAATATTGGCCATTATCATTAATTTTTAATATTTTAATTAATATTACCGGTTTTTTATTTTTGTTAATATTTCTTACACTTACTGTTTGTTTCAAACTTCTTTTCAAATAAAAATTCATTAATTCATTTACATCTTTAGTCATTGCTGTATTAGTTTTATAAATTTCTTTTTTGCGCAATGCTTCTTTTTCTCGTTTATTATTTAATTCATCAGAATTCATTTTTTTTATGTTTTCTATATTTCGTAGTTTTCTTTTTAGTTTATTCTCTTCTATTTTGCAATTATCAATATTTTTACTTTTCATGTAAGCTTCTCTTTTGCGCAATGCTTCTTTTTGTCGAATTTTTTTAATTTCATCAGTATTCATGTTTTATAATTTTAGCATTTTTTGCTGTTTTCTTTTTATTTGCTTTTCTATAAGTTGTCACGGTGCACTGGGGATCAGGGTGCACGTGAATAATTAAAGCTTTTTTAAAACAATATAACACGACTCGGTATTTATTCAACAAGTATAATAACAGGAGAAGGGGTGCCAGCCGCGTTATCTCGATTTCAGTTCCCGGGTGTCGGCTCCGCTGCCGACCTCGCGGTACGCTGTATACTACGAAAATTAGGGGGTAGGGGAAGGGAAGGAGGGACGGAGTCTCGCACACACAACACAGGTACCCGGTGGTACCTATAGCAGCAAAATGTAGCGATCACCAACCTGGATACGGCGAGGGCCGGAAGATCGTCGGGATCTCACTATCACTCGTTCGCTATCTCTCTCTCGCACTTATCTCACACGATGGTTGGCAGCTACGGCGGTTTGGCGGTTTGGCGGTTTTCGCTATCGTACGGGACGAAGGACCGAAGAGCTCTGACTCTCGGCGTGCTCGAGAGTCCCGTGTTCGTACCGCGCGCCTGCGCAGTACGTACTCGTGCGCGGCACCTCGATCTCGCGTCGTGCGAGCGTGTCGAGTGCCGCAGTGTTCAGGCTGTATCGTTACCAGTCAGATGTATGGCGTTTGTTGACCTGGTGCGGTGTACCTCTCGGCGATGCTGTAGGACTTCCTCCTGGGTAATTATTACATCGTTCCGTCTTGCTTATCTCAACTAATTGGTACGGCGTGAGTTTCAGGTACGAAGCTCACCCGCCGCTGCATTGCTGCCCGACGCCGCCTCGATCATCTCTCCACGACGACGACGTACCAGAACGACCGGTCCCAGGTCTTCAACTACTCCAGGTAATTCATTCAGTGTTGGGGTCACGCTAGTGTGCGTGTTCAGGTGTATAGTATTTTACAAGGTCTGTTGTACACGTTGTTTGTGTACAGCAACCTAACCTCTTTGTCTTATACTGTTCCTTGTACAGCTGTAGTAATTATATACAGCTGTACATATCTTCCCTTGTCTTGTGTCTTCTTGGCTATGGCGATTTATCCTCTTCCTTGCTCCTTACCCTATTGCTGTGTTTTTGTTCTTATAAACATCTCTTTTACAGCTGTATCTTGCTTGGCGTTGGAGGTTCTTTGGCTTCCTGCCTGGGTACCATCTCATCGCCCTGACTGCTGCACTGTAGAGCTGAGGAGTGTCCTCTAGGCTCATTCATCGACAGCCTCCCTTGATCCATCTATGCTGTTGAGTTAGACCCGAAGGAGCCCTCCTGATTTCTATGCTCGCCCAGGACTTCCTCGCCAGGATCACCTAGTGCTTCGGCTGCAAGTGTGTGTTGCGCTTGGGGTGGGGTTATTAGGCTGTGAGGGTAGGTAAGACGTAGTTAATGTGCGGGTAGGTAATTAGGAAATAGTATATGGGTAGGTAGTATAGCTAGGGACTCGTTTAGCTTATCCGGGTAGGTAGGTGTTTGTCAGGGGGTTCAGTCGCTCGCTCTTGACATGTGCAAAGCACATTGTCACAACTCCCCCCCACCAAACCGAAATTACGCGGAAGTCGTAATTTCAATGTAATGCTAACAGTAATGCTAAGCTTAACAAAAAAAAATATAAAATAACAAATGCTGCTAATTATTATTTTGCTTAAAATTTTCTATGCTTATGATGCTAAAGTTGGTGGGGGTAATTACGCTTGCTTACTTAAAAATATGCAAATAGCCGGCGCTATTTGTACGGGGTATAAGTGTATAGTCTCTTTGACTAGCTGCTTGGCTGGACATCTGTGTATGTATACTCGCTGTATAGTGTATAATATTTTAGCTGCTTTTCCATAATTTAAAATTACTTAATATATAACGACGACTGGCCCCAATACATAAAATATACATAATAATATAGAATATTCGCATTTGTTTGAGAGCTCTATCCCTACTCGCGATACTCTCATACCTCATACTTACATAAATGGCAGTCATACTCATTCTGTTATATAATTTAATATATAATTTAGGAATTAATGAAAAATAATAAAATCATAAACATGAAATCATATAAAATACAAAAAGAAATTTTAATAAGGTGTGGTGAATTAGTACCTTCTGCTGCTTGTGAGTTCCTCATTTTGAACTCTTGTTGTTGCAATTACTGTTTTCATTTAATAATTACATTAATGTTAAATTATTTGTTTATTTGCTCTGCTTATTAATCACCACCCTTATTGTTTGGGAAAATGTTCCATTTTGGGTTGGGGACTTAATAATTATACTACATGGATTACGTTATATGTAATTTATTCATATAATATATAAAAAATTTTCTCTTTATAATATCGGGAAGTGTATGTGGGGTGGCGTTTTATAGGGAGCTGTATGGGAGGGGATTTATTTCCTCCCCCCCATTCTCCTCTGCATCTCCCAATAGCCCTCTGCGCAGCGGGGGCAGTTCTTGGAGAAAACTCCCCTCCTCCCGCAGTTCCTGCAGAAAACTGCGTTTGGGGAGGGGCAGTTCCTCCAGCTATGTCCCAGCCCCCCGCAATTCCAACATCCCGGGCGGCATTCGCTCGGGTCGGGCCGGGACATACGTGCGTCTGCGGGGATGACTCCGCTCGATGTTGCTGCTGCCCCTACTGCAGCAGACGGCGTCGATCTGCAGGGGGGTTCAATGGGAGGGGGACGGGTTGTGGGAGGCTGTATGGGTTGGGACATTAAGGGTGGTGGGGTTGGGGATGTTGGTGGCTGGGTTTGGGCATTTGTAGGATTCGGGATTTTGAGGGACATCAGGGCAGCGGGTTTTGGGGAGGTGGGGGATGGGGGAGCGGGTAGGGACAAGGGAGCTCTACTGGGTGTGGGTACGTTGGGCACGGGCAGGGAGGGGGCATGTTCACGGGCACATGTATATAAGTATACATGCCCGTGGACGGGTCAAGGACTGGGCGGGAAATAATTGGTTGGGGAAGGAACGCTGGGATATAAAGGGAAGGTGGTTGGTATGGCGGTGTGGGGGTGGCTGTAGGGGGGCTGTATGGGGTCACGTCTGTACTGGTGGTGGCTATTGGGGTGAGGGCTGCTATCTCCGATCTTGGTGCCGCTGGGCGGAAGTCAGGGTTGGCGCAAAGATGGCGCCCTCCCCTGACGCATCCTCTGGTGCCTGGGCAGGTTGTGCGTTGGCCTGCTCCTGGAGGGGTGTTTGCAGGTTCTTCACTTATTCCTAATCTTTCCAGGATCCCCTCCAGGTCCTGCCCAGGTCTCCTCAGCTCCGTGGGCCGTACTGTAAAACGGCCACGGCCCCTGGCTCTTTGCGTCGCTGACGCTGATTTTCCCGTTCTTTCCATTCTACGGGGGAATACTTATTCTTATTTTCTAATCTTGCTTAAACTTACCCGTTGCTATTATCAGGTTTGATTATTTTTATTTGCCAAAATTTACCTACTCAAATTTATTCTTAAATTTTCCTTAATTAATCTTCCGGGGCCTACCTCGCTTTCTAGGTGGGTTATTGCTACTTGGGTGATTTTGCTGTATATTTTGTGCTATTGGACGCTGCGAAGGGGGAGAATGCATTTTAGGTGGGATAACGTTTCTAGGAGGGATATAACGCTTAAGATCATTTACATAGACTTTGACCCTCCGCTTAGTATCTTCGTCTTCAACAATATAATAGTTTGCCGAAACTACTTCTACTACTCTCGCGGGGCCTATGTTTATTGGTGCCATTTTTGCTGTAAAATGATTATCTTTTGAGGACAATACCCTATTGCGTCGACATACTCGATCGCCAACATGGTATTGTACTAATCTGCGTCCTTTATTGTAGTGTCTAGCTTGTCTAGCCACTGCTGTGTCTATATGTCTTCTAACAAGATCATATATTGCTGGAAGTCTATGTAATCTTTCGATCCATGCTGCTGTATTTGGTGCTGGAGGGGGGTCTGAGGTCTCTAGGTGCTTTCGTATAAGGGCTGTTGGGATAGGGTTTCTGCCGAAATTTAAAAATGCTGGGCTGTATTTAGTTGTAGAGTGGACGACTGTATTGAGAGCGAAGCAGAACTCTCCTAAATGTCGATCCCACTCCCGATAATCTTCCTCAATGAAGCTGTTTATCATAGGTTTTAGGTTCCTATTTACCCTTTCTACAGGGTTAGCTTGTGCGAAATAGGGCGGAATTAATGACTGTATAATTCCGTACTGCTGTAATTTCTCTGCAACTTGGCGATTTGCAAATTCTGTCCCATTGTCCGAAATTAGGTATTTGGGACAACCCCATCGGTTAATGACTAACTCATCGAACGCTTGGAGTACGCTTTTTGCGTCTGCTCGTCTCAACGTTTTCATTTCGACATAACGGGTAAATAAGTCCTCAAAGACTATTATGTACCTGAAACCTTGCTTTGATGGTGGTTTCGGTCCCATTATGTCGACTGCTACTACTGTCCAAGGTCCATCTATGTTCTTGCCTTCCATTATTCCTGCTGGAGCCTGCTGATTGCTCTTGTGAGCTTGACACTCTTGACAAGCTCTCACATAATTGCAGGTATCATAGTATATCCCTGGCCAGTAGTAGTAGGTGGCTAACCTCGCATACGTTTTGTCATTTCCCAAATGACCGGCCTGCGGGGTGTAGTGCGCTTCATAGAGAGCTTTCTCTCTATCAGCTGCTGGCAGTATTAACTTCCAAGCATCTAGGTCGGGGACTAATGGGTCTACCAGGGGATTGGGACGGTGTGCGTATAAAAGGTTGTCTTTTATACATAAATCAGGGTATTTTTGGGGTGATTTTATTACTGCTTGGATCTTCATTTGGTACCAAGGATCGCTTGTATTAATTGTGGCTGTAGCTGCTAATGCTGTACCTTCATATGCTCTTGAAAGTGCGTCAGGTACCTTATGGTATGCTCCTTTCCTGTGCACAAATTTAAATTTATAATTTTGCAGGATTGTGTTCCATCGAGCCAATCTGCCTGTCGGATCCTTGATGTTGTGAAGCCAGAGAAGGCTGTGGTGGTCTGTTACCACGGTAAATTCTTCACCTTGAAGGTAACCTTTTAATCTTTCAATAGACCACAATACTGCCAAACACTCCTTCTCTGATACCGTATAATTACGTTCCGCTTTACTCAGCGTACGGCTAACGTAATAAATAGGGTGTTCTTCACCATTTATTTCCTGGGTAAGCACACCGGCTATAGCGTAGTCGCTAGCATCGGTTTGGAGGGTAAAGGGGAGGGAAAAGTCGGGGCGGGCTAAAACAGGGGCTTGGGTAAGGGCTAGCTTCATTTTCTCGAATGCATCCTGCTGTTCCTGATGCCATTGCCATCTGACATCCTTTCACGCTAAATAGTTTAACGGTGCTCTGTATTCAGCTAATTTCCCAATAAACCTTGAATACCAACCAATTAAGCCAGTAAAGCGTCTGAGTTGCTTTAAATTGGTTGGGGCTGTATACTCTAGTATCGGTCGTATCTTATCTACATTTGTTTTGAGGCCATCCTCATTAACAATGTATCCTAGATAAGTTACTTCCGCGCAACAGAATTCGGACTTTTCTCTATTAATCTGCAAGTTCACCTTTTTGAGGGCGGTTAGTACTATTCTTAACCATTTTAGGTGTTCCTCAAAGGTTTTGGCTGTAATTATAATATCGTCCAGATATGCGAATACGTTTGGTTCCCATTCTGGCTTTATAAGCTTGTCCACCATTTTCTGGAAAATTGCAGGTGCATTCGATAGGCCGTAGGGGACTCGGGTAAACTGAAATAATCCTTTACAGGGAAGTGAAAAGGCTGTAATTTCGCGGCTTTCTGGTGCTAGAGGGACTTGGTGGTAAGCTTGTGACAAATCAAGCTTACTAATGTAACGACTCTCTCTCAGCTGATCGAGAATGTCGTCCATATTTCGCATAGGGTATGCTATTTTCTTGGTTACAGCATTAACCTGCCGAAAATCTATGCAAAAGCGGTATTTTCCGTTTGCTTTCGGGACTATAATTGGGCAGCTGCACCACGGGCTTTCTGAAGGTTCTATTATGCCTTCTTTTAGCATTCTGTCAATTTCCTCGTATCCAGCCTGCAGCATCCTTGGCGAATAACGACGGTTTCGTTGACGTATAGGTTCGGCACCTTGCACATCAATTTTGTGGGAATCTAGGTTAGTTACACCTAGCGTTTTTGGTGTTGGGGGAATCATCTCATTTAATAGCTGCTGTAATCTCCTTTCTTGTTCTGCTGTAGCTCGTTTCAATCCTCCTATGCTTGCTAAGGCAGGTAAGCAACTCGGATCTTTGCCATATGGATAAAAATGATGAATGATACCTTTATCAGTCCACCACGTATCGTTTTCATAGCATATATTCATGTTCGCTTTACGTTTAAAGTCGATACCTAATATGCAGTCGTAATGCAAGCCGTCTGCTACCTGAAACGGCATTATAATAGTTTCACCATCTATTTCCATGGTTACATCTATTATGCCTTGTATTGGTACTGCTGTACCATCTGCTACTTTAACGGCTGAATTGCTGGATTGTCTTAATTTATGCTGTAACATTCTACTCATTCCTCGCCCAATGAATGAGTGTACCGACCCATCGTCAAGTAAAGCTGTAAGTTTTTGTCCATTTAACTCTATGTTAAAGAAATGGCGTGGGTCGATTCCGGGTATTTGCTGTATTAGGGAATTATTTGCTGCTACGTGGGAGGGTATTGACCCTTTTGGGTGTTTGGATGAGGAAATACGGGTCTCTATTTCCTCTGGCTGTAGTTTCCCTGGCTTCTGTTCTTATTACAGTTTCAATATTTGTAGCTGATTCCTTGTTTTCGCAACTTCCGCAGCTTAAAGGGACTGGGCATTCTGCTACCCAATGTCCAAGTTTTCCGCATCTAAAACAAGGCTCTTTAAATTTCCTTGGATAGGTCTTTGTTCTTCGTTATTTGGCGTGCTGAATTTATTTGGCTTGAATTCCTGCTTTTTTGGTGATTCAGCCCTTTGTTTAGTTTCCTGCTCTCGTTGCCAATAGCTGCTATTTTTGTTATTCTTTACAGCTTCGCTGTACTGCTGCTTCGACTCTTGCTCGGGAGGTGCTGTATATTTTCTTGTTGCTTGGGGGCTGTTCTGCTTCAAAGGGTATTGGTGCTGTATTTTCTTTTGTGGGTGGGTGGCTATGGGCGCTATTGACTTTGGGGGTACTACAATATCTTCTGTTTGACCTGAGGAGACTGCTGCTAATTTGCGGCTTTTTGTTTGCATAGGGTCGATATATGCATATTTCGCTAAGCCGTAATTTTGGATTACTGGTGGAGGTCTGTACGTTTCGTCCATTAAACGTCTTGCTTCCTCCTTTTTACCTAGTTTCTGCAGCTGTGTAAAACTATCGAAATGATGTCTTTCGATTCTAGTTCTATAACTAGGGTGCAGGTTGCGGTATGCTCTATCCAGCTGCTCGGTTTGAGGCATTTGCGGCTTGATTTGATCCAACATACCTCGTAGCTTGGTGAGGTATGTGGAGATATCCTCATTCGGTCCCTGTGTCCGATTTTCAATAGCTTGTTTCAGCTGGCTCTGCGTTTCCTCAGTCCCATATTGTAGTCTCAGCGCATCTACAAAATCTAGATAATCTTTCCAGCTACTTTTCTCACGTCTAAACCACTCCCACGCGTCATCATCTAGCACTGATGGCAACGCTTTAAATATATCCTGAGTTGAGAGACCATAACTTTCTCTGCATGCCTCAAGATTCGATAAGAATGCCTCCGGGTCATTCTTTTTAGCTCCTTTGAATTGGATATGGTGACGCGAGAATATCTGTGCTGTCCTTTTCTCCCGTATAAAGGTAGCATCTTCTAAGCAGGTTTCGTACGAACGGCTGTATCTGAATGCTGGGTTAAACGTACTTTGCTGTGGCTGTATGTGTGGGTTAGCTGGGATTGAGTACGTTTCGTTGCTTTCCTGGTGCACTGGCGATCTGCTTTGCTGTCTAGTTTGCTGCTCGTTATTTTGCTGATTGCTGTGTATTTCTATTAATTTGCTGTATAGTTGCTGCATTTGCTGTATTTGCTGCTCCATTCGCCTGAATTGTTCATCATATTTGCTTTCGAGCTCTTTGTCGGTATTTTGCGTCTCTTTTCGGACGTTGGGTTCTGTAACTCCATCGTCTTCCCAATGGACACTCTGTGCATTCCTATGTACATTGCTCAGCTGTGTGCTGCTTCTGGGGTTATGTCTATTTTCGTGTGCGTGGCTGACTCTTCTTCCTTGGGTCGCTATTTCGGGTTCTGTATTTCTGTGCAGTGGCGTATTTGCGGGGCTTACCGGTCTGGGTACGAGTGCAATAGGGGAAAAAGGGCTTGTGCTTACTGGATGAAAAGCTGAGGGTTGGATAGTTTGGGTTGATCTAGGTCGGGTATCTGTATAAATATTGGTACTGTATGTGGTAACTGGAGCTGTATATTGGGTAAATGGGTTATCTATGAGGTCTGGGTTTGTGGGAGATGAAGGGGCTAATGTGTGGATGGGGTAATAGGAAGTCGAATTTATGCTCAACTGCGTCGTTGTTAAGCTTGGGACTGTATGCGTTAATTCCATCATCGAATTATCGCATACTGGTGACGGTAGACTCAATCTATATGCTGTGGATTGTGCTTGAGGACGAATTGCTGCGCTGCTTATCCTTAAATTTTGATTATTTAATTGCTGTAAATTTTCTCTTGCGCCGCTGTTTTCCCTTACAGCCGATTGTATTTCCGATCCGTATTCCATTTCCGGTAATGACAACAAATTCTCATTACTTATGGAGATTGGATCTCGATATTGTCCTCGTGATTGTCCGGTTGGCAATTGAATGTAAAGCATCCGTCTTGCTTTACTATTTCTTGCTGGAGCTGTATCTGTAGCGATAGTGGGGATATTTTCTCTTTCCGATTGCGTAAGGGATAAATCGGTTTCTATCTGTATAGTTGGAATTGCCTCGTCTACTGCTGCATTCCAGTCAGCCGACGATGGTCCGAAATTACGTCTTATTTCGTCTCTGGCTAACCTGTCTCTAATTATTTTGGAGTCAGCGTCTACATTTATTCCCACTTTGTTCGCGTATACCGTGATTCTTCCATCACTGGTATTATTTATGCTGCGTCTTATTACACCCGCGCCTACCGCTGGTTGTAACACAGATAAATCTTCTCCCAAAATCAAATCCAGGTCATCACCGTTGTGAGACATTTTGATTAATTTTAGCAGCTTATTTGTATTAAATAATTAAATAATTATTTTATTTATAGCTCTTTTTAGCTCGATTTAAATTAACTATTAGCTCTTGTTTAATTAATTCTAAATTAAATTAAACACACTAAGCAAAAATCAAATACTTAATAAACAGCAAAAAAAAAATGTAAGCTAAGCTAACTAAATTAATTTTATTGCTTTCTAAGCAATCCGCAAACAGAAACAATATACTGCAAACTTTGGTTATTTTAAACTGGGCAATACAAGCAATAATATACAACTGGGAATAATAATAAATATAATAATAATAAATATAAATGGGTTTAGCAGGCAGCAAAACAAATGGGAAGCAGTAATGGGGAAATTAATTTTCGTTGCAAAATGTAAATAGGGTAAAGCAAATTAATTGTAATTATTTATTAATTTATTAACAGTTAAAGTGAGCAGAAATGTGCATTAATTTAGTAAGCATAAATTATAAACACTGCAAATACAATTTAACCAAACACGATAATAGAAAAGGGTGTGCGAAAATAGCATATATGTAATATATAATCAAAAGAAAAATTATATATATGAAAAAAAATTATAAATAATGCTTAAAGCAACTTTTAGTTATTATTATAACTATTAAATACACTCCTATTTATTTCAATTTACAAAGGTAAAAAAAAATTTTTGTTTCTTTTGTCAAATCACACCAAGGAAATTTTGTTAACACTTGGTTATTATAGCAGCATAAATAAGGAAAAAAGAAAAATACATTATTTATTCATTAATAATTTCCTCCCAGCGTACCCCAAAAAAAAAAAAATTTTTTTTTAAGCATTACCCATATATTTTTTAGCAGTACAAATATTAAATTATATGAAAAAAAGTAAAATTTTATTATTAACACGTGCTTTGATTATATAAAATGGCCGTTAATGTGGCCGACCGGCTTCTTCCGTGTGTGCGAGCTTTGCTAAGGAAAAAGGGGAGAAGGGCAATATGGCTGCTCCTGCGTCGCGCGTCGACGCTTACAATAATTCTTTCGTTTTAACTACTGCGAGAAAAGAGAACTTTTATCTGCACGCTAATTTTCGCTGAATTAATCTATATAATACAAAAACACGTTGGGCCAATATTGGTCCAATACTGCTTATTTATATACTTTAGTATGGACTTCGTTGGGCGCCGATATCGCACCAACGTTTACAAAAACAAATTTGTTATAATTACAATTGATCCCTTAATACAAAAAAAAAACACACGTTGGGCGCCAATGTCACGGTGCACTGGGGATCAGGGTGCACGTGAATAATTACAGCTTTTTTAAAACAATATAACACGACTCGGTATTTATTCAACAAGTATAATAACAGGAGAAGGGGTGCCAGCCGCGTTATCCCGATTTCAGTTCCCGGGTGTCGGCTCCGCTGCCGACCTCGCGGTACGCTGTATACTACGAAAATTAGGGGGTAGGGGAAGGGAAGGAGGGACGGAGTCTCGCACACACAACACAGGTACCCGGTGGTACCTATAGCAGCAAAATGTAGCGATCACCAACCTGGATACGGCGAGGGCCGGAAGATCGTCGGGATCTCACTATCACTCGTTCGCTATCTCTCTCTCGCACTTATCTCACACGATGGTTGGCAGCTACGGCGGTTTGGCGGTTTTCGCTATCGTACGGGACGAAGGACCGAAGAGCTCTGACTCTCGGCGTGCTCGAGAGTCCCGTGTTCGTACCGCGCGCCTGCGCAGTACGTACTCGTGCGCGGCACCTCGATCTCGCGTCGTGCGAGCGTGTCGAGTGCCGCAGTGTTCAGGCTGTATCGTTACCAGTCAGATGTATGGCGTTTGTTGACCTGGTGCGGTGTACCTCTCGGCGATGCTGTAGGACTTCCTCCTGGGTAATTATTACATCGTTCCGTCTTGCTTATCTCAACTAATTGGTACGGCGTGAGTTTCAGGTACAAAGCTCACCCGCTGCTGCATTGCTGCCCGACGCCGCCTCGATCATCTCTCCACGACGACGACGTACCAGAACGACCGGTCCCAGGTCTTCAACTACTCCAGGTAATTCATTCAGTGTTGGGGTCACGCTAGTGTGCGTGTTCAGGTGTATAGTATTTTACAAGGTCTGTTGTACACGTTGTTTGTGTACAGCAACCTAACCTCTTTGTCCTATACTGTTCCTTGTACAGCTGTAGTAATTATATACAGCTGTACATATCTTCCCTTGTCTTGTGTCTTCTTGGCTATGGCGATTTATCCTCTTCCTTGCTCCTTACCCTATTGCTGTGTTTTTGTTCTTATAAACATCTCTTTTACAGCTGTATCTTGCTTGGCGTTGGAGGTTCTTTGGCTTCCTGTCTGGGTACCATCTCATCGCCCTGACTGCTACACTGTAGAGCTGAGGAGTGTCCTCTAGGCTCATTCATTGACAGCCTCCCTTGATCCATCTATGCTGTTGAGTTAGACCCGAAGGAGCCCTCCTGATTTCTATGCTCGCCCAGGACTTCCTCGCCAGGATCACCTAGTGCTTCGGCTGCAAGTGTGTGTTGCGCTTGGGGTGGGGTTATTAGGGTGTGAGGGTAGGTAAGACGTAGTTAATGTGCGGGTAGGTAATTAGGAAATAGTATATGGGTAGGTAGTATAGCTAGGGACTCGTTTAGCTTATCCGGGTAGGTAGGTGTTTGTCAGGGGGTTCAGTCGCTCGCTCTTGACATGTGCAAAGCACATTGTCACAAAGTTTATTATATTGTTCACTTTTAATCTTCCAGTAAGTTTCTTCTTTACGCTGTCTTTCTTTAGTTTTTTTCATTAATTTTTCATCGTCTTTTATTTGAATTTTTTTCAATATATTTTCCTTTTTTTAAAATTTTTTTTCAACAATCGATTCATAATTTTTTGTATTTTCAATTTTAAGAATTTCTTCATTTTTATTTAAAAAATATACGTCATCTAAATGAGTATTTTCTAAAATTAAAGAGATATCAGTATCTTCAGATAAACTGTAATATGGCATTTCATTGTCTATTTCCATTGATACAGAATCTACATGATAATTTTTTTACTTATTATATGAATTCATTAGTCTATGTTGTTCAATAATTAATTATTTTTGAATATTTTTTTCAATGATATTGATTTCTTGAGCATTGTAATTTTATTTCAATATACGGAAATTTATGATAAATAGACCTTTGCAATGGTATTATTGAATAATCATAATTTAGGTTTTCATTAGCAATGTTTTGTAAAACTGGAAACATCGTAATATTATTTGATTCGTATATTTTTAATAAATCATTGTGTAATTGAGGAATGTCAAATTTGATACTACATGGACATAAGTTATAAAGAATAGAAAACTGCGAAGGCTATTGAAAAAATTCCACAATCATATATGATATAATAATTATAATTATTTGTCTGTGATTGCACTGACTCAAAAGTAATTTTTAGATTTGATTTATATGGAAATAATCTATTAATATAAACTTTGTGTTCATTTTGTAAACATTTAGTATTTAAACTATCATAAATATGCGCAGTATTATTATTGTAATACATGTAAACCCAATCACCATTTTGCGAATTTCCAGAAAATAATAATTGAAGGTATTCTCTATTCATCGGTACTGGTTGAATATTATCCGGTTTTTGAACTAAAAGTGTTGATTGCATATTAAACATAGTGTGGGATCTAAGTATATTATTGAATTCTAAAATGTGTTCATCATTTAACATACAAGAATCTTGGTTATAAGATTCTAATCCCATTACAACTAATTTTTGTTTTCCTGTTAAACCCATTGTAGATAACGTAGCTTATCAATAATAATTACCAATGTTTCTAGTGTGTTGATTCTATATTTTAAACTGTATCTATACTATGAGCTAAATATATAAAATTTTTTATTTTTTTTATTACTTTTTTTGCTGAAAATAAAAAAATAAAAAAAATTAATATACATGCTTAGATAAAATAGTCATATTTTATATTTGTTTATAAATATAAATATATCAGACATAAAAATATAAAATAAATAAACAAAAATTAATATAATAATATAAATAATGTTAATGTAATAATATAAAAATTTTGATTACAAAAAATATTTATGACCAAATTAAAATGTTATTTATGCTCCCAAAAAAAAAGAGCAACGTTAAAATAATAATAAAAAAAAAATGTTATTTAAATTTTTTTAGTTAAAATACTGTAACGGGGTAGGTACTGGGAAAATGTAAGGCCCCCGGTTAGGCCCAATTTGTCCCAACTTACCAACCTTAAGTGTGCAGTCCCATGATGCGGCCGGGAATCACTTTGATTCCCGTGCAATGCCGTTAACAACATCAAACACCTTGTTTGACTTAGATACCGTGTGTTGGGCCCTATGCCCAAAACTGCCAACTAGGATAAATACCGGAGAGGGCGGTATTCGTAGGATAAGACAGTAACCGGTAAAACACTATCAATAATCGATATTTTACGTTAATCGGCGAGAAAGATTGTCTCGCCGAGTCGATTTATTAGATAAACAAATAAATATTAATAAATTAACAACAAATCAACATTAACAATTTACGGGGAGTCGTACCGATGACTACCCCCGAGGTGAGCTCGAAAACAATTAGTTAAAATCTATTTAACCGTAGAGTTAAGAGTAACCGATCCGGGAATGATCGGCTGCTTAACTTGATAGCTATACGTCACACCGCGTGACGTATGTATCTCTGACGTAGGGAGCTCTGACGTAGAAGCTTCCTACGTCACGCGCGCCTTCTCTCGTAAAGTGGCTCCCGCGAACCACCGACCTGTCTAACCGGGCGGGATTTGTCACGAGAGGGGGAAAGGAGGAACGCTTCCTCACCTGGACCGTACCAGGTAAATCGGGTCACGAAATATTAAACAGACACGCGGGTGTAAATGTGGTGCACCACTTACCGCCTATCTAAATATCTCACCTCGGCGGGAAAAGACTGCGCAACGGAGAGATAACTCGTCCTTGTGCTTATCTCTCTCTCTCACTCCAACGGTCGGGAAGGCGGTCGACTCTTGGCTTTCTTCGTTTTCCCTTTCTCTGGGCCGTGCTGCTCCGCACGCCGACGTGGAGATTGGTGGGGAGAAAACCTCACACCCACACACTAAATGCACCAGTCTTTCTACACTTTTTATCACATAAAAAGTATCAGGGCGGTTATACACACGTTGTTGTTGCCGTGTGCGCGCGAAGTCTCTCCCGTTACTCTCCCAGTGCACGATACTCGCGCGCGTTCCCTGCGCGCGCATCAATCTCGATACTCTTTTTGGTTACTCACCTGATCGGTAACTCGCTTACCGTTATAATACATTAAAAGTTAAATTATTAAATTATTATTAAATTATTATTATACAAACTTTCGGCAAATAAAAAATATAATATAAAAAAGTTTTATTTTATATTTTTTAAATGTAAAACTTCATTTTAGTTATAATATTAGTTAATTAAAATTGTTAAATTTTTAAAAGTTATTAATGATTGAAAAAAGTGTATTTTTCAATATTAAATAAAAATGAATATAAAAAATATATAAATAATTGAACTTTCTAGAATCATAAACTAAGTTAATAATAATTTTATGAATTCATTCAATATAATTAAAAGAGTTAAAAATGCGGACATTAGGCAATTTCAATTGCACCGCAAAATTGCACTTTGTACAAAATCATTAATTTCTTAATTTAAGTTATTTTGCTATATTGCTAATCGTTTTTAAATGCAAGCAATTAATAAAAATGTTCATTTATAGTAATTTTAAATTATTTTAAATTACTAACAAATTGTTCAAAATTTTTTTTTATACAATTTTTTACTTACTATATTTATTTTATGTAAATGTATATATCAAAATATTCGAAGTAATTAAAAGTTAATATGTAACGTATACCAGCTGTAAGTCTCTTTCGTGCGTGTTCGAAAATTATCGGAATTAGTAAAATATTATGTCTATAATTATGTAAACTAAAGGCATTTTTTTCTATATTTACACACCTAAAAAAAACATAATTATAATGCACCCGAGCGAACGTTAGAGAGCGAGGTATTTGTTGCTAGTGCATTAATTATGTACATCTAGTTAACAAGATTTCCATACTTTTAGGTACTGTTTCTTAATTATGATTAGTTGTGTAGTAATTACATAATTAGTGAGTTTATTTTGCAGCATAGGTTAATCAACTAAAAATAGGTTTTAAAATCAATACATGTAGTGTGATTCGACACGTAACAATTTAAAAAATGTAATATCCATCTAGTTGATTTTAATTAAGATCTGCATACATTAGATTATAATTAAGTTTTAACCAAACAATTAAGGTTTATAAAAGTATAGAATTGTTACTAAAAGCAAAATGGTTCCAGAGGGCAGTAATTGAAATCATTCTCCTAGTTAAAAATAAGAGTCAAAGAAATTATTTCAAATTTTGTGATCTTACACGCAATATTTATTGCTCTATTATTAAGTCAAATTAATGCAAGATTAGGCATTTTAATTTAATTAGCAGCTTACAGTAAATGTATGATAAATGTTCAACATTAATCTTACCTTAACTTAATTAGTAAAATACTCGTTACAAACAAAAATTGCTTTGCATCAAAATTATCATTCTCCGGGCTTTCACATTTTTGATAAGAATTTGTATGCCCGAATGAGCTGTCGAAGCCTGAAGTAATGTATAAATCAGTATTGTTTAAAATGTCTTCACTCCAATCAAGTGCGACAGCCTCACACAACCTCTCTACCGTTTTATTCAACATATTTTGAAGCGAAACTTTAACCTCTACTTCTGTTACAAACACATTTGATAGAATGCACTTTCCCATCTCACATCTAGTTGGTAAAGCAAATTATTTTTGAGGTTTAAAAATATTATAAAAAGTGAAATAAAAGTGGTGTTTTATACTCCAATAACCCAAACAAACTGCATCCCAGAAAACTAAATGTAAAATAGCTTTGAGAACAAATATCTCGAAATCTCGTTAGACTACCAGATTTCAAGCAACAAAAGAATTCATTTAAACAATAAATTAAAAAAGCATTTGTTATAAATCCAGGTGACAAACGCATCCATCTTTATGGATACTTTTTAAATCGATTAAAAGATATATACAATATGTATATATAAAGTTATGTTATATAAATAGTTATATAAGGTTATGAATTTTAAAGTAGATAATCAAAATGTTTACTGAATTGTTTCATAGCATGGATAAATCTTGTGCTTGAATGAATGGACATCATTTTGTAACGGAGTGAATCTTTGCCGGACCTTGCTCAGATTCCAGGATTCAGGTTTTAAAGAATTTGAAATAAAGTACCACTATTTATAATAAAGGTTAATTATATTAAGACTATGTACAAATATACAAAAGAACTAAAGATATAATGCACATGTTGCCAGCCCGCCTGGTCTTGGTCGGGTGAAGTAGTTAACTTGTCTGTAATCAAATCAAGACAAAATACTTAATTATTACGCGACCTACGAACTTTACAATGCTATCTTATAACTAGTTTCCTAAACGGACGCAACTAGCGGTTATCGTATATGCTCGCACGGAAATACGGTTCGGGATAATCCACGTGTGCTCACGAGGATACGGTCGAGATAATCTACGTGTGCTCACGAAGATACGGTCGGGATAGTCCACGTGTGCTCACGAGGATACGAACGGGATAATCTACGTGTGCTCACGAAGATACGGTCGGGATAGTCCACGTGGGCTCACGAGGATGCGGTCGGATAATCTACGTGTGCTCACGAAGATATGGTCGGGAAATAATCCACGTGTGCTCACGAGGATACGGACAGGATTAGACACCACACGTGCTCACGAGGTGAGGTGACTACGGTAGGATGCGGTTACGGTAACGGTCGGTACGGTATACGGTAACTAGTGTTTACGAACGTATGCTCACGAACGTATCTACGGGCGCCTGCACCAGGGTTAGGATTCAGTCTGGCCGTGTGCTCACGACCAGCTTCTTCCGGCCCCCTGATCCAGACTGGTTACGGCGGTTCTCGGCGCGCCTTATATACTCGATCTGCGAGAGCGCGCATGCGCAGATCGTGGTTGCCCCACTCCGAACGAGGTAAATGAACTGGCCCATAGGCGCAGTAGTGGGGGAGCGGTCAATGACCCTAATCTATTTATAGCGCGGTCGTTGAACTCGCGTTTAACGGCACGTGTCTATCGCAAAGCTATCTTAATATACTACGTACTTATTATTATTGTATAAACAAAGTTTATTAATTAATTGTAAATATTATTATACATTCTTATTGGTTACAGAGGATTTGGTCTCGGATAATTATAGTAAATTAACAATTTATAAAATAATTTTACGCAATACTAGTGCGTGTGCTTATCACACGTCACAATTTACTAAAGCTTTGTAACTCCTTTTACTATAATCGTTTTCTAAATAGAATGCTAAGCCTGATTCCCTCGAATGTACTAGAAGAAAACACAGTTTGAATATGTAAATTATTATAAAATATTAAATAGTGAGACGTTTGATAGATTTTAGTTACAAATAATTATTTCAATTTACCACTTTTGTTTGAGGTACTAGTCGAGTTTGGCGCATTAACAATTAAAGCATCATTTTCTGCATTGCAAATATTAAGATTTTCATCATCATTTCTTCGTTTTAATTTTTTGGCGGATTTTAAAGCTAACTCAAGTAAGCACACATCATTATTAGCATATGCAGCAAATTCATTAACTTTTCTGTAAACTGTGCTTTGAGATGCTAGTTTAAAATTATGAATAGTTTTTAAATACTGGAGCTTGCAAAGTACAAAGATTATTTTCTATATCTTTATATTATTCTAGTAGTTTAAATATATATTGTGTGTTTATGTAAATTTAAAAAAAAAATGAAAAGTAACCCAGAGAAGTGCAATCAATTTAATAATTGTATACTTTTAGTAATATATTATTTTTACCAGACTGATGGTCTACGATTTGAATACGTTTTCTTCCTCCGTTACAACTGTTCCGCTTTATTTTTTTCGGACAACCTCGTTTAGCTTCTTCACATTTCTTTTTTATTTTTGTTTTATTCATCTATACTTAAGGGATGATATGTATTTAAAATTCTAAATTACAAATTAAGAAATTGGCGTGTGTTAAAGGAACCAATCTGCGTTATCTTCCCCAATAGACATATGATTGCAAATTGACAACAACTTTGCAAAAAAAATTTGTACCTGTTTATCCAAAATTTGCGTCAATGTAAGTCCTTATTTATTATAAATTTGCTTCAAATCATTTACATGAAAATAGTGACAGCAAATTTATATAATATTGTTGTCAATTGTTGCATAACATTATTACTTTTTAAATAGCAAGTATTGCTATAAATGTGCTTTTATTTTGTTGAAATAATATTTTAAGTAAATATAATAGCAAATACTTATATTATTTTTGTGCAACTAGATCACACGTCGCATCGCCACAACTAGTAAATGTGTTAGATTAGTCACAACTAGTAAATGTGTTAGACTCTTAAAATTGCAAAAAAAGTAACAAAACTTGAAATACTTCACAAAAACACAGATTTTCTTGAATAAAAAATACATTGAAATTATTATTTTCAAATTATCATCAAATCTTGTTGCAATATACTGCACTATGTAAGCATTTACTGATTTAATTTTGCTACCAATTTGCTGAAAAAGAATTTCTCAGATTATGATATATTTCTTAGCAAATATATACCAAAATTATATCAACTCGTGCAGCAGAGTTAAATAACAAATTAATCTAAATCTGCGTCCTTATTTGTTAGCAAATTTATAGCAATTATTTGTTGCAACTTTTTTTAACAATTTTACATAAAATTTAGGTACACGTCACTATTATGTAAAGTCTTGTTAGCAAGTTTAACACAAGTTGTTTTCAAAAATTGTGTAGCAAGTTTTAACGAAGTTTTGTCTGTGCAACTTTGTCTATTGGGGTTAAGGCTGCATATAACAACTTTAATTTGAAAAATATGTTTAAATTTTGATGAGATTTAAAATTTTTTGTTAATTTATAGGCTTTTAGTAACCCTACTTTTAAATAGTTATGTACAGTTTACGACAATTTTTAAGTGTGAAAATTGGATTGTGTATTACAATTGTACGCAATTATGAACATTTAATAACAATTTTATACATTTATATAAAATTAGATACTGTTATTGATGCATTAAAAATGTGGTGAATAAATAAACAATAATTTATATGAATAATAGTTTATATTACGTGTGAATTTTGAGAATTGTTAAGAATTGTATATTACTGAGCATAAAGATTCAGAATTGTTCATAAATGATTAAAACCGTTTATAATATTTCATAACTGAATCTAAAAGTTAAGCTATATTGTACATAGTTGTCCACAGCTGATAGTTATACACAATCTTTTACAACTACTGCTTTTTTTATTATTCATAATTGTATAAAATTGTGCATATTAGTACACATAACTTTTAGTGACCGTGTATATATCTATGTAACTATAACTATTCACATTCCAGATTTCACAAAAAACACAATTATAAATAATCATACACAGTTGAAAACTGTTATGCATAATTGTGTACAAATTCGATTTCCACTAGAAAAATACTTTCATTCAAAATTTTTTTATGCTCATAATTTAAAAAAAACAATTTGAGAGTTAGTCAAAAATTCTTTTATTTTTTCTGAGTTATAGGAATTACTAAAAAAACATAATTACATAATTTGACAATGAACTACAAAATTTAACCTACTATTTAATGTTTTTTTTTAATAAGAACATTTACCATATTGCGAGTTTCACTTTTGAAAAGCTGTCTTTTAAGCTATTAAATATTTTTGAAATTACAGCACGCAGAAAGGATAGAGAGCACAAGCAAAATATGTCACTTGAATGTTTATAAACGCATAACCTTACATTACCTTACGGCAAACTTCCAAAAAAGCAATACAAATTTCGTACAATTATATGCAATATCCTGAACTTAGTTTAATGTCCGCAACTGATATACTAGTATTAAAATGGAATTAAGAATACTAATATGTCCACCTACCTAAATTATTGTTAGTAAATGTTTAGTTAAATATTAAAAATTTGCTATTAATATTTTTTTCGTGGAGTAATTAAAGTTCACTGTACTGCAAGTGTATATAAAAATTTATTTATTTTATTTATTTATGAAAATTAAGGGGCTTAAAGCCCTTATACAAGTATAAACACAGTAATAAGTAGGTAGGCGCACGCAAATACATCGTGATTTATAATATAAAATAAAATAAAAATAAGAATTAGTAACTCGATAAATGATATGCAGGTAATAACATTCCATTAATAAAAAGTGGATAGAAAAGACCTTATAGAACTCTTAAATTGGCCAATCGGTAACCCAATTAGACCTGCTGGAAGTGAATTCCACAATCTACGGAGACGAAACATTGCCAAATTGAATGTGTAATTTCTAACAGTTTTATGCTCAAACAACATGCGTGGATTTCTTAGCATATATGGTACATCGCGATGACAAATTAAGTTAGATAAATTCTCACAAATAATAACACCGTTAAGCAATTTATACGCTAAGAGAGCAAGATTATTATTATGAATAGAGGTGATGGATGGCAGGGAGAAGTCCACAGCAACAGTTGCAAAATCATGCTCATCAAAAGACATTGGTTTGCCACTCTTGTAACTAATGTAACGTAAAAATTTATGCTGAATAGATTCAAGCTTTAAGCATTTTTCTCTTTTATAGGGTGACCACACTTGCGAACAATATAGAAGATGAGGTACCACTAATGCCTTATACAGATAAATAATCGTAGGGACTGAAGTAAAATCACGGGTAGAGCGCTTTAAAAATCCCAAAGATTTAGAAGCCTTAGACAAAGTATAATCAAGATGCGAATTGAATGTAAAAGTACGATCAAATATTACCCCTAAAAACAATGGACTTTTATTTCCCGAGAAAGATACTGCACAACATTTTTTAACATTCAAGCTCAGTTCATTATCAAACGACCACATTACAAGGCGCTGCAGATCAGTCTGCAAAAGCACCGAATCACTGAGATTTCCAATCCGTCGAAATATCTTTAATCATCCGCATAAATCAATATATCCGAATGCTTAATATACGTTACAATATCATTTATGTACATTATAAAAAGTATAGGTCCAAGATGTGAACCCTGGGGTACACCTGAAGTAATCACGACCGGGCGAGAGTGAACATTACCAACTCTAACAATTTGATATCTATTTGACAAATAAGACCTAATAAAAGAATGTGCTGAGCCCAAAATACCAAATCTAGATAGCTTGTCAAGCAACCTTTCATGATTTACCACGTCAAAAGCCTTAGAAAAGTCCGTGTAAATAGAATCAACCTGCACAGACTCCTCAAAAGATCCTGTAATAAATTCGGAAAATTGCAATAAATTCGTCAATGTAGATCTACCTCTCACAAAACCATGTTGCTGCGTCGATATTTTAGTTTCTATAAAATTTGAAATAATTTGTGCAATAACAGCATCCAGGCGTTTGAGTAAGGAACTAATAATTGAGATAGGCCTATAGTTTGAAACAACATGCCTATCCCCCTGTTTTAAAATGGGATGAATGAATGAAATTTTCCATTTGTTCGGAAAGTAACCCATAAAAAGAACTCTATTAAATAATTGTAAAATTGGATCAACCAGGGCAGACCAGCATTTATTTAAAACATATGATGGTATACCATCCGGACCACAATTTGTTGAAACTTTAATCTTTTGAAATGTTGAACATAACAACTCCTTATCAATATAAAATAAATCAATTTTATCAGTAATAGTCTCAACATCATCAATTTGTAACCCCGGCAACCTGCTGTTAGTATATACAGACCCAAAATAAGACGCAAACAAATTTACAGAATCATATTCATTGCACGCTTTGACATTATCATACAATAAATTCCGAGGTATATTGCCCTCCTTCTGAAGAGATTTAATATGTGACTAAAACTTATTAATCACACGCAAACACTTCGCACGCAACTTCTTGAATTCGATGTGGTGTTCCAATAAACCCGTTCGCTTCCAAAACTTATGAGATATCTTCTTCTCCTTCAGCAAGTTCTTCAAATAAGGGTTATACCACTTTGGGAAAGAGTCTACTACTTGAACCCTTTTAGGTATAAACCTCGACATCATTGACTGTAAAACCTCGTAGAAATTATCCAACGATAAATCCAAATCATCACCTTCGAGCAGCGAATTCCAATCCATATCCATCAAAAATGAATTCATAGAATTGTAGTCTCCATTCTCATAATCCTAATACGTTGAACGAGGTGAAAAACTTAGATCACAATCACTATGGAAAGCAAACATAACTGGTATATGATGAACATCTGTTTCAATAAGCTTGTCCTCGTACTATCTTTAAAGAATATGACTTTCCTATATGATCTGGATAAAACTGGCCTAAGTTATATTCTGATAAATTCGTACAAAGGATATCTGCACATAATCGATGATTAGGGTCAACATAGTCAGTAAAAAAAAAAGATAAAGGATCAATAGACCAAGAGATGTTCGGCAAATTAAAGTCACCAAACAGCAACATACTGCAATCAACATTTGAGTCCATAATTGAACCAATGAAGTTACAACGATCAGTATACAATTCAGACCGAGAATTCGGTGCAAAGTAAACCACTTCAACAATCAATTTTAATTTTGGTATTTTAACAAACACTTGCTCAACCCCAAGAGAAAGATGAAAATGAATAGCCTCAACATCACTTCGTATTGCCAATAAAACACCGCCACCTCGAGAACTACTAACATTAAGCATACTCCTATCACATCGAAAAATAACATAATTGAAAAGCTGTAATTCCGAGGACACTATATCAGGATGCAACCAAGACTCCGTAAAAATCAAACAATCAGGCATGACTGACATCAAAGATAAATTGTCGCGTAAAGATGAGATCTTGTTAACTAGTGAATGAGCATTTGCATAATAAAAGGTAAATTCACACCCCTTACGTTTTAGCCTTTTTTTGGAGCTGCTCGAGATGATGAAGAACTAATATTACGTTTTTTCTGTGGTACCGGTTTGCCTCTGAAATCCACTATCGTCGGAATATTTTTTATGTACCTGACAACTTTGAGATTATCAGGATGCATACTATTATGTTGATCAACCTCATGTTTCAACTTTTTAAATAAATCTCGCTGGGATTTAGTATGGTCCCTGGATACTGAAACACCATCCTTTAAATCTTTATAATTAAAGACAGCCAAGTACGCATCATTGGGCGAACTCAATCTCACCAACAACGGAGCCAACGTAGATGCATTTGATAAACCTAATCTACGCACTGATAGTCCATCAAGCAACAATCCATCTATTTGACTAAGCATAGTTGTAACCTTATCAAGATCGTTACAGTCAGAATCAACAGCAACGTTATACAATATAATATTACTTGCACGAACAATACGTTCTTGGACTTCAGCAACAACTTCCTCTTGACAGCTACCAAGTGCACCAGCATTCAAATTGGCTAAACATTCCGGTGAATTAAAAACTGTGACACTCTCCTCCAAATGCTCTACTCTATTAGTTAAATTAGACACTTTAGAATTTAAATCTCTAATATCACTAGTATTAGTCAATAAATTATTCTCAAGAGTTGACAAACTACCTTGAATAGCACTTAACGATTTATTCGTCTTAGTTAAAACATCTCTCAGCACCTGAGACAAAGATGAACTCAACATCTGCGATACAGGCTGCTGAAGTTGGAGTGCATTAAGAGCAACTAGAGCTGGATGATTCATATCAAGTGAAACCATGATTGGCGCAGGAGTACTTGCCCTTGATGTATAAGCAGAATCCACACCCTCATCGTTTAAATCAGATTCAGTTTCTTGTTCATCACTCAATAAAATACACCCGAGCACACCAATGCATCAAAAATACCCTCCTCCGATATTGGACCCTTATTTGGGCGTAATAAACAATAAACTTTCCTTGTGGATTTAGTCATCATCTGATTTGCCTTGAGAGTCGAAGAGCTGATATTTGTAGACGATGTACCTTTCTTTCCAGGAGCTTTTTGAACAATATCCCCTATATCCTTTTTGCTTCTCCCAGACTGAGTTGATGTTGTAGACATATTAAAAGAATTATTAGAATAAAAAAAAATATATAACTATAACTACCACAATATAGACTAATCTAAATCACTTATCACTAGTCCAAGTCAATAACAGCACAAAGAGGCTATGCACAGGCACACAAGAATCCAAGAACACGAGATAATCCTCAATCGATGCTCTTTAGGTATAATATACCAAAATGAAGACGAAAAAAAACGGAGAAGATGTAAATAATTGTATAAATGGCCATAATTTACTAATTTATGTTAATTTGTAATAATTAAACACAGAGCAAACCACATGTGTATTAACTTATGCGCCCCCTACCGGAAATGGAAAAATAGTCAAAAATTAATCATATTTAGATTTTATGCGACCAGCAAAATAATAGGCAACCAATAATCAAGCACTCATGTTAGAAAATTTAGTATTTGTTGATAAACTAAGAAAATTATAGTAAAAATAATTGAAACTATTAAAGTCTATTTGAATCTATATAAAATTGATTAAAATTTTGTAACTTATATTTTACAATTTATGAATATAGAAATAAAATCATTCTTTAAAATAAATATTTCTTTTATAATACGGTTTTGGGTAGAGCTGCCTTTCTGCTAGATTAATATCTAAAGATACAACCTCGTTCTTTCCTGAGTTATTTAGGTTTAGCTGGCGGCTAGAGTAGATTGTCAAAATAAAAACTCTCTTTCCCGGGCTAGATTATGGACATAAAATCTTTCTTGATATAGATAGAATTTATCGGGTTTTGCAAACCATTATGCTTTCTTAAAGCAGACCTTTACTCTTCTAGAAAAAATCTCTCTTGCCCGGATAATCATCTGAAGATAGATACTGCTCTTTCCCAGATTATTAGGTTTTAACTGCTTGTCTGATAGATTTGTTTTGGAATATTAAATCTCTCTTTCGGGGTTATTTGGTTTTATCTGCCTGTCTGCTAAATTGACTTTTAGAAAACGTAAGCTCTCTTTCCCGGGTTATTTGGTTTTAGCTGCCTATCTGCTACATTTGATTTTAAAATATTAAATCTCTCTTTTCCGGGTTATTTGGTTTTAGCTACCTGTCTGCTAGATTGGAGTTTGGAATATTAAATCTCTTTCCCGGGTTATTTGGTTTTAGCTGCCCGTGAGCTAGATTGGTTTTCAGATAAATTACTCTCTCTTTCGGGGTTATTTGGTTTTACCTGCCTGTCTGCTAAATTGGCTTTGAGAAAACGTAAGCTCTCTTGCACGGGTTACTTGGTTTTAGCTGCCTGCCTGCTAGATTAGAGTTTGGAATATTAAATCTCTCTTTTCCGGGTTACTTGGTTTTAGCTGCCCGTGAGCTAGATTGGTTTTCAGATAAATTACTCTCTCTTTCGTGGTTATTTAGTTTTACCTGCCTGTCTGCTAAATTGGCTTTGAGAAAACGTAAGCTCTCTTGCAGGGGTTACTTGGTTTTAGCTGCCTGTCTGCTAGATTTGATTTTAAAATATTAAATCTCTCTTTCCCGGGTTATTTGGCTTTAGGTGTCTGTCTTCTGGAATTGAATTTGGAATATTAAATCTCACTTCCCGGGTTATTTGGTTTTAGCTGCCTGTCTGGTAGATTGGCTTTTAGAAAATTTAATTTCTCTTTCCCAGGTACTGACCCAGAATTTTTTATTGCATATACCTGCTTAAAGGTGATCTGCTGAATTGTTGAAATGACAGAAAGTTAAATGTTGTAATCGCGGATAACTATTTTTTTTTGTAAAACAAGAATCTGTATCTTCCGTAAAAGCAGCAAGGATCTAGAATTTTTTTAGGTCAAGAAACTTTTTTCACGCATGCTTATTATTTTTTTATGAAAGTACATTTGAGAAGCTTTCATTCATTTCAAGGTTTATTGAAATAGCTAGATTCTACGCCGAGATATTTTATTTTGCAAAAAAAATTAGTTTAGCTCACTGTTCACAATCAAGTGTGGGTGAGATCCACACTCCTAACGATTTTATCTCATTTGCATAGCTAAGGGAGTCCTCACCTATTTTAACTCTGGGGGCAGTGCCAAGGTCGTATCTATTCTAGTAATAAAGGCCTGACTACCCAGAATCATCACTCTAGTTTTTTCCAAATTTAATTTAAGCCCGTTTTCTATGGCCCATTTATTGACAGCAGTCGCATTCTCAGAAATACGTTTAACACCCTGGACCAAATCTGCAGGATAGAAAGAGTGATAAACCTGTGTGTCATCGGCAAATATCATGTGATTTGAATGTCTTAATACTTGAGGTAAGTCGTTTATAAACATGGAGAATAACAACGGACCCAAAACACTACCCTGAGAAACACTCCGAGAGGTTTCAAGCCAACCTGAGCACACTCCCTCACCACCAGCAACCGCCTGAGAACGTCCCGAGAGATAGTGGTAAAACCAATGGATAACTGTATCAGAACATCCCATAGAGCGCATTTTGGACAATAGGAGTATGTGGGGTACCGAGTCAAATGCCTTGGCAAAGTCGAAGAGGACAAGTATAGTGATCTTGCGACTATCAATAGCTCTTCGAACATCATCAAGGACACCTAGCAGTGCAGTTTGGGTACTATGACCCCTTCGAAAACCAGCTTGTCTTTCAATAATAAGATTGTTAGTCACCAAGTACCACGACAGCTGGTCATCGACCAACTTTTCAAGTATCTTGGAGATTTCACAGAGTTTGGCTATAGGCCTAGTGTCTGAAGGTGATACCATCCTATTCGACTTGGCTAAAGGAAGCAACATAGATTTCTTCCAAGTGTCTGGATAGAATCCCAATGAAAGTAGTTTGTTGAAAATAGTGACGAAATGTGGAATAATATGTGGTGATAAAAGTTTAAGCATAGGCACTGAAATCCCATCATGCCCAACAGACTTAGAAGAGGCGTTAGTGGTAACAGATAGTACTTTTCTCGGAGTAATAGTCTCAAAGTTGAAGGTGGGTGCTGATGGGACCAGTACCTGAGCCAGAATCAAATCTAGATGATTATGATTAAGTGGAGAGTCCGAGTGTGAGATGGATGCGTAATGAGTATTTAATTATTCAACTGAGAAATGATTTAATGGTGATTGCATAGAATAAGTAGCCAAACCAAGGTGTCTTAGCTCTTTCCACAGTAAAGTCGCGTTCGTCGAGCTACTGTGTTTATCATTAAGATATTTAAATTTACATGTGTCTACAGTATTGCGCACCGAAGACCTATGGGATTTATACTCCAGATAATCAGAGCGAAGACCCGAGGATTGGAACTTCCTGTACGCAGCATTACGCAGCTTTATGTTTCGTTTAATTTCAAGGGTGATCCAAGGTTTAGATGAATTTTTAATGTGAATTAGTTTACGGGGTGCAACATAATTAAAAGTTTGAATGATTAATGACGATAAAGTGTTAATAAGGCCAGAAATAATAAGAGGCGGATTTGGAGGAGAGTCTGAGTCTGGGTATGAATGTGAATGGCCAAGTGACTGGGTACAAGTACATGACAGTGAGATAGAGGAGGAATTTAATGAATTAGACAAAAGCTGAATAGAGGGATTAGAGTTTAGATTAGCAAGAAAAAGATATGATACCACCTGGGGATCAACCCTCCCATGGCTACGCGACCAAATCCTCCTGATTGTTGAACATGATTTCTTAAGATTAAGAACCAGGACAATTGAATCATGACCGGCTATGAAAGGTTCTGACGACTTAAAGTATGAATAATCAGGAGGAGGATCACGAACCATGAAAACGTCAAGCCAGGTATAAGATGAGCGAATTGAGTTATGAGTATGATGGGTGGGTTCCGAGTTTACAAGATGAAGGTTTAACGAACGAATACATGAATCTAACGCGGCAGCTGCTCCATCTAAGATCCTCATATTAATGTTGAAATCTCCTGTAATAACAACTTGGTCGCAGTGAGGAAGAAATTCAGAAAGAGTATTAGAAAGCATCATTGGATAAGCTGCCGTTGGTCTCCTATAAACCACAACAAAAAGTAAGGATATTGTCGGACTATTTATTTGTAAAATTAAGTATTCCGGAGTATTGGAAAACTGAGGAACGGAGTGTGTAACAGAGAGTTTTTCATTAATATACGCAGTCACACCTCCATCCTCTTTCCCCTCTCTGACCAACCGATGAAGGGTATACCCAGGAAAGTGAATGATATTAGAAGAGTCATATTCTGTAAGGAATATTTCAGTAAGTGCAATGATGTCGTGATTTTGTGGAACAATGAGAGATTGTAGGATTGCAAAATGAGTTTTTAAGCGATTGACATTACAGTGAAAAATGGAGAATGAGGAGGGATTATTTCCAGACACCTGGCCTGTCTAATTTCATTTGCTCGGGTTTTGGTTTACATTGGAGGGGAAAAGAGTAAGAAGATTCGATTCAGAATTAATAACAATGTTAGGCCCTCCCTTGACCTTACGGAGGCATACCTTATAATCAATAATTATAGGTCGCAAATACCCCATTTCCGACGCCTTACGTTGAGTTTTTAACCATAAATCATGGAGGGGCTTTGGTCATAGCGCACGATGAAAAGCATTGGAGCTGCCTCCCGCACTAAAAACTAAGCCTTTAAATGTTGCATTAGGAGTGGTATGCGAGTCTTGTAGATTAATCCCCTTAACATAAATCCAAGGTCGAAAATCGATCACATAATTAATTAAATGGGGAAGCTTAACCGATATAAGGACGCGTTCAACAAGATCTCGCTCAGTTAAAACAACCTTAGTAGGTATACCTAAAATAAGAATCTCCGATGTATCACGTTCTGCGAGAGCAGGACCGCTTGCTAGATTGTCATTGTTAATGTTATTTAGGAAGTTGGAGTCTTTCAAACTATTTAACGTATAACTATGTTGACTAGTAAATTTCTTTATTGCAATTAGCCGTGAATGTAAATCAGTTATATTTGAACCAGTCAACGATTCGACCCGAGAGAGTCTGTGCGACAATGATTTCAATTCATCAGTTAGGCCATTAACTTTCGCTTCAATTCGCGATACAGAGCGCGCAAGACTATCCTCTATACGCGCGGCGAAGTCAGTGAGGAGAGCGGCCATTTCAGCGGGGCCGGTATGTGAACCGGTTTACCTCGAAGAGTAAGTCGGGCGGAGCAAGCAGCGGCGTGGTTGCTTGGCAACCTGCGCGTATGGCAGCGAAGTGGGCGAGGCCACGCGTTTAGTCGATTCCGGAGCGGGGGAACAGGCAGTAGTTACCACATCGAGCGTTGTCTCGCTGTTGCTCGGGAGAGACCCGGGAGGTGCTGCCCCCATCTGAGACTGAGACGAATTAGGTGCTTTCGCTAGCCAGAAACATCTGGGTTCATTCATACCTTGAAACGTTGAGTAGCAATTCGCATGTATGGTGTTATTGCAGATACTGCAAATTTCTGCCACGTTCTTTTTAATATTTGGCGGCCGCAGACAAAACAAGTGTTTCCTCGCCGATTGATGCATTTCAGTAAAGGGGTTGCAAATAAAGAGCTAAATTTGAAAAATTTCAGCTCTTGACGACGACGATAGTGGCGCTGGGTATCGCATCAAGATTCGATCCGTCCGCCAAAAATTATTGTGAAAATATTTGTAAAATTTGATTACACGGATGTTTTAAATATTTTGAAACATTTTTTTTCGCGCGGACCTACGAATAAATATAATATTTCATAAAATATTTCAACATTTCATGCTGTGTGGGCTTTGATAGAACTTTTATATTCTTATTCTAAACTTATTATTGCATACTACACTTGAATTATTTATATCTGAGGATCACGAACCATGAAAACGTCAAGCCAGGTATAAGATGAGCGAATTGAGTTATGAGTATGATGGGTGGGTTCCGAGTTTACAAGATGAAGGTTTAACGAACGAATACATGAATCTAACGCGGCAGCTGCTCCATCTAAGATCCTCATATTAATGTTGAAATCTCCTGTAATAACAACTTGGTCGCAGTGAGGAAGAAATTCAGAAAGAGTATTAGAAAGCATCATTGGATAAGCTGCCGTTGGTCTCCTATAAACCACAACAAAAAGTAAGGATATTGTCGGACTATTTATTTGTAAAATTAAGTATTCCGGAGTATTGGAAAACTGAGGAACGGAGTGTGTAACAGAGAGTTTTTCATTAATATACGCAGTCACACCTCCATCCTCTTTCCCCTCTCTGACCAACCGATGAAGGGTATACCCAGGAAAGTGAATGATATTAGAAGAGTCATATTCTGTAAGGAATATTTCAGTAAGTGCAATGATGTCGTGATTTTGTGGAACAATGAGAGATTGTAGGATTGCAAAATGAGTTTTTAAGCGATTGACATTACAGTGAAAAATGGAGAATGAGGAGGGATTATTTCCAGACACCTGGCCTGTCTAATTTCATTTGCTCGGGTTTTGGTTTACATTGGAGGGGAAAAGAGTAAGAAGATTCGATTCAGAATTAATAACAATGTTAGGCCCTCCCTTGACCTTACGGAGGCATACCTTATAATCAATAATTATAGGTCGCAAATACCCCATTTCCGACGCCTTACGTTGAGTTTTTAACCATAAATCATGGAGGGGCTTTGGTCATAGCGCACGATGAAAAGCATTGGAGCTGCCTCCCGCACTAAAAACTAAGCCTTTAAATGTTGCATTAGGAGTGGTATGCGAGTCTTGTAGATTAATCCCCTTAACATAAATCCAAGGTCGAAAATCGATCACATAATTAATTAAATGGGGAAGCTTAACCGATATAAGGACGCGTTCAACAAGATCTCGCTCAGTTAAAACAACCTTAGTAGGTATACCTAAAATAAGAATCTCCGATGTATCACGTTCTGCGAGAGCAGGACCGCTTGCTAGATTGTCATTGTTAATGTTATTTAGGAAGTTGGAGTCTTTCAAACTATTTAACGTATAACTATGTTGACTAGTAAATTTCTTTATTGCAATTAGCCGTGAATGTAAATCAGTTATATTTGAACCAGTCAACGATTCGACCCGAGAGAGTCTGTGCGACAATGATTTCAATTCATCAGTTAGGCCATTAACTTTCGCTTCAATTCGCGATACAGAGCGCGCAAGACTATCCTCTATACGCGCGGCGAAGTCAGTGAGGAGAGCGGCCATTTCAGCGGGGCCGGTATGTGAACCGGTTTACCTCGAAGAGAAGTCGGGCGGAGCAGCAGCGCGTGGTTGCTTGGCAACCTGCGCGTATGGCAGCGAAGTGGGCGAGGCCACGCGTTTAGTCGATTCCGGAGCGGGGGAACAGGCAGTAGTTACCACATCGAGCGTTGTCTCGCTGTTGCTCGGGAGAGACCCGGGAGGTGCTGCCCCCATCTGAGACTGAGACGAATTAGGTGCTTTCGCTAGCCAGAAACATCTGGGTTCATTCATACCTTGAAACGTTGAGTAGCAATTCGCATGTATGGTGTTATTGCAGATACTGCAAATTTCTGCCACGTTCTTTTTTAATATTTGGCGGCCGCAGACAAAACAAGTGTTCCTCGCCGATTGATGCATTTCAGTAAAGGTGTTGCAAATAAAGAGCTAAATTTGAAAAATTTCAGCTCTTGACGACGACGATAGTGGCGCTGGGTATCGCATCAAGATTCGATCCGTCCGCCAAAAATTATTGTGAAAATATTTGTAAAATTTGATTACACGGATGTTTTAAATATTTTGAAACATTTTTTTTCGCGGACCTACGAATAAATATAATATTTCATAAAATATTTCAACATTTCATGCTGTGTGGGCTTTGATAGAACTTTTATATTCTTATTCTAAACTTATTATTGCATACTACACTTGAATTATTTATATCTGATACTTTTATTTACCTGATCATCATGTACACTATAACGACTGCGTCTATCTTCGTAACCAGGACTACGTCTGTCAGTATAATATTTTATGCAGCTGATTAAATAGTCACTCGTCTTTTGCGTCTTACGAGTTCTTCCTGAAAATACTCAATTTTAAAGTGACCATAATCATAAATTTATTAACCTTCTTCTATGTGTAAAAACTTCTATTGTTTATGTTTATAATTCTTATTCTAGATGTGTTGTTTTGATGTAATGTAATCGAATAACAAATTAATGAGTGCATCTAAGGTACCCTAGCCGAAATAATGTATCTCTGTGAAACACTGCGAAACTGTGACAAACAGTTAAAATAATACATAACACTGCATAAATCGACTAATTCGAATAATTTACAAGAATATGCAGTGTATCACATTATTTAATAAATTTATTATTTTCATTGTAATTTTAAAAATGTTTTTTAAGATCTTTTTTTGTATTTTGCATGTTTTTAATTTATTTAGAATGTTTTGCGAAAAAAACTAAATTTTTATATTAATTATTTAACAGAGTTTAACAGCATTAAGAAAAGTTTCATGTTGCTTTTATAGTTTTACTGAGGATTCGGTGCGTAAAAGGCAGAGTAGAGTTTTTGTAAGTTTTAAATATAGACTACCATAGTTAAATAAAGTTACGAAAAGTTTAGCTTCATGACATATGTCGTTAATTAAATAAATATCTGCTTTATACACAATCAATACCTACATCCCTTATATAAAGAATTAAACATAATCTATTTCGTATTTCATTCTTTTTATTACCTCTTTCTCTTCATTGTCTTCTGATTTCCATCTGTACAGTCTCCTCATTTATAATATTGAATTCTTTTGATCTAGCCCTTGCTCTCCTTGGTGAAAGTTGAGCCCCGTTTGGGGATATTGATTCATGCCGCAAATGAGATTCATGAGATGACCGGGAACGTGACCGACGCTGTGATTTTGGACGCGAATCAGAACGTGATTGATTTCTTAAAGGTGTAAAGGAACTTGAGGTCGAGGGTGATAGAAGATTTGCGCCTAAAGGTGTCACAGGTCTTGAATTTGTAGTTGTTGATAGAGCTGCGTTTAAAGGTGTTGGCGGATTTGAGTGTATTTGAGGTATCGAAGGTTTTGAACCACTAAAACCAAACTTCTCAGTAAATACTTTATTGTACAATTTTTTTTATTTGTAACTTTATAAGAAAACTTGTAATCGAATAACAAATTAATGAGTGCATCTAAGGTACCCTAGCCGAAATAATGTATCTCTGTGAAACACTGCGAAACTGTGACAAACAGTTAAAATAATACATAACACTGCATAAATCGACTAATTCGAATAATTTACAAGAATATGCAGTGTATCACATTATTTAATAAATTTATTATTTTCATTGTAATTTTAAAAATGTTTTTAAGATCTTTTTTTGTATTTTGCATGTTTTTAATTTATTTAGAATGTTTTGCGAAAAAAACTAAATTTTTATATTAATTATTTAACAGAGTTTAACAGCATTAAGAAAAGTTTCATGTTGCTTTTATAGTTTTACTGAGGATTCGGTGCGTAAAAGGCAGAGTAGAGTTTTTGTAAGTTTTAAATATAGACTACCATAGTTAAATAAAGTTACGAAAAGTTTAGCTTCATGACATATGTCGTTAATTAAATAAATATCTGCTTTATACACAATCAATACCTACATCCCTTATATAAAGAATTAAACATAATCTATTTCGTATTTCATTCTTTTTATTACCTCTTTCTCTTCATTGTCTTCTGATTTCCATCTGTACAGTCTCCTCATTTATAATATTGAATTCTTTTGATCTAGCCCTTGCTCTCCTTGGTGAAAGTTGAGCCCGTTTGGGGATATTGATTCATGCCGCAAATGAGAATTCATGAGATGACCGGGAACGTGACCGACGCTGTGATTTTGGACGCGAATCAGAACGTGATTGATTTCTTAAAGGTGTAAAGGAACTTGAGGTCGAGGGTGATAGAAGATTTGCGCCTAAAGGTGTCACAGGTCTTGAATTTGTAGTTGTTGATAGAGCTGCGTTTAAAGGTGTTGGCGGATTTGAGTGTATTTGAGGTATCGAAGGTTTTGAACCACTAAAACCAAACTTCTCAGTAAATACTTTATTGTACAATTTTTTTTATTTGTAACTTTATAAGAAAACTTTTAATAGTATGACAAAAATTTTTTAATTTTTTCCAAGTTAACCCAAACTTGACCTCTTACACATGGGCTGAAATCAACATAAATAAATAATGAGGTTAGTATATTCTATTTGAATAAGAATATTCTTCCTGAATAAATAGTAATTATCCAGATATTCCTCTTTATGTTTACTATTGAAATTTTTTATGTCATTTTTTCAACGTTCGCGTCATTAGTCACGCAATTAGTCACGCTATTATATATTCCATAAAGTTACGCGATAAGTCACGCGATAGATACCATGATAAATCACGCTATAATTCCCGCGATCAACCGCATGATCTTTTTCAGTAGGGCGGTGACCGATAGCCGCTCCTCATACAGCTCCAGGTAATTGTCACGTTGTGGGGATTACGCGAGTATGCGTATTCGTTTAGTGTATATTTGAAAAGGTTTGCTGTACACATTGTTTATGTATAGCAGCCTAACCTCATTCTGTCCTATACTGTTCCTTGTACAGGTGTAAATGTATTTTCTTGATCCATGTCCTCTACATATAGATGTATATCCTCTTCCTTACTCCTCGTCCTCTTAATGCGTATTAGTAATAATAATTAAGTTGCACTTTTACAGTTGCATACTGGTTGGCGTTGGAACTTCCACAGCTTACTGCCTGGATATTGCCTCTTCGCCTTGACTGCAGTCCTGTAGAGCTAAGGAGGGTCCTCGAGGCTTCTTTATTAATAGTAGTCCCTTGATCCATCTTGTTTGTGGTGTCAGATCCGGAGGAGCCTACCTAATGTCAGCTAATTATGTCGACTGCTACTACTGTCCAAGGTCCATCTATGTTTCTGTCTTCCATTATTCCTGCTGGAGCTTGTCGATTGCTCTTATGAGCTTGACACTCTTGACAAGCTCTCACGTAATTGCAGGTATCATAGTATATCCCTGGCCAGTAGTAGTAGGTGGCTAACCTTGCATACGTTTTGTCATTCCCCAAATGACCGGCTTGCGGGTGTAGTGCGCTTCATAGAGAGCTTTCTCTCTATCAGCGGCTGGCAGAATCAGCTTCCAAGCATCTAAGTCGGGGACTAATGGGTCCTACGAGGGGATTGGGACGGTGTGCGTATAAAAGGTTTCTTTTATACATAAATCAGGGTATTTTTGGGAGATTTTATTACTGCTTGGATCTTCCAGTTGGTACCAAGGATCGCTTGTATTAATTGTGGCTGTACCTGCTAATGCTGTAGCTTCATATGCTCTTAAGTGCGTCAGGGTACCTTATGATATGCTCCTTTCCTGCGCACAAATTTAAATTTATAATTTGTGCAAGATTGTGGTTCCCTACAGTTAAATAAAGTTACGAAAAGTTTAGCTTCATGACATATGTCGTTAATTAAATAAATATCTGCTTTATACACAATCAATACCTACATCCCTTATATAAAGAATTAAACATAATCTATTTCGTATTTCATTCTTTTTATTACCTCTTTCTCTTCATTGTCTTCTGATTTCCATCTGTACAGTCTCCTCATTTATAATATTGAATTCTTTTGATCTAGCCCTTGCTCTCCTTGGTGAAAGTTGAGCCCCGTTTGGGGATATTGATTCATGCCGCAAATGAGATTCATGAGATGACCGGGAACGTGACCGACGCTGTGATTTTGGACGCGAATCAGAACGTGATTGATTTCTTAAAGGTGTAAAGGAACTTGAGGTCGAGGGTGATAGAAGATTTGCGCCTAAAGGTGTCACAGGTCTTGAATTTGTAGTTGTTGATAGAGCTGCGTTTAAAGGTGTTGGCGGATTTGAGTGTATTTGAGGTATCGAAGGTTTTGAACCACTAAAACCAAACTTCTCAGTAAATACTTTATTGTACAATTTTTTTTATTTGTAACTTATAAGAAAACTTTTAATAGTATGACAAAATTTTTTAATTTTTTCCAAGTTAACCCAAACTTGACCTCTTACACATGGGCTGAAATCAACATAAATAAATAATGAGGTTAGTATATTCTATTTGAATAAGAATATTCTTCCTGAATAAATAGTAATTATCCAGATATTCCTCTTTATGTTTACTATTGAAATTTTTTATGTCATTTTTTCAACGTTCGCGTCATTAGTCACGCAATTAGTCACGCTATTATATATTCCATAAAGTTACGCGATAAGTCACGCGATAGATACCATGATAAATCACGCTATAATTCCCGCGATCAACCGCATGATCTTTTTCAGTAGGGCGGTGACCGATAGCCGCTCCTCATACAGCTCCAGGTAATTGTCACGTTGTGGGGATTACGCGAGTATGCGTATTCGTTTAGTGTATATTTGAAAAGGTTTGCTGTACACATTGTTTATGTATAGCAGCCTAACCTCATTCTGTCCTATACTGTTCCTTGTACAGGTGTAAATGTATTTTCTTGATCCATGTCCTCTACATATAGATGTATATCCTCTTCCTTACTCCTCGTCCTCTTAATGCGTATTAGTAATAATAATTAAGTTGCACTTTTACAGTTGCATACTGGTTGGCGTTGGAACTTCCACAGCTTACTGCCTGGATATTGCCTCTTCGCCTTGACTGCAGTCCTGTAGAGCTAAGGAGGGTCCTCGAGGCTTCTTTATTAATAGTAGTCCCTTGATCCATCTTGTTTGTGGTGTCAGATCCGGAGGAGCCTACCTAATGTCAGCTAATTATGTCGACTGCTACTACTGTCCAAGGTCCATCTATGTTTCTGTCTTCCATTATTCCTGCTGGAGCTTGTCGATTGCTCTTATGAGCTTGACACTCTTGACAAGCTCTCACGTAATTGCAGGTATCATAGTATATCCCTGGCCAGTAGTAGTAGGTGGCTAACCTTGCATACGTTTTGTCATTCCCCAAATGACCGGCTTGCGGGGTGTAGTGCGCTTCATAGAGAGCTTTCTCTCTATCAGCTGCTGGCAGAATCAGCTTCCAAGCATCTAAGTCGGGGACTAATGGGTCTACGAGGGGATTGGGACGGTGTGCGTATAAAAGGTTGTCTTTTATACATAAATCAGGGTATTTTTGGGGAGATTTTATTACTGCTTGGATCTTCATTTGGTACCAAGGATCGCTTGTATTAATTGTGGCTGTACCTGCTAATGCTGTATCTTCATATGCTCTTGAAAGTGCGTCAGGTACCTTATGATATGCTCCTTTCCTGCGCACAAATTTAAATTTATAATTTTGCAAGATTGTGTTCCATCGAGCCAATCTGCCTGTCGGATCCTTGATGTTGTGAAGCCAGAGAAGGCTGTGGTGGTCTGTTACCACGGTAAATTCTTCACCTTGAAGGTAACCTTTCAATAGACCACAATACTGTCAAACACTCCTTCTCTGTCACCGTATAATTACGTTCCGCTTTACTTAGTGTACGGCTAACGTAATATATAGGGTGTTCTTCACCATTTATTTCCTGGGTAAGCATACCGGCTATAGCGTAGTCGCTAGCATCGGTTTGGAGGGTAAAGGGGAGGGAAAAATCGGGGCGGGCTAAAACAGAGGCTTGGGTAAGGGCTAGCTTCATTTTCTCGAATGCATCCTGCTGTTCCTGATGCCATTGCCATCTGACATCCTTTCGCGTTAAATAGTTTAACGGTGCTCTGTATTCGGCTAATTTCCCGATAAACCTTGAATACCAACCAATTAAGCCAGTAAAGCGTCTGAGTTGCTTTAAATTGGTTGGGGCTGGATACTCTAGTATCGGTCGTATCTTATCTATATTTGTTTTGAGGCCATCCTCATTAACAATGTATCCTAGATAAGTTACTTCCGCGCAACAGAATTCGGACTTTTCTCTGTTTATTTGCAAGTCTACCTTTTTGAGGGCGGCCAGTACTATTCTTAACCATTTTAGGTGTTCCTCAAAGGTTTGGCTGTAATTATAATATCGTCCAGATACGCGAATACGTTTGCTCCCATTCTGGCTTTATGAGCTTGTCCATCATTTTCTGGAAAATGCAGGGCATTCGTAGGCCGTAGGGGATTCGGGTAAACTGTAATAATCCTTTACAGGGGAGTGAAAAGGCTGTAATTTCGCGGCTTTCTGCTGCTAGAGGGACTTGGTGGTAAGCTTGCGATAAATCAAGCTTACTAATGTAACGACTTTCTCTCAGCTGATCGAGAATGTCGTCCCATATTTCGCATAGGGGTACGCTATTCTTGGTTACAGCATATCTGGAATATGCAAAAGCATCCTTGGCGAATAACGACGGTTTCGTTGACGAATAGGTTCGGCACCTTGCACATCGATTTATGGGAATCTAGGTTAGTTACACCTAGCGTTCTTGGTGTTGGGGGAATCATCTCTTTAATAGCTGCTGTAATCTCCTTTCTTGTTCTGCTGTAGCTCGTTTCAATCCTCCTATGCTCTAGGCGGTAAGCAACTCGGGTCTTTGCCATAAGGATAAAAATGATGAATGATACCTTTATCAGTCCACCACGTATCATTTTCATAGCATATATTCATGTTCGCTTTACGTTTAAAGTCGATACCTAATATGCAGTCATAATGTAAGCCGTCTGCTACTTGGAAAGGCATATAATAGTTTCACCATCTATTTCCATGGTTACATCTATTATACCTTGTATTGGTACTGCTGTACCATCTGCTACTTTAACGGCTGAATTGCTGGATTGTCTCAATTTATGATGTAATTTTCTACTCATTCTTCGCCTAATTAATGATTGATAATGTTCACATGTATTTATATATAGTCGAGTTGACTGATATTATTCACTTAGACGTAACCTTACAATGGAGTAAAATTTAAAACGTATACTTTGTTTTTCGAAGGTATTTAATTTTATTTTGTGTGAAAGTGTGTGGTTGAAATTTTGTTATTTATATATTTTGTTTATATTGGTTTTTGTTTTTTTTGGAATAAACAGTGCCTGAAGAGGTCCGCAAACCAGTGGACGAAAGTTGCACGATTTTTCAAATGAGATAACAAAATTTTTTATTCCTTGTTTAACTTGGATTGACCCTCAAAGATCGACATTTTTTCTTTTTTTCAAGCTTACTAATGAACGACTTTCTCTCAGCTGATCGAGAATGTCGTCCATATTTCGCATAGGGTACGCTATTTTCTTGGTTACAGCATTATCCTGCCGGAAATCTATGCAAAAGCGGTATTATCCGTTTGCTTTCGGGACTATAATTGGGCAGCTGCACCACGGGCTTTCTGAAGGTTCTATTATACCTTCCTTTAGCATTCTGTCAATTTCCTCGTATCCAGCCTGCAGCATCCTTGGCGAATAACGACGGTTTCGTTGACGAATAGGTTCGGCACCTTGCACATCGATCTTATGGGAATCTAGGTTAGTTACACCTAGCGTTCTTGGTGTTGGGGGAATCATCTCTTTTAATAGCTGCTGTAATCTCCTTTCTTGTTCTGCTGTAGCTCGTTTCAATCCTCCTATGCTCTAGGGCGGGTAAGCAACTCGGGTCTTTGCCATAAGGATAAAAATGATGAATGATACCTTTATCAGTCCACCACGTATCATTTTCATAGCATATATTCATGTTCGCTTTACGTTTAAAGTCGATACCTAATATGCAGTCATAATGTAAGCCGTCTGCTACTTGGAAAGGCAATATAATAGTTTCACCATCTATTTCCATGGTTACATCTATTATACCTTGTATTGGTACTGCTGTACCATCTGCTACTTTAACGGCTGAATTGCTGGATTGTCTCAATTTATGATGTAATTTTCTACTCATTCTTCGCCTAATGAATGAGTGTACTGACCCATCGTCAAGTAAAGCTATAAGTTTCTGTCCGTTTAACTCTATGTTAAAGAAATGGCGTGGATCGATGTCGGGTATTTGCTGTATTAGGGAATTATTTGCTGCTAAGTGGGAGGGTATTGACCCTTTAGGGTGTTTGGGTGAGAAAATACGGGTCTCTATTTTCTCTGGCTCTAGTTTTCCTGGCTTGTGTTCTTGTTGCAGCGGCAGTTTGCGTAATTTGTGCCTTGAGCACCGCAATTACGACATGTTGCAGGTTCTGGGCATTCTGCTGTCCAATGCCCAAGTTTATTACACCTATAACAAGGCTCTTTGAATTTTCTCGGGTGAATTGGCTTTTGCTCTACATGGTTTGGCGTGCTAAATTTATTCGGCTTGAATTCCTGCTTCTTTGGCAATTCAGCCTTTTGTTTAGTTTCTTGTGCTCATTGTCAATAACTGCTACTTTTATTATTCTTCACGGCTTCGCTGTGCTGCTGCTTAGACTCTTGCTTAATGGGTGCTGTATATTTTCTTGCTGCTTGAGGGCTGTTTGGCTTCCATGGGTACTGGTGCTGTATTTTCTTTTGTAGGTTGCTGGCTATGGGTGCTATAGACTTGGGGGGTACTACAATATCTTCGCTCGGCTCTGAGGAAACTGCTGCTAATTTACGGGTTTTCGTTTTCATAGGATCAACATATGCGTACTTCGCAAAGCCGTAATTTTGAATGACTGGTGGAGGTTTGTACGTTTCATCTATCAAACGTCTTGCTTCCTCGTTTTTACCAAGTCGCTGCAGCTGTATGAAATTATCGAAATGGTGTCTTTCGATTTTCGATCTATAGCTAGGGTGCAGGTTGCGATACGCTCTATCCAGCTGTTCGGATTGAGGTATTGTTGGTTTAACCTGATCTAGCATGCCTCTTAGCTTAGTGAGGTATGTGGAAATATCCTCATAAGGTCCTTGTGTGCGGGTCTCTATTTTCTCTGGCTCTAGTTTTCCTGGCTTGTGTTCTTGTTGCAGCGGCAGTTTGCGTAATTTGTGCCTTGAGCACCGCAATTACGACATGTTGCAGGTTCTGGGCATTCTGCTGTCCAATGCCCAAGTTTATTACACCTATAACAAGGCTCTTTGAATTTTCTCGGGTGAATTGGCTTTTGCTCTACATGGTTTGGCGTGCTAAATTTATTCGGCTTGAATTCCTGCTTCTTTGGCAATTCAGCCTTTTGTTTAGTTTCTTGTGCTCATTGTCAATAACTGCTACTTTTATTATTCTTCACGGCTTCGCTGTGCTGCTGCTTAGACTCTTGCTTAATGGGTGCTGTATATTTTCTTGCTGCTTGAGGGCTGTTTGGCTTCCATGGGTACTGGTGCTGTATTTTCTTTTGTAGGTTGCTGGCTATGGGTGCTATAGACTTGGGGGGTACTACAATATCTTCGCTCGGCTCTGAGGAAACTGCTGCTAATTTACGGGTTTTCGTTTTCATAGGATCAACATATGCGTACTTCGCAAAGCCGTAATTTTGAATGACTGGTGGAGGTTTGTACGTTTCATCTATCAAACGTCTTGCTTCCTCGTTTTTACCAAGTCGCTGCAGCTGTATGAAATTATCGAAATGGTGTCTTTCGATTTTCGATCTATAGCTAGGGTGCAGGTTGCGATACGCTCTATCCAGCTGTTCGGATTGAGGTATTGTTGGTTTAACCTGATCTAGCATGCCTCTTAGCTTAGTGAGGTATGTGGAAATATCCTCATAAGGTCCTTGTGTGCGGTTCTCAATAGCTTGTCTGAGCTAGCTCTGCGTTTCCTCCGTTCCATATTGTAGTCTTAGTGCATCAAACAAAGTCTAGAGAGTCTTTCCAGCTGCTTTTCTCACGCCTGAACCATTCCCATGCTTCGTCATCTAAGATTGATGGCAAAGCTTTAAATATATCCTGAGTCGAGAGACCATAACTTTCTCTACATTCCTCAAGATTCGATAAGAATATCTCCGGATCATTCTTTTTCGCTCATTTGAATTGGATATGGTAGCGTGAGAATATCTGTGCTGTCCATTTCTCCCTTATAAAGGTAGCATCTTCTAAGCATGTTTCATACGAACGGCTGTACCTGAATGCTGGGTCAAACGTACTTTGCTGTGGCTGTATGTGAGGGTTATTTGGGATTGAGTACGTTTCGTTGTTCTCCTGATGCACTGGCGAACTGCTATGCTGTCTATTTTGCTGAGTGCTGTATATTTCGATCAATATGCTTGTGACGGAAATCGTCACACAATCTATTCACGACGAATAGAGCATTTAAATTGTCGAATTGTAAGTCGTCGGAGCCTTTCGTATGTCAAGGCTAACCGACGACACTTGTTTATTTTTCTACAAATGTACGATTACGCGCGCAATAATACGTAGGGATGGGAGCGCGAAAGAGTGTGTGAGTTTCCCCACTCCCATCCCTTTTTCGGGAAATTAGGCGATCGCCTAAGCTGTGTGTAATGATCCGTCGATCAAGACGGATTATTCTTTTGACGTGATCGCGTACGACTCGTGAAAGCCGAGAGTGCGCCCCACCCCCCTCATGCATCGAGCTCTGTGAACGGTTGTTCCGGAGCAGAGCTAAGTGCGGAGACCCGGGTGGACACACGCGTGTCCCGTACCGTTTTGGTGTGTGTTTGTGTGAGTGTGTGTATCAAGGACGGGGTTGTGCGCGAGTGATACCGCGGATCGCGACTCGCTCGCCGCGGCAAGGGCCGCCTTCACCACCTCAACCACCGGTCGTCCCCTTGCCAAGGAGGTCGACCAGTCGCCGAGGATCGGCTGGGCCATCCTCGAGGAGCGTCACCGGTAAGTGACATTTATTATCGTGACCCTCCCCCTCCCTTGTGTGTGTGTGTACCACGGGAGTGTGTTCGAGTACAACGGTACTCGAACAGCGGTTCCTGGGAGCGAAACCTGTCGCAGGCGAGGATCTCGATCCGACAGGTTTCCCGGGACTTCCGCCCGCGCGAAATAACTTTGTCGCGGCATACGGCCTGAGTGGCCATTTGTTAATTAAATAAATTTAATAAATGTTTTATTAATTTTTTTATTTTAATTAATTGTATTTATATTTATTGTTCTCCCCGCTCCCGCCGACACCCTTTAATTTTATATCGTGTCGAGGCAAGGAGGATTGCCCGAATCCTCCATGCCGATCGTCCCAGCAAACTCGTGTTCCTGGCGACAGCCCGCAGTTCGCGATAAAATAATTAATTGTGTGCGCGGTATTGGGCAACGCGGCCCAACGGTTTTTATTAATTATATAAATTAATTAATTTTACCCGGGCACGCGAATACCACTTCACATGCTGTATAATTGCTGCATTTGCTGTATTTGCTGCTCCAATCGCCTAAATTGTTCATCGTATTTATTTTCAAGCTCTTTGTCCTTATTTCGTGTTTTTTCTTTTGAGACGTTGGGTTCTGTAACTCCATCGTCTTCCCACTGAACACTCTGTACATTCCTATGTACATTGCTTAATTGCGTGCTGCTTCTGGGGTTATGTTCGTTTCCGCGTACCTGATTGACTCTTGACTCCTGGGTCGCTATTTCGGGTTCTTCATTACTGTGTGGCGTATTTGCTTGGCTTACCGGTCTGGGTACAAGTGCAATAGGGGAAAAAGGGCTTGTGCTTATTGGACGAAAAGCTGAGGGTTGGATAGTTTGGGTTAATCTAGGACGGGTTTCTGTATAAATATTGGTACTGTATGTGGTAACTGTAGCTGTATATTGGGTAAATAAGTTATCTATTAGGTTTGGGTTGGTGGGGGATGAAGGGGCTAATGTGTGGATGGGATAATAGAAAGTCGAATTTATACTCAACTGTGTCGTCGTTAAGCTTGGTACTGTATGCGTTAATTCCATTATCGAATTATCACATACTGGTGACGGTGGACTCAATCTATATGCTGTAGATTGTGCTTGAGGGCAATTAGCTGCGCTGCTTATCCTTAAATTTTCAATATTTAATCGCTGCATATTTTCGACCGCGTTGCTGTTTTCCCTCACAGCCGATTGCATTTCCGGTAACGACAACAAATTCTCATTACTTATGGAGATTGGATCTCGGTACTGTCCTCTTGACTGACCGGTTGGCAATTGAATAAAAAGCATCCGTCATGCTTTACTGCTTCTTTCTGGGGCTGTATCTATAGCGATAGTGGGGATATTTCCTCTTTCTGACTGCGTTAGGGATAAATCTGTTTCTATAATCGGGTTGGCCTCGTCTACTGCTGCATTCCAGTCAGCAGACGATGGTCCGAAATTACGTCTAATTTCGTACCTAGCTAACCTATCTCTAATAATTTTACAATCCGAGTCTATATTTATTCCGACTTTGCTCGCGTATACCGTGATTCTACCATCACTGGTATTATTAATACTGCGTCGTATTACACCGGCACCTACTGCTGGTTGTAACACCGATTAGTCTTCTCCCAAAATTAAATCAAGGTCATCACCGTTGTGAGACATTTTGAATTAATTTGTAGCTTATTTTATCTTAATAATTAAATAAATATTATTATTAATAGCTCTTATTAGCTCGATTGCCGTGAATTTTCTTAGCTCTTGTTTAATTATATCTAATTTAAATTAAACACACCAAGCAAAAATCAAGAAATACCAATGAAAGAAAAAAAAATAATTTTCAAGCTAAGCTAATTAAATCAAATTTACTTTCACTAAGCAATCCACAAACAGCAATAAAAAAATAAAAAAGCTTGCTTTATTATCAGCTGGGCAGTACGGGAATAAATACAGCGGAAAAATATGTATATGTGTATGGGTTATCAATTATTATATTATATCTTATACAGCTTATTATTCGGGGAAATTAATATATACAGCTTTTATTTACACACCAAAATTCACTAAATATTTAATGTTATTAGTATTAAAATTAACAAATATTGGGGTATATGTGCAAGGGACGTGCAAATTATGCTTATATAAATAAAATATTAACTGGGTTAGGCAGGCAGCAAACAAAAATTATGCAGTATAATTTATATACTCTAACTATATTTATCGGAAAGCAATTGGGGTGATATTAAATTTTCGTTGCAATGGGTATAGCAGGTCAAGCAAAATTGATTATTATTATTTATTAAGCTAACAATAATCTAGCAAAATGTGCGCTCTTATTTTCAATAAGCATTAATTATATATAAGAAAAAGAAAAACACAATTTAATCAAACGTGATAATAGCGAGGGGAATATTAAATAGCATTAATATGTTAGTATATGCCACCAAAGAAAATTATAATGCTTAAGAAAAATATTAATAATGCTTAAAGCAGCTTCTGGTTATTAATATAACTGTAAAATGCAAATTGTTTATCAATTTTATATGTACTACAATTTAAACAACAAAAAAAAATATTATAAGTATTTGCTTATTACAGCTGTATGGGTTAGAAGGAAAGGGAAAATGAATTATTTTAATTTTATATTAACCAGCGTACCCAAAAAAAAACAACTATTCATAACCAAATATCCAAGCAGTGCAAATAATACATTAAAAAGAAAAAACAAACTTAAATTTTCCGTACACGTGCTCAATTATTAATTATAAAAATGGCCGTCAAAATGGCCGACCGGCTTCTTCCGGTGTGTGTGCGAGCTTGCTTGAAGGAAAGGAAAAGGCAATATGGCCGCTTATTTGCGTCGCGTTTCGACGCTTACAATATTTTTATTCCTCGCTCTTAACTATTAAAGAAAAACAAAAAAAAAATGCTACACGCCACATTACGCAAATTATTTTAATAGCAAAAAGATCCCTTATAATAAGCCACGTTGGGCGCCAATGTAACGCTGCACTGGGGATCAGGGTGCAGGTTAATGAGGCTCAGCAATTAATATAAATAAAAAAGCCTTTATTACCAGAAACAATAATTAAAGGAGTGGGCGCCAGCCGCGACGAATATCGATAACACGCGGGTTATCTTAGCCTGACACAATCTAAAGGGGAGTACTCTCGCCGTTCCGAAACGTGGCCGAGTTTCGGTTGCACCAGGTTATGCTGTAAGGAGGGGAAGGGGAAGGACGGGAACGAACGGGATGCTCGCACGCACTTTATGCGGTACACGGCGGTACCGTCAGCAGAGAGAGGTATTTTCATCAACCTTTACAGGGATATCCTGGACGCTTGATGTCCTATCTTTCTCTCTCTCTCTCTCTCTCACTATGCACTCACTCGTACTAAATCGCTATTAGCAGCTGATCGTTGTCGTCGAGTCGACCGACCGTAGAGCTCTGCTCGGCGTGTTCGAGAGCTCCGTGTTCGTACCGCACGCCTGCGCAGTACGTACTCGTGCGCGGCACCTCGATCTCGCGTCTCGCGAGCGAGTCGAGTGCCGCTGTGTTCAGGCTGTATCGGTACAAATCGGCTGTATGGTGTATGAAGACCTGGTGCTGCTTCCGTCTCGGAGATGCTGTATACTTCTTCCTAGGTAATTATTACCTCGTTTCTTCTAGCGTTATTTACTAAGTTGTACGGTGTGAGTTTCAGGTACGAACTCACCCGCCGCCGCATCACTGCTCGGGGCCGATTCAGCTCTCTCCTCGACGACGTCAACCTCGGTGACTGATAGCCTCTCCGTCTACAGCTCCAGGTAAATACTTTGTCGTAGGGATTACGCAAGTATGCGTATTTATTTTATATACTGTAAAAGAGGTCATATATATACGTTGTTTACGTATGACAACCTAACCTCATTCTGCTCTATACTGTTCCTTGTACAGCTGTAGTGTTTACATACAGCTGTATATCTTCTTCCTTGCTCCTCGTCCTCTTAATGCGTACTTGTATTGATTATGTGGCTCTTTTTTTTCTCCTGCTTCCTGCCTGGATACTACCTCATCGCCTTGACTGCTGTACTGTGAGGCTTCGGAGAGTCGTGGAGGCTTCCTGGTGATCGCCTCCCTTTGAGTATCTTGCTTGCAGTGTCAGATTCGGAGGAGCCCACCTGATAATCTAAGCTCGCTCAAGGTCCTCATCGCCAGGGCCACCTTAGTATTTGTGTGCCGTGCTTGGGAAGGGGTATTTAGTATGTTAGGGTAGGCAGGGCTTATTTACTGTGCGGGTAGGTAGGTGTAGGGAATTATATATGGATAAGTAGTTGTTCGTTGTGGGTTCGATAGCTCGTTATTTGACATGTGCAAAGCACATTGTCACAAAATACAATTGCTAAAATAAAGAAATACAAGCGCTAACTCTTGCTAGTGCGCGCATGCTGCACACAAGGTTGATTTTTACCTCGTTTGTGTAGTTCGAATGATGTGGCGACGTGCCGTGTTTTGATTCTATCCAGGCTTCTTGATTCACGTGCTGCAATGTATGAGTTTCATCTAAAGTACGTTCATTATTATCCAGCTGGAGAATTTGCGAAGAGATTACACAAAAACTAGAAGGTGCTAATAAAATTATTAATATTGTGTTTCATACTCGTGAGTTGTATTTTTTGGTAGAATTAACGATTGTTTTAACCAGTCAATTTGATTGTCTAATTGCACAACGTTTTGGAGACATATTTGCCTCGATCTTCAGGTGCTAAACTTTATTAATAATAATTAATACATTGAATATATAATGGTCAACAACAAAAAGACTTTTACCTTAACATTATCACAATGCGTTTATCAACTTGTCATTGTTGCAAATTGTCACTTTGTATGTATAATTATTTGCAATAAATTATTTATTATTTATTATAGCAACACAAATAAATAATTAATTAACTAAATACTCACAGAAGTTGGAAAGCAATAAGAGTCACATTTTTTCTTCTTTTTCATTTTAATTAATGCCCGATTAAGGCCTGAAAACTAAATAAATTAAGTAAATTAAATAATTTAAATAAATTAAACAAATAAACAAACAATTCCAAATATCACAACAGAAAACATATAAAATTTTATACAGAACGACACATTCACTGTGAAACCTGTATACAACTGAAAACAATTCAAAATCAAACATAAATATAACTAGAAGAATGATTGATAATCTAGGAACCTATATAGTTATCCAAGCAAATGGTAATCGGTAAATCAGAAAATTATAACACGCGCAATATTTGAAATTAATTAAAACTGTCCATGTCAGAGGAAAAAAATTTTTGTATATAATATAATTATAAATTAAAAATATGTGACTCCATCAACCTATTATATTTTATTTTTTATTTTTAAACTTTTGTATAAGAGTTGTATATGCTGCGTGTAGTTTACGAACATCTTCTTTTTTATTAATAGGCTCTATTTGTAAATTAATATGTAGCTGAAACTATTCTTTCTCTCCAATTAATCTCCCTATCAAGAATACTAACATTATCAAAATCAAATTTGTGCCCTAAATCATTAATGTGATCATTAATCACACATTGTTTAACTTGTTTCAAACTATTATTGTAGTGTTCATTTATTCTTTTTATTAATTTTCTCTTGGTTTCTCCAACACAGGAAGCCTCGCAATTATTACAATTGATCTTATAAACTACACCAGACTGCTAAGTTTTTTTAGTTCGGTCTTTCTCTCCTTATAAAACTACTAAGTGAATTAACAATTTTCGGAATTGTGGTAATATTAAATTTTTTAACTTTCTTCGAAACATCTTCAAACAACTTAGGTACGTAAGGTAAAGATAAAAATACTCCTCTCTTTTTGTTTGTATTATTAACATGATGAATATTTGTACAATTTTTATATATATTATGTTTAATTTGAATTCGTTTGTGTATATTGTTATTTATAAATTTGGGAGGATAATTATTTTCGAGTAATATATAGTTTTCACCATTTCTAGATTTTTTTTATGAAATTTTTTATTTGAGAGAAGAATAACTTTATCAACCGATGAATAGACCATAGCTTCTTTCTGCGAAATTGGATATTTATAGATATTCAAAACCAGAGAAGGTTGGTTTATGGTACCAAATCTACTACAATATTATTTTTCTCTTTAATTATTTTAATTTCAAGAAAATTAATTGTATTATTTTTTTTCACATGTGAATTGTAGCTTCTCATGGTTTGAATCAAAAACCTGTATCATCTCATCCAACTTATTTTTAGGAACTATTGTTAAAATGTCAACTACATATCTATAGTATATTAATGGTTCAAAATTCAATTTTTTAATGCACTCTTCCTCCAAATCTACCATTACCATGTCAGAAAAAACGGGAGAGCAAGGACTACCCATCGGTGTACCATGCACCAGTTAGAACTATTTAGTATTAAATTGCAAAAAAGTATTATTTATCAAAAATCAGTAGCATCTAAAAGATCATGTAACGGGATATTGAATTTCTTAAGAACTAAGTTATGTCTCTTTTCAATACTATTTTTTATTAATTCATACGGGGTGTTAGTAAACAGACACTACATCTAAACCAATCATTATATGGTCCTCCGGTATAACTAAATATTTATCTTTTTCAACAACTCAGTGCTATTTAAAATATGGAATTGTGGTAATATTAAATTTTTTAACTTTCTTCGAAACATCTTCAAACAACTTAGGTACGTAAGGTAAAGATAAAAATACTCCTCTCTTTTTGTTTGTATTATTAACATGATGAATATTTGTACAATTTTTATATATATTATGTTTAATTTGAATTCGTTTGTGTATATTGTTATTTATAAATTTGGGAGGATAATTATTTTCGAGTAATATATAGTTTTCACCATTTCTAGATTTTTTTTATGAAATTTTTTATTTGAGAGAAGAATAACTTTATCAACCGATGAATAGACCATAGCTTCTTTCTGCGAAATTGGATATTTATAGATATTCAAAACCAGAGAAGGTTGGTTTATGGTACCAAATCTACTACAATATTATTTTTCTCTTTAATTATTTTAATTTCAAGAAAATTAATTGTATTATTTTTTTTCACATGTGAATTGTAGCTTCTCATGGTTTGAATCAAAAACCTGTATCATCTCATCCAACTTATTTTTAGGAACTATTGTTAAAATGTCAACTACATATCTATAGTATATTAATGGTTCAAAATTCAATTTTTTAATGCACTCTTCCTCCAAATCTACCATTACCATGTCAGAAAAAACGGGAGAGCAAGGACTACCCATCGGTGTACCATGCACCAGTTAGAACTATTTAGTATTAAATTGCAAAAAAGTATTATTTATCAAAAAATCAGTAGCATCTAAAAGATCATGTAACGGGATATTGAATTTCTTAAGAACTAAGTTATGTCTCTTTTCAATACTATTTTTTATTAATTCATACGGGGTGTTAGTAAACAGACACTACATCTAAACCAATCATTATATGGTCCTCCGGTATAACTAAATATTTATCTTTTTCAACAACTCAGTGCTATTTAAAATATGGGATTTTGGTATTTTTAAGCTGTTTTTTTAATACAAAATTAATCCTCTTTGATAAATTATATGTGGGACCTCCAATACAAGAAACAATGGGTCTTAGAGGTACATTCTTTTTATGTATTTTAGGAAGACCATAAATCTTAGGTAGATAAGACATTCATTTTCATATTCCAATAATTCATAATTTCTTTTGCTCGTTTCTGTAGGTTACTACGTGGATTTGTATGAATTTGTATATATATATATATATATATATATATATATATATATATGGGTGGTTCTCTGTGACATCGAAGATGAAAAAAATAAATATTGCTATAACTGTGGGAATATGTTTTAGAGGTATCCAGTAGTTCTCCTGAAATTTTTCAGATTATTTCTGGGCCATTATTTTAAGTTACAGAGAGTCAAAGTTGACATTTTAGCACTTTTTTGCATTATATGCCCATTGTCATGAATTTTTAGTTCCAGGGGATGCATTTTTCACTAAAAACATAACTATGACTTTTTTGTAAAATTATCCGAACTTTTCAGTAAAAATACTTTTAAAGACATAAATGTATGCTGTCACACTCTTGTAAGCAATTTAAACCTTAAATAGTGAAAATCAGCAATTCTGCTCCGGACTCTGGTAACCTAATACTGTCTAAAAGATTCTTTTTATAGTCAGAAACTGCCTAAAAATTTCCAGAGTGAGTCTAAATCATTAAGATCACTTATGGTCAAAATATCCGGGAAAAGTGCCCGAAATATTAATAGAAATGTATATTTGTTGCCTTATAACGATGAATCTATTAGCATGCTCATTGCAAAAAAATTTATGCACTTACCTTGGAGTGGTAGAAAAGTATCTTCACTTGTTTCAGTATCCATCTAATCCCCTGTAAGCTGCTAAAAATACAAATATTATTATACAAATGTAAAAAATTAATTTTTAAACATTTATAATGCTGAATTTTCAGTTTTACATCCCTTACAAGAATTATAATACTAATCTGAAGGATTACTATAAATATATAAACATCATTATTACAATAACTGAATATACGTATTTAATACAAAAGATATACAGGGTGATCCAGAAACATAGGTAACATATATATATATATTCCGATTCAGAAAATTAATTCGTGTATAATAACCCCGTCGGAATTTTTAAAAAATATTAATTAGGCGAGGCGTAATTAATTTTTGAAATGGGCCAATCAGAGGCCGGATTAGGGAAGAAAGGTGAGCGGCGTTGCCGCGCGAGACTAATGCAACAGGTCAACGAGCGAAGCGGCCGAGACGCCTGAACATAGCTAATGCGTATAGCAGAAGCGAAGATCGCGAAAGCGAATGAATCGCAAAATATATTTTACGAGATTGATTGTATGAATAAAATGTACAATCAAGGAAATGATTTTTATTTAAGTTTGAATTGGACCGCAGACTAATAAATTCATTACTACTATTATTAATTTACTTACTAAATCTATAATACGCGTGCGTTATAAATATGAGATTATTACAGTTTTTAATCTCATCGCATTTACATTAATTTATTGAAACCTTTATGACGAATTTTAAGACAATAAAATTTTGAATTGAATTAAGTTTTGTGTACAATATACCCAATAAATACGTTTACCATAAAGCTATATCGCTACATATTGGAAATATATTAATTAATTTTGCAAGTATATTGGCAATAACATTGCTAGGTAAATAATTCCTAGTCCGTGTAAAATGAAATTTAGCTCAAGCCTCAATTCTCCGTTTAAAAAACATAATGCTACCGCGAGCGCTCTCCGATGTTCGCGCACATCAAATTTTGTGTTCGCGGAGTAAGCCCGCTGCGGGCGCTCTCCGACGTTCGCGCTCATCAAATTTTGTACTCGCGGAGTAAGCCCGTCGCGGACGCTCTCCGACGTCCGCACTGCAAGAGCAAACGTGCTCGAAAAAAGTTACTTCGTTAAAATTACAATTCATTGTGTTTTAGACTTAATAAATATTTTGGAAAACTCGTTCCAAATGTTTAGGATAATAATTGCAATAGTCTGGCTGTTGAATTGAATTGAGTGTTCAATATACAAAATGCCAATGAATAACTACCATAAATTCGCAATATATTGGTAATATATTAGTAATAATATTGCTAGTAAGTTAATTCCGAGTCCGTGTAAAATAAAATCTAGCTGAACCCTCGATAAAGTTTTATAATAGTCTGGGAATCATCTAGCTATAGTATATCTATAATATGTTTACGTTTACCAAATATTTTTAAACTGATTTTTTATAATATATTAGTATATGCTGAACAAATCGATATCATTAAAATTAATTGGATCATATCTTTACTAAAAATCGGTATTATGAGAAATCGTGGATTTATGTCACGCATCTTAGTAATTATTAGGATGACCAAAGACAGACGTTCATTCACGTTTTCATCCACTTGAGGTAATAAAAGATCATCGATTCGTCGGTAGTACTGACAATTTGGAAGACACGAAACATATTGGCGATATATTGATAATACTTTGGCAATATATTGGCAACATATTGGCAATACTTTGGCAACATATTGGCAATATATTGATAATACAAATAATAAATACTTAACGAAATACACTTTTAACTGCAAGATTTAAGCCAGACTTTAAGCCATACTTGCGCAAACACTTTCAGACACACATACAGTCGTACAATTAGCCATACTAAAAGATCAACTTTTCATTCCTTGTAACTACCCTCTGTATTGGTTGGTAATAAAAACCGACATAAGAAAAATCAACGAGTTTTTTGTTATTCTAAAATATCTGTCTTTGTTGATTGCTTTAAATCGTTTTCTCGTTCTTGCATTAGTAGCACAATCTGTGTGAGAAGTTTCATCAACCACCTAAATACAGGAGGGTAGTAATAAGGAATGAAATTTGCTTTTTTATCGAGAAATAGACATTTTCATGTTATTTTCTTATCTAAAATATCTGTCCTTTGTTGATTTTTCTTAAGTTGGCTTTTCGTACCAACCAATACAGAGGGTAGTTACAAGGAATGAAAAGTTGATCTTTTAGTATGGCTAATTGTATGGCTGTATGAAATGTTTGTGAAAGTATGGCTTTAAGTATGGCTTAAATCTTGCAGTTAAAAGTGTATTTCGTTAAGTACCCGCGTAAAAAAATTAAAGTTTATATGAACTTTATATAAACTTTAGGTTTGGCTAAACTTGATATGGGGTTAGCCAACGAGACTGAGCCGAACTTGTGCAATTGACTGTTCAAGTTTGGCGAAAGTATGTCAAATGTTCAGCTGAAATTCATATAAAGTTTTTATAAAGTTTTTTTACAATTACTGACAAATAAAATATAGTTTATACTAAGTTTAGCTGAACCCAATATTAACGTGACAGCAAGTTCAGGTTTATAAAGTCATATAATGTTGATATCAACATACCCAAAGAAAAATTTTTAAAATCTTCTTTAATAGACATCAGTAAGAATACATCGGTTAGAAAAACGGAGATATATTCCAAAAAATTCGAATCCGTCACTGAAAAGTGTTGTCCATTTCCTTAGTTTTGAAGACATAACCTGAAAGAAGAAATTTAAAAAACCACAATGTATCTATTTTCACCATTTTTCTAACCGATGTATTCTTACTGATGTCTATTAAATAAGATTTTAAAAATTTTTCTTTGGGTATGTTGATATCAACATTATATGACTTTATAAACCTGAACTTGCTGTCACGTTAATATTGGGTTCAGCTAAACTTAGTATAAACTATATTTTATTTGTCAGTAATTGTAAAAAAACTTTATAAAAACTTTATATGAATTTCAGCTGAACATTTGACATACTTTCGCCAAACTTGAACAGTCAATTGCACAAGTTCGGCTCAGTCTCGTTGGCTAACCCCATATCAAGTTTAGCCAAACCTAAAGTTTATATAAAGTTCATATAAACTTTAATTTTTTTACGCGGGTACTTAACGAAATACACTTTTAACTGCAAGATTTAAGCCATACTTAAAGCCATACTTTCACAAACATTTCATACAGCCATACAATTAGCCATACTAAAAGATCAACTTTTCATTCCTTGTAACTACCCTCTGTATTGGTTGGTACGAAAAGCCAACTTAAGAAAAATCAACAAAGGACAGATATTTTAGATAAGAAAATAACATGAAAATGTCTATTTCTCGATAAAAAAGCAAATTTCATTCCTTATTACTACCCTCCTGTATTTAGGTGGTTGATGAAACTTCTCACACAGATTGTGCTACTAATGCAAGAACGAGAAAACGATTTAAAGCAATCAACAAAGACAGATATTTTAGAATAACAAAAAACTCGTTGATTTTTCTTATGTCGGTTTTTATTACCAACCAATACAGAGGGTAGTTACAAGGAATGAAAAGTTGATCTTTTAGTATGGCTAATTGTACGACTGTATGTGTGTCTGAAAGTGTTTGCGCAAGTATGGCTTAAAGTCTGGCTTAAATCTTGCAGTTAAAAGTGTATTTCGTTAAGTATTTATTATTTGTATTATCAATATATTGCCAATATGTTGCCAAAGTATTGCCAATATGTTGCCAATATATTGCCAAAGTATTATCAATATATCGCCAATATGTTTCGTGTCTTCCAAATTGTCAGTACTACCGACGAATCGATGATCTTTTATTACCTCAAGTGGATGAAAACGTGAATGAACGTCTGTCTTTGGTCATCCTAATAATTACTAAGATGCGTGACATAAATCCACGATTTCTCATAATACCGATTTTTAGTAAAGATATGATCCAATTAATTTTAATGATATCGATTTGTTCAGCATATACTAATATATTATAAAAAATCAGTTTAAAAATATTTGGTAAACGTAAACATATTATAGATATACTATAGCTAGATGATTCCCAGACTATTATAAAACTTTATCGAGGGTTCAGCTAGATTTTATTTTACACGGACTCGGAATTAACTTACTAGCAATATTATTACTAATATATTACCAATATATTGCGAATTTATGGTAGTTATTCATTGGCATTTTGTATATTGAACACTCAATTCAATTCAACAGCCAGACTATTGCAATTATTATCCTAAACATTTGGAACGAGTTTTCCAAAATATTTATTAAGTCTAAAACACAATGAATTGTAATTTTAACGAAGTAACTTTTTTCGAGCACGTTTGCTCTTGCAGTGCGTACGTCGGAGAGCGTCCGCGACGGGCTTACTCCGCGAGTACAAAATTTGATGAGCGCGAACGTCGGAGAGCGCCCGCAGCGGGCTTACTCCGCGAACACAAAATTTGATGTGCGCGAACATCGGAGAGCGCTCGCTGTAGCATTATGTTTTTTAAACGGAGAATTGAGGCTTGAGCTAAATTTCATTTTACACGGACTAGGAATTATTTACCTAGCAATGTTATTGCCAATATACTTGCAAAATTAATTAATATATTTCCAATATGTAGCGATATAGCTTTATGGTAAACGTATTTATTGGGTATATTGTACACAAAACTTAATTCAATTCAAAATTTTATTGTCTTAAAATTCGTCATAAAGGTTTCAATAAATTAATGTAAATGCGATGAGATTAAAAACTGTAATAATCTCATATTTATAACGCACGCGTATTATAGATTTAGTAAGTAAATTAATAATAGTAGTAATGAATTTATTAGTCTGCGGTCCAATTCAAACTTAAATAAAAATCATTTCCTTGATTGTACATTTTATTCATACAATCAATCTCGTAAAATATATTTTGCGATTCATTCGCTTTCGCGATCTTCGCTTCTGCTATACGCATTAGCTATGTTCAGGCGTCTCGGCCGCTTCGCTCGTTGACCTGTTGCATTAGTCTCGCGCGGCAACGCCGCTCACCTTTCTTCCCTAATCCGGCCTCTGATTGGCCCATTTCAAAAATTAATTACGCCTCGCCTAATTAATATTTTTTAAAAATTCCGACGGGGTTATACTCGAATTAATTTTCTGAATCGGAATATATATATATATGTTACCTATGTTTCTGGATCACCCTGTATAAATAAATCGGATATATAATTATAATGAATAATATGATAACGTGATAGTGACAAGTTTGTGAAATCTAAACAATGTTTGCTGAATAATAATAATAATAATGTTGATACTTTTATAGTAATCCTTCAGATTAGTATTATAATTCTTGTAAGGGATGTAAAACTAAAAATCCAGCATTATAAATGTTTAAAACATAATTTTTTATAATTTTATAATAATATTTGTATTTTTAGCAGCTTACAGGGGATTAGATGGATACTGAAACAAGTGGAGATACTTTTCTACCATTCCAAGGTAAGTGCATAAATTTTTTTGCAATGATCATGCTACTAGATTCATCGTTATAAGGCAACAAATATACATTTCTATTAATATTTCGGGCACTTTTCCCGGATATTTTGACCATAAGTGATCTTAATGATTTAGACCCACTCTGGAAATTTTTAAGCAGTTTTTGACTATAAAAAGACATCTTTTAGACAGTATTAGGTTACCAGAGTCCGGAGCAGAATTGCTGATTTTCACTATTTAAGGTTTAAATGGCTTACATGAGTGTGACAGCATACATTTATGTCTTTAAAAGTATTTTTACTGAAAAGTTCGGAAAATTTTACAAAAAAAGTCATTTTTATGTTTTTAGTGAAAAATGCATCCCCTGGGAGCTAAAAATTCATGACAATGGGCATATAATGCAAAAAAGTGCTAAAATGTCAACTTTGACTCTCTGTAACTTAAAATAATGGCCCAGAAAAAATCTGAAAAAATTCAGGAGAACTACTGGATACCTCTAAAACATATTCCCACAGTTATAGCAATATTTATTTTTTTCATCTTCGATGTCACAGAGAACCACCCATATATATATATTTTTTTTGATCCAGTAATAATTCATTCTTTTTGTCATTATATTTGTCAATTTCAATAGCCACTGTTGCATTACCCTTGTCTGACATGGTAAATAAAATATTATTATTGTTTCAAAATGTTTTTGCTTCTTCCAACTTCCGTGAAATTATTCTATCATCAACTTTAATATGTTTAATTATTTTGTTTTGATATTGAATACTATCAGTAACATTATAACCCTAATATTAATATTACATTCATCATAAATATCATAATATGTTCAATTACTTCTTTTTTATCAACTTTGCTAGAAATACTTAATTTAGGTCCTAATGACATAACCTCTTCAACATTATCTGGTATATATATATTTATATAGACAGGGTGATCCAGAAACATATGTAACATATATTTATATATGCTGTATTCCACGTGAAGTGGTCCGATCAAAATTTTAAAATGCACCAAATTTTGGATACACTTTGCAAATGTTTTTCAGAATACAGAAAAAATTTTTAGGTACTGGAATCTATTTGCTCAAAAGTTATTCTAACTTCAAAAAGTGAATTTTTCGATATTTTTTTCAACACCAGCTGGGTTTACCGCTATATAACTCAAAATATATCAACTTTTACTATAGAACATTATATGTAACATTCGTTACTGATTATATCTAGAATTTATTCTTCTGGGTTAGAATTTCTAATCTCAAGGTCAATGTTACATAAACTACATGTCAATATTCAACTTGAAAAAAGTGCAAGTGCGCCACCTTTGATTTTTTCATCCAAAAGTCTAAAAGAAAGCTTGGAGCAATACCTTTCAAATGGTCTGTAGCATTTTTATGGCCTCCAATTCTGTAAAAAGTTATGACAATTTAAAGAAAGACAAAAAATTCACAAAAATTAACATGGTAATTCCCATTTAAATTTTTAAAAAAATTTCGTGTTTCTTTAAATTGTCATAACTTTTTACAGAATTGGAGGCCATAAAAATGCTACAGACAATTTGAAAGGTATTGCTCCAAGCTTTCTTTTAGACTTTTGGGTAAAAAAATCAATTGTGGCATACTTGCACTTTTTTCAAGTTGAATATTGACATGTAGTTTATATAACGTTCACCTTGAAATTAGAAATTCTAACCTAGAAGAATAAATTCCAGACGCAATTAGCAACGAATGTTACATATAATGTTCTATAGTAAAAGTTGATAGATTTTGAGTTAAATAGTGGTAAACCCAGCTGGTGTTGAAAAAAACTTGGAAAAATTCACTTTTTGAGGTTAGAATAACTTATGAGCAAATAAATTCTAGTATTTAAAAATTTTTTTCTGTATTCTGAAAAACATTTGCAAAGTGTATCCAAAATTTGGTGCATTTTAAAATTTGGATCGGACCACTTCACGTGGAATACCCCATATATATTCCGATTCAGAAAATTAATTCGAGTATAACCCCGTCGGAATTTTTAAAAAATATTAATTAGGCGAGACGTAATTAATTTTTTAAATGGGCCAATCAGAGGCCGGATTAGGGAAGAAAGGTGAGTGGCGTTGCCGCGCGAGACTAATGCAACAGGTCAACGAGTGAAGCGGACGAGGCGCCTAAACATAGCTAATGCGTATAGCAGAAGCGAAGATCGCGAAAGCGAATGAATCGCAAAATATATTTTACGAGATTGATTGTACGAATAAAATGTACAATCAAGGAAATGATTTTTATTTAAGTTTGAATTAGACCGTAGACTAATAAATTCATTACTACTATTATTAATTAACTTACTAAATCTATGATACGCGTGCGTTATAAATATGAGATTATTACAGTTTTTAATCTCATCGTATTTACATTAATTTATTGAAACCTTTATGACGAATTTTAAGACAATAAAAATTTGAATTGAATTAAGTTTTGTGTACAATATAGCCAATAAACACGATTACCATAAAGATATATCGCTACATATTGGAAATATATTAATTAATTTTGCAAGTATATTGGCAATAATATTGCTAGGTAAATAATTCCTAGTCCGTGTAAAATGAAATTTAGCTCAAGCCTCAATTTAAAAAACATAATGCTACCGCGAGCGCTCTCCGATGTTCGCGCACATCAAATTTTGTGTTCGCGGAGTAAGCCCGCCGCGGGCGCTCTCCGACGTTCACGCTCATCAAATTTTGTACTCGCGGAGTAAGTCCGCCGCGGACGCTCTCCGACGTCCGCACTGCAAGAGCAAACGTGCTCGAAAAAAGTTACTTCGTTAAAATTACAATTCATTGTGTTTCAGACTTAATAAATATTTTGGAAAACTCGTTCCAAATGTTTAGGATAATAATTGCAATAGTCTGGCTGTTGAATTGAATTGAGTGTTCAATATACAAAATGCCAATGAATAACTACCATGAATTCGCAATATATTGGTAATATATTAGCAATAATATTGCTAGTAAGTTAATTCCGAGTCCGTGTAAAATATAATCTAGCTGAAACTTCGATGAAGTTTTATAATAGTCTGGGAATCTTCTAGCTATAGTATATATCTATAATATGTTTACGTTTACCAAATATTTTTAAACTGATTTTTTATAATATATTAGTATATGCTGAACAAATCGATATCATTAAAATTAATTGGATCATATCTTTACTGAAAATCGGTGTTATGAGAAATCGTGGATTTATGTCACGCATCTTAGTAATTATTCGGATGACCAAAGGAAGACGTTCATTCACGGCTTCATCCACTTGAGGTAATAAAAGATCATCGATTCGTCGGTAGTATTGACAATTTGGAAGACACGAAACATATTGGCGATATATTGATAATACTTTGGCAATATGTTGGCAACATATTGGCAATATATTGGCAACATACTGGTAACATATTGGCAACATATTGGCAATACTTTGGCAACATATTGGCAATATATTGACAATACTTTGGCAAATTATTGGCAATATATTGATAATACAAATAATAAATACCCGCGTAAAAAAATTAAAGTTTATATGAACTTTATATAAACTTTAGGTTTGGCTAAACTTGATATGGGGTTGGCCAACGAGACTGAGCCGAACTTGTGCAATTGACTGTTCAAGTTTGGTGAAAGTATATCAAATGTTCAGCTGAAATTCATATAAAGTTTTTATAAAGTTTTTTTACAATTACTGACAAATAAAATATAGTTTATACTAAGTTTAGCTGAACTCAATATGAACGTGATAGCAAGTTCAGGTTTATAAAGTCATATAATGTTGATATCAACATACCCAAAGAAAAATTTTAAAAATCTGCTTTAACTGACATTAGTAAGAATACATCGGTTAGAAAAACGGAGATATATTCCAAAAAAATCGAATCCGTCACTGAAAAGTGTTGTCCATTTCTTTAGTTTTGAAGACATAACATGAAAGAAGAAATTTAAAAAACCACAAAGTATCTATTTTCACCATTTTTCTAACCGATGTATTCTTACTGATGTCAGTTAAAGAAGATTTTTAAAATTTTTCTTTGGGTATGTTGATATCAACATTATATGACTTTATAAACCTGAACTTTGCAATCACGTTAATATTGAGTTTAGCTAAACTTAGTATAAACTATATTTTATTTGTCTGTTATTGTACAAAAACTTTATATGAATTTCAGCTGAACATTTGATATACTTTCGCCAAACTTGAACAGTCAATTGCACAAGTTCGGCTCAGTCTCGTTGGCCAACCCCATATCAAGTTTAGCCAAACCTAAAGTTTATATAAAGTTCATATAAACTTTAATTTTTTTACGCGGGTACTTAACGAAATACACTTTTAACTATAAGATTTAAGCCAGACTTAAAGCCATACTTTCACAAACACTTTCAGATATACATACAGCCATACAATTAGCCATACTAAAAGATCAACTTTTCATTCCTTGTAACTACCCTCTGTATTGATTGGTACGAAAAGCCAACTTAAGAAAAATCAACAAAGGACAGATATTTTAGATAAGAAAATAACATGAAAATGTCTATTTCTCGATAAAAAAGCAAATTTCATTCCTTATTACTACCCTCCTGTATTTAGGTGGTTGATGAAACTTCTCACACAGTTTGTGCTACTAATGCAAGCACGAGAAGACGATTTAAAGCAATCAACAAAGACAGATATTTTAGAATAACAAAATAACTCGTTGATTTTTCTTATGTCGGTTTGTATTACCAACCAATACAGAGGGTAGTTTTATCAACCAATCCAACAAATTTTTTAATTAAAAACTTTAAATGTATACTTAAATCTTCTATTTCAATTTTAAGAATTGAAATTTGTATATTTTTGTGATTTGTGTGATTAACTGATTACCATTTGCTTAATAACTATATAGGTTACTAAATTATCGATCATTCTTCTAGTCATATTTATGTTTGACTTTAAATTGTTTTCAGTTGTATGCAGGTTTCACAGTGAATGTGTCGTTCCGTCTATAATTTTATATGCTTTTCTGTTGTGATATTTGGAATTGTTTGTTTAATTTATTTAAATTATTTAATTTACTTAATTTATTTAATTTCTGGCCTTAATCGGACATTAATTAAAATGAAAAGGAAGAAAAAATGTGACTCTTATTGCTTCCCAACTTTTGTAAGTATTTAGTTAATTAATTATTCATTTTTGTTGCTATAATAAATAATAATTAATTTATTGTAAATAATTATAGATACAAAATGACAATTTGCAACAATGACAAGTTGATAAACGCATTATGATAATGTTAAGGTAAAAATCTTTTTGTTGTTGACCCCAGGCGGAAATCAGAAAAAATATAAAAAATTATTAACCTTTAATAATAATATATAACTAGCTATGAACGCTCGCTTCGCTCGCGATTTACATATACTGATGGTATGACAAAATTTTTACATAATTGTGCACAACCGTATAACGGAAGTGTCTTATATTTTTGTCATCGAAAAAAGTGTTGATTCTCAAATATCTCAAAAAGTTGTCCATCAATTTGATTGAAATTTTAAGGTTATATTCTTTATCATTTGGGAACTTTATAGTCCTATTTCCAGTTATAATGATATTTACAGGTTCATAAATACAGTTATTCTTCAACAACTCAAAAACTTGAGGTTCTACAAAAAAATTTAAATGGACGAAATATTCTTAAGATGGAAACGAATTTCTTAAGATAAACATATAAAAGCGCTTAAAAAAATGCTAAATGATCAATAATACACGTATTTTTGTAATAAATGAAAAACTTCAAATTCTACATAAAAACTTTATATAGACGAAGTGTTTATTTTAAAATTCCAAAACTTTTTTCTATTGAACATTTTGCAGTTCGAAAAAAAATTTGATTAAGGCGATGTGATACCCAAATTACAGGAACCTACCTCTAAAATCCCAAAAATTTTAAAAACTAATGGAACTAAAAATTTGAAAAAATTTACAGATAATGTTGAAAGCAAATAGAATACCGTTACAGAGCGATTTTTCAAAATAATTAATTTAAAATGAATTATATAGAAATAACCATTTTTTGGTCGGTAATATGTAGCTAAAAATAAAGCTGCACGGCTGCTCAAAAATCTCGTTGATTTATTGATAAAAAAATTGAAAAAATTCATAGACTATCTTTAATGTAAATACAACACCGTTACAGAGCGTTTTTTTTCGATAAAGTGTACTGTTCGCTTAAGAAAAAATAAATAGTGATTCTGTTTTAAGGGGGGAGCCTGCTTTAGAGGCTTCAAAAAATCGTTTTTTTTTTGCCTAAATCTCTTCCTAAACTATCCAAGAATATGTCTCTAAAATTTCAGAACAAAATTCGGAATATTTTCGGTGATACAGAAGAAATAGTGAGCAAGCGTCGAGCAGGTATCCGAGCGTCCGGGCCGCCCGTCGATCTATTGTGTATATTATAATGAAAAGGGACTAACGGTTCTTCAAAACGGTTTAACTGTTTATAGAAGATCTCTATGAAGCTATGGGAGGGGCAAAAATTTTATTGTAACGGTATATATGAGCTGGCAACGTCGGCTCGAACAGAGCTACATTTAGCTTTACTGTTCAGTTTAAATTTGTCTCTCAGTACGTGAGCATCTTAAAAATATGGAAACCTATCCGAAAATGAGCAAATCTTCGAGTGAGCGTAGTGCAAGGCCACGGAAGCGCAAATTCTACGGCAATCAATTTGTGAATGTTTCGTCATCGGACGATGGAGAAGCTAATACCAGCCGCAGTGAGCAGAAATTGGCATCGGCGACTACGGACGACGTTATAGTTTATCCGTCTCATTGTTACCGCATAATCGAGTTTGTGTCTGTGTTTTTAGCAATTTCAGAGTTAGTTATTTGCAATTTGTGTAAGCAAAAAATAACGTTCGCCGAAAGCAACCATCGAGGTTTAGGATTTAAAATTATTTTGTCGTGTCGCTGCGGTAAACGAGAAATCGAATCCGGACCGTTGATTCACACCGGATACGAAATCAACAGAAGAATTGTGTTCGTCATGAGGCTTTTGGGTGTCGCACGAGAAGACATAAATATTTTTTGTGGTCTTCTGGATTTATCTCAAGGCATAGGCTTAGCAAAATCGACGTATGACAAAATCGTGGAACATCTGTATACAGCATCGAAAACGATGTTTGAAAGTGCGTACAAAAGTGCTATCGAAGAAGAAAAACAACTAAATGTGCAAAATGAAAGACCAGCTGACCATTTGAAAGTTTCGGGCGATGGATCGTGGAAAAAACGTGGATTCACTTCTCTGTACGGTGTAACTACACTTATTGGCTACTACAGTGGCAAAGTGATTGATCTCGATGTTAAAAGCGGATATTGTCATACCTGCACTCTCAAGAAAAATGCGTTGAACAACGACGAGTATGAAGAATGGTATGAAACCCATAAAGATAATTGTTCTTCGAATCACGCAGGCTCCGCCGGAAAGATGGAAGTTGATTCAATCACCGAAATGTTCTCAAGATCCATCGAGAAATTTGGAGTAATGTATAGCAATTATATTGACGACGACGACTCCAAAACATTTCTTGGCATCGTGAACAATAATTCATACGGCGACAAGTGTACAGTGACTAAAAACGAGTGCGTGGGACACGTACAAAAGCGCATGGGTACTCGTCTCCGCAACAAGAGAAAAGAACAGAATCTCGGTGGAAAAAAGCGGCTCACAGAGACTGTAATAAAAAAACTAACAATGTATTACGGTCTCGCGATTCGAAGAAATTTAAACTCTGTAGAAGGTATGAGAAGTGCAATAATGGCGACACTTGATCATTATTGCTCTACAGATAAATTGCCTCGCCACGGCAACTGCCCCGAAGGCGCCGAAAGCTGGTGTGAATGGCGCAAAGCAGAAGCAAAAAATACTTTCGCTGATTTTAAACATCCACCGCGCCTAATTGACGACGATATTGAAAAACATATTCGTCCTATATACGAGGAATTATCAAAGGACGATTTATTAACAAGGTGCTTGGGTGGACACACGCAGAATGCTAACGAGTCATTCAATTCAACCGTATGGTGCATGACGCCCAAACACCTTCATTCGGGGTTTAAAATAGTTCAGACTGCTGCTTTCATCGCTGGAGGGATGTTTAATGAAGGCTACAGTGCAGTATTAAAAACTATGCACTTATTAGACTTGAAAATTGGGCTCTAGTGCAAAAATTTTTGCGATAAAGCGGACGAGGAGCGCATCACGCGTCAAAACAGGCGCGCCTCATTGGAGACAAAGAGGCCAGAACAGCCCGTCGAATGGAGCAATTGACCGAAAACCAATTTTTTGAAGAGTCTGAAGGGCAGTTACATGGAGCAGGAATCGCTGATTAGCATATTAATAGGGTAGGTTCAAGAAATTTACGATTTTTTGTGAACGAAAACTTTGACACGCGATTTCTCGGATTTCTATTTTGACGATTTTTTCAAATTGGCGAGCAAGATAGGAAAAAAAGTAAACGTCCTATCGAAACGGGTCGATAGCATTGTATTCAGGATTAAATTCTCTTCTGGGTGAACCTAAAATACCTTAAGAAAGTTAACATTAACTTGGTTTTTCAACGATCTGAAGTGAATTTTTTTTTTTTTAAAAAAGCATTTTTTTTTTAATCTGCGAAAAAATGTTGAATTTTTCACTTTTTGTTGCATTTTCTTGGTTCACCTAGGAATGACACTATTGAAAATTAAAAATTTCTTTGGTTTTTTTGTTTCAGATGAAAATTGCGACCTGCATCTTGCTTGCCACAGAGAAAGTGCACACTGGAGGCGCCTCCGCAAATTTCTTGTAGCATGAAGAATATCTCATGTATGGTAATAAAAAAATTTGAGAAAACTCTTCAAATATATAAGAATAAACCCTAAAAGTTTCATTTTAATCAGACATTTCTTTCCTTCCTAATAAAATCCTCGAAAATATCGATTTTTTGAAGCCTCTAAAGCAGGCTCCCCCCTTAATGGGTTTACATCTCCTTAAATATCAAGTATAATTAATATAATATATATATCATATTAATATAACATAATATAATTAATATAACATATATATCAGTTATATGTTACTTAAATTCCATAAACAGTTTCAGCAATTGAAAGTTCTGAAATCAAAGCAGACTAATCGATAAGTATTTTCTACTATCCCACAAATTTGTATTTTAATTAAATATTTTTATATATTAGGTACTTTATATATTTTTATATATGAGATCACTACATAACCGCAAAATATCGACAAAACAATTTGAGTCCGCATAAGTTCACACATACGTTTATATATTTATATATTATAGTTTATAAATTATATAAATAGTCAATATATTTTTTAAAATTTTAGTAGTTTCCACGTACACCTTTTTACAGGTGTTTACGTATCCCCTACACCTTTATTCCATTTCATTCCATTTCCAATTTTTAGCCCCTCTTTACCCCACCTTCTCGCATTCGCCCGGGGTTATGCCCGTGGAGAGAGGGAAAACCTGTGGCCAAACCCGTTGGGATAAATGCCATTTAGGAAAACCTCCTCCGAGAAGGGCGGTGTATTCGAGAACAATTCTGTTTAAGTGGCAAGGTCACATTGCGTAGACTTTAACACCGAAACCGAATGCCTCACACCTCCCGCTCACGTTGAGGAATGTGAAAAAACACCTAACCGATCATTTAAGCTAAGTCCGAGAACGGTCACCCATCCAAGTACCAACCGCGCTCGGTGCTGCTTAACTTTCATGACCGGCCGAGGTGCGTTTCCGCCACTCCGCCACCGTGTCGGTTAAATAGTCAATATAATAAATTAATTATTAAGTAAAAATTAAAACAGTTGACAGTATTATAAATCTAATCATGTAAATTTGAATAAGGTTATTATATTTTAGGTTATTCGATAGAATAACTTATATAAAACCAATAACCCTGTATCCAATAACCCAATATCCGGGCTAACCACTCTACGGGGATAAATTCACTCTTACGTTATAATATTAATGAGGGATGAATCATTCTAAGATCATTCAGAGGACCGGAGGTCAATTAATATTATAACCTAAATGTGTGATTTACAATTCTTGGCCAAATACAATTTTTGTCATTTGTACGCATAAGTACCTTATAAATTATTAAATTAAATAATCAATATAATAAATTAAACATTGAGTACAAATTAAAACAGTTGACAGTATCATAAATTGTAATTTTTTTTAATTTAATAAAATGATAAAAATGTTATATGTAATATATTTAAAAAAAAATGAAGGTCTCGAACAGCTTCTAACCCAAGACCTTATGAATAACAGTTGCATATAGCGTGCGCCTTAACGCTCACGGCTACCGCATCTATACGCTGTTAAAATATCAGAACTTGTATTTAAGTTGTGCCTCCTTGTGTGGGGCTTACGGTTAAGGATTTATTTTTTTTAATGTTACTCATTTGAATTTTGGCTTATTTATTAATTTAGAATTTTAATTAATTTTTTTATAATTTATAAATAAAAAAGAATTTGTCAGATGTTTTGAATGTGGTCATATACTTATTGTCGAGTTCGTACTTCCCGCCGGAGTAGGAACTAACCTGAATATAGTCGAAAGATTTCGCGCATGCTTCGTATGCCAGTAATACATAGTCCATTTCTCATAAATGTTTTTTTAATCTTTTAAATAAATTTATGATTTTTTTAAACATTTTAACGTTGGTTAAATTAAAAATAGAAAAGGTTCAATTAAAAATTTCGAAAATATATTTAGAAATACGTTGATTAGTATTTTTTATTGCATATAATTAATATTTGCAGGCTGGCGTAAGGGATGTCCGACAATATTTTATTGTTTAACTAACTATTTATTAATTTTTCAATGCATTTAATGCTTGAGCAAATTAAACAAAGTCTTGATTTATCTTTTGCCAGCTTGAGCTAATTAAAATACGTATTAATTTCTTCTTCTTATTTATTATGATAAATACAATAAGAACTTAAATATTCCTAAAACTTTTTTAAGACTTGTTGATTTAACAACTGATAATAATACCAATGAAAAAGAACTTGACGAATTAAAACATATTAAAATATTATCAAATTTAAAGGAATCAGAAAGAAAAAGAGCGTATAAAGAAAAAATGACAGATGAAATGAAAATAAAGGAAGCTGTAACAAAAAGAGAGGATAAGAGCAGAAAGGACATATGAAATAAAATTAAGGAAGCTGAAAGAAAATGAGCGAATAGAGCTAAAATGACGAATGAAATGAAAGTAAAGGAAGCTGAAAGAAAAAGAACGGATAGAGCTGACATAACGAATGAAATGAAAATAAGGAAGCTGAAAGAAAAAAAGCACATAGAGCAGAAATGACAAATGAAATGAAAATAAAGGACGCTGATAGAAAAAGAGCGGATAGAATAGAAACGACGAACGAATGAAAATAAAGGAAGCTGAAAGAAAAAGAGCACATACAGCAGAAATGACGATGAAATGAAAATAAAGGAAGCTGAAAGAAAAGATGGGATAGAGCTGAAATTGACGAATGAAATAAAAATAAAGGAAGCTGAAAGAAAAAAAAGCACTAGAGCAGAATGACGAACGAAATGAAAATAAAGGAAGCTGAAAGAAAATATGAAAATGCAAAAATGACGATGACGATGTGAAAATAAAGGAAGCTGAAAGAAAATGAGCGAATAGAGCTAAAATGACGAATGAAATGAAAGTAAAGGAAGCTGAAAGAAAAAGAGCGTATAAAGAAAAAATGACAGATGAAATGAAAATAAAGGAAGCTGAAAGAAAAAGAGCACATACAGCAGAAATGACGAATGACATAAAGGTAAATGAAGTAAAGAAAAGTAAAATGTATTATAATAGTATGACAATATAATAAATTAAACATTGAGTACAAATTAAAACAGTTGACAGTATCATAAATTGTAATTTTTTTTAATTTAATAAAATGATAAAAATGTTATATGTAATATATTTAAAAAAAATGAAGGTCTCGAACAGCTTCTAACCCAAGACCTTATGAATAACAGTTGCATATAGCGTGCGCCTTAACGCTCACGGCTACCGCATCTATACGCTGTTAAAATATCAGAACTTGTATTTAAGTTGTGCCTCCTTGTGTGGGGCTTACGGTTAAGGATTTATTTTTTTTAATGTTACTCATTTGAATTTTGGCTTATTTATTAATTTAGAATTTTAATTAATTTTTTTATAATTTATAAATAAAAAAGAATTTGTCAGATGTTTTGAATGTGGTCATATACTTATTGTCGAGTTCGTACTTCCCGCCGGAGTAGGAACTAACCTGAATATAGTCGAAAGATTTCGCGCATGCTTCGTATGCCAGTAATACATAGTCCATTTCTCATAAATGTTTTTTTAATCTTTTAAATAAATTTATGATTTTTTTAAACATTTTAACGTTGGTTAAATTAAAAATAGAAAAGGTTCAATTAAAAATTTCGAAAATATATTTAGAAATACGTTGATTAGTATTTTTTTATTGCATATAATTAATATTTGCAGGCTGGCGTAAGGGATGTCCGACAATATTTTATTGTTTAACTAACTATTTATTAATTTTTCAATGCATTTAATGCTTGAGCAAATTAAACAAAGTCTTGATTTATCTTTTGCCAGCTTGAGCTAATTAAAATACGTATTAATTTCTTCTTCTTATTTATTATGATAAATACAATAAGAACTTAAATATTCCTAAAACTTTTTTAAGACTTGTTGATTTAACAACTGATAATAATACCAATGAAAAAGAACTTGACGAATTAAAACATATTAAAATATTATCAAATTTAAAGGAATCAGAAAGAAAAAGAGCGTATAAAGAAAAAATGACAGATGAAATGAAAATAAAGGAAGCTGTAACAAAAAGAGAGGATAAGAGCAGAAAGGACATATGAAATAAAAATTAAGGAAGCTGAAAGAAAATGAGCGAATAGAGCTAAAATGACGAATGAAATGAAAGTAAAGGAAGCTGAAAGAAAAAGAACGGATAGAGCTGACATAACGAATGAAATGAAAATAAAGGAAGCTGAAAGAAAAAAAGCACATAGAGCAGAAATGACAAATGAAATGAAAATAAAGGACGCTGATAGAAAAAGAGCGGATAGAATAGAAACGACGAACGAAATGAAAATAAAGGAAGCTGAAAGAAAAAGAGCACATACAGCAGAAATGACGAATGAAATGAAAATAAAGGAAGCTGAAAGAAAAAGATGGGATAGAGCTGAAATGACGAATGAAATAAAAATAAAGGAAGCTGAAAGAAAAAAAAGCACATAGAGCAGAAATGACGAACGAAATGAAAATAAAGGAAGCTGAAAGAAAAAGAATGAAAAGAGCAAAAATGACGGATGAAATGAAAATAAAGGAAGCTGAAAGAAAAAAAGCACATAGAGCAGAAATGACGCACGAAATGAAAATAGAATTGACAAATGAAATGAAAATAAAGGACTTTGATAGAAAAAGAGCGAATAGAACCAAAACGACGAATGAAACAAAAATGAAGAAACCTGAAAGAAAAAAAACGAAAAAAAACAGAAATGACGAATGACATAAAGATAAATGAAGTAAAGAAAAGTAAAATGTATTATAATAGTATGACAATACAACTAAAAACAAAAAAAAATGAACATAAGAAATTAAAACAAAATAAAAGAAAAGCAAACACAGAATTAAAATATGATACGAAAGATATAAATTCAAAAATAGGTTTAATTGCAAATATAGATTTTTCTGAAAACACCATCGAATTAAATTTTTTAGGAAGTTTAAATAATAATTGTAATTTCTGTAAAGCAAAACACTTCAAGAATGAAATCTCACATGATGAAAAATATACTAACTGTTGTCATAAAAATAAAATATTTTTAAATAATGATAACTCATATCCAAAAGAATTAAAAAATTTATTATTTGAAAATACTTCAATAAGTACAAATTATAAAAAAAATATACGGGGATACAATAATTCTTTTGCATTTGCTAGTTTTGGGTCAAAATTAGTAACTTGTAATACTCCTGGGCCACAAGTATTAAAGATATGTGGTCAAGTATACCATAATTCATATGCATTACATCCAAATAAAAATGAATTTACAAAATATGGACAATTATATATAATCGACAATGAAATAGCAAATAAATATCGAGCGAAAGATTATAAAATAGATAAACCTGATATAAATTTATTAAATGAATTATGTAAGTTTCTAACAACACATAATCCTTATGCAAAAGCATACAAAATGATGTATCAAATAGAAAAAGAAGAGATTAACAGAGCACAAAATAATAACATTACACCACGTGAAGTAGTTATGTCATTAGTTCATGACAATTGTGCAACAAATAAGTCATATTTTGCTTCATGCAATGAAGTTGCTGCAGTATATGTAGGAATTAACGGAGAACCACCAATTGACCGTGATATTCGTATTTATCCTAAATCTGATAAACCACAGATAATAAATATTCTCAGTCAACATCTCGACCCAATGTTATATCCGTTAATATTTCCTCTTGGTGACCCTGGATCGTGTCCTAATATGAAATGTTTAAAAGCAGATAATAAATATAATAATATTTCAATATTACAATATTATTCATTTAAATTAAGTATACGTGATGATTTTAATCCTTGTTTAAATTTAAAAAATATATCACAACAATTTATTGTTGACGTATGGACAAGAATGGAAGGATGTCGATTATACTATTTGCGCAGTCATCAAGCAGAATTACGAACTGAAATGTATAAAGGATTGATGGATTATGTTTATAACAAAGTAAATATTATAAACATTCTAAAATAGGGAGATTGATAATATTACCTTCAACCTATATAGGAAGTCCCAGAGCAATACATCAAAATTATTTAGATTCAATGACTCAATTACAAGCATAGACATAGGAAGTATATACTGCGGGTCGCATTAACAAATATGTCGCTCGTATAGAAAGAGACAGAGACAATTAGAGAGAGCTATTTCTCTCTCTCTAGTCTGTTGTCATTGGTTGTTTTCTTCGGCGGCAAGAGAGGAGAGGGGGCCTCGTTCAAACGTTGACAAATTACCAATTCCCCAGGTTCGAATCTCAGTTGCAGGATTTTTTTATTTTGCAAATTTTTTTTTAATGTGGTTCATGAAATAATAAACTAAAAATTAGTGTTAGTAATTATGTTATATGTGTATTAAACCTCCATATCAAATATATAAATATAACAAGCTCCTAAAGGGGGCATAATTTATATATTACTTTCAACTTACACATTTTAATATGTGTACGGCAGCTCAGTTGGTTAAAGCGTTGGGCAATGCGCTTCGTATACGCATCGGCTGTGGTTCGAGTCCCGCTGGTCTTGATTTTTTTTTAACAATATTTTTTTCAATTTTTAATTGTTATTGCACACCACAAACACAACATATTCGAACCATTATTAGCACATGCTCTAATAATAAATTACATTGAAAAAAAATAGCATTCAATTTGTAAATAAACAAGATTTCGCAAACCCACTACTACAAAAACAGTTGGCATTTGTTTTTTATCAATCCGTTTTCCTACTATGTAAGTCTGCGAGAATATTTATTATTGAATGGCCCGTTACCATCGTCTTATGTACTTATTCGTATAAATAATAATTTGTCTACAAATATGCACATTTTACAAGTTTGTTATTATAGCTTCTTTGCACTTACCTTATACTAATTATTGATATTACTAATAATAATATATTTTGTAAAAGAATATAATTAATCTTAAACCATTATTTGCATGCGTTGAAAATCAAAAAGAATTATTTTTGTAGTCTTTATAGTACATTTTTTATATTTTTATATATTTTACTAAATACATTTATAATACTAATATATTTACAGTCGTGGAAAATGAATAAAAATGCAAAATAAGTTTTAAAATGGAGTAAGAAAAAATTTGTATCATTGTGTTAAAAATTAAAATCATTAATTATATTAATATAAACATATACGAAATTAAAAATTGAAAAAAATATTGTTAAAAAAAAATCAAGACCAGCGGGACTCGAACCACAGCCGATGCGTATACGAAGCGCATTGCCCAACGCTTTAACCAACTGAGCTGCCGCACACATATTAAAATGTGTAAGTTGAAAGTAATATATAAATTATGCCCCCTTTAGGAGCTTGTTATATTTATATATTTGATATGGAGGTTTAATACACATATAACATAATTACTAACACTAATTTTTAGTTTATTATTTCATGAACCACATTAAAAAAAAATTTGCAAAATTAAAAAATCCTGCAACTGAGATTCGAACCTGGGGAATTGGTAATTTGTCAACGTTTGAACGAGGCCCCCTCTCCTCTCTTGCCGCCAAAGAAAACAACCAATGACAACAGACTAGAGAGAGAGAAATAGCTCTCTCTAATTGTCTCTGTCTCTTTCTATACGAGCGACATATTTGTTAATGCGACCCGCAGTCTATACTTCTTACGTCTATGATTACAAGTTGATGGAAAACCAGATATATTTCTCACAATGACATGTAATCCTACATGGAAAGAAATTCAAGAAAATTTGTTACCATATGAAACAGCTATAGATCCTCCGGATTTAATATCACGCGTTTTTAATCAAAAAGTTAAAATTTTAAAAAATGAACTTTTAAAAAAAAGTATTTTAGGAGAAGTTAAAGGTTATGTTTATGTGATAGAATTTCAAAAAAGAGGATTACCACATATGCACATGTTAATTTGGTTGCATAATGATGATAAATTACGAGATGTTGATCAAATTGATTCTTTTATTAGTGCTGAAATACCTGATGAAATTAAATATCCTAGATTATACAATATAGTAAAAAATAATATGATACATGGTCCTTGTGGAATGCAAAATAAAAATAGTGTATGTATGAATGAAGATAAAACACGCTGTCCAAAAAAGTTTCCTAAACCATATGTTTGAACAAACAAATTTTAATTCAAATGGTTATCCTTCTTATCGCCGAAGAAATAATGATAATAAAATTATATATTCATAACATAGAATTGCCGATAATAGTTTTGTCGTGCCATATAATCCATATTTATTATTATTGTTAGAATGTCATATTAACATAGAAATATGTAATACAATAAAAGCTTAAAATATTTATTTAAATATTTTCATAAGGGTCCTGATACTGCTTTTGTAAAATTCACAATGGAAGCCATTAATGATGATATGGACAAAAATAATGAAGAGATATATAATTATGATGAAATATCACAACATTTGTCTACTAGATATGTATATGTGCACCGGAGGCTATGTATCGTATCTTTTGGAATTTAAATTACATCAACAATCTTATATATGCTATTATAAGATTACCTGTTCATAAAGAAAATGAACAATATATATTTTTTCAAGAAGGACAACAAAATACATTCATTGATAAAAATATAGATACAACATTAACATCATGGTTTAAATTAAATAAAGATGACGAGAATGCAACACAATATCTATATACTAAAATTCCTTATCATTATGTTTTTAATAAAAAAATTAAAGCATGGACTAAAAGAAAACAATTTAATAAACCTATTATAAGTAGAATGTATTTCGTAAATCCAAATAAACGTGAAACATTTTTCTTGCGACTATTATTATTACATGTACGAGGTGCAAAATCATTTGAAGATATCCGAACTGTAAATGGTATAGTTTACGATACGTATGAAACTGCTTGTCTATTTAATCATCAATGCAACAATTAATAATATTGGAAATAAGTATTATTTCATTGATGGTCCTAGTGGTAGTGGAAAAAGTTATTTACATAATGTAATTATTATTTAATATCAATGAATATTCCTTCTCTTACAATGGCTTGGACTGGTATTGCTGCTAATTTATCAATTAATGCAAAACTGTTCATAGTACATTTAAATTACCATTAAATATAAATGAACAATCAACATGTAATATTAGTCCTAATTCAGAATATGGTACTTACTTAAAGAATATTAAAATTATAATTTGGGATGAAATTTCAATGGTATCTAGATAATATGCTTTTGAAACAATTGATAAATTTTTCCGAGATGCGTGTAAAAATGATCTTCCTTTTGGAGATAAAATTATTGTAACTTCTGGAGACTTTAGACAAATACTACCAATAGTACCACATGGAAATAGAACTAAAATTATTGAAACTTGCGTCAAAAGAAGTTGTTTATGGCCATATTTTTCGAGGTTATCATTGACTGAAAATTTAAGATTGCAAAAGCCACATACTAGTTTCAAAAAGTGGTTACTTAATATAGGAGAAAATAAAAATTTAACAAAATATGAATTAAAAAACAATGTCAAAGAAATACCAACGCAATTCATTTGTGATAACCATTTAAATAACAGAAATCTTTGGAGATAAGATAAATCCTAATGATCCAAAATTAAAAAATATACCTTCTAATATCAATATCGTACAATGTTTACAATATTATTTCGCCGCAAGTCGATTTAAATTTTCGCTTCTTTTTCCTCATTCTAAACACGAGGAAACGTCAAACAGATGTATACACGACGAAAATTTCTGCTGTATATGAAACAATACTAGATTCGCGCTTTCTTATATAGGTATAATTAGTAAGTTTGTGTTTATATTTTTTCTATTTATGACGCATGATCAAGGTTGTGTACAGTACGTTTGATTTCAGGTAAATTTAAATTTAAAGGCTTTTCATTCTATATATATTTGCGAATACTGTTTATTTAATTTAATTGAGTCTTCTTGTTTGTTTATTGAATGTTTTTGTAAATTTTTATGTGTACCATTTCAGATGCAATTCTTTTCCGTTAATTCGGTTCTTTATCTAAAATCTTAAATTTTGCCAATCAAAATCGGTTGATTATTTTGTACGTGTTGAAAGATCATAGAATTTTTGTTAGTTTATGTTCATTTATTCGGGTAATTATTTGTCTTTTGTTTGTCCTACATACGAAGCATCACAATGTTGCAATTTAATTTATATACTATGTTATTTTGAGTTTTTCTATCAGTTTTATCTTTTCCTTTAATTATGATATTACTTAATTTGTTTCAATAATTGGAATTGTTTTTATCCGTGTTTTTTAAATTCTGATGATACTTTTTCATAAAAACCATTTAAGTAAGGTAGTGTTATGGTTGTTTTGTGGTTATTGTTTTCATTTCTATAGTGGTGAGTTGCCTGTTGATTTAACACTGCAAGTCGTTTTTTAACGTATCTATTTATAAATTTTTTGGATAGCTATTTTTATTAAATAGTCTTTTATTTTATTGATGTTTTGTTTGTGGTAATTTTTATCAGAAAGTTTAGTTGCTCTATCTACTAAGTTGTAAACCATCGCAACTTTTGTGAAATTGGATGAGCTGAGTTGAAATTTAAAAACCGTGCCGAGAAAGTGGGTTTTTGTATACCAGTTTGTTATAATTTTATTGTCGTTTTTTATTAGTAATGTATCTAAAAAGCTGATTTTATTGTTCTGTTCAATTTCATAGGTAAATTTTAGTTTTGGGTCGTAGGAGTTGAAAATGTGTAACATTTCATTAATTTTATCTGTAGGAATGCAGGTTATTATGTCGTCTACATATCTATAATAAAAAATGGGTTTAAAACTTAATTTGTTTAAACATTCAGTCTCGAGATCTTCCATAACTATATCAGCGAATAAACCTGATGTTGCTGCGCCCATAGGTGTGCCATCTGTTTGTTTAAAGTATTTATTGTTAAATTGAAAATAAGTATTGTTAATTAGGTAGTCAGATGCATTTATTATTTCTCTTATTGGTATTTCTGTCTTTTGTATAATTTGACTACACCTTCTTTCTATGCTTTTTCTTATTAATGAACAACTTATGTTTGTAAACAAAGATTGAGCGTCTAGGCTAACAAGAGAATATTCGCTCGGTATATTTATGTCTTTAATTTTATGTATAAATTCAATGCTATTTTTTATATATGATTTCGGTTTCGATATGCAGTTAGAAAGGATTTTATATAACTGTTTGGATAAAAATTCAGTTGGTGATCCTATTGTAGATACTATTGGTCTCAAAGGTACATTTTCTTTATGTATTTTTGGCAAACCGTAACATTTTGGCAGTGAAGTGTTAGTTTGTGTTAAACGAGTAGAATTATATTTTTATCTAAGAATCCGTTATCATTCCATTTTTTGAGAAAATTATAAGAGCATTTTTGTAGAGATTTTAATGATTTTAATGATCTGAGATGTAATAATCGAAATTAATAATTTTATACAGTCTGAAGAGGGTAGCATTGTCTACCGAAACGTTACGAAAAAAGAAAAATGTATTAAAATTTCTTTTTACCTTCACCTCTGACTTGGGAAGATCGATAAATTCTATTCAACTGATATTATTACATAATGTAATTATTATTTAATATCAATGAATATTCCTTCTCTTACAATGGCTTGGACTGGTATTGCTGCTAATTTATCAATTAATGCAAAACTGTTCATAGTACATTTAAATTACCATTAAATATAAATGAACAATCAACATGTAATATTAGTCCTAATTCAGAATATGGTACTTACTTAAAGAATATTAAAATTATAATTTGGGATGAAATTTCAATGGTATCTAGATAATATGCTTTTGAAACAATTGATAAATTTTTCCGAGATGCGTGTAAAAATGATCTTCCTTTTGGAGATAAAATTATTGTAACTTCTGGAGACTTTAGACAAATACTACCAATAGTACCACATGGAAATAGAACTAAAATTATTGAAACTTGCGTCAAAAGAAGTTGTTTATGGCCATATTTTTCGAGGTTATCATTGACTGAAAATTTAAGATTGCAAAAGCCACATACTAGTTTCAAAAAGTGGTTACTTAATATAGGAGAAAATAAAAATTTAACAAAATATGAATTAAAAAACAATGTCAAAGAAATACCAACGCAATTCATTTGTGATAACCATTTAAATAACAGAAATCTTTGGAGATAAGATAAATCCTAATGATCCAACATTAAAAAATAAAGTAATATTATCGCCTTCAAATTCTAATGTATTAAAACTTAATGAAGATATAGTAGAAAAAATTGATGGATGTAGTTATAACATAATACATAATTGGATTTATTGGAATTTTAATAAGTTTCAGGTATTTATTCAATTATATAACAGGTATAACTGCTTATACCTATTATTTTGTGTTTGTAAGCAGCTTAGAGATTGAAAAGTATCAGTAACTAACATTAAATAGTATATTTTAGTATTATTGAAGAATAATAGTGCCATGTTGTTTGAATGCAAGACTCTGTTTTTTTCGTAAAATGCATTCACTCTCTTTTTTTAAGAAATTTGCCTAAAAACACCATAACTTTGTCTGAAATGCTCTGCCGCACTCAAACTTTGGACCATTTTGAAGGTAATTAATCATCGATGAATTAGATTCTTGGATGGATAAAATATTTTTGATCGTACAACCCTTTTTTTTACTACAAAGGTTTTTATTAATTATAACTACATTCAATGTATTAAACTAATATAAATGAAATATTTCAACAGATTCTTCTTGAAATTTTAAGTTATTTAGTGACAAAAATGGCCAAAAAGATATTTTTTTTCAAAAAATTCGATTTTTTGATTGGTTACAGCTCTGGTACTAATTGAAATTTAGGTCTAAAAATTTAGTTACACTCTATTCAAGTAGTTTTTTACTGTTTTCATACATTAAAACAAAATTCTATTTTTTAACTGGATCACTTCACATGGAATCTTCTATATATATATTATTTTTTTCATTGTCTAAATACATACATATATATAAATGTATTAAGAATTATAAATATACTTATAAATATGTTATTGACTGAATATTGGCTGAGAAATCGCCATCTTGATTTACTCAAATTTATTATTAGATGAATAATTATAAAAAATAAACCTATTATGAATTGTTACCCTACTAGCACACAACATAGAGGCAACGTTTGGCAACGTTGTTTTGACAACGTTACAACGTTGTTATAAAAGTTGTTGAAACGTTGGAGCAACGTTGTTACAACGTGGGATATGTCCGCTAAGATTTATGTAAGTTGACGCGATAGGTGGAAATAAGGTTGTAACAACGTTTGAGCAACGTTGAAAATGTCTTTTACAAATGTATTTCATATAAAAATTTAAAAAATGTCCTGGGCAAGCTAAAAAATACATTTTTAAATGCACAAATTTTAATTAATAAAAGAAAAATAAAAAAAAATAGTTCCCATCCGCGGGAATTGATCCTCGGATCTTCAGCTCCGAAGGCTTGCTCTCTACCAACTGACCTATTTTGTTGTTCCTGTCATTAAATTAACTATAGGTTATTAATTTCGGAGCATATTTTGATAGTAGTTTATAACCAAAAGTTAATTTAATGACAGGAACAACAAAATAGCTCAGTTGATAGAGAGTAAGCCTCCGGATCTAAAGATCCGAGGTTCAATTCCCGCGGCTTGAAAATTTTTTTTTATTTTTTTTTATTAATTAAAAGTTTGTGCATTTAAAAATGTATTTTTTCGCTTGCCCAGGACACTTTTTAAATTTTTATATGAAATACATTTTTAAAAGGCATTTTCAACGTTGCTCAAAAGTTGTGACAACGTTATTTCCACATATCGCGGCAACTTACATAAATCTTAGCGGACATATCCCACGTTGTAGCAACGTTGCTCCAACGTTTCAACAACTTTTATAACAACGTTGTAACGTTGTCAAATCAACGTTGCCACGACGTTGCTACAACGTTGCCACGACGTTGCTACAACGTTGTGTGCTAGTAGGGTATGAATTGACTAAATATAAGCTGTTACGAAATGATTAAATATTGACTAAGAAATCGTCATCATGATTTATTCAAACTTATTATTAGATGAATAATTATAAAAAATAAACTTATGAATTGTTATGAATTGACTGAATATTGGCTGAGAATTCGCCAACGCATAATTTATTCAAACTTATTATTATATTACATATAAATAATTAATAAATAAACTTATTATTAATTATTATAAATTGACTGAATATTGGCTGAGAAATCGCCAACATAATATATTCAAACTTATTTTTAGATATAAATAATTCAAAAATAAACTTATTATTAATTGTTCTAAATTGACTGAATATTGGCTAAGTAATCGCCATCATAATGAAATAATAAACTTATGATTTATTGGTATGAATTGACTAATTATGAGTTGTTACGAAATGATTAAATATTGGCTGCGAAATCGCCATCATAATTAAATAATTAAAAAATAAACTTATTATTAATTGTTATGAATTGACTGAATATGAGTTGTTACGAAATAATTAAATATTGACTAAGAAATCGTCATCATGATTTATTCAAACTTATTATTAGATGAATAATTATAAAAAATAAACTTATTATGAATTGTTATGAATTGACTGAATATTGGCTGAGAATTCGCCAACATAATTTATTCAAACTTATTATTACATATAAATAATTAAAAAATAAACTTATTATTAATTGTTATAAATTGACTGAATATTGGCTAAGTAATCGCCATCATAATTAAATAATAAACTTATGATTAATTATTATGAATTGACTAAATATGAGTTGTTACGAAATGATTAAATATTGGCTGAGAAATCGCCATCATGATTTATTTAAATTTATTATTAGATGAATAATTAAAAAAAATAAACTTATTATGAATTGTTATGAACTGACTGAATATTGGCTGAGAAATCGCCATCATAATTAAATAATTAAAAAATATAATTATAAACTTATTATATGAATTATTATGAATTGACTAAATATAAATTGTTACGTAATGATTAAATATTGGCTGAGAAATCGCCATCTTAATTTGTACAACCATTTGTAATGTGAGTGTTATTATTGATAATTTTATTCTCAATAATAACAACAGTCTCAGCTCTGTAAAACACAGAGAGCAAATGGATTACATATGAAATTCTCCCCTACCTCTTTCTCTTGTGAATCATAATTATCATTATCGTTATGAATAATAATAATTATCATTATCATTATCATTATCATTATCATTATTATGAATAATCCGAGGATTTTGAAGAGTCCCACACCTCGGCAATAAATTGATTTCCCCCCCCTCTTAAAAAAAAAAAATCATTATGATTATGATTATCATTATCATTATCATTATGATTATAATTATAATTATCATTATGTTTATTATTATGGTAATCATTATCATTATCATTAAGAATAATAATAATTATTATTAATATCATAATCATAATCCCCTCTCTCCCTCCTTCTCTCTCTCTCTCTCTCTGTGATTCTACCTCTCCAATCACACCCGGAATGTCCAGTGTAAACACATTGGCACGTAACAAAGCACACATGCGCTCAATACGTATCGTCTGACGGGGAGGGGGCGCGAAGCAGCCGAGCATATATAAACTCCGCGCGCACTCACGAGATCCAGTGTGCTCTACACACTGACGAGTGACATGACTTATCAGTCATGGAAGCTCTCGCTCTATCTCGCTCGCTCGCTCGCTCGCTCGCTCGTACGCTCCCTCTCTCTCTCTCTCTCTCTCTCGTTCGCTCTCTCGCTCTCTCGCTCGCTCTCTCACTCTCTCTCTCGTTCACTCTCTCTCTCTCACTCTCTCGCTTTCTCTCTCGTTCACTCTCTCTCTCTCGCTCTCTCGCTCTCGGACGGACGGACGGACGGACGGACGGACAGACAGACGGACAGACAGACAGACGGACGGACGGACGGACGGAAACAAAATTTTAATATAATTAAAGACTAGCAACAAATACCTCGGTCGCTAACGCTCCCTCGGTCGATTTAAACTTTTGATTTATTTTGTTGTATCAATATTAATTATTAGGAAAACATTTAAACTATATGAAGTTATAAAGTTATTAGATTTAATTTTTCATTTTCAAAGTTTAGATAAATATAATATATTAATACTAAGTAATAATAATCTTACTTATTTGTTAACGTTTATTATTGTCTATTTTTTAATGCACATAATTACAATAATAATTGGATTTTATTATTCTTCAATTAAAACACTCTTTGATTTTATATTATTATTATTATTCTTATGGCGTTGTCCAACCTTATTTCCTTTGTAATTATTATATGTGAAAAAATAAATAAAATTACAATTTATGATACATGGTCCATGCGGTAACCAAAATACAAAATCTCCATGCATGGAAAATAATAAATGTACTAAAAATTTTCCTAAATCATTTAGAGATACAACAACTTTTCAAAAAACAGGATATCCGTTGTATAAAAGATCTAATAATGGAACAAAAATAGTATATAATGAATACAAAAATAAAAGAACTGCTGATAATAGATATGTAGTTCCTTACAATCCTTATTTATTATTAAAATTTAATTGTCATATAAATGTTGAAGCATGTTCTACTGTTCAATGCATTAAATATTTATTTAAATACTGTTATAAAGGACATGATTGTGCTTTCGTAGAAATATCTAATAATAATATTAAAAAAACTAACGATGAGCTTACCGAAATAAGTGACTCAACAAATACAAATGAATACAATTACAATGAAATAAAACAATATTTAAATACAAGATATATTAGTCCTCCAGAAGCAATGTTTCGATTATTAGAATATCCATTACATGAATTATCTCATTTTATATACAGATTAGCTGTACACAATGAAAATGAACAGAATATATATTTTAAAGAAGGTTGTGAAGAAGAAGCAATTAATAAAAATATAGAAACTACTTTAACTGCTTGGTTTCAATTAAATAAAGAACACAGTGAAGCGCAAAAATATTTATATTCAGAAATACCACAATATTATACATTTGATGAAAAAAATAAAAAATGGAATATTAGAAAAAAATTTAATAAACCAATATTAAGTAGAATGTATTTAGTTAATCCTAAAGAACGAGAACGATACGATTCTACGATGCTGCCAAAGCAAAACAACTTATAAATGAAGATGAAGAATGAGATCGATCTTTAGAAGAAGCTTTAGCAACTAACTTTCCTAAAGCTTTATGTCAATTATTTGCGTTTATTTGTATATTCCACAATCCAATAAATGCATCATTTTTATATCACAAATAAAAAATGAACTTTTATCCTCCAAATGTTGAGCAATCGATAGGTGAAAATCAATCATTAATAATTATAAATAATATTTTATTAAGTCATGGATTCAATATAACCGACTTTAAATTGCCATTAATTAATGATAAATAAGAATATCATACATATGATAAAGATGAAATAAATAGTACAATTACAGATGCGCAAACTTAAATTGATTCATTAACTTCAAACCAACGAGATATATTTGATATTGTACCCTTATGGAAAATATCTGCAGATTTTTTTAAATAAATACCTACAGATTTTTCTGCAGATGTTTCTGCATAATTATCTGTAGGATATACATAAACAGCTGCATACTTTTTCAACAGTGATTTCGCCTATTGAAATATGCTGTAGGAAATTCTTGTATACGAATGTATAAATTTACTGCAGAATCCTGCTGAAAAATACAGCATCTTTTTTGTTGATAATTTCGATAAGCTGTATGATTATTATCAATAAAATTAGTACAAACACTATTTTTGAAAGCTGCAGAAATATTGTTTAAAATTCGTATTCTTCGAGATATTTGTGAGTATTTTTGAAAAGAAATTTAACGTTGTTATTTGTTGTCCATGGAGAAAACGTAGAATTACAGGGAAACATTGTAACTATGTTGCAAAGAAAATGCAGTTTTAAATAATTGGATATACTGTTCTTTTATAATAAATAAAAATGTTACATATAATTTGCACATTTTTTGAGAGAAAATATTATAATGATGAAGTACAATTATTTGTATTATGTATTTTGTATAAAATTAGTATAGGTAAACAACCATATTTCACTAACAAATAGAATAAAGTTATATTTGATGAGACTGTTGCAATTAAAATTGACGCATTAAGATTAAATATTTTATCAAAGTCTGTTAGTTAGGGGTTCGGGCTCATAATCTGGGGGTTCCAATTTTGATTCCCGGCCCGAGATGAGTGACACAAGCTCTACTGGGGAATATATTTTTGATTAAGTATTTTCTTCATAATGACATCCCATGCCCTCGTCGCTAATTAGCACCGTATTTGGGTGTAAAAAAATGAATTACGTTAAATAATAACTATCAAAAAAATTTTATTCGCTTGTTAATTGTATCGTTATTAGACATTGCCTTTTTATTATTGTTTGGTGCGTTGATTTATTGTATATCAGAATGCTAGTAATATTTATGTTATCGCGTGCGACTCTATGTGAGTATTAATGTGTAGTTGTTTATTAGCAAATCTATTGGTAAGTTCGTCTTTTACACACAGTATCCTAAGTATAAGCAAGCATATATTTGTGTTAAACTACACTTCCTGTGATCAGAAGTGCATGGACAAACCAGAACGATAAATATTTGCCGTTAATTCGTATATTTTGTGACGGGTTGATTTCACCTAAACTATCAAATAATAAAATCTAACCGCACGCTAATACTTTTAATCAGTTTTGTTACTTCAATCGACTATAATTAAAAGCCTCACCTCGGCTTGAGAATTCCGCACTCTGTAAAGGGGGGTCAGAAAAATGGCGAAACCTACGTCGAATCAGCAATGATAGTTTAATAGTTTTTTTTCCTTATCTCGACAACACAAACAACACGGACAACACGAGGAGCAATTACCAATAATTAAACACTTTATAATTACAATGTAAAATTCAATTTATTAACCAATTAATTATAAAAATAATATCCTAATAGTCACTGATCGCAATCTCGATCTAAAACATACAACGCAATACAAATTTCTTAATTTAATTTCATTTAATAACAATTATTTAACATATAAAAGGAAAGAAAACACGACGCGGTCACACACACGATCTCTCTCACACACACACCTAAATAGGGAAATTTTCGCGCCAAAAATCGACACTAACTCGATTCTCAATAAGTGATGAATTTATACTCGAGCTGAAAGAAAAAGTTCGTTGCCGATACTCTAAACTATCGGATCTGCTACCTTACTCAATTTATTGAACTACACCTGTAAATAAAAAATATGACTCGAGAAAAATACGCAATTACAATTATATCAGCTATCCGTGATTCTCCAAGCTGTAAAATAAATTAAATATTCAACGATCTCACCAACATTCCATCTAGAATCCACTTCCAATATTAATTATTATTCTCCGTTTAATTGTCCACAATAAAATACTTTAACTTCTTATTATCCTGGACTCACAATGATTAATTCAATCGTATCGGATAATTCCTCAAAAATGGCTACTACTCTTTCTCAAACTCAGTGCTCTCTCTCAATATCTATTACTTTCCTTAAACACCTCTATACTCAACCAAGGTTGGGACAACAAGAAGGAAAAGACGCGATCGAGGGATGATCCACCCCCCGTAACGAACTTTTCTGAGATCACCTGATTCTAGATCATTGGATATGTTGGCTGAAACTTGATATTATTCGTGGAAAATTCTCTCGACAATTTGATTGGTTTTATTTCAGGATGCGCGAACCTGCGCGAGGATAATTGTCCTCATGAAAAATCACTCATATGGCGCGACACTCGAAATCAAATTGCCGGACTCGAAATATCTTAATCTCATTATACTCGAAAAACACCAAATTATAACACCAAAATGTCACCAAAATAACACCAAAAATACATAATAAAATAATAGATTTCATCAGTAATATATATAAATCAACATATAATTCATACAACATAAAAACATTAATTTAAATACTCGAGAAAATCCAACTATAAATCGCAATATCAATTACTCATATACTCCAATGAGTGCGAGAGAGAGAACGCCGTATATATATAGACATGCTTATATATTTAATATACCTCGATACTCTCTCTCTCGGCTATATCATGCTCCCCACTCTGATAGCGGCGCGAGCATGTTGCGCGTACTCATTATTCGGGTGAGAGCGATCGCGTGCGTTACTCCGCTCCCCCCCTCCCCTCGTGTCGACAATACCCGGTGTACGTCTTCACCGCGATCACCTATTTTCTCGCGTTCGGGTTTATTTTAGTATAGGTGTATGTGTGTGTGTATGTCCCGGTTGCCGAAGATGCGCGTACGTACAAACTAACTCGTACGCGCACACATGCGTTATCAGCTGTTACGCCGTCGGTATGTATTCCCGCTGTATGTGTGTACGCGATCATATTAGATATTTTAATACTCCTTTATTGGCTCACGTTCTTAACAATCGCCTATTCATTTTTATTTGAACACTAGTCATATATGCATGTGTATATGCTGTAGCGTATACACATACATATATGACACATTTATTTTATTTTAATTGTGACAACGTCACAATTTTTACCTTTTTACCTCTAAATATGTTATGTAAGTTTTCGGTAGCATCGAAATAGGCGTTGTTTCTTACGCGGAATAAGCGTTGTCAAGTGAATATTTTCTAGCTTGCTAAATATAAGACCACCAACGCACCCGGCAAACATTCCATTGATAAATTGGCAGGCTTACAGTAGTTTCATTTTAACACATTATTAATTTCTTTTAATGAGTACTTAAACGTGCTTAGAATAAAAAAGAATGGTCGTCATATTCTAATTCATATATACCGATAACCTCTATAAAATATTTAAAAAATGTTCTACTTTTACCCCCCCCCCCCTCATGACTCCTCATGCACCTATCATTAGATGTGAGATAAATGATGTGAGGTTGTCGTATTCAGCGTTAACCCTTCCACTCCACAGATACGTTTAATTCTTGTAACTTTTGGGATACCGGACACCGGAGAACGGATGAATTTTGTATATATAATTATATATATAGATGATAAATCAAAAATAAAATTTTAATTTTTTTAACCACCTTTCTAAGGCCCAAAATTTTGAGTCCCAAAAATATTACGTCCCAAAAGTTTTAACGGCAAAATCTAAGACTAAAATTTTTAAGGCCCAAAATGTTGAGTCCCAAAAATATTAAGTCCCAAAAGTTTCAACAGAAAAATCAAAGACTGAAATTTTTAAGACCCAAAATATTGAGTCCCAAAAATATTAAGTCCCAAAAGTTTTAACGGCAAAATCTAAGACTAAAATTTTTTAAATTTTAAAAATTTTTAAGACCCAAAACATTGAGTCCCAAAAATATTACGTCCCATAAGTTTTAACGGCAAAATCTAAGACTAAAATTTTTAAGCCCCAAAATGTTGAGTCCCATAAGTTTTAACGGCAAAATCTAAGACTAAAATTTTTAAGACCCAAAATTTTGAGTCCCAAAGATATTAAGTCCCAAAAGTTTTAACGGCAAAATCTAAGACTAAAATTTTTAAGGCCCAAAATATTGAGTCCCAAAAATATTAAGTCCCAAAAGTTTCAACAGAAAAATCAAAGACTAAAATTTTTAAGACCCAAAATATTGAGTCCCAAAAATATTAAGTCCCAAAAGTTTCAACAGAAAAATCAAAGACTAAAATTTTTAAGACCCAAAATATTGAGTCCCAAAAATATTAAGTCCCAAAAGTTTTAACAGAAAAATCTAAGACTAAAATTTTTAAGCCCCAAAGTGTTGAGTTCCAAAGGTTTTAACGGCAAAATCTAAGACTAAAATTTTTAAGGCCCAAAATTTTGAGTCCCAAAGATATTAAGTCCCAAAAATTATAAGGCCAATATATATAATACTAACGGTCCCAAAACGTCGTAAAAGTAATCCTTGGGGATCAAGGGAACACTTGCCCGGACCGACGGACGGACGGACGGACGGACGCCCGGACGTAGATTTGTACTTTAATATAATGTTAGATGTCTATGATTTGAGACAGTTTATAACATTTAGAAACTATTATTAATTTTTATTACTTTTTATAAATTTTTAGGGATCTTATTCGGAATTGGACCGCCAAAAAGATCATGTTTTTTTTAATCTAATTGATTAAGAGGTGCATAAAATAACTTTCTAATTACTTTTTTTTAGTGGAGAAATGTGTTTCCGATCGATTTTTAGCAAAATATAATTTTTATTCCACGATTTATTTTACCATTTCCATTAAACTGTAGTTTCAACTTGCTTTTGTATCCGTCCAATAACCCAAATATGCATAAACCCGTTTATCGGGCTGAACTTGCATTTGGGTTAAGCGAACTAGAAATCACTAAAAACGACCGAAAACACATTTCTCCACTAAAAAAAGTATTTAGAAACTTATTTTATTAATTTTTTAATCAATTGGGTTAAAAAAACATGCTTTTCTGGGGGTCAAATTCCGAATACGTACCATTTTTGTACTTTTTTCTTGAATCATGAGTATTTCATTCCGACAAAAAAAATTTATTAATTAATAACTACTATTAATATTTTCGAATCATTATTGTATTTTTATAATAAATTTAAGATTTTATTTTTTTTTTATTATTACTTTTTTCCTTTTTGTGAAATCGTCACTTTTTTACCCTAATTTATAATAATTTACTATTAATTTAATTTACTTTTACACATATACACTCTTAAGTCACAATTTCTATTTGAGTTAAATAAATTGAGAAAAGAAAGCATACTCGAAGTAGACTAACAAAATGAAGTAAGATTCTCTTTTTATATATTATTTTCATCATTCATGCAAAGTTAAAACTGCGCAATATATATGTATTAATATTATATACAAATATTAAACAACTAAAAAAATTAATATTTTATAACCTTGTAAATATGCGTGTTTGCAGAATAATATAGTTTGTGTTGAAAAAGTATAATTTGTGACAAGGTGGATTTAATCCACTTGTCATATATAGATGCCAGCATTACCGACACCGCGAAGCGGCGCGGTATCGGTAGCATATGAGAGCAATAAGCAGGCGCTACGACCAGTGCGGGCGTAGCGCAGTGGTTAGCGTGAACGCCTTCGGATCCGAAGGGGCTCGGGTTCAAGACCCGACGCCCGCTTCATTTTTTATTCAGCACTTAAAAAGTCTCATGCCACAATGGCGCCCAACGTAAAAAACCCACCTGCTTAAAACCTTGTACATAGTGTAAATAGTCCCTAATCCCTTCCTAAGCAGCCTTCCCTAGCAGCAGCGCTCCTAGAATAATTTGAGGGAATTGTTCTAGTGAGCAAAGAGCAGAAGCAAAGCCTCCTCCCCAGCCTATAATACGTCTCGATGTCTTACAGACACTCGACGGTTTGGTGGGGGGGATTGTGACAAGGTGGATTTAATCCACTTGTCATATATAGATGCCAGCATTACCGACACCGCGAAGCGGCGCGGTATCGGTAGCATATGAGAGCAATAAGCAGGCGCTACGACCAGTGCGGGCGTAGCGCAGTGGTTAGCGTGAACGCCTTCGGATCCGAAGGGGCTCGGGTTCAAGACCCGACGCCCGCTTCATTTTTTATTCAGCACTTAAAAAGTCTCATGCCACAAATTAAAGGCATCAAAATCGTTCGGAGAACAAACAACTGTGTTTCCCTCAAAATGTGTAATTAACGGTACGGAGAAGCGAAACGCTACTTCATACACACTAACAAATTTGAAGGAGAATTTGAATAATACATCACAGGACAGTACGTCATATACGTATGCTGAAAAAGAATATTTAGTCGACGTGACTAATTCTTCGTTAAATGCATTAATGTATTATGTTAAGCATCAAAAGTTAGATGAAAGGTACCGAAACGAAATCGTAAAATATATTGTGGCTATAATGCAGTACGTTCTTCACGATCCACAAAAAAAACTCGCACCACCAGTAGCTGACTGAAAGAAATTATTAGAGAATTCAAACAAGAACAACATAATAAGGTACGTATTGTTCATGAAATAAATTAATTAATATTAAATGCTATTATAACAAAAAGAAAAAAGTCTAACCTCAAAAATATTATTTAAAATAAAATAAATTGCTTGCATTATTTAATTAACTTTTAGTTTTTATTCTATTTAAGAATTTGTTACAGCATTTTCCATATAATCCTTTCATATAAACTTTAAAAAATATTTTACTGTATAAGTAAAAAAGTAAAAAATCTGAGTAATGGCTCTTGCGCTATACTTGCATCAGGCGCTATCGCGCCTTTTGATGTGTATATAAAAATTAGTATATGCTTGGATATATTATGTACATATAGTAGGTTCGATGAACCGTTAAAAGATATTTTTTAATTCTGTAAACATCAAAGTATCCTTTATTATAAATTATATAACAAAACTTTACATGCACATTTGTAACAATATTCAAATTTTTTTGTTAACCTTATTCAATATATTTTTTATAAAATAATTTAAATTACATTATAAAATTATGGAATTGAAGTTTTTAGTAAATATTTTTAGAATCTGTTAGAGACTTCTTGAGTTCGTACTGACGATGACTTCCAATACTATTAGAATTCTAAGAGATCCAAACAATGTCGTATTTGAGTAGGAAAGGTGGGCGTATTATTAATAAGTAATAATCTTGTTAGTTTAGACAAAGTATAAACTTTATTAATATAGATACTCAATCACACGTCATGCGCCCTTGTATCCACTTTCCGTCTGGTTCTCCCGTTCTTTTCGCCTGTCTCCCCACTCATACCTCTTTTCTCTCTCTCTCTCACACACATACAGTTGTACCAATATATAATACTATCTTTCTTTTTATTGGTTTACACCGAATGCACGCTAATATTCGGCCATCCTACATTCAACTCGTTCAAGAGTTAGTCGCGCATAACATTTATTTAAAAAAAAAAAAATTGTTTGTCTAATAACTTAACAATATACATTTTCCATTATACTAAAACAAAATATTAACTTATTTGTTACAACTTATTTGTTGTTTTGCGTGAATCTGTACAAACTTACGGTTTCTGAACTTTACAAAAATAATATTTTTCTTTTCATTAGTGATTTTATATAAAACAGCAAATTTTATTTTCTTAAACGATTAAAATAAAAATATAAAGCTATTAGAGCCAATAGTAATCTTTATCATTTGAACGCTAGTAATTAATACTTTTTGTCTCGATTAATCAATAGTCCTTAAATCATTTTACGACATGTAAACAAGAAATAAAATAAAAAAATTAATTTAATTAATTGATTAAATTAATTTAATCATCACTTAAATAATAGTTTTTAAATCTTCTTGGTGTATTCTTCTTTCGCGATGATCTTCTTAATAATGTTTTCTCTTGCATTCTATTTCGTTCTTGATCCGACAATTCAGATTCTGCAGAGTGTTTGACAGATTCACTCACATTATCATCTGGTGGGGCAGGTGATTTTTCAACGGTAGAATCCTCATTTTCACAACCTGAATCTAAATTTTTGATATTTTCGTCGTCTTCTAAACATTGTTTCCATTGTTTTAATTGCGACACGTGAGCTGTTGAAGCATATCGTCGACCTGCTTGGTCTGAATTTAAATCCGCAACGCCGTAAGTATCACCGGGTAATATTCTGTGTATTATAAGCGGTCCTTTAAATTTGACTTGTAATTTGGTACTCTCTCCTGTTTCAATCGGTGCTGTTTTCATATAAACGATGTCACCTACGTTATAATGCACATTCCGGTAATGATTTGCATCGTATCTCTCTTTGTATTTTGCTTGCTGCTTTAAGATTTTGGCTCGAGCTGTCTCTTGGAGTACTTCCGGTCGTTCGTATCTTCGGTTTTCTTCGTTTTCTGTAAACAATCTTGCTAATCCTTCTTCCGAACGATGGGGATATCCATACAGCAGTTCGGACGGAGTTTTGTCTGTGCTTTTATTAAAAGATGTATTTAAGTCAAGCGCAACTTCTTTTAATCGTCGATCCCAATCGCGATTACCTTCGTCAGTCGTCGCTGCTTGCAGTACGGGTACTAGTGTGCGATTAACGCGTTCCACCTGTCCGTTTGCCTGTGCGTGTCGTGGAGAATTTAAAGTGTGATGGATACCATATTTTCTACAAAATTCAGCAAACTTTGCTGTAAGTGAAACATGTCCCTCGATCTGTAATGATCCTCATAGGAGCTCCATGTCGCTGTACCAAATCTTTTAAGGATTTTACTACACTTGCAGCTTTTGTAGTCTTACATGGTTCCAAAATTACGAATTTTGTCAAATTATCCGTTATCACAAGAATAAATTTATTCTTTCGTGAGCTAGTAACAAATGGTCCAATCTGGTCTGCATGGATCACTGCAAATGGTCGTGCTCCCGGAGGAATTGGATGAAGTTCTCCTCGTGATTTACCAGTCATTGTTTTGGTCGCAATACATTGTAAACACGCGCGTACGTGTTAACGTACATACTGTCTCATTCTTGGAAAATAATAAAATTCTTGTATCTTGCGTAAAGTGCGATCTAAACCAAAATGTCCTTGTAAATCGTGAAATCTAACAACGAGATATTTCCTCATGGATCTTGGAATAACAAATTTTAGATTATCATTTTCTTCCTTATAGAGTAGACCATTTTGTAATATAAATCCATTAACCTCTGATTTTTCGGATGGTGTCCTTTCATTGACATCCGTTTTCAAGATTGTAATTTTACGTTGAATTTCTTCATCGGTAGTTTGGTATAGTACAATCTCATCTTCAGTATTACTTATTGTAAACGTTGATTTTGACATTTCTTCTTCGTCGTTGGGAAATGCTCGGCTGAGAGCATCTACGTGACTCAGCTTTTCGCCTGATCGATGGCGAATTTCGCAGTCGTATTTGCTGAGTAAATTTTGCCAACGAATGAATTGTGAATTTTTTGTACATTTATATATATTAATGATTGACAATCAGTGATGACATCAAATTTTATATTAATTAAAAAATTTCTTAGTCTAGATACAGCCCAAACAATGGCTAGCATCTCCAGTTTACTGGACTGATAATTTTTCTCTGCTGGTGTTGTACTTCTGCTGATAGCGTAAACTAAATGAAATTTTTTGTCGTCTTCTCGTTGTAGTAGAATTGCGCCTAATCCAGCTGCTGATGAGTCCATATGAAGTTCCGTTTCTCTCCACGGGTCGAATAATTGTAGAACTGGCTTACTTGCTAGGGCTTGTTTTAAGCAATTAAAGGCGTCATCTTCTTTCTGCGTCCAATCGTATTTAACTGTTGCTTTTAACAACTCGTACAAAGGTTGCGCCTTTTTAGCAAAATGTGTTACAAAACGTCGAAAGAAGCTAGCCAGTCCTAAAAATCGTCGCAACTGGTGGACGTTCTTCGGTCCTGCGTAATTTTCGATAGCATGCACCTTCCTCAGTCCTGGTTCAATACCATCGTTTGATATTTGCATACCCAAATAAGTTACCTTGGATTGTAGAAACTCGTATTTTTCTAACTTAATCGTCAAGCCTGCTATACGTAGAGTGTCAAAAACCATTCTCAATCGTTGTAACAGTTCTTGTCAGTTGTTCCCAGCTATGAAAACGTCGTCTAAAAAAGGTGAAACAATATATTTACGCAACGGTGCTAGCACCTTTTTCATCAACTTAGAAAAATAAAAGGGAGCATTTGTTAGTCCAAACATCATTCGCGTGAACTCTCCCGTGCCATCGGGCGTTACAAAAGCCGTTTTCTCTATTGCTTCCTTGGAGAGTGGAACTTGCAGATATCCATGAGCAAGATCTATCACAATAAATAAATTGCATCCTTGAAGAAGAGTTAAGTGTTCATCCATATTTGGTAATGGAAAATTAATTTTCTCCGTTTGTCGATTAAAAGCCCGGTAGTCAATTACCAATCGATCCTGACCATTTTTCTTTTTAACCAATAAGACTGGACTTGCGTAAGGCGATTCGGTTTCTGTAGCAATGCCCAATTCCTTCCAATTATCAACAATACATTTAATGCGTTCGCGCTCTGAGTTACTCGCAGGGTAAGGTTTTGTCGTTACGGGTTTGCTACCAGGGGTTTCCTTTATGTCCATCTCGATTAAATCCGTACAGCCAATTTCTTCCTCCGTCATTGCGATACAATCTCGGTATTCATTTAAAATTGAGAGTAGTTTCTCCTTGGCTTCCGGAGGCTGACCTTTGCCAATTTTTACGTCAGTATCAATGATTTCAGTTTTGATCGTTGACATTATTTTAGGTGCTGGCACGACTTCTCCTCCAGGCGGCAATTCGGCTTCCTTTATTAGCATGGTAGATTCAGAACTGAAATTACAAATAGGTAATGAGTAGTTATTCTTTGTATCGTGGACTGATATAAAATTCATTGTGCCCGGTGGCAGTTGTACGTCATCCATAGTTTTTATTTTATCTTTAGGTTGAATGTCTATATGCATCGAAAGATTTTCACAATATTGAAAACTTAAACAGTCCCCTTCCTCGGTGTACTTTACATGCGGCCGCTCCGTGTATGACCTTCCAATTAATACAGGCACAGGTTGGCAATCATCAGCCACTATACGTATCTCGACGTCGTCTACGTAAACACCGTCTACTGCGATACGAGCCAAAATGTAACCTAAAGAGGATACCTGAAATTCCTGTGGACCAAAGCCGCGTAGGGGCATTTCTTCTCTTACGACAGAAAAGTCATTCAGCAGTACCGTAGAGGCCGTTACCGTACACTCCGAGCTACCTGGGTCAATAAATGCTCTTAATTTGCGTCTATTTATCTCGATTTCTTTGAAATATTTCTTCACTGCTTGAGAAGACGATCCCTCGATGCGTTTTATATCGCCTATCTTCGTTTCCGAATCTCGATTTGTAGTTTTCGTTTCCGCTGTATTGTTCGGGCAATCCTTTGAATAGTGTCCATATAGGTTACATGAAAAACACTTCGGTTCACCTTTTTCGTTACGCGCAGGAGCTCTTCTTAATAGATTTTTATTTTGAGAATTTTTATTGTCTCGTTTATTCGTTGATTTTACGTTATCATCGGAAGATTTCGGTGTGGTTGATTTATGCATCAAATTAACTGTATCCGTCCGTGACACTCTCTTTTCGTAACTTTGTTCGATGATACGTTGTTGTTTTATTCAATCGTGCAGTAATTCGTCTTCGTCTTGATGATCCCGCGAGGTTATTTGTATACGTAAATCTCGCAAATATAAACCAATAAGAATTTGCTCACGCGCATCGTTAAAATTCATTCCGACATTGACACATAACTTCATTTTTTCGTGAAAATATTCATCTGAACACGTTATGACATGCGTCTCCATAAATCTGCGAGGTTATCTTCACCGATAAAAGTTTTTTTAAACGCTGCGTGAAAGGCTTCCCACGTAGTTAGGTTATGTTTACGCGCTAACCAATGCCGCGCTCCGCCTTGTAAATGCAATGCGACTGTTTCAAGAGCATAACTATCCGGCCAATGGTGTAGAGTTTTTCGACTATTAATGCCGCGTATCCATTCACGTGCTGCGACGTTGCCTTCATCACCGTTAAAATTTCTTATATCTCTACTAATATCGGGTATTATGTGGTAAGCGGTATTTATATGACCGCCATCTTGCCTTTGAGTTTCTCTCTCGTTGGTAATTTGTGTAATAAAACGTTCAAGCATATCGTCTTTATGCCGAATTTCTTCTTCGCGCCTTTCATTTTGCACTAAAATCATAGCTAATAAATCTGATACCGGTATTGGTTCGTCACGAAATTGTCCGAAATTGTCGTGGTACATCATCATTTTCTTGCCGTTCGTTTGCGCGATTGCGCGGGACATTTCGTTCGTCTCGGTTAATATCATGTACCCGCGCTGACGATATACGCAGCGATATTTGATCGTCGTAGTGTCGTCCACGATCAAATAACGCATTGCTGGCGCCCTCTGCCTCGCGACCACGATCTTCGCATAAGCGTACTGACGATGCTTGATTTTCCACGAAATTCTCTAACGGTTCACGAGGTATTGTCGGCATCGATACACTTAATTCTCTGTGTTGATATAACGAATGACTCATTTCCCTTGGCAATAACAAATTGCGTTCACTGTCTTGAAATCTCCGAGATCTTTGCGAAATGAATGTTTCCGAACTATCCGACCGTATTGATGAAATCGTACCGCGTTGTCTTGCAACGTTCCCGACATTTTGTACGTTCTGCATACTTGCATTACCTTCTAGTTTGCGACGTTCACTAGCAATAGCGGCCAAACGTGCAAGATTGTCGTCCATTGAAAGTCCAGAGTCAGTTGCGTTCGTCGATTCTGGGAAATCGTTGTTTTTCGTCAGGCCTGTCGAATCCCGATGTTGTATAATAAATACTAAAAAGATTCACTCGTTGCGTGGTGTAATAAAACTCGGCCTAACGTCGCCTTGTATATCGTCTACACTTTTGAGGTCTTGCTCACCGATATTTATCGAATTAACCGAAAAATTCTAAAAGATGGCTGCGTTCATGAACGTTGAAATCCCGCTTCTGATTGTTAGAGACTTCTTCAATTCGTACTGACGATGACTTCCAATACTATTAGAATTCTAAGAGATCCAAACAATGTCGTATTTGAGTAGGAAAGGTGGGCGTATTATTAATAAGTAATAATCTTGTTAGTTTAGACAAAGTATAAACTTTATTAATATAGATACTTAATCATACGTCTACGCGCCCTTGCATCCACTTTCCGTCTGGTTCTCCCGTTCTTTTCGCCCGTCTTCCCACTCATATCTCTTTTCTCTCTCTCACACACATACAGTCGTACCAATATATAATACTATCTTTCTTTTTATTGGTTTACACCGAATGCACGCTAACAAATCTAAAATTAAAATAAATAAAAATGAAATAATTTTATTTTTTAAGATTATTATAGTTATAAATGTTGCGGGTATGAATAAAAGAGATTCGATGATGTTGATAAAAGTTTATTACAAAAAAGAATACGTGCGTTCAGCTCGAGGGCTTAAAACGTTGTTACGAGAACGACTTCGCGCCGCGTCCGTTTTTACAGTTAGTGCAGCGCCCTCCGTATATAATACATCCACTACTTGTGTATTTTCGGTATTCCTTCGACTATATTCATTTTTTTACGCAATTTACAAAATTTATCGTAAGGTAGCGCTTTAGATATAATATTCGCACACTGATCGTGAGTATTTACATAAGTCGTATCGATCAAGTTTTCTTGTAATTTTTCGCAAATAAAATGATATCGGACATCGATGTGCTTGGACCTCCGGTGAAATTCTGGATTTCTACTAAGTTTAATAGCGCTTTGGTTATCGACATTTAAAATTGTAGGCGCAGTACATCCATGTCCAATATCCGAAAGTAATTTTCGCAACCAAATAGCTTCTTTCGTCGCTTTGCTGGCAGCTATAAATTATGCTTCAGTCGTACTGAGACTAACTGAGCTTTGTCGTTTTGAAGACCAAGCTACGTAGCCACCATACATTAAAAATACGTAACCGGTAGTAGATCGACGTATGTCGAGATCTGCAGCGTAATCCGCGTCCGAATAACCTATAGGAGCATCCACCATTCGATGTGATTCAAAAAGAATTCGGAAATTACGCGTTCCTTTAATGTATCGGATAATGCGTTCGACTGCTAGCCAATATGATATAATTGTCTGAGTAACGACTTACAATCCCAACGGCATAAGATATATCGGGTCGAGACACCATCGCGAGGAAAAGAGGCGAACCGACTGCTTCTCGGTACGTTACAACAACATCCCAAGTTTTGTTTTTTATGTGTGCTTCAAGTTCGTTATATATAGCGCGTTTTCAAAATATTGAATCGTTTCCCTTGAATCGTTTCCCGACGATTATAGCATGTTATCTTTAGATGTCAGATCACTGTTTACAAACATTTCATGTAACGAAGTTCTTAATAGCTTAGACAAACGATTTAAATATATTCACAATAAATGCAAGATACCTTTTTACGAAATACGTAATATAGTCGAATTTTTATTCAATAATACTTTTTTTACTTTTAACAATATAATATACAAACAAATATTCGGTTCTCCAATGGGCTCTCCTATATCACCATTATTTGCTGATTTAGTAATGGATGATTTAGAGACTCATTGCCTTAAAGAATTAAAAGAGAAACACAATTGTTCCCCATTAATTTACTATCGATACATAGATGACATACTTTTATTTATACAAAAAGAACACATAAATACGGTTTTACAAGTTTTTAACAACTACAGTAATTATTTAAAATTTACACATGAAATGGAAGAAAATAACTGCATTAATTTTTTGGATCTTACATTGATTAAAACTGACAATAAAATTATAACCAATTGGTTTAAAAAATCAACGAATTCTAATCGTATACTAAATTTTGAATCAAATCATACTATTCAACAAAAACGAAACATAATTTATAATTTAGTAGACAGAGCAATTATCTTATCTCATCAACAATTTCACAAACAAAATATAATGATTGTTAGAAATTTATTAAAAACGAATAACTATCCCGATAATTTCACGAATTTGGCAATTAAAAACAGACTACGTAAAATTAAATTCACAGGCACAAGCGAAACAAGAAAACAGCTTCCAATTTGCACTATATCATTACCTTATAATCAAGAGTTTTTTAATAAATGTTCAAACATGTTAAAAAAATTTAACATTAACACAATTCCATTAATTAATCACAAATTAAATAATATAATAAAATTAGGCAAAGACTCAACTGAAAAATGGGATATGACAGGGGTAGTATACAAATTTAATTGTAAAAAATGCCCGGCAACTTACATCGGAGAAACTAAACGTTGCCTAAAAAACAGAATTAAAGAACACCAGAAAAATAAAAATCCGGAAGCTGTTGTTACTGCACATATTGTTAAAAATGCGGATCATGAGTTCGATTAGAACAATGTAAAAATATTAGATAGAGAGTAATCCTACAAAAAACGAATTATTTCAGAAATGTTACACATTAATTATTATAATTCGACTATCAATAGAAAAGAAGACGTACAATATTTAAACCGACAATATAAAAGTATTATGATGTGATTTAAAGAGACTATTTATATCCGAGTATTTCTAAGAAATTGACTTTTAATTTGTAAACATACATACACATATACTCGCAGACACTTGTTTTGTTTTGTATAAATTCGCTCGATTTCGCATACTCTTGTTATTCGACGACGCCTTTCTGGGCTTATTACATCTACGTTTCAGTGTATCAATGGTAATATTTTCTTCCGTTAATTTATTCAATATTTCGTCCGTTAATTTATAATTATTAAAATTGTTATTTTGTGCTCAATAAATTTATAGTACCTGAAGAGGTCTGCAAACCACGCAGACGAAACGTTGTACAACTAAATTTAAATAAATGGTGTTTATTTATTTAAAAAACTGACCCTCGACATCGATTCCTTTTAATAATTGAATCGTTTCCGTTTATCGCGTCTTTGAAATTACTCGGCTCGTTATCAAAAGCAACACAAGCTTTGTAACGATTAGGTGGACGTAAAGAACTTCGAACCCGAAGATTGTAAGATCCGTCACACTTAAGTTTTCGTGAGGCGGTAGAAATATTTTCTTGAATCTCCGGTTCAACGGCTCGATCGAAAAAAGGAGGTTCAATTACTTGTTCTACGATTTCAAAGACGTTAAATTGGTCGATGTTACGATGATTGTCATGTAAACGCGCGTTTTCTTATGCATCGTTAAAATCGTTTTGGTTATTTACATGTTCTGTTCGTAAGTCATCGTCGATCGCGAAATGAGCGCAACTTTCGTCAACTTTACGAGATAAATTTTCGTTAAAAATAACATTTCTCGATACTGTGATACGTCTGTTTTGTGTGTTAAAAAGCCTGTAATTATCGGATTGATTCTCGTACCCTACCAAAATAAGTTTTTGAGATTTCAGATCCCATTTTTTCTAAATATCTCGGGTATCAGTACGTAGGCATCGCATCCGAATTGTCGTATGTGCGATCAATTAGGCTTTTTATTCATCCATATTTCAAATGGTGTCATCGTATCCGATCGCGAACCTAGAGTTCTGTTTAAAATATATGCAGCCGCATGAATCACCTCAGCCCATAACTGTTTCGGTAAATCGCGTGCCAAAAGCATCGTGCGTGCGCTTTCAACGATCGTACGCATTTAGCGCTCGGCGCGCCCGTTCTGTTGAGGTGCGTACGGCGCACAGGGCCACAGTTTGATCCCTCGTGATATTAAAAAAACTTTTGCCTTTACGTTAACGTACTCGCGGCCGTTATCAACGCGCAAAACTTTAATTTCTTGCCAAAATGATTTTTCGTGGATATTACAAACTCTTTTATAAATTCAAAAGTATCGCTTTCGTGTTTTAAAAAATTGACGCAGCAGAACCCTGATGATTCGTCCTTAAACAATAAAAAATATCGAGCGCCTCCGATTGAGGCATTTTGCATCGGGCCGCAAAGGTCAGAGTATATTATTTCGCCCGGAGTAACGTTACACTGTTTATCTGTTTTAGTGAAGGACAATTTAAATTGCTTCCCGAGCGGACAATTTTCACAAAAGAAATCATTTTTGTCGGTTACAGTAATTCCCGAAACTGCGTTATTTTTGATTATTTTTTCAATAGAGTTACGATTAACGTGTACGAGGCGATCATGCCAAATCTTGAGAGGTGCACACGACGAATAATTTGCTTCGATTTTTATCCCGGATTTAATTAACATTCGAATTAAGTTATTAGGTTGTTTTAAGCCTTTTGCCGGGATGTTTTTATCTTTCGAATAAATATAGGCTATATTACGTTCAAAGCAAATTATTTGCCCGTTTGATGTGCATACGCCCGTGGATAACAGATTTGAAAAAATACAATGAATTTATCAATTCTCGCGAACTTTCCGTCGGTATAAGAAGAACGAATGAATTATTTGATCTTCTCTTCACTTTATAAGATCATTCATATAAGCATTCATCTTTGACAATTTTAAAATTTATTTCAACATAATCTGATAGATTTAAACTATTTATTAGAGCATCATCTACGTCTTGAATTCGTCCACAGTAAGCTATTTTTTCTGTTTTATGATAATTAATAACATTTGAAGATAGAACATCATCACAGTATTTTTATTAAGTCACTAATGTAAGGATATAATTTATCTTGTAAAACTCTTATGCAATGGCTGATGTTGGTATATCTAATAATTTGGGACGTGACACCTTCCGCACATTTAATTGCTTTTAATAAGTCATGATTTGCTGATTCAAATGAGAAAAGTAGAATCCCTGGTAAAAATTATCATATGGAAAACATATGGTTTTCACATGAAATCGATGTGGTTGCCATGTAGAAATCGTGTGATTCCCAATGGTATTCTCGTGGATACTAATGGGAATCATATGGGTATTATGTGGGATTTTGCAGTGGTTCCAACGTAGAAATTATATAATTCCCATGTTATTTCTATATATGGTTTTCATGTATTTCCACCGTGGTTTCCATATAGTAACATGGTTATTCTGTATTTTCTCATTTAAACAAGTAACTAATAAATAAATAATTATTTTGTATAAATAATGTATATAATAAAATAAAATTAAAAAAAAATCGACAACTCCGGGAACCGGATGAAATTACTGTAATATATTACTAAATATATATTGTTCTCCTAATATGGTACCGATATGTCCATTAAAATTTTAACTTGTATAAAATTGTCCATATTTTTAAAAATAAGTTTATTCAAAATGTCTTGTAAAATTAAATACTAATGACTAATACCATTAAAATAAATTCTAACTAGGCTTTTTGAAACTTCTACAAATATGTTTTTATTATCTTTCTAATTGTTTGTGAATGTATCTCAATAAATTGTTTGTGAATTTATTCTCAACAAATTGAGAATAAACTGAGAAAAGATTGATCATGAAAGTTAAGCAGAATTGACGACGGTTAGTAATAACTAACATGAACAGAAAAATATGTAATACATTTTTTTTTATTAATTTTATGTTTTCTTGACAATTTTATTTGTTTTTACCTAATATTTTTAGAGAATTTTATACTACATACCTTTCTCTTGGAAATTTATAATGAATACCTATAAAAATTTAGCTGGGCGTTTTGGACAATAATCATAGTTGTTATTAATAATAAACTATCTAAACAATTATAATAAATTCATACAATATCATTATATTATTTTTTTCTCTATAACACGTGCTTAAACATGTATTTTCACACGTGATTTTTCCCAAGCCAAATTGGTTCGAAATAATCACGTTTTTAACACATAAATAATCATATAAATAATAAAACGTATTGATTTCTCCACGTAAATATCTTTTATATCCCAGGCAGAAATTTATTTTTCCAGAAAGAGCTAAGAAAAGCTAATAAATTTTATAATCTATTCATAATATGCAAATTTTTGACTCTATTAATAGTTAGTAAGAATTTATAATTTTTATTAGCTTTTCTTAGCTTTTGCTAGATTTTATTAGCTTTTAGGTTTTTTCAAAAGCAAAAGAAATGTGCGAGTTTAAAAAAGCTAATAACTACTAATAACTTTTTTAAATTATTATATACAGTAAAGAAGTATTTAGAATTTTTATGAATATTTACCAATAATAGCAATCTTTTATTAATAACTTTTGTTTTTTTGCACACATCACTCAGCAACAGCTAAAAACAGTTAAATACAGGAAAATGCAACAGTTACTATTAGTGTCATTTTGTCGTCTTTCACGATATTTTCGAAATACAAAAATCTAATAAATAACCTAATAAAGCTTAGACATATTTACGAAATTTTAAAAATAACTAATAAAATCTTATAAACATTACCAAATTTTTTAAACTATTACTAGAGTTCAAAATCCGCACTTTATAAAGTATTATGAAAATCTAATAAAAGCTAATAACTTTTATTAAGTATTTATAAACATTATACACATATGATTATTTCCGCAAAAGAAATATGACGACCAAAGAGGGAATAGACAAACTAACCACAATGGCTAAAGACATTATGCTTGTAAAGATTGCTACCGAAGATCTAGAAAAAGACTTGGCTTTAACCGCGACCATGGCAGAGTTAGCAGCTCCATAAGAAGACGAAGTATGAATGCCATTAAGATCCTTAAGACTTAATAAGAGGTTGCCATATAGAGGTAATTTGATAGAAATTAACATTTAATAATTAAAAGAAAATCAATTAAAATCGAATAAAAAGAATTTATTATATACTCATGTTGGGTGTTGGAAGAGACTAGTAGCTCCACGTGAGACTACCCGAGCTGTTGCTATCAAAAACCCGGCTATGCATAAATTGATAATAAAGCCGAAGAATACTTGAAAACAGGCAAAGTAATAACAATCAAGAAGGGAAGAGAAAAAGATCCTGGTCTAATTAGTTCATATACATGTAAATACATTAAGAAGCACGAATTAGTTATTCAACTAAAAATCCCTGTTAAAATACAGCTGTAAATACACCAATAAATAATTAAAATATATATGAAAATATAATTTATCGAATGGGACACTTTATAATAATAATATAGCTGTAAATTGCGTTTAAAATCCATCGAAGGTTGTATGTTGATCTAAATGAAAAAACGTTTGTAAAATTAAAAAATCCATTTAATATTACGTGGATTTACACCGCTGTAAATCCAGTTAATAAATCCAGGCAAATCCACTGCAATACACCTGTATTATTACATGGATATACACCTGTATTTCCAGTTATTTTTACAGCTGTATATTTTTGACAGGGTTCACAAGCTAGACAGAGAAGGACACGAGACGATAGCCTATGCAGATGACCAAGCCATTATAATGGAAGAAGAATCCCGTAAAGAACTAGAACGGAAAGGACAAATGGCCATAAACATAATAGAAAAATGGAGTGAAAATGTTAAAATGAAACATGCCCCAGATAAGTGCGCAATGTTATTAGCGAAGGGAACATTCCATCAAAAATATAAGAGGAATATTCGAAAGGCTGGCTTTCCTAGCTAGAGAGGAATGGAGATTAGGCTATCAATCTCTAGAAATAATATACAAAGGAGTGTTTATACCTACAATAACATACGCGGCAGAAGGTTGGTATGGGCTCACAATTAATGTCCAGAAAAAGAAACTCATAAGGTCGCAAAGTTATGCCCTGATGAAAACCACAGGAGCATACAGAACCATCTCGGCTGAAGCCATTACAACAATTACGGGTCGCCTACCGATTGACTTGGAATATGAGAGGAAGATCGGATTATATAGTATAAGAAAAGGAAAAGAATATCGATATAAAAATTTCACATTTCAATCGGAGGAGAGATCAGCAGACGGCAACATGCAAAGAGAAAGAAAATTGTCGATAGAAAAGTTAAATCAGGAAATAAGGAAGGAACGGCAGTTGAGATGGGACAACACGATAAAAGGAAGACATAGAAGAAATAATGGCGAAGTTTTCGTTTAGACCGAGCAAATGGCTAATCTAAATGCTCAGTGGACATGGAAATTTCCAATCTTTTAGGTAAAGATTCAATTTCGTCGAGTCCGACCTATGCAGCTGCGGAGAGCTGGACACCCCGGAACATGCCCTATGGGGATGCGTCAAGTACGAAACAATACGACACAAATATGTACAGGATATGGAAGAAACAAACAGAAGCACAAAAAGGATGATGACGACCAAAGAGGGAGTAGACAAACTAACCACAATGGTTAAAGACATTATGCTTGTAAAGATTGCTACCGAAGATCTAGAAAAAGACTTGGCTTTAATCGCGACCATAGCAGAGTTAGCAGCTCCAGAAGAAGACGAAGTATGAATGATAGACGTAGGCTCAGTTAATCTTCCAGAAGTAGTAATAGGTAGAGAGAAAGGAAAAGCATAAGTGAGCAGAGGGAGAAACTGAATGAGTGAAACACGGAAAATAGTAGATAGGTCAAAATCGAAAGTCGAGCTAACAATTGTACCAATAACAGTGGTAGTAGAACAGAGGTATTCAAGATAGACTAGAGACGTTGTACTAACAAAAGCAATGACTAATATTCTGGATAGGGAAACAAGGGTTCTTGTGGAATGAAAGTTAAGCGAAAGGAAAGAATGAATGAAAAAACTCAGAATGAAAGGTAGGGTAAGTGAGAAAGTAGGTAGGAACTCCTTCTTTTAGAGTAGGTAAATAAAAGATAAGGAAGAGAGAAGAAAGAAGAGAGAAGAGAAGAATGAAGAGAGAAGGGAAGAAAGAAGAGAAAGGAAGAGAAGAGGAAAAAGCCTCAAAAACAGTTGGTCTTGCTCCCCTGAAAAAAGTAAAGAAATAAAGAAACAAAAACAAAAATAAAAAATAAAACCGAAGCAATAAATAAGATCAGATGAGTAATGTATAATTGCAAGAGCAGGTAAAGGCTAAAGCGAACTTGTAGTGTTCTGTAGTCCAAATAACCGTCACAGTCGAAGGTAAGAGACAGAAGTAATAAAGCAATAAACGACGTGACATGGACGATCGCCGGTATGCCAGAGGCGAGGTACGGCGGCAACTATTGATGCGTTAGACATCGATCTAGCTTGGTTTTTTTTTTAATGTAGTGAGTCATCTCTGGAAAGCCAACTGCGTGCGTCCACGCCGCCAGAGAGGGAAACGCCGATGGCTGACATTGTTAACTTCAGCGTCTCGGTAGGCTAAATCGTAGCAATGGGCGTTGGCTGGTTGGAGAGGTGGCCGGTCAGTGTTAAGACGCAAACTCAGGGTATACGTATCTGCGACACGAAAAGGCAGTGCGCCAAGCAAGGGAGGCAGTGAAAACCTAAAGCTCGATGGGAAGTACTATGAATACCTGGATGTAAAGAGGGTACATCATATAAACAGAAAGGTCGGCGCTCGGATCGCCGATCGTGCACGCCCGGACCGCACGATAGTACCAGGGCCCAGGCTTTCTTCACCAGTTAGTCGGGCTGCCCTGTAGCAGCGTGTGTAAAAATTAAACTTGCTGATGTTGCTCCGGGTGGCACCTGGAAGGGAAGCGGCACTCGGAGGTTAAAATTGTATTTGAAGTGGCCACGATACGTTTAAAGGTCACGGTCAAACCCGTCAAACCACAACTGCGAATAGGTGATCACTGAATAACTTGCTAGAGTTTATAGCGTCGTGCAATCAAGAGGATGCACAAAGAGCACACTAGTAAAATAAAACATGAAATGTCAACTAATAAGACAAAACCAATAGTGCACAGATTAGAAATAGAAGGGGAACCCAAACCCAAAGCAACAACAAACTGGAGCTGTTTTACCAAAGCGTAAACCAAAAGAAACAGTAAAGGAGAAAATTAAAGGAATAAGCGCGGCCTGTCGTTCTCCTCGGATGAGGGGCTAAAAGAGCCAAAAAAGGCAAAGCTCAGAATGGCTAAGAAATCGGAGTCTGAGTTTTCTAGCTCGTCGGAGTCGGAGGGCACGGAAATAGAAAGTAGTAAACCAAGTCGGAAAATAGAAGAAAGGAATCTTATTGAGGTCCCAATGTATATGTTGGACCAGATTAAGATCGTAAAGAAACATCTGACTAAGAAGGACAGCGAAAAAAGCCCATACGGCTCTAGATAACATGCTGTGACGGTCCAATTTATTCACATAATAAAAATAAGAGAGAAACTCCTTTTTTTGAATTTCCATCTTATTTAATTCATCGATCCGTGAAGGGTAGTAATATTATCCCATCCAACAGCAAATCGATGAATGAGCATTTATTCGTCGAGTTGATTTGTTATTGGAAACCACTTATGATTGCGATACTACATCAATTCAGTGACGTAGTTAAAAGAGAAAACAAATTCTCTTATCACGCGTCAGCTTACGAATTGAGAAGTATTCAAAATCGAAAGTCGAGCTAACAATTGTACCACTAACAGTGGTAGTAGAACAGAGGTATTCAAGATAGACTAGAGACGTTGTAGTAACAAAAGCAATGACTAATATTCTGGATAGGGAAACAAGAGTTCTTGTGGAATGAAAGTTAAGCGAAAGAAGAGAATGAATGAAACATCTCAGAATAAAAGGTAGGGTAAGTGAGAAAGTAGGTAGGAACTCCTTCTTTTAGAGTAGGTAAATAAAAAGAAAAGGAAGAGAGAAGAGGAAAAATCCTGAAAGGCAGTTGGTCTTGCTCAATGGCAATGATCAATGCGATAGGCGTCGGTCTAGCTCGTTTTTTTTTAATGTAGTGAGTCATCTCTGGAAAGCCAACTGCGTGCGTCCACGCCGCCAGAGAGGGAAACGCCGATGGCTGACATTGTTAACTTCAGCGTCTCGGTAGGCTAAATCGTAGCAATGGGCGTTGGCTGGTTGGAGAGGTGGCCGGTCAGTGTTAAGACGCAAACTCAGGGTATACGTATCTGCGACACGAAAAGGCAGTGCGCCAAGCAAGGGAGGCAGTGAAAACCTAAAGCTCGATGGGAAGTACTATGAATACCTGGATGTAAAGAGGGTACATCATATAAACAGAAAGGTCGGCGCTCGGATCGCCGATCGTGCACGCCCGGACCGCACGATAGTACCAGGGCCCAGGCTTTCTTCACCAGTTAGTCGGGCTGCCCTGTAGCAGCGTGTGTAAAAATTAAACTTGCTGATGTTGCTCCGGGTGGCACCTGGAAGGGAAGCGGCACTCGGAGGTTAAAATTGTATTTGAAGTGGCCACGATACGTTTAAAGGTCACGGTCAAACCCGTCAAACCACAACTGCGAATAGGTGATCACTGAATAACTTGCTAGAGTTTATAGCGTCGTGCAATCAAGAGGATGCACAAAGAGCACACTAGTAAAATAAAACATGAAATGTCAACTAATAAGACAAAACCAATAGTGCACAGATTAGAAATAGAAGGGGAACCCAAACCCAAAGCAACAACAAACTGGAGCTGTTTTACCAAAGCGTAAACCAAAAGAAACAGTAAAGGAGAAAATTAAAGGAAATAAGCGCGGCCTGTCGTTCTCCTCGGATGAGGGGCTAAAAGAGCCAAAAAAGGCAAAGCTCAGAATGGCTAAGAAATCGGAGTCTGAGTTTTCTAGCTCGTCGGAGTCGGAGGGCACGGAAATAGAAAGTAGTAAACCAAGTCGGAAAATAGAAGAAAGGAATCTTATTGAGGTCCCAATGTATGTTGGACCAGATTAAGATCGTAAAGAAACATCTGACTAAGAAGGACAGCGAAAAAAGCCCATACGGCTCTAGATAACATGCTGTGACGGTCCAATTTATTCACATAATAAAAAATAAGAGAGAAACTCCTTTTTTGAATTTCCATCTTATTTAATTCATCGATCCGTGAAGGGTAGTAATATTATCCCATCCAACAGCAAATCGATGAATGAGCATTTATTCGTCGAGTTGATTTGTTATTGGAAACCACTTATGATTGCGATACTACATCAATTCAGTGACGTAGTTAAAAGAGAAAACAAATTCTCTTATCACGCGTCAGCTTACGAATTGAGAAGTATTCACAATCTAAGTCTAAGAATCTCCAATTGCATTCAGTGACGTAGGTCTGAGAGAAATCAAATTTTCTCATCACGCGTCACCTTAAGAATGCCATTAAGATCCTTAAGACTTAATAAGAGGTTGCCATATAGAGGTAATTTGATAGAAATTAACATTTAATAATTAAAAGAAAATCAATTAAAATCGAATAAAAAGAATTTATTATATACTCATGTTGGGTGTTGGAAGAGACTAGTAGCTCCACGTGAGACTACCCGAGCTGTTGCTATCAAAAACCCGGCTATGCATAAATTGATAATAAAGCCGAAGAATACTTGAAAACAGGCAAAGTAATAACAATCAAGAAGGGAAGAGAAAAAGATCCTGGTCTAATTAGTTCATATACATGTAAATACATTAAGAAGCACGAATTAGTTATTCAACTAAAAATCCCTGTTAAAATACAGCTGTAAATACACCAATAAATAATTAAAATATATATGAAAATATAATTTATCGAATGGGACACTTTATAATAATAATATAGCTGTAAATTGCGTTTAAAATCCATCGAAGGTTGTATGTTGATCTAAATGAAAAAACGTTTGTAAAATTAAAAAATCCATTTAATATTACGTGGATTTACACCGCTGTAAATCCAGTTAATAAATCCAGGCAAATCCACTGCAATACACCTGTATTATTACATGGATATACACCTGTATTTCCAGTTATTTTTACAGCTGTATATTTTTGACAGGGTTCACAAGCTAGACAGAGAAGGACACGAGACGATAGCCTATGCAGATGACCAAGCCATTATAATGGAAGAAGAATCCCGTAAAGAACTAGAACGGAAAGGACAAATGGCCATAAACATAATAGAAAAATGGAGTGAAAATGTTAAAATGAAACATGCCCCAGATAAGTGCGCAATGTTATTAGCGAAGGGAACATTCCATCAAAAATATAAGAGGAATATTCGAAAGGCTGGCTTTCCTAGCTAGAGAGGAATGGAGATTAGGCTATCAATCTCTAGAAATAATATACAAAGGAGTGTTTATACCTACAATAACATACGCGGCAGAAGGTTGGTATGGGCTCACAATTAATGTCCAGAAAAAGAAACTCATAAGGTCGCAAAGTTATGCCCTGATGAAAACCACAGGAGCATACAGAACCATCTCGGCTGAAGCCATTACAACAATTACGGGTCGCCTACCGATTGACTTGGAATATGAGAGGAAGATCGGATTATATAGTATAAGAAAAGGAAAAGAATATCGATATAAAAATTTCACATTTCAATCGGAGGAGAGATCAGCAGACGGCAACATGCAAAGAGAAAGAAAATTGTCGATAGAAAAGTTAAATCAGGAAATAAGGAAGGAACGGCAGTTGAGATGGGACAACACGATAAAAGGAAGACATAGAAGAAATAATGGCGAAGTTTTCGTTTAGACCGAGCAAATGGCTAATCTAAATGCTCAGTGGACATGGAAATTTCCAATCTTTTAGGTAAAGATTCAATTTCGTCGAGTCCGACCTATGCAGCTGCGGAGAGCTGGACACCCCGGAACATGCCCTATGGGGATGCGTCAAGTACGAAACAATACGACACAAATATGTACAGGATATGGAAGAAACAAACAGAAGCACAAAAAGGATGATGACGACCAAAGAGGGAGTAGACAAACTAACCACAATGGTTAAAGACATTATGCTTGTAAAGATTGCTACCGAAGATCTAGAAAAAGACTTGGCTTTAATCGCGACCATAGCAGAGTTAGCAGCTCCAGAAGAAGACGAAGTATGAATGATAGACGTAGGCTCAGTTAATCTTCCAGAAGTAGTAATAGGTAGAGAGAAAGGAAAAGCATAAGTGAGCAGAGGGAGAAACTGAATGAGTGAAACACGGAAAATAGTAGATAGGTCAAAATCGAAAGTCGAGCTAACAATTGTACCAATAACAGTGGTAGTAGAACAGAGGTATTCAAGATAGACTAGAGACGTTGTACTAACAAAAGCAATGACTAATATTCTGGATAGGGAAACAAGGGTTCTTGTGGAATGAAAGTTAAGCGAAAGGAAAGAATGAATGAAAAACTCAGAATGAAAGGTAGGGTAAGTGAGAAGTAGGTAGGAACTCCTTCTTTTAGAGTAGGTAAATAAAAGATAAGGAAGAGAGAAGAAAGAAGAGAGAAGAGAAGAATGAAGAGAGAAGGGAAGAAAGAAGAGAAAGGAAGAGAAGAGGAAAAAGCCTCAAAAACAGTTGGTCTTGCTCCCCTGAAAAAAGTAAAGAAATAAAGAAACAAAAACAAAAATAAAAAATAAAACCGAAGCAATAAATAAGATCAGATGAGTAATGTATAATTGCAAGAGCAGGTAAAGGCTAAAGCGAACTTGTAGTGTTCTGTAGTCCAAATAACCGTCACAGTCGAAGGTAAGAGACAGAAGTAATAAAGCAATAAACGACGTGACATGGACGATCGCCGGTATGCCAGAGGCGAGGTACGGCGGCAACTATTGATGCGTTAGACATCGATCTAGCTTGGTTTTTTTTTTTAATGTAGTGAGTCATCTCTGGAAAGCCAACTGCGTGCGTCCACGCCGCCAGAGAGGGAAACGCCGATGGCTGACATTGTTAACTTCAGCGTCTCGGTAGGCTAAATCGTAGCAATGGGCGTTGGCTGGTTGGAGAGGTGGCCGGTCAGTGTTAAGACGCAAACTCAGGGTATACGTATCTGCGACACGAAAAGGCAGTGCGCCAAGCAAGGGAGGCAGTGAAAACCTAAAGCTCGATGGGAAGTACTATGAATACCTGGATGTAAAGAGGGTACATCATATAAACAGAAAGGTCGGCGCTCGGATCGCCGATCGTGCACGCCCGGACCGCACGATAGTACCAGGGCCCAGGCTTTCTTCACCAGTTAGTCGGGCTGCCCTGTAGCAGCGTGTGTAAAAATTAAACTTGCTGATGTTGCTCCGGGTGGCACCTGGAAGGGAAGCGGCACTCGGAGGTTAAAATTGTATTTGAAGTGGCCACGATACGTTTAAAGGTCACGGTCAAACCCGTCAAACCACAACTGCGAATAGGTGATCACTGAATAACTTGCTAGAGTTTATAGCGTCGTGCAATCAAGAGGATGCACAAAGAGCACACTAGTAAAATAAAACATGAAATGTCAACTAATAAGACAAAACCAATAGTGCACAGATTAGAAATAGAAGGGGAACCCAAACCCAAAGCAACAACAAACTGGAGCTGTTTTACCAAAGCGTAAACCAAAAGAAACAGTAAAGGAGAAAATTAAAGGAAATAAGCGCGGCCTGTCGTTCTCCTCGGATGAGGGGCTAAAAGAGCCAAAAAAGGCAAAGCTCAGAATGGCTAAGAAATCGGAGTCTGAGTTTTCTAGCTCGTCGGAGTCGGAGGGCACGGAAATAGAAAGTAGTAAACCAAGTCGGAAAATAGAAGAAAGGAATCTTATTGAGGTCCCAATGTATATGTTGGACCAGATTAAGATCGTAAAGAAACATCTGACTAAGAAGGACAGCGAAAAAAGCCCATACGGCTCTAGATAACATGCTGTGACGGTCCAATTTATTCACATAATAAAAAATAAGAGAGAAACTCCTTTTTTTGAATTTCCATCTTATTTAATTCATCGATCCGTGAAGGGTAGTAATATTATCCCATCCAACAGCAAATCGATGAATGAGCATTTATTCGTCGAGTTGATTTGTTATTGGAAACCACTTATGATTGCGATACTACATCAATTCAGTGACGTAGTTAAAAGAGAAAACAAATTCTCTTATCACGCGTCAGCTTACGAATTGAGAAGTATTCACAATCTAAGTCTAAGAATCTCCAATTGCATTCAGTGACGTAGGTCTGAGAGAAATCAAATTTTCTCATCACGCGTCACCTTAAGAATGCCATTAAGATCCTTAAGACTTAATAAGAGGTTGCCATATAGAGGTAATTTGATAGAAATTAACATTTAATAATTAAAAGAAAATCAATTAAAATCGAATAAAAGAATTTATTATATACTCATGTTGGGTGTTGGAAGAGACTAGTAGCTCCACGTGAGACTACCCGAGCTGTTGCTATCAAAAACCCGGCTATGCATAAATTGATAATAAAGCCGAAGAATACTTGAAAACAGGCAAAGTAATAACAATCAAGAAGGGAAGAGAAAAAGATCCTGGTCTAATTAGTTCATATACATGTAAATACATTAAGAAGCACGAATTAGTTATTCAACTAAAAATCCCTGTTAAAATACAGCTGTAAATACACCAATAAATAATTAAAATATATATGAAAATATAATTTATCGAATGGGACACTTTATAATAATAATATAGCTGTAAATTGCGTTTAAAATCCATCGAAGGTTGTATGTTGATCTAAATGAAAAAACGTTTGTAAAATTAAAAAATCCATTTAATATTACGTGGATTTACACCGCTGTAAATCCAGTTAATAAATCCAGGCAAATCCACTGCAATACACCTGTATTATTACATGGATATACACCTGTATTTCCAGTTATTTTTACAGCTGTATATTTTTGACAGGGTTCACAAGCTAGACAGAGAAGGACACGAGACGATAGCCTATGCAGATGACCAAGCCATTATAATGGAAGAAGAATCCCGTAAAGAACTAGAACGGAAAGGACAAATGGCCATAAACATAATAGAAAAATGGAGTGAAAATGTTAAAATGAAACATGCCCCAGATAAGTGCGCAATGTTATTAGCGAAGGGAACATTCCATCAAAAATATAAGAGGAATATTCGAAAGGCTGGCTTTCCTAGCTAGAGAGGAATGGAGATTAGGCTATCAATCTCTAGAAATAATATACAAAGGAGTGTTTATACCTACAATAACATACGCGGCAGAAGGTTGGTATGGGCTCACAATTAATGTCCAGAAAAAGAAACTCATAAGGTCGCAAAGTTATGCCCTGATGAAAACCACAGGAGCATACAGAACCATCTCGGCTGAAGCCATTACAACAATTACGGGTCGCCTACCGATTGACTTGGAATATGAGAGGAAGATCGGATTATATAGTATAAGAAAAGGAAAAGAATATCGATATAAAAATTTCACATTTCAATCGGAGGAGAGATCAGCAGACGGCAACATGCAAAGAGAAAGAAAATTGTCGATAGAAAAGTTAAATCAGGAAATAAGGAAGGAACGGCAGTTGAGATGGGACAACACGATAAAAGGAAGACATAGAAGAAATAATGGCGAAGTTTTCGTTTAGACCGAGCAAATGGCTAATCTAAATGCTCAGTGGACATGGAAATTTCCAATCTTTTAGGTAAAGATTCAATTTCGTCGAGTCCGACCTATGCAGCTGCGGAGAGCTGGACACCCCGGAACATGCCCTATGGGGATGCGTCAAGTACGAAACAATACGACACAAATATGTACAGGATATGGAAGAAACAAACAGAAGCACAAAAAGGATGATGACGACCAAAGAGGGAGTAGACAAACTAACCACAATGGTTAAAGACATTATGCTTGTAAAGATTGCTACCGAAGATCTAGAAAAAGACTTGGCTTTAATCGCGACCATAGCAGAGTTAGCAGCTCCAGAAGAAGACGAAGTATGAATGATAGACGTAGGCTCAGTTAATCTTCCAGAACTAGTAATAGGTAGAGAGAAAGGAAAAGCATAAATGAGCAGAGGGAGAAACTGAATGAGTGAAACACGGAAAATAGTAGATAGGTCAAAATCGAAAGTCGAGCTAACAATTGTACCACTAACAGTGGTAGTAGAACAGAGGTATTCAAGATAGACTAGAGACGTTGTAGTAACAAAAGCAATGACTAATATTCTGGATAGGGAAACAAGAGTTCTTGTGGAATGAAAGTTAAGCGAAAGAAGAGAATGAATGAAACATCTCAGAATAAAAGGTAGGGTAAGTGAGAAAGTAGGTAGGAACTCCTTCTTTTAGAGTAGGTAAATAAAAAGAAAAGGAAGAGAGAAGAGGAAAAATCCTGAAAGGCAGTTGGTCTTGCTCAATGGCAATGATCAATGCGATAGGCGTCGGTCTAGCTCGTTTTTTTTTAATGTAGTGAGTGAGCGTAAATAATATTACAAAAAAGATAAATGGAGTGTTGCACATCTTACGTTTTTTTTCGCACGTACACGAATGAGACTTTCTGTAAGCTGCTGCCGAGGCTTTGCTATTCCCACACTTGGATTAATGTTTAATAGTTGTGATTCGAAGGAGATGAGAAATAGGTTACAGATATAACAGAATTTTTTTATGCTGCGTACAGATTCGAGGAGATATTATTTCTATGCTTCTAAGGAGAAAAGCACAGCTTAAATTTTGTAATGTTATTTTAAATGGGAAAATCTGAGTTCTACTTTTCTTCGTACAGAGCGTCGATTTCATAGCTGCACTAATGTACATGCAAACTGATACGTATGTGTGTACTACAATATCTGGAGGGTCACTTCCCCAGATATGTCTCTAGGAGCACTGTGAGGGGTCTAACGAAGGAAGTAGCACCTCCCTTGATGCGCACTGAAACTTGAAAACGCTTATTTCAAATGCAAGGTGTGCATCTGTTAAATTAATTGCCAGCACAGATACCCTAGCGGAAATAATCATATGCGTATAATGTTCATAAATACTTAATAAACGTTATTAGCTTTTATTAGATTTTTATAACACTTTATAAAGTGCGGATTTTGCACTCTAGTAATAGTTTAAAAAATTTGGTAATGTTTATAAGATTTTATTCGTTATTTTTAAAATTTCGTAAATATGTCTAAGCTTTATTAGGTTATTTATTAGATTTTTGTATTTTGAAAATATCGTGAAAGACGACAAAATGACACGAATAGTAACTGTTGCATTTTCCTGTATTTAACTGTTTTTAGCTGTTGCTAAGTGATGTATGCAAAAAAACAAAAGCTATTAATAAAAGATTGCTATTATTGGTAAATATTCATAAAAATTCTAAATACTTCTTTACTGTATATAATAATTTAAAAAAGTTATTAGTAGTTATTAGCTTTTTTAAACTCGCACATTACTTTTGCTTTTGAAAAAACCTAAAAGCTAATAAAATCTAGCAAAAGCTAAGAAAAGCTAATAAAAGTTATAAAATCTTACTAACCATTCATAGACTCAAAAATCTGCATATTATAAATTGATTATAAAATTTATTAGCTTTTCTTAGCACTTTCTGGAAAAATAAATTTCCGCCTAGGTAAAAAAAACTTATCGTCACTTAAGGGCTTTATGTCTGCTATACGGGAACAATTACTGGAACTTCAGATGTATTGGGCCTGAATCCAGCAGTGAATATAGAAAACGTCTTACAGTGCAGTATATACAGTTAACGACAGTACTCCCCTTCCACACGTCCTTCTTAAAAGGACATGAGGCGAAATGGGATATCGTACACTGGAACCCGAAGACCGAATATATTTTAATACTATGGAAAAAATTAATTATTTACATAATTATATAATATATGTTATGTATATGATTGCTATAATTTGCAATTTAATCTTAGTAATTTTAATTTTACTCCTAAAGTTTATAAAAAATACTATATTATATTTTGTATAAAATAATAAAGTTCTTTGTTTTTACAGAGAAACAATTCAGGTATTATTCTAACCTATAACCTATGAACATTATATATATATATATTGTAACGGTAAGCGAGTTACCGATCAGGTAAGCAACGCGAAAGAGAATATACAGCGCGGCGCGCGCACGATCAACGCGCGAGAATCGTGCGCGCCCAACTGGAGACTACCGTGAGAGTTCGCGGGCGATCGGCAACAACATCGGGTTGACAACTGCCGAGAGATTTTTAACGGGAAATAAGAAATTAAAGACTGGTGCATTTAGTGTGTGGGTATGAGGGTTTCTCCCCACCAACCTCCACGTCGGCGTGCAGGGCAGCACGTCTCACGGGCAGTGAGAAAAGGAAGCCAAGAGTCGACCGCCTTCCCGACCGTTGGAGTGAGAGAGAGAGATAAGCACGAGGACAAGCTATCTCACCTTTGCCCAGTCGTTTCCCGCCGAGGCGCGATATTTAGACAATCGGTAAGTGGTGCACCACGTTTAGACCCGCGTGTCTACTTAATATTTTGCATCCCGAATTACCTGGTACGGTCCAGGTGAGGAAGCGTTCCTCCTTTCCCCCTCTCGTAACAATACCCGCATGGATAGACAGGTCGGTGGTTCGCGGGAGCCACTTCACGAGAAAAGGCGCGCGTGACGTAGGAAGGTTCTACGTCAAAGCTCTCTACGTCAGAGATCCATACGTCACGCGGTGTGACGTATGCCATCAGGTTAAGCAGCCGATCATACCCGGATCGGTTGCTCGTAACTCTGCAGTTAAATAGATTTTAACTAATTCTTTTCGCGCTGACCTCGGGGGTAGTCATCGGTACAACTACCCGTAAATTGTTAACGTTAATTTATTCTTAATTTATTATTATTTAATTGGTAATTTAATAAAATGACTCGGCGAGACAATCTTTCTCGCCGATTAACGAATAATATCGATTGTTGATAGTGTTTTACCGGTTACCGTCCTATCCTACGAATACCGCCCTCTCCGGTGTTTATCCTAGTTGGCAATTTTGGGCATAGGGCCCAACACACGGTATCTAAGTCAAACGAGGTGTTTGACGTTGTTAACGGCATTGCACGGGAATCAAAGCGATTCCCGGCCGCATCGTGGAACTGCACACTTAAGGTTGGTAAGTTGGGACAAATTGGGCCTAACCGTGGGCTTTACATTTCCCCAGTACCCACCCCGTTACAATATATATATATATATATATATATATATAATATGTTCATAGGCTATAGGTTAGAATAATACATGAATTGTTTCTCTGTAAATAACAAAGAACTTTATTATTTTATACAAAATATAATTACATACTTAATAAACAATGTTTATTTACCTTTAAATAACAAAGAAACAACATATTCAATGTTATTTTCGCTATATCATTATTATCTGTACTGATTGACACGTGCCAATTCCTATCTGCAAATTTTACCTGTCGGTATATTAAAAGATCTGATTTACCGACCTACGCGCGCGCAATTCAAATAGCCTAAGGATGTTTTCCTTACATATAGACGTATAGTATATTAAATATACGTATATATATATATATATATATATATGGGAGATTCTATGTGAAGTGATCCAGTTAAACAATAGAATTTTGTTTTAATGTATGGAATCAGTAAAAAACTACTTGAATAGAGTGTAGCTAAATTTTTAGACCTGAATTTCAATTAGTACCAGAGTTGTAGCCAATCAAAAAATAGAATTTTTTGAAAAAATTGACATATTGGCCATGTTTATCACTTAATAACTCAAAATCTAACAATTTTTTCTTATATACATTAAATTTGAAAAAGTTTATTAATTTCAAGAAGAATCAGTTTAAATATTTCATTTATTTTATTTTAAAACTTTGAATATAGTTATAATCAATAAAAATCTTTATAGTAAAAAAAAGGGTTGTACGATCAAAAATATTTTATCCATCCAAGAATCTAATTCATCGATGATCAATTACCTTCAAAATGGTGCAAAGTTTGAGTGCGGCAGAGCATTTCAGACAAAGTTATGGTGTTTTTAGGCAAATTTCTTAATAAAAGAGAGCGAAAGCATTTTTATGAAGAAAACAAACTAACCGTATACTTGCATTCAAACAATATGGCACTATTATTCCTCAATATTACTAAAATATACTATTTATTGTTAGTCACAGATACATTCTAATCTCTAAGTTGCTTACAAACACAAAACAGTAGGTATAAGCAGTTATACCTGTTATATAATTGGATAAATACCTGAAACTTTTTATAATTCCAATAAATCCAATTATATAACAGGTATAACTAAAAGTATCAGACTTAAATAACAACTAAATAAAAGTATCAGTAACTAACAATAAATAGTATATTTTAGTAATATTGAGGAATAATAGTGCCATATTGTTTGAATGCAAGTATACGGTTACTCTGTTTTTTTCATAAAATGCATTTGCTCTCCTTTTTTAAGAAATTTGCCTAAAAGCACCATAACTTTGTCTGAAATGCTCTGCCGCACTCAAACTTTGCACCATTTTGAAGGTAATTAATCATCGATGAATTAGATTCTTGGATGGATAAAATATTTTTGAACGTACAACCCTTTTTTTTACTATATAGGTTTTTATTGATTATAACTATATTCAAAGTTTTAAAATAAAATAAATGAAATATTTGAACTGATTCTTCTTGAAATTAATAAACTTTTTCAAATTTAATGTATATAAGAAAAAATTGTTAGATTTTGAGTTATTAAGTAATAAACATGGCCAATAAGTCAATTTTTTCAAAAAATTCTATTCTTTGATTGGCTACAACTCAGGTACTAATTGAAATTCAGGTCTAAAAATTTAGCTACACTCTATTCAAGTAGTTTTTTACTGATTCCATACATTAAAACAAAATTCTATTTTTTAACTGGATTACTTCACATGGAATCTCCCATATATATATATATGGTTGGTTCTCTGTGACATCGAAGATGAAAAAAATTAATATTGCTATAACTGTGGGAATATGTTTTAGAGGTGTCCAGTAGTTCTCCTGAATTTTTTCAGATTTTTTCGAGACCATTATTTTAAGTTACAGAGAGTCAAAATTGACATTTTAGCACTTTTTTGCATTATATACCCATTTTCATGAATTTGTAGCTCCCAGGGGATGCATTCTTCACTAAAAACATAAATATATGACTTTTTTTGTAAAATTTTCTGAACTTTTCATTTAAAATACTTTTAAAGACATAAATGTATGCTATCACACTGTTGTAAGCCATTTAAACCTTAACTAGTGAAAATTAGCAATTTTACTCCGGACTCTGGAAACCTAATAGTGTCTAAAAGATGTCTTTTTATATTCTTTAGTTATATTAATATCGTCCACGTAGTTGAAATTGTAGATTAGGTATTATTTCAATCATTGATGAACACACTGTATTGTTTACATTACATTGCAACGTTTCAATGGAAATTCTCCATCCTCTTCAGGCATTACCTTTATTACACATATTCTACATTAGATTATAATAACAAGATTGAATATACATATATTATAATTATTTACAATCAATTAACAACAATTTACAATCCGACAAAAATTAAATACAACTTTGCAAAAACTAACTGGCAGATATTTTACAATTACTTTGACGAAAACATCACTACACTACAAAACATAGACACAAAAGACGAAATAGACACTGCTATCACTGACTTTTCACAAACCATCCGCAAAGCAATAGACATTTCCACACCATTAAACGAAAATAAAACCGACAACCTTCCGTTACCGGACGAAGTAATTAAATCAATAAAACATAGAAACGTATTAATCCGCGAAAACCGTAAACGATATAATCCAATTCTTAAAAACCATATTAATTCAATTCGACGCTTAATAGATAACAAATTAAAAAACTTTAAATACGAATCGTGGAATAACAAAGTAAAATCCCGAAACATTAAAGACAATAGTTTGTGGAGAATGACCAAAGCCTTTACGCGAACTCATACTAACATTCCACCGTTAAAAGATTCAAATAACCAACTTAAATATTTTTCACCGGACGATAAAGCTAGCCAACTAGCCGAAAACTTCGCGAAAATTTTCACACCGCATAAAATGCCTCATAACAATTCCAATATTACTGCATAAACGGATAATTTAATCTTAAATTTTCTAAACAATTCTAATAATAACTCTAATACAATTCCACCGATAATTCCGTCCGAACTTAAAAAATATCTTAAACTCGCGAAAAACAATAAAGCTCCCGGTCCGGATACAATAAGTAACTTCATTTTGAAAAAATTACCTATAAAAGCATTCACCCACTTAACCATAATATTAAACATAAATATTTCCCAGACGTCTGGAAAACGGCGACCGTCTTGGTGTTTCCCAAAGCAGGTAAAGACCCGACCCTCCAAACTAGCTGCAGACCAATTAGACCAATAGTGTCTGGATAAACGGTCTCCTTCGCAAACTAATCAAAATAAAATAAACTCTAACCTGATTCACATTTTAGATTTTATCTGAACAACCGGAATTTTAAAGTTAAACTAAACGTCCCAGAATCTCGCGTATTTCCTATAATAGCCGGAGTCTCTCAGGGCAGCCTGCTGAACCTCTGCTCTTTTTAATTTACGTAAACAACCTACCCTCGACCGACAACGTAAATATCGGAATCTACGCAGACGACACGGTAATATACGCGACCTAGCGAAGTAACGAAAAATCGTAAAATTATTTAATAACACGCTAAATAGTATTCATCAATTCTGCAGTAAATGGAAAATTAAAATCAACGCGACTAAATCCGAAGCAATAATGTTTTTTAAAAAGTTATCTCAAACTACAAACCTAAATCCACCTAACTTCGATAAAACACCAATAGAATGGAAACCCACGGTAAAATATCTCGGCGTAAAACTCGATCGTAAACTCACCTACACACAACACACTACTAACGTTCATAACAAAGCCATCGGGGTCTTAACTAAATTAAATCCGCTTTTAAGAAAGCACTCGTCTCTAAATCTAAAAAACGGCATAATAATTAATAAAGCCTTAATCCGACCAATACTAACATACGCCTCAGCGGTCTGGGGCGGCACGTGTAAAACAAACATTAATAAACTTTAAATAATTCAAAATAAAACTTTACGACAAATAACAAACGCGATACGGTACACTAAAAATTCATTAATCCATGAAGAACACGAAATATAATATTTTCATATAATCTCATTAAAGCTTCGTATTTTTAGCAGCTTACAGGGGATTAGATGAATACTGAAACCGGTGGAGATACTTTTCTACCACTCCAAGGTAAGTGCATAAATTTTTTTGCAATGATCATGATAATTGATTCATCGTTATACGGCAACAAATATACATTTGTAGTAATATTTTGGGCACTTTTCCCAGATATTTTGACCATAAAAGATCTTAATGATTTAGACCCACTCTGGAAATTTATATGCAGTTTTTGACTATAAAAAGATATCTTTGAGACACTATTAGGATTCCAGAGTCCGGAGTAGAATTGCTAATTTTCACTATTTAAGGTTTAAATGTCTTGCAACAGTGTGATAGCATACATTTATGTCTTTAAAAGTATTTTAAATGAAAAGTTCAGAAAACTTTACAAAAAAGTCATATTTATGTTTTTAGTGAAGAATGCATCCCCTGGGAGCTACAAATTCATGAAAATGGGTATATAATGCAAAAAAGTGCTAAAATGTCAACTTTGACTCTCTGTAACTTAAAATAATGGTCCCGAATGTTTATTAGAGCGTATTTTGATTTCGCGGAGTTTTCGTAGAATTTTTCGGTCGAAATTTTAATGAGATTATATGAAAATATTATATTTCGTGTTCTTCATGGATTAATGAATTTTTAGTGTACCGTATCGCGTTTGTTATTTTTCGTAAAGTTTTATTTTCAATTATTTAAAGTTTATTAATGTTTGTTTTACACGTGCCGCCCCAGACCGCTGAGGCGTATGTTAGTATTGGTCGGATTAAGGCTTTATTAATTATTATGCCGTTTTTTAGATTTAGAGACGAGTGCTTTCTTAAAAGCGGATTTAATTTAGTTAAGACCCCGATGGCTTTGTTACGAACGTTAGTTGTTACCGACATGCCAAGCCTTTAGGGTTAAAGACGATCTAACCTGGCGTTGTCGCAGGAAATACATATTTGTTTTGTTTTAGCGAGCCCGTCCGCTATAGGCCCAAATGGGCTGACGGGAGTTCTGCCAGTTTTTCTTATGCGAGCCCGTCCGTTATAGGCCCAAGTGGACTGACGGGAGCTCTCGCAATTTCTTCCTTATGCGAGCCCGTCCGCTATAGGCTCAAATAGGCTGACGGGAGCTCTCGCTATTTGTCTTATGCGAGCCCGTCTGCTATAGGCCCAAATGGGCTGACGGGAGCTCTCGCTATTTGTCTTATGCGAGCCCGTCCGCTATAGGCCCGAATGGGCTGGCGGGAACTCTCGCCATTGGCTTTGTTGTGCAAACACTCGAAGGGTGCTCTCACCATTAATTTTTCTGTTTCAGGACACAGTATAAATAGCCGGCGCTTGGCGGAGCAACTCAGTTTATTCAGTTTATTCACATCTGACTCTTGTAACAAATACATAACAGTAGTAAATAAATAAATCAGAACTCGCGTTTCTCAGTAAATTTTTAGTACCCCCTTGATTCTTTCCACAACATGGTGCCGAAACCCAGGATTTCCCGGTCGGAAAGAGCTCATGGGTGTACTTGAATATATTTATAATTACGCGAGGGATTTTCTTTTTCCTAGAATTTATTAAGTGTTTACATTTTCAGTGGCGCGAGTGATTTTCTTTTCCTAGAATTCGTTGAGTGTTTACACTTTTAGTGGCGCGAGTGATTTTCTTTTCCTAGAATTCGTTGAATGTTTACACTTTCAGTGGCGCGAGTGATTTCTTAGAATTTCTCGAGTGTTCATATTTATAATTACGCGAGTGAATCGTTTGGTTTTTCTCAGAATTTAATTGTTTCTCGAGTGCTTAAATTTACAATTACGCGAGTGACTTTCTTTTTCCTAGAATTTATTAAGTGTTTACATTTTCAGTGGCGCGAGTGATTTTCTTAGAATTTTTGCAGTGTTTATATTTACAATTGCGCGAGTGATTCGTTTGGTTTCTCAGAATTTAATCAGAATTATTAAGTGTGCGCAAGTAAATTTAAAAAAAAAAAAAGATTTAATTTAATTTAAATTTAAAATTTGTTAAGGATATTTTCGTGAAATTCGTTTACGTTTAGTGACATATTGGTACCTTGTGGTTAGTGCGCGACTGATGCCGTGAGTTTTTATTGCTCCAATCCGCGAGTAGTATTTCCGAGAAATTTGTTTGCGAGTGCTTAGTACAATTAGAAGAAGGTTCTAGTGGCTAAATGATGCAAAGAAGACCTAGAGGCCGACCTCCTGGAAGGAAAGGAAGCCGTCGCGAACGCAACATGAGCCACAGTAATACCCCAGATCCATCTGTTCGAAATCCACGGGAACGGACTCCGCCGCCTCGTCCTACAGGGCTAGCGACGCACACAGCATCTCATGGAGTAGTTAATTTGGATTTTCAACGATCCGAACGGGCGACACGGAAGAGACATTTAAAATTGGAAGCAGACCTGCAACGGGCAGAAGTAAAAAGGCGTGCTATAGACGAACGCGAAAAACTCGATTTACATTTAATCGAGCGGCAACTTGCCTCAAAATTAGCCGAATTACCTGAAGAAATCGTGAGTCAAGATCGTGAACCCCAAGGTCGAAGGGACGCGAGTGTAGAACATTGGATCAAGTCGGTTGACGGACGCAGAAGCACTCCATTAAATATAGGAGTGAGCGACCACCGGAGCCAGCCATGTGATGGAGTAACGCCACCGCTTGTTTTTATGAATAGGCTATCGAACAAAAATCTTCCTCATTGTGATGGCGATCCGCTGGATTGGCTTCGATTTAAGCACGCCTTTGAACTGTCAACCCGTCTTGGAAATTATTCGGATGAAGAAAACATTGGGCGCCTACATGACTGTCTTCGCGGAAAGGCTAAGGAAGCTGTTTCCTCCCTCCTGATATCATGCACAAACGCATCACGAGTAATGAAAACACTCGAGATGAGATTCGGAAATTCAACTATTATTATAAATAGAGTGATAGAAGAGATTAAAAGGCTTCCTAGAATAGGGTTAGGCAGAATGAATATCACTACATTATCGACAAAGGTTTTAAATGCAGTCGCCGCGATGCAAGCCCTCAATCATATAGGCTACCTACATGGGCCCGAATTGAGTAATGAAATATTGACGAAGCTACCGGCCCCCATGTTACCATTATATCACCGCTTCCTATCAAAGGCGCCAAAGGACGAACCACGTTTAATGACAATAGCTAATTTTCTTGAGGCGGAGGCCGAAATGGAGTGCAACGCAGGAACATCCTTCACCCATCAACAGACTTACATCAAACAAATGGATACGGAGATCGCGCGCCATCCCAATCTCCGGCGTAAGCGCCAGCAGGGCGGTTCAACGGTACTCTCGCTAAAGGAAAAACAAGTTTTACGTCAAAAGGTTCCTCAAGGATTCTGTCTTTTTTGCAAACAATCACAGCATTCAGTCGGTAGATGCGATGAGTTCCTTAAAACCCCAATCGACGAACGGTGGAATTGGGCGAGCAAACTGAAAGTTTGTTTTAACTGCCTTGCAAACGGCCATCACGCTGGAAAATGCCGCAAGAAGGCTTGCAGTATAGATTCGTGTGGGAAAAGACACCATTATATGCTGCATCGCCCCAATCAGCGGACCAATATCACGGAGACTTCTTCGACTTCTCAGGGCGACAGAGCCGATCGAAGCTGACTAAGCGGAGGTTCGGCCATCTTAAAGATACTTCCAGTGACTTTGTTCGGACCGTCCAATCTTCATTTAGATACATACGCCTTATTAGACGAGGGCTCAACGCTGACTTTGGTAGACAGGGTCGTGGCGAAATCGATCGGAGCGCACGGTCTGAGGCAACCGCTGGCGATGTCAGGAGTTATGGGCTCTATTCCTACAGATTGGTTTAGTGAAACAATTACCATTTAAATAAAAGGTGTTAACAAGAAACGCCATGTTATATCAAATGTCAAAACCGTCCGCTCGCTCGGCCTTAAATCACAACGTCTGGCTAATAAAGATGTTGATCTAGTTTTAAGCTCATTTACCGAGAGCGTTGGCATTTACAAGGATGCAGAACCTAAAATGCTAATCGGTCAAAGTCATTGGGAGCTCATAGTCTCAAGAGAGATCATTCCGATACCTTCATCTCATCTAGCACTATCACGCACGGATCTAGGATGGGTTATCCATGGCAGGTCCAATTCGCGAGGAAGACGATCGACGAGCAGTCAGCGCGCGCAATGTTCGACCGTTTCAGACAGGCAGCTCGGCGATTACTCAAAGGCCCGGGAGGATCAACTATTCGATCTAGTTAAGGCTAGCTTTCATTTGGACTCTCTTGGGATCTCGAAGACACTCAATTCCTCTACTAAAAAGGAGCGTGCACTGCAGATCCTGGAAAACACAACAAGAAAAATCCCAGATGGTTGGGAAACCGGACTTCTGTGGGCGACTGATCCGATGCCTTTGCCAAATAATAGAAGGATGGCACACGACCGATTGTACAGCCTAGAGAAAAGGCTAGATAACGATCGAAGATACGCCGATATGTATTACTCCGAAATAGAGAAGCTCGTGCAAGAAGGATATGCTGAGAAAGTGCAAGAAAACGACTTGAAGACAGGACAAATGTGGTTTCTCCCGCATTTCGGAGTACTCAACGCGAATAAGCCGGGCAAAGTTCGCATCGTTTTTGATGCAGCGGCAAAGGCCGGTGGCATGTGCCTAAATGATAAGCTTCTTACCGGACCGGAACTGCTTAAGTCACTTTTTGGTGTCTTGCTGCGCTTTCGGAAACAGAGTATTGCATTTACAAGTGATATAAAGGATATGTTCTTGAGAATCAAAATTAGAGATCAAGATAAAAAATATCAGCTGTTTCTATACAGAGGACGTGACCGCAAGCAAGTGCCGGACGTATATTGCTTACGCTCGCTAGTGTTCGGGGCTCGTTCGTCACCGAGCAGCGCAATATACGTCCTGAACACAAATGCCGACCATTTCGGAACTCAGTTTCCAGAAACAGTTGAAGCAATCAAAGGAAACTCCTACATGGACGACTACCTCGATTCCGTAGAAACAGAGACCGAAGCTATAAAACGCGTACGCGAAGTGATCGACATAAACAAGCGTGGCGGGTTCCATATGCACAGATGGTCGAGCAACAGCAATGCTGTCATACGCTCGATTCCTCATGTGAATAGACGATTGGGTCCAGTGAGCATTGACTCGTGTGCACCGTTCAATATGCACACCAAAACATTAGGTCTTATTTGGGAGCCCGATACCGATACCTTTAGTTTTGAGGCGAGTTTCAACCGTTTGCCAGTAGAGCTTGTTCAAGGTCTTAAAGTGCCTACGAAACGTCAAGCGCTCAGTATTACTATGTCGATCTACGACCCAATAGGCTTTCTTGCCCCGTTTACGGTACAGGGTCGAATCATCCTCCAGGAAGTCTGGAAAAGCGCAATAGCATGGGATGATTATTTAAAAGAAGCGGAGAAAAAAAGGTGGTCTCAATGGATTATCGGACTTAAAAAGGCAAGAGAAGTTCGTGTCCCCCGCTGCCTTGTAGCACGGGGTAAGGAAATCCGTTGCCAGGAGCTGCATACCTTTTCGGATGCAAGTCAGCAGGCGTACGCAGCTGTAGTGTATTGTCAAACCGAATACGAAGATGGTCTGGTAGAAGTGACCTTTGTAGCTGGCAAAAGCCGTTTGGAACTCCAGGCGGCAGTAATGGCGGCACGCTTGGCTGACTCGGTACAGAAGGAATTATCACAGGTCAAGTTCGTCCGAAGGACGTATTACACCGACTCGCAGACAGTTTACAAATGGGTTATGACTAAACCCGGACGCTTTCGGGCGTTTGTTGCCTTTCGACTAGCAGAAATAGAAGAGTTGACGGATTCGACCGAATGGCGCTGGATAAAAAGCGCCGACAACCCAGCAGATGATGCGACGCGCGGCAAGTCTGACTTTACGTCAAATAGCCGGTGGATAAAGGGCCCACCATTCTTGCGGAGCAAGACTGCTGAGCTTTCATCAGAACCGCTAATGGTGGAATATGATGACGACAAAGAATTGTTGGAAGTCAATAACGCCTGTTACGCCAATCAATCAGAATTGTCTTATTTACCAGATGTTAGCAGATTTTCTTCGCGATTACGGCTGTTACGTGCGACGGCTAGAGTTTTACAATTTATTGGTATATGTATGAACCGTCTGACTCCAGAGAGATCCATCCCTACTGAGCTAATTGCTCGCGCCGAATCAATATGGACATCAAAATCGCAAAGAGACAGCTTCGAGGAAGACATTAAACGGCTAGAGTTCAACCGTCCTCTAGCGGAAAATTCGAAGATCCGCCAATTGTCCCCTTGGTTAGATGAAAACCAGCTTTTACGGGCGGAAGGCCGAATAGGTAATGCACATGAAATTTCCATCGGTAGTAAACAGCCCATCATCTTGAGCGGAGAACATCCGTATGTACGCCTCGTGATAAAAGAGTATCATGAAAAATTCCACCATGGGTTTCACGGAACCGTTCTTAACGAAATCCGGCAAAAGTATTGGGTTATGAGACTACGAACAACCTTAAAGTCAGTCTGCAATAAATGTCAGTTTTGCAAGTTAAAGTGGGCTCGTCCTCGCCAACCCAGGTTGGGTAACCTTCCCGTGGCACGACTGGCCCATCACCATCGTCCGTTCTCGTATTGTGGAGTGGACTACTTTGGCCCTATGGTGGTTTCGATTGGAAGACGACACGAAAAGAGATGGGCCGTATTGTTTACGTGCTTGACCACCCGCGCCATTCACATAGAGCTAGCCGCGACCTTGAGCACCGATTCTATGATTATGGCGCTTAGAAGAATGGCTGCACGTAGGGGACAACCCTTGGATATCCATTCCGACAATGGAACTAATTTACGTGGTGCGGAAGCGGAATTGCGGACGCTTGTAAAAGGTATCGACAATTCGGCTATACAGGATCACGCCGCCAATCGTGGGATCGTGTGGAAATTTATTCCTCCCGGAGCTCCACATATAGGCGGGAGTTGGGAGAGGATGATACAGACGGTAAAGCGGGCTTTAAAGGTGACACTTAAGTCGCAGGCTCCAAAAGAAGAATGCCTCGTCACATTGCTAGCCGAGGCAGAATATACCATTAATTGTCGTCCCTTAACTCATATCTCTCTAGACCCCGATCAGCCGGAAGCCCTCACGCCTAACCATTTCTTATTAGGGTCTTCATCCGGCAGCCCGATAGTGAACAGGTTCGAAATGTCGACAATGTGCTCCAGGAAGCAGTGGCAGTACTCGCAAACCTTGGCGGAAGCGTTTTGGAACAGATGGGTAAAGGAGTACCTGCCAACACTTATTCCACGGCACGTTTGGCAAAAAGAATCGAGATCGCCGAAGTTGGGCGAAGTAGTAATAATAGTCGATCCGCAACTTCCTCGTAACACGTAGTTAAAAGGAATAGTGGAAGCAATATTTCCGGACAAGGACGGCAGAGTAAGGTCGGCTAAAATTCGAACGTGTAAAGGGAGTTACGTGCGCCCATGCACGAAGTTGATACAACTCGTAATCGGTGATGAGGACGATCGTACAGAGGATGCTACCCCTGTACTGGGAGGTGAGGATGTTACCGACATGCCAAGCCTTTAGGGTTAAAGACGATCTAACCTGGCGTTGTCGCAGGAAATACATATTTGTTTTGTTTTAACGAGCCCGTCCGCTATAGGCCCAAATGGGCTGACGGGAGCTCTCGCCAGTTTTTCTTATGCGAGCCCGTCCGTTATAGGCCCAAGTGGGCTGACGGGAGCTCTCGCAATTTCTTCCTTATGCGAGCCCGTCCGCTATAGGCTCAAATGGGCTGACGGGAGCTCTCGCTATTTGTCTTATGCGAGCCCGTCTGCTATAGGCCCAAATGGGCTGACGGGAGCTCTCGCTATTTGTCTTATGCGAGACCGTCCGCTATAGGCCCGAATGGGCTGGCGGGAACTCTCGCCATTGGCTTTGTTGTGCAAACACTCGAAGGGTGCTCCCACCATTAATTTTTCTGTTTCAGGAAACAGTACAAATAGCCGGCGCTTGGCGGAGCAACTCAGTTTATTCAGTTTATTCACATCTGACTCTTGTAACAAATACATAACAGTAATAAATAAATAAATCAGAACTCGCGTTTCTCAGTAAATTTTTAGTACCCCCTTGATTCTTTCCACAACATTAGTAGTGTTTTGTGTGTAGGTGAGTTTACGATCGAGTTTTACGCCGAGTTATTTTACCGTGGGTTTCCATTCTATTGGTGTTTTGTCGAAGTTAGGTGGATTTAGGTTTGTAGTTTGAGATAACTTTTTAAAAAACATTATTGCTTCGGATTTAGTCGCGTTGATTTTAATTTTCCATTTACTGCAGAATTGATGAATACTATTTAGCGTGTTATTAAATAATTTTACGATTTTTCGTTACTTCGCTAGGTCGCGTATATTACCGTGTCGTCTGCGTAGATTCCGATATTTACGTTGTCGGTCGAGGGTAGGTTGTTTACGTAAATTAAAAAGAGCAGAGGTTCAGCAGGCTGCCCTGAGGGACTCCGGCTATTATAGGAAATACGCGAGATTCTGGAACGTTTAGTTTAACTTTAAAATTCCGGTTGTTCAGATAAAATCTAAAATGTGAATTAGGTTAGAGTTTATTTTATTTTGATTAGTTTGCGAAGGAGACCGTTTATCCAGACACTATTGGTCTAATTGGTCTGCAGCTAGTTTGGAGGATCGGGTCATTACCTGCTTTGGGAAACACCAAGACGGTCGCCGTTTTCCAGACGTCTGGGAAATATTTATGTTTAATATTATGGTTAAGTGGGTGAATGCTTTTATAGGTAATTTTTTCAAAATGAAGTTACTTATTGTATTCGGACCGGGAGCTTTATTGTTTTTCGCGAGTTTAAGATATTTTTTAAGTTCGGACGGAATTAACGGTGGAATTGTATTAGGGTTATTGTTAGAATTGTTTAGAAAATTTAAGATTAAAATATCCGTTTATGCAGTAATATTGGAATTGTTATGAGGCATTTTATGCGGTGTGAAAATTTTCGCGAAGTTTTCGGCTAGTTGGCTAGCTTTATCGTCCGGTGAAAAATATTTAAGGGGGGAGCCTGCTTTAGAGGCTTCAAAAAATCGTTTTTTTTTTGCCTAAATCTCTTCCTAAACTATCCAAGAATTTGTCTCTAAAATTTCAGAACAAAATTCGGAATATTTTCGGTGATACAGAAGAAATAGTGAGCAAGCGTCGAGCAGGTATCCGAGCGTCCGGGCCGCCCGTCGATCTATTGTGTATATTATAATGGAAAGGGACTAACGGTTCTTCAAAACGGTTTAACTGTTTATAGTAGATCTCTATAAAGCTATGAGAGGGGCAAAAATGTTATTGTAACGGTATATATGAGCTGGCAACGTCGACTCGAACAGAGCTACATTTAGCTTTACTGTTCAGTTTAAATTTGTCTCTCAGTACGTGAGCATCTTAAAAATATGGAAACCTATCCGAAAATGAGCAAATCTTCGAGTGAGCGTAGTGCAAGGCCACGGAAGCGCAAATTCTACGGCAATCAATTTGTGAATGTTTCTTCATCGGACGATGGAGAACCTAATACCAGCCGCAGTGAGCAGAAATTGGCATCGGCGACTACGGACGACGTTATAGTTTATCCGTCTCATTGTTACCGCATAATCGAGTTTGTGTCTGTGTTTTTAGCAATTTCGGAGTTAGTTATTTGCAATTTGTGTAAGCAAAAAATAACGTTCGCCGAAAGCAACCATCGAGGTTTAGGATTTAAAATTATTTTGTCGTGTCGCTGCGGTAAACGAGAAATCTAATCCGGACCGTTGATTCACACCGGATACGAAATCAACAGAAGAATTGTGTTCGTCATGAGGCTTTTGGGTGTCGCACGAGAAGGCATAAATATTTTTTGTGGAATTATCAAAGGACGATTTATTAACAAGGTGCTTGGGTGGACACACGCAGAATGCTAACGAGTCATTCAATTCAACCGTATGGCGCATGACGCCCAAACACCTTCATTCGGGGTTTAAAATAGTTCAGACTGCTGCTTTCATCGCTGGAGGGATGTTTAATGAAGGCTACAGTGCAGTATTAAAAACTATGCACTTATTAGACTTGAAAATTAGGCTCCAGTGCAAAAATTTTTGCGATAAAGCGGACGAGGAGCGCATCACGCGTCAAAACCGCGTCAATTGACCGAAAACCAATTTTTTGAAGAGTCTGAAGGGCAGTTATATGGAGCAGGAATCGCTGATTAGCATATTAATAGGGTAACTTCAAGAAATTTACGATTTTTTGTGAACGACATCTTTGACACGCGATTTCTCGGATTTCTATTTTGACGATTTTTTCAAATTGGCGAGCAAGATAGGAAAAAAAGTAAACGTCCTATCGAAACGGGTCGATAGCATTGTATTCAGGATTAAATTCTCTTCTGGGTGAACCTAAAATACCTTAAGAAAGTTAACATTAACTCGGTTTTTCAACGATCTGAAGTGAATTTTTTTTTTTAAAAAAAAGCATTTTTTTTTAATCTGCGAAAAAATGTTGAATTTTTCACTTTTTGTTGCATTTTCTTGGTTCACCTAGGAATCACACTATTGAAAATTAAAAATTTCTTTGGTTTTTTTGTTTCAGATGAAAATTGCGACCTGCATCTTGCTCGCCACAGAGAAATTGCACACTCGAGGCGCCTCCGCAAATTTCTTGTAGCATGAAGAATATCTCATGTATGGTAATAAAAAAATTTGAGAAAACTCTTCAAATATATAAGAATAAACCCTAAAAGTTTCATTTTAATCAGACATTTCTTTCCATCCCAATAAAATCCTCGAAAATATCGATTTTTTGAAGCCTCTAAAGCAGGTTCCCCCCTTAAGTTGATTATTTGAATCTTTTAACAGTGGAATGTTAGTATGAATTCGCGTAAAGGCTTTGGTCATTCTCCACAAACTATTGTCTTTAATGTTTAGGGATTTTACTTTGTTATTCCACGATTCGTATTTAAAGTTTTTTATTTGGTTATCTATTAAGCGTCGAATTGAATTAATATGGTTTTTAAGGATTGGATTATATCGTTTACGGTTTTCGCGGATTAATACGTTTCTATGTTTTATTGATTTAATTATTTCGTCCGGTAACGGAAGGTTGTCGGTTTTATTTTCGTTTAATGGTGTGGAAATGTCTATTGCTTTGCGGATGGTTTGTGTAAAGTCAGTGATAGCAGTGTCTATTTCGTCTTTTGTGTCTATGTTTTGTAGTGTAGTGATGTTTTCGTCAAAGTAATTGTTAAATATCTGCCAGTTCGTTTTTGCAAAGTTGTATTTAATTTTTGTCGGATTGTAAATTGTTGTTAAGTTGATAGTTATGTATACTGGGCTATGGTCTGAGTCTAATTCGGAATCTGGAAGAGTGCAGATATTAGAAGAAAAATTTAAGTTTTTAGAGATCATGAAATTTATTATATCGGGTTTGCATGTTTTGTTGTAAGGACAGTAAGTGAAGCTCGTTGGGGCGTGAATATAAAGTTGTTTATTAATGTAATATTTACTGAGTTGGCTACTGAGTGTGTTTATAGTGCGACTCCCCCAGTGCGCATGTTTAGCGTTAAAGTCACCGGCGGCTATTACTATGTCGGCTGTTTTAAAGATTTTATCGTAGTCATTTTTGTTGAATTTAACAGTAGGTGAGTTATAAGTAGCTATTATCGCGATGTCGGTTCCGCGGGTTTTGATTTTAATTGCCGTTGCTTCTAAGTTTTCGGTATTTAACCCATTAAGTCCCAAAATGACATTTTTTAATCACGGTTTTCAACGGCTGTACTATCTGATAAAAAAAGCTGTAAAAAATTTGAAAGATAGTGTTTCCGACGTAAAATTAACTGATCTTTCAGAATATGATATTCATTTTTTCAAAAAATGCACCTTTGACGAGCTATTTAGGTTTTTTTGCAAAAATAACGCGAATTTTCGAACCTCTTTTTTTTTATCGAACGTTTTCGTATTGAAATCTCATAAGGATTCTTGTTATAATGATTTAAATATTGGTATTAATTGGTGATTGAGTTTTAGGTTTAAGCGGTAGTGCGGGAAAATGACCTCCATCGTTTAGCGGAATGAGTTTAGATTTTAGAGTATTTTTATTATTGCTGTTGATTTTAGTGGGTTTAGGAGTTTCAGCTTTATTCGCGTAAGATTGTTTGGATTTTATAGGTTGAACAGCCTTTGTAATTCGCGGTATGGTTGCCTCCACAGTTTACGCATTTTAAGTTCTTTATCGCGGGGTTTAGTGCACGTGGCGGTGTCATGGTTCTCTCCACACTTAACGCATTTGGGTTGAGCGTGGTAGAACCGTGACACATGTTTATAGCGTTGGCATTTAAAGCATTGTACCGGGCGTTTAGGTTTAATATAGGGTTCTATTTTTATTTTTAAAAACGCGATTGTTTTTAGTTGAGTAATATTTTTAATGTTGTCGGTTTTATCCAGTGTGATTAGGAAAAGAGGGAGTGGGGTGGCATTTTTCCCGCTAAAAATTTGAAAGATAGTGTTTCCGACGTAAAATTAACTGATCTTTCAGAATATGATATTCATTTTTTCAAAAAATGCACCTTTGACGAGCTATTTAGGTTTTTTTGCAAAATAACGCGAATTTTCGAACCTCTTTTTTTTTTATCGAACGTTTTCGTATTGAAATCTCATAAGGATTCTTGTTATAACTATGAAAACCACGTCAAATGATCCTAAACTTGAAGTTAAGTCATTGACAATTGTCAAATTTCATGTGGAAATACACAAAATGGCGGCCTAAAGATAGAAAAATGTCAAAATCTTGAGGAATTTTTTACTCAAAAACGATGGACTTTAGGAAAAAATTTTATAGAATAAAAAGTTCTTAGAATTCATCAAAGAATACGCTGGAATTTTTTCAGAATTTTTCGACGACTTTATTAAATTTTCAAAAAATTTGCACTTTTGAAAAATCCAAAAAGTCGTCAAAAAATTCTGAAAAAATTCCAGCGTATTCTTTGTTGAATTCTAAGAATTTTTTATCCTATAAAATTTTTTTCTAAAGTCCATCGTTTTCTAATAAACGTTCACTGAAGTCTATTTTTGTCTATTATTTACGAATTTTGCGTTATGGTTCGTTATTGTATTACTGTTTATTTCTGATTTCATATGGGATGTAACAATATTTTTTCACATTATTTTATTAAAAAATATTTCTTTACAGTATATATTTTTTTATTATTTTTATCTGTTTTTTAATATTACTGATAAATTTCATGGTCGATAATACAGAACATTGAAAAAAATAGGTTTTTTGGAGATTTGCCATAAAATTGCAATTTCTTTCAAATGACGTATCTTCATAAAACAAGACATTGATAGAATAATTTCTGCTCAAAATAATAGTATTATATCTCAGTTATGAATTGTGAAGGAAATATATATAAAAGAATGCTGCAGTTTGGTAAACTAATAATATAAATAATCACTATAAGTAATTATATTACTTATAATTATACTTATATTATAATAGAACTGATATTACTTATTCAAAGTAATATAAAAATGTTGTCATCAGCAAAACGTAAATAATAGACAAAAATAGACTTCAGTGAACGTTTATTAGAAAACGATGGACTTTAGAAAAAAATTTTATAGGATAAAAAGTTCTTAGAATTCAACAAAGAATACGCTGGAATTTTTTCAGAATTTTTTGACGACTTTTTGGATTTTTCAAAAGTGCAAATTTTTTGAAAATTTAATAAAGTCGTCGAAAAATTCTGAAAAAATTCCAGCGTATTCTTTGATGAATTCTAAGAACTTTTTATTCTATAAAATTTTTTCCTAAAGTCCATCGTTTTTGAGTAAAAAATTCCTCAAGATTTTGACATTTTTTCTATCTTTAGGCCGCCATTTTGTGTATTTCCACATGAAATTTGACAATTGTCAATGACTTAACTTCAAGTTTAGGATCATTTGACGTGGTTTTCATAGTTATAACAAGAATCCTTATGAGATTTCAATACGAAAACGTTCGATAAAAAAAAAAGAGGTTCGAAAATTCGCGTTATTTTTGCAAAAAAACCTAAATAGCTCGTCAAAGGTGCATTTTTTGAAAAAATGAATATCATATTCTGAAAGATCAGTTAATTTTACGTCGGAAACACTATCTTTCAAATTTTTTACAGCTTTTTTTATCAGATAGGACAGCCGTTGAAAACCGTGATTAAAAAATGTCATTTTGGGACTTAATGGGTTAAAGGTATATTATAATGTTTTAGGCTGTTTTTAAATTACCGCGGTGCCCCGGTTTGTGTTATTTTTATAGACAGTGTAGTTTCGTAGTTTAAATGTACTGTTGTTTTTTAAAAGTGTTTCGTCAAGTAGGCAAATGTCAATGTCTTTTGTGTGTAGTAGTGTCTCTAGTTCGAGTTTTTTGTCTGTTAGTCGTCCGTTGGTGTTCCAAGAATAAATGGTTAGTTGTTTATTTGGTGTATTATTCATGGTCCGGTTTTTTGTTTATTGGATGCAACCGCGAGTTTAGAAGTTTTTGTGTTATTACTGCGACTTGGATATACGCGTCGTTTATTGAAATTGATCCCGAGGAGACACTGATAGAGAGGTTGGTAGCCTCTCGCAGTATTTCTATCAGCGCGGTTGCGTCTTCCGAGTTGACGGGTTTTTTTATTGTTTTTAATGTTATTTTCATTTTTGGTTTTGTTTGGTAATGATTTAAATATTGGTCTATTAATTGGTGATTGAGTTTTAGGTTTAAGCGGTAGTGCGGGAAAATGACCTCCATCGTTTAGCGGAATGAGTTTAGATTTTAGAGTATTTTTATTATTGCTGTTGATTTTAGTGGGTTTAGGAGTTTCAGCTTTATTCGCGTAAGATTGTTTGGATATTTTATAGGTTGAACAGCCTTTGTAATTCGCGGTATGGTTGCCTCCACAGTTTACGCATTTTAAGTGTTCTTTATCGCGGGGTTTAGTGCACGTGGCGGTGTCATGGTTCTCTCCACACTTAACGCATTTGGGTTGAGCGTGGTAGAACCGTGACACATGTTTATAGCGTTGGCATTTAAAGCATTGTACCGGGCGTTTAGGTTTAATATAGGGTTCTATTTTTATTTTTAAAAACGCGATTGTTTTTAGTTGAGTAATATTTTTAATGTTGTCGGTTTTATCCAGTGTGATTAGGAAAAGAGGGAGTGGGGTGGCATTTTTCCCGCTTCCTCTCTTCATTTGCGCGACGTTGTGGACTCTATCCACCCCGCAGCAACTCGTCCGCGATTTCGTCGGTGGCCATTGAAATGGGTAGGCCCCTAATGACGAATTTTACTGGAGGTTCAGAATCCGGAGATTTAAAGAGAAAGTATTGGAACCTTTCGGTGTCCAATTCCCGGATGGATATTCGGTAGTCCTCCAGGGTTGAAACCCGGACGGACATGAAGTTAACGCGGAGTTTATAAACTACCGCGCTAAATTTTAATTTTTTAATGATAGTTTGAAGGAGTTTATAGGGAAAGTTAAGCTCATCGCAGTAAACGTTCACTGGGGTGATCTTAACTTTCTTTTCTTTGGTGGAAATGCCGGCTAATAGGGCGAATTGATTTTGGGTAGCAACCGGTGGAAGTACCGTGTTGCTAGTTTTAGTAATCAGACTTGTTCGGTCTGATTGAGTGTCCCGGGGTGTTTGTCCGGCACGTTTTCGTCTGCGAGGCTCCTTGAAGCCTTCGCAATCCACGGTAAGCGCTGTGTCCATTAACCTTTAGACTGCCGACATTTTTGCCTTATAAATTGATATTTTTTATGTGCAAAATTTATACATAAAAACACTTATCATATCTCTAGAGTAGTTGTCAAGGTCACAGGTGGCTCATATATGTACCATGCCGGCAGTCTAAAGGTTAAGGACTCAGCGGTAGAAGCGATGCTCTCGGAGCCATTGCGATGCGAAAAGGAGGAGTTTTGCCCAGTGGCCATGATGGCTCACAATGGGCTCAGAAAAGAGTTGTGATAGAAAATAGAGACAGGTTTGCACTTGCTATTGAGAATTTGATAAATCGAGAGTCAATAGAAATAATTTTCTATATAATGAGAATAGATGTTTCCTCTACGAAGGTTCGAGAGGAATTCGATCATATAAAAGAAGCTGACGATCTCTCCAGCAAGTGTAGAATAATAGTCATCTCAAGATTTTATTATAAATAATGTATTTAGCATTCGGTAATAAGTCTATTTATAAAGGCGTATATAATATATTATTATATAATAATATAATATATTATTATATATTATATAATAATATAATATATTATATATTATATAATAATATATAATTTACGGTCGTTTTTCCGAATCAAACAAAATTAAATTATTTCTTTTCTATTTTTTCTATTTTTAATTGAGCTATTGCTAAAATTCCTAAAAAAGTATATATCCATTTAAAAAATTAAAAAAATATTTTTGATAAATCGTCTGTGCATCACCGCTATACCGCGATGCAAAAATACTTTCGGAAGTCTGGGAACGCCGGTCCAAAGGAAATATGGAACGCCGTGGTTTTGGATCACTTATGCTGACACGAGCGAACTTATGCTGACGTCCGCACAATTACAGCTACACGGAAGGGTACTTATGCGGACTCAGGTACTTATACGAACTGCCGTCCATAACCCCTTTCGTGTTGAAAAATTGAAAATTCCAATGTTTGAAATTGAAAAGCAAGTTCGGTTCAGTCTTCAAAAGAGGGTTCGGCATGGGTTATTTTTAACAATATAAAGCAAGTTCCATATTTAGAGGCCTGCGATGGCTCGGTCAGTAGGGCGTTGGGCTCGTAATCTGGAGACCCCAGGATCGATTCCCGGGCCCGGCCGATTGATACACGCACTACTGGGGTATTTTCAACAAGTCCTTGCCTTAACGAATACATCGTATGACCTCCGTCGCTGATTAGCGCCAATTTGCAAGCATCAAAAGAGCGACGTTAAAATAATTAAAAAAAAAGTTCCATATTTCTTTCGGAACGACAATCCGAATCTTCTGAAACTATCAGCTCATGCGCCGTACGGCGGTAACATACACTCGATTTATCAAAAATTTTTTTTTTTAATTTTTGAAATAAATATATGATTTTTTAGGTTTTTTTAGTGGTAACTCAATTAAAAATAGAAAAAGTTCAATTTTTTAGTATTAATTACCTGATGAATAACTCAATATTTCTCGAGAATTAGATGTTTTTTAAATTACTCGTGACGAATTCTTTTATTAATTTATTATTAAAAAACTATGCGGGTTCAATTAAAAATAGCTATTATTTCAAAAAGTGCAATTAAAAATAGGTTGATTAACATTTTATTTGTTACATATGAATAATCCTTGCAGGCTGGTTAAGGGGGGTTATTTCGTATTTCTTATTCTTCATTATCTGCATGTATGTTGGACTTAAAGCATTAGCTTGGTGAAACTCATCTTGTGTGCATACCTTTTATAATATAAATGATTGCAAGAGGTCTATATCTCTAGAAATATAGCTGTCATCAATTAAAATTTTTATAATTGCAAGTGTCAAAGAAATCGAAAAAATTTTTTCTGATATTTAATATTGATAAATGTACGTATTTATAATGGTGTAAAATTATTACTTACTAAAATTTACACATATTTTTCTAAAACAATTGCATATTATGTTCTCTATAAACTGGTATAATTAGTTTATTGGTTAAATGACATTATTTTACATAAATTTTCGTGTTTTATTGACATTTTTTGGAATTATTTTATTATGATTAAAAAAAATATTTTAATTTGATTCAGTTCAAGGGTAATCATTAAATTTTTAATTAGTTACATTAGCATTATTAATACAATGCTTTACATGTTTTATTGTTTACAGCAATCCAAAGTATAATATTGCGGTTATTGTAAAGTCCGATGTCTAGTGCTGAAGTGGTGGAGAGTTCTGTTGATCCCCCTAGTAAAAAGCGACGTATTGCCAATACGGCAAGAGGTGTTGGAAGCCTCTTAAATATTGCAGGAATGGCAAAAAATGGTTCAGAATCTGTTCATCTACAGTCAGATATAGATGAAGGACTTTATTCTCGTCAGTTATATGTTTTGGGTCATGATGCTATGCGTCGTATGGCAAGTTCTGATGTTCTTGTTTCTGGACTTGGTGGTTTAGGTGTTGAAATAGCCAAAAATGTTATTCTTGGTGGAGTTAAGTCTGTTACCTTACATGATAATAAACTCTGTCAAATTGAGGACTTGGGATCTCAGTTCTACTTAAGTAAAACTTGTATTGGTAAGGTTGATTTTATGAAATTAATTACAATTGTATTTAAGAGTTTATTTATATGTCTATATATTTTTAAATAATTCATCAATATTGGAGACAAACTGAATAAGACAAGATGTTGATCGTAAATATGTAATTTATTTTGCAATTGTTATTTTTAAATTATGTTTAAAATTAAATTGAATATTTGAAGAATTTTGCAAATGAATCAAATTTGTATTATAATAATATTAATATTGAAATTTTATTTGTATTAATTAGAGATTCAAATTATTCAAAAGTAGAAGTGTCACTAATCATTAAGGTTTTGTTGGAAATTAGCTGGAAACAAATTTTGTTACTACTTTATAATAGAAAATTGAAGTCTTTTTCCTTATCAGAATTAAATGTTTATACAAATGATAGGACAAATTTGATATTTAAAATATAAAGTTTTGCATTTCAAATATGATTTGAATTTAAATAACAATATTTTGTGTGCGAAATTTAAAGTGCAAAGTTATGTAAAAATTTATTCCAATGTGTATACAAAGTTTATCCCATATATGTGAATTTTATGTAAACAAATAATTTTTCAATCCTGAATATTTTATTTGTTTATTAATTTTAAAGTATGCTAACACTTATATTATTCTAGCTATTAATAATAATATAAAAGCTATTTAACAATTAAAATTATCAAATAAAAAATAGAAGATTGCCATATTCTAATCTACAATCTAATATTATAAAAAGTTTCAAGGTCAAGAATTTTAAATTACACCATAGCAAAAGTGCAATGTTCTCATGATTTTATTTAAATTTTAATGTAAATGATTAATTTGTATAAAAACAGTATTTCCAATTTATTATTCATCAATATTCAATCAATTATTATCAATATTTAATTAATAATTTTGATATGGTAATATAACATGATTTTATTAATTGTTTTTTGTTTTTTTAAGTAATTTTTTTTAATAGTAGTTTATTTTTAATCATTGTTTTTTATTTGAGCATGAAACAATTGGGATATATTAATACAATATTAATATGCAAATGGAAAAATAGTCAAGTTAAATAATTAATACATAATCACAGTTATGTATTTAGCATATAGATTTTCCTTTTGCGAAAGTATATTTATTTTTGTAATTATTAGTTTACAGGTATTGACTATTTATTAAAATTGCAGATTTTTAAGACGTATAATGGTCCAAATTATTCTATGCACTATTTTTTATTAGATTTAAACTTTGCAAGTAGATCCTTTTATATAGCCAATAAATACACGGGAGTATAAAAGGTGCTATTGAGATTTTGCGAATATATCATTTAGTATGTTGTTCTATATTCTTTTGTTTGACTGATTAACAGCATGAAGTGATTGCATCTTTCTTCATAGAACTCATTAAGTAAGATACTTACCATGATGCCGTCTATCGACTCTGCATATAATAAGTGTTTTGTTTTAATGTAAAACATCAATATTATATCAAGGCTGATACACAACATCATAATAAGAGATTGTTATTTACTGAATGAATATACCTCAATGCTTTATATGAATTAATAGTTTGGAATCAATGAATCATATACACATGTATTAACTAAAAATTTATATTATTGTCACTTTATGAAAAGTAAATACACTATAAAAAGAACTGAAATAAAAATAAAATATACAAATATTTCAGTTGGAAAATAACACATTTTTTCAGAAAAGTGACATACATTATTTGGATTACATTTTTTGTTTGTTTTATTCTAACCAATCTTATGTAATACATAATCCAACTCTTAAATATCAAAAAACACCTTCTATGAAGGTTTAAAAATTTGCTAGTATGCTGTAATTTCAATCATATTTTTGCAATTGGTATTTAATTTATAAAAAGTTTTCTTTTGAAAAATAACACATTATTTTCATAAAAGCACACTACACAAAATTTATTTTACAATTTTTAGCTCTGTTATGTTTTATAGTAATAAATAAACAATAATATTTATATTAATATTCATATGTGCAAAATTAATTTCTTCATATTCAATAAAACAAAAATTTCTCTTTTTTATTGTTCTTAAATAAAATAATACTAGTATGTAATTATATATAATTATATTATATTACATTTTGATTTCAGTACTTTCTGCTGTGGTAACTTTTTCTAAAATAGGATACCAATTGCAAAAGTGTGTTTGGAATTATATCATACTTGTGAATATTTACACCTTCAAAGAAGTTTAAATTTAGAAAAGTCTTGACATTTTTAAAATTCTTTGAAAATCTGATTACAAACCGAATGTTTGAGATGCCTTTTTACAGCATATGCAACCTGATCATCAAAAGACAATCTTTTATCACTATAAATACCTAAATCCATAAACTTATCAACTCTATTCAAAACAATTTCATCAATTTTATAATGATATAAAAAGGTCTGTGACCCAGTCATCACACACAAGATACAAATTTATTGAACTCAGTTTTACCATATTTAATTGAGACCAATTGACTAAACTCTCAAGATCCCTCTGTAAGAAAGATGCATCCAAGGGAGGTTTAATCTAAAAATTTTCAGTGATTAAGGGGAGGCTAAAGCCTCACCCCCTTTTAGTTATCCGACTGTCTTTGTATTTCAAAGTTTTTATAAAATTGGCAAAACTAATTAACATTTGCTTTGGACAAATCGATAAATAATATTGATAGCTATGGCACTCTTCTATTTATTTAAATAATAATTATTATGTTAATCTAAAGTAATTTGGTAATCTCTAAGCTACAAACATTTTGAGGTTAGGTTTGAGCGCGTAAATAAGCCTTCGTATTTCAAAGTTTTCGGAAAAAATATTTACTTAATCGACTTAATGTTAAACGAAAAATGTTATAGCGCTCTACTATTCGTTTTTTACCTTAATCGATTTTACAATAGTTATAAATAAAGCAAAATATGTGATTTTTGCTTTAGCCTTCCCTTAACTGAATCAAAAGCCCTAGAAAAATCCGTATAAATAACGTCCATTCTAAAACGAATTATAAATAAATTTATTAAAAACTAATAAGTTTGTTAACATGGATCTACCTTTTACAAAACTGTACTATTCAACAATAATGTGGTCCATTATAGTATCCGGAAAACTGCATATATAATTAAAAATCTTGCTAATAGTTTCAAGCACAGATATAGGCCTGCATTTTGTTGTGCTATTTTGTTTCCTTCAGACTATAATTGCAAGAAAATATATTTTTAGAAAAGCTTTTTGTTATTACCATGCAATAAAATTTAATATAAACTAGCTAAAATCCTCACTTGCTCACGCTCGCTCGATGAAAAATCATTGTATAATAGATAATATTAAATTAAACTAAAAAATATTTTATTATTTAACTATATTCAATTATTATTTATTAAATTTTACCCATATAGATTTATTATCATATGTATAATAATTAATGAATTTATTATTATTATACGATGAATTAAAATGATAATATTAAAAAAATAGAAATTATCTATAAAAATAATTATTTTTGTATGAAATAGAGTTTAATTATTATTGCAATAGCACTTTTCATAAAGGAATTATTATTGATTTTTTATTGTGATGTGATATGTATACATCCTTTACAAATAATTGATTTATTTATTTAGCAGTACTTATTAATTTGTGTGTTATTGGTAATTTGGTAATAGCACTTTTTATACACTGAGAAAAAAATTATAATAAATATTAAAATAATCTATATTAAAAATTACTATATTGTATAAGAAAAGTGTGACATCTCAGCAATATAATAATTTTTGCTATGTTACATAGTAAAATTTAGATATAATATCTTTTAATATCCAATATCGTAATTTTTGATATTCAATATAGTAATTTTTATTATATAAGGCAGCAAATTTTATTATTTAATTTGATATTTTTTAAATGCGAATTTAAGGAAGTAGAAATGAATTATATTTTGTTTTTAATTGATTCGAAATAGAATGTATATATTGGGGGAATTCCTTTTGTCAATTAAGTACTACAGAAACGTTTATTTATGCAATTTTTATTCACTCGCATATATTTATTCATTACACTTATTAGTCACAAACTTAAATATTATTTCAATCGCTATCATTGCAATACGCTGAACGGAAGATACATTTTCGCACAATAACTAAATATCTTGTTGTTTCTTATATACTAATTGACACATTTTTGAGCATTTGCGAGAAGAACTGGAAAAATAGAAAATTTTATACACGCCACCTATTGGACGAACGGAGTAATTAGAATAGCCTTAAATTAAAAAGTCGTCTCAAAACAATTGAATACTGAAAAAGAAATGAACGTATACGCGTATATAAAATATTTCTACAATACTTGTTATACAAATTTTAATATATGTAGTATGTACATTTCACTATATAGGATGTAAGAACTTTTGTTATTTTGATATTAAAATTTGCTTAACTATTTACGTAAAATTGATTATAATATTACATATTAAATATTGTAAAACTTTCTTTTATAAATTTTACTACAGTACAATTTTTACTATCTAATATAGCAATTTTTGTTAGTGTTAGTTATATTTGATAAGTGATGTTGGATACATTGCTATACTTAAAGTAATATTTATTATAAATGTAACAAAATCTCTCATAATTTTAGAATGTCACAGTTTTCCTACATAAATACCTATAAAAAAAGTCAAACACTATGTCTAATTATTCCTTTGGGTGCCGCAATCATATTGAATTAAAAAAAATTAATTTTTATAAACAACTTAAAAAAATATAACATAATTTATACTTAAATCGTCATTTAAACAGTATAAAATTTTAATATAATGTGGATGTGGATAATATCATTTAATATTTACTTAATGAACTGAATTTTCCTGAATTTCTGAGAATTGATCTACTACTTACATCGTACATTCTAGTAATGTTGTTAATATCTCTTAGTTTATTAACAAAGTTTTTATAAATTTATAATAATTACTATATATCTTGGAAGGTCCATTACGAAATTAAAAAAAATCATTTCTTTCTGTAGATGATTTCCAGGTCCCTAATGTTACCTTCAGGTTAACGGGGCAACATCTACTGAAAGGCCTATAACGAAATAAAAAAAAAAAAAAATATTTTCTTCCTGTAGTACATGTCCAGGTCCCTAATGTTACCTCCAGGTCATCGAGGCAATATCTACTGAAAGACCTATTACGAAATAAAAAAAAAATTTTCTTCCTGTAGAAGATGCCCAGGTCCCTACTGTTACCTCCAGGTCAACGGGGCATCATCTACTGGAAGGCATATTACGAAATCAAAAAAAAAATTTTTTCTTTCTGTAGAAGATGTCCAGATCGGTAATGTTACCTCCAGGTCATCGGGGCAACATCTACTGAAAGACCTATTACGAAATAAAAAATAGTATATTACATACCATGGCCAGTAAACTAAGAAATGTCTCGGATCACATGTAATTGTCGGCCGAGGCAAAGCCGAGGTTGACGAACATGTGATCCGAGGCTTTCTTTTTTACTGGCCAAGGTGTGTATACTATTTTTCTGCTCGACGTTGCCGGAAAACGGCAACTTCAATTCGCGCATCGGCCGGGAAGTTGCCGCTTTCCGGCCGAAGGGCAGAAAAAAATTTTTTCTTCCTGTAGAAGATGTCTAGGTCGGTAATGTTACCTCCAGGTCATCGGGGCAATATCTACTGAAAGACCTATTACGAAATAAAAAAAAATTTTCTTCCTGTAGAAGATGTCCAGGTCCCTACTGTTACCTCCAGGTCGACGGGGCATCATCTACTGGAACCCATATTATGAAATTAAAAAAAAATATTCCCTTCCTGTTGATGATGTCCAGTCCTTAATGTTACTTTCAGTTATAACTGATCGAGATAAACAAATAAATAACCGTTTTAAATAATCGAGGTTAAACCATTTAAAAAAGTAATTTAACACCTATAAAAAAGTTAAACACTATTTTTAATTAGTCCGTGTGGTTCCGCGATCACTTTCATTAAAAAAAATTCATTTTTTCGAAAATCCAAGAGAGATATAAGAAGAGTTAAAAAATAAAAAGTCTGCCTGTACGGACGTACGGACGTACGCTCAGACTTAAACTTTAAAACCATTAAAAAATTAATTAAATACCTATAAAAAAAGTCAAACACTATGTCTAATTATTCCTTTGGGTGCCGCGATCATATTGAATTAAAAAAAAATTAATTTTTACAAACTATTTAAAAATATATAACATAATTTATACTTATATCGTCATTTTGACAGTATAAAATTTTAATATAATGTGGATGGATTTATCTCTCCGCACCCCTTTTCACCCTAATTTGTTCGTTCTACATACCTTATATATATCAGTATTTATGTTTGTCTTTTTCAAAAAAATGTAGTGCTTAGTTTGCAAGTGCATATGATTATGAATGTGATTACTTTTATTGGATTGATTTTGATAAAAACTTGACAATTTACCTAAATTACCGTTTTAACCCCCCATCCCGTCTCCCTATCCCTTAATTCGTCTAATGCTTTCACATTAGACTTTTTCGTAAAAATAAGTTGTTCTTTTTATTATGTTGCTGTATTTACAAATAAATATATTTTCATATGAATAAAACACATAAAAGAAAACATTTAACTAGAGGGGTCGAAGTATGTAAAAGCTATACTTTTACATTCCAGGCACAATTGTTAAATGTTAAAAAAAATAAACGAATATAATATTTAGAAGTTACTATAAAAATGAATTTAGCCAAAGACATAATTTTTACAAACTACATAAAGATAATAATAAAATTAAATCTTAGTAATTATTATATTAATTTTTTACAATTATATTATATTTTATTATTTGTATTAAATTATAATAAAATTATTCTTCATTCTGTACTATTCTTCTGTTTTGCAGCCCGATTCATACACTTATAAAAATGTCTTCTTTTATCCAGTACCTTATGATCTATCTAAATTAAATTAAAGCTGACTACTTACAATTCTCATTTTGTATTATATGAATATGCAGTAGAAAAAGAGAAAGATATTTATATCAAGTAGTATTTAGATGTCAAAAGTGTATAACACTATCCTGCTCTTGTCATGATTAAACTTATATTCATTTTATAGAATAAAGTTTAATAATTAAAGTCATATAGAAAAAAGTTTTATAATTGTAAGACGAACATTTTCTCTAAATTCATTATGTACGTAAGAATAGTATTTTTGGAAATAATGTGCATAAACCAATTGTACGAAATTGTAAAACGCTCCATATCTTTAACAATTTATGAGCGATGCAGCTAAAACTAGGGCTACAAATTTCTATAATTATAGCAAATATACATTGTAAATTTCAACTTAATCGATTAGAAATTGGCAGAGTTATTTTGTTCACCGGATTCCATACATATACACATCCGTACATACATTTTAGGGAGAGATTTCCATGAGTTCTAAGATGCATAAATTTTATTTTTATAGAAAATATATATTTTTGTATGTATCACATATTTTGCGATGATGAAAATCTAAGGCAGTTCCGTGTACGATCGTGCCTAATAAGAAAAAAAAGAACAAATAAAACAAAAAATTAAAAAAAAAGAGAAAAGAACAAAAAATTAAACAAAACAAAAAAGAAACAACTCTGCCACAGTATGTTCCAAGCCCGTGATTAAAAGAGAAGGGATTTTCAAAATCTTTCACTCGAGAGAAAGGGTTTTTTGTTTACTCCATTATAAGGGTTGTTTTAGAATTTATTGTAATTTAGACAGAAAATTTGGACTCAGCTTCGAAAAGTAAGCCAAAAATATGTAATTGCACTTTAAAATAAATAAATAATTCTTAATTTTTATTTCATTTTAGGAGTTGTTTTTTGGGTTAACTGTACTTTTGATATTATATTTAGATTCAGCGCTTAAAAATACCCCGGAAATCTGTATTTACACTTTAAAATCAATAAAAATTGAATACCGTATTTGAAGGGGTTGTTCTTTTATTTTACCCCATTATACAGGTTGTTTGAGGGTTTATTAACATTTTGCTATAAAATTTAAATTCAGCGTCGAATAGTACCCCGAAAATGTGTATTTGTACTACAAAATAAATAAAACTTGAATACCATATTTTTTTTGTATTTATTGTATTTTCGACATTAGATGTGGATTCAGCACCGAAAAACAACATCCGGCCATCACTTGTTATATAAGGATACATATATATTGTAACAGGGTCGGTTTATACGTCAGGAGGGTTATACTCGTCCTGTGCATATATCCAATGCACAGGAAATTACCGCAATACCGTGATCAGCTGTCTCACTATACAGCTGGTAAATCGGTAAAATTACCTTTCGAAACGACCGGAGCTAGCCTCAAGCTCCGAGTGACGTTGTTGGCCCTGTGTACAATGTACGCACTTACCTAGTACACACTTATTCCTCCTCGATACTCGTGCTCGGCTTCTCAGATATGTGTCGTGCGAAGCAATGCACGACACCCGCGGGGCATGGCGGTATTCGCCTTCGGGATAGGGAGTGATTGCCGGTTAACTAATTATTACTCGAAATTAAAGATAATTAATTAATTTATTAAATGAAATGCAAAGTGAAAAATACTACAATAAGACGTGCCAAGGCAAGGTTAAACCTTGGCTCAAAACAAATAAAGCTATTCGCGTAATCTATAAAAATATACAATACACGGTTACGTGTGCGTGTGTGCGCCCGCCGCTATATATGTGTCGAGACACGCTGTCTCGATCTACTCGGGAACGAGGTTAGGTTTGCCAGGTACGGGTTACCTGGCTTCGCAGTAAATTACGCCAATCGTAATCGCGCCGGAGTGTGAAGCACTCCGGTTCGCCGTAAGCGTGATCTATTGAGCGAGAGAGAATGTCGCGACGAGAGCGGCTAACCTCTCGTATGATTTACGCGTCGGGATACCGCGCGTATCCCGTCGCCGATCTTCGCACGCGTACCGATGTATATAAATACGGCGCCGCCTGGCCAGGACTTACTTGTATGCTATCGGGGACCTAGTGAACTTCGTTCCTTGTCCTCTCTCTACCTCGTGGACTCTCTACTACGTCCTCCGCCTATCTCTCTCTCTCTTTCTCGCCTTCGATTTCTCGTCCGGGAGTTGACGCGTCACGGGATTCTCTCGGTCGCGTCTTCTTGTCTCTCTCACCGACGAGACGATACTGCCGGTGTGTCGTACACGCCGGCTCTCCGACGCGCTCGCGCATGCGCCTTACGCGTCTTCGACGGTAAACTCACGCGATCGGTACGATTTTCGTCTCGCGTGGATCGTTTACCGTTACAATATATACTTGTAGAAAGAGAGAGGGAAAATATCGCGAACTAAAATAATATACTCACAAGGAGAGCGTCAGGCCTGCGGGAAACGGATCTTTACCAAACTCTAGGACATGATTTCTACTATAAAAATATGAAGAAAGCTGAAGTTCCGTATGCCAATGCCATGTTTTACGGACTTTATAAGCAAAAAACGAAAAATTTCGCAAGAAATAGTCTTGACTTTGGTCGCTTGTAACTCAGAAACAAAAAGAGATATGCATTCAAACTTAAGTTCAGAAGAAAGCTGAGATCAAATAGATTGGATTTAAAAAAAAAGAAGCTCAAATATCTTGATTTGGTTGAAAGTTATGAAAGAAATAGAAATTTAACGATTTTTTGACGAATATTTTGAATTAAAAAATCTGTTGAGTTTCAAGCTAAATTATCTTCTTATTCTTCTTTCTTCCATAACTTTCAACCAAATCAAGATATTTGAGCTTCTTTTTTTTAAATCCAATCTATTTGATCTCAACTTTCTTCTGAACTTAAGTTTGAATGCATATCTCTTTTTGTTTCTGAGTTATAAGCGACCAAAGTCAAGACTATTTCTTGCGAAATTTTTCGTTTTTTGCTTATAAAGTTCGTAAAACATGGCATTGGCATACGGAACTTCAGCTTTCTTCATATTTTTATAGTAGAAATCATGTCCTAGAGTTTGGTAAAGATCCGTTTCCCGCAGGCCTGACGCTCTCCTTGTCAGTCAACGGGACTGGTATGGCGCTATAAATAAATTATTAATTGTTTATTAAATAAAACGCTGTTGCGTGAAGTGGTACCACTTACTTCCAGAGTGACCAGTTGGCGATTTTTTTTCCTTTTCTCTCTTACGTATATTGATGTTTATTAAGCAAGAGCAACAAGGAGAAAAAGTCGCCATCTGGCAACCCTGCTTACTTCCTCAAGTTCGATGCTGTAATCGTATAACGATCAGCTGGCCGGTCGCTCTCTCTCTCTCTCTCTCTCTCTCTCTCTCTCTTGCTCGATCGCTTGCTCTTCTTGCGGTATCGGACGGATTGTCTGTTCGCCCGTGCACCGAGGTTGTGTGGCTGCAGGCCGATTCACGGTGTTGCACCACTCACTGCAAATGCAGGATCGGCCTGCAGTCAAAATACACACGCGAAACGCTCGGTAAAATACAGCACGGCGAACGCAGAACACGGGACGCGGGGGGATCACTTGCCGCATGTGAAGGCGGCTATCTCTCTTCTAAGCGCGCGCGAATCTTCCCCTCACCTCTTTAATCAGGTGCGCACGCGAAGTCGATCTCGCCCATGTTACCACGACGAACCAAGCCGAGCCGAATCTCGTCGGCCCGAGCCAGAGATTAGTAGAAAGAGATTGCCGATCCAATGTTAAAAAGTCGATATAGAAACGACAGCGATACCACCTAGCTGCTGCTGCTCGAAGCTTTCGCACGATTTGAAGTACGAAGAGGCGGGGTATACCCATTGATTCCGATATACCGGTGGGGAGTATGAACTCGACTAGCGAAGCAGGGGGTAACGAGAACCAGACCCGTATGACCATGGTTCAAATCACCTGACTCCTAAAAAATTTGTTTTTTCCTTGTGCTTAATAAAATCAAATAATTATAATTATAAAATTAAAAATTAAAAAAAATTTAAAACAGTAGACATTAAAATAAATAAATACTTAATCGTAAGCTTCCCACCAGGGGGCACAACTTAAATATAAGTTTCTCAAAGGGTCTCGGTTTCAAAACTCGTGATCTTGATTTTTTTTTAAGTTATTTAATTTATTTAATTATTTGATACGTTTATATTACATAATTTTAATATTTATTATTAAGTTACTCAGTTGGCACCCTCCTATTTGACTAGGTTATGCCAGGCACTTGGGTATTCCCTTTGCGCCCTGTTTTCCATTTCCCATCTTTAGCCCCCCGAAGTGTATAGCAATGTTGCCACACTTGGGTGAGCCTTCTTATGGGTCCTTGGTTTTTTTTTTTTTTCAATCGGGCACCGCCCAGAGACCCTGCCAAACAGCAAGTATTCTCTGGACATCCCAACTGGATATATCTCCTGAATCAATTAGAAATTCACCTGTGAGGCGCCATCTTCTTGTCATGATTCTGGGGCATTCACATAAGATGTGTAGAGGTGTTTCGTTTGCCTCCTTGCACATTCGGCATAATGGATCTGTTTCCAGTCCCATTTTATACCTATGGTATCGCAAATCTCCATGTCCAGTAAGTATGTCCATTAGCTTGCGAGCTGTCTTTCTGCTAAGTTTCCTAAGCCCTTCTTCCCAGTGTCCGCTTATTGCGTTTCCGAGTGCGGCTTTAGCTTGTCTGCATCCTGCAGTTTTTACCCAAGCACTTTGGTGTTCCTTCACCAGCCATTCCTTTAGTAATTCTATAAGGTGGCTATGTGGCATCTTCACCATCATGCTTGGTTCCGCATGTTTTCCATTTGTACCTATCTTTGCTAGGTCATCGGCTATCTCGTTACCACGTATACCTACATGACTTGGTATCCATGTTAGCGTTAGCCGCTTATTCAACTCTGCCAGTCTATTTAGTGTCTTATGACATTCCCAAATTAGTCTGGACTTAGTGGTGTGACCATTCAGACTCTGTAACACAGTTCTGCTGTCCGAGTAAATGTATATCTCTTCGTCTTTGCAATTCTCCTGTGCCGCTTTAGCACATTGCAGGATTGCAAATGTTTCCGCTTGGGAAATGGTATTGTATTCCTTTAAGGAATATATCCTACCCTTCCCATTTTTTCTGCAGTATACCCCTGCTCCGACTCCCCGGATATTCTTGGACCCATCAGTATACCAGAGTTCTTTGCCCTCCGGCACCCTAACACGTCCTTGACTCCAGTCATCTTTGCTAGGCAGACTGACTCTGTATCTCTTATCGAATAGGAACTCAGTGCTGCATCTATCAGTTCCCTCGTATAAGTTCTCTCTTAGATTTCGCGGGAGCGTACTTAGGAGTCCCCTGTCCGCCCGTCGATCTAAGAGATTTCTAACTCTTAAGTATCCTTTTATGGCTTCTGACTTAAGAGTGAGCTGAAAGGGCTCAATATTCGTTATGACCCCCATAGCTTGTACTGGCGTGGTTCTTAGAGAATTGGTGATGCAGCGCAGGACCAATCCTCGTACCCTTTCCAGCATTTGGTTCGCAGTTTTCAAACCTGCTCGCTTCCACCAAATCACTGCCGAATACGTGAGTTTTGGTTTCAGAATTGCTGTGTAAATCCACATCATGGTTTCTGGTTTAAGACCCCAGTTCAAGTGCAGAGCTCTACGTGTTTGCCATAGTACTCTTATAACTTTATTACACTGGTTCTCAAGGTGCTCTTTCCAGTTTAACTTACTGTCAAGAATGACACCTAGATATTTAGCTTTTTCTTTTATTTCTAGCCGTTTTCCTCCATATTCGAGGTGTTTTATGCTTGTTTTCCACTTATATTTACGTGTAAACACCATAACTTCCATTTTTTCCGGGTTAACCGATAGTCCACCTCCTTGGCACCACTTATATACCTTATTCAAGGCATTTTGCATGATGTCAAATAGTGTTTCTAAAAATGGTCCTCTAACTATTATTGCTAGATCATCTGCATATCCTACAACCTCACATCCCGTGTTGGTTAGTAGGCATAATAGTGTGTTCATTACAAGATTCCAGAGGGATGGGGAAATAACCCCCCCCTGTGGGCATCCCGTGTTCACCCAGCCAGTTACCTTGGTGTTACCCTTGGTCATTACCAGCTTTCTGTTTGATAACATGAGTTCGACCCAGTCAGTAACTGGCTGAGCTATTCCATGTCTCCTCATTGCCTCCTTGATTACTCTTTTGGAGGTATGGTTGAAAGCTCCTTCTATGTCTAAAAAGACCACTAGAGCGAAGCCTCCGTTTTCAATTTGTTCTTCAATCAGGTTCACTATTTTGCACAGAGCAGTCTCAGTAGAGTGTCCTGCTCTGTACGCATACTGATCCCTATGAAGTGGTCGTTCTTTTAAAGGTTTACCTTTAATATGTCTGTCTATGAGCCTTTCCATTGTCTTCAGCATAAACGATGTAAGACTTATAGGACGGAAGTCTTTAGGAGAAGTATAGCTCCCCTTACCTGCTTTCGGAATGAACGTCACTCTCGTTCCCTTCCAACTTTCTGGAATATGGCATAATTCCAGACTTGCCCTAATAAGTCTGGTCATTGGACGAATAATGCACTCCCCCGCCCTTTGTAATAGTGCGGGGTAAATACCATCCAGTCCTGGTGACTTATATGGCCCAAAAGATCCGATGGCCCACCTGACTTTGTCCTCTGAGGCAATTTCGGTCCCCAGCACACTGCATGATCCGGTTTGGCTCACCGCATGCTGGTTTCCCGTTCCGTAGTCGTTTGACTCATGAACTTCCATCGCCCCTTCCCCTTCTTTCGAGAAATCCGGGTAGAAGGATTCGATCAGGCGGTACAACGTTTCTTCGTCCGTCATGGTGTATTTCCCATTTGGCAGTTTAAGTGCTCCCAATATAGCTTCCGGATTTTTTGACAAGATCTTGTCCAACCGGGCTGCCTGTGAGCCTTTTTCTATGTCGCTGCAAAAGTTGGCCCATGATTCTGCTTGTGCCTTCCTAATTGCTGCTCGATAGCTGTCTCTTTTACTTGCGTAATGATTCCACTCGTCTGCTGTACCTTTTTTTTGGGCCAGCTTATAGGTTCTCCTTACTTGTTTCTTGAGACACTTTAGGTTCTCGTTCCACCAGTAGGTTTTATCTCGCTTACCCACCAATGTGGGTCTACAGTTGTTCTCAAAAGCTGAGATAATTCCTTTATTTAGTTTATCAGCAGCTTCTTCAAGCTCCTTCCAGTTTCTTATATGTTCTGGAAAATTTGCTAGTGAGCTGCTTATTTCTTCCTTGTAGGTTATCCAATTTGTCTTCTTCGGTTTCCTGGTCCATGTTCTAGGATTTGTACCAGGTCCCACTAACTCGAAAACAATTTTGGCATGATCAGATAGTGTCGGTTCATCAGATACCCTCCACCTCTTGATCCTATTTGTAATTTCTCCAGTACATAACGTGATGTCCAATACTTCTGCTCTAAGTTTATTACAGAATGTTGGCGTTGTACCAGTGTTTAGAATATCTAGTTTGGTTGTGGCTAGATATTCTACCAGTTCCTCTCCTCTCCTATTGATGTCTGTGCTCCCCCACAGTATGTGATGTGAGTTAGCGTCACAGCCTATTAGGAGCGGTAAGTTTTTACTCTCACAGAAGGTAATTAACCTTTTAACTTCCGTGGGTGGATTTACCTCTCCATCATATGGAAAGTACGCTGAGGCAATGACTGTGTTTCCAATGCCCTCTGATTCCGTCCTCACCGCTGTCAGGTCTCTTGTACAGAAATCCATCAGCGGGGTTACATTTACTCCCTTAGTGATGATACACGTTCTGGGCGTCTCAGCTTGCATGTCCCTGTAACAAACAAGCCCCTTTCCCCTTAAACCCTTGATTGTTCCTCTCACCGTCCATGGTTCCTGGACCAGTGACAGGCCTGTGTGCATCTCTGCCAAACCCTTACGCAATAGTGCAGAAGAGTCTTTGCAGTGATGCAAGTTAATTTGTGAGATTTGCAGCGCCTTGAAGGTCATTATTTCGATCTTCCCGGCACTGCTGCCTCTTTATCAGACTCCGCTACCGCCGGCGCGTGTACTTTGAAAGTGACACGCTCCAGTGAGTAGAAGGGTCTGCAATCTAGAGCCTGAAGGGCTCTAGCTTGGGACTCCGGCATCTGCACCAGAAGAAAGTTGTCCTTCGCTGCAGCACCGTCGGTAGCCCCCTTGTCGCATTTTACGACCCGCCATGTTGCGGTATTTAGCGTCGGATTGTACCGCATCAGCCTCTGAAGAACCAGCTCCGTGGGTTTCGGTGCTCCCGGTATCCACGCGCTGGCCTTCACCAGCCTCTGCAGCACCTCCGTTCCGCTGACTGTCAGAGCAGGACCCCGCCAAGATTTTAGTCCGGGCACGATCCCACTCAGCCAATCCGCGGACCGTTGATCCTCTGCTATAATCACAAACACTCCCCCCCTGCAGAAGGACGCAACAAACTTTGGCAGCTGCTCAGGAGGAAGGACATCTGTCTCCTCCTCCAGAGCATTCCTGAAGTCTTCAAACTGTCCTGTAGTAAGAAGCACCTCAGGATATTCTGCTGATGTCACGACCCTCGACAGAGGGTTCGTTCTCTGTGCTGTTGTAAGTCCCACACTACATTTCGGCTTTTCAGCACTCTGAGTGTTACTTACTTGTGCCGGCTTGTTTTTATGCCGTTTTTGTGTCCGCGGGTCCTCTGGCGGCGTGTCCTTCCCTCTTTTCCCCATAAGAGGCGTTGAGGGAGGTCTCTCCGCGCTTTGAGCCCGCATTTCTTGCTTTCTGAGCTTTCGCCTGCGGTTTTTCTCCGCATAGCGTCCACTCGTCCAGCTTCTTCCTTCATTGGTATCCATTGGCATTCCAGCTCCCGGTTTGGGATTGGACACCGTCAATGGCCCATCAGGATTTTTAAATTCAGTGGGTTGGTAAGCAGACATCCCACTGGGCGCCGCCTGCTCACCTACCTTTACTCCAACTACCGGTGACACCGAAGTTACCACCGGCAAATTGGTTGTGTTGAGAGTTGGGATCTCTCCAGGGTTTGTTGACACTTTTGGGCTAGCATCCGAATAGCCCGTTGCTTTTACAGGGAAGGACATATCATGGATTTTTAAGGGGGGTTTTTGATTTGTGTTAAGTGTTTATGTCTGTGGCTCCCTACGAGTGTCCCCCCTCGTCATCCGAACAGCCCTCGCAAAACAGGCAGCGACCCACTTCGGTCCTACTATAGGAAAGCCCCCCACCCGAAGCAGTAGGGTCCCATCCGGTCACTATCCGGCACTACTACCCCTGGCGCGATTATACACTGACTGATAGGGCAGCCAGGCTTTGCTAGTTAGGCCAGCCCGGGCCCCTGTACTATTCAGCGGCCTAGGAGTGTCTCAACCTAGTTTATCCTAGGGTGCCTCCATGGGTACCCCACCCGTCCGCTTGAGCAGTCTTACTACGAGGAAAGAACACCCCCCGAGAGCCCCAGTGTGAGAAGGTGTTTGTGTGTGTGTGAGTGTCTGTTTGTGTCATGTGAATGTGTATAGGTATAGGTGTAATGATCACTGATAAAGTCCCAGCGTGTCCATCCATAACCCGCGCGGAGCATACCCGTTTATAGGGATCTCCTCTTTCACCAGCGAGCCCGTTTATAGAGCTGCCTCTTACAAGCGCTTGGAAAGAGCCGTTTATAGGCCTCCCATTCATACCTCTGAGACCCTACCAGTAATACATGAGTGTAAATGATGTGTTGTGTGTCATTCCGTGTCCTGGATAGGAGCCCTTACGTGGGAATCCCTTCCGGGCCAGAAAGGCCACGGTTTTTTAGAGAGATGTTACTCTTCTATCCCTCCCCAATTACACTGTTTCCAGTGACTTCCGGGCTTGGGACCGGCTTGCTGAGGTTCACCCGTGGCTACTAGATTTCACCACAAATGAACCTCATCAGGGCTGGGTTTAATTTTAATAAATAATTGATAAATATCTATTTTAATAATTACTTATATAATAGATTTTATCATAAAAATAATAATAACAAATATAAAACAATTTTTAAATAAAAAATTAAGGAATATATTATTTAATAAACATTATAATTTGCATATTAAAAATAATTAGCTTAATAATTAAGTTTAATAAAAGAGTAATTATAAGTTTGTTGTATAAATTTAAAAAAAAAAGTTAATTAATTGATACTATAATAAAATTATAAGTAACTTGAATAAATAACTTAAATGAACTACTTATTTATTGTAGTTTTACTGTATTTTTAAATAATTCAGGACCCCGCCAAGATTTTAGTCCGGGCACGATCCCACTCAGCCAATCCGCGGACCGTTGATCCTCTGCTATAATCACAAACACTCCCCCCCTGCAGAAGGACGCAACAAACTTTGGCAGCTGCTCAGGAGGAAGGACATCTGTCTCCTCCTCCAGAGCATTCCTGAAGTCTTCAAACTGTCCTGTAGTAAGAAGCACCTCAGGATATTCTGCTGATGTCACGACCCTCGACAGAGGGTTCGTTCTCTGTGCTGTTGTAAGTCCCACACTACATTTCGGCTTTTCAGCACTCTGAGTGTTACTTACTTGTGCCGGCTTGTTTTTATGCCGTTTTTGTGTCCGCGGGTCCTCTGGCGGCGTGTCCTTCCCTCTTTCCCCATAAGAGGCGTTGAGGGAGGTCTCTCCGCGCTTTGAGCCCGCATTTCTTGCTTTCTGAGCTTTCGCCTGCGGTTTTTCTCCGCATAGCGTCCACTCGTCCAGCTTCTTCCTTCATTGGTATCCATTGGCATTCCAGCTCCCGGTTTGGGATTGGACACCGTCAATGGCCCATCAGGATTTTTAAATTCAGTGGGTTGGTAAGCAGACATCCCACTGGGCGCCGCCTGCTCACCTACCTTTACTCCAACTACCGGTGACACCGAAGTTACCACCGGCAAATTGGTTGTGTTGAGAGTTGGGATCTCTCCAGGGTTTGTTGACACTTTTGGGCTAGCATCCGAATAGCCCGTTGCTTTTACAGGGAAGGACATATCATGGATTTTTAAGGGGGGTTTTTGATTTGTGTTAAGTGTTTATGTCTGTGGCTCCCTACGAGTGTCCCCCCTCGTCATCCGAACAGCCCTCGCAAAACAGGCAGCGACCCACTTCGGTCCTACTATAGGAAAGCCCCCCACCCGAAGCAGTAGGGTCCCATCCGGTCACTATCCGGCACTACTACCCCTGGCGCGATTATACACTGACTGATAGGGCAGCCAGGCTTTGCTAGTTAGGCCAGCCCGGGCCCCTGTACTATTCAGCGGCCTAGGAGTGTCTCAACCTAGTTTATCCTAGGGTGCCTCCATGGGTACCCCACCCGTCCGCTTGAGCAGTCTTACTACGAGGAAAGAACACCCCCCGAGAGCCCCAGTGTGAGAAGGTGTTTGTGTGTGTGTGAGTGTCTGTTTGTGTCATGTGAATGTGTATAGGTATAGGTGTAATGATCACTGATAAAGTCCCAGCGTGTCCATCCATAACCCGCGCGGAGCATACCCGTTTATAGGGATCTCCTCTTTCACCAGCGAGCCCGTTTATAGAGCTGCCTCTTACAAGCGCTTGGAAAGAGCCGTTTATAGGCCTCCCATTCATACCTCTGAGACCCTACCAGTAATACATGAGTGTAAATGATGTGTTGTGTGTCATTCCGTGTCCTGGATAGGAGCCCTTACGTGGGAATCCCTTCCGGGCCAGAAAGGCCACGGTTTTTTAGAGAGATGTTACTCTTCTATCCCTCCCCAATTACACTGTTTCCAGTGACTTCCGGGCTTGGGACCGGCTTGCTGAGGTTCACCCGTGGCTACTAGATTTCACCACAAATGAACCTCATCAGGGCTGGGTTTAATTTTAATAAATAATTGATAAATATCTATTTTAATAATTACTTATATAATAGATTTTATCATAAAAATAATAATAACAAATATAAAACAATTTTTAAATAAAAAATTAAGGAATATATTATTTAATAAACATTATAATTTGCATATTAAAAATAATTAGCTTAATAATTAAGTTTAATAAAAGAGTAATTATAAGTTTGTTGTATAAATTTAAAAAAAAAAAGTTAATTAATTGATACTATAATAAAATTATAAGTAACTTGAATAAATAACTTAAATGAACTACTTATTTATTGTAGTTTTACTGTATTTTTAAATAATTAATTTTTTTTAATTTATTCAACGTACGTACAAACCTTTTATTAAACTTATTAATAAATTAATTATTTTGAATATGTGAATTATAATTTTTGTAAATTCGTATATTCCTTAGTTTTTATATGTTTAAAATTTGATTTATATTAATTATTATTATCTTTATAATATAAATTCATATAATAATAATAACTATTTCAATAATTCAAGAATGAATTTCTAAAACATTCATTTAATAAAATAAACTGTATAATAATCTTTCAATTAATTGCTATAAATCATCTTAATGTTATTTAAAAACAATTAAAGTTGAACTTTCTTCAAAAGTTTTGAAGAATTATTATAATGATTATATTACTTTAACAATAAAAATATTAACGCGACAGTTTTCCACACTACCCTCGAAGTACTGCCAAAAGCGCGTTAGGTTTTTGTTTATTATATTTAAAATTAAATAAATCAATCATCGTATGCAACTTAAAAAAATAATCTACGATCTGATGAATTTATACAATGTAATTATATTTAATTGATTTAATTATTTTTAAATATAATTGTGGAACCTTCGCCAATAGCCCTATTTTAACCACCGGAGTCTCCACAGTCCTCCACAACTCGAAGAATATAAAACAATTTATATTTACATCATAAATACATAAATAGTAAATAATCAACTGAAACTCAAAAATAATGTTATTTATACTATTAAATGTACTAAAATATTACAAAAAAAAGAAGACTATTAAATTTTATTTAATTTTGCAGTAAAATGCGTTATAATTAAAGTTAAGAAAAGTTGAAAATTAAAAGAGCGATATAAAATTATTTTTGACTAGCGTTGTTACAAAACAAATACAATATTAAGTACACTATTTACATTAAAATTGGTAATGAAAAATTAAATTATATTAGTGTTTCACTTTCAAAACAATAATCTTTCGATAATCAAAAAACAAAATAACATACATGTGCATTTATTGAACATAATAATTAAATTTATAGTCAAATTTAACAAAAACAAAGATGGCTTTATTTGTAATTGAAAGAAGAATGTAATTATAATAGGAAACAAAATATGAAATTACGCAGCATTTATTAAATATTTACAGACCTATTGTTAAAATTGTAGAAAATCATTAATCAAAAATTATAAAAAGTGACAACGTAGTTTACAAATTTTGAACATTCTTTAATTTTTTATTTTTTGTCGATAAATGTCTTTTCACAGATTTTCTGCTATTGTTCCTCTCTCGAGTTTTTGCATAAATTTTAACTAATAATAAAAATTTTAATGCATCTAATCTATGATTAAAACATTTATGGACGTCGTCAAACCAAGAGGTGTACTTTTCATGAGTATATTGTCTCTGGTGCCATACATTTTGGTAATGAACATTAAAAGCTTCTAGTTGGCAATGAACAACCTCCATGAAAAGATCCGTTGGTCTCGTCAAGTACGCAACTTGTGAAAGTTTCTGATCTGAATGTGGATATTCTCTGTGTTCAATATACACTTCGTTACTACTTCGAGGATCATCATTGTTTTTCATAAAATCATTCTCACATTCAGAACATTCACTTTTTTTAAGAGACTTACGAGCAACATATCTTGCCAAGTATGCAGCAGCATTTCTTTCGTACAAGGATTTTGCTTCTAAATCTCCTATATTAGTAATCAAGTTCAAAGGTTTTCCTGAATCTGTAGTTTTACTCGATTCGAGCAAGGAGTGGGCTTCTTCAATCAAAACATTCCCTTTTTTACTTGTTTCAATGAAATCAGTAGATAAAATATGCCTAATACTTAATCTGTACATTCTGCAAGTGGGATTAGCATTGAAACCACCCCTTCCTCGTAATTTTGAGTGAATGTGCTCTACAGAATCTTGATTACAGAAAGCTGTTGCCAATTGAAAATCCCGAAATGAAAGTTGGATATCATTATATAATTCGATGAAAACTGTAACAGTCAAAGGAATACCGGTAAAAGAAGGTGGTTTTAAAACTTTACCTTTAGATTTAACAGTCCATTGTTTCGACCAATGAACAAAATCAACTAGTAGCTTTTGAATTTCCGGATGCTTATTCGACAATGGCTTTTTTTGCTGGTTCTTATTGAATAAATAATAATAATTACATGCGTCAATAACGGTATCTAATTTTTCTACAAAACTGGCCGACATTTTCCACGTTTTTGTCTGTAAACCGTGGGGATCTTCGCCGGCGGTTTTTATCGAACTAGCCATTCGTCGACTAAATAGCTGAAAAGCTAATTTAACTTTCATGGCTTCAAAATTATTAGGGTGAAAATGAGCCTCAGTTAAGTGTCCTAATAGATTTTATGTGCCATGTGATTAATCCAACTCCCACGTTTTTATTAAATCGTGAAAAGATATTATATCTTCATCAATATAAATAAAATCGTGGGACCTTAATTGAGCGATCAGTCGTTTAATAAATTTTGATTTTATTAACGAAAAAATAAGGATTTAAAGAAGTTATTTTTAAATTACTAAACAATTTGCGATTACCACTACCTTGGTCACATACAATTAAACGCAGATCTGCTCCAATACTACGCAGTGAAACTATAATTTCTTTTAAAATACTTGAAAGGTCAATTGCAGAAGCGCTATTTTCATTGAAACCAATCCATATTATTTGACGCCATGGATTTGAAGCATTAATACTATCTAACATAAACAAAAGAGCGTGCTTTGCAACACCATGGCTTCTACGGTTACTACCCATATCGCAAAGACCTTCAATCAAATCTTGACTTTTTGAATATTCTTCAAAAGATTTAATAGACATTTCGTCGAATTTTAATTTTAATATAACTATTTACACAAATCTTTTTCATCACTCGTGTAAGCCGATTTATATAGTAATATCTTTATCTTTTAACAAGTCATCGATATCGTTAATTTTATTCATTACTTGATTTTTGAGGCGCTTGTGCAGACGAAAATTTCTAGCTGTTTCATTTTTTAACAGCTGTTGTAACTCCTGTACCTTTGATCGTAAAGACAAGCACCTAGATCTATAATAATTTGCTTTAAAAACAATACTTTTAAAGCATTTCTTTGGAGGTACGGGCGTTTTTTTCTGATATTCAGATTCTTTTCTTGACATACTTGAAGGAATTTCAGAATTTAAATATGATGTTTTGTGACGTAGCGTTTCCTACATAAATATAGGGAATCCCGTACACTACGTACAACAGATAATAATAATAACTTCGATGTATATATATTTATTTAAATAAATTGGGTACCTGATATTCGTTTTTCGTCCTATTAAAATGGCCGACTCAGCACGTGCACGAACTTCTTACCTGTGCCGTGGATCCTTGTCTCGCCGACGGGAAACTGACGGGACTAACTAAATCCTTTCCTAATAATTAATCACAACCCAAGGGGGGGAATAATTGAAATTACACAAAAAAAAGAATAAGTTCAATAGTCCGTGTAAGGGAGTAATTAACTATTTATTTATTTCACTCTCTATAACAATTTAATTTTTTACAAATTCAAATTATACAGACGAAATCGCGAATTTTAACCAACATAGGAAAAATTATAACACTAATTCGAAATCACAAATTACGACAATTTGTTTAATTAAAATCTCATAATTAATAATTGAGGTATTAATCCTCCATCAAATCTAGTCGCGATACCGAATATAATCCACATAAGTCACGATTATTACATTAACAATATAAACGTGGCCGGCGGGCAGTCCACTTACCGCACGCGAGTCCTCACAATCAGATTGTCTGAATAAATATATTTATCTCCCTCAAGATCTCTCCACAGAATAATATATCTCCAATCAATATCTGTCTCCCAAAATCGGTAACTCCGTGCGAACAACTTCCAGCAAAATCTATCTTCACTAACACAGCAAATAATCAAACTTCCAAAAATAATACTCGATAACTTCGTAAAAGCACCGGCGTCTCTCTTAACGGATCAGCTAGTAATGAATCTCTCCTCCTTTTTCCGCTTTCTTCTTCCTTTTTCATAAATTTCCGTCAAGGCCGACCCGCGGCGCTGTCAACTTCCTTCATTTGAATATGGCACCCGTTTTCTCATTATTGGCAGGTCAACAGGTGCTATCGATCCTACTGCCACCTTTATTCCTTCCGTATTATCCATTCGAATTTAGCGGTGCGAATTTTATCGTCAGTCCTAAGTGTTAGCTGGGCTGGCGCCTCCACTTGTGCAATTCGCACTCTTCTTTTCTCTCTCTTACGCACGGGAGTTGAGCCCGAGAGTCCCGCGCTTCGTTGCGCCGGCGCGCTCTTTCGGTAGTCCTCGTGGTGCAAGCGAGTAAGCTCCCCCCTCTCCGCCGCCGCCTATGTACACGCATACGGCAGTACTGCTTCACGCGCGAGTCTGTTCTCTCTCCGTCTCTCTCACTTTCGTGTTTACGAGTACTCGGCGTTTGTGCGGCGATCCGAACCTGGTGCGACTTCACGGCGACGGCGTCTACGAAGGAAGGAGTTTCCATCATCCGGAGGTGTTGTTCGTGTGGGTCGGCGTCTCCATTATATTCCATCATCAACAGCGAGTAAACTCTCTTCTTCAACTAGCTCGACGTTTTACGGTAAGTGTTATTTGTTTATTCTTCTCTCTCTCTCTCTCTCTCTCTCCAACATATAAAACAAACCAAATCACTTCTTTTATTTCCCATCCTTTCCTTTTATTTATTCAAACAATTCGGTGATGAGAATGGCTCAAGCTTGTTGTTATTCATTGTTCACCTTTTCTTAACCTCTCTAATACCACATGTCAACCTTACCTCTAACCTATGCTACACACTACATTTATTATAAACACTTCCTTATTTAGTTTAAACAATTACATAATTTAATATCATTCTAATTTCTAATTTTCCTTACAGGTAACGAGGCCCAGGACCAGCAGGAGCCAGTGCCAAGGAGTCGCTACGTAGCCAAGCAGGAGTTTTCCCTTGACCCAGGAGGAGGTATCAACAACAGTTATACACAGGTAATGCACGGGTATTACCTGTGTTAGGTAAGTTGTTTCAATAATAGTATCTTTGGTTCGTTACCTATATTAATATTATATATATTTGTTTCAGGTACTGGACGACAACAAAGTTTTTAATATTATTTTATTATGTGAGGTATTTACTACCTCACAGTTTCTACATCTTCTTCTCCGATATTAAAAGAAATCTCTTTACCAGAAGGGTACGTAGATTTTGGCAAACTATTTTGAATCTGATTATCAGTATTCAAGGCAATGTAATTAGATGTCTCTTCAGGTAAATTATTTACAATAACAGAATTATTTGAGACATGTAATTCAGTAATTACTTCGGTACTTAAATTAGATGCCTCTTCAACTTTAACATTCGCAGAAACAGATTGATTTGAGACAGCTAATGTATCGCCTTGAAATAGAGGTTATGATAGTGTCTCATTGGCAGACTGAACATTTAATGACTCGTTTAACTGAACATCTTCTTGGACATTTTGTACAGTCTGCCAATGTGTAGGGCAACTACTCCTACGCAATCTTGTCTTTGTGCTGTCAGTAAAATTGGCATCGGTAAAATGGGCAGCACAAAGCCCTGCAGTCCGCACACTGGTTGGTGCCAAATATCGAAGACGAGGATTACCTAATTAAATTATTTAGTATAAGGACATCTCAGACTGAGAAAATGGTTATTTAAAAAAATTTTACAAACAAAAATATGAATTTTTGAAAAAATCGTGACCATCAGGCGTTCAAACACGTTTTAAACAATAAAATATAAATTTTTCCAGATTTTTAAACCGATCATTTAATGCTGACGTTTGAGTTAAACATTTCTGCCTTTTTTGACTAATAATTATGGAGCAACAATTCTGTATTGAATTGTTATTAAAAAAATTATTTTTCTCTTCAAACCGCAGGACTTACCTTATGTTTTAAGCTATCCGTACGAATTATTTCCGATTTTTAATTCAATACTTTTATACAATTTTTGGGTTAAAACGTGTAGATTCCTGTAATTTGGCCTAGTTAACCCTTTCATTATATGCAAAATACATACTTAATAAGGTACTATTTTCTAGTTGAATACTGCTTTATAAACAACGAAACTTGAAAACATACTTCACATTTTATTTTCAATCAGAAGATTATGGTGTTTTCGATAAAATAAACAGAAAAATTTTGCAAAATTTAAGATAGAGCGATCAAAATGCATTGAAAACCTCTAAAAAGCCTATAAAAAGTGCTATACTCTGTACACGATACATTTTCAATATATACATATAATTATTAATTATAACATAAGTGCGCGCACGGGATCATTCGATTTGGCACGAGATTATTCGCTACATGAAAACTACTATGACTTACAAACACACAAAACTAAGCTGAAATCGGTTAATTTGCCTAAAAGTTATGGGAAAAATAAGAAATTAAGGGGGTATTACACCTGAAATTGATAAAATGAATTTTCATTGAGATTGGAAAATAGCTTAAAAAAAGCCAAAAAACTGTGTTTGTGCAACGTCAATTAACTGTATTTTTGCGGAAAAAATTTTTCGGAGGCTCAATTTCCGGGAAATGACTTATTTTTTATATTTTTAAAATATACTTCAATTATAGAAAAATCGAAAGACCGAGCGCGCACTTTTTTAAAAAAGTAATATATATAAATGTGTGTGTGTGTGTGTGCGTGTGTGCGTGCGTGCGTGCGTGTGTGTGTGTTTGTCAAAACAATACTTTAGTATCAAAACTTTTCTAATATTAACAATTTTTCAGCCATAAATATCGACATTTTTTTGAACTGCGAATTAAAAAAATTTAACTTTTTTTGCAATAACCCAATCAAAAAGGAAAATATACAAAAAAACCTTCAACCAAAAAATAAATAAATTTATACTTTGCAAATTTCTATTTCACAAACATGGTTATTTTAACGATAACATTAAACAATTAAAAAAACGTTGTACTAATTGCAGAGAAAATGACTAAAGCAACATTAAATAGTATGTACAAAAAAACCTGGCACCTGAATTTTCAATCCAAGTTTTCTGTCAAGCGACCGTCTCCTGGAAATCTAAAAAGATGCTGCCCTTTGTGTTTACCATTGTTGCACAGGAAATATTGACACCTATCGTAGACCTTGTTATTTTTCATTTTTACCCTCTATCTGTAACAAACTCAAATTAAAAGCGCAGCACAATAATCAATTTACGTGAATCACAATAAAACAGTAAAATAACTGTCTATGTGTAATAAACTACAATTAAACCGAAACAACTTAAATAAACAAATCTCACTTACAACTAAAAAAGTGTATAATAACCTTTAAAAAACTATACTTCCCTGGTTACAGATTCCTCAATTTAAAGTTATTTCTCCTCTTCAGGCGCTGTTGTTGAACGTTAAATTGACACTATTACTTTAACTTTTCTTAAATTAATATTACGCTACTTTATGCATTTAATTAAACCGTAAACATTTTTTATATATCCGATAAAATAAAAACTTATAGGCGCGAATAGACTGCTAACATATGATGTAAATAAATCATACGTTAAACAAAACACTGCGTAACTTTAAAGGCGTGTAACAATCAATTAATTCAAAATTTGATTGACGTTCGTTTTATTATTAATTTTAATATAAACATGTAATTAATGTTTACATCAATATTGACGTCACTGAATAAATTTAACGGTGCATAAAATGTAAAAGAATATTTAATGATTATTTATAATTAATTTGTTTAATCGTTTACAAATAAAAGTTGTATACATTTAAGTGTTATATATTTTTATTTCAATTAATTATTTTGAATGTACAAAAGTTTAAAAAGTTTATAAGAAACAAAAAATGTATTTTCATTATACTATATGTATTAAATATTTTAATAAATACCTTCATTTTTCAAAGGTATTTAAATATTTCATTGTTAAAGTATTGGAATTTTCGATTTCATTAAGCTTTTGTCTTGTTTTTAAAATATGAAAAAAAATTACAATTTTATAGCTAATATTGTATTTATAATTATAACAATAATAATAAATAATAATTATAAAATTAAAAAAAATGTAATGCATGGGATTCGAACCCACGACCGCTTGGAATCATGCATTTAATAGAGGAAGCCTTAATCCACTTGACCAACGAACTCCTGCAAAGTTCTGTACTTGAATTGATTTATGATCATCTACCCCCTGTTTGGGTTTATTAATTTATATATACATATTAACAATTTTGATATTCATTAATTTTATAAAATTTTATGCAATGGCTGAAAAAGGGTTGACGCTAAATTCAATCATCAAATAATTTCAAGGATATAATGCGCGCATCAACAATATGTTTGCTCTCTCTCTCTCTCTCTCTCTCTCTCTCTCTCCTCTTTCTTCATTGTTCGCACCACCCTACTCCAGCTACTTTCCCTCCCCCATTATTTTCAAATCGTGCGAAAGCTTCATATGCGAACCGAGAGTGTCGCTACTTTCTTAGGCAAAACGAGTAGCGCACCCCTGCCATGCTCATCGGCAATCTCTTTCCACTAATCTCTGCCCGAGCCGATGCGAACATTACGATACTGTTGGCTCGTGTTGCTCGAATTCGTCAAACGGTAAGGTAAACAATACCTTACCGTTATAACACAAATAAACATTATAAAATATTTGTTTTCTAACGGACCTAATTGAGATTCGAAACGCAAAGATTACATTTATTTTTCGCCCGATCCGAAATAAATGTATTTTGTGGAAAAATCTGGGGTAGATAAAGGATCAAACAAATAATTCTTTACCATCCCAGCTTTAGCTTCCGATTTTACCGACTTGATAATTTTATTTTTTTTTTGTTATAAAGTATTGGGAAAACTTAAAATCAAGCAAATAATTCTAAATCATCCAATTTACTTTATTTAATGTAAGTTTGACAATTTTGAGGAATCTTGGGAAGAATTGGAGTGGAACAAATTCTTCCATGTCATCCAAGTTGTTCCTCTAGAATACAAGGAGATTGAAAAAACCCTGGGAAAATGTTAAATCAATTCAATGATTTTCCATTATCCAGCGTTCTTTTCCTATATGATAGGGTAATAGGGAAATAGGGAAAATGTGGTAGAATGAGCAAATTGCCAGAGTCATTTTAAATTAAGATTTATTTAATTTGGCTTAATGCGGTCCGACCTGTTATGTCGCTCGCGAACTCTAGGCGAATGCTGCCTTCGACAGCGTTATATCTCATTATATATGTTTCGTTGAATACAAAGGATCGACTTACCACTCTTTTCGTTTTCCTATTAGATTACTTATTATTTCACTACCCTCTCTCTTCCTTCTCACGTATATATCTTTCTCTGTGTTGGTGTTGTGTTTTCCTTGGAGTTCCTCAACCTTGTTCTACTTCTACTTGCTCGCTTTTACCTTACCTTTCGCTATATTTGTCAAACCAATTTTTCTTATATTTTTATTTTACATTTCTTATATTATTAATAACAATAGTTTTTATAATACTATATTTTCTATAATAATTATTATATTTCCGCATTTGCTTAATAAAGTTTATTTGCTTTAAATTAATTATATATTTATCTTTTTTTGCTCGATAATTTTAATAACTATACTTTATTTTGTTATTTAATCTTTTAAAATTAATTTTAGAATTATCTCTTTTCTTCTATAATATATTATTGCCTTTATTTTAAATTAAACATCGTGTTTTCACTCTTGTTATTTGCCCTTTATTTTTCTTTCGCGTTCGCTAAGTAAAGGATACCTCTGCCTCCGCCTATACGTGTCTTATAGACTCGTATTATTACTGAGCGGCTCATTGCATAATGAGACTATTGTTTTAACGGCAGTTAATTGTTATTATTTTATTTATTATTATTAAGAATAGCAAATTCGTTACAGTATGTACTGAAACTTGGGCCTAGAATACTATAATTATTTCTCCTTAAAAGGTAACAAAATATATTATAATAGCAGCTCAATAAACAAATGTGATGGTGTTGTAGTGTATATATCTGATGCTTTATGTGAATACACAGAAATCATACAAATTGGAAAATTGAAAATTTTACATACCATAGTGCAAATTGATAATCATAGTAATTTTCAAATGTCTACACTAAACCAATCACATCATTTACTCTCAATTTAAAAAAGTTTTTAAAAGAAAAACAAAGCGGCAAAAATCATTTCATTATAGGCAATTTCAATATAGATAGACTAAAATTAGATCAGATAGGACAGGAATACTTAGACAGTTTTATGGAAAAAGGTTTTATTCCTGATTTTCAAACGATAACTAGACCGGGCAACGATATAGATAATGGCTCATGCATTGACAACATTTTTATTAAAACCTCATGAGTAAGCAATAACACTATTAAGTCAGAGATCAAAACAAGAAAGCTTGTACTCACCGAGTTAGAGAGACAGAGAGGTAGTGAGAGAGGAAGAGAGAGAGAGGGAGAGAGAGAGAGAGAGCGAGAGAGAGAGAGATTGATTGATTGATTGATTGAGTTGTTTATTCGGCCATGAGGGATTAGAAACCCCATAGGCACCATATGCAAACTATTACAGCGAATATATTCTTAAAACTAGATAACAACAAAATAAGTTTCAATATCACGCAGAAATAACAAAATAAAATAAAATCAATGTAAAATAACAATAACAATAAAATAAAATATATGTACAATTTGATAAATGGATAATGCATTAAAATACAAAATAAAATAAAATATATAATAAATATCACCGATCGCAGGAAAGAGCGTAAAATACAAATAAAAGATAAAAATAAAAGATTAACGGTTTTAACTAGATCTACACCAGGTGAGGGATGGACCGCAAAGCTATGCCTTCATTCGTGACTCGCAAAGTCCAGGCTGCCTGATCAAGCCCAAACAGATGATTGAATAGCATGATTTTGAATTTATCTATACATGAAGGATCAAAGGTGAGTGATGGAAAATGATTTAGAATACGAGTGGATGTAATGACAAATGATCTATTTAGAGCTTCGGTGCGTGCAGGAAGATACATAAGTGACCTAGGTGGATGACGGGAGGAGAAACGAGGAACATGACCAGGGGTATTGAGTTGGGTGAAGTGATCTGCCAGGTATGAAGGTGACTTATGAGCAATAATGCTGAACGCCAGAAAACCAATGAGGTATGAGCGTCTGGACTCATCGACAGCCATCTCAACCCCAGTCTATACGGGGTTACATGGTCACGTGTCGCTATATTGCCCCATACAAATCTCACGCATGCATTTAATAACCTCTGTAATTTTAAATTTCTAGTCTGGTCTACATCATTATAGACCGCACACGCATAATCAAAGTGGGGAGAAATGAGTGATTCCACAAGAATCCTACGAAGTTTCATTGAAAGTGACTTGTAATAATAGCGTAATGAGTGCAGAACTCCATGAACGCGCCTAGAGATTGTCATGACTTGTTTTGACCAGTCGAGGGTGGGTGTAATTAATAGACCCAACGATTTTACCACATTTTCATATTCCAGATAGTTTTCAAACAGTTTAACTCTCGGAGCAGTGTTCAGGTTACCCTACTACCCAGGATCATAACCTTCGTTTTTTTTACATTCAATGAAAGGCCGTTTTCCAGTGCCCATCTAGCTATCGCGTTCGCATCGTGAGATACCCGTTGAACTCCACTGGCAATATCGGCTGGAAAAAACGAATGATAGACCTGGGCGTCATCGGCAAATAACATATAGTTACTATGTTTGAGAACCTTAGGTAGGTCATTAATAAAGATGGAAAATAAGACCGGATCTAGAACACTGTCCTGAGGCACACCCGCATTCACCTCGAGCCAGTCAGACAACATGCCAACCTCATCCACAACGGCATGCGTGCGACCCACAAGATATCTGTAGAACCAATTGAGTACAATATCTGAGCAACCGATGTCACCCAATTTTCGGATGAGTTGATCATGAGGAACCGTGTCGAAGGCCTTGGAGAAATCAAATAAGACTAAGATGGTGATCATTCTCGAGTCAATAGCTCTTCTTACGTCGTCCAATACCCCCAGAAGAGCTGATTGAGTACTATGGCCCCTTATAAAACCCGCTTGTCTGGCCGATAATAAATTATTGAATTCAAGATACTCAACCAGCTGATCATGCACCAATCTCTCCAACACCTTCGACACCTCACAGAGTTTGGCAATCGGTCTCGTGTCAGAGCACGTCACCAACCTACTCGATTTCGCCAACGGGAACAGTATAACCCTCTTCCAGCAATCAGGGAACCATCCAGATGAGAGCATACCATTGAAAAGTTCTGTTAACGGTTGAGTAATTTGAGGTTCTAACAATTTTAATATTCTAATTGAAATACCATCAACACCCGAAGTCTTGGAAGAGGATCTTACAATTGCCCGCTGTACTTTTTTGGCTAACACCGGCAGGAAAGCGAAGGAGGGTGATGAAGGGAGATGACCAAGGTTAGCTAGGATAGATGCAAAAGAATGAATAGTGAGTGGTGGCGTGTGATAAGAAATGGATGCGTAATGAGTGTTGAGTTGATGTGCTGAGAAATGTTTTAATGGCGATGAATTATGTTTTGAGCCTAGACCCATGCTTCTGAGAAATTTCCAAACTTCAGTAGGATTATCACCATTATTGAGCTTAGATTGCAGATAATGAAATTTGCTTGAATTAATAGCGTTATTAACCTGTTTCCTCAGTACTTTGTATGCATTATAATCGATGGGTGAGCTCGAGCTGCGAAAGAGCCTAAAAGCAGCATTTCTGGCTTTAATGTCAGATCTAATCTCCTGCGTAACCCAAGGCTTATGTTTATTTATTACTGCTATAAATTTAGCAGGTGCAACGGCATTAAATGTTGAAATAATAGAGCTGCACAGAAGAGATAATGAGGATGAGAGTATGTCAAAATGGTTGAATGATAGTGAAACCATACGGAGAGGCTGGTCAGGCCATGCAGGTGAAAGTGAATCAGTGATGGATGAAAATACTGGTAATGAAAGATGTGTTGGTCTGTCCATAAATGAGGAGAATGTGGTGGCAAGGTGATAAAGGTTGATCTTCTCCCAGTCTCTTTTCCAGAATTTTTTGACACCCCCCTGCGGTTTATTGATCTTAAGGGAAATGATAATTGCATCATGACCCGCCGCAAAGGGTGCACTAGACTTATTATAGATAAATTCAGGTACTGGCTCACGAATTAGGAAAAGATCCAACCAAGTATGAGATGAACCCGTCGACGTCACTGCATGGTGTGTCGGCTCAGATGGGATAAGGAAGAGACCTAATGCTTCCAAACTCCCTTTCAGCATGTTCGCTGCAGCACTGGAAGATTTCATGTCAATATTGAGGTCACCCGTTATAATGACATGAATAAAATTAGGGAGTATGGCAGCTGTAGTATCAAAAAATTCCGTTGGATATGCGGCAGAAGGCCTGCGATAAACCACTGCCAACGCCAACGCCACCGTCTTATTTACTAACCTTAGAACAATGAACTCGGGGGCGTTCGAGTAGACAGGGTCGGAGTGAGCTAAGATGGTAACTGCAAACTCATCGCGTACATAAGCCGCTACACTGCCACCCTTTGAAGGTTCCGCGCAAAACTCTCCATCCACGGTGGTGGAGCGCCCGCCATCGCGTCGGTATCGGTGGAGATATCGCGCGACGCGTGGTTGGGCGGTAGAGGCGTGTTGCCACGAGGTTGCTTGGCAACCTGTGACGTCGATGGCGAAGGAGGCGAGGCAACGCGCTTGGAAACGGAGGAGGGCGGAGTAGGCTTGGTTGACGGCGCGGTACAGCAGATCGCGCTAGCTTGCCGCGGCAACCCAGGCGGTGGCGCCCTCACTTCAGTGGGAGCCGCGGTTAGCACTTTAGATTTCGCCAGTACACAACAACGTCGCTCCGAAGTGCCCGGCGCGACCTCAAAACAATGTGTGTGTGTAATATTATTACAAGCGATACAGACCTCTGTGTAGTCCTTCCGTGTCAAGCGAACGCCACACACGAAGCAGCTGCGCGATGTTGCCATTTAGCCGACCTTGTAGTGTGCAAAACTGCTAACATGCAAATGTTGGAGTCCCTGCTCACAGAATACCAGATATGCCGCCTTCTCTCCACAATCTCGCAGCTAATCTCCAAACTTTAGATGTAATAAATGTCGAAACTTGGAGACAACTGACCGCAGAATTAACGATTTTTTATAAAAAATAATCACTGCAATCAGTATCCGTCCCCACGATGTTGGCTGTAAAAATCTCGAGGCAACTGGGTGAGTATTTAAGAGGATATAAAGCGGAACGAAACAACAAGCGACTTCGTACTCACCGAGAGAGAGAGAGAGAGAGAGAGAGAGAGAGAGAGAGAGAGAGAGAGAGAGAGAGAGCGTGGAAAAGAGAAAAGAAAGAGTTATAGCAGAAGATTAAGAAAAGTGGAAGAATTTTTATATATTAAAATCGTTTGCTCTCTGTGTTTTACAAGGTTGAAACTGTTGTTATAATTAAAATAATATTTTAAAAATATCATGCACATTACGAAATGTTATACATGGTGATCCATATCTCAATACCCCCCCCCATTACTCTGAAACTACGAACTATACAGGGAAATGACCTCTACAAAAGTTGTAGCGTTTTCGACACCAAACTTGTTTGAGACCTTGAACTTGACCTTAAACTTGATCCTGAAGGTCATTTTGTAGAAGTCAAATTTTGTTCTGAGCTCATTCTAAAGGTCATTAGAAAATCAGATATTTCGGTAACTCCCTCTTTCCTTATCTCCGAAACTGCGAACTTTATGGAGAAATGACGTTGATAAAAGTTGTAGGATTTTCGTCGGCGAACTTGACCGCGATTTTGATCTTGATCTTGAACTTGGTTATGGCAAGGTGTTTGAACAGAGGTGTTTGAAAAAAAACTTAAACTTTAAACGATACTAAACCATCAAAAATTACTCTCCTTGTAGTTTTTTTTGTTAATGGAGTCCCCTATTTAAGAGTTAAAACCACCCTTACTAAAAATTGATTAAGATATTATTAACCCATTAAAAACGAGACAAACCCTGGCATAGGTATCGAGAAACGAACTGTCACATCCTTCGCATAACCAAAAATAAAAGTACCCATGTTTTTTCTTCTATTGATTACAATTGTTTATATCAAATTATTTAAACAAATAACCCAAAATATCGAAATTTTGCAAAACTAAACGGGGATATCGATTCTACGGGCAAAAACACGACAAAACTTATGTAACGTTTTTTTTGTCAGAATTCAATTTGTTAGTGTAAAATAGGGATAAACAAACGTGCGCAAAATTAAAAGTTTCAATAACTTTCTGAGTTGTGAACCCAATTGTTGCTCATTGCCATGATCTTTGTGTTTTTTGCAAGTAGGTTTGCAACATTTCGTATATAACCATTCAGTTCTCGTCAAACACGTATCTATACCGCATTTTTTCATAATTCCTTGTTTCATGATATGATTTGAAGAATTTTCAGTCTTCCGCATTCAGTTTTGCAGAATTACGAAAATTTGGGTTATTTTTTAAATAATTTGTTATAAACAATTATAATCAACAGAAGAAAAAACACGAGTACTTTTATTTTTAGTTGAGCACTGCCACGCACATTTAAAGAAGAATTTAATTTTTTCTACAAGAAAATGGTGCTACCAAATTTCTTAGTTTACCCACAAGAAATAAATTATTTTGATTAACAAATTCAAGGTCAATTTTAAGGACAATTTGAAGGACCACTGTAAGGTCAATTTCGAGGTCATCAGTAGTTGAATTCCTTTGAACTTAACAACTGTTAATGAATAAATTTTTGCATATCTTTCTTAGCTTACGCAATATTCCCACGGTTTAACCTTAAACTTAGTGTTGACCTTAGAATGACCTTAGGTTCATTTTGATCCATGAACAAAAGATACTATGTGGGCGTAAAATTTCCCGCTCTTTCCGAATCCGGGGTAAGAAATAGGGGTTCCCATTGAAAAAACAGAGTTAACATCAAGGTCAAGTCCAAAGTCAATTTCAAGGTTATCATCAGACGTCCCCCTCCAAAACCAATAACTTTCGTCTGAAACATTTTGAAACAAAGTCAAATTCAAAAATTATCTTCGTGTATTTTTTAAAGTGGGACACCTTGTATATTATATATTCATTATCACTTTATATGAAAAGAAGGAAATGTCGATCTTTGAGGGTCAATCCAAGTTAAACAAGAAATAAAAAATTTTTTTTTTTTTATTCTCAATTTAAAATATGGTGCAACGTTTCGTCCACTGGTTTGCGGACTTCTTCAGGCACTGTTTATTAACAAAAAAACAAAAAACAGAATTTACATAAGAATAATATATAAATGAACAAAACTTCAACCACACACTTTACAGCACAAAATAAAATTAAATACCTTCGTAAAAACGATGTATACGTTTCAATTTTACATTGTAAGATAACCAGTGGACGAAACGTTGCACGATATTTTAAATTGAGAATAAAAAAAAAAATTTTTATTCCTTGTTTAACTTGGATTGACCCTCAAAGATCGACATTTCCTTCTTTTCTTAACCTACAATGGAGGGTGTACAAAATTTACTATCATTATATATTTACAAAAATTGTATAACATGATAATGATTTGAATTAACTTTCAAATATTTCAGGATAAACTATATTTTTTGTATAAAATTTTGTGTTTTCACTAAGTATTTGTTTTTTATTTTTTTAATTAATATATTATTCTTTTTATTAATAATTTTATTATTTAGAAATATTTTTAAATTATCTTTTGATGTTGCTCTTGATAAAGCTACATATTATTGATCATGGCTAAATACAAGTGTATTTAAATTCAAACCAACTTTGTCAAAGGATTGACCTTGAGTTTTATTTGTAGTCATAGCAAAGCTAAGTCTTCTTGGAAATTGCCTTCGCATCATATGAAAAGCAGTTCCTTCTAATGATGGATATAAATCAATACGTGGTAATAAAACTATTTTACCAGCGTATTTACCTGTAATTATTTCTACTGTTATAATCTATTGTTTTACATATTTGATTATCATTCTTGTGCCATTACTAAGTATTACACCCTTATTTAATATTAATTTTTGTGGAGGTAATCCATTAGGTCTTAATGAATTGAAAAGTTCTGTTGGGATTGATTCTCTTAATATAGCATTAACATCACTTTTAATTCCATCATCGCTATAAAATATATAACTATGTTCATCAATTTTTTCGACTATATATTCATTACTTTTTAATACATCACAGTTCAAAGGAGATAATATTACTTTATTTTTTAACGCCGGGTCATTAGGATTAATCTTTAGCCCTAAGATTTCTGTTATTAAATATTTATTACAAGTGAATTGTATTGGTATTTCTTGAACATTGTTTTGTAATTCATATTTTTAATTCATATTTTTAGTCTTAAATTTTCATTTAATGATAAATTTGAGAAATATGACCATAATCTACTCCTTTTCACACAAGTTTCAATAATTTTAATTCTATTCCCATGTGGAACTATTGGTAATGTTTATCTAAAGTCATTTACAGTTCGTGTATCTGCAAACGATTTAACACCTCGAACATGCAATAATAGTAAATAGTCGTAAGTAACAAGTTTATTAATTTTTTTTCTTTTAATCCACGCTTTTTGTTTTTTGTCAAAACCATAATAATAAGGAAATTAAGTATATAAATATTACCTTGCATTCTCGTCATCTTTATTCGATTTAAACCATGATGTTAATGTTGTATTTATATTTTTATCAATTAATGTATTTTCTTGTCCTTTTTGAATATATATCGTTCATTTTCTTCATGAACAGGTAATCTTATAATAACACAAGATTGTTCATGTAATTTAAATTCTAAAATATGGTACGCAGCCTCCGATGCACATACATATTTAGTGGATAAATGTTGTGATATTTCATCATAATTGTTTGTATTTTCATCAGTTTCTTTCATATCAACATTAGTATTTCCAATGTAAATATTAGTAAAGCAGTGTCAAAGCCCTTATTAAAATATTTAATAAATATTTGATAGATTTTTTTGTATTACATATTTCGAAGTTAATGTGACTTTCCAATAATAATAATAATAATAACGGATTATATGGCCCGACGAAACTATTATCTTCAATTCTATGTTTTGAATATATTATTTTGTTACCATTATTTCTTCGGCGATAAAACGGGTAACTGTCTGGATTAAATATGTTTGATTAACATATGGTTTAGGAAAATTTTTTATACAGCGTGTTTTATTCTCATTCAAACATATGCGATTGTTATTATCAAATTGTATTATTAAGTGTATATACATTGGTAATATTTTGCATACAAAGAAGAGTGAGAGAGAGAGAGTGATTGATTGATTGATTGATTGATTTATTAGGTATATTAAGGGGTAAACCCCATTTACACTTGGTGAATACAGTTTGAATAAAATTTACATTCAAATGAAAATAGAATAAACGCAATAAAAATGAAATAAATAAAGTGGTGTTAAAAACAATATTAATATAACAATATAACTTAACAAATAACATAATGTAACGCGCAAATAAAACGAAAAATCAAATCTAATAAATAAATAAATAAACAAATAGATTGATATTAAAAGAATATAAAAGATGAGCGTATACATAGCTGAACAATATAATATTAAATATATAACAATAAAACAATAAGCCTGTGCACACCTCAGAGCACACGTTCCAACGAATATAAAATTAGTAGAAATCCATTATAGATATATAAATAAACAGATAAATAAGTAATTATATGAATGAATAAATAAATAAATAAATAAGTGAATATGTTGGATATGTTGGAGCCCGTGCTCGGAGGACTTAGAAGGCCTGTAAGGGAGGGTAGCTAAGACCCTCACGACAGACCCTCAGCTCCCATGACTGCCGGTCAAGCTCGGACAGATAGCGAAGAAGAGTGGATTTGAATGATATGAAAGATAGCGGATTAAAATCGGTGAGGGGCAGCTGATTGATGAGATGTGATGCTGTGATTAAAAATGAATTGTTTAGTGATTCTGTTCTTGGTGGTTAGTAAGTGAGCGAGACAGGTGGAAGACGCGAGAATAAACGAACCGATGATGATGAGTAGTCACGTACGGTGAAATGTTCGGCGAGATATGGAGTGTTTTTATGGGCGATGATATTATAGGCACAGGATCCAATGAAGAGAGATCTCCTAAGCTCGACCGACAGTCAGCCCAACTCCAAGTGGTATGGAGTTACATGACCTCTCCATGGAATATTGCCCCATACAAATCTTACACAGGCGTTTAGGAGACGTTGCAATTTAAGGTTTTTAGTTCCATCTAAGTTATCATACACCGCGCACGCATAATCGAAATAAGGTATAATTAACGCGTCAACTAGATTTTTCCTTGTCTGTCGTGAGAGGGCAAGCCTCAGAAGGCGCAGAGAGTACAGTACTTCATGCACACGCTGGGAGATAGAAGACACCTGCCTCGACCACTCCAGGGTAGGCGAAATCCATACTCCTAATGACTTAACTTCTAATGAATAATGAATAGATTCATTGTTAATCGTCACCCTCGGAGCAGTGTCTAGGTCAATGCGGGAAATGAAAGCTTAGCTACCAAGGATCATCACCTTGGTTTTCGGTACATTCAATTTAGCCCATTTAAAGCTGCCTATTCGTTAATAGCATTTGCGTCCTCTGAAATGTGATTTATACCTTGAGAAAATTCAGAGGGATAAAAGGAGTAGTAAATCTGTGTGTCGTCGGCAAAGATCATATACTGTGAGTAATGCAGGACCTGTGGTAAATCGTTGATAAAAATCGAGAAAAGAGAGAGAGAGAGAGAGATTTGATTTGATTTGATTTGATTAGTTTAAGCGCACAATTCCTGAGATTATAAAATTAAAACAAAAGTATTTACATAACAAAAGTTATTTACAAAATAAAATAATATAATAATATAATAAACAACTAAATACAACAAATAACAAATAAAAATTAATAAATAATAAGCTTTAACAAAATATAGGTAACGTAGCAGTATAAAGCGTCGTGCAGCGCCAAGATCAAAGCATATAAAATATAAAATAAATACTTACAAGACATCAATTTAGACGCAAGAAATAAAATACAATAGGAAGAAATCGGCGGAATATAAAAGGTAATCCATTAATTAATACAAAATAAATAAATTAAATAAGCGCTCAGAAGTCCGGCAAGGAAGGGCAGACGATTCCCTCATTTCTTATCCTCACGTCCCAAGCCTGTCGATCGAGCTCAGATAGATACGATGAAAGGGATGATTTGAGAGAGAGAGAGAGATTGATTGAAAACTTTTAGTATGCCTAAGTTACAAGTAACCTTAAGGCAACAGAAAATTACATTATAGTTATATCATTACTGTAACAATATAAAATTAAATATAAAATTATAAAATATTTATATCAACGGAAATATAATTAATAGTAAAACATTTATAAATTAACGGCGCAACCAATAGATAACAATAATTGATATAAAACAATAATTAATGATAGTAATAATGAGTATCGCAAAATAATCCCATAGAACGTAAAATTACATAATATCATTCGCCCTCAAATGCTCAAATAAACGATTCTTAATATATGAACACTAGTGCTAAGTCTAATAGTAGGTGGCAGTGAATCCCAAACATCCATCGCTTGGATTGTAAAAGACTTTTGATAGACACTACTGCTAGCTTGAGGTCGCTGAAAGGATGAGTAAATTAAACGTTCGGAGCGACGTATATCACTATTGGGTGGAGGGAATAAAACCTGGAGATAATCAGGTCTTTTATTTGTTAGAATTTGGTAAGTAGATAACCCTAAAAAATATTGACGCCTCGTAGCAGCCGATAACCAATTTAGTTTAGTATAGTACGGATCTAACTTCGCGTCCTTTCTAAGGCGGAAAATATAACGTACACACATATTGAGAAGACGCTGAAGCTTCAAATTCAGGTAATCTGGTAAGTCGCCAAATACTAGACAGACATAATCAAAGTGAGGCATAATTAACATCATAACCAATCGCTTGCGCATAGTGACAGACAGGAAATTACCCCTATTTCGCAATTTATGTAGAACACCATGCACAGATGAAAATTTTCGGTAATAATAAGACTTAAATTCTTAACAGTACTCAATTCGATGTAACAGTACTCAACGTATTCAATTCGATGACCAACAACAATTGGTGATAAAAAATTCCTATCTATCAACCTATGCTGCTGGGAAGATCCAATGATAATTGCCTTAGTTTTATTAAAATTAATATCCAGTCCATGAGATCTAGCCTACTCTGACACCCTACCACAATCATAATTTAAATTCAAAATGCAATTATTAATATTAGATGGAGTACAATGAATATAAAGCTGTAAGTCGTCAGCAAACAGCATTCCCTTACAATAAGTTAACACCTTCATAATGGAGTTAATAAAAGCAAGGAACAACACTGGACCAGGGGTAGATCCTTGGGGAACACCCGAAGAGGTATTCATAAACAAAGAAACTACATTACTAAGATCAACAACAGCCTGTGAACGCCCATTGAGATACGAGTAGAACCAATCAATCACCTCGTTATGAAAATTTAAACTTTTTAAGCTTTTCAATAGTTCAAAATGACTAATCGTATCAAAGGCTTTTTTAAAATCGAACAGGATTAATATTGTCATCATTCCATTTTCCATACCAAACCGTATATCCTCAGTAACCTTTAATAAAGCTGTCTGTGTACTATATAAGCTTCGAAATCCAGATTGGTAAGGAAAAAAGAAATTATTACTCTCTATAAACGAAGTGATTTGTAGGGTTATCAATCTGTCAAACACCTTGGCAAAATGGGGTAAATTGGCTATTGGTCGAGTATCCGAGGGCGACCTAGGATTGGCTATCTTGCTAAGAGGAACAATTGCAGCACGTTTCCACATAGTAGGATACTTTTCTGTCGAAATTGAGAGATTAAATAAATCTGCGAGATATGGTGCGAGAATTGGTAAAGAATCTTTAAAATATAGTAAAGATAGGCCATCTAAACTGCGACTCTTAGCCTTCGGCAAGCAGAAAGACAAAGCAGCGCTAACCTGATGTACTGCCACACACTGAAAAGAGAAAACAGGGTAATCCAACGAATATGGTGTCTCATGAATCTCACTCAATTGATCCAATGTGCAAGGTGGGTGGTGATTTGTTACTACGGTATAATGCTGGAACAACTCTTCAGCGTCAAAGAACTTCAAGGGAGAAGTAAACGAATTACTGACTAGTCCAATTTTATGTAAAAGGCGCCAGCCACGCGATTAAGCGCGAAAGATTCGCAACATAAACTCCGTATGACCGTACCGAACGCTATAATTAGGTTATTAACAGACTCTATTAAGCACAAAAAAAATCGCAACACACACTCCAGATGACCGTACCGCACCAGGTGTCGTTAATAATACTATTAAGTTATAAATTAATTAAATATTAGAAAAAATCAAAAACTTAACAAAATAAATACATAAATTAGAGCATTAATATCGAAAAATTCGCTTCGTGCGACCATACCACATGCTACAGTGAGTCTAACAATAGACACAAATAAGCGCGAAAGCTTCACAACAAAGATTTCGCAAGACCGTACCACGTGCTACAATTAGGATATAAATATAGTATATTAAGCGCCAGAGAATCACAACACACACTTCGCATAACTGTACCACGTGTCGTCAATTATACAAATAAGATATAATAATACAGTAATAAATCGAAGTGTGAAAGAGCAAGACGCACTACAATAACACTAAAATCAATAATAAGTACTAGCACGTATGAGCGAACGAAAATTTACGCAATTAGTGTTATTAATAATAAACAATAATAAACTCTCACTACACATCACTCAGTACTGTCATTGACTGGTAATATGACAAATCAAATTCGCCAAAGTACAAAAAGACAAAGCCGCGCAGTACAGATGACAATCGATATGACCAGTCTCTTGACTCATGAAGACGTTGAATTCGTTGGCCGGTCGAGTAACTTGAAATAATGAAAGTAGGTTAGGCCATTATACGGACTCCCAAGCTCATAAAATAAAGCATTGAAGTATACTTTGTGACGTGGTATTCGCGTACCCGGAATGATTAATTTTTTTAATAATTAAATTAACCGTTAGGCCGCGTTGCCTAATACCACGCACACAATTATTTATTTTGTTATCGCGAACTGCGGGCTGTCGCCAGGAACACGAGTTCGCTGGGACGATCGGTGTGGAGGATTCGGGCAATCCTTCTTGCCTCGACACGATATAAAAATAATTAGGATGTCGGCGGGAGCGGGGAGAACGAAATAAACACAATTAATTAAAATAAAATGAATAAAACATTTATTTTAATATATTAATTAACAAGATGGCCATCCAGGCCTCGTGCCGCGACAATGTTCTTTCGCGCGGGCGGAAGTATCGGGAGTCAACCGGATCGAGATACTCGCCTGCGGTTGACTCCTTCCTGTTCTCCGCTATTCGGGTACCGGCGTACCCGAATACACTCCCGATGTACACACACACATACACTCGGGGTAAAGGGGGAACGCGCGGTAATATAAGAAGACTTACCGGGATGCGCCCCGTGGATGGCCCAGCCGATCCTTGTCCCAGTGTCCTCCTGGGCAACGGAGGACCGACGTCGGCTGCGGTGGTGGAAGGCGGCCCTGTGCCGTGGCGAGTGCCTCGCGAACCGCGTCCGCACTCACACACTGACTTCCCGTCCTTATCACACACACCAAAAACACTCGCGGCTCACCTCGCGAGGACGTTCCGGGTTGTCGACGGCTTTGCGCCTCACGCGCCCTTTTCTTAGCCGGAAAAACTATCTCACTCGACACCGGATAATTTGTCCGCCTCGAGCGGCGGATCGGGACATACTGATAGGCATTTGCCTAATTTTCGAAGAAGGGATGAGAGTGAGAAACACACACACACTCGCGCTCTCATCCCTACGTAATTGTACACTTGATCTACGTAAACAAATGTCGTCGGTTGGCCTTGACATACCAAAGGCTCCGTCGACTTACATTTAACATGAGTTTAAATGCTTTGTTCGCCGCGAATAGTTGTGTGACGATTTCCGTCACAACTTCCACACAGATTTAGGAGCCCAAGGAGTCCTGCTCCGTATCTAAAAAATATTATATTATATTATAATATTATATTAATTAATCTTCATCTGCTTTCGAGTTATAAGCGATCAAATTATAAGTAATTCCAAACTGGGGATCGAGGACGAAACGCCTTTAATTTAAGGCCGTTACTCTGGGAAATTCCACCAACCATAGTGGACAAAGGATATAATGGGCCTGCTTTATTCCAAAAATAAAGCATTTAGTTTGGAAAGACCGATAATTATATATATATTATCACCGAACGTTTAAATTTATTTTGTTTTAATTTTTACTGATATTATTATTAGATATCGAATATTTCCCGTAAAAGTGGTCATTGCCAAGAGATAATTTGGCTTTCTTCACATTTTTATATTAAAAAAAACATACCAAAGTTAGGATAAGATTAGTTTCCCGGAGGTCAAGTACTCCCCTTGTGAGTTCTCCAATGTGTATGATAATATAATTGTGACATAGAGATCTCATCCGATACTTTCCAGTTAATGACATTCAAACCATTAGCTCTTGATGAATCGTTATCTCAGTGACTTCTGCCTTTATGGCACTTAGAATAGTAAATAAATTTTTTCTGTTCAAGAAGTCCATGCTTGTAGCACATAAAAATTCAAAAACTTTTGCTTCTCTACTGTTTCAGTTAGTACTGCCCCATGCTGTGTGATGTGAATTTGCGTCACATTCCACTATCAATTTTATGCCTTTATCTTTGCATTCTCAAATTACAGATACCACTTCATCTGATGGATATGCCGTCATGTCATAAGGAAAGTATGCAGCCACCACCATGATTATTGTCTCTGAACATTCTACCGACTTGTAGGTGAGACGCACTGTACTCAAATCTCTTGAGCAGTCACCGACTGCCTGCAAACCTCTGCCTGCATAATGCATGTTCTTGCAAAGTCAGAATTTTCACGTATCAGGGTATCTACATTATTCACACAAACAATTCTTCCTTTATATAGCCAGGATTTTTAAATTATGCATATGACTGTGTGCACCCTAATCATCCGGCTGGTTAGAACCGCCGAGGCACTTATGCTGTAGTTTTAGATTCATTTTTGTGAACTTAATTTTGTTATTGAGATATACCTCACGCGTCTTCTGATTAGGCGTCACGTGAACACTCTCTTTAGATGCCCCGTTTTTTACCCCTGTCAAAAGGGCTCAGATCAACGTCCATGGTCGTGGATGTCTTGTTATTCGATTTCTTCTCTGCTTTTTCTTTAAAGAAAACGACGTCTGTTCTACTAACACCGCAGGTTCCTGTATTACCTAAAGGCCTGGAAGCGCCAGCCAATCCAGTTTTTCTGTACCCTTTGGCCGTCGCCCCCGTGCCTCAAGCCGAGCAAAACCCGCAGAACAGAGCATGCAGTAATCCATAGTGTGCGTGTCTGTGACTATCGTGTCCCTCTGTGTGTGTGTCTGTGTGAGTGTTAACATCAAAGTGTGTTTATTCAGTGTGTACTGTTACTGTGTGCATACCTATTGGTACCACCGCTCTCGCCGAGTTGGGGAAATAGCTCTTAGTCTCTAAACGAGCTGCGGAACTATTCTTGTTTCCCTACACCTCTAAAGTAAGTGAGCTTTAATTCTGTAAAAAGCTATGATAATTTAAAGAAACAAAAAAAAATTTTAAATCAACAGTAATTTCCATTTGAATTTCTAAAAAAATTTAAGTTTTTTAAAATTCTTATAACTTTTTACCGACTCGACTTTAATACAGGAATAATTAGCAACCAATGTTATATCTAATGTTATGTAACAAAAGTTGATTTGTATTTGAGATAAATAGCCGTAAAGTCTGCTTGTGTCGAAAAACTAGAAAAGTTCAACGTTTTTAGGTTGGTTAAAATAACTTTTAATCAAATAAATTCCAGTAATTAAAAAAATTTTCTGTTTTCTGGAAAACATAAGTATATACGTAAATATATATATATATATATTTCCCCACCGGGTGTTATGCAGCCCGACGTGTTACTGTCCAATAACCTTATCTCCCTTACACCCATTGGGGGTATGGCAGGTTTATGCAGCCCGGGCTGCATAATCCCGAAGGTCTCTCTCGCACGTGCTAAAGTAAGCATCTTCCCTCTCTTTCTTGGGCTGCATAAACCCCTATTGGGATAAATATATATATATATATATATATATATATATATATATATATTATACAGGGTGTTCTGAAATTCATTCCGTTAATTTCGCACACATATAAAGCACGAGATTCTAAACAACTTTTCTATCTGACAAATTTCGATTTGAAGCTTATTTATTAAGTTATTGTTAGTTAAACATTATTAATTCGAGCCAATCAGAGCGCGCCAGTCGGCGATGGGCGGTGCAGAGAGACCGAAAGTGGTGCGTGGAGGGAGCGCCCGGAGAGGGGAAGCATATTGGTTGTTTCATTTGTTATTCAACACGTTAATATGCGACAAAATTAAGAGAATCGGGAGATTAAAAAATGGCCGAAAAGGAAATATCAAGCCTTATTATTTCATTATTTAATAATTTAATTGCTTTACGCATTTTAAATAAATTTATTATTTAATAAATTAATACCAAGGATATCTTAGAAACCACTACATCGAATAAACTGACATTTTAACAATAATGATTTTAAGCCAATTGAATGAAACAGAATTTTGTAATTAAATTCGAAATGTTAATGTTAATTATTATATTAAAAAACAAATTATTTAGCTGTTTATTAAACAATTTTTTAATTTTTCTGAATAACTTGACAAGAATAATTTTTTTACTATATTATAACACAGTCTAATTCATTTAAGTGGATTAAAAATGTTGAAAAGTTGGGTATCATATCTATTATGGCAAAAAAACTCAGGGTATAGAGTCTCTTATAATTAATTAAAATAGTACCCTAGTAGAAATCTGACAATAAATGTAACAATTGTAAGTCAGAAAATGGCCAATTATCATAAAATACCCAATAAATGCCCAATTAATCGCAACATTAGAGTTTTTTTAACCTTAAATGTTACATTTTTACTAGGGTTATGCTACATATAAATTGGTCAAAAAAATGAAATTAAAAGTTAATAATAAGTAAATTGGCTTAAAAAATTAAGAAATGCTTTCACTTGTTATGAAAACAATTATTAGTTAATAATATTGAATTGTTTTTCCAATTTTAACCCAGGCTTATCCCCTTAATCAAATAGATATTGGTGATTTCACGACGAGTGTACATAAATTTTAAAATGGCTCATGTTTTTTAGATAGACTAAAAATATAATCCATAATCTGCAAGAATTTTAATTCAAAATATTAATTTGTATCAGATTTATGCATGTTTTTTCCTTTTTTCCAATTTTCACCATATTGGAAGTATATCTTAAAATACCTCAAAATAGGTCAACTGTTTGTATTACATAAGGTAAAAGTATCAGCGCCGGAACGGTTTTTTACTAGGTATGTAAATTTTAATTATTTTTAAGCAAAACAAAGAGCTATACCATTACTGTTTGTTAGCTTATGATAAATTATTAGCGTTCAATTCATATTTTTTCGGAGTTAATAATTAATAATTTTTCATATTAATTCTATTTTTTTATGCTTATGTTGACTCTATTTATTAAATATGAGATAAAAAACTGTCAATATGAATTTGTACATAAGTTGGAACATTCAACATAATTTTGTTGATTAGAATTGTGTTTTTTAAATAATTTATTTACTACATATAGTTGACTTATCGAAGATGATGTAAAATATTAAAATAGTTATTAGTTAACGATTGCTAACAATTAGACATTTAAAAAATGTAAATAAATATTCAATATCTTAATGTTAAAAGTGTTCCACGAAGCGGACGAAATATATAGAATTAAGTAAAAACTATGAAACATTTTTTCTTGCTGTTCCAATACTTATGGACATGAGAAAATGATGTACTTATTTTGCAACAGTATAATTTATGAAGCAATTAGATATAAATTTGAATTTTAGTGTACATCATATGAAAGTATAGCTTCTATACGTAATATTATGTTTGTAAAGCATAATGAATTATGTTTAAATAGCTCCAAACAAGGCATCGGAAATCAGCACTATTTGTCATCATAACCTTCCAAATTATTTGACTTTTGAACCTTTTATATTTTTTTTTCTTGATTACATATATTTTATGTTCTTATATTTATAAATCTACATTTCTTAACTTATTTGAAATATGATTTATTTTTTCCATTTATAAAAGACTCGAAGTTTTGTTAAAATATAGTAATTCAATACTATATGTTCCACAATACGGCACTGTTTCGCAATTGGTACTTTCACCTTATTAAATGGGAAAAAGTTTAACGCGCTCAATATAATTGTTTACCATTTTTACAAATACCTAATTTGCAGTAATAAAATTGGCTATCAAGTAGTTTTGATTTTGGACTGTACGACAGCAACAATATGGCTCTGATTGAATAACAGGTTATTCTTTGAAACAATAGGTTTTCAACAAAATTTGTTTTAATATGGGATTTTGATGCAAACCAAAAATATAATAAATCAATGATATTGTACTAGTGAAAAATTGAAAATAGACAGTTTTAGCACTCGGGTACCCATGTCATACTATCCAACAGTTCTATTCAACAATTATTATCCTGGATAACACTTTTTTCGTCTAATTATTTGGATACTACTATGTTTATTTAATAATATTAATTTATTGAACTTATATTAAATGTGTATGAATATGTAGCCAATGAAACTTGTGAATTGGATTTTTATAATTTTTTCACCAAATAGTGTTTTTTAGGATTTTATTAATTATGACAGATCTGAGAATATCTAAATTTAATTAATTATAGTTAATATTACTTATCAATAATACTAAAAAAGACAATTTAGTGAAAAAGATATTAAAACCCAATTAACAAGTTATATCAGTTACATTAAACTTATCTTCAATTAATAATATTTACTTAAATTTTCTTAAAATTAATTTTTGTTAGGTATATGATAGTTTTGTAAAATTTCATTAATGACATTAAATAAACATTGTATAATTCAATTAGTTAGGTTTAATAAAAAGTTTATACAGGACAATAAGTTTTGAATAAAAAATGTTTGTTCTATGAAATGGGTACTCGAGTACTAAAACTGTCTATTTTCAATTTTTTCATTTAATATACAATATTAATACAATATCTTTACTTTATTATATCTTTGGTTTGAATCAAGATCCCATATTTAATCAAATTTTGTTGATAAGCTATTGTTTCAAAGAATAACCTATTTTTTTATTTTAACGGCGCTCTTTTTATGCTCCCAATGGTGCTAATCAGCGACGGAGGTTATACGATGTCTTTGTTAAGAAAGCACTTTAAAAATACATTCCCCAGTGTGGTGTTTGTATCAATCGGCCGGGGCTGGGAATCAAACCTGGGACCTACAGATTACGAGCCCGACGCCCTACCAAGCGAGCCATCGCAAGCCTCACAAAGAATAACATTTTTTAATTTTTAAACCAATTTACTTATTATTAACTTTTAATTTCATTTTTTTGGCCAATTTATATGTAGCATAACCCTAGTAAAAATGTAACATTTAAGGTTAAAAAAACTCTAATGTTGCGATTAATTGGGCATTTATTGGGTATTTTATGATAATTGGCCATTTTCTGACTTAAAATTGTTACATTTATTGTCAGATTTCTACTAGGGTACTATTTTAATTAATTATAAGAGACTCTATACCCTGAGTTTTTTTTCCACAATAGATATGATATCCCAGGAACAATTTCATCGAATAGACTAACATTTTAACAGTAACTTTTCAACATTTTTAATCCTCTTAAATGAAATAGACTGTGTTATAATATAGTAAAAAAAATTATTCTTGTCAAGTTATTCAGAAAAATTAAAAAATTGTTTAATAAACAGCTAAATAATTTGTTTTTTAATATAATAATTAACATTAACATTTCGAATTTAATTACAAAATTCTGTTTCATTCAATTGGATTAAAATCATTATTGTTAAAATGTCAGTTTATTCGATGTAGTGGTTTCTAAGATATCCTTGGTATTAATTTATTAAAAAATAAATTTATTTAAAATGCGTAAAGCAATTAAATAATTAAATAATGAAATAATAAGGCTTGATATTTCCTTTTCGGCCATTTTTTAATCTCCCGATTCTCTTAATTTTGTCGCATATTAACGTGTTGAATAACAAATGAAACAACCAATATGCTTCCTCTCTCCGGGCGCTCCCTCCACGCACCGCTTTCGGTCTCTCTGCACCGCCCATCGCCGACTGGCGCGCTCTGATTGGCTCGAATTAATAATGTTTAACTAACAATAACTTAATAAATAAGCTTCAAATCGAAATTTGTCAGATAGAAAAGTTGCTTAGGATTTCGTGCTTTATATGTGTGCGAAATTAACGGAATGAATTTCAGAACACCCTGTATAATTCCCTTCGAGGGTTTATGCAGCCCGGGTTGCTTAATCCGAACTTCTCTTTTGCACTTTCTAAACTACGCATCTTCCGTCTCTTTCATGAGCTTTATAAATTCCAATTAATAGGAATAACATATATATATATATATATATAAACTTCCCAATAGGGGTTTATGACGCCCGACATGTTAAATTTGGATCTTCTCTCTGCTTCCCACCACTGGTTGGGGGTGGGCGGGTTATGGAGCCCTGGCGTCATAACCCGAAGCTCTCTCTTCCTCGTACTAAAGGACGTATCTTCTCTCTCTGTCATGGGCGCCATAAACCCCGAAATTAAAAATTATATATATATATCTCTATGTGTGTGTGTGTGTATAAATTGATCAATCGGTACTTATGCCGACAAATTCTTACGGGAAATGGGAATTGTGCTTACTTTGGGGTAATTATGCCGACGTCAGCATAATTACACCGAAAATTCAACCATGTATCCGTACTTATGTCGACACATAAAAAATCGGAAAATTATCTTTGTGAGCCCCGCTTTGACGTTATAATATTAATATTATAAGGTGAAAGTGTGCTTTTTTACCCGTGAGGGGTATTTAGGTATTTGGGTTATTGGTTTTTTATGCATTATTCTATCAATTAATATTCTCCCCCTTATATCTGAGTCGTTACATATGATTTATAACCTCAAAACACCAAGATAACACGTAGTGTCACCATAAGTACCGATACTGGTGTTTATATATATATATATATATGCGATATTCTACGTGAAGTGGTCCGATCTAAATTTTAAAATGCACCGAATTTTGGGTGCACATTGCAAATGTTTTTCAGAATATAGAAGAAAATTTTTAGGTACTGGAATCGATTTACTCAAAAGTTATTCTAACATCAAAAAGTGAATTTTTCCAAGTTTTTTTCAACACCATCTGGGTTCACCGCTATTTAACTCAAAATCTATCAACTTTTACTATAGAACATTGTATGTAACTTACGTTGCTAATTATGTCTAGAATTTATCCTTCTGGGTTAGAATTTCTAATCTCAAGGTCAATATTACATAAACTACATGTCAATAATCAACTTAAAAAAAGTGTAAGTGCGCCACAATTGATTTTTTTATCCAAATGTCTAAAATAAAGCTTGGATCAATACCTTTCAAATAGTCTGTAGCATTTTTGTGGCCTCCAATTTTGTAAAAAGTTATGATAATTGAAATAAACACGAAATTTTTTTAAAAATTTGCCTGGAATACGCCATATATATATATATATATATATATATATATATGGGTGGTTCTCTGTGACATCGAAGATGAAAAAAATAAATATTGCTATAACTGTGGGAATATGTTTTAGAGGTATCCAGTAGTTCTCCTGAATTTTTTCAGATTTTTTCTGGGCCATTATTTTAAGTTACAGAGAGTCAAAGTTGACATTTTAGCACTTTTTTGCATTATATGTCCATTTTCATGAATTTTTTGCTCCCAGGGGATGCATTTTTCACTAAAAACATAAGTATAACTTTTTTTTTTAAATTTTCCGAACTTTTCATTAAAAATACTTTTAAAGACATATATGTATGCTGTCACACTCTTGTAAGCCATTTAAACCTTAAATAGTGAAAATCAGTAATTCTGCTCCGGACTCTGCTAACCTAACACTGTCTAAAAGTTGGCTTTTTATAGTCAGAAACTGCCTAAAAATTTCCAGAGTGGGTCTAAATCATTAAGATCACTTATGGTCAAAATATCCGGGAAAAGTGCCCGAAATATTAATAGAAATGTATATTTGTTGCCTTATAACGATGAATCTAGTAGCATGATCATTGCAAAAAAATTTATGCACTTACCTTGGAATGGTAGAAAAGTATCTTCACTTATTTCAGTATCCATCTAATCCCCTGTAAGCTGCTAAAAATATAAATATTATTATACAAATGTAAAAAATTATTTTTTAAACATTTATAATGCTGAATTTTCAGTTTTACATCCCTTACAAGAAGTATAATACTAATCTGAAGGATTACTATAAATATATAAACATCATTATTACAATAACTGAATATACGTATTTAATACAAAAGATATATAAATAAATCGGATATATAATTATAATGAATAATATGATAACGTGACAGTGACAAGTTTGAGAAATCTAAACAATGTATTGCTGAATAATAATAATAATAATGTTGATACTTTTATAGTAATCCTTCAGATTAGTATTATAATTCTTGTAAGGGATGTAAAACTAAAAATCCAGCATTATAAATGATTAAATAATAATTTTTTATAATTTTATAATAATATTTGTATTTTTAGCACCTTACAGGGGATTAGATGGATACTGAAACAAGTGGAGATACTTTTCTACCATTCCAAGGTAAGTGCATAAATTTTTTTGCAATGATCATGCTACTAGATTCATCGTTATAAGGCAACAAATATACATTTCTATTAATATTTCGGGCACTTTTCCCGGATATTTTGACCATAAGTGATCTTAATGATTTAGACCCACTCTGGAAATTTTTAGGCAGTTTCTGACTATAAAAAGCCAACTTTTAGACAGTGTTAGGTTAGCAGAGTCCGGAGCAGAATTACTGATTTTCACTATGTAAGGTTTAAATGGCTTACAAGAGTGTGACAGCATACATATATGTCTTTGAAAGTATTTTTAATGAAAAGTTCGGAAAATTTTACAAAAAAAGTCATACTTATGTTTTTAGTGAAAAATGCATCCCCTGGGAGCAAAAAATTCATGAAAATGGACATATAATGCAAAAAAGTGCTAAAATGTCAACTTTGACTCTCTGTAACTTAAAATAATGGCCCAGAAAAAATCTGAAAAAATTCAGGAGAACTACTGGATACCTCTAAAACATATTCCCACAGTTATAGCAATATTTATTTTTTTCATCTTCGATGTCACAGAGAACCACCCATATATATATATATATATATATATATATATATATAATATATCTGATTCCATTTAGATTCGACCAGGCTGTCACTTTTGGAATTTTATTCTGTAAATCTAAAACTTAATGTGCATCAAGTTTTACGACCCAAAACTAAGCCCTAATTACTTTGAAGGGGGCGAAAATGGGGCCAAAAATGATGAAATTGATCAAATAGTTTAATGTAAATGGACTTTTAAGATTAAGGAGACGAAGTACTCTAAGTTTCAGCACCTAAACTGACCCTTTGGTATTTTGAACAGGGTGAAAAGGGGGTGAAAATCGCTAAAAACGGTCTACAATTATTCTTACTCCAAATTGGCAAACCTTAAACCCAAGTATGCCACAATCAGAAATCCAACAATCCTAATCACTTCATTAACATGAGTCCCATTGCCTCTTACAAAATGTAATAACCTTACTTTTAGCGCTACCCAGAAACAACGACGTGGACGTAGTAAGGATTGTTTCTTTGGAGTGCTTGATTAAAATGAGTCGCCTTGCCTTGCACGAACCGGAGTGCTTGGTTAATGTGAATTCCCTCGCCTCTCACGAACCGAGTTGCTAATCTATTAAACCACGTGAAAATATGTAAGATTGTAAGAAATGAGCGACAATATCCCCAGTAACGCTCAAATCAAACTTCTGATAATCAGTATCTGCGCCAGACATTAGTTAACCGAAAATTGGAGTATAAAGCAGAGGATCTTTGGACCAATAGACGTCTTTCAAGTTGGCAGGACTACATCTATTAAATTAAAACATAAACCTTGGATAATTTGCCGTCAACTATCCGTAAATTATCCGTGAAAGCCAAAACTTTGCCGGACGTTTTTTTAAAAAAACTGATATGGTCTGCCAAAATAATATCAAGTTGGCAGGACCAACTGTAAAAAACCATGAAGGAGTAGCACCAGGATAACGTAACTAGGCTCAAAATTTGCCGTTTTTTTGCCGTAAACTAATGGTACGGTTTAAAATATGGAAAAATCATTATATTTTTTTAAAAAACGACATTAAACGTTAGGAAACGCGAAGTCGAAAGACAATGTATTTGGACGTTTAATACCATAAACTTACATTTAGATAATCATGGACGAGTAATTAATAATTCGTAAAGAAATAAAGGTTGTGACGGACATCTTTTTACAAATACGAGCTGATCTGTAAAAATATTATTAACTTTTTGTTTTTGGCAGATTTTGTATGTTATTTAATATAATTATGAAACAGACATGCTCAATTTTTCTTTCTTTTTTCACGTTATGCGCGTATAAACCGAATTATTTATTTTTTAAATTTAATTTGCGACGTGGTATTCGCGTACCCGGTACACTTAATTATTTTTTATAATTAATACGAACCGTTGGACCGCGTTGCCCACACACAAGTAATTAATTTTGTTATCGCGAACTGCAGGCTGTCGCTAGGAACGCGAGTTCGCTAGGACGAACGGTGTGGAGGATTCGGGCGATCCTCCTTGCCTCGACACGATATAAAAATTAAAGGAATAGTCGGCGGAAGCGGGGAGAACAATAATTAAACACAAATAATTAAAATTAAAACAAAAGAAACATTTATTTTACTGTATTTAACATTTGGCCATCCAGGCCTCGTGCTGAGACAATATTACTTTCGCACGGGCGAAAGTATCGGGAGTCAACCGGATCGAGATCCTCGCTTACGGTTGACTCGGCCCCGATCTCCGCTATTCGGGTACCGGCGTACCCGAATACACTCCCGAGTTCACACACTCATACACTCGGGGTAGGGGGGGGGGACGCGCAGTAGTATAAACAAAACTTACCGAGATGTGCCCCGTGGATGGCCCAGCCGATCCGTGTCCATGTGTCCTTCTGAGCAACGGAGGACCGACGTCGGCTGCGGTGTTGAAAGGCGTTCCTGTGCCACGGCGAGTGCCTCATGAACCGCGTTGAGACTCACACACTCACTTCCCGTCCTTATCACACACCAAAAACTCACTCGCGGCTCACTCGCAAAGACGATCCAGGTTCCGACGGCTTTGCGCCTCACGCGCCTTTTCTTAGCCGTGAACAATGCACTCGATCGGCACCGGATAGATTCGTCCGCCTCGAGCGGCGGATCGGGACGTACTGATTAAGGGGATGTCGGAGCTATAGCCTCCATCAAAAGCCGCTCGATCTCACGGCTTCGAATGGCGCTGTAGTCAGGTGTCGATTTCTACGATAAACGTACTTAAAACATAAATTATAAATATTACAGCTACATAGAGCTGTTGAAAGATACTTTCCCCTCTAGCTATGACTAAACTTAAGGTAATTATAATATTACTCTTGGCAGCAACTGTTTATTTTTTTAAAGAAATGTGAAATACGTCTCATATTCAATGAATCTATATCTGCCGTAATGCTACACGCAACGTATTTCACATTTCTTTACAAAAATAAACATTTGCTGCCAAGAGTAATATTATAATTACCTTAAGTTTAGTCATAGCTAGGGGGGAAAGTATCTTTCAACAGCTCTATGTAGCTGTAAAATTTATAATTTATGTTTGTAGTACGTTTATCGTAGAAATCGACACCTGACTACAGCGCCATTCGAAGCCGTGAGATCGAGCGGCTTTTGATGGAGGCTATAGCTCCGACATCCCCTTAAGCAATCGCCTAATTTTCCGGAAAAAGGGATGAGAGGGGGAAACACACACACACTCTCGCGCTCTCATCCCTACGTACTATTGCGCGTACATAAGGCGCGTACGTAATTGTACACTTGTATAAAAACAAACAAGTGTCGTCGGTTGGCCTTGACATACGAAAGGCTCCGACGACTTACAATTCGCGAATTTAAATATTCTATTCGTCGTGAATAGATTGTGTGACGATTTCCGTCACAAATTAACTAATAAGATCAAATAACACGTTAATTCAATAATAAATAACACTATGTCTGAGTTGAGAAACAAAGTAAATTAAGTATACTGTTTTGACTAAAAATTGCTGGTCAAATGTTGTTTCATAAGCTTTTCTCAAATAATCAATGAATCAGGCTCTCTCTTACGATTTGAACTATCGTTATGATTTTTTCAAGTTTTAGTTCAGTATATTCAGTATAATTTTTGGATTAAAATCTGTAGATCCCTTTACTTTTTTTTAAAAGTAATTTTCTTAATGATGTAAATATTGTTAAAAAAATATTAATTAATAATATTATTATTATTAATATTGTTAATTTTATTAATAGTAAAATAATCAGCAATTGACGTACAAAACAGTAAAAAGAATTGATTAAACAGGGAAACGGCGTATCCAATTACGACCTGGTCAAATGAAGTCTTTTATACTTATTATTAAACATTTGCTATGTTTAAATAGCTGACAAGGTGTAAAACTATTACAATAAGATATAAGGATAATACTAAAACTAACAAATAAGATGGGCAATGTCATATACAGACGATATTTTTTAAATGTTAAGGTATATCGCATGATTTTTGTATGAGTAAATCAATATTTGTTTACAGGTAAGTATCATTTGAATCAGTCCTTAACAGTTAAGCTTCCATTCTATTCTATTTACCTAAAATCTGAATAGTTACGAACTAAGCGTTAACGTGGAAAAAATATAATTTTATTACAAGTCAATATTACAATTTTTAATAACAAATGCACGACATCTTTGTCACAAATACTTCTGTCTCTAACAAGAAGAGTGTCACACCTTCGGGAAACGGATCTTTACCAATCTTTAGAATACGTTTTCTAGTATAAAAACATAAACAAAGCCGGAGTTTTAGACTCTAACACTTTTTTTACGATAGATATAAGCAAATAACGAAAAATGTCGCAAAAGATAATCTTGACTTTGGTCGCTTATAACTCGAAAACAAATAGATATATACATTCAAACTCAAATTCAGAAGAAAGCTGAGATCGAGTAGATTGGATTTAAAGAAAGCTCAACTATTTTTAATTGGCCAAAAGTTTTTAAAAAAAAAAAAAAAATTAACAACATTTTGATGACAATTTTCTATTAAAAAATGTATTGATTTTTAAAGCCTAATTATGTTGTTAATCTTATTTCTTTCCTAACTTTTGGCCAAATCAAAACATTTGAGCTTCTTATGTTTTAAATCCAATCGACTTGATCCCAGGTTTTTTGTGAATTTGAATTTGATTGTATATCTTTATTTGTTTTCAAGTTATTAAGCGATCAAAGTCCAGGATATTTTGGGGAAATTTATTGTTATTTGCTTATATTTATCGTGAAAAAGGGCATGAGAGTCTACTCTTACTTACAACTCCGGCATTCTTTATATTTTTTTCGCAGAAAACATATCCTAGAGTTTGGTAAAGATTCGTTTCCCGCAGTTGAAACACTCTCCTTGTAAGTGTACACCACACTAACAAGTATCAATTGTTTTTCAACTTGAAAAAGAAGTGATTATATGAAATCAGAGACAATTAAACTTAATGGATCTACAGCATCTAATAAAAAATGGGTTTAAAATATTAAACTAAGAATGAATAAAATTTTTCATTAATTTTTATAAAAAAATGATATATTTTGTTGTTTAAAATAAAGACAAAGACGATTTTCAAAAAAGTATTCCACTTAGGTTTTAATTTTGGCAGACCATATCAGTTTTTTTTTAAAAAACGTCCACGACAATTTTATTTTATTCAAAAATAATTCATTTTTCGCCCATTATTAAATAAATCTATGTTTATTTTTATGGTTCGAAACGTCTAAGTGCATTATCTTTCAATTTCGCGTTTCCTAACTTTTAATTTCTCTCAATTAAAAAATAGTACATTACGATACAAGTGACGAAAGTTGAAGTTTCGCCACGGCGTGAAGTTGGCGCCTGAGGCGAAGCCGAGGGTGTCATATCACGTAGTGGCGGGCCTTCAACATTCGTCCCGTGTACCGTATACTATTTTTCTAGATGCCCGGTCGAAAGAACGTTTTTAGTTTAGACCAATATTGATAAGTAGATAAAAATTGCGCTAAGCTTCTCGTACATTATCCCGACCTTTAAAATATCGTAATCTTGATTTGTACGATGATCTCAAGTGGTTAGTTTCGATGCCCGCCGCGACATTTGCGGCACGAGCAAAGCGAGTGTTGCTGGTCGTGGTGGTGAGCATCGAAAATATCATGGGCATTATTTTAACTGACAAAGTAAAATATAAAAAAGAATAAGTATAAGACTGTCAAAGTGAATTGTTATGCTACGTATAGTTTTAATAAAAGTCATGATCATGATTTTTTAAGTTGCGTTATTTCAGTAAAATTCATTTATTATATCGAGAAAAGCTTTTTTGAATTTTTAGGTGATAATATAAATAACATTGAAAGTTTATGGAAATGAAGATTCTATTATTGGTACATATCGCTCTTATATTTTTAATTACAAATTAAACCAATATTAAGATATTAATGATAAGAACTAATAATTTTAAATATCGGGGTTTATGACGCCCATGACAGAGAGGGAAGATACGTACTTTAGTACGATAAAAAGAGACAGAAAAGATTTAACACATGAGGCTCCATAACCCCCTATTTAGAAATGTATTTAAATCTCAATAATAAATCTCATTCGGTAATTTGCTCGCATAGTAAATTTTCACTTTGACGTACAGTATGGACGATTTTTATAAATTGTCATTGGTGTTTTCTGAGAGCATAAACTTGCATTGATATACATTTAATACTTATCTTCAAATTCATGAGATCAGGATAAGTTAATTTTATTTAATAATTTTTTATTTATTTCGAAATTTGAGCGTTATTACATTTGAATGAGATGTCAAGTGCATTAAAAGTGTGTGCAGTTGCTTAGTTACCAGCTAATAGCACGCGTAGCGAAAAAAAATACCAGTGGCTAAAGGTAATTCTTTCGCCATCGAAAAAAGTGGCGAAACAACGTACTTTCGACTAGGGCATCAAGAAAAGTATAATGATTTTTCCATCTTTTAATCCCTACCATTAGTTTAGGGCAGAAAAACGGCAAATTTTGAGCCTGGTTACGTTATCCTAGTGCTACTCTTTTATCATTTTTTACAGTTGGTCCTGCCAACTTGATATCATTTTGGCAGTCCGTATCAGATTTTTTAAAAAAACGTACGCGGCAAATTTTTGGCTTTCACGGATAATTTACGGATAATTTACGGAAAATTATTCATGGTTTATTTTTTAATTTAAAAGATGTTGTCCTGCCAACTTGAAAGACGTCTATTGGTCCAAAGATCCTCTGCTTTATACTCCAATTTTCGGTTAACTAATGTCCGGCGCTGATACGGATTATCAGAAGTTTGATTTGAGCGTTACTGGGGATATTGTCGCTCATTTCTTACAATCTTATTTTTACAAGGGTCATGTCATATACATAGATAACTGGTACATCTCCCATATTGGCAGAATTTTTGCATGATTGCGATACAGGAATGTGTGGCACGGTAAGAATAAATAGAAAAGGAATGCTAAAATTAAAAAATAAATTAAAGCGAGGTGAAGTTCAAGTTGCTTATAATAATTTGTGGATGACAATCAGGTGGCAAGATAAGCGTAGTGTTTGCATGCTTACAACTGTGCACGAACCTGAATTCTGTACCACTGGCAAAAAACACTATCAAATCAATGAGGATATTATAAAACCACAATGCATCCATGAATACAACCAAAATATGGGTGGTGTTGACAATGTAGATAGACAATTGTCTATAACCGAAACAGTTAGAAAAACAATGAAGTGGTATCGCAAGTTATTTTTCCATCTTATTGATCTAAATTTATCTAATGCTCATTCTTTATATAAAATGAAAAATGAAGGACCAATGCCCTTTTCTTCATTCCGAATATCGGTTGTTAGATCATTATTGAAATTGGATAATACTAATGATAGCATTTCTCGTTTAGTTAGCTCTCCTACTCGATTAGTTGGTCGTCATTTTCCAAGGTTTGCTACAAGTCGAAGGTGTCACTTGTGTGCTTTACGTAAAATTACTAGTCGAACAAAATACATGTGCTCTGATTGTGATATTTCTTTATGCGTAGCTCCATGTTTTGAAGAATATCACCCAAAAGAGACATTCTCATAAAGTCAGATATTTAGAGGTGAGAGGCAAGGGAACTCACGGAAATAAAGGACCTCAACGTGATAGGCAAGGTGACTCACGGAAATAAAGCACCCCAAAGGGATCAAATTTTCGCCACATCCACGCTGTTGATTCTGGGTCATGCTAAGAGCGAAAATTAATATATTTTTTCCTAATACATCAGTGATAAAAATGCATGTAATGCATATCATTTTTGGATATCATTTTTTAACACTCAGGACGCAAAATGAGTATTTTGCGGCGTAAAAGAGGCCGCAAAATAACGCTTTCGCGACCCGGGACGAGAAAGTCACGTGATCGAATATTCTTGGCCTGCATACTATGTAAGCTGCGCGCACCGCGTCTCCGATTGCCATATATCCGACTCACTCTTTCTCTGTCTCTCTCTCTCTCTCTCTTTGTCTCTTACACGCGTATAGGTGTCGAGTGCTCGGCACAGCCGAATGAGAATCAAAACAAAAACACGGTTAATTCTTGATATTTTAAACTTATTTGTCGCGCGTCGAGACACGTTTTCTTCGCGGTATTAACAGGAGAGTACTGCTTTCCTTTCAGTCTGCTTTTGTTATGAGCAGCATACACACGCATAAATAAGTTTCGTTTGAGATTTGTTTTTACATTTATTAAGTAAAATTGCTATATAATTGTTAATAACTATTTCATCAAAATGGAACGTACCAGTGAAACAGTGCAAAGTGAAACTGACTTTGATGATTCGTTGCCGCCAGACATACTTCGCAAAGCAAAAGAGATCACAATGAATCTCCTTCCATCTAAATCAAAAAAAGAGTATGTGAAAGAGTATAATGCATTTAAAGAGTGGCGTAAGAAGCAAAAAACAACATCGTTTGCAGAACCACTTATGCAAGTGTATTTTGAAAGTTTATCGAAAAAGTTCAAGCCTCCTACGTTGTGGTCTAAGTACTCAAAAATAGCGTCGGTGGCAAGGGCGTATGATAATGTCGATATGACGAATTACACGAAGCTGAAAGCATTTTTGAAAGGATTAAATTCAACGCATGTTCCGAAGCAAGCAATGGTTTTCACGCCCGAGGATATCACAAAATTTTGTAACGAAGCACAAGATAATAGCTATTTCAGAGTCAGTAGATCTTCGACCTATAAATTTTGGAGGTAATCCGAGAAATACTGACTTAATCATTCCAGATAATTTTTTTGATGAGGATGTGGATTTCAAGGCAATGAACGTTAAGTCCAACAACCCGGCACAAACAAATAAAAATCCTATTTTCCAAATTCAAAACTGTAATGTCACTATTAACATAGATAATGCTAATTAATTACGTTTTTCTTATATTATTAAATATGTAATAAACGATTATACTAGTCTATAATCTTTATATGTATCTTTACATAAATGTTTAAGCACGTAATAAAATTTAAAATAAAAAAATAACGACTTTGTTTAATAACATTTATAATAATATTGTATTATTTATAATAATTGTGTATCGTCCTTCGTGTTAAAAAATAGTGTATGCACCGCGGGCGGAAAATGCCGCGTCCAGGCGAGTTCTTTTCGCTGCGCTCGTGCCCGAAAACTCGAACTCGCCGTGAACGCGTCATTTTGCGCACTTGGTGCATAAGATACTAATCTTTTATTGTTAATAAATTATTTTGTTTTAAAATTTCAAAAAAATTTTATTTATTTAACTATTATGTGTTTTGAGTTTTCTTGGGATTTCTTGAACATTATCTATTTCAAAATTTGATACATTTTTTTTCTTCAATGCTTAATAATCATATGTTAAACGTACTATTAGAATCTTTTAATCTCAAGTTTTGATGTAATGCAAATCTTTTAAAAGATTGCTATTATAATACATTCATTGTAATTGCATATCATTACTTTTACGCGTTTTCGAGCGCTAAGCCCCTTATTCAGTATTTGGTTGGAATAACGAGACTACTTGTTGTGGTGATAAGCATGCAATATATTTATTTGCTGATACGTTGCAGAAAAAATCTCTTAAGATATGCAGTCTAATCGAATTACTTGTAGCTGGCAAATCAGTAAGTGAAGCAACGTTTCCACAATGATAAATTTGATATCAAAGTTCATTCAAATGATAATGAATTATTACTCTTTTTTAAAACACGTTTGCGATATTTTTCAGCTAAAGGAGTAGAATTTACAATTTCTAATTCTGCATATTTTAAAAAATATAATGTCACGTCCACACTGAAAAAAAAATTAAGCAGAATTAACTTGAGAGCCAAGCAATATCTACCGTGGTGACTCCGATAAATTAGACAAAGTTGTTACTCCTTTAGAAGCCAAACAGTTTCTGCTTGGGCCTATTAAGCAATACATACTCGACATTAAGAAAGAGATAGACCTAGAATATATATGTATTTTGAAATTGTTAAAAAAGAAAAAGAGGGTAAACATTTTAAGATAGTTGAAAGTAAAGGCAATTATTATATGTTTAATTATTGAAATTAACTTTTTCAAGTATATAGTCAATAATATATACGAAAAACGTACAGTTAAAAAGTAAGGTTATGTCTTACTCGGAAGCAAAATGCGAATATACCGGAAACCCAAGCAGAAACTGCTTTGTAGCCTAGCACAAATTACTTTTGTTATCGAAAGTAGAAGTCTCTTCGCTGTTTATGGCGGATTCTGCTATATTTTTTTAAGTGCAGACTTGCACCAACTATTATAAAAATATTATAAGAAGGCAAATGGTTAATAAACCATTCGCGTTCCTTTCGCTCTTGTTTGACTAGGACTAGCCTTACGTCTCCGGGAGTAGCGAGCGAAGTTATTTTGAGAGTAGGGATGCAGGATATAATGTGGGATAATAAAATAATATATTTATTTATTCGGATTGATCATGCATTATTTATTAATATTTGTTACCATAATTATATAATGACTTCTTTTTAAATGAACATATATAACTAAATTCTTCTAACTTTTTGATGGACAAAAACACACATAAAATATTTCATAAACAATTGTATAAAATTATTTAAGTTTAATAAGAATTTTAATTTTGATTATATAAACAATTGCACGGCGAACACGTTAACAAATTATCTTATTTAGCTAATAAAATATACGTAATGATATTTTATTACAAACATTACTAATTAATAATCACAATAAGAATTATATAAATAAATGCAGTTTAAATTAAGGGGGTACTATACTGGATTATTACCGACTGAGTAAGATAGATGCATTATTGCATTTAACGGACATATTTTGGTTTTATTTGCAAAACGCAAATACAGAAGCACTAGATAATAACATAAAACATATTTATACAAAGTTTGAAGTCAATATGTAAAGGACATCCTAAAAAAAGTTTGCACGGAAAAAATAGTCATTTTTCCGTACAGAAATTTTTTAGGGTGTCCTTGTTGTATTGACCTGAAATTTTGTAGAAAGACATATTATACAATTATCTAGTGCTTCTGTATATGCTTTTTACATAATATTAACAAAAAATAAATAGTTTATATTACTAATAAAGTTTTCTTAGTACCAATTTCGTCGCTAGGGAGCGCGACGCGCTTAGTCCGTTGTATTATACTTAGAGTGGAAGTACTTTCGCAAATGGTTGCTGCAAGATGGTGCTAAATATCATAATTAATATACCAAACTTATGTCAATAAGCAGAATTATAATAAATGTCGTGTTTATGTATTGTAGAAAGATTAATTTGTTTTGCCAGTGCATCCATTATTGTACATATATATATCAAGATTAATGCTTGATATCATCATGTACTGCTACGTGTGTCTTGGCACGTCATTGTGACGTCGCTATAAAGGGAATTCTTTATGCAACTAATACCGATTACGTAAAGAACAAATATATCAAATATAACAAAATAAAGTATAATTAACATATTTATTCGGGGAAACATGGACATGTGACATGGGATGGGGAAACCATGAAAACAATGAAATGGTACGCATGTTTGCTCTCTCCCTCTCTCCCTCTCTCTCAACAAGACTAAACACGCGCTTGCGCATTCGCACCGTTTGCGTCACCACTGACGAAGTTCACGTGGATCGATTCCCGTTACAGGTTTACCAATGTCTCAGTAAAAAGAGACTTGTAAACATTACCTCAAATAACTACTTGCTATCTAACGAGTTTTATTTTCAAAATATATCACACTTACATGTTCATTTTATCTTTATTCTAAATATGAGGGTTTGTTTAAATTATTATACAAATATTAATATAGTCGTGAATATAACTACCAACTGCATACGTATCTTATATCGAGTATACGCGTGTAACCAAGTATAAATTATAATCAGAATTATAATCAGTACCATCAAACACATGTGCTTATTGGCCCGTTTCATTTATATAAAATATTTTATTTTTACCGTAGAAAATATAATCGACACCGCGCGGCACGCTCCCGCGAATGAGCAAACGCAAGAGCGTGCCCCGTAGTGTTCTGGTTGTGAATTTCGACTGAATCGGCAACTGCAAATGGTCTAAAAATTGTTTAAAATGCTAGGAAGTAAATCTTGAATAGTTAGGACAAGAATATATTTTCTCTCGCTCATTGTCGTAGCTCAAATATTTTATTTTTACTGTAGAAAATATATACGACACTGCGCGGCACGCTCCCGCGAATGAGCAAATGCGGGAGCGTGCCTCGTAGTGTGCTGGCCGTTGATTTCAGCTGTATCAGAATTATAAAAAATTTATAAATTTTTTCTTTGGCTTGGAAGCGATATGAGTGTAATGCCATCATATACATAAGTTTATTTGCCCATTGTATTTATTAAATGTATTTTATTTAACATATATTACACATATGTTTATTTGCCCATTTTATTTTTAAATGTATTTTATTGAATATATATTACACATATGTTTATTTGCTCATTTTATTTTTAAAATGCATTTTAATTATACCATAGAAAATTCGAATGTAAATTAAACTGCCTATGCAATAATATGTATATTATATTTGCAATACTCACGTGTTCCCCCACTAAACGCATTCCGGATTCCCTATACTCGATATACGTAGCGTGCCGATCCGTGCACGGACCGCGTGTATTCTGTGTGCACGTGCTTGAATCTAGTTAGATTCAAGATGGCGGCAACTGAGCGCGGGCCAGCACGTAAACAATGTGCTTCGAGTAAGTTTCACCACGTTCGCGCGATCCTTACCGGCGGGGACATCAGCCGGGCACTGGCGCGGAATGGTGTGTTTACGAATGTGTTCGTATACGCAAGTAGACGGCCCCCCAGGTAACGCAGTCCACTACGTGCACTGGACCTCGACGCGGTCAACAACGCAGCCGGTCCCGGTAAAATTTTAAACGTTCATAATTTTATAAAGTATACACTATCTTACAAGGGGAGTAATTGACCTCTGGGAAACGAATCTTATCCTAATTTTGGTATGTCTTTTATAATATAAAAATGTGAAGAAAGCCAAGTTATCTCTTGCCAATTACCACTTATACCGGAGTTATTCGATATCTAATAATAATATCAGTAAAAATTACTTGTAATTAGATCGCTTACAACTCGGAAACAAATAGAGATAGGCACTCAAACAAAAACCAGAATGAGCCAAACGCAAGGCGTGCCCCGTAGTGTTCTGGTTGTGAATTTCGACTGAATCGGCAACTGCAAATGGTCTAAAAATTGTTTAAAATGCTAGGAAGTAAATCTTGAATAGTTAGGACAAGAATATATTTTCTCTCGCTCATTGTCGTAGCTCAAAATATTTCCTTTTTACCGTATAAAATATAATTGATACCGCGCGCTCATTCGCGGGAGCGTGCCTCGTAGTGTTCTGGTCATCAATTTCAGCTGAATCAATACTAATGCCATCGTATACTCATGTTTATTTGCCCAATTTATTTATTAAATGTATTTTATATTTACTGTAAAAAATATATTCGACACTACGCGGCACGCTCCCGCGAATGAGTAATCGCGGGAGCGTGCCTCGTAGTGTGCTGGTCGTCGATTTCAGCTGCATCTGAATTATAAACGATTTACAATTTTTTTCCTTGCCTTAGAAGTGATATGAGAGTAATGCCAACATATACATAAGTTTATTTGCCCATTGTATTTATTAAATGTATTTTATTTAACATATATTACACATATGTTTATTTGCCCATTTTATTTTTAAAATGCATTTTAATTATACCATAGAAAATTCGAATGTAGATTAAACTCCCTATACAATAACATTTATTATATTTGCAATAAACATAGTATTATATTTGCAATACTCACGTGTTCCCACACTACACGCGTTCCGAATTCCCTATACTCGATATACGCAATCACCGTACCGATACGAGCACGGACCGCGTGTATTCAGTGTGCGCGCGCTTGAATCTACTTAGATTCAAGATGGCGGCCACTGAGCGCGGGCCAGCATGTAAACAATGTACTTCAAGTAAGTTGCACCACGTTCGCGCGATCCTTACCGTCGGGAACATTTGCCGGGCACTGACGCGGAATGGTGTGTTTACGAATGTGTTCGTATACCCAAGTAGGGCCCCCCAGGGTGACGCAGTCCAGTACGTACACAGGACCTCGACGCGGTCAACAACGCAGCCGATCCCGGTGAAATTTTAAACGTGCATCATTTATAAAGTATATATTATCTTAGTGCACTTGTAAGTACACTTTAATTTTTTTCATATTTACTTATTTAACCATTTGTACTCCTGAATATCCCTTTCCCTTTATATTTTAATCTCTCTTAATAATTATCAAGTCCTTACACTGTTTATGTATTAATTTATATTAATTATATCAGTTAATCCATCTTCCTCCTATTAAATTTTATTCACTATTTAATCCCTTTTGCTTCCTTATAAAGAAAGTTTTGCAACCGTATAATTATTCGACTCGCTAGAAACATGTTATAAATATGTTTATTTACTTTTTTCAATTATTTATCCCCCAAATAGTTTTTTTAAAGACAATTTTCGATTTTTGAATTATTAATTTTTGGGTTGACTAATTATATCTATTAGTTTTTTTGTTAGTTAAAAAAAAAGATTTTTTTTAATGATTTTGTTTTTTGGAAATTAATCAGATAAATGAGCTAACAAAATTTATGATGAAGGAGCCTTAGAAAAGTCATAAAGTATAAAAATTTCAAGTAATTATATCGATTAGTTTTGATTTAAAAAATTAAAATGTGAATAAATTTGGGTTTTTATGTCAAAGGTTTTCGTGAAAATAGAATATATTAATAGCATTATGGCTCCGAAAAAATCTGAAAAAATTCAGGAGAACTATTGGACACCTCTAAAACCTATTGCCGCAGTTATAGCAATATGCATTTTTTTCATCTTCGATGTCACAGAGAACCACCCATATATATATGCATATTCCACGTGAAGTGCTCAGATCAAAATTTTAAAATGCATCAAATTTTTGGTACACGTTGGAAATGTTTTTCAGAATACAGAAAAGTAAATTTTAGATACTGGAATCTATTTGCTCAAAAGTTATTCTAACCTCAAAAGTGAATTTTTTCAAGTTTTATTCAACACTAGTTGGGTTTACCGCTATTTAATCAAGTGAATGCCTTATCATTCTTTATCCTGATTATAGCTACTTTAAAACAATTTTTTATTATTTTCTATATAAACACAACACATGTGTTTGATTTATTGACAAATGGGAAAGTCATTTAGTAATTTTGTAACTTTTGTAACTTTTATAGTGGTCACTCTATAATTCTCCATCCGTATTAAAATTACTGAATAACCATATTTATTTTCTATCAAGGCAATATATTTGTTTAATTCTTTGGCAACTGTATAATATTTAATAATTATATGAACTGTAATGGGTATAGGATTTTTTTTTATTTCAAGGTTAGGTGAAATGAATGTTTTATAATTATACATTTACTTAAATAATGTATAAAAACCATGTTTATTATGTTGGTAAGTTATTATTCTCTTTACTTATACTTATTGAATACCTCCTTTAACATTTCAATAAAAATAATGTGTCAGTAGTTTGGCAAATGAATAAGTTATTTAGACATTTTGTAAATTTGATATGTATAGAATTATTTTTCTTTCAACGCTGAGTAAGATAAATGTTTGATAGTCACATTGTTCGAAATAATTAAAAATGAAACACAATGTTATATTTAAGTGGATCTATAAGTGGATATATAATTTTTAACCCTGCTATGTCTTACAGCAATAAATAAACAATAGTATTTATAATATGCATTTATGCGAAATTAATTTCTTCAAATGTAATAAAACAGAAATTTCTCTTTTTTATTGTTTTTAAATAAAGTAATACTTGCACTACCGTTGGTTATGTGTTTTGGCAGTTCATTCTGATTAACTAGTTATGTACGATTTTTAATTGATTGTATCTATTCATATCACATGGAATAATAAATAAGTTTTGGAATTTGATATAATTGCACAGAAACAAATATTATTATTAACTACTGTAACGATGTACAGGTTTCATGAGAAATATTAAAAATTATATAACATATACCTTTTGTCTTCAGAAACCTTAAAATATTTATAAATTCTTGCTAATATAAATATTCCTATGAGAAGTGAGAGTGCAAACCAACGCGTGGTACAAGTATTACTTTATTTAAAAACAATAAAAAAGAGAAATTTCTGTTTTATTACATTTGAAGAAATTAAATTCGCATAAATGAATATTATAAATACTATGAGGCCTGTGCTGACTCGGTCGGTAGGGCGTCGGGCTCGTAATCTGGAGGTCCCAGGTTCGATTCCCGGCCCGGCCGATTGATACAAGCACCACTGGCGAATGTATTTTTACCAAGTGCTTTCTTCACCAAGACATCGTATGACCTCCGTCGCTGATTAGCACCGGTTTGGGAGCATAAAAAGAGCGACGTTAAAATAATAAAAAAAATTATAAATACTATTGTTTATTTATTGCTGTAAGACATGGAAGGGTTAAAAATTATAAAATAAATTATGTGTAATATACACATTTCTGAAAAAATGTGTCATTTATCAACAGATACTTGTCGACTCTATTTTGATTTAAGTACTTTCTATTGCAAAAACTATAAGAATCGAAAAAGGTAAAATGTTAAATATTGTTTTAAGCATTTAATATCAATTGCAAAAGTGTGATTGAAATTAAACCATACTTGCAAATGTTTACACCTTGGCAGAAGGTGTTTTTTGATATTTAACGTTTGGATTATGTATTAGATAAGTTTTGTTCGAATAAAAGAAGAAATATAGTAAGCCAAATAATTGCAGGACTTGTCTGAAATAAATTTGTTATTTTTCTACGGAAATACTTGTCGATTCCATTTTGATATTATATACTTACCCAAGAATCGAACTCATATATATTGGCTTTATAGAAGAAAAATAATTTTAGCAGCTATAATATAAGAATGGAGAACGATAGAGATCCACTTAAATATAACATTGTGTTTCATTTTTAATTATTTGGAACAATGTGACTATCAAACATTTAGCTTACTCAGCGTTGAAAGAAAAATAATTCTATATATATCAAATTTACAAAATTTCTAAGTAACTTATACATTTGCCAAAGATAAATACATATACATGTAACCTTTGTTTTTTTAAGTTAGAAATTATAATATCTTAAATGTAAAATCTTAATTTTATTATCTTTTTTAAAATCAAATTTTTAGAGTTTTTACGTAGAATTATATATAGAATAATTATATATAGAATAAAACTAATTACACAGAGTGATTGTTGTCTTGCAATTCAGCGAATTGCTCCGAGCTGGTGTATGGCAAAGTACACGCGGTCGTCTCTATCATCTGTGTTTCCTTCTGAATATTCTCGAATCTTTTGGTTCGTACAAACAACGATCCACTATAACCTAATCCACAAAAGTCTTTTATATTAAACGCAGCAGCCCAACTAAACTATTGAGATACTAGCCGCCGTTATGAAAACAACCACAGCTCCGACTGTTTCTATGGTATTTTTGGGCTTAGAAGTTCTTCGTTCTCTAGTGCTTTGAGAACCCATTTTTTCATAACCTCTTGATCGCAGGACCACAAGACGCAGGAGTAGCTAGAGCTTTGTCGGACATAATGTCCAATATCGAGGGTCCAAGCAGCGACATCGGGCCCTCTTAGCACAGATGTAAGCTCTATAATTTTTTATGGAGCTCCAATATGGCAAATGCCCTAAGGAGCAGTATAAGCTTTGGTACGTCCTGTCGATGCGCTTACAGAGTAGTCGCGTTGAGGGTGGCTCTGCTTATAGAGTCGTGTGAGATATAGCTCTCTTGGAGATCGTGGGAATCCCTCCCATCGATATTTCGGCATGATACGTACAGAAACGGTCGGTGGTCAACCACACAAACCAGTGGCGTAGCAACACGTGTCTGTAACATTTGGTGATCAATTAGGACCGCCGAACAGTGACAGCAGAAATGGGATTCATCCCCACGGCGTCATCCCGGATGTCGCGAAATGGATGAGTAGGAAGCACAGAATCGTCACCTTTTATCTGACCCAGGAGCGTATGGGTGATTTCGCAAATACCTGCACTGCTTCTCAAGTCCTATAAGAGCATTTTTACTTCCTCCATAAAAAAACTCATGCACACGTATACAAACACGAGCAGATACTTATTTCCGTATAGAAGTACCACATTCCGCGGTCTCTTAGAGCAAAAAGTATGTTTCAAAGGAAATTGTAGCTATGAGAATTTTTGTTGAGGATTAAATACACGACATTTTTTCAATATTTCAAAAAAATCCGCAAAGACCCCGCACCCATAAATTTTATACTATTGTAGATAATATAGGTTTTGGGTAGATTAGAAACATTCAACGAAATCATTGCAACTACGAATATCAAGAAGGTGTATATTTAAGAGACTGTTGATCTATCGACCATTTATTGAGATCGGAAAAAATACTTTCGCTCAGTGAAGTAGATTTATTCTTCAAATATTGCAATATTTCCTTTTATTTAATGTAGTTTTTAAAAAATTATCGCATTATAATATTTATTTTGATAATTCCTTTACTAGTTTGAATTTGTTACTTCATATATCAAAAATTAGTCTTAACCCTTAGAGTACTGGCAGCATGCACATATCATGCTCCGACTCGCAAACATTTAGTCTTAGCATGGGTTAAAATTGGGGATCTATGATTATTTTTTCATACAAACAATACGCATTGAAAATTTCTAAATTCCCGATACTCTAAAGGTAAAGCAACTGGTAAGCTTAGAAGTGAAGGTAATCAAAATGGAATCGTCAAGTATTTCAGTTGACAAATTTTTTTCAGAAAAGTGACCTACATTATTTGGCTTATATTTTTTGCTTATTTTCGCTGAACTTTTGTAATACATAATCCATTCGTTAAATATCGAAAGACTCCTTCTGCGAAGGTGTAAAACTTCGCAAGTAAGGATGTAATTTCAATCATACTTTAGTAATTGTTATCTTACTTTATAAAAACTTACTGCAATAAAAAGTACTGAAATCAAAATGGAATCGACAAGTATTCTGTTGAAAAATATAGTACATTAATTCAGAAAAACATACTACTCAAAATTAATTTTATAATTGTTAGCCCTGACGTATCTTACGTCAATAAATAAACAATATAATATTTATAATAATATTCATTTGTGCGATAATAATTTCTCCATATTTATTCGAACAGAAATTTCTCTTTTTTATTAGTTTAAAAAAAATTATACTTACACCACCGTTGGTTAACTGATTTCGCAGATAATTCTGATTTACTAATGTTTCTCCTCTGTACGATTTTGGATCGACAAATTACGGAAACAAATTTTAATTTCAACCGCTGTAACGATATACAGGCCTCATGAGAAGCATTCAAAGTCATCTATATAGCTTACCTACTGTCTTTTAAAATATTCATAAGCCCTTATACAATTGGAATTATGACATATTATTCAAAAGTGAGAAGACAAACCAACGCGTGGTGGAAGTATTATTTTTTTTAAAACCGTTAAAAAAGAGAAATTTCTGTTCGAATAAATATGGAGGAACAGATATGTCAAGGCTAACAATTATAAAATTAATTTTGAGTAGTATGTTTTTCTGAATTAATGTACTATATTTTTCAACAGAATACTTGTCGATTCCATTTTGATTTCAGTACTTTTTATTGCAGTAAGTTTTTATAAAGTAAGATAACAATTACTAAAGTATGATTGAAATTACATCCTTACTTGCGAATTTTCACATCTTCGTAGAATATTTTTAATATTTAACAATTGGATTAATGAAATATGTGTACTTAAAATTTTAAATAATATAATCTTAAGTAGATTAAGATTAAGATGTTATTACTTCCATACTGATTTTAGTATTTTCTATTGCATACACTAACTTATTTAATACAATTGTTAATAAAATTTAATACAATAGCGAATTAAATAACGAAATAATATAAATTGATAGTTTTACGAAAAAGGAGATTCCAGATACTGTTCAGAATAAAAAGATTTAAGAAGGAAAAGTAATAAATATATTGAAAATAATTTAAAATTGTAATCAGATAGAAAATCCTTGACAATTTATTATGATTTCAGAACACTTCTATTGATGCTAATTAGTTATTTATTATAGTTATATTAATAAACACAAAAGATTTTTTCAAAAAAAGTAATAATGGTTTTTAATAAATAAACTAAACAATAGCAGTGTTATTTTTGTGTATGAAAAGTATTTGAAGATGGTTTTTTATTTATAGTCAAAATTTTTTACTACGACTAAAAAACTTAACATGATATTATTTAATTAATGAAGTAACTGTTTAACTGAAAAAGTGGAGCAATGTATATTAATATCTTTAACTAGCAACAGATACCTCGCTCGCTAACGCTCACTCGGGTGTATTTTGATTGTGCTTTATTCAGATGAGTGCATTTAAAATAGATGCATTTAGTTTATTCGATCATTAAATTTTGAATTTTATTTAATTTTATTAAAATAGTCGTTACTCCAAACCGGAGAACCGCAGAACCGGAGAACGTCCGAAACGGGATCCTCCTTAATTTAATAAATAGAGGATATAGGATTAATTGTATATAATATTTGTAAGATATTTTTATTGCTCGAATTTCTTGTTTCGACGGAAGTTTTATGAAAGAAGTTTTTGAAACAAAACTTTTTCTAGGACTCTTTTTTAAAAACTTTTTCGAAAACTTTTTTTCAAAAACCGAATAACACAAATACCCAGGTACCCCTCATGTGAAAAACACTTTGACATTATTATATTAAAGAAGGATTAATTTCGTAACGTCTTTTGAAGGGTCAGAAACCGGAGGCCTAATAGTATAATATTATCATTATATTATTATATATTTCAGACAAATCGACCTATATGTATCGAGAAAACTTTAATCTACCATTTTATCAAAATATCGGTAACATAGGTCATTTTGGCCTGACCTTAATAGAATTTATACGGGAATTATCTTTACAAAACTGTGTGTCATGTAAACTAACTATTTTGCAGCTGGGATGGGGGAAGGGATTCTATTTGAATGATAGTATTGGCAAAATAATGTATATATGGTACACATAGATACAATTTTAATTGTAAAATTTTAACAAATTTAAGTATTTAAATAATAATTTTAAATACCTATTTGTACGACATTGGATGCTAAAATTAGGTGCATGATCGGTGTATTTGATGAAAACTTGATATCCTTTTCTGTAGTCCAAATCCTGTTAAGCTGGGGGTTATTGTGATTGTTCTTGTACAGTTGATGGTACTGGTTCTGTAAAGTATATTTTTCCTTCCAGCGTTAGCCAACATATTAATGTTGTTATCCGACTCTTACGGCGAGGACGGACTGGTAAGGTATACACTCTAAACTCCAAATAGTAAAAATCGACGTTAGAAGAGGTAAAAAATAGGTTTTTCTCTTTTAATAAAGAGTAGATATTGCGATTTGCTATTTACGAAAAGATATTTATTTAAATGCCTAATCTTAAAATCGTTCGCTAAATGCGCCCGGAAAACTATGCAATGTTACCAAAGAAACTCTGGCAAATATTTTATGTTTAAGTTTTAAGAATCATCATAGTAAGTTTCTCGTTTTTATATTTATACCAATTGAAGTCTGTTAGATTAGACACCCGAAATTTTATAGCTTTCCAAAGAGTAATTATCTTATTTTATTCTTTGCAAAAGCGAGTTATATGCATTATTTGTTCTTTTAGATTATGTGCACAAAATTTGTTACTTTTTAAATAGTAAATATCTTTTACTCTTGTTTTACTTCTTTCCAATTAGTAATTTGTACTTTTTACTAGTTTAGATTTTGTTTCCAAAATTTTATACTTTTCAAAGTAGTAAATATCTCATTTTAGTATTTTCTAAATAGCAAATATTTGCGTTTACTCTTTCTAAAAGACAATTTTTGCATTTTGCTCTTTACAATGAGTAAACTTAACGTTTTATCTTTTCGTATATAGCAAATCGTAATATCTACTCTTTATCAAAAGAGAAAAACTTATTTTTTACCACTTCTAACGTCGATTTTTACCATTTGGGGTTTACCGTGTACATTTCAAGAGTCATATTTTTTGTAGCAAATCCGATTTTTTAACACTATAGTTCATTACATAGCGCAATATACGTCTTACCCGACTTATAGTAATTTGTTGATGACCTTCAGTGCAAACATTTATTATGTTACGGCAATTTATGATATCAGATTTGTCATTCAGATTTTCAGCGCATGCTTATCTAATGATGCTGCAGCCGTTTTTAGCTTTTTGATTTGATTTTTAGAATTTTGTTACTTTCAGTGTTTCAAAAGTTTTATTATATATTAATTTTTTAAATAATTCATTTTTTAAATAATTCATATAATGAGTGTATATTTGTTGTATTTATTTACAATTTTTTAAGTTGCTGCCGGTTTACAACCATAATTAAACGATCTTCAGCGCAAACATTTATTAATTATTTTGTATATTTACTTTAATGTTTCAGTAGTTGTAATATTTCAATGTTTTTTCTCATATTTCCATTTTTTAATTTTTTCTTATATTTCATGTAATGAATACACATTTTTTTACTTATTCACAATGTGATATGTTGCAGCCGATTTTCAATCATATTTTAACGACTTTCAGCGCAAACATATATTAATTATTTTGTATATTTACTTTAATGATTCAATAGTAGTAATATTTCAATGTTTTTTTTCATATTTACATTTTTTAATTTTTTTTTATACTTGATGTAATGAATACACATTTTCTTACTTATTCACAATGTGATACGTTGCAGCCGGTTTTCAATCATATTTTAACGATTTTCAGCGCAAACATATATTAATTATTTTGTATATTTACTTTAATGATACAGTAGTAGTAATATTTCATTTTTTTCTCGTATTTCCACTCTTTTTATTTAATCACATAATTGATATAAAGTAAGTATAAATTATTTTGTAGTCATTTACAATATTTCTTTAAACACTATATTTTTAGTGTAATTTTTATTTTCGTCCTTTAGTTTATCACTTGCTATTTTTGCATTGTTTAGTAATAATATTTTCAAATTTTTTCTATTTCTAGCTCTTGAAAGTGCTACGTATAATTGACCATGGCTAAAAACTGGGGTTGGTAAATAGATACCAACGTGTTTATATGACTGTCCTTGTGATTTATTAATAGTCATTGCGAAACCTAATCGTATGGGAAATTGTTTTCGGCGCATATTGAATGGTATTTCTTCCTTAGATGGTGACAAAGTGATTCTTGGTATTAAAACTAATTTTCCAATTTTTTTTCCGCTTATAATTTCTGCTTTAATTAAATGTTTCATAAGTTTTTTTACTAATAACCTTGTTCCATTATAAAGACCTTCATTTACATTTAAATTTCTCAGAAGAATTACTATTGCACCTACTTTTAATTGTAATTTATGCAGAGGAAGTCCATTAGGCGTAAGCGTATTGAGAAATTCAGTAGGTAACATGACATCTAAGTTTTCTCCATTATCATCTTCCGCTGTATCTACACTTAAATATTCAATAGTTTGCCCTTCCATTATATCTAAAATTTTATTATTAATTTCAATTGCATCATTGTTTGTGGGGGCCAGTATCACCTTATCATTTAAATCTACATCATTCATTTTTATTTCATTTCCAAAAGTTTCTGCAATTATATCATTTTCTTTTGTTATTAAATCAACAGGGATTTCGAGCAGTTCATTTTCTTCTTCATATATATTTAAACGTTTACCTTCACCTTCGTTCAATAACCATTGTCTAAAATGATTGTCATTATCTGTCACTCGAAGATTTTCATTTAGTGTCATGCGTATAAAATTTGGCCATAAGTAGCTGTTTTTAACTGAATTTTTGATTACTTCAGTACGACTACCATGTCGGATAATTGGTAATGTTTGTCTAAAATCGCCAGAAACAACTAACATTTTATTACCAAATATTTTTTTATTATTACATATATCTTGAAGTAGACGATTGACTGCTTCAAAGGCATGTTTTGATGTCAGATATTTCATCCCATATTATAATTTGAACCTCCTTTAAATTTTTAACATCTATTGAATTTGATTTAATGTTACATGTAGTACTTTCTGTGATATTAAATGGTAATTTAAATGTTGTTTGTACTGTTTTTCCGTTATGTAATAAATTTGCTGCAATTCCTGTCCAGGTAACACATAAAAATGAAATACTTGAGAATTTTAGGTAGTCTATTAGAACGTTAAGTAAATAACTTTTTCCATTTCCTCCTGGTCCATCAATAAAAATGTTTTTTTTTCTTCAATTTTTAAATGTTGCACAACAGTATTGAAAATATCTTTTTGATGATTTTTTAAAGAATTTACTTTGACTTCTAATTCAGTAAGTGTGCAACTTTTGTTATATGATATCGAAGTATCATCACTTTCTTCTATGTGTGTAGAAATAACGGGTAATTTGAAATCATTTAAAGAATATCCATGTAATTGTAAATTTTTATCAATAATGTTTAATGCAAGATTTTCACCTACATTTTGATCGTATTTTGGGTGGTAAAAAATGTGTTTGTATTTTTCGAATAAATCTTTTGCATTAATGGGATTGTGAAAAATACAAATATATGCAAATAATTCACAAAGAGCAGTAGGAAATTGTAATTGTGATGCTTCTTCCAAACATCTATCCCACTCTTTATCTTCATTCACCAAATGTCTAGCTACAGAAGCTTCATAAAATGTAGAATAAATTATACCATCCACAGTACGTAAATCCTGAAATGAGGATGCTCCTTTGACATGTAAAAGTAATAATCTTATAAAATATCGTTCACGATCTTTTGGATTCACCAAATACATTCTGCTTAATATAGGTTTATTTGTTTTTTTTCTTTCATTCCATGTTTTTGAATTATTATCAAACACATAATGTAATGGTATTTCAGAATATAAATAATTTCGTGCTTTAAAATTGATTTTATTTAATTCAAAGTATGCTGTTAATGTAGTTTCTACATTTTTTTTTAATATTTCTTTTTCTTTCCCTTCTTTAAAATATACTTCTTGTTCATCTTGATTGTGAATAGCTAATCTTATTATGGTATGTGAAAGTTCATGTAAAGGGTATTCTAACAGTCTGTGCATAGCTTCTGGTGGACATAAATATCTTGTATTAATATACTGCTTAATTTCATCATATTCGTATTCATTGTTTTCGTTGTCTTCATTATTAGTTAAATTAGAATTGTCTTTTAATTTGATGCCTGCATTACGTATTTCAATATACGCACAGTCATGTCCTTTATAACAATATTTGAATAAGTATTTTATGCATTGTACTGTAGAACATACTTCGACATTAATGTGACAATTAAATTGTAACAGTAAATAAGGATTATATGGAACAACAAAACAATTATCAGCTACTCTATTGTAATATTTACCTTTATAATTGATTTTTTTGCCATCATTTCTTCGCATATACGATGGATATCCTGATGAATTAAAAGTTGTTTTATTATTATATCTTTTTGGAAAATTCTTCTTACATTTTTTTGTCACTTTTTCCATGCAAGGTGAACTTATGTTTTGTTCTCCACAAGGTCCGTGAATCATAAACTGTTTAACAATATTATACAACCGTGGATAGATATCTTCATTTGGAATTTCTGCATTTATGAGTGCATCAACTTTTTCTGGAGTATTGATTTTATAATTCTTATCTAAGAATAATAGCATATGCATGTGAGGAAATCCACGTTTTTGAAATTCGATAACATAGGTGTAAGCGATACAGTTTCCTAAAACACCTTGTTTAACTACCAATTCTTTAAATTCTTTTACTTTTTGATGAAACACTTTAACTACTAAATCTGGTCTATCAATTGCATTTTCATATTTTTCTAAATTTTCAGTTATTTCTTTCCAATTTGGATTACATGTCATAGTAATAAATAAGTCAGGTTTTCCGTAACGATTTACTAGACTCATTGAGTCAATATAATTTTGTTTTAAAAATCTTGAACTCCCAACAAAATTTGATGGCAAAATAAACATTTTTCCAATCTTTACATTTTCAGATTCTTTTTTTCTATGTAAATAATCCATTACGCCTTTTTAATAATCGCTTCTTAAAATATCTTGGTTTTCCTTTATAAAATATAATCTTGATTGTTCAACTTTTACAAATGCATCAATTGTAAACTGTTGAGAAACTTTTCCCATATTAAGGTATGGATTAAATCCATTTCTCATAGAAAGTCTGTAATTATAAAATTGCAAACATGAAATATTGTTTTTCTTATATTTGCATTTCATATTAGGCATCCATCCATATCCTCCATTTGGATAAATAAGTGGGTATGTCATTGGATCAGTGTGTTTACTTATTAAAGGAATACTAATTGGATTGTCATATTTTGAATATATAACTATATCCCGCTCTGAAGTAGGCAGTCCATTTTTTCCTACAAATACCATTGCAACTTCATTACAAGTAGCTTCATTATATATATTTTTATCTAATTTTTCATTTCGTTTTATACACATGGTAACTGTTTGCGTTATAGTACCACTTTTAGCACACCGTTCTAATTCTTCTTTTTCTACCTCATACATCATTTTATAAGCTTTAGCATAAGGATTAACATTTCTAATTAAGCTGTCTAATTTACTTAACAATTCTAATTTTGTATCTAAATTATTTTTAAAACTTTTTCTTTCAGCTGTAGCTAATTCATTATCTAGAACATATAATTGTCCATATTTCCGAGCCTCACTTTCATTTGGATGTAAAGCAAAAACATTGTGGTATATTTGACCACAAATTCTTATAATTTGATAACTTGTCATAATTAGCTCCAAAGCTTGCAAAAGCTAAAGCATTATTATATATTCGAATATTTTTGCGAAAATTAAGACTATCTTCTGATGTACCTGTAGCTAATTGCTTTAATTTTTCTGGATAAGCAGGAATTGTTGGCAACTCTACGTTTCCCTTGTGACAACAATTAGAAAATTCTTTACCTTTTGTATATTCAAAAGCAAAATGCTTAGCATTGCAATGTTTACAAGTTTGAGACATATAACCCAAATTGTTTTCGATAATTATTTTCTCATCAAAATCTATATTTGCTATTCCACCTATTATTTTGGATTTACTGAATAATTTTAGATTTTGTTCATTTTTAATCAAGATACGATCTTTTAATACTTTCAAACTAGCTATGAACGCTCGCTTCGCTCGCGATTTACATATACTGATGGTATGACAAATATGAAAAATTTTTACATAATTGTGCACAACCGTATAACGGAAGTGTCTTATATTTTTGTCATCGAAAAAAGTGTTGTTCCTCAAATATCTCAAAAAGTTGTCCATCAATTTGATTGAAATTTTAAGGTTATATTCTTTATCATTTGGGAACTTTATAGTCCTATTTCCAGTTATAATGATATTTACAGGTTCATAAATACAGTTATTCTTCAACAACTCAAAAACTTGAGGTTCTACAAAAAAATTTAAATGGACGAAATATTCGTTTCAAAATTACAAAACATTTTCTATGAAATACTTTGCAATTGGAAACGAATTTCTTTAGATAAACATATAGAAACGCTTAAAAAAATGCTAAATGATCAATAATACACGTATTTTTGTAATAAATGAAAAACTTCAAATTCTACATAAAAACTTTATATAGACGAAGTGTTTGTTTTAAAATTCCAAAACTTTTTTCTATTGAACATTTTGCAGTTCGAAAAAAAATTTGATTAAATATCAAGTATAATTAATATAATATATATATCATATTAATATAACATAATATAATTAATATAACATATATATCAGTTATATGTTACTTAAATTCCATAATCAGTTTCAGCAATTGAAAGTTCTGAAATCAAAACAGACTAATCGATAAGTATTTTCTACTATCCCACAAATGTGTATTTTAATTAAATATTTTTATATATTAGGTACTTTATATATTTTTATATATGAGATCACTACATAACCGCAAAATATCGACAAAACAATTTGAGTCCGCATAAGTTCACACATATGTTTATATATTTATATATTATAGTTTATAAATTATATAAATAGTCAATATAATAAATTAATTATGAAGTAAAAATTAAAACAGTTGACAATATTATAAATCTAATCATGTAAATTTGAATAAGGTTATTATATTTTAGGTTATTCGATAGAATAACGTATATAAAACCAATAACCCTATATCCAATAACCGAATATCCGGGCTAACCTCTCTACGGGGATAAATTCACTCTTACGTTATAATATTAATGAGGGATGAATCATTCTAAGATCATTCAAAGGACCGGAGGTCAATTAATATTATAACCTAAAAGTGTGATTTACAATTCTTGGCCAAATACAATTTTTGTCATTTGTACGCATAAGTACCTTATAAATTATTAAATTAAATAATCAATATAATAAATTAATCATTGAGTACAAATTAAAACAGTTGACAGTATCATAAATTGTAATTTTTTTTAATTTAATAAAATGATAAAAATGTTATATGTAATATATTTAAAAAAAATGAAGGTCTCGAACAGCTTCTAACCCGAGACCTTTTGAATAACAGTTGCATATAGCGTGCGCCTTAGCGCTCACGGTTACCGCATCTATACGCTGTTAAAATATCAGAACTTGTATTTAAGTTGTGCCTCCTGGTGTGGGGCTTACGGTTAAGGATTTATTTTTTTTAATGTTACTCATTTGAATTTTGGCTTATTTATTAATTTAGAATTTTAATTAATTTTTTTATAATTTATAAATAAAACAGAATTTGTCAGATGTTTTGAATGTAGTCATATACTTATTGTCGAGTTCGTACTTCCCGCCGGAGTAGGAACTAACCTGAAGATAGTCGAAAGATTTCGCGCATGCTTCGTATGCCAATAATACATAGTCCATTTCTCATAAATGTTTTTTTAATCTTTTAAATAAATTTATGATTTTTTAAACATTTTAACGTTGGTTCAATTAAAAATAGAAAAGGTTCAATTAAAAATTTCAAAAATATATTTAGAAATACGTTGATTAGTATTTTTTTATTGCATATAATTAATATTTGCAGGCTGGCGTAAGGGATGTCCGACAATATTTTATTATTTAACTAACTATTTATTAATTTTTCAATGCATTTAATGCTTGAGCAAATTAAACAAAGTCTTGATTTATCTTTTGCCAGCTTGAGCTAATTAAAATACGTATTAATTTCTTTTTCTTATTTATTATGATAAATACAATAAGAACTTAAATATTCCTAAAACTTTTTTAGGACTTGTTGATTTAACAGCTGATAATAATACCAATGAAAAAGAACTTGACGAATTAAAACATATTAAAATATTATCAAATTTAAAGGAATCAGAAAGAAAAAGAGCGTATAAAGAAAAAATGACAGATGAAATGAAAATAAAGGAAGCTGTAACAAAAAGAGAGGATAAGGTAAAAATGACCAGTGAAATGAAAATAAAGGAAGCTAAAAGAAAAAGAGCGTATAGAGCAGAAAGGACATATGAAATGAAAATAAAGGAAGCTGAAAGAAAATGAGCGAATAGAGGTAAAATGACGAATGAAATGAAAGTAAAGGAAGCTGAAAGAAAAAGAGCGGATAGAGCTGACATAACGAATAAAATGAAAATAAAGGAAGCTGAAAGAAAAAAAGCACATAGAGCAGAAATGACGAACGAAATGAAAATAAAGGAAACTGAAAGAAAAAGAATGAAAAGAGCAGAAATGACAAATGAAATGAAAATAAAGGACGCTGATAGAAAAAGAGCGGATAGAATAGAAACGACGAACGAAATGAAAATAAAGGAAGCTGAAAGAAAAAGAGCACATACAGCAGAAATGACGAATGAAATGAAAATAAAGGAAGCTGAAAGAAAAAGAGCGGATAGAGCTGAAATGACGAATGAAATGGAAATAAAGAAAGCTGAAAGAAAAAAAGCACATAGAGCAGAAATGACGAACGAAATGAAAATAAAGGAAGCTGAAAGAAAAAGAATGAAAAGAGCAAAAATGACGAATGAAATGAAAATAAAGGAAGCTGAAAGAAAAAAAGCACATAGCGCAGAAATGACGCACGAAATGAAAATAGAATTGACAATTGAAATGAAAATAAAGGAATCTGATAGAAAACTGAAAGAAAAAAAAACGAAAAAAACAGAAATGACGAATGACATAAAGGTAAATGAAGTAAAGAAAAGTAAAATGTATTATAATAGTATGACAATACAACTAAAAACATAACAAAATGAACATAAGAAATTAAAACAAAATAAAAGAAAAGCAAACACAGAATTAGAATATGATACGAAAGATATAAATTCAAAAATAGGTTTAATTGCAAATATAGCTTTTTTGAAAACACCATCGAATTAAATTTTTTAGGAAGTTTAAATAATCATTGTATTTTCTGTAAAGCAATACACTTCAAGAATGAAATCTCACATGATAAAAAATATACTAACTGTTGTCATAAAAATAAAATATTTTTAAATAATGATAACTCATATCCAAAAGAATTAAAAAATTTATTATTTCAAAATACTTCAATAAGTACAAATTATGAAAAAATATACGGGGATACAATAATTCTTTTGCATTTGCTAGTTTTGGGTCAAAATTAGTAACTTTTAATACTCCTGGGCCACAAGTATTAAAGATATGTGGTCAAGTATACCATAATTCATATGCATTACATCCAAATAAAAATGAATTTCCAAAATATGGACAATTATATATAATCAACAATGAAATAGCAAATAAATATAGAGCGAAAGATTATAAAATAGATAAACCTGATATAAATTTATTAAATGAATTATGTAAGTTTCTAACAACACATAATCCTTATGCAAAAGCATACAAAATGATGTATCAAATAGAAAAAGAAGAGATTAACAGAGCACAAAATAATAACATTACACCACGTGAAGTAGTTATTGACAATTGTGCAACAAATAAGTCATATTTTGCTTCATGCAATGAAGTTGCTGCAGTATATGTAGGAATTGACGGAGAACCACCAATTGACCGTGATATTCGTATTTATCCTAAATCTGATAAACCACAGATAATAAATATTCTCAGTAAACATCTCGACCCAATGTTATATGTAATCCTACATGGAACGAAATTCAAGAAAATTTCATGTTGAAATTTTGATTTTATCACTTGGTATTTTTTAATATCAGTTGAATAGAATTTATCGATCTTCCCAAGTCAGAGGTGAAGGTAAAAAAGAAATTTTAATACATTTTTCTTTTTTCGTAACGTTTCGGTAGACAATGCTACCCTCTTCAGACTGTATAAAATTTATTAATTTCGATTAGTACATCTCAGAATATATATAATGTAAAAAGGGAACGTAAATGAAAAAATTAAAAAATATACCTTCTAATATCAATATCGTACAATGTTTACAATATTATTTCGCCGCAAGTCGATTTAAATTTTCGCTTCTTTTTCCTCATTCTAAACACGAGGAAACGTCAAACAGATGTATACACGACGAAAATTTCTGCTGTATATGAAACAATACTAGATTCGCGCTTTCTTATATAGGTATAATTAGTAAGTTTGTGTTTATATTTTTTCTATTTATGACGCATGATCAAGGTTGTGTACAGTACGTTTGATTTCAGATAAATTTAAATTTAAAGGCTTTTCATTCTATATATAATTTGCGAATACTGTTTATTTAATTTAATTGAGTCTTCTTGTTTGTTTATTGAATGTTTTTTCGATCAAAAACGATCAAAAATACCATTTTACTACAAAAACATAAAGCAACGCAAGATTTTATAAAAAAACACAAAGATATTATTATAACTAACGCCGACAAAGGAAACACTACCGTTGTTATGAATAAGAAAGAATATATTGACAAAATGGAATTATTACTATCAGATAACAATTCATACCAAACTATACAAAAAAATCCATTAAAATCTCTACAAAAATGCTCTTATAATTTTCTCAAAAAATGGAATGATAACGGATTCTTAGATAAAAAATACAATTCTACTCGTTTAACACAAACTAACACTTCACTGCCAAAATGTTACGGTTTGCCAAAAATACATAAAGAAAATGTACCTTTGAGACCAATAGTATCTACAATAGGATCACCAACTGAATTTTTATCCAAACAGTTATATAAAATCCTTTCTAACTGCATATCGAAACCGAAATCATATATAAAAAATAGCATTGAATTTATACATAAAATTAAAGACATAAATATACCGAGCGAATATTCTCTTGTTAGCCTAGACGCTCAATCTTTGTTTACAAACATAAGTTGTTCATTAATAAGAAAAAGCATAGAAAGAAGGTGTAGTCAAATTATACAAAAGACAGAAATACCAATAAGAGAAATAATAAATGCATCTGACTACCTAATTAACAATACTTATTTTCAATTTAACAATAAATACTTTAAACAAACAGATGGCACACCTATGGGCGCAGCAACATCAGGTTTATTCGCTGATATAGTTATGGAAGATCTCGAGACTGAATGTTTAAACAAATTAAGTTTTAAACCCATTTTTTATTATAGATATGTAGACGACATAATAACCTGCATTCCTACAGATAAAATTAATGAAATGTTACACATTTTCAACTCCTACGACCCAAAACTAAAATTTACCTATGAAATTGAACAGAACAATAAAATCAGCTTTTTAGATACATTACTAATAAAAAACGACAATAAAATTATAACAAACTGGTATACAAAACCCACTTTCTCGGCACGGTTTTTAAATTTCAACTCAGCTCATCCAATTTCACAAAAGATTGCGATGGTTTACAACTTAGTAGATAGAGCAACTAAACTTTCTGATAAAAATTACCACAAACAAAATATCAATAAAATAAAAGAGTATTTAATAAAAAATAGCTATCCAAAAAAATTTATAAATAGATACGTTAAAAAACGACTTGCAGTGTTAAATCAACAGACAACTAACCACTATAGAAATGAAAACAATAACCACAAAACAACAATAACACTACCTTACTTAAATGGTTTTTATGAAAAAGTATCATCAGAATTTAAAAAACACGGAATAAAAACAATTCCAATTATTGAAAACAAATTAAGTAATATCATAATTAAAGGAAAAGATAAAACTGATAGAAAAACTCAAAATAACATAGTATATAAATTAAATTGCAACAATTGTGATGCTTCGTATGTAGGACAAACAAAAAGACAAATAATTACCCGAATAAATGAACATAAAACTAACAAAACTTCTATGATCTTTCAACACGTACAAAATAATCAACACGATTTTGATTGGCAAAATTTTAAGATTTTAGATAAAGAACCGAATTACGGAAAAAGAATTGCATCTGAAATGGTACACATAAATTTACAAAAACATTCAATAAACAAACAAGAAGACTCAATTAAATTAAATAAACAGTATTCGCAAATTATATATAGAATGAAAAGCCTTTAAATTTAAATTTATCTGAAATCAAACGTACTGTACACAACCTTGATCATGCGTCATAAATAGAAAAAATATAAACACAAACTTACTAATTATACCTATATAAGAAAGCGCGAATCTAGTATTGTTTCATATACAGCAGAAATTTTCGTCGTGTATACATCTGTTTGACGTTTCCTCGTGTTTAGAATGAGGAAAAAGAAACGAAAATTTAAATCGACTTGCGGCGAAATAATATTGTAAACATTGTACGATATTGATATTAGAAGGTATATTTTTTAATTTTTTCATTTACGTTCCCTTTTTACATTATATATATTCTGAGATGTACTAATCGAAATTAATAAATTTTATACAGTCTGAAGAGGGTAGCATTGTCTACCGAAACGTTACGAAAAAAGAAAAATGTATTAAAATTTCTTTTTTACCTTCACCTCTGACTTGGGAAGATCGATAAATTCTATTCAACTGTTATTCAAGAAAATTTGTTACCATATGAAACAGCTATAGATCGTCCGGATTTAATATTACGCGTTTTTAATCAAAAAGTTAAAATTTTAAAAAATGAACTTTTAAAAAAAAGTATTTTTGGAGAAGTTAAAGGTTATGTTTATGTGATAGAATTTCAAAAAAGAGGATTACCACATATGCACATGTTAATTTGGTTGCATAATGATGATAAATTACGAGATGTTGATCAAATTGATTCTCTTATAAGTGCTGAAATACCTGATGAAATTAAATATCCTAGATTATACAATATAGAAAAAATAATATGATACATGGTCCTTGTGGAATGCAAAACAAAAATAGTGTATGTATGAATGAAGATAAAACACGCTGTACAAAAAAGTTTCCTAAACCATATGTTGAACAAACAAATTTTAATTCAGATGGTTATCCTTCTTATCGCCGAAGAAATAATGATAATAAAATTATATATTCAAAACATAGAATTGCAGATAATAGTTTTGTCGTGCCATATAATCCATATTTATTATTATTGTTAGAATGTCATATTAACATAGAAATATGTAATACAATAAAAGCTATAAAATATTTATTTAAATATTTTCATAAGGGTCCTGATACTGCTTTTGTAAAATTCACAATGGAAGTCATTAATGATGATATGGATAAAAATAATGAAGAGGTATATAATTATGATGAAATATCACAACATTTATCTACTAGATATGTATGTGCACCGGAGGCTATGTATCGTATCTTGGAATTTAAATTACATCAACAATCTTATGCTATTATAAGATTACCTGTTCATAATGAAAATGAACAATATATATTTTTTCAAGGACAACAAAATACATTCATTGATAAAAATATAGATACAACATTAACATCATGGTTTAAATTAAATAAAGATGACGAGAATGCAAAACAATATCTATATACTAAAATTCCTTATCATTATGTTTTTAATAAAAAAATTAAAACATGGACTAAAAGAAAACAATTTAATAAACCTATTATAAGTAGAATGTATTTCGTAAATCCAAATAAACGTGAAACATTTTTCTTACGACTATTATTATTACATGTACGAGGTGCAAAATCATTTGAAGATATCCGAACTGTAAATGGTATAGTTTACGATACGTATGAAACTGCTTGTTTATCGAGAGGTATTATTAGTACTAATGATGAGTGGGATAAATGTTTAGCAGAAGCTGCAGTATTCAAATTTCCTAAATCTATGTGCAAACTATTTGCATTTATTCTTGTATTTCAAACAGCAATTAATGCTTTGGATTTATATAATAAATATAAGATTCATTTTATGGATCCAAATTTATCAGAATTTGAGGGTGAAAAAAAAGCTTTGTATAATATTGAAAAAATCTTATTGTTACATGTAATGAAATTAAATGATTTTCATTTACCTAATATGGATAATTATGAAGTAAATAAAGAGTATGATGATGAATTAGATATACATGATCATATTAATACCTTAGAAACTTTAATAAATTCTTTAACATTTAATCAAAAGAAAATATATGATTTAATCATCAATGCAACAATTAATAATATTGGAAATAAGTATTATTTCATTGATGGTCCTGGTGGTAGTGGAAAAAGTTATTTACATAATGTAATTATTACTTATTTAATATCAATGAATATTTCTTTTCTTACAATGGCTTGGACTGGTATTGCTGCTAATTTATTAATTAATGGAAAAACTGTTCATAGTGCATTTAAATTACCATTAAATATAAATGAACAATCAACATGTAATATTAGTCCTAATTCAGAATATGGTACTTACTTAAAAAATATTAAAATTATAATTTGGGATGAAATTTCAATGGTATCTAGATATGCTTTTGAAACAATTGATAAATTTTTCCGAGATGCGTGTAAAAATGATCTTCCTTTTGGAGATAAAATTATTGTAACTTCTGGAGACTTTAGACAAACACTACCAATAGTACCACATGGAAATAGAACTAAAATTATTGAAACTTGCGTCACAAGAAGTTGTTTATGGTCATATTTTTCAAGGTTATCATTGACTGAAAATTTAAGATTGCAAAAGCCAGATACTAGTTTCAAAAAGTGGTTACTTGATATAGGAGAAAATAAAAATTTAACAAAATATGAATTAAAAAACAATGTCAAAGAAATACCAACACAATTCATTTGTGATAACAATTTAATAACAGAAATCTTTGGAGATAAGATATATCCTAATGATCCAACATTAAAAAATAAAGTAATATTATCGCCTTTAAATTCTAATGTATTAAAACTTAATGAAGATATAGTAGAAAAAATTGATGGATGTAGTTATACATTTTATAGTGATGATAGAGTAGAAAGTGATGATAATGATACATTACAAGAATCAATCCCAACAGAATTTTTAAATTCATTAACACCCAATGGATTACCTCCACATAAATTAATATTAAAAAAGGGTGCAATAGTTAGTTCTTTGCGAAATCTAGATATCAATGGTGGACTATGTAATGGAACAAGAATGATAATCAAGGATATAAAACAGTATGTTATAACAGTAGAAATAATTACAGGTAAAAATGCTGGCAAGATAATATTATTACCACGTATTGATTTATATCCATCATCAGAAGAAATTCCGTTTCATATGATAAGAAGACAATTTTCAATAAGACTTAGCTTTGCTATGACTATAAACAAAGCTCAAGGTCAATCCTTTGACAAAGTTGGTTTATATTTAAATACTCCTGTTTTTAGTCATGGTCAATTATACGTAGTTTTATCAAGAACAACATCAAAGGATAATTTAAAAGTATTTATAGATAATAAATCTATTAATAAAAATGATAATATAATAAAATATAGAAATAAAAAACTTATCCTCAGTGAAAACGCAAAAATTTATACAAAAAATGTAGTTTATTCAGAAATATTTGAATATTAATTTTATATATATGGGGTATTCCACGTGAAGTGGTCCGATCAAAATTTTAAAATGCACCAAATTTTGGGTACACTTTGCAAATGTTTTTCAGAATACAGAAAAAAATTTTTAGGTCCTGGAATCTATTTGCTCAAAAGTTATTCTAACCTCAAAAAGTGAATTTTTCCATATTTTTTTCAACACCAGCTGGGTTTACCGCTATATAACTCAAAATCTATCAACTTTTACTATAGAACATTATATGTAACATTCGTTGCTAATTATATCTAGAATTTATTCTTCTGGGTTAGAATTTCTAATCTCAAGGTCAATGTTACATAAACTACATGTCAATATTCAACTTGAAAAAAGTGCAAGTGCGCCACCTTTGATTTTTTCATCCAAAAGTCTAAAAGAAAGCTTGGAGCAATACCTTTCAAATGGTCTGTAGCATTTTTATGGCCTCCAATTCTGTAAAAAGTTATGACAATTTAAAGAAACACGAAATTTTTTTAAAAATTTAAATGGGAATTACCATGTTAATTTTTGTGAATTTTTTGTCTTTCTTTAAATTGTCATGACTTTTTACAGAATTGGAGGCCATAAAAATGCTACAGACCATTTGAAAGGTATTGCTCCAAGCTTTCTTTTAGACTTTTGGATGAAAAAATCAAAGGTGGCGCACTTGCACATTTTTCAAGTTGAATATAGAAATAAAAAACTTATCCTCAGTGAAAACGCAAAAATTTATACAAAAAATGTAGTTTATTCAGAAATATTTGAATATTAATTTTATATATGGGGTATTCCACGTGAAGTGGTCCGATCAAAATTTTAAAATGCACCAAATTTTGGGTACACTTTGCAAATGTTTTTCAGATTTTTCAACACCAGCTGGGTTTACCGCTATATAACTCAAAATCTATCAACTTTTACTATAGAACATTATATGTAACATTCGTTGCTAATTATATCTAGAATTTATTCTTCTGGGTTAGAATTTCTAATCTCAAGGTCAATGTTACATAAACTACATGTCAATATTCAACTTGAAAAAAGTGCAAGTGCGCCACCTTTGATTTTTTCATCCAAAAGTCTAAAAGAAAGCTTGGAGCAATACCTTTCAAATGGTCTGTAGCATTTTATGGCCTCCAATTCTGTAAAAAGTTATGACAATTTAAAGAAACACGAAATTTTTTTAAAAATTTAATGGGAATTACCATGTTAATTTTGTGAATTTTTTGTCTTCTTTAATTGTCATGACTTTTTTACAGAATTGGAGGCCATAAAAATGCTACAGACCATTTGAAAGGTATTGCTCCAAGCTTTCTTTTAGACTTTTGGATGAAAAAATCAAAGGTGGCGCACTTGCACATTTTTCAAGTTGAATATTGACATGTAGTTTATGTAACATTGACCTTGAGATTAGAAATTCTAACCCAGAGGAATAAATTCTAGATATAATTAGCAACGAATGTTACATATAATGTTCTATAGTAAAAGTTGATAGATTTTGAGTTATATAGCGGTAAACCCAGCTGGTGTTGAAAAAAATATGGAAAAATTCACTTTTTGAGGTTAGAATAACTTTTGAGCAAATAGAGTCCAGTACCTAAAAATTTTTTTCTGTATTCTGAAAAACATTTGCACAGTGTACCCAAAATTTAGTGCATTTTAAAATTTTGATCGGACCACTTCACGTGGAATACCCCATATATATATATATATATATATTATTTTTTTCATTGTCTAAATACATACATATATATAAATGTAATAAGAATTATAAATATACTTATAAATATGTTATTGACTGAATATTGGCTGAGAAATCGCCATCTTGATTTATTCAAAGTTATTATTACATATAAATAATTAATAAATAACTTTAGTATTAATTATTATAAATTGACTGAATATTGGCTGAGAAATCGCCATCATAATTAAATAATTAAAAAATAAACTTATTATTAATTGTTATGAATTAACTGAATATGAGTTGTTACGAAATAATTAAATATTGGCTGAGAAATCGCCATCATGATTTATTTAAACTTATTATATATTAGATGAATAATTAAAAAAAAAAAAACTTATTATTAATTGTTATGTATTGACTGAATATTGGCTGAGAAATCGCCAACATAATTTATTCAAACTTATTTTTTGAAATAAATAATTCAAAAATAAACTTATTATTAATTGTTCTAAATTGACTAAATATTGGCTAAGTAATCGCCATCATAATGAAATAATAAACATATGATTTATTGTTATGAATTGACTAATTATGAGTTGTTACGAAATGATTAAATATTGGCTAAGAAATCGCCAACATAATTAAATAATTAAAAAATAAACTTATTATTAATTGTTATAAATTGACTAATTATGAGTTGTTACGAAATGATTAAATATTGGCTGAGAAATCGCCATCATAATTAAATAATTAAAAAATAAACTTATTATTAATTGTTATAAATTGACTGAATATGAGTTGTTACGAAATGATTAAATATTGGCTGAGAAATCGCCATCATAATTAAATAATAAACTTATGATTTATTGTTATGAATTGACTAATTATGAGTTGTTACGAAATGATTAAATATTGGCTGAGAAATCGCCATCGTAATTAAATAATTAAAAAATAAACTTATTATTAATTGTTATAAATTGAGTGAATATGAGTTGTTTCGAAATTATTAAATATTGGCTGAGAAATCGCCATCATTATTTATTTAAACTTATTATATATTAGATGAATAATTAAAAAAAAATAAACTTATTATTAATTGTTATGTATTGACTGAATATTGGCTGAGAAATCGCCAACATAATTTATTCAAACTTATTTTTAGATATAAATAAATCAAAAATAAACTTAACATTAATTGTTCTAAATTGACTAAATATTGGCTAAGTAATCGCCATCATAATGAAATAATAAACTTATGATTTATTGTTATGAATTGACTAATTATGAGTTGTTACGAAATGATTAAATATTGGCTAAGAAATCGCCATCATAATTAAATAATTAAAAAATAAACTTATTATTAATTGTTATAAATTGACTAATTATGAGTTGTTACGAAATGATTAAATATTGGCTGAGAAATCGCCATCATAATTAAATAATTAAAAAATAAACTTATCATTATATAACTTATGAAATCACCAACATGTTTATTCAAACTTATTATTAGATATATAAATAATTAATAAATAAACTTATTATTAATTGTTCTAAATTGACTGAATATCGGCTGAGAAATCGCCATCATAATTAAATAATTAAAAAATAAACTTATTATTTATTAGTTTATTATTAATTAGAGACATAACAATATTGTATATTATATATATGAATTAACTAAATGTGACTAAAAATCGTCATAATATTTTATTCAAACTTATTATTAGATTTAAATAATTAAAAAATATAATTATAAACTTATTATAGGAATTATTATGAATTGACTAAATATAATTGTTACGTAATGATTAAATATTGGCTGAGAAATCGCCATCTTAATTTGTACAACCATTTATAATGTGAGTGTTATTATTGATAATTTTATTCTGAATAATAACAACAATCTCAACTCTGTAAAACACAGAGAGCAAATGGATTACATATGAAATTCTCTCCTTCATCCACTACCTCTTCCTCTTGTGAATAATAATTATCTTTATCGTTATGAATAATGACATAATAATTAAAATAATAATAATTATAATTATCATTATCATTATTATGAATAATCCGAGGATTTTGAAGAGTCCCGCACCTCGGCAATAAATTGATTTCCCTCCCTCTTAAAAAAAAAAAAAATCATTATGATTATTATTATCATTATTATTATCATTATAATTATCATTATGTTTATCATTATGATTATCATTATCATTATCATTATTAATAATAATAATAATTATTATTATTAATATCATAATCATAATCCCCTCTCTCCCTCCCACTATCTCCCTCTCTCTGGCACGTAACAAAGCACACATGCGCTCAATACGTATCGTCTGACGGGGAGGGGGCGCGAAGCAGCCGGGCATATATAAACTCCGCGCGCACTCACGAGATCCAGTGTGTTCTGAACACTGACGAGTACCATGACTTATCAGTCATGGAAGCTCTCTCTCTCTCTCTCTCTCTCTCTCTCTCTCTCTCTCTCTCTCTCTCTCTCTCTCTCTCTCTCTCTCTCTCTCTCTCTCTCTCTCTCTCTCTCTCTCTCACTCTTTCTCTTTCTCTCTCGCTCGTTCTCTCTCTCGCTTTCTCGTTCTCTCGTTCTCTCTCTCTCTCGTTCGCTCTTTCGCTCTCTCGGACGGACGGACGGTCGGACGGACGAACGGACGGACGGACGGACAGAAACAAAATTTTAATATAATAATAGATGTTTATCTTTTTTTGTGATAATTGGTTCGTCATATACGTTATAAACTTTTCCATCGTCAATTTTTAATTTTTTAAGTAATATGATTGGCATTTCCATGTCTTTTACACTTTGCATACATTTGCGCCTTTTTAAATTCTTATTTAAACGGACTTGTATTAATTTATCGATATCTTTTTTTTTATTCTTGTTTAATAAATTTCTTTTCAATTTTTTATTTTCTTTTTTATTACATTGGTCATTGTCTTCATTATAATAAGCTTCTTTTTTTCGCAAAGCTTCTTTTTCTCGTTCATTTTTTATTTCGTCACTATTCATTATTTGCCTTTTCAACATAGTTCGCTGTTTCCTCTTTAGTTGTTTTTCTTCTATTTTGCCAAAATTAGTATTTTTACTCTTATTATAAGCTTCTTTTTTTCGCAATACTTCTTTTTCTCGTTCATTTTTTATTTCGTCACTATTCATTGTTTGCCTTTTCAACATAGTTCGCTGTTTTCTTTTTAGTTGTTTTTCTTCTACTTTTCCATCATTAGTATTTTTACTCCTATTATAAGTTTCTTTTTTTCGCAATGCTACTTCTTCTCGTTCATTTTTTATTTCGTCACTATTCATTATTTGCCTTTTCAACATAGTTCGCTGTTTCCTCTAGTTGTTTTTCTTCTATTTTGCCATTATTAGTATTTATACTCCTATTATAAGCTTCTTTTTTTCGCAATGCTTCTTTTTCTCGATTAGTTTTTATTTCACCATTATTCATTGTTTGTCTTTTCAACATGGTTTGCTGTTCCTTTTTTAGTTGCTTTTCTTCTGTATCATTTAATTGTTTATTTTTATTTTCTCGACAAAATGAACTATAACTTGGGATTTCATAATCTATTTCCATTGGAGTAATAGAATCAACGCAAACGATTTTATCTGTATTATATACGTTTATTATTTTTTGTTGTTCAGAAATTAATTTTTGTTGAAAATTTTGTTCTGTTATTTTCATTTCTTCTGCATTGAAATTTAATTCTTTTACATTAAAATTATAACTATGAATGAAGTTTTTTTTTATTAGTATTGTTGAAACATTATAGTTCATACTTTGTAAAATAGGAAACATCGTAATATTACGTGTTTCATATATTTTTAGTAAATGTAAACGCATTTGGAAAATATCGAAGTTTAAATTGCATGGACATAAATTAAATACAATAGAGACAGCAAAAGCTATAGCGAAAATTCCATATCATAGCTATTACTTTGAAATTGTACTGTTTCAAAAACAATTTTTAATTGTCGACTATCTGGAAATAATCTATTGATATAAATTTTATGTTCATCTTGCAAATATTTAGCATTCAAACTATCATAAATGTGTATCGTTCCATTATTGTAATACATACAAATCCAATGCCCTTTTTCATAATTTCCAGAAAATAATAATTGAATGTATTTTTTATTCAATGGAACCGAGTTAATATTATCCGGTTTTTGAACTAAAATAGTTGCTTGCATATTAAATCGAGTACATGATTTAAGAATGATATTAAATTCTAATATGTGTTCATCATTCAACATAGAAGCATCGCCGCTATATGATCCAGTTCCTTTTACAATTAATTTTTGTTCTTCTGTCAAACCCATTATAAAAATGGTTTATTCTACAAAATAATTCACTGTTATAATAATAAACTTAATAATTTGTTTAAATTGTTTAATAATTATTATAACTTTTTAATTTTTTTAAACGATTATTTTAAATTTTTTATAAATACTTTTTTGTAAAGCTGAAAAAAGTGAAATATAAATTAGTAATAATAGTATTTATATAAAAATAGCTTTAACCAAAACGTCCCAAATTGTTTTTCCCGTTCAACTATCTGTTTCTTAAAGAAAAATTCAACAGTTCGATTCGAAAATATCATTTCTGATGAGTTTTTTCCGCTCTTTCGAAATTCGGCCGTATTTGCGATATATGTAAGTGTTTTTATAATACAACTGCTTAAGCAAATCAAAATGCGATCAATACCTTATTCAGATCGTGCTAAATCGTTGGATTTGGAAGCATAAATGCTCATACTTAACTGGTAATTTAATTAGTATAGTCTAATTCAAAATAGCGACCACTGAAGTAGCCATGTTTGAACATAAATTTAATAACAAAACTTTGAATTTTTTCTCAATAACGATCCACTCTGCAGAAAATGGTATGCAACAAAAAGTACTTACTAGGAGAGGCCACGGCCTTTGGAAAACGGATTTTAATCAAACTCTGAGATATGCTTTGTAATACAAAAATATAAAGAAATACAGACTTCTAGACCCTAACGCGTTAATTTACCAAAGTTGTAAGCTAATAAGGTAAATTTATAAATAAAATTACTTCCAATTTAATTGCTTATAACTCAAAAACAAATGAAGATAAACAATCAAACCAGGAAATATAAGACAATTGAGATCAAGTAGATATGGTTTAAAAAAAAAAGCTCAAATCGGTCAACTTGCGTCCAAGTTATAGAGAAAATAAGAAATAATATAAATTTTGGGCAAAAAAATCAACAAATTTTTAATAGTAAATTTTGGGTAAATATTCTACTATTTCTTATTTTCTCTACAACTTTGAGGCAAATTGACCGATTTGAGCTTATTTCTTTTTAAACCATATCTACTTGATCTCAATTGTCTTATATTTCCTGGTTTGATTGTTTATCTTCATTTGTTTTTGAGTTATAAGCAATTAAATTGGAAGTAATTTTATTTATAAATTTACCTTATTAGCTTACAACTTTGGTAAATTAACGCGTTAGGGTCTAGAAGTCTGTATTTCTTTATATTTTTGTATTACAAAGCATATCTCAGAGTTTGGTTAAGATCCGTTTTCCAAAGGCCATGGCCTCTCCTAGTTAGTTCAAAACAAGGTGATTTTTTCGATTTATAGTGAACAAACCATTTAATTTATTTAATTGGCGACGTTTCGATGGAAGTCCTCCATCCTCATCAGGCTATACCTTTATTGAAACAATCATTTATTACACCAAGGTTTTACAACTTTGCAAGTTTATGTATGCATACGTATAATTTTTTACTATTTGGTCAAGTTAATACACATACGTGATATTTCGCAAAATTTCCATACTATCTCTGATATGTCGCTCTATAATCAAAGGCATAAGCAAGTAGCAAACATCAGAGTATGAATTTTCACTAAGATTGAGATTATAAAACTTAGTTCACCTTTCTTCTTTGAATCAGCCATATATAACATCATATTTCTGATCAATAAAGAAAGAAATAAATAAATTAATAATTGAATACAGCACCCATAACACCAATTAAACAAAAAGCAGTCAAAGTTAATAAAAATTTAAGAAATACAAAATTGTGTTAGTCATATCACAGAGAGTTTGTAAAGCTATAATTCAAATTTTTGTGACCCGTCATTATACAAATAATGTGTCGCTTTGACCAACTTTTCTTTTGAACCAATTGTGTGGACGAAAAGAAACAATTTATATCAAAAAGTACTGAAGATTAGTAAAAAAACATGCGTGTATTTTTTAAGAATTTTTCGATGATTTAATTATGTTTATTTAATCATTTTTTAAAAATACAAAAAATATTTTGAAAAATTCGGTAAAATACAACACGTATTTTTTTACCAATACTAAGCCCTTTAATAATTTATAACATTTTTTTATCAATTCTGAACATTTTTTGTTAAATAAAATGTTTTTGCAAAGTGTACCCTTATTAAATTTTATTATGGGCAAACATGGCTATTTTGGTGGCCACCATTTTAAATTTCGTTAAACTAACCTTTTTATCATTTAGTATAGGTGTATGCCACTAGATCGAACGATTTAGTAGTATCCGAATAAGGTTTCAAGCTCAGAAACAATATTACCTGTAAACATTTTTTAGATTTACGTATTTTATTTATTTAAAAAAATGTATTGCATAACCGGTTACATACACTCGGCAACAAAATTAACGCAACACTTAATCTTCACTAAAAAGGCGCAAATTCGAAGATCGATACTTTAGGTAAAAATTGCTGTAAGGGGGTCAATTTTTTTAAATTAAAGCTTAAAATTTCTATTTTAAAGGTAGTTTTCCATCAACTCAAACTACTGGATATTATTGTAAAAGAAATTTATTAGGTTCTTAAAACTCGAACAAATGTTATGGAATCATTCCTGACCCCGATTGCCGAACAAATTTTAAAATAAAAAATATTTAAAATTCTTTCGCTATATACCCTGTGTATATAGGTGAACAGTTATGTCACCAGTTTGGTTACTATTATCAATACTTTCATGTACAGAAACGCTGCATATATTAATGTATAAACGAGGTATTAAAGTTAAAGGTTTGTACTTTCTAATGGTAGCAAGAAAAGTACAGGTAGCCAAATTAATTTAATGTATTTGATACAAAAAGTATCAAAAGCAAGAAGTAGATCGTTGAACGAACATAAAAAAATTTAGAGTGTTTTGGCTAAAAACGAATTAATTTAGTGAATTAAATATAATTAGTATAAATTTAATATTCTATTTCATAAATACTAAATAACAATGCATAGTTCTTAATCTTAAGTAATGAGAAATTACGCCACTAAAACTATTAACGCGTAAATGCCTACTTTTGTGTACACATTTTCAAGTACCTAATTATATTGTGAAAATAAAGTTATTATTGTCCACATCTTACGTAGAATGTTTTTGAACGTGCCCTCTCAGAATTAGCCACTTATTTTGTAAAAAGAATTTGATTACTTTATTAATTTCGACTTTTTAGAAACAACATTTAAAATTTGATGTATATTTTATTTTTAAATTGAGGAGCTGGATGCAAGAACACGCCGAGCGCGGCGAATGGATAGAGGAGGCGGAGAGAAATTAAGAAATTGACGTCACCGTGACCAAATTTTTTAATTTGCCGAATTTAATTTAAAAAAATACTGTCGTATGCAGAATTAAAAGACGCAACTTTTTCTATTTAATGTTTTTCTGTACGATGTGCAGATCAGATGAAAAAAATTAAGAACTGGAAATTTAGAAAACGGATTTTTAATCCATTTTTCAAAATTGAATCGCTGTAACTAACAAATCTTAATGAAATTCCCTGATTTTTCGTTGTTTATATTGATTAGTGTACGCGAAATTTTTTATCCAAATAAGCTGAAATTTTTAAGAAATTATCTTCAAATATTAAGTATCTGTACGAAAAATCAGGGAATTTCATTAAGATTTGTCAATGTTACAGCGATTCAATTTTGAAAAATGAATTAAAAATCCATTTTCTAAATTTCCAGTTCTTAATTTTTTTCATCTGATCTGTACATCGTACAGAAAAACATTAAATAGAAAAAAGTTGCGTCTTTTAATTCTGCATACGACAGTATTTTTTAAATTATATTCGGCAAATTAAAAAATTTGGTCACGGTGACGTCAATTTCTTAATTTCTCTCCGCCTCCTCTATCCATTCGCCGCGCTCGGCGTGTTCTTGCATCCAGCTCTTCAATTAACAAGTGGATTCGAGCGCGCTACGCGCTGCCTACTGCAATTTTCTTCGATTATTTGATCTTATTTGATTAACCCCTTTAAAATTTTTAAGACAATTGATGATCAAATTCGAGTTTCGAGATCAAGATTAGTGATTTTCGATTCGAGCGCTTACTCAATTATAAGATAGGATTTTTGTTGTTGTTCCTGAATTTAAATAATTATATTACCGACAGAAATCGCGATCCGAAAATCTGATGTTTATAAAATCTAGGTACTAAACTTTTGTTTCTTCCTAATTTTAATCAAAATGGCGGCTTTGTTAAACAACGTTATTTCATACTTTGTAATGAAATTTGTTAACTTTACGAAAAAATGTGTTTGTTCTTGAACATTTTTTATAAAGCTAATATTTTACTTGTATACAAAAATATTTTGAAAATTCGGTAAAATACAACACGTATTTTTTTACCAATACTAAGCCCTTAATAATTTATAACATTTTTTTATCAATTCTGAACATTTTTTGTTAAATAAAATGTTTTTGCAAAGTGTACCCTTATTAAATTTTATTATGGGCAAACATGGCTATTTTGGTGGCCACCATTTTAAATTTCGTTAAACTAACCTTTTTATCATTTAGTATAGGTGTATGCCACTAGATCGAACGATTTAGTAGTATCCGAATAAGGTTTCAAGCTCAGAAACAATATTACCTGTAAACATTTTTAGATTTACGTATTTTATTTATTTAAAAAAATGTATTGCATAACCGGTTACATACACTCGGCAACAAAATTAACGCAACACTTAATCTTCACTAAAAAGGCGCAAATTCGAAGATCGATACTTTAGGTAAAAATTGCTGTAAGGGGGTCAATTTTTTTAAATTAAAGCTTAAAATTTCTATTTTAAAGGTAGTTTTCCATCAACTCAAACTACTGGATATTATTGTAAAAGAAATTTATTAGGTTCTTAAAACTCGAACAAATGTTATGGAATCATTCCTGACCCCGATTGCCGAACAAATTTTAAAATAAAAATATTTAAAATTCTTTCGCTATATACCCTGTGTATATAGGTGAACAGTTATGTCACCAGTTTGGTTACTATTATCAATACTTTCATGTACAGAAACGCTGCATATATTAATGTATAAACGAGGTATTAAAGTTAAAGGTTTGTACTTTCTAATGGTAGCAAGAAAAGTACAGGTAGCCAAATTAATTTAATGTATTTGATACAAAAAGTATCAAAAGCAAGAAGTAGATCGTTGAACGAACATAAAAAAATTTAGAGTGTTTTGGCTAAAAACGAATTAATTTAGTGAATTAAATATAATTAGTATAAATTTAATATTCTATTTCATAAATACTAAATAACAATGCATAGTTCTTAATCTTAAGTAATGAGAAATTACGCCACTAAAACTATTAACGCGTAAATGCCTACTTTTGTGTACACATTTTCAAGTACCTAATTATATTGTGAAAATAAAGTTATTATTGTCCACATCTTACGTAGAATGTTTTTGAACGTGCCCTCTCAGAATTAGCCACTTATTTTGTAAAAGAATTTGATTACTTTATTAATTTCGACTTTTTAGAAACAACATTTAAAATTTGATGTATATTTTATTTTTAAATTGAGGAGCTGGATGCAAGAACACGCCGAGCGCGGCGAATGGATAGAGGAGGCGGAGAGAAATTAAGAAATTGACGTCACCGTGACCAAATTTTTTAATTTGCCGAATTTAATTTAAAAAAATACTGTCGTATGCAGAATTAAAAGACGCAACTTTTTTCTATTTAATGTTTTTCTGTACGATGTGCAGATCAGATGAAAAAAATTAAGAACTGGAAATTTAGAAAACGGATTTTTAATCCATTTTTCAAAATTGAATCGCTGTAACTAACAAATCTTAATGAAATTCCCTGATTTTTCGTTGTTTATATTGATTAGTGTACGCGAAATTTTTTATCCAAATAAGCTGAAATTTTTAAGAAATTATCTTCAAATATTAAGTATCTGTACGAAAAATCAGGGAATTTCATTAAGATTTGTCAATGTTACAGCGATTCAATTTTGAAAAATGAATTAAAAATCCATTTTCTAAATTTCCAGTTCTTAATTTTTTTCATCTGATCTGTACATCGTACAGAAAAACATTAAATAGAAAAAAGTTGCGTCTTTTAATTCTGCATACGACAGTATTTTTTTAAATTATATTCGGCAAATTAAAAAATTTGGTCACGGTGACGTCAATTTCTTAATTTCTCTCCGCCTCCTCTATCCATTCGCCGCGCTCGGCGTGTTCTTGCATCCAGCTCTTCAATTAACAAGTGGATTCGAGCGCGCTACGCGTGCCTACTGCAATTTTCTTCGATTATTTGATCTTATTTGATTAACCCCTTTAAAATTTTTAAGACAATTGATGATCAAATTCGAGTTTCGAGATCAAGATTAGTGATTTTCGATTCGAGCGCTTACTCAATTATAAGATAGGATTTTTGTTGTTGTTCCTGAATTTAAATAATTATATTACCGACAGAAATCGCGATCCGAAAATCTGATGTTTATAAAATCTAGGTACTAAACTTTTGTTTCTTCCTAATTTTATCAAAATGGCGGCTTTTGTTAAACAACGTTATTTCATACTTTGTAATGAAATTTGTTAACTTTACGAAAAAATGTGTTTTGTTCTTGAACATTTTTTATAAAGCTAATATTTTACTTGTATTTTGATAAAATAGTAAGGCAAAGTTTTCTTGAAAACGGATAGACCGATTCGTCTGAAATTTTAATGGCTTATAAAAATACAAAAAGAAAGAGTAACAACACATTAAAATTTTGAAAATTAATATAGTATTGAAAATAACTAAAAACCGTTAATCTTATTATGAACAAATAAAAATTCATTATAAACATGTTTAATGTTGCGATTACTGTTTGGTCCTCCCTTCCTTTTTGAACTTTTGAAAAGTTTTCAAGATTTCAGACGAATTGGTCTATTTGTTATCGAAAAAATGTTGGCCTACCATTGTATCAGAAGCCAGTAAAATAGGTCATTTTGATGTTTGCTTAAGAGAATGTGAAAATGATTAAAAACTGCTCGTTTTATTGCAACTTGGTATTATACGTTTCTATTATATAATGTACTACTGATACTCATAAAAACCGACTTTTGTCTTCACATTATCAATCATTTTACAAAGATTGAAAGAGATCTATATATCTAAATGTAATCTACATTTGAATTGTGATTCTGTTTGAATTTTCGTACAATTATGGATAATATAAAAATGAAAAGTACCCTGCTAGAAACGTTAGACGTATGTTGACGGTAATGCATGTCTATTTTATGGTGAGTGGACAAAAGATGAAGCAGTTTCTGGTGAAACACCCCGCTTACGGCCAACGTAAATGCACCGTAAGTTTACCGTACGCGTAAAGCAAATGATTTGAAGGTCAGACAGTTAAATAAGTGACACTTCATTTTATCTTATTATTTGGTCAATTAAATAATAAAAAATATACCTTCGTATGAACTTTATATAAAGTTTAAACGATGTTTTCCAACGAGACATTCCCGAACTTGATTAGACATTTATATAAAATTTATCTAAATTATAATATCTATTTTTTATTAGTTTAAAATACTTTATATAAACCTAGAATATTTTTAAGTTATTAAAAAAAATATTTTCTGATCGGTGATTTGAACCTCCGATCTTTAACTCCAGAGGTTGATTCTCTACCAACTGAGCTATTTTATTGTTTCTATCATTAAATTGAAGTCAGATTATAAAGAACAATTGAAACATGATTTTAGCATTATAACCTAAATGTAATGAAATAACAGAAACAATAAAATAGCTCAGTTGGTAGAGAGTCAGCCTCCGGAGTTACAGATCGAAGGTGTGAATCACCGATAAGAAAATGTTTCTTTTATGTTTTTTTAATAATTTAAAAATTTTATAGGTTTGTATAAAATATTTTAAACTTATAAAAATCATTTATTTTAAATTAGATAAACTTTAAATAAATATCTAATCAAGTTCGGGAATATCTCGTTGGAAAACATCGTTTAAACTTTATATAAAGTTCATACGAAGGAATATTTTTTTACGCGGCCACGCATGCCCACACACGCACACGCACGCACACGCACGCATACGCATGGACGCACGCATGCACCATTGCGCTAATTCTGGAGAGCAGATATGATAATGAGCCTTTATTGTTTATTAAATTCGTACGTTGAATAAAGCACTTTTGCGTCCGCCGGCTGCTAAAAGGCTACTAGAGAGAAGAAACTGATTCATAAATATAGTATTTCAACTTTGGAAAATGGATTTTGATTTTATGTAAGGGACATGCTTTCTAGCACAAAAATATGGAAAAATCCATTTAAATTATAATTTCAAGTTTATAATCTCCGGCAGATTCGATTTAAAAAAAAGGTGAAAAGTCTACTGGAAAGCCGACATGCCAAAATGCCTAAATATGACAAAAAAAATTGTCACTTCCTGGAGACGATGTCCTGGTGGTCAGGGTGACCTCCAGGTCATCCGGACATCGTCTACTGGAAAGCCGACATGCCAAAATGTCTAAATATGATAAAAAAATTGTCACTTCCTGGAGACGATGTCCAGGTGGTCAGGGTGACCTTCAGGTCATCCGGACATCGTCTACTGGAAAGCCGACATGCCAAAATGTCTAAATATGACAAAAAAAATTGTCACTTCCTGGAGACGATGTCCAGGTGGTCAGGGTGACCTCCAGGTCATCCGGACATCGTCTACTGGAAAGCCAACATGCCAAAATGTCTAAATTTGACAAAAAAAAATTGTCAGATTCATAAAAATGACCTTCTAATTAAAAATAAAATAGTCACTTGTCAGAACCGGAGAACCGGAGAACCGGAGAACGTCCAAAACGGGATCCTCCTTAATTTAATATAGGATTACCAAATGTATGAATTAAATTTTTTTAAGTACTTGTTCTTGAAGAATTCTCTTATAAATAAATTTTACATTTGAATTAGTTATGTCTAAAAAATTACCTACTAAGATTAAAAAAAAACTTATTTTAGGAAATGTCATAAATAATTTAATAATATGTGTTTTTATTGTATTTCTGATAACTATAATATAACACAATTTTATACTTAAAAATCATATTTGAATCTATAGTCAAAAATATGTTAGGCTTTTATACCAATTTTATTCTTGTTACTATTATAAACTTTAAGAATGGATGAGACTAATAACTTATCCACTTATAATTAACCTTTATTCTTCTTTAAATTATTTTACTGCTTTAGTCGAGTTACGGTTATAAAATCTCTTGTGGCATGAGACTTTTAAGTGCTGAATAAAAAATGAAGCGGGCGTCGGGTCTTGAACCCGAGCCCCTTCGGATCCGAAGGCGTTTACGCTAACCACTGCGCTACGCCCGCACTGGTTGTAGCGCCTGCTTATTGCTCTTATATGCTACCGATACCGCGCCGCCTCGCGGTGTCGGTAATGCTGGCATCTATATATGACAAGTGGATTAAATCCACCTTGTCACACTCTATATAATATTTATACTTGATATATATGAATAACGATGAACAACAATAACTTCTTCATTTAATTAATATTATTTCTTTTTCAAAATATTCAAATCAATCTGACTTTATACATTCATACGTCACTCAGCATGAGAATAATAATACTCCTTTGTGTAAGGAATAATTTTAAAATAAATTTTACACTTGCCATGCAAATGATCACGTATATTAATTTTATAAAAATGTAAATAGTTATCGAATAGTTGTAATGATGGAGAACTATAAATAAACTAATTATATAACATTGTTATTTCTTCATTCAAAAATTAGTCCAACTATGTAAGTGTCAAACTGTCATTTCAAAAAACCTATGAACACATTACACTTACAAAATTCCAAATGATTATATACTTGACACATATGAATAACAATAAACAATAACTTATCCACCCCATTATTATTATTATTTTTTTTTTAAAATTATTCAAGTCAATGTGACTATTAATGATAAACATATCACTTAGTACTATAATAACAATTTTCCTACACGTGTTAATGTCTACAAAATTGCACAATGAATTTAAACCTGCCAAGGAAATAAACACATTAGTTCTATAAGAATATAAATAATTATTGAATTACTAGTACTATAAAGAAAGATAACAATTATTATTCACTCAAATAACATTATTTTCATTGATGCATTTTAAAAATATATATAAAAAATAAACTAAATATTACAATTTCAAGAATGTAAACAAAGTAATAAACATTTATTTAACTTATTTTTTTATATTCTTTAAATATTATAATTTAAAATATAGAAGGTATACTGGCGCTTGCATTTACTTTTGTGGTTCTCTCTCTCTCTCTCTCTCTCTCTCTCTCTCTCTCTCTCTTCCTCTTACTTCTCATCAAGAAATGTCAAAGGTTCAGTTACAGCCTAGCCTAGAATGAGTGCGCGAATATGAAATCTTTATCTTCCTCTAACTTGCACTCTTATACAATATAAAAATGAAATAAATTGAGGTTGGATATAATTCTGTAAACAATCAATTTTAATTAAAAACTCTTCAGAACGAAATCGGGCGGGCGAGTTAGCTGTTATGAAAATGATGAAAGAGTTCGCTTGACTCTAGCTCCCTCTTGCGGCCACATTTGAACTTCGACCAACAATTATTAGCTCTGTGGTTGTTCGTTCACGGGCTGAAAAGTCCGATTTGTTTTCTATTCCACACATCTCCCTTCTCGCTGTTTTACTTTTCTTTTGAGTAGCCATACACACACACACACGCACACACATACATATATATAATAATAAATTTGGGAATAGGGGTTTATGCCGCCAAATAAAGAGAGGTGCCATAAATCGCCCACCCCCTGCCAGTGGTGGGAAGCAGATAGAAGATCCATATTTATTAGGTCGTATAATTTATTATATACACTCCGCATCAAAATTATCGCAACAAGATTTTTCACAGAAAAATTGCCATTTTTTAAATGCTTGTAGCTCGGTCAATTTTCATCGTATTGAGATAATTTTTTTTGTTTTGTAGGGAATTATGTGCACTTAAAGAAAAAAAATAATGCCTAATTGCTGCGAGATAATGCCACATTGCTATGTCTTAATCAGGCCTATCAACTTCTTTTTCTTAAACAACGCAATAGTTTGCACGTTTACCTGGATTACCAAAAATTTTTTTCCAAAAAACAACAAATACCACCTTAAAGTAGCCCTGAAAAGGGCCGATTGTGTGAACCGTTTCTTACATTAGGGACCCCGCGGTCTGAATCCCCTACAAAACAAAAAAAAATTATCTCAATGCAATGAAAATTGATCGAATTACAAACATTCGAAAAATGGCCATGTTTCAAATGCTTGTAATTTAATCAATTTTCATTATATTGAGATAATCTTTTTTGTTTTGTAGGGATTATGTGTTCTTTCAGGATAGCATGAATCCTAATAGCAACTACTACTAAATAATCAGGTTACATTTAAAACAAATTCGTGCCCCGAGAGCTATCTTAAAACCTCATAAACAAAGAAACCACATTACTATTCGTTATTTTTTTTAATTTAACTCTACCAAGAAATTAATTAAAAAATAAAGCAAAAATATACGCCGGGGTACTGGTCAAAAGTTAAGGCGAAAGCTCATTCAGCATTAATTTTGCTACAGAGTACATAGCAACTAAAAATTACAATAACATATTCTTAATCAAAATGCCTCGGCTTACTAAAATCCAATCTGCTCAAATTGTTGCCCTGCTAGAAGCGGGACTGAGTCAAAGGGATATATCCAGAAGAATGGGGATTCATCGCTCAACGGTGTCACGTGTTTTTAGTCGGTATGAAGAAACTGGTTCTTATCGCCGGAGGCCTGGCCAAGGTCGACATAGGATTACTACGATTCAAGAAGATCGCAACATTGTTAATGAGGCCCTACGCAATCCATCTACGCAATGCTTTACCAGGCAGACGAATTAGCGATCACACAATAAGGAGACGCCTTCACGAAAGGGGTTTGAAATCACGAATTCGTGCTAGAGTCCCTAATTTAGAAGCAGTTCACCGACGAGCTCGTCTAAATTACGCCCGTAATTATCGACATTGGATACCTAGAGAGTGGAGACATGTGTTTATTAGAGATGAATCTCGATTTTGTCTTTACGGAAACGATGCTAGGATCCGGATTTGGCGTCGTAGACGAGAACGTTTTGCATCAAATGATGTTGATCCAACACGAGCGTTTGGTGGAGGACCCGTTATGGTATGGGGTGGAATATCAGTGAACCATCGATCAAACTTAGTGATTATCCCACCTCCCGGACTAACAGCGGGACGTTACATAAACGAAATTTTACGCCCTCACGTAGTTCCAATGCGTCGGCAAAGGGGTCGTAATTTCATCTTGATGCAGGATAATGCACGCCCTCATATTGTAAGGATAACTCGTACGTACTTGGAAGAAAACAACGTAGAGGTATTGCATCATCCTGCTAATAGCCCCAATCTCAATCCTATAGAGCATGTATGGGACATGATGGGTAGGCGATTACGTAACCTAGAGAGACCTCCTGCTAACCTCCAAGAACTTGAAAGAATTCTTAATCAAATTTGGCACGAGATACCTCAAAATTCAATAAGGGCATGCATTAATATGCAAGAACGTTTAACGGCAATACACGGTATTAAAGGCCTGAGGCGTATAGGGTATGGAGTCAAAAAATACTGCGGAAGTGACGAGCCGCGGAGTCCCTAATGTAAGAAACGGTTCACACAATCGGCCCTTTTCAGATCCACAATGATGCGTAAGTCCGACCAACAACCTCCTCGCGGTACGCATCCGGTAATGCTAATGTTGGCGGTATTTGACTAAAACATAGGAATATAATAATATCGGTCTCTCCGAACTAAATGCTTTACTTTAGAATAAAAGCAGGCCTATTGTACTCTTTGTCCACTATGGTTGGTAAAATTTCCCAGAGCACGGCCTTTTAAAATAATTAAAGGCGTTTCGTCCTCGATCTCCAGCTTGGACTCCTCAGTAAGGAACTAAAGATAAAATAAAGGAAAAGATAAAGGAAGTAAAGAACTGAAGATCTTACCTTAGACGCCTGTCGCAAGATGTTCTGCGGCTATATATATAGAAAATAGACGACGATCTCTCCAACGAGTGTAGAGAGCAGTTCTGCGGCTATATATATAGAAAATAGACGACGATCTCTCCAACGAGTGTAGAGAGCAGATCATCTTGCGACAGGCGTCTAAGGTAAGATCTTCAGTTCTTTACTTCCTTTATCTTTTCCTTTATTTTATCTTTAGTTCCTTATTGAGGAGTCCAAGCTGGAGATCGAGGACGAAACGCCTTTAATTATTTTAAAAGGCCGTGCTCTGGGAAATTTTACCAACCATAGTGGACAAAGAGTACAATAGGCCTGCTTTTATTCTAAAGTAAAGCATTTAGTTCGGAGAGTCCGATATTATTATATTCCTATGTTTTAGTCAAATACCGCCAACATTAGCATTACCGGATGCGTACCGCGAGGAGGTTGTTGGTCGGACTTACGCATCATTGTGGATCTGAAAAGGGCCGATTGTGTGAACCGTTTCTTACATTAGGGACTCCGCGGCTCGTCACTTCCGCAGTATTTTTTGACTCCATACCCTATACGCCTCAGGCCTTTAATACCGTGTATTGCCGTTAAACGTTCTTGCATATTAATGCATGCCCTTATTGAATTTTGAGGTATCTCGTGCCAAATTTGATTAAGAATTCTTTCAAGTTCTTGGAGGTTAGCAGGAGGTCTCTCTAGGTTACGTAATCGCCTACCCATCATGTCCCATACATGCTCTATAGGATTGAGATTGGGGCTATTAGCAGGATGATGCAATACCTCTACGTTGTTTTCTTCCAAGTACGTACGAGTTATCCTTACAATATGAGGGCGTGCATTATCCTGCATCAAGATGAAATTACGACCCCTTTGCCGACGCATTGGAACTACGTGAGGGCGTAAAATTTCGTTTATGTAACGTCCCGCTGTTAGTCCGGGAGGTGGGATAATCACTAAGTTTGATCGATGATTCACTGATATTCCACCCCATACCATAACGGGTCCTCCACCAAATGCTAATGTTGGCGGTATTTGACTAAAACATAGGAATATAATAATATCGGTCTCTCCGAACTAAATGCTTTACTTTAGAATAAAAGCAGGCCTATTGTACTCTTTGTCCACTATGGTTGGTAAAATTTCCCAGAGCACGGCCTTTTAAAATAATTAAAGGCGTTTCGTCCTCGATCTCCAGCTTGGACTCCTCAGTAAGGAACTAAAGATAAAATAAAGGAAAAGATAAAGGAAGTAAAGAACTGAAGATCTTACCTTAGACGCCTGTCGCAAGATGATCTGCTCTCTACACTCGTTGGAGAGATCGTCGTCTATTTTCTATATATATAGCCGCAGAACTGCTCTCTACACTCGTTGGAGAGATCGTCGTCTATTTTCTATATATATAGCCGCAGAACATCTTGCGACAGGCGTCTAAGGTAAGATCTTCAGTTCTTTACTTCCTTTATCTTTTCCTTTATTTTATCTTTAGTTCCTTATTGAGGAGTCCAAGCTGGAGATCGAGGACGAAACGCCTTTAATTATTTTAAAAGGCCGTGCTCTGGGAAATTTTACCAACCATAGTGGACAAAGAGTACAATAGGCCTGCTTTTATTCTAAAGTAAAGCATTTAGTTCGGAGAGTCCGATATTATTATATTCCTATGTTTTAGTCAAATACCGCCAACATTAGCATTACCGGATGCGTACCGCGAGGAGGTTGTTGGTCGGACTTACGCATCATTGTGGATCTGAAAAGGGCCGATTGTGTGAACCGTTTCTTACATTAGGGACTCCGCGGCTCGTCACTTCCGCAGTATTTTTTGACTCCATACCCTATACGCCTCAGGCCTTTAATACCGTGTATTGCCGTTAAACGTTCTTGCATATTAATGCATGCCCTTATTGAATTTTGAGGTATCTCGTGCCAAATTTGATTAAGAATTCTTTCAAGTTCTTGGAGGTTAGCAGGAGGTCTCTCTAGGTTACGTAATCGCCTACCCATCATGTCCCATACATGCTCTATAGGATTGAGATTGGGGCTATTAGCAGGATGATGCAATACCTCTACGTTGTTTTCTTCCAAGTACGTACGAGTTATCCTTACAATATGAGGGCGTGCATTATCCTGCATCAAGATGAAATTACGACCCCTTTGCCGACGCATTGGAACTACGTGAGGGCGTAAAATTTCGTTTATGTAACGTCCCGCTGTTAGTCCGGGAGGTGGGATAATCACTAAGTTTGATCGATGATTCACTGATATTCCACCCCATACCATAACGGGTCCTCCACCAAACGCTCGTGTTGGATCAACATCATTTGATGCAAAACGTTCTCGTCTACGACGCCAAATCCGGATCCTAGCATCGTTTCCGTAAAGACAAAATCGAGATTCATCTCTAATAAACACATGTCTCAACTCTCTAGGTATCCAATGTCGATAATTACGGGCGTAATTTAGACGAGCTCGTCGGTGAACTGCTTCTAAATTAGGGACTCTAGCACGAATTCGTGATTTCAAACCCCTTCCGTGAAGGCGTCTCCTTATTGTGTGATCGCTAATTCGTCTGCCTGGTAAAGCATTGCGTAGATGGATTGCGTAGGGCCTCATTAACATGTTGCGATTCTTCTTGAATCGTAGTAATCCCTATGTCGACCTTGGCCAGGCCTCCGGCGATAAGAACCAGTTTCTTCATACCGACTAAAAACACGTGACACCGTTGAGCGATGAATCCCCATTCTTCTGGATATATCCCTTTGACTCAGTCCCGCTTCTAGCAGGGCAACAATTTGAGCAGATTGGATTTTAGTAAGCCGAGGCATTTTGATTAAGAATATGTTATTGTAATTTTTAGTTGCTATGTACTCTGTAGCAAAATTAATGCTGAATGAGCTTTCGCCTTAACTTTTGACCAGTACCCCGGCGTATATTTTTGCTTTATTTTTTAATTAATTTCTTGGTAGAGTTAAATTAAAAAAAATAACGAATAGTAATGTGGTTTCTTTGTTTATGAGGTTTTAAGATAGCTCTCGGGGCACGAATTTGTTTTAAATGTAACCTGATTATTTAGTAGTAGTTGCTATTAGGATTCATGCTATCCTGAAAGAACACATAATCCCTACAAAACAAATTCGTGCCCCGAGAGCTATCTTAAAACCTCATAAACAAAGAAACCACATTACTATTCGTTATTTTTTTTAATTTAACTCTACCAAGAAATTAATTAAAAAATAAAGCAAAATATACGCCGGGGTACTGGTCAAAAGTTAAGGCGAAAGCTCATTCAGCATTAATTTTGCTACAGAGTACATAGCAACTAAAAATTACAATAACATATTCTTAATCAAAATGCCTCGGCTTACTAAAATCCAATCTGCTCAAATTGTTGCCCTGCTAGAAGCGGGACTGAGTCAAAGGGATATATCCAGAAGAATGGGGATTCATCGCTCAACGGTGTCACGTGTTTTTAGTCGGTATGAAGAAACTGGTTCTTATCGCCGGAGGCCTGGCCAAGGTCGACATAGGATTACTACGATTCAAGAAGATCGCAACATTGTTAATGAGGCCCTACGCAATCCATCTACGCAATGCTTTACCAGGCAGACGAATTAGCGATCACACAATAAGGAGACGCCTTCACGAAAGGGGTTTGAAATCACGAATTCGTGCTAGAGTCCCTAATTTAGAAGCAGTTCACCGACGAGCTCGTCTAAATTACGCCCGTAATTATCGACATTGGATACCTAGAGAGTGGAGACATGTGTTTATTAGAGATGAATCTCGATTTTGTCTTTACGGAAACGATGCTAGGATCCGGATTTGGCGTCGTAGACGAGAACGTTTTGCATCAAATGATGTTGATCCAACACGAGCGTTTGGTGGAGGACCCGTTATGGTATGGGGTGGAATATCAGTGAACCATCGATCAAACTTAGTGATTATCCCACCTCCCGGACTAACAGCGGGACGTTACATAAACGAAATTTTACGCCCTCACGTAGTTCCAATGCGTCGGCAAAGGGGTCGTAATTTCATCTTGATGCAGGATAATGCACGCCCTCATATTGTAAGGATAACTCGTACGTACTTGGAAGAAAACAACGTAGAGGTATTGCATCATCCTGCTAATAGCCCCAATCTCAATCCTATAGAGCATGTATGGGACATGATGGGTAGGCGATTACGTAACCTAGAGAGACCTCCTGCTAACCTCCAAGAACTTGAAAGAATTCTTAATCAAATTTGGCACGAGATACCTCAAAATTCAATAAGGGCATGCATTAATATGCAAGAACGTTTAACGGCAATACACGGTATTAAAGGCCTGAGGCGTATAGGGTATGGAGTCAAAAAATACTGCGGAAGTGACGAGCCGCGGAGTCCCTAATGTAAGAAACGGTTCACACAATCGGCCCTTTTCAGATCCACAATGATGCGTAAGTCCGACCAACAACCTCCTCGCGGTACGCATCCGGTAATGCTAATGTTGGCGGTATTTGACTAAAACATAGGAATATAATAATATCGGTCTCTCCGAACTAAATGCTTTACTTTAGAATAAAAGCAGGCCTATTGTACTCTTTGTCCACTATGGTTGGTAAAATTTCCCAGAGCACGGCCTTTTAAAATAATTAAAGGCGTTTCGTCCTCGATCTCCAGCTTGGACTCCTCAGTAAGGAACTAAAGATAAAATAAAGGAAAAGATAAAGGAAGTAAAGAACTGAAGATCTTACCTTAGACGCCTGTCGCAAGATGTTCTGCGGCTATATATATAGAAAATAGACGACGATCTCTCCAACGAGTGTAGAGAGCAGTTCTGCGGCTATATATATAGAAAATAGACGACGATCTCTCCAACGAGTGTAGAGAGCAGATCATCTTGCGACAGGCGTCTAAGGTAAGATCTTCAGTTCTTTACTTCCTTTATCTTTTCCTTTATTTTATCTTTAGTTCCTTATTGAGGAGTCCAAGCTGGAGATCGAGGACGAAACGCCTTTAATTATTTTAAAAGGCCGTGCTCTGGGAAATTTTACCAACCATAGTGGACAAAGAGTACAATAGGCCTGCTTTTATTCTAAAGTAAAGCATTTAGTTCGGAGAGTCCGATATTATTATATTCCTATGTTTTAGTCAAATACCGCCAACATTAGCATTACCGGATGCGTACCGCGAGGAGGTTGTTGGTCGGACTTACGCATCATTGTGGATCTGAAAAGGGCCGATTGTGTGAACCGTTTCTTACATTAGGGACTCCGCGGCTCGTCACTTCCGCAGTATTTTTTGACTCCATACCCTATACGCCTCAGGCCTTTAATACCGTGTATTGCCGTTAAACGTTCTTGCATATTAATGCATGCCCTTATTGAATTTTGAGGTATCTCGTGCCAAATTTGATTAAGAATTCTTTCAAGTTCTTGGAGGTTAGCAGGAGGTCTCTCTAGGTTACGTAATCGCCTACCCATCATGTCCCATACATGCTCTATAGGATTGAGATTGGGGCTATTAGCAGGATGATGCAATACCTCTACGTTGTTTTCTTCCAAGTACGTACGAGTTATCCTTACAATATGAGGGCGTGCATTATCCTGCATCAAGATGAAATTACGACCCCTTTGCCGACGCATTGGAACTACGTGAGGGCGTAAAATTTCGTTTATGTAACGTCCCGCTGTTAGTCCGGGAGGTGGGATAATCACTAAGTTTGATCGATGATTCACTGATATTCCACCCCATACCATAACGGGTCCTCCACCAAACGCTCGTGTTGGATCAACATCATTTGATGCAAAACGTTCTCGTCTACGACGCCAAATCCGGATCCTAGCATCGTTTCCGTAAAGACAAAATCGAGATTCATCTCTAATAAACACATGTCTCCACTCTCTAGGTATCCAATGTCGATAATTACGGGCGTAATTTAGACGAGCTCGTCGGTGAACTGCTTCTAAATTAGGGACTCTAGCACGAATTCGTGATTTCAAACCCCTTCCGTGAAGGCGTCTCCTTATTGTGTGATCGCTAATTCGTCTGCCTGGTAAAGCATTGCGTAGATGGATTGCGTAGGGCCTCATTAACAATGTTGCGATCTTCTTGAATCGTAGTAATCCTATGTCGACCTTGGCCAGGCCTCCGGCGATAAGAACCAGTTTCTTCATACCGACTAAAAACACGTGACACCGTTGAGCGATGAATCCCCATTCTTCTGGATATATCCCTTTGACTCAGTCCCGCTTCTAGCAGGGCAACAATTTGAGCAGATTGGATTTTAGTAAGCCGAGGCATTTTGATTAAGAATATGTTATTGTAATTTTTAGTTGCTATGTACTCTGTAGCAAAATTAATGCTGAATGAGCTTTCGCCTTAACTTTTGACCAGTACCCCGGCGTATATTTTTGCTTTATTTTTTAATTAATTTGTTGGTAGAGTGATTTTTACCCCCTTTTCACCCCGTTCAAAGTACTAACGTGTCAGTTTTAGCTTTAAAGAACCTATTGACGCAAAAAGTCGTGATACAAATGTCAAAAGTAAAAATTGAATAAAAGTGTTGAATTTGGACGTGAAAGACTACAGAATCATGTGAATTTTGAGAATAACGAAATTGACGAAACTCGAAAAATTAAAAATTAAATATCTCAATGCAGAAATCAGATATTTGAGCAAACTCAACGGCATTTGAAAGAACAAGACTTACACGTTAAGGTACCATTGGTTGTTTTTTGAGAAAAAAGAATATGATGATGCTACACAACCTCAAATAGCAATTCAGACCCTGGATTCGGATTTTACATGAAAAATTACATCGGAAATGAGCCTTCACTTTCTTAGAATAAAACCATGTTGACCTGTGTTTTTAATAAATAGAATAAATAAATATGTATTTGAGCCCTTTTCAACCTCCATCTTGGCATATAAACAATCGCGGGTCAAGGTTTCCTAATCTTATTCATGCCTCCAGCGGTTTTTTCCTTGAGGCCTTGCGTGACTCAATAATTCTTGGGGCGTTCACTAAAGAACTATCTTGTACATAGAATAAGATTCTTTCTGAGACTTCAGGACAGGTATTGGTGCGGAAATGGAATCCGTGTCCTTACGGATACACCACATGGTATAAACGCGATCAATCACTATATGTGCTCATAAAGTAATCTTGAAGTTATGGTACTGTTTGTGTTTACGTAAGGGTGCTCACAAACGTTCACCAGGTGATGAAATGTGTGCATGTTCTTACGAAAACTCCTCCATTCAGTCGGAATTACTTACTTTGCGCTAATATAGTGCATAACAATCTATTATTTTGAAAGTTTTTTCAGGAACGAAAAACTTTCTTTCATGACAAAATAGAAAATGTGTAAATAAATACAAAAATTAAACATCCCGTGGATTTACTTATATTCATGAATACCGATTTGTTTCCCTTTTATTCCTTTAATAACATGTAATTTTATTTTGCAGGTAAGAATCGAGCTGAATCTTGTTGTCAGTACTTGTCGGAGCTGAATAATTATGTACCAACTCGACATTATGTAGGATATCTAAGCGAAGAATTTTTAAAAAATTTCAGTGTTGTTGTACTAACGGAAACACCGTTAAAGGAACAATTTCGGATCGCTGAGGTTACCCGCAAAAATAACATTGCTTTGATTATTGGGGATACGCGCGGTTTATTTTCACAAGTGTTTTGTGATTTTGGTGATAATTTTTCAGTTCTTGATGCTACTGGCGAATCTCCTATAAATGCTATGGTAGCAAGCATTTCTCGTGATAATCAAGGGGTCGTAACCTGCCTTGATGATACCCGACATGGAATGGAAGATGGTGACTACGTTACTTTTTCTGAAGTGCAGGGTATGGTAGAATTAAATAATTGTCAACCTCAGAAGATAAAAGTATTAGGACCTTATACTTTTAGTATAGGTGATACTTCTAATTATTCTGAATATACTCAAGGAGGTATAGTAACCCAAGTAAAAATGCCGAAAACCTTAGAGTTTCAATCTTTACACAAAGCTATTAGTAATCCTAAAATTATTGTGAGCGATTTTGGAAAATTTAATTATCCACCACAACTGCATTTAGCATTTATTGTTCTACATCATTTTATGGAAGATTATGATAGATTACCCAAGACTTGGAATACCGATGATGCAGTCGAATTTTTACGTTTAGCAAGAATAATCAACGATAAATATAATCTTCAGTTGGAAATAGAAGATAATATTCTAGATTTATTTTGTAAAATTTCTGCTGGAGATTGCAGTCCAATGAATGCTGTAGTTGGTGGTATAATTGCTCAAGAAGTTATGAAAGCCTGTTCAGGAAAATTCCATCCCATACATCAGTGGTTATATTTTGATGCTGTTGAATGCCTTCCCGAAAGTCAGCTTGAAATTATTGCAGAAAATCATTTATCTAATGGATCTCGATATGATCGTTTAATTTCTATATTTGGAAAGGATTTTCATAATAAGTTAGCAAATTTAAAATACTTCATCGTCGGTGCTGGTGCAATAGGATGTGAATTGCTTAAAAATTTTGCTATGCTAGGTATTGGAACAAAAAACGGTAGCATTACTGTCACTGACATGGATTTAATTGAAAAATCTAATCTTAATCGACAGTTTTTATTTAGACCGTCAGATGTTCAAAAATCGAAATCATCAACGGCGGCTAAGGCTATTTTAAGGATGAATCCAGAAATAAATATACATGCACATGAAAATCGAGTTGGTCCAGAAACAGAAAAAATTTATAATGATGAATTTTTTGAATCATTAGATGGAGTTGCAAATGCTCTTGATAACGTCGACGCGAGAATTTATGTGGATCGAAGATGTGTTTATTACCGAAAACCTCTTCTTGAGTCGGGTACTTTAGGCACAAAAGGGAATACTCAGGTAGTAGTACCTTTCTTAACAGAGTCTTATAGTTCTTCACAAGATCCACCTGAAAAAAGCATACCTATTTGCACGCTAAAAAATTTTCCAAATGCAATAGAACATACTTTACAATGGGCAAGAGATAATTTTGAAGGATTATTTAAACAATCTGCTGAAAATGCTGCTCAGTACATTAGTGACTCACATTTTATTGAAAGAACTCTAAAATTACCAGGTGTTCAGCCATTAGAAGTTTTAGAATCTGTTAAAACTGCATTGGTAGATGAAAGACCAAAAACGTTTAATGATTGTATTATCTGGGCTCGTTGTCATTGGCAGGATCAATACAATAATCAGATTAGACAGCTTCTTTTTAACTTTCCACCTGATCAAATTACATCAAGTGGTCAACCATTCTGGTCTGGCCCAAAACGATGTCCAAATCCATTAGAATTTGACGTGCATAACGATTTACATTTGGATTACATTGTTGCGGCTGCAAATTTAAAAGCATCTGTTTATGGTATATCGAACAATAGAAATCGTGAAGAAATAGCTCGCATAGTATCTAATATAGAAGTACCAGATTTTACACCGAAGTCTGGTGTTAAAATAGCTGAAACAGATTCGCAGGTTCAAGTATCAAACGGAAATGGAAACATTGATCATGAGAGATTAAATCAGTTACAGTCAGAACTACCAAAAACAGAGGAGCTTAAAGGTATTTACACTTATTTATGAATATTTCTAGAATTCCAAAATTATCAAATTATTAATTTTTTATTTGTAACAATATTCTTAACTTATATATAGACATATATTTTGTCATCCACGCAAATTTTATTTCAAACTAAGGTTTCTCGATCTTGGTGAATAAACCATACATTTAATTAGATGGCGACGTTTCGATGACTTTTCGTCATCCTCTTCAGGCTATATCTTTATTTACAAAAACGAATACATTTGATTAATTAACAATAATTATTAATTTAATTTTTTAGCCTATTGATTTATAACATTTTACTTACTACTTGTCATTGAAATCTGTATTTAAGATAACATTTTAAATCGTAGTATCACTGAGTCGTCGCACTAACAATGAAAACAAGGATAATGAAAACTAATGAACTTTATTTTGTTAACTTATTCGTAACTTATGTTAAAAGCCTTTATTGAACAAATTTTTAAAAAAAAAAATTGACTCCAAAGGTGTGAAAAATTTGAAAATTTTCATAAAAATCAGTTATTTTAAAACCATTTTCTTGTGTTTACATTTTTTAAATTCTGTTCCACTCAGCCGATAAGTAATTTATTCTTTGTCCACTATATTTGGCGAAATTTTCCAGAACAAATTACTGAGTAACCGAAGTTCTTTTTGTCGGATCAATAATAAGTTATTATAGAATAAATTGTGGACCAACGGATGTTCCGTCATAGCGGCGTTAAAATGGTTACATTTTTATATATTAAAAATTCACCCGATAACACTTTCTTTCGACTCTGTGTCTGTGTCACAGAGGGAATCCCGACAGCTGTCCACCTCGTAAAGGGAAAATATCTATATGTAATAAAAAAACACTCTCGATTTCAAATTCAATAAACCAAACCGTACTTTGTTATATACGAATAAAAATATTTATACAAATTCCGGCACCGATTCACAATTAATAGATGCGATCTTGATCGACTCTTGCACCTGCCCACACTCTCTAGTAATCCTCCGAATTCGTCCGGCGGTTAATAACATATTAATAAATATGTACAGGGCGTGGAAAATAAATGGATTCGGTGACGGCTACGTGATAGAGTAACAAATTCTAAGCAAAATATCCCTGACCAAGTTTTTTGGTGCAACAAATCGATATTCGGCAAAAAATTATTGAAAAAAATGTAATCCAGCCTATGAGCACGTAGCTGCAAAAGTATGCGGCGTCGAGTGCGGACACCCGCCACGCACACCCCGCGCCCACAAACTCGTCGCTGCGCACTTCCCCGTTGCTCGTTAAAAATCAATAATTGATCTTGCACATTCAAGTATCTTAGTGCGTATAGCCCATTATGTTAACAGTTTTTTAAGCCATTTAAAATTACATTAGAAACTAATTATGAAATGCAAGAGAAAAAAATTGTAAAAAATTAATTTTATCGATATTTGTGCTCTTTAATTAAAAAGGAAAATAATTGTATAAACGACATCAAATCTGTAGATTTTGTCATCTTCAGCTGTCCCTATTGCTCCACCAAAATCACATTCATTATTAAGATGATATCATCAAGTACTAAAGATCATATTTTGGAATTCAAACGTAAACATGGTGACATTAAGAATAGTGATATTGTGGATCAGAGACCAGGAGGCTTTAACCTACTTTTAACCAAAAGTCTTAACTCATGAATCACAGGTGGTAACATTTCAAAAAGATAAATAGATTTAATATTGTATATATCATAATAACTCTCCATGGTGTTAATCTTGAAAACTTTTAAGCGATCTGACGAAGGCAATGGAAAAAATCTTAAAAAGACAGATTTTTTTTATTACAAGCAACGTTTCGTTGACGTGGTCTGCCAACCTCTTCAGACTATTTATTAGACACAAAAACAAAATTACAATTGAGAACGCACATATGAAAATACACTGATAATAAAAGATTTTGTACCTTTAATCGGATTATCGATGCGTCAAATGATTTGTTAAATTTTGTGTACATCGTCGTGTTTATATATGTAGCGAGAGTAAACACAGGAAACGTCAAACGATTGTTAATTATACATTTAAATTTTTAAGAACTGGCAAATAAGTGGTATTTAAAAATTTAATATCCTCTTTCTTGTTGATATTATTACTATCAATTTTGATATGTATCATTTCAGAAATTAAACGTTTGTTGTAATTACACTCGCTATCAACAATGTTTACACCATCCCAGTCAAATGCATGTTTAAAAAGAGATACACGTAGATTAACCACTGAATCTGGATTTTTATTATTTCTATGTTTATTTATCCTAGTTTTTAAAGAACGCTTCGTTTCACCAACATAAGAGGCAGGACAATCTTTGCATTTAAATTTATAGACAACATTTGTGTGTTCTAGCTTTTTAGTACAGTCTTTGCCTAATTTAATGATAGAATTGAAATTTTTTTGTACTAATGGTAGAGTTTGAATATTGTAAGACTGTAAAATCTGTGATAGTTTATTGAAATTAATGGTATAAGGAAGCGTTATATAACTAAGGCGGTTAATTTTTTATTTGGCTGGTTATTGGTTCTATTGTTTTTGATTTTATCATTTCGAAATTGCATGTTTTGTCTTATGAATACAATAGGATAGTCATTGTTTAATAACAACTTTTGTATAATTTTAAAGTTTTTTGAGTGAAGATATTCATCATATAACAAACATGCTCGGTCTACTAAATTATAGATAATTTTCTTTTTTTGCTGAATTGCGCGATTTCAGAAATAATTGATAAGTTTGTCAGATGCTATAGGTTTTTTATACCAATCTGTTATAATATGACCATTAATTCTAAAGAAAGATACGTCAAGGATATTGATTTTTTTGTCTTTTGCCAACTCAAAAGTGAACTGTAAATTGTTATCATAATATATACTACTATATATTCTTTTTAATACACATAATCATGTCATCTACATATCTAAAGTAGAAAAGGGGTTTGCAATTATGTAAAGTCAATGATTTCTCTAGACAATAATTTTCCAAATCATCCAATAGAATGTCAGCAAAAAGTGGAGAGATAAGAGAACCCATAGGTGTACCATGAATCTGTTGATAGTATGTGTCATTAAATGTAAGAAAAGTGTTATTATACAGAAATTTTGTACATTCTAAAATCTCATTAAAGGGAATATTACATTTATTGCGGAAAACCTTCTTTCTATGCTCTCTAAAACTAACAAGGAGGGGTTCCACCTTCCGGCAAACGGATTTCGATGCAACTTGGAGAGCTGTTTTCTGGTACCCAAATATGAAAGAATTCATATGAAATTCAATCTCATAGGCTGTTTGACGAAAGTTATACGCACTTAAAGAAAATTTGTGAAAAAAATATGTTTAAGCTTAATCGCTAATAACTCGGAAAGAAATAGACGTAGTTGCTCAAACTTAAATCTATTAAACAGTTGAGATCCAGCACATATAGTTTAAAAAAAGGAAGCTCAAATATCTCACTTTTGACAAAAGTTATGAAAGTTAAAATTTGATAGACTTTGTAGGCAGATATTTCGTCTAATTCTTATTTTTTCCATAACTTTTGTCCAAAATTTGAGTTTCTTTTTTTTAAACTATGTCTACTTGATCTCAACTATTTATTGGATTTGAGTTTGCGCAACTACGTCTATTTCTTTCCGAGCTATTGGCAATTAACTTAAACATATTTTTTTCACAATTTTTCTTTAACTGCGTATAACTTTCGTCAAACAGCCTACAAGATTGGATTTCATATGAATTCTTGCATATTTGGGTACCAGAAAACAGCTCTCAAAGTTGCATCCGTTTTCCGGAAGGTGGAACCCCTCCTTGCAAGTTACAAGGAATGTTTGTAGAAATAGAAATCACATCTAAAGACATTAAAACACAACTATCGTCTAGTTTGTATTGTTTTAATTTTTCATTTATTCAAAGCTATTATTTATATGTGATTTTGGTGGTTTAAAAGCTGATTTTATTTCTGTATATACAATTTTAGCCAGAAAGTGTGTAGGGCTGTTAACTAACGAAATGATGGGTTGTAAAGGGTTATTAATCTTGTGGTTTTTTGGCAATAACTGTACTAAATAACTAGAACACACAAATATTGTCTATAAATTTAAATGCAAAAATTGTGCTGCCTCTTATGTTGGTGAAACGAAGCGTTCTTTATAAACTAGGATAAATGAACATAAAAATAATAAAAATCCAGATTCAGTGGTTAATCTACATGTATCTCTTTTTAAACATGCATTTGACTGGGATGGCGTAAACATTGTTGATAGCGAGTGTAATTACAACAAACGTTTAATTTCTGAAATGATACATATCAAAATTGATAGTAATAATATCAACAAGAAAGAGGATATTAAATTTTTAAATACCACTTATTTGCCAGTTCTTAAAAATTTATATGTATCATTTCAGAAATTAAACGTTTGTTGTAATTACACTCGCTATCAACAATGTTTACACCATCCCAGTCAAATGCATGTTTAAAAAGAGATACACGTAGATTAACCACTGAATCTGGATTTTTATTATTTCTATGTTTATTTATCCTAGTTTTTAAAGAACGCTTCGTTTCACCAACATAAGAGGCAGGACAATCTTTGCATTTAAATTTATAGACAACATTTGTGTGTTCTAGCTTTTTAGTACAGTCTTTGCCTAATTTAATGATAGAATTGAAATTTTTTTGTACTAATGGTAGAGTTTGAATATTGTAAGACTGTAAAATCTGTGATAGTTTATTGAAATTAATGGTATAAGGAAGCGTTATATAACTAAGGCGGTTAATTTTTTATTTGGCTGGTTATTGGTTCTATTGTTTTTGATTTTATCATTTCGAAATTGCATGTTTTGTCTTATGAATACAATAGGATAGTCATTGTTTAATAACAACTTTTGTATAATTTTAAAGTTTTTTGAGTGAAGATATTCATCATATAACAAACATGCTCGGTCTACTAAATTATAGATAATTTTCTTTTTTTGCTGAATTGCGCGATTTCAGAAATAATTGATAAGTTTGTCAGATGCTATAGGTTTTTTATACCAATCTGTTATAATATGACCATTAATTCTAAAGAAAGATACGTCAAGGATATTGATTTTTTTGTCTTTTGCCAACTCAAAAGTGAACTGTAAATTGTTATCATAATATATACTACTATATATTCTTTTTTAATACACATAATCATGTCATCTACATATCTAAAGTAGAAAAGGGGTTTGCAATTATGTAAAGTCAATGATTTCTCTAGACAATAATTTTCCAAATCATCCAATAGAATGTCAGCAAAAAGTGGAGAGATAAGAGAACCCATAGGTGTACCATGAATCTGTTGATAGTATGTGTCATTAAATGTAAGAAAAGTGTTATTATACAGAAATTTTGTACATTCTAAAATCTCATTAAAGGGAATATTACATTTATTGCGGAAAACCTTCTTTCTATGCTCTCTAAAACTAACAAGGAGGGGTTCCACCTTCCGGCAAACGGATTTCGATGCAACTTGGAGAGCTGTTTTCTGGTACCCAAATATGAAAGAATTCATATGAAATTCAATCTCATAGGCTGTTTGACGAAAGTTATACGCACTTAAAGAAAATTTGTGAAAAAAATATGTTTAAGCTTAATCGCTAATAACTCGGAAAGAAATAGACGTAGTTGCTCAAACTTAAATCTATTAAACAGTTGAGATCCAGCACATATAGTTTAAAAAAAGGAAGCTCAAATATCTCACTTTTGACAAAAGTTATGAAAGTTAAAATTTGATAGACTTTGTAGGCAGATATTTCGTCTAATTCTTATTTTTTCCATAACTTTTGTCCAAAATTTGAGTTTCTTTTTTTTTAAACTATGTCTACTTGATCTCAACTATTTATTGGATTTGAGTTTGCGCAACTACGTCTATTTCTTTCCGAGCTATTGGCAATTAACTTAAACATATTTTTTTCACAATTTTTCTTTAACTGCGTATAACTTTCGTCAAACAGCCTACAAGATTGGATTTCATATGAATTCTTGCATATTTGGGTACCAGAAAACAGCTCTCAAAGTTGCATCCGTTTTCCGGAAGGTGGAACCCCTCCTTGCAAGTTACAAGGAATGTTTGTAGAAATAGAAATCACATCTAAAGACATTAAAACACAACTATCGTCTAGTTTGTATTGTTTTAATTTTTCATTTATTCAAAGCTATTATTTATATGTGATTTTGGTGGTTTAAAAGCTGATTTTATTTCTGTATATACAATTTTAGCCAGAAAGTGTGTAGGGCTGTTAACTAACGAAATGATGGGTTGTAAAGGGTTATTAATCTTGTGGTTTTTTGGCAATAACTGTACTAAATAACTAGAACACACAAATATTGTCTATAAATTTAAATGCAAAAATTGTGCTGCCTCTTATGTTGGTGAAACGAAGCGTTCTTTATAAACTAGGATAAATGAACATAAAAATAATAAAAATCCAGATTCAGTGGTTAATCTACATGTATCTCTTTTTAAACATGCATTTGACTGGGATGGCGTAAACATTGTTGATAGCGAGTGTAATTACAACAAACGTTTAATTTCTGAAATGATACATATCAAAATTGATAGTAATAATATCAACAAGAAAGAGGATATTAAATTTTTAAATACCACTTATTTGCCAGTTCTTAAAAATTTAAATGTATAATTAACAATCGTTTGACGTTTCCTGTGTTTACTCTCGCTACATATATAAACACGACGATGTACACAAAATTTAACAAATCATTTGACGCATCGATAATCCGATTAAAGGTACAAAATCTTTTATTATCAGTGTATTTTCATATGTGCGTTCTCAATTGTAATTTTGTTTTTGTGTCTAATAAATAGTCTGAAGAGGTTCACGCTTGTGAACGTTATATATTTCGTCTTAGGAAAAATGCCAGACTTGACGATTTTTATAATAAATTGGATAGGTTGTCAGTAACTGGTAGACGTTTTTATTTTCTGGGTCTTTTGACTTACAAAATTGTGACGACTATAAAGCCGGATTATTTATTTAAATTGTCACCTCCACCAAGTACTGAAGTACGTCGATCTGAGCGTCTTAGAACCTCGAGCTTTGAACGACTTCTGGTTTGTTCATCTTCCTACTTCAATTGCTTTACGTTTTAGGCAATGGATTTATGGGACTCAATTCTTTCAGAGATACGTCTGAGTGTAAATGTAAATATTTTTAAGGTTAAATTTTTTAGATACCTGCGAACGAGGGATTCCAGTGATATACTTAGATAATTGTAAATTTGTAGGTTAGTTTACAAATTTAGAATTTAGCACAGTTATTATTTATTATAAATTTATTGTTTTGTTTCTGTAAACTAGCAACGTAATATTGCGATTATTTACATATTTGTTAGCTTAACATATATTTCCATTGTGAGCTATAATTATTATGTATAATTATTGTGTTTGGAATATTTTATGTGATTATTTATATTACTTTATTTATCACTGCGCTTCACTAATGAAAAATTTATGTATTTTGTCTTTTGCCTTAAGGTCATTTGAGACCTAGGAATAATAATTGCTTTTCAATCTCTCTCTCTCTCTCTCTCTCTCTCTCTCTCTATATATATATATATATATATATCTCTGTTATTTCAGTTGTTCATTAATGATCTGCCTGACTGCCTGAAATGTTGTTCTTTCCACCTATATGCTGACGACTTTGTTATTTACACCAGTGGTCGTTTTCCTGATCTTGACTCCATCGTTGAAGTTATTAACACTAATCTTCAGAGTGTTTTGCAGTGGTCGTTAACCAACGGGCTCGAGATCAATCATGGCAAGACGAAAGCTATGTGGCTCGTTTCGCTCGGATTCATTAGCAGGCTTAAAGACAGTGTTGTTCCTCATATATTATTGGGTGTAGACAAAATTGACGTGTGCGACTGTATGAAGATATTGGGAGTAACGGTAGATGCTACTTTGTCTTGGCGGCAGCAGTGCACCGTTTCAGCCAAAAAGTTTCACTTTGCTTTGACGCGAATTCGTAGGTGTGCATATTCTATCCCGAGGGGAATTCGTCTTGTGCTGGTTAAGGCGTTAGTCTTCCCTTATCTTGAATTCTGTCCAGGACTATTTTTGGATTTGTCGTCAGAGCTTACAGTCAAGTTGTCACGTTGTAGAAATGCTGCTCTCAGATTCGTAACAGGGAGGAGGAAGTCTGACCACATTTCCCCGGTGTATAAGGAGCTCAGTATTCTTCCATATCCCGATAGAAGAAACTTCCTCTGTCTTTGTTTGCTTGCTAAGATTCTGAAATCGGGGCAACCTGCATATTTATCTAGATATTTTACTTTCAATCCTTCAGATCGGTATGGCTCGACGCGAGGATCAGATCTCGATCTCGTTGTCCTGTATGCCTCCACGGATTGCTATAAGAGCTCTTTTTGTATAGGGGTGACTAGGCTCTGGAATGCTTTGCCAGATGTCATACGCGACAGATATAGTTCTCCAGCCTTTAAGCTCGCTCTGCACGACTACTTATCTGCGTCATTGTAAATGTAATTTTTATTGTAATTTTTATTCGTTTTTGTAATGTTTTAACTGAATTTTACTGTTGAGCGATTTATTTTCTTTATTACCACACTTTTTGCGATAATTATTGTACTTTTACGACAACTAAAAAGCTGACCTTATTTCTAGTTCTTTAAACTGTCAGTATTTTTAATTAACCAATTGATTGTAAATTTTATGTACATAGACAAATTTTAGTTATTTAATTATTTAATTATCTATTTATTATCTTTTTATTATCTACAACTTTTAACTAGCGATCTTTTATTCTACGTTTCTTGTTTGTATTACTCTGGCTGCGGCCATGTAGGGCCTTGAGCCCTTTGTCGCTAATAAAGCTCAACTCAACTCAACTCAACTCTCTCTCTCTATCTCTCTCTCTCTCTCTGCTTTCGACGCCTTTTCTCCAGCTAGGCTAATAAATGTTGGAAATACATTTAAGGGTTCACACCACTCTAGAGGCCGAAAAAGGTGTAATTTTGCGGATTGTTCATGGTAATATGGGAAAAGGAATTGTATTGAAATTTACAGGGCAAAACGGCGGCGTCACAGCGGATTTCCGATACAATGTTTTTTTGATAACGTTCCGCGGGCGTACCCATTCCTCGGCAACTGTGAGAGCTGGAAAAAAATCCAAAATTTTTTTGAAACTACATACTAATAGTTATCGAAGTACGTAGCATTTTTTTTCAATTTTTGTAGAAACAATTTTGTGCATATCTGAATAAAAAATATGAATTTTCGACTAAAAAAAACAGCAGTAAATTGTTAATAAAACAAGTAAATTTCAAAATATCAAAAAACGGCAACGTACTTCGGAGGAGAATATATATGTGAAGCTACTGTAAAAATTAGTTTTGAAGCTACGAGTACGCTCGATTTGAAACAAACAGTTTCGAGAAAAACGCGTTTATAGTTTTCGTAACATTGAAACCGTTGAAATTTTTGTTTACCTCTAGTCTGCGATGCCTGCGCCGTACATCTGGCCGTCTCTTTTGATGTCGGACTCTCCCTGTTCCTTCCTTGCAGATTTTATGGACATCCGGGCCTCTCTGGCATCGTTGATCAACGATCGCTCGGAAAATTTGATGCGATGAACGTCCGCCTCCATGCAAAAATTGTAGCAATTCGGTTCGATCGTTAAGCCCAGGTGTTCCATCAGCTTTAATATACTGGACAATCCATCGTTGTAGATACTTGCAGCAATATATACTACAGTATCCAGCATATGTTTGGTACTGGAAAATGTTTTTAGAGCCCTGGACCAGACCATTGCATTAAAACTTTCGTTGCTATTTTTGCGTGAAACTTCCTAAGCTACGAGTAAGCAATTCATCTCGGCTGAGTTCTTCCTACAATGGAAAAATCGCTTTATAAACTTCTGGAGAAAGAGCCGGTTTATGCGTAAAGTCCTGCCCAGTTGCTTGAGCTTTTTGCCAAGCGTACCATGAGTTCTCTCTTGGCGTGCATCTTTCGTGCCTCGATTGATCGTCGGTCGATAATTTATGATCCAGCGTTGCGTAGATTTCGATTTGCATTTTTTCTATAGAACTTAATTTCTACGAACTGCTGATTCGTAGTAAACTGCCAACTCGTCTATGAGCTTACCAGTAAGCTTGCCTTTTTCTCCAAGTCCTTGTGTTTGCTCCTTCAAATTACGGAGACATGAGCCCATCCGCTTCTGCACATTAACGATGCATTCTTTTTTCTGTACGGTAAACTCTTTGTAGGGTTCAGAATCTAAAATTCCTTTGAAGGTTTCAGAATCTCCATCGCCAACGTAATTTGCGTACTTCAAATTGTGCAAAGATTGTGAGCACTCAAACATTTTCATGATGGCGTCCACTTCCATCTTCCCGGCGAAGCCGACGTGGTTTGCTTGGCATTCATCCTTGTGAGTTTGGCTCTACTCCTCAAACTCGATAGTGTCAGTTTTAGTTTTCCAAAATTTGTAAGCTTTGCAATATTTAGATTTTACTAAAACGTCAACCACTTTGCGCATGACTCACCCCATTACATATCAGAGCACTTCATCAAAATCAATAACTCAACTGAATAACTCATTTCACCTCGCCACCCTCCTAAACCACTGACTTACCTATCACCTCGCACTGAATCTCTCCACAGATCGTTCGTCATCACTGCCACTAATCTGATAAATTCGCTTTCATTCACGTCATTCGAAACATCTCATCGCAACGGCTTTAAATCATTTGTTTTTAATCATCTGTTTAGTCTTGACTCCATAGCGTGGGAAGAAAGGATGGAAAACGAAAACTTAGTCAACGAAATCAGCCATACAGAGTATTAAGCGATGCATTAATGTATACCTGCGATCTTAAATTGTTATTTGTTTTGTTTAATTTTTTTAATTCGTAAACTGTCACCTGCGTTATCTGCCTTATCTGTATATTTTACTGTATGTTATTTTATTTATTTATTTATCTATTTATTCATTTGTTTTATTTCATTTGCATTTTATCTTTCACATCTGTTATTTTTGTATATATTGTTATATTGTTTTATGCTATTTTGATTTTATTTTGCTATTAACTTATTATTTTTTATTTTTATACACTTGCATTATAACTTTGTAATTAGTGTATAATAATATCGGTCTCTCCGAACCAAATGCTTTACTTTTAGATTATTGAAGGCCTATCGTACTCTTTGTCCACTATGGTTGGTGGAATTTCCCAGAGCACGGCCTTTTAAAATAATTAAAGGCGTTTCGTCCTCGATCTCCAGTTTGGACTCCTCAGTAAGGAACTGGAGATCTTACCTTAGACGCCTGTCGCAAGATGATATGCGACGCCAGCAAGATGTTCTGCGGCTATATATATAGAAAACAGACGACGATCTCTCCAACGAGTGTAGAGAGATAGTCGTCTCCCTCTGGTGGTGGGAAAAGCCACCAGCCAGAGCGCGAATTTTTAGACCGTATCGCGAGTTATTTGTTACAAAATTTTAACGTTCGGTAATATGTATATGTATAATAATATCGGTCTCTCCGAACCAAATGCTTTACTTTTAGATTATTGAAGGCCTATCGTACTCTTTGTCCACTATGGTTGGTGGAATTTCCCAGAGCAATGTATTTGTAATTAGTATGTAATTTGTAATTAGTGTTTACGGGGTTTCTACCCCTTTAAAACCAAATAAACTATCTCTCTCTCTCTCTCTCTCTCCTTGGTCATAAGGACTCTGCCTTGACAGCTCTGTATGAACGACGTAATAAAAACACACACCTTTCTTCGAGCTTGTAGTGCAGAAGATTCGGACTCCCGAGGACGCCCAGTTCTAGTTACATAAATACTCAGGTACATTTACGAGCCCGGGAGTTCCTAAATCTTCAGAGAAAATTTTTACTACTAGTTTGAGGTTATGACGCGGCGTCGGTTGAATCAACTAGAAAGAATTGCAACTCTAGAATTAATTGGAAGGGTCTGGCAGAGGTGTGCGCAAAGTGTAATAATACAGCGCACGGCAACTATTTCGCTACAGTGCCCTTTACCGCGGAGTACCTTTTTTGCCAGCGCGCGAAGGTTAGCACGAAAAAGACCGCTTAACCTATACGTTCCATGGGGGCAGCACCTCTCCGGCCAAGCTCAAGAATCGAAATGCATATTCTCACCACCGCGCAAGCCGCGGTGCGACGCCTCCTAATCATTCTATCGACCAATGCGCGGTGAATCCGGATGACCCGGTGACTCCTCGCCGACTTCGTGCGTCAAATCGAGGAGAAACTAGAGCCCACGATCGAACGTTCCATGACTCGGCTTGAAAGTAAAGTCGACAGCATGACTGCCCAGATAAGGTGCTCTCTGCTCGAGTCGCCCAGGTTGAGCTGTCGACAGAAGCGTGATACTCTTCGGTGAACGATTGTTTTAATTCTTTGGAAACGATCACCGAGAGCATTAGCGAGCAGGCTTGGGGTGATCTGAATACTGAATACGAATTTAGCTCACGCCCTTGGGATGCTCGCGTTCGACAGCAACTTCCGTTCTCTTTGACTGAAGGCACCCACAATTGAAAAAGCTTGTGTTCCGCCTCACGTCGCCTTAAGTCCGTGACCTGGTGCTTTAAAATGCGCGTCATTTCAAGAGTCGATCGGTTAAAGGTATCTTCGGTGTAGGAGGGACGGCAACCATCTTCATTAGAGTTCTTTGGCCTAAGCTATTGCATGAAGTATGGATAAAGGCTCTTCGACGCTCCAATGAATTGGGTTATGCGCGGCCCTTAATTTATAATTTTAACGTTTTTTTTTACCGGGTTTCATCTAATCAACTTCATTCTTTCTTTCATTAATCGCTTAAGAACATGTTTTTCCTTCATTGAAGCACTCAGCTATCCATCACAAAACCATATCATAGCGCTCTCCGAAACTTTCCTTACTAAACTCGACTCTTCCGATATATTACGCCTTCCTGGATACACGCTGCCAAGACTGGTTCGAGTCGATAAGGAGGGTGAAGAAGTTGCGGCATACATTCGCGACGTCTACACGGTGGAGTCTCTTGCACATTGGGATTCTGTCTTCTCCAACATACCGGAGTGTATCATGTACATGTATCATGTACATGTTTGCACTTATAATAAATGTGATACATCATTCGCGGCTGAGCACAACTCTATCTCATTAGTCCTTAATCTTAAAAAGCTAACAACAGTGTTAGGAGGGTCTGGGCACCCAGTATGGAGGGAGTCAATCCCCTTGAAGCATCACCACTCTTCAATTTATTATTCAATCTATCTCTTTTCAAATCTTAGTTACTTCTCAACTCATTAACTTAGATCACTATCAACGCCTTCATTTTTACCTTCATAATCTACCTGGCCGGTCATCTTATCATTCAGAGGAATTCCCCACTCCAGCTCATGAGATGGCTCTAGAACTCGTTACTCTTAAACTTACCACAAACTAACAAAAAAAACTGATTAAAAATTTTAACCGGGTGGGTACTGGGGAATGTAAGGCCCCGGTCAGGCCCAATCTGTCCCAACTTACCAACCTTAAGTGTACAGATACCTTAAGGCCACGATGCGGCCGGGAATTACTTTGATTCCCGTGCAATGCCGTTAACAACGTCAAACACCTCGTTTGGCTTTGATACCGTGTGTTGGTCCCTATGCCCAAAATTGTCAACTAGGATAAACGTCGGAGAGGGCGGTATTCGTGGGGTAGGTCTTTGACCGGTAAAATGTTATGAACAATCGATATATTAAGTTAATCGGCGAGAAAAATCATCTCGCCGAGTCAATTTATTAAATAAACAATCACGAAATAATAAATTAACAATTAACAAATTTAAGGGGAGTCGTACCGAAGACTACCCCCGAGATCAGCGCAAAAACAAATAGTTAAAACCTATTAACTGTCGAGTTATGAGCAACCGATCCGAGAATGATCGGCTGCTTAACCTGATGGCTATACGTCACACCGTGTGACGTATGTATTTCTGACGTAGGGAGCTCTGACGTAGAAGCTTCCTACGTCACGCGCGCCATCTCTCGTGAAGTGGCTCCCGCGAACCACCGACATGTCTACCCGGGCGGGATTTGTCACGACAGGGGAAAAGAGGAACGCTTCCTCTCCTGGACCGTACCAGGTAAATCGGGGTACGAAATATTAAATAGACACGCGGGTCTTAACGTGGTGCACGACTTACCGCGAATCTAAATATCTCGTCTCGGCGGGAAAAGGCTGGGCAACGGAGAGAGAGCTTGGTCTCGTGAATCTCCCTCTCTTTCACAACTGTCGGGAAGGCTGCCGACTCCTGGCTTCCTTCTTTCCCTTTCTGTGGGACGTGCTGCTCCGCACGCCCACGTGGAGGTTGGTGAGGAGAAGTATCTTACACCCACACACAAAACGGACCAGTCCTTCAGTTCTTTTTCCTCACGTAAAAATATCACACCGGCTATCAAAACACCTTGTTGTTGCCGTGCGCGCGCGAACTTCACACATATAGTTCACAATATAGTTCCGCATCATATAGTCCCTCACTGGTTCATCCGGTCCTTGAGTCCGTGCATTGGACTCGTCGATGATCCTCTGCTAGACACGTTGGCTAATCCCGTACCAACGTTTGGCCGAAGTTACAAAATCTTGCCAGGAGTGCCATTTATGTTTCTCATTTTGGTACCACGTGGCGGCAGTATCTATCAGTAACTCCGAGAGGGACGGGAGTAACTCGTCCTCTGACAGATTAGCCAGGATCCTGCAACCCTCGATCCTGGTGAGGAAGGTGTCAATGCTCTGGCTCTTGTCGCCAGAGAATTTGACCTGCCACTTACTAACTATGCCGCCTAAATTTCGAGATGTTCCTTTCATTCTCGATAACGCAGAGTAGCTTGATCCGAAGGATGTCCGGCTGGCGTTTGGCGAACTGCGTGCTTGTGGAACCGCTTGGTAAATGTAAACACTCTTTTCTGATACGCACCTTTAATGGTATGTTCATACTTTCCTAGCGCAGCGGTAGGAGAGTATAAACACTGTGCTCTTGAAGACGTTTTAAACGTACTGGTTTACAATCATTTAGCCCGCGGGTATGAAAACTGTTCGTAATCGTAAATATGAATGTTTTTAATTATTTAACTATTAATTAATTATTCTTATAATTCAATATTTTTAATTTTCGATTTCAATATTTTTAATGACTCGATTTCAAAATTCCTATTAATGTCGTTCCAAACCTAGTAGAAGCGGAACGGTTCTAAATTATCAAGACGTGAGGTTAAGTAATTTTTTTCAGTGAAGCTCCATCAGGCTTTGTCTGAGGGGCGCTTGCGCGTTGTTGCTCGCCATTTCCCTGCGCATAACTTATCTCAGTCACATCGGGACCGTCACACCTGTAAGTGTTCTAAAATTGTACATGGTGAGATTGGTTGGCACCGTCCAATCTCGCGTTGGGAGCGGTTTTAGTGCACTCGGATATTAGCTTAACCATCTTCTTCGAAAGATCGCTTATTTTGTGGGTAAGCTGAACAAAAGTCTTGGAAAACGATCGAAGGCTTCTAAATGTATTTCCCTCGTCAGAATTCAACGATAGCCATTCTTCTTGTCGTTTGGATTGTGGCTCCGTGTTGGTCGCGGCTGACGTCGATACATCTAGCTCGCTGTCATTGAACTCCTGTATCATCCTGTTCAGGTTGTCTTTAATCGCGACGTTCTCCCACCGTTCCAAATAGATCTCCTGATCTGGGCTAGGCTCTTCCGAATCCTTGTCTTGGTGTTCACCTAGCATCTGCAGCCACCTATTTCTCCGTTGGAGGCGGCTACGAACAGTAGTGGCTTCATCATCCTCCTGGTTGAACACCTGAGTAGAATAATTGCCCAATAACCACTGGTGGAGTGGCTCAACTTTCTTATATACCGAGCCTACCGATTTGAGGTTCAATGCGTCGAGGTGTAGCTCGATTTGCTGCCGAGTGAGCGTCTCGATCCATCCATCAATCTGTTTATCGACGTCCTTTTGTTAAGCGGCCCTCTTCAGTTGTCGCGTCGTTTCTATTATTGTATCGCAGCGTTAGTTGCTAAATATTCAATCCGCGTAACGGGGTTTTACTTTTACCTAAGCTAACCGCTAAAGCACAAAACTGGATGCTAATAGTAAGTTCTGTCTTACTCTGATCAAGGAAGTACTACAGAGATTAAGTTATTTTCAATAAATATGATATTAAATTTTCATTAAACTACTGCCTGACTCTTACCTTGCGCTAACTTGACGATACTCTATAAAGAATAATAACTAAATCAACAAATAAATGATTTAAATATTTAAAGTTACTGCGCTTTGACCTCTTACAATAATATAACTTATAATACAATTTTTAAAGTTCTGAGCCAGGTTATAAGCTTCCTATTTTGTGCCAGCAAAAACCAGTTAAACCTTGCATACAGTTACAAAGAATCTATTTTAATTGATACATTGCCACCATGTTATGTCCTGTTGTGTCGCGTTATTCGAGAAGAAACAAAAGAGTACTGAAATCTACTTAAAAAGTTATCCAATTATTAACTAACAATATTATTAACAATTGAACAACAATACCGTGCTTGTTAATTTACTAAATGTTCTTTGTCCTAAATCCAAACGTATTGGGCGCCAGTTGTAACGGGATCATTACTGGGGAATATAAGGCTCCGGTTAGGCCAACCAGTCCCACGTTGCGGCCGGGAATCACTTTGATTCCCGTGCAATGCCGTTAACAACACCAAATACTTCGTTTGGCTTTTTATTACTGTGGTGAGCCTTATGTCCAGGATTGGCCGATCAGGATATACGCCGGAGAGGGCGATATACGTCAGAAAATACTATAACCGGGAAATTGATTAACAAGCGTGATATATGGTTAGCCGGCGATATAGACGATCTCGCCGAATCAATTTATTAACAAAATAAATAAATAATAACAAATTTAACAATAACGATTGAGGAGGAGTTGTACCATTAACTATCCCCGAGGTCAGCTCGAAAAGAACCGTAAATGAATCACGATCGGCCGCGTAATTAACACCCGATCCGTGAACGATCGGTTGCTTAACCCGATGGCTGTGACGCCACGCCGTGTGATGTGTTAGCTCTGATGTAAAGAGCTCTTACGGAGTAGCTGCCTACGTCACGTACGCCGCCTATCACGAAGTCGCTCCCGCAAACCACTGGCCTACACTCTAAACCCTAAACTGTAAAAATTGACTCTAGAATGTTTAAATTGGTGATATTACAATTTACGAAAAGATTAAAACTTGAAATTACACTTTACTACTGATAAAATATCTAAATTACACATTATACAATGAAAAGTATGATAATTACATTTTAGAAAAGTGTAGAATATGAAAATTACAGTAGTCAATAGTGCGATGAATCAGCAACTCTACACTCTGTAGGTGTTCCTTGAATGTTAGCCGCGTATCCAAGATGATTTCTAGGTATTTCACCGTGTCCGCCGATCGTATACGCTTACCATTTACAGGAAGGTGGCGTACCTTCTTTGCTTCGTTCTGGAGTAAGTATAAGTACCGCCTCGGTTTTTTCGGCCACCAGACACAGCCCATGGGTGCTCAACGATGCAGCCACTACCGCGATAGAGACATCTCCGAGATATTCTATCTCATCGATGCTCCTTGCGACGACGACCAAAGTCACATCGTCCGCAAAAGCCACCATTGACACGCCCTCTGGAAGCTGCTGCCGAAGCAGTCCGTCGTAAATGACGTTCCAAAGAAGAGGTCCCAAGACCGAACCCTGCGACACGCCTCCGGAGATGTTATAGAAATGCGCGCCATGCTCGGTGTCATAGAGGAGGATCCGTTCTGTGAGGTAGCTCGAGATGACTTTGCGTAGGTAGAGCAGCATCGTCAATTGCTTCAAGGACAACATAATGTTGACCCATAGAGCCGAGTTGAAGGCATTGCGGAAATCCAGTGCGAGCTAACAACTCGACTTATATCGTCAATAGTTGAGTGCCCTTTCCGAATACCGAATTGATTGTCGGACAGATCGCCTACCTGTGCAATGGCTGCTTGTAGCCTGGCACAAATGACCCGCTAGAAAAGCTTCCCAGCTATATCCAACAGAGTGGCCGGTACGAGGAAAGGTTCTCCGGTGGTTGGCTCCCCTTTGTGAGAAGCACCAGCCTCTGTACCTTCCACCGCGCTGGAATCCTAATTGAGAACATGCACTAAATGTGTCTGCAAAAATTTGTGGCACTTTTAGCGCAGCGGTCTTAATGGCCAGACCAGGTATTCCATCCGGCCCTGGAGCTTTACGGATGGATATTCTCCTTGCAGCCATTTTCAGCTCGGTTATGCTAATGTCTGGCGGCGCGACTGCACTGTCGGTCCCCATTAGGCCTGTCTCGGCTGCCCGTTCCTGATGTTTGTTATTTGATATATTTATTTTATTTTAGCGCAATATAGGTCCACAAAAATAATATTTATAATACAGGGTAAACTAAGTCCATATTTAAGTCACGCTGATTCATGAGTTATTATTTATTTCATTTTTATGTAAATTATATTTATCATTTTATTTTAATGAATATTGTTTTTCTTTTAATTATCGATTTTTTATGAAAAGCAATACGTGAATAACGCAATTGTAACAATTAATTTATTTATTTATATTTAGATATATTTTATACGTCAAAATAAAAGAGCAAAATTATTATTTTATTTTTATTATGTGTGAATGGTTTTATGAGTGTATGGAAAATGGTATAATGTATATCTAGAAGTCCGATATAAATATGTACTATCCTCTCCAGGATTTGCGGCGTTATTATGTATATAATATCTATTCTGTAACCGAATTGCGAATGTTATTATGTAACTGGAATAAATAAATAAATTCGTATCACCATTGTTAAAATAATACGAACATAAAAATTAAGTATTAGTTCATGTTTATCTCTATTACACTGAAAAAAATTTATAATTACAATTTAATAATTGATTACTACAACAAAAAATCGCTTTGTTTTCGGCGTCTGTAAAACAAATATTTTGTTACATCAATTCTGTGTTTAAATTAATTAATGTAGTATTATGTTGAATTTAAATCTGAAGTTGTTATTTTATCAAATGGCTATATTTATACCATCTGCGATGGGCGTTTCAGGACGGCCTCTAACTCCTTACTGAGGAGATCAAAGCTAGAGAGCTGTAGTCAAAACGCCAATTTATAATTCTTTTTTTAATTTTTTGGAAAGGCTTACTCTGAGACTTCCACCAACCATAGTGGATGAAGAGTACTAAAAGCCTCATTTAATAAAGCATATTGGTTCGCAAAGCCCGATAAATTTTATATTGAAATAATGTGTAGCAAACATTAAAATTTTCTATTTTCTTAAAAAAATTAATTAATATGATTGCGTTATTTACGTATTGTTTTTCATAGAAAATCGATAATTAAAAGAAAAACAATATACATTAAAATAAAATGATAAATAACCGAAAGTACTAATAACGCATAACTGAATACGGACTTAGTTTACTCTGTATTATAAATATATATACCCTGTATTATAACAAACATATTTTTTATTTCAGTTACTTTATATGCAATAGAATATGCAAGGAAGTTTATATAATAATATACTAATATTCTGGTATGTTAACTATTTATAGTAATTTTAATTATACATGTAAATTGATATTAGCTAAGAGCAGAATCCTTAATTCAGGAAGTACACTTTTTTGTTTAAACCTACAATTATTTATCACTTAAAATTAATCAATCATATATTATACTACTTACAAACAGAGTAATATCGTTTTTAAACTTATAAAGTATTTCTTAAAGAATATTTCGTATAGGATATTTTACATTGTATTGAAATGTGTCGGTGTTTCTTATATGTGTCTATATAATTTCACCGTCAATTAAAGTTGTGATACGAGAAATTGCAAATTACTAAAAATGTATGCGTTCAATTTTTTTCATAAATAAATAACGTAGAATGATCACAATAGACAACTTAGACAGAATTAACTATAAATCATGTGTAACACTATAACGGTGAGCGAGTTACCGATCAGGTAAGCAACTCGAAAGAGTATATACAGCGCTGCGCGCGCACGAGCTTTGATTGTTTTGAAAAAATATTACAAACAACTTTTGTTGAAAAAAATCTTCAGAACTTATCTACCTGGGTTACAATTCTTAATTTTAAAATCTCGAAGAAATAAAACACCCGGAAATATTGAATATCAAAAAAAGGCGACCACGCCACAATCGATTTTGATCTAACACCACTCAAAAGATCACATTTTTTGAGAGCTTTCGAAAGACGGTGGTTAGATTATTGACCAAGACCGCTGGTGTAAGTTATGCCCTAAAATACATGTAAATTAGTGATTTTATAAGGTTTATGAAGCATAACTTACACCAGCGGTCTTGGTCAATAATCTAACCACCGTCATTCGAAAGCTCTCGAAAAATGTGATCATTTGAGTGGTGTTAGATCAAAATCGATTGTGGCGTGGTCGCCTTTTTTTTGATATTCAATATTTCCGGGTGTTTTATTTCTTCGAGATTTTAAAATTAAGAATTGTAACCCAGGTAGATAAGTTTTAAAGATTATTTTCAACAAAAGTTGTTTTTAATGTTTTTTCAAAACAATCAATAGATTTTGAGATACATGACTTTAAGAATAGCAATTTTTCTAAAAAATTGAAAAATTTCCATTTTTCATGGTGGAATAACTCGTAGGCAAATTATTTTTAACACCTAAAATTTTTTTTCTATCTTCTGGAAGATATTTCTAGCCTGTTCTCAAATTTTGGAGCGATTTAAAATTTTCATCGTACCACTTGACGTGAAATAGCCCATATATATATATATATATGGGTGGTTCTCTGTGACATCGAAGATGAAAAAAATAAATATTGCTATAACTGTGGGAATATGTTTTAGAGGTATCCAGTAGTTCTCCTGAATTTTTTCAGATTTTTTCTGGGCCACTATTTTAAGTTACAGAGAGTCAAAGTTGACATTTTAGCACTTTTTTGCATTATATGCCCATTTTCATGAATTTTTAGCTCCCAGGGGATGCATTTTTCACTAAAAACATAAGTATGACTTTTTTTGTAAAATTTTCCGAACTTTTCATTAAAAATACTTTTAAAGGCATAAATGTATGCTGTCACACTCTTGTAAGCCATTTAAACCTTAAATAGTGAAAATCAGCAATTCTGCTCCGGACTCTGGTAACCTAATACTGTCTAAAAGATGTCTTTTTATAGTCAGAAACTGCCCAAAAATTTCCATAGTGGGTCTAAATCATTAAGATCACTTATGGTCAAAATATCCGGGAAAAGTGCCCGAAATATTAATAGAAATGTATATTTGTTGCCTTATAACGATGAAATTAGTAGCATGATCATTGCAAAAAAATTTATGCACTTACCTTGGAATGGTAGAAAAGTATCTCCACTTGTTTCAGTATCCATCTAATCCCCTGTAAGCTGCTAAAAATACAAATATTATTATAAAATTATAAAAAATTATTTTTTAAACATTTATAATGCTGGATTTTTAGTTTTACATCCCTTACAAGAATTATAATACTAATCTGAAGGATTACTATAAAAGTATCAACTTTATTATTATTATTATTCAGGAATACATTGTTTAGATTTCACAAACTTGTCACTGTCACGTTATCATATTATTCATTATAATTATATATCCGATTTATTTATATATTTATTGTAATAATGATGTTTATATATTTATAGTAATCCTTCAGATTAGTATTATAATTCTTGTAAGGGATGTAAAACTAAAAATTCAGCATTATAAATGTTTAAAAATTAATTTTTTACATTTGTATAATAATATTTGTATTTTTAGTAGCTTACAGGGGATTAGATGGATACTGAAACAAGTGAAGATACTTTTCTACCACTCCAAGGTAAGTGCACAAATTTTTTTGCAATGATCATGCTAATAGATTCATCGTTATAAGGCAACAAATATACATTTCTATTAATATTTCGGGCACTTTTCCCGGATATTTTGACCATAAGTGATCTTAATGATTTAGACCCACTCTGGAAATTTTTAGGCTATTTCTGACTATAAAGACATCTTTTAGACAGTATTAGGTTACCAGAGTCCGGAGCAGAATTGCTGATTTTCACTATTTAAGGTTTAAATGGCTTACAAGAGTGTGACAGCATACATTTATGTCTTTAAAAGTATTTTTAATGAAAAGTTCGGAAAATTTGACAAAAAAAGTCATACTTATGTTTTTAGTGAAAAATGCATCCCCTGGGAGCTAAAAATTCATGAAAATGGGCATATAATGCAAAAAAGTGCTAAAATGTCAACTTTGACTCTCTGTAACTTAAAATAATGGCCCAGAAAAAATCTGAAAAAATTCAGGAGAACTATTGGATACCTCTAAAACATATTCCCACAGTTATAGCAATATTTATTTTTTTCATCTTCGATGTCACAGAGAACCACCCATATATATATATATAGTAACGGATTTGCTATATTTTAAAAATAATAAAATAATAACAATTTAATACAGATAATAATACTAGCTAATAATACGGATTTCGAGTGACGTCGCAGGTAGGTTCCTGGATTATCGACGACGATCGTCGATAGGACCAAGTCGACTAGTCGGGATAATTGCGAATGGTAGCGCAGTGGTGAGGCTCCTGCCTCGCGCTCCCGGGATTGTGGGTTCGCGCCCCTATAACGTCGTTGATGTTTTTATTCCTCACATTCAATTCGTACCCTGTTAATATATATATATATATATATGGGGTATTCCACGTGAAGTGGTCCGATCAAAATTTTAAAATGCATCAAATTTTGGGTACACTCTGCAAATGTTTTTCAGAATACAGAAAAAAATTTTTAGGTACTGGAATCTATTTGCTCAAAAGTTATTCTAACCTCAAAAAGTGAATTTTTCCATATTTTTTTCAACACCAGCTGGGTTTACCGCTATATAACTCAAAATCTATCAACTTTTACTATAGAACATTATATGTAACATTCGTTGCTAATTATATCTAGAATTTATTCTTCTGGGTTAGAATTTCTAATCTCAAGGTCAATGTTACATAAACTACATGTCAATATTCAACTTAAAAAAAGTGCAAGTGCGCCACCTTTGATTTTTTCATCCAAAAGTTTAAAAGAAAGCTTGGAGCAATACCTTTCAAATGGTCTGTAGCATTTTTATGGCCTCCAATTCTGTAAAAAGTTATGACAATTTAAAGAAAGACAAAAAATTCACAAAAATTAACATGGTAATTCCCATTTAAATTTTTAAAAAAATTTCGTGTTTCTTTAAATTGTCATAACTTTTTACAGAATTGGAGGCCATAAAAATGCTACAGACCATTTGAAAGGTATTGCTCCAAGCTTTCTTTTAAACTTTTGGATGAAAAAATCAAAGGTGGCGCACTTGCACTTTTTTCAAGTTGAATATTGACATGTAGTTTATTTGTCATTAACCTTGAGATTAGAAATTCTAACCCAGAAGAATAAATTCTAGATATAATTAGCAACGAATGTTACATATAATGTTCTATAGTAAAAGTTGATAGATTTTGAGTTATATAGCGGTAAACCCAGCTGGTGTTGAAAAAAATATGGAAAAATTCACTTTTTGAGGTTAGAATAACTTTTGAGCAAATAGATTCCAGTACCTAAAAATTTTTTTCTGTATTCTGAAAAACATTTGCAAAGTGTACCCAAAATTTGGTGCATTTTAAAATTTTGATCGGACCACTTCACGTGGAATACCCCATATATATATATCGTGTTATTATAGATTTGATGTTAGATGTACAGTATATTTCTTTTTTATTTCAGATCATTAAAATAGCCGTCAAAAAAAAGAATAAAATATTAATTTAATATGTAAATCTTATCATAATAATAATAATAATAACAATAATAATAACAATAATACTAATAATAATAATATATAGATCTATATTTTGTCATCCACGTAAATTTTATTTCAAACTAAGGTTTCTCGATCTTGGTGAATAAACCATACATTTAATCAGATGGCGACGTTTCGATGACTTTTCATCATCCTCTTCAAGCTATACCTTTATTTACAAAAACGAATACATTTGATTAATTAACAATAATATTGATTTAGTTTTTTAGCCTATTGATTTTTAACATTTTACTTACTACTTGTCATTGAAATCTGTATTTAACATAACATTTTGAATCGTAGTATCACTGAGTCGTCGCACTAACAATGAAAACGAGGATATTGAAAACCAATGAACTTTATTTTGTTATATGCACAGAAACTGAATAGTTGCGATGATTACCTTTATCTCCTTAAAAGCTTCATAATTCAACATTAATAATAAAATAAATACTTAAATAGATTAAAATACCATACAAAAAGTATTATCACGAAAGAAAGACGGGGATCCAATGGGATCACCAGTAAGCCCTCAATTTGCTGATTTAGTAATGACTGACTTAGAGGACGAGTGTGTCAACAAATTAGATTTTCAACCATTATTTTATTTTCGTTATATTGATGACACTATAATGTGTATAGCTGAAAATAAATTAGATTTATTGTTAACAACCTTTAACAGTTACCATAGTAGATTACAATTTATGCATGAAAAAGAAGCAAATGGTACTATTAACTTTCTAGAGATATCATTAAATAGAAATAATTCGAATCGAATTATTACAAATTGGTATAGGAAAGATACTTTTTCAGGTAGATTTATAAATTTTGATTCATGTCATACAATACAGCAGAATAGGGCTTTGGTGTAAACTTTAGTAGATAATGCGATTTTATTATCCCATCAGAAATTTCGTACCTGGTTTCTATGAAAAGATAGAAAATACAATCAAACAATCTGTAACAGTCTTGACAATATCATTGTAAGGAGTAAATAAAAATTAGAAAGAAATCTTGAGACTAATGTTGTATATAAAGTAGACTGCAAAGTTTGTAGTGCAAGTTATGTTGGGGAAACTACAAGGCAATTGCAATGCCGAATTCAAGAACATAAATTCAATACCAAAAAAAGAGATTCTCAATTTGTTATTAATGACGATATGACTTTATTTAATCATTCTTTTAATTTTGATGATGTCTCAGTTTTAGATAGAGAAAGTAATTTGAATAAAAGACTGATATCTGAAATGGTACATATTGGAAAAAGGCCATAAATGTAAAAGATGATACAAAAAAACTTAGTCAACATTACAATGGTATTGTCAGTAGGCTGAAAAAACAATTTCGCTTGTGATGATTATTTTTTCTTTATTTATTCTTTGTGTACAGTATTAATTCTAGTCAAATATTGTCACATAGTTTTGGTTAATTAATTTTTTTAGTAAGTACATTTTGTAAATAAAAAATTTTTATTATATTCGACATAATTGATAACATAATTTTTTAAATTGTTGAAGTAATATAAAAAAATCTTTAATCTAATTATTTATATACACAATACATATAGGAATTTAATTTAGTGAAATCGACATATAATTTGAATTAAAAATCGCGCCTTTTTATACAGGTATAGTTAGTGTTATAACACATGACTATAGCTGTATATATATAAATCGGCTGTGATTGAATTTAGTCTATCGTCTGTGATATTTTCTTCGTGACTGCTTTTGCTCTTTTTTTCGTGTTAATAATTTTTGTATAGTATTTTAATCTATTTAAGTATTTATTTTATTAATAATCTTGAATTATGGAGCTTTTAAGGAGATAAAGGTAATCATCGCAACTATTGAGTTTCTGTGCATATAACAAAATAAAGTTAATTGGTTTTCAATATCCTTGTTTTCATTGTTAGTGCGACGACTCAGTGATACTACGATTCAAAATGTTATGTTAAATACAGATTTCAATGACAAGTAGTAAGTAAAATGTTAAAAATCAATAGGCTAAAAAAGAAAATCAATAGTTATTGTTAATTAATCAAACGTATTCGTTTTTGTAAATAAAGGTATAGCCTGAAGAGGATGATGAAAAGTCATCGAAACGTCGCCATCTAATTAAATGTATGGTTGACTCACCAAGATCGAGAAACTTTAGTTTGAAATAATAATAATAATAATACTAATAACATTAATAATCTTATGAAAAATTAATAAAAAAAATGTAATAGTAAAACAAAATATTTATAATTTATACCTCTTTATTTTCTTATATTGTACGTGAAAAATCTGACATTTTTTGTATCTACTAATATTTTCAAGTTATTTCCATGTAAAATAAAATAATTTTTTATCGAAAAATCTACATGACTTTTGTAAAAAGTATGTTATTGAGATCTTAAACAACGTAAGGGTTCTCCACATATTACTGGTAGTATGTGCATTACACAGCTTGTTAGTTATATAACGCTATTTGCTCGAGTCAAGAGCATTAGAAGCATGGCTACGTATATTTTTAAATGCAGCATAAAGAGATGTCAGTCCAGTCGATCGGAACATTCTATAAGCCGCATTTCTGGCTCTAATAACGAATCTTAATGTCGCCCGTAATTCAAGATTTAAAATTCGATTTTATAGTTATGGTTGTAACAGGTGCCAGAGAATCAAGTGTTGATAATAGAATTAGTGAGATGGTAAATGGTGGAAGGAGATGGTCTGTCGGGTGAGAGTCTAAAGGGTTGTATGGTGGACAAGAAGAGGACTTTAACTGAAGATCAAAATGGAGAGAGAGATAACTATGTTTATTTGTGCCAAGGTTTAGTAAACCGTACGGCACCTAAATAAAACATGTACAATAATGATACATATCTTAATTAAGTAATACAAAACAAAAGTAGCTTATTTTACATAATACGACTAAGAACAATGAAAAAAAATTAAAAATTAATTGTATCGATTTGTACTTAATACTAATTTAGACTGTTAAAACTCTGATAACTTTGACAATCTAGTAAGATGAATGAGTAATAAATAATTTAATGTGTAGATACAAATGATTGACTCAGGAGCACTTTTAAGGTACTTGATTAGATTTAGTCTAAAACTAGGTACACTGAGGCTATCCCTGATATTTCTTAGTAGTTTATTCCACAGTTCCATAGCAGAGATAATAAAAGAAGCTTTATATGAGTCTCTATGTGCCTCCAGTATAGTAAAGATATCATCCAATCATTTAAATCTACGATCAACTTCATTTACAAACGTGTCTGTCAAAGAAATAACTAAGCCTTTCAGATGAAAGTTTAAACATGAAACGCGCAAGCAAATATTTGCGAAAGCCAACCCAGACGATCGTAATACGGTTTTAGATGAAATATAAAACGCACTACAGTCTTACAAAGCCTTTGAAGTTTTGTCTCAAGATAACATGGTAAATCATTATATACTAGGCTGGCATAGTCCTAATGAGGGACGACCAGAGCTCTGGCAAGCAATATACGGGCCGCCTCAGGCAGATGATAGCCCTTATAGCGCAAACGGTTCAATACTCTATGAACATTTGTCGAAATACGTGCTACCTGGCTATTCCAAGAAAGATCACTAAGACTTTTCACTGAAACTGATAATGGGATTTGAGTGTCCAGAAGCAGGATAAGTTGGATATCAACATCTTTTAGGTACATTAACCTTTAGACTGCCGGCATGGCTCATATATGGAACAGTAATAAAATTATAGCTTTAATAATGGATATAGATATTTTGATGCATTTTTCTCAATAAGTAGGCTCTCTGATATCTGAAGTATATAGCTGAAACTATTTTCAAATCGAGGTATTCAAACAATCCGTAGCGCGGAAGTGAAATATTTAGAAACTCGTTATTGAACTTTTCATCGTTATTGAACTTTTTACTGAAATTTTGTTAGTAAATAACCTGTAAAATTTGTGAAAAATGTCTTAAATTTTTCCGGCATCAATTGAGATGCCAAAACTACCCCTAGCGAGGGGTAGAAATTTCCAATATTTCGTTATTATTTGGGTATTCACTTTTTACACGTTTTTTTCCGTAAACACGCTGAAAGATGCGTAAAATATGCCCTAAATTTTCCGCCATTGATTGAAATGCCGAAACTACCTCTCTACTACTAGCAAGGGGGTGAAATTTTCAAAAATTCGTTATTAGGTGGTTATTGACTTTTTACATGATTTTTTTCGGAAATACGCTGTAAAATCTGTAAAATGTGTCCTGAAATTAGGTGAAGTATACCTTTTAGTATGCTCGCATTTCACGCATCATCCGCTAGAGGGATCCCGCTAAAACTCTATCCGCAAGCAATTTGCGTTTCGAAAGGTATAAGAGAAAGTCATCGTTTTACTAAATGATACTTTTATCATAAAATCTTTTGAGGTAGGCAGAAGAAAATACTAAAGGTAGCCTGAACCTGATCCATGGAGTAGTGATGAATCTGAACCAGATGAAGCTAACGACTATAATTTTGATATTTCGGATGTAGATTTGGAGGATCATGACTTTACATCATTAGGGGAAATTATTTATGATACTGATTTTTATCCATCAATAAAAGATTTTACTGGTGTAGGAGGCATAAATGAAAATGTTGATTTGGAAGGCAATGAACCAATAAATTATTTTGAAATTTTCATCGATTTGAATATCCTTGAAACGGTTATGAAGGAAACAAATCTTTTTCAATCTCAAAATCCAGAAAATCCAAATCGGTCTAAAATGAAAGCCTGGAAAGATCTGACGGTTGAAGAGTTTAAAAAATGTTTGGGTTTTTCAATTCTAATGGGAGCACTGATACTCTGCTTTATACTCCAATTTTCAATCAAACAATGTCTCGTAATAGATATCAGCAGATATCACGATTTTTACATTTTCAAGATAATTCAGTAGTAGTAAATAACTGTCTAAAAAAAATCAAACCTATTGCAGATTATCTGAAAGATAAGTTTAGAAAAACTTTGAATACTGGAAAAAATTTGTGCACTGATGAGAGTTTCAGACTCAAATTCAAACAATATTTACCGAAGAAAAGGCACCGTTTCGGTATAAAACTGTTTGAAATAGTTGACTGTCAATCTGGATATATCATAGATTTTGTTACTTATACTGGAGCAGATACGGATTATGATAAGTTTGGCTTGGGCATAACAGAAGATATTGTTGCTCATTTTTTGCAACCCTTCTTTTTCAAAGGTCACGTTATGTGGATAGATAATTGGTATTCATCTCCTCAGTTAGCTGAATTTTTGCACGATTGTGATACAGGAGTATGCGGTACAGTAAAGTCAAATAGAAAAGGAATGCCTGTTCTAAACGAAAAGTTAGAAAAAAATGATGTACAAGTTGCCCATACTGAGACCTGGCTTGCGATAAAGTGGAAAGATAAAAAGGATGTTCACATAATCACAAGTATTCATGAGCTTGAATTTGCTTCAACAGGTAAAAGACATTATCTTACAGGGGATGAAAAAATCAAACCAACTTGTGTCATTGACTACAATAAACATATGGGTGGCATAGATCTTATCGATAAGCAATTGGCTTTGACTGAAACAGTGAGGAAATCTATGAAAAAATATAAAAAATTATTATACGTTTGATCGATTTATCTTGATGCAACGCTCATGCTCTCTATAAAATAAAAAATGGTAAAACATCATTTCCAACCTTTCGTATACGAGTTATAATAGCAGTACTGAATCTTGATGTACATAAAGAAGCCCGAAATGTTGCAACTCCTTCTCGATTAGTAGGTCGGCATTTTCCAAAAAAAATCGATAAAAGAAAAAGATGTCATTTATGTTCTCTGAAACAAAACAGATCTCAGAGTTTTTTTACATGTTCAACTTGTGATGTTACTCTTTCTATTGCATCTTGTTTTGAAGAATTTCATACGAAAGAAATGTTATAGACTAAAATTATATAAAACTAAAAATAAAAATAAAAAATAAAAAAATTAAAAAAATAAAAAAAAATTTGAGGCCTGCGATGGCTTGGTCGGTAGGGCGTCGGGCTCGTAATCTGGAGGTCCCAGGTTCGATTCCCGGCCCCGGCTGATTGATAGAAGCACCACTGGCGAATGTATTTTCAACAAGTGCTTGCTTCACCAAGACATCGTACAACCTCCGTCGTTGATTAGCACCGATTTGGGAGCATAAAAAGAGCGACGTTAAAATAATAAAAAAAAAAATAATAAAAAAAAATAAAAAAAATTTAAAAATAAAATAATTGGAACTACATAACTTTCTACGCCGACGATTAGCTCTGGGTCTAGCAGAAGGAAAGTGTTTTAGATATGTAAAATGGATATTGCTAATAAATTTCTTACACTTTGTTCACAAATTTGTCGAATATTTCAGTCTTCGAGAACGTTCGCTAAAAAAATCACCCCCTCGGTAGGAGAAAACATTGTAGAAAAAATCCAAACCAGCCTACTAATGAATTTTCGAAATGTTCACCCCCTGGCTAGGGGTAGTTGGGATGCTTACGGTTTTATTGATAACTAAAGGAGTATTTTTCGGGTCTTATTACATTGTAATATCAAGAAAATTCTGTTAAAAATGAATATATTGTAATTTAAAAAAATTTTTAATTTTTAACATTCACCCGACCGTTGCCAGCCGGACTGGCTGATATATGAGCCACCTGTGACCTTGACAACTACTCTAGAGATAAGTGTTTTTATGTATAAATTTTGCACATCAAAAATATCAATTTACAAGGCAAAAATGCCGGCAGTCTAAAGGTTAACATTTGTGTAGAAGCAAAAAGAATAGCCTCAGTTTTATTTATGTTCAGTATCAAACAGTTTTCGGCAACCCAATCTGTTATCGGCTGAATGTCTTCATTCAATTCAGCAATTGCTTCATTTATACGTGACGGTCTACACTGAATGTAAATTTTGAAGTCATCCGAAAAAACATGAATTTAGAAAATTTAATTGTCTTGATGATTGAATATATATATAACAAATTATAGGGTCCGGTTTCAAAACTTGTGGTACGCCTGATGTTACAGGTAAAAAAGTGGATGATGTGTTGTCGAAGTTTAGAACAGTTAGATACGAGTAGATCCATTTCATTGCCAGTGGAAAGAAGTTAAGTTCGTTCAGTCTAGATGTAAGCATTACATGGTTTATTGTGTTAAAAGCCCGGCTCATGTCAAATAATACCATAAAAGTAACCATATCTCGCTCGAATCCCCCACGAATGTCATCAGTAGTTCTTAATAAATCAGCCTGGGTTCTGGTTCTGGGTTCTGTAACCGCATCGAAAGCCCGATTGAAAAGGCGAAAGTAGATATGTGAATTCTACATAATGAACTAGTTGGCCAATGATGATAGAATCGAATACTTCCGCAAAGTATAGCAACTGTGCAATTTGGCGAGTATCAGCTAAAGAATCCGAAACATTCTTTTTTAATAGGGGTAAACTTATCAATTTCTTTCATACGTTTATTTAAATACGGTAAGTTCAACCGTACCGCTGAGTAGCCGCGATAGTAAAATAAACAACCGCGCGGCAGTCAAACTGTTACAAAAATATATACAACAAAATAAAATAATTAATTAAATGAAGCTGCAATATAAGCGTCTATTAAAGTTTTATAAAAGTAAGTATAAACAATATGATCTGAATAGCTGAATTGATAAATAAATGAATGTATAAAATAAATATATAATTAAAAAATAACATTCAATAGAAAAGCAACATTAAAAAATATAAAATACAAACATGACGCACATTATAAAGAAGACCGAAACGGAGCTTAACCTTTAGAGAACCGGGATTTGAAATTTGTGATTGCCCTCACAAAGTGGTCGAAAAAGGTATATGATATCATTGATTGACTATTGGGTGAAGATCGATCAATGGTCGAACCATTATAATGGTTCTCCGGCCCGGGACGGTCATGCGTGTGTTAATTTTTTTAAATTCGAAAATATTTAATTTTACGACCTGGATTAGAGTGAAAATATTTTTAAAAAATATCTAACATATTTTAATATAAATCCGTATAGTACAATTATCTGCTTTTCGATAGTTCACTAGTAGAAAAACTCATAACACCAATACAAAAAAAAGTTGTCTGAACCACACATGCCATATATGATATCCGATGTATTTTTTTGCGCTGATCACGAATCTGAGATTAGAATTGAGCTATCACGTCACTCTTTTTTTCTAACCTCAAAAAATATGAAAAAAATTTTTAATTTTTAATGATTTTTGAGATTTCTAGATAATTAAAGGTCGACTTTCCAATTCTAACAGTAGATTCGTAATCAGCGGGCAAAAATACGCCACAAACCATGTGCCGCATGTAAAAAAAAAATTTTTTTGACCCAAAAAGTCAAAAAACCCAAGAAGTTAATTACCGTAGACAACATTGTAATAATAGGTGGTTCTGTAATTACTGCCAGTGTTGCATTTTATATTTCTTTTCTGAATACATGTACTTCAAAGTATTTTTCCCTGCTGATCCCAAATTTGATGTCAGAATTGTACCGTCACATCAGAGATTTCCTAACCTCAAAACACAGGTGACAATGGAAAATTCATAATAAAAGACCAAGAGAAGTACGAACTTTTTGTTAGACGTTTGCCTTCATTATTTTTTTTTGTTTTTTTTTTTCACAAATCCTTGATTGGCCACTAGGTGGCGTAGGCCTATGGTGCAGGCATTCACAAGCGGTTCCTTAACTTTTGAACCTTGTATACAACCAAGACAATTCTCACCAGAGAACTTTTATTCAACGCAGTTTTGGGAGTACTAGTTGTCCGTAGCGTCTTCGAGTTAGTTTCTCACTTATTTTGTGCATTGTATTATTAAAAAAATTGTATCATTTAAACTTACTAAAAAAATTTTATTTCTCGCTGTAATGACGAGTTTTCAAGAAGCTTGGGGCAATGGCAAGTCTGAGCCTGATGAAGAAGTTGAAACAGATATGGTGCTTCTTATAACGATGCAAATACGGAAGATTATATCTATGAACAAAGAGATGAAATATTACATGACAACTTATATTTTTCCTCTATAAAAGTTTTTTTAAAAAATAAAAAAAAAAATAAAAAATTTTTTTGTACAAGCTAATATTTGGGGAAATATTTCTTCTTTGATTCTTCTTTGATTAATACTACAATTGATCAAACTAATCTCTATAGAGATCAAAATCCACTCCCACAATATCACCATATGAGAGAATGGACACCTCTAACGCAAAATGAACTCATGAATTTATTGGACTTTCAATAAACATGGGGCATGTTCGGAAAAGTGGTTTAAAAGATGATTGGAGCACGGACTTTACATTGCCAACTACAGTATTTGGATATGTTATGAGCAGAACTAGATATTTCCATATTTTGATATCTCTGCACTTTTCTAATAATGAAGATATTAGTAATCATCCTTTGAAAAAAGTTAAGCTAGTAATCGATTACTTGCAAAATAAGTTTTCTAGTACTATAAATCAAGGAAATAATCTCTATATCGATGAAAGTCTTTTGTTGTGCTAACTCTTGGAGTTTCAGGAGATGTGACTTTGATGAGACCTTATTTTTTCAAAGGTCATGCTTTATTTATAGATAACTGGTACTCCTCACCAATTGTTACTGAGTTTTTGCATGATCGAGATACAGGAGTGTGCGAAAGAGTCAAGAAAAATCGAAAATGAAAACTTCTAGTAATTAAATCAATGGATAAGAAGGAAATTTTTATGATTACTACTGTTCATGAGATTGAATATTGTTTGACGGGAAAAAAACTCCAAAACGCAAGCAGATATAATCAAATTAACTTGCGTACGTGAATATAATAAAATAATATGGGGGGTGTTGATAATTTTGATAGACAATTATCCTTGACTGAGTCTGTGAGAAAGACAATGAGATGGAAATGAAAAGGAAATTATTCTTTCACTTACTTGATTTGATGTTGTCAAATGCTCATATTTTATTTAAAATAAAGACAGGGAAAGACATTTCGCTCGCAGATTTTCGACTGCAAATAGTCAAGGCATTATTGAGAATTGATCAACAATCTGATACTTCTGATTCTACTGTAGATCTTAGGTTATGGGATGTCATTTTCCAAAAAAAATTAATGAATCAAAAAATGTGTGTCGTTGCTGTGCATTATGCTCGATGTCTACTATTCGTCGAAGATCTGCTTATGAATGTAAAACATGTTTAACTGCTCTACGTATAACTCCTTGTTTTGACACTTACCACACTAAGCATACTCTACCATAGAAATAATGAAACATACCAGAGAATATACGAACGTAGTTTTACAGAATATGAAATAGAGTAACAAATAAAAAAATATTTATAAAATATTCTAAGATAAAATAAAACAAAAAAAAACAAACATAATAAACAAAAATAAAAAACAAAAAAAATAAACAAAAAACAAAAAGGAACTACACACTCTCTACGTCCACGCCGTTAGTTCTGGGTGAAGCTAAAGGAGAGCACATTGGATCTTTTATATTAGATCTATGCATTCCAAAACCTGATTTCAGATTCGTCTTCAGCGACCTATAAAACCCCATCTTGTATTTAAGAATTTTCAAAAAGCGACTTCAGATTTGTAATCAGCATCCCCCAAAACCCCCAAATTTATAGAGTTTGAATAAAATTGAGAAATTAAAATAGATTTTAATTTTGAGCCCTTATAATGGTTTTTCGGTCCTCTAAAAGTTAATAAATATGAAATAAATAACAAACAATTTTGGTATAAATATAATGATGGTGTAAATAATACAATAAATTAATTTAAGACGAAGGAAAGTCGTAATAGTAAAATTAAAATATAAAAGTGAAATGTGCCAGCTATAGTTACATATTGCTAGTTAAGAGTCAGGTTCTCTCTCTCTCCCTCTCCCTCTCTCCGGCCATGACTTCATTAGTTTAGAATTATTTATGTCAAATCAAAAAGTAGTGGAGAGGAAGTTGTGGAGGCGTACTTATACATACTGCACTTTTGGGAGTTCTTGATAACATCAGAAGGGCTATTGATTCGCGCATGATAATCATATTGATCCTTTTCGATTTCTCCAAGGCATTTGATTCAGTACCGCACGGTCCACTGCTGCTTAAACTGCGCGATATGGGTTGCTCAGACACGGTGGTTTATTAGGTAAGGTGGTTTTTCCACTATTTAGTGGGTCGTACGCAAGCAGTTATGGATGAGTTGGGCGTGTGTTCAGACTGATTATTGTTCTCGGTTTTTATAAATGATATACCAGAAGTACTGCAGCACAGTATATGATATATGCCGACGATGCCTAGGTTTTTTCCTCCTGCGATTTTTGAGTTAGGTGTTCAACGGATTATCCATAATGCAAACGCCGTTGCATCTTGGGCTGTTCTCAGTAGTCTGAACCTAAACGTGAACAAGACTATGGTGATGATCCTGGGTAGTATACCCTGCATGTCAAACTACTGTACAACTACCTCGATTATAAGAACCAAGTAAAATCACTGGGCGTCTAGCTATCACCCACCATAGACTGGTCCCAGCCGGTTCTATCAATATCTGAGAATGCGCGGGATTCTATACACGCTACGTTTTCACAAGCGACCATTCTCTCGGAATACTCGAAAATATCTTATTGAAGTGCTTATAATGTCTCATGTTGACTACGCATGTACATGTGCGGATTCTACCATTAGAGGGCTTGTTTTCCGAGACTCATCTTCCTCAACCAGAGATCACATCTTAGTGAAGGCGCATCTGCTCAAAGGAGTATCTGCAAATGTGATTTTTAGCGTGGGCGGAATATCCTCGCATTTCCTGCGTGCGTTATGGCCTAAACCTCTGCATGATTTATGGTCTAAAGCGCTTCGTTGCTCGTCTGACTTGGGTTACGCCTAACCATTAATCAAGAACTACTCGATCTATATGCGTAAAGTCAAGGAAGGGCAGCTTTTTCCGATATAATCAGAGTCGGGCCTTCTTAACTTTTCAGCTTACAATCCTTCCTTATCCAAGTGAGGATTAACTGGCCAGGCTTCAGCAACCCCAAACACCTCATTTACCATTTTCCATGCTAATATTAATCGCCTAAAAACTCATATTTTTTCCATTGAATCATTAGTCCTTCCACATAATTACGATATCATTGCTCTTACCGAAACCTTTCTCAGGGAACTGGACTCCTCCTACATGTCGAGTCTTCGTAACTATACGCTACACAGAATGGACCGAGTCGGAAAGGGGGGGGGGGTGTCGCGGCTTACATCAAGAATAATCTTGATAATAATCTTGATGTTAGGCTCGTGGCACACTCAGACCCGGTATTCTCGAACTCCCCAGAGTTTATGATTTTTAAAATTTACATTTAGTATGTCTCGTTCTTCTACTGTGTGGTTTATAGGAAACCTACAACAGCCTACCTATCCAAAGTTTTTGCTTCGCTGGCAAATTATCTTTATCTTTGCAACCAGGTTGTTATCACTGGGGATTTTAAAACAACACGTATATTAAGGATGGGCATCTGCTATGTTGGAGTCCTGTATAGATACACTAAACCTGTTTCTGATCAAATCTGACCCTACTCATCATACGCACTCGGCTACTCACTCATTGCACACATGGCTCGACCTGTACATTGTTCGTATTCCCCCGCCTGCTTATGCATATAATAAATCCCCCGTGCCCTTTGCAGCAGGGCATGACTCCATTATCCTCTCCTTGAACCTTGTGTAACCGTTACCGGTTATTAAGAGGATTTGGTCACGCAACCTTGCCCAGGTCGACTCCCAGACAGCTGCAGTTTTTTTCTCAGACACATATGATCATGCTTCATTACACTCTCATTCTGCTTTTACATCATCTCATATTTCCATAGCAGCTTCTCTCACTTTGCCTACATCGTCTGGCCGTTCATTTTCACCTTTTTTTCCGACTTCATTGTCTTATCCTATGCTGTCTCCTTTCTCCTCCAACAACCTCCTTCCCAACGTCGTCTTATCCATTTTCACACCTTTGACTTACTCGCACCTGCAAAATTCATCACCATCAAAGATTGAAGTAAATCATTGATCATCTTGTACATAAAACATAAATTACAGGAAGTACTTGTCCTCTGGCCTGAGCTCTGACTATCTTGTATATAAGGAGCTTTGTAATTTAGTTTGTAATTCAATAAATACGAGCAAATTTATGTATTATAATAATAAATATGCATCTAATTCTTCTAATCTGTGGGAAGAGCTAAGGAAGATGGATCTCGCTGTTAAATCTGCCCCATTGCCTCTCAATAGCTTCTCATTAGACCAACTCAATACTCACTACGCCTCCATCTCTTACTCAACTACTCCTTTCATCCCTTGTGAGGCAAGCCTCACTTAAGTATTTAAGAAAAGAAGCAAGTGTTAAATGATAGAGATGAGAGGGTGTGAGAGAGATGGATGTAGAGAAGTGACAGGTGAAGGTTAGGACTGCGGTAGTTCGTATATACCGGCCCGAGTCACTCTCATTACCGGGAAATCGAGCGAGAATAATAGGGAATATTTCTGTTTGTTGAGGATGATGGATACAAGGAAAGGATTGACGGTTAACAATAACACGTAGCACTGGACAGACTGTGTACGATATCAAGTACGAGCGAAGCAGCTGACGACATCGTGGTAGCCCGTGTATATTAATCGGATACACCGTCCCGTGGCGACACCGTAAGAAAATTGGCAAACTGCCGACGGCACCGATCGCCACGTGCGCGCGCGAAACCGGGAGAGATAGAGAGATGTTGACCGCGTGCGTCGAGTAAGAGAGTGACGTCGCGCACACAGCACGCGCACGTCGAGTATAGATGAGAGCGGTGCGCCGGAGGGGGAACGACTATGAACGGGCTGATATTCATACGTACCAATGTAAGAGGAAAGGAGATAGACAGCTGTTCCGGTGCATTGGTGGAGGCGTTGGCGAATATGTACAGATGGCGGATAAAATAAAATGACGAACGTACACTAGCGGAATTGGAAGGAAAATAGGTGGCGTTACGGACGATTATCGGTACGTTTATTACCACCGATCTGGCGAATATGATAGCGAAAAGGGAGAACAACTAGCTCCACTATCGGTAGCGGATAATATGAATCGGGGAAGAAGGACGAGACTCCTTCCCCAACCGCCGTAAAGTGCAGACGTGTTGCGAGAAACATAGCGAATAAGTAGCCATTTTGAAATCCGCTGAGGTTGAAAGGAAGTCAAAGTATTGAGGCGATTTAATAGTTGTTGAACGATCAGTCGGAGCGAGAGACACCCGAAATTCAAGGGTTAGATACCGAGTCAGGAAAGAGATAATTCATTCGTAAAAAGGAGAGTTCTCGAATTGCGGTGAGTGAGGAAGTACGGTGTATTGTAAGGTATGAGAGTGTGATAAAAGGACGTTCCGTGAATATTGTAAAATAGAATAGCCGCGCGAAGATCGATAATTTAACCGATTTAGTACACGGTACGAGGATTAGCGGTAGCGGTCAATTAAACCCGAATCTATGATTATATTTTCTTTAGCGTTTCGCGACGATTTACTGAATTGCGCATATGTAAAATATAAAACAATAAATCAGCGAGATTTCTGATAGCGTTTGTATTTACTGTATATAAAATTAATGATAATTAAAGTGTTGATAATTATTGTGTTTAATCGAAGAGATTGATTTTATAACCCGAGTAAATTATCCAAATTCCTACAACGTGGTTCCGCCATCTTTCCCGTGATGGCAACGTGGAGCCCGCGACCCTGAATCGGCTTGATGTTAGTTTTACCGGTAACTGACGCCCAATTAATTAAAATCGTTACCGGATAATAATTATTAATTAGTTATTATTATTTATTTGTTGTAAGCCACAGTGACATGTTGCACTACGGGAACGACTTGTTAAGAATCAAAAGTGCAACGTCACACCCTACTCAGCTTTATTCACTTATTTCTTCCGTTAATATTCTACCCTCTTCCTATCCTCTAATCTCTTTTCATTTTACCCCTATCATCTATAAAGCTACGGGCCACAATGGAATCTACTTCTCTATGTTGAAGCTCCTAGCTCCTCTGATAGCCGCTGATCTAGCTGAAATTTTGATCATCATCTAGATGCTCTATCATCTGGATCTTTCCCGCAATCCTGGAGAAAATCCCTTCTCTTTCCTTTGGCTAAGTCAAGTAGGGTGGATTCGCCGTCTAATACTAGGCCTATTGCTAAGCTTTGTGAGGTCTCTAAAATTCTCGAGAAATTAGTTCACGATCAGCTCGCTTAATATCTGAGCAAAACAACTAAATTATTGAGGGATAAGCGGGATTCCGTCCGGGGCATAGTATTTAGACGGCTTTAATCGGAGTCTTAGATGACATTAGAAGAGCCATAGATAAGCGTATGGTCACCATTCTCATTCTGTTTGACTTTTTCAAGGCGTTTCATTCCGTACCACACGGCTTTTTACTTTTTAAATTGCGATCTTTAGGCTGTTCTAACAAGTGTCATAACCTGGTTTTACCACTATCTTTTGAGCCGCTCGCAGGCGGTGGTGATGAATTGGTGGCAAGCTCGGCTCGGCTTGGCATATCTAGGCATGTTTCGCAGGACAATGTCCTTGGCCCATTATTATTATCGACTTTTATCAATGACCTGCCTCAAGTTCTAAATTATTCTAGTCACATGATTTTTGCAAATGACACCCAGATCTACCACTCATGTTATCCTGCCGACCTCGACCATGGAGTTGTACGAATTTCCGAAGACGCTAACGCGGTTGATAGCTGGGCGAGGTCGAATGACTTGAAGCTAAATGTTAAAAAGACGAAGGTGATGATCTTGGGTAGTCAGGCCTATATTTCGCGAATGGACCTGGACGCTGCTCCAGAGGTTTCAATAAATGGTAACTTTCTTAATTATGAGTCTGAAATTAAGGCGCTAGGGGTCTGGATAGCGTCTACCTTGGATTAGTCACGTTAGGTCACGTCAGTGTCCCAGCGAGTTCAAGGGGTCCTTCACTCTTTAAGGTTCTTTAAGCGTGCGTTTTCGCGTTAAAATAAGAAGAATCTAGTCGAAGCGCTTATTTCCTCGAATTTCGACTACGCATGTGCAGTGTTAAACCACATCGACGCTACTAAGAACTTAAAACTTCAGCGCTAAACGCGTGAACCTTGGATTCGGATTAAGCGCCTCAAAATACATAAGGATAAATAGATCCAGTTTCTTGAATAGACAACTTTTACTTATATGCCGGTGTTATTAATAAATTAACGTATTAGTTTTGCTACGCTTGCACTTCCGTTGATGCTTACTGCGGCCTTAAAAATAAGACACTGTGCAATGTAGCAACGCATCAAATTAACCTCCAGGCAGCCGGGATTTTTGGATTGTTGAATATCATACTTTGTAAAAATTTTCATACTGAACTTTCAAGAATATCTAGTGATAAATGGCCAACATTAGGTGACCTTAAAAGAGGTCATGCCGGCCGCCTGGAGGTTAAACTTAATCGGGTAAAGAAATATAATCCGTTAGAAAAAAAATGATGATAGGACTTTATAAGTACTAGTAAATTAGGTCTAGTAAAATCTTTTGTGTTAAATATCTCATTACTTGTTATTTATAGTAATGTTGAAAAATGTTTAAATTCAAACAATAAAACGACATTTATTTTGAATGCTTCTGTATAACATGACCATTTTTTGACAATACTTTCAGTCGTGTGTAGCACTAACTTAAAATGGTTCAAAAAATTTTTGCAGAATAACGTGATTTAAAAAAAAAATTATTTAATCAAAACTTTCAAATGGAAAGAGGGTACGTTGGTGCGTCTAACATATAGATTTGCTCAATGGCATGTATACTTAACTGTAAATTTTTTACAATGCCGAAATTAAATATGGTGGCCATCCAATTAACTTATTTTCCATTAAACTTATCTAGAAAGATTCGTGATTTCTTTTCTCGATTAGTATCCACTTTACGAAAAAAAGTTATACAATATTTATTTTTATAAAAGTTATAAAAAGTGCTTAGAATTGTTCAAAGAATACGTGTGAATTTTTTCAGAATTTTTGGATCGACTTTTGGGTCTTTTTAAATGGCTAGTTTTTAAAAAATCCAAAAGTCTGGAGCAACTGTATTGAATATTAAAAATTCTGAAATAATTCAATCACAGTTCTGATCAATTCTAAACACTTTTTGTTGTATAACTTTTTTTCGTAGAGTAGGTATTTATTGAATTAAAGGTGTTGAACGTTCTTAGCCGCTGCTGAATGTAACGTTGCCCGGGTTTCACCATAATCAACATTTATTTATTGTTTTATCTAATCAAAGAACATTATTCTTCGCGATTTATTTTACCTCGATAAACAATATTTAAAGAAATATATAAAAATATATATGCCCTATTTTTAATTACATTTGTAGTTTTATGAATTTTACGTAAGTAGTAGGTCATAAGTATAAACTAAAAGTACATTCTACATAACGCAAATGACCTATCCTTTCTTATACCTATTTTATATATTACTTTCTAAACCAGTTGTACCTATTTTATTTTACACACACTGACGCTTTTTTCATATATCTGCTAACGACCTCAAAATGTTGAAGAATCGAAGAAGTCGATATGAAATTTCTGAAAAAGAAAATTCCAATGAATTTGTATTCATTCCTGGTAAGGATTCAGGACAATCTGATAATGATGTATCAAAAGATGAAGATAAATTTCATGAAAATCGCAACGAATAACTCGTCTACTTTTAAAATTTATAACAATTTATGGGCGGAGTAATCATTTATTACAAATGCATTTATTCTAAGGAATACTGTTCTACAAAATGCAAAATGCGGGATAAAAGAATTTGCTATAGAAATAAGCAAGCATTATATTAACGAAGCAAACATATAAAACAAACAGTTCTATTAACGAAGCATGAACTTGCAAAAGGAACTAAACGCTCATATTGGTCGGAATGTAAAGCAAGAAGTGCAAAATGTTGCGAGAAATGCAATATTGAATTTTTTGTGAACCATGTTTAAAAAAAACACTATTAGTAGAATCAAAAATTAATAAAAAAAAAAACCGATAACGTGGGTTTTATATGAACGTTCACCTCCATGTGGTGAAACGCGGGCAACGTTACATTCACCAGCGGCTAAGAACGCTACTAAAAATTTTTTTTTCAAAAATTCGCGTTATTCTGCAAAAAATTGTTTATAAATTCTTATTGTTAAATTTTTTGACAATTCTGATACCGGATTCTGAAAGAACAAACAATTTTACGTTAGAAATGGTATTTTAATAATTTTTTGAACCATTTTAAGTTAATGCTACACACGACTGAAAGTATTGTCGAAAAATGGTCAAGTTGGGCGTTAAGGGGTTAATATTACTTTTGGTTTATCGGTTCTAAAGTTTATAATTTAATAACGAGGGCATGGAGATGGTAAAAGTTTCGATATCTTATTGGTTTAAATATCTTGTCAGGAAATTCATGTAAAATCATCAGCAATATTACCTAATTGAATACTGGGACTAATATACTGGGGTTGGTATTTTTCAACTTTTAATGGCTCTATTACAAAAAATGGGTAAATATTAAAGTAAACTGTAAATTAATTACTTTTTTTCGTATTTAATACATTATGTTAAATTATTACTATTTACTGTTTAAAAGAATCGTAATGAACTAGATCGAAAACATAAGCCATGAGCGATAAGAGTGGTTTTCACTACTATAGTATTACTGATGTTTATTCACACCAAATGAATAATATTTTTTCAACGCATTATACATATGTTAAAAAAATTAATATCATTTACGCGGCTATTAAGGGGTCAAGCCTGGGTGAAATGTTTTAAATAAATAAACAATTATTATTAGATTAATTAATATTTTTATCGGTCTTACAGTCAATTATATGGGCAGTCATATAATTGACTGCAAGACCGATAAAAATATTAATTAATTTAGTTATACTACAGTCGACATAAGTAATATTTTATTAATTATTATTAGAATAAATTTTTTTTTAATTCTTACAAATTTATTTTTTTTTTACATAATATATATAATATACTTTATATTTATCAATATAAAAAATGTTTATTATGCATTTTTAATACTGGTTATTAAACTTATAATGATATTAAAAAATTGATCAATTTTTGCAGTTGCCGCAGGATATTGAAGCACTGAATGCATCTTTTAATGTCTAATAAGTCTTAAAATGTTCATGGAATATATGTTTACAAACTTATGTTTTTCTTTTTCTGAAAAAAAAAATTAATAACAATGTATTAAATATAAAAGTTGATAATAATAAGAAAAATAGTGAATGTTATGTACGTATACGTATTTATCTTTTTAAAAATTGGGCAACATAAGTCTATGAAAAAATATATTTTAAAATTTTTCCTAAAATTTCAAACTGATTCATCATCCTGGTTCTGAAATATCCTGCGGCAAGTAAGCTAAAATGATAAAAAAAATCTAACTTGTTGATTTCACCCTCCATTGTTAATTATTAAAAGGAATCGATTTCGAGGGTCAGTTTTTTAAATAAATGAACACTATTTATTTAAATTTAGTTGTACAACGTTTCGTCTGCGTGGTTTGCAGACCTCTTCAGGTACTATAAATTTATTGAGCACAAAATAACAATTTTAATAATTACAAATTAACGGACGAAATATTGAATAAATTAACGGAAGAAAATATTACCATTGATACACTGAAACGTAGATGTAATAAGCCCAGAAAGGCGTCGTCGAATAACAAGAGTATGCGAAATCGAGCGAATTTATACAAAACAAAACAAGTGTCTGCGAGTATATGTGTATGTATGTTTACAAATTAAAAGTCAATTTCTTAGAAATACTCGGATATAAATAGTCTCTTTAAATCACATCATAATACTTTTATATTGTCGGTTTAAATATTGTACGTCTTCTTTTCTATTGATAGTCGAATTATAATAATTAATGTGTAACATTTCTGAAATAATTCGTTTTTTGTAGGATGACTCTCTATCTAATATTTTTACATTGTCCCAATCGAACTCATGATCCGCATTTTTAACAATATGTGCAGTAACAACAGCTTCCGGATTTTTATTTTTCTGGTGTTCTTTAATTCTGTTTTTTAGGCAGCGTTTAGTTTCTCCGATGTAAGTTGCCGGGCATTTTTTACAATTAAATTTGTATACTACCCCTGTCATATCCCATTTTTCAGTTGAGTCTTTGCCTAATTTTATTATATTATTAAATTTGTGATTAATTAATGGAATTGTGTTAATGTTAAATTTTTTTAACATGTTTGAACATTTATTAAAAAACTCTTGATTATAAGGTAATGATATAGTGCAAATTGGAAGCTGTTTTCTTGTTTCGCTTGTGCCTGTGAATTTAATTTTACGTAGTCTGTTTTTAATTGCCAAATTCGTGAAATTGTCGGGATAGTTATTCGTTTTTAATAAGTTTCTAACAATCATTATATTTTGTTTGTGAAATTGTTGATGAGATAAGATAATTGCTCTGTCTACTAAATTATAAATTATGTTTCGTTTTCGTTGAATAGTATGATTTGATTCAAAATTTAGTATACGATTAGAATTTGTTGATTTTTTAAACCAATTAGTTATAATTTTATTGTCAGTTTTAATCAATGTAAGATCCAAAAATTAATGCAGTTATTTTCTTCCATTTCATGTGTAAATTTTAAATAATTGCTGTAGTTGTTGAAAACTTGTAAAACCGTATTTATGTGTTCTTTTTGTATAAATAAAAGTATGTCATCTACGTATCGATAGTAAATTAATGGGGAACAATTGTGTTTCTCTTTTAATTCTTTAAGGCAATGAGTCTCTAAATCATCCATTACTAAATCAGCAAATAATGGTGATATAGGAGAGCCCATTGGAGAACCGAATATTTGTTTGTATATTATATTGTTAAAAATAAAAAAAGTATTATTGAATAAAAATTCGACTATATTACGTATTTCGTAAAAAGGTATCTTGCATTTATTGTGAATATATTTAAATCATTTGTCTAAGCTATTAAGAACTTCGTTACATGAAATGTTTGTAAACAGTGAGCTGACATCTAAAGATAACATGCTATAATCGTCGGGAATATTAATATTGGACAGTTTCTTTTTTAATTCAAAGCTATTATTAATGTGCGATTTTGGAACAGGAATTATATTTTTAAGTTCATTATATACAATTTTGGCTAAATAATAAGTTGGAGAATTCACGGTAGAAATTATTGGTCTAAGTGGAACATTATTTTTGTGTATTTTAGGTAATCCATAAGCTTTAGCTAAATTAGTATTAGTTTGAGTTAACTGATTATTATGAAATTCCTTATAGAGATATTTATTATCATTAAGATTTTTTAACATAGAATGGACTTCTAACTGTAGTTTTCTGAGTGGATTCTTTTTTAAGATTGTATATGTATTAGTATCATTCAGTAAATCATTCATTTTTTGGAAATATTCAGTTTTGTTTAAACATACTGTTACATTACCCTTGTCTGCATTAGTAAAAAATATGTCTGGATTATCCTTTAAGAAAATTTTTGTAGCTTTTAAATTGTCTGTAAATTCACGTTCTTTAACCGATAAATGAGTTTGTTTTTTTGTAACAAATTTAATGCTTTCAACAACAATGTCTCTTATCTCATTTTTTGATTCTGTATTAATTTCTATTTTATCCAAACTGTGTTCTACATTTTTTATAGTTGAAATAATATCACTATTGGAAAATTGTGATAATGTATTAAATTTTGGACCAAGCGAAACAATTTTTACTACATTATCTGGAATTTCTGTCGTAGTTAAATTTCTAATCCATTCATGTTTACTGTTATCATATTCCGAAGACTTTTTAATTTTAATTAATTTATACAATTTATTCTCGTGAATTTTAGTGATGCTATTGTAAATTCTTAAACTTTTTTCTTCGGTAAATTGAAAAAAACGGTCTAAAATATTTATGTCTAATTTACTATTATTAATTTTATTTTTATTCTCGTGAATTTTAGTAAAATTAATAATAGTAAATTAGACATAAATATTTTAGACCGTTTTTTTCAATTTACCGAAGAAAAAAGTTTAAGAATTTACAATAGCATCACTAAAATTCACGAGAATAAATTGTATAAATTAATTAAAATTAAAAAGTCTTCGGAATATGATAACAGTAAACATGAATGGATTAGAAATTTAACTACGACAGAAATTCCAGATAATGTAGTAAAAATTGTTTCGCTTGGTCCAAAATTTAATACATTATCACAATTTTCCAATAGTGATATTATTTCAACTATAAAAAATGTAGAACACAGTTTGGATAAAATAGAAATTAATACAGAATCAAAAAATGAGATAAGAGACATTGTTGTTGAAAGCATTAAATTTGTTACAAAAAAACAAACTCATTTATCGGTTAAAGAACGTGAATTTACAGACAATTTAAAAGCTACAAAAATTTTCTTAAAGGATAATCCAGACATATTTTTTACTAATGCAGACAAGGGTAATGTAACAGTATGTTTAAACAAAACTGAATATTTCCAAAAAATGAATGATTTACTGAATGATACTAATACATATACAATCTTAAAAAAGAATCCACTCAGAAAACTACAGTTAGAAGTCCATTCTATGTTAAAAAATCTTAATGATAATAAATATCTCTATAAGGAATTTCATAATAATCAGTTAACTCAAACTAATACTAATTTAGCTAAAGCTTATGGATTACCTAAAATACACAAAAATAATGTTCCACTTAGACCAATAATTTCTACCGTGAATTCTCCAACTTATTATTTAGCCAAAATTGTATATAATGAACTTAAAAATATAATTCCTGTTCCAAAATCGCACATTAATAATAGCTTTGAATTAAAAAAGAAACTGTCCAATATTAATATTCCCGACGATTATAGCATGTTATCTTTAGATGTCAGCTCACTGTTTACAAACATTTCATGTAACGAAGTTCTTAATAGCTTAGACAAATGATTTAAATATATTCACAATAAATGCAAGATACCTTTTTACGAAATACGTAATATAGTCGAATTTTTATTCAATAATACTTTTTTTACTTTTAACAATATAATATACAAACAAATATTCGGTTCTCCAATGGGCTCTCCTATATCACCATTATTTGCTGATTTAGTAATGGATGATTTAGAGACTCATTGCCTTAAAGAATTAAAAGAGAAACACAATTGTTCCCCATTAATTTACTATCGATACGTAGATGACATACTTTTATTTATACAAAAAGAACACATAAATACGGTTTTACAAGTTTTCAACAACTACAGCAATTATTTAAAATTTACACATGAAATGGAAGAAAATAACTGCATTAATTTTTTGGATCTTACATTGATTAAAACTGACAATAAAATTATAACTAATTGGTTTAAAAAATCAACAAATTCTAATCGTATACTAAATTTTGAATCAAATCATACTATTCAACGAAAACGAAACATAATTTATAATTTAGTAGACAGAGCAATTATCTTATCTCATCAACAATTTCACAAACAAAATATAATGATTGTTAGAAACTTATTAAAAACGAATAACTATCCCGACAATTTCACGAATTTGGCAATTAAAAACAGACTACGTAAAATTAAATTCACAGGCACAAGCGAAACAAGAAAACAGCTTCCAATTTGCACTATATCATTACCTTATAATCAAGAGTTTTTTAATAAATGTTCAAACATGTTAAAAAAATTTAACATTAACACAATTCCATTAATTAATCACAAATTTAATAATATAATAAAATTAGGCAAAGACTCAACTGAAAAATGGGATATGACAGGGGTAGTATACAAATTTAATTGTAAAAAATGCCCGGCAACTTACATCGGAGAAACTAAACGCTGCCTAAAAAACAGAATTAAAGAACACCAGAAAAATAAAAATCCGGAAGCTGTTGTTACTGCACATATTGTTAAAAATGCGGATCATGAGTTCGATTGGGACAATGTAAAAATATTAGATAGAGAGTCATCCTACAAAAAACGAATTATTTCAGAAATGTTACACATTAATTATTATAATTCGACTATCAATAGAAAAGAAGACGTACAATATTTAAACCGACAATATAAAAGTATTATGATGTGATTTAAAGAGACTATTTATATCCGAGTATTTCTAAGAAATTGACTTTTAATTTGTAAACATACATACACATATACTCGCAGACACTTGTTTTGTTTTGTATAAATTCGCTCGATTTCGCATACTCTTGTTATTCGACGACGCCTTTCTGGGCTTATTACATCTACGTTTCAGTGTATCAATGGTAATATTTTCTTCCGTTAATTTATTCAATATTTCGTCCGTTAATTTGTAATTATTAAAATTGTTATTTTGTGCTCAATAAATTTATAGTACCTGAAGAGGTCTGCAAACCACGCAGACGAAACGTTGTACAACTAAATTTAAATAAATAGTGTTCATTTATTTAAAAAACTGACCCTCGAAATCGATTCCTTTTAATAGATAAAAAAAATCTATAATCAGATAAATGCATTTAATGTTTCACTTATTAGATTTAAAGTTTTACTTATTTTATAAGTCTAGTACCGTATTCTTCAGGTATCATACAATTTATATATATAATCTTAATAATATATATATTTAATAGGTTTATAATGACTTTTTTCTGGTTTTATTAATATAATACTCAGTATATTTTTTTAATATACATGTATTATCTAAAATAACAGAAAATCAACTTCAAGAATCAGTTTCTTTATAAAAAGAAGAATCAAATTTTTTAAAACTACAAGAATACTTAGCTATTATTGAATATTAATGCATGAAAATTATATGGATTTTAAAAAATATTTTGATAAAAAATGCTTATGTATTAGAAGCATTAAATTTAATTAAAAGTAAGTAAATAATGCAGTGAAAACAAATACTGTTTGACAGTTGTGTACAATATCTCTTTCTCTCTCTCTTTCACATGACAGGTCTTCCATAAAATTATTGATTTTTCGGATAGGCATATATAGTATTACAGCTGTTAATGGAAGTGTGCACCAGCCACACGTTTGTAGTTCAGTTTTGAACTATTATAATATCAAATAGAATTATATAATATATTATATAATATCTAAATAAAATAAGTAAAAAAAACTAGTAGTTTATACAACTGCATGAACAAATTATATCAGAAAAGTATTTGCATAACTTTAAATTTATATTTTGTTTATGTCAAGAAATTGATTCTTTGTTTCTCCATTTCAGCATAACCAATGTGTCAACACTTAGATATACATTATTTGCAGAATACGGGTAAAATTATCAACAAGTGTTTTTTATGTTCAGTGTATTTGTGCTTAGTGTGATATTATGTGGTTGAAGTTATTTTATGTGTATTTGTGAAAGTGTTACAAAGCTCAATATGCTCCAGTGGAATAAAAATCATCTTTTCCATAAGGTTTGACATCGCACAAAGCATTATAAACTTTGGAGTCTCCATCTCCAATATAATTAGCATATTTTATACCACAAAGTGATTCAGATCTTTGAAACATTTCTACAATTCCGTCTACTACCATCTTGCCAGAACTACCAGTGTGGTTGGCGGAGCAATTAGTTTGATGTACGTTGTACCATTCTCTATATTCTTCTGTGTCATCTTCTGGTCGCATTTCACATGCTCCGCAAAAAGATTGCTTTGGAGAAACGTTAATTACTTTTCCATTCTCATGCAGTATCAATCTTGCAACACCTTGAAGAGAATTGAATCCTCGCTTCCTCCAAGAACCATCACCTGATACACTTATATGGCAATTCTGACGCGTTGAATCATATATTTGCTGGACAGCTGCTTTCATACACTCTTTACCACCTTCTTTACAAACATTTTTTATCTCTGTATTAATAATGTCATAATTACTGTGAGAAACTGGACTCGGCAAATCCATATTTCCTCAAAAAGTAACAAACCAGCATGCCCATGACCAAGAGTTCTCATTGTGTACACTATACATCTATTTATTTCATAAGCATTACTTTTTTCCAACTTTTCTGCTCGAATCAATAATAAATACCTTATAACAGTTTGTACATGTTATTGTTATTTTACTTCCCAAACCCCTCACATTAACTTCCGAAAATTTAACTGTACCATGACAATTCTGACAAACTAAAAATTCTTCTAATGTTGGGAAAAGTAGTGATATATCTATAATTCTATTTTGTGTGCTACATTCTTCAATGGTATCAGTTTTTAACGTTTTACTTGATTTGGATTGTAGCTTTGGTGTTGTGAATTCCATCGATGTTGATGGAAGTGCATCGCAGTTGGTTCTTACTGATGTTGATAATTGTTCATTTTCTGGTAAAGCATTCCCTACTGAAAATGTATGCGCAATTAATAGCGCAACTTTTGACGCAACTTTTTGCGCAACTTTTTACGTGTCTTTATCGAGCTAAAAGTTGCGCCATAAATTGCGCTACTATATTGAAAATTTGAAAATATATATATATATATATAATTTTATAATAGAAAAAATGCCAGACTCAAGGAATAGAATACCTGGTACATCTGCTCATAAAAAAAGAAAATTTGGAAGAAGAAAGGAAAGAGACATATGCCGTAAACGAAAACTTTTAACACCAGTTGCTCAATCGATTTCTCATTTTCAGTAGGGTAGACTTTGCTTGAAAATGAGAGTTCGATTGATCAACTGGTGTTAAAAGTTTTCGTTTACGGCATATGTCTCTTTTCTTTCTTTTTCCAAATCTTCTTTTTTTATGAGCAGATGTACCAGGTATTCTATTCCTTGAGTCTGGCTTTTTTTACTGCTCTTTTTTTATATCAATTTATAATTAATTTCTTAAAACTAATAAAATTCAGCGACACGGTGGCGGAGTGGCGGAAACGCACCTCGGCCGGTCATGAAAGTTAAGCAGCACCGAGCGCGGTTGGCACTTGGATGGGTGACCGTTCTCGGACTTAGCTTAAATGATCGGTTATGTGTTTTTTCACATTCCACAACGTGAGCGGGAGGTGTGAGGCATTCGGTTTCGGTGTTAAAGTCTACGCAATGTGACCTTGCCACCCAAACAGAATTGTTCTCGAATACACCGCCCTTCTCGGAGGAGGTTTTCCTAAATGGCATTTATCCCAACGGGTTTGGCCACAGGTTTTCCCTCTCTCCACGGGTATAACCCCGGGCGAATGCGAGAAGGTGTGGTAAAGAGGGGGTAAAATTGGAAATGGAATAAAGGTGTAGGGGATACGTAAAAACCTGTAAAAAGGTGTACGTAGAAACTACAAAAATTTAAAAAAAAAAAAAAAAAAAAAAAATATACTTTTAATTTAAAATCGACTGAGTATTTACTAAAATAATGTAAATTCTTTATCAATGCAGAAAATATTTACTTCAGATAGAACTGTACGGATTTGTGCAGTGTATTAGAGTAAAAGGAATCATTTATTTATTAACTGTTAAATTTGAATCGTATGGTAAAGTAGATTTCTACTTTACCATACTCTGCGCTTGATAGTTGCTTCGTTTAATATACTTGTATGTAAACGTCGAAAACTCGCAATTATTATTTTAGTTAAATTAAAATAAAATGATTTTTTTGCAAAAATAATTTTAGAGAAAAAATGTCCATTAATGCTTACTTTATTCAATTATAACTTGCGAAATTTTTTTTTTTTTCAAATTTTGGGATAATGTTTTATATAAGAAATACTTTTAAAAAAGTTAATAAAAAAGAAATCGATTTTTTGAGCAGTTAACCCAGACCCCTTAATATTGTTATACGTAAATGGAAAATAAATTGATTAAAATATGAAGTTCTACTCACATGAACCTGGACATACATTGCATAACAGAAATAACAATTAGCTCACTTCCTGGTTTGTACAAATCCAGAAAAAGATATTAATTATCTACTAAAGTGGTATATAAACCAAAAATAACCATGATTGTCATTAAACAAATATTGCACCTTCTTTATTTATATAAATTCTGAGATGGATTCTTAATCAAATTACCTAACATATAAAATGCGTTTGTCACGCAAATACTTTTAATTAAGGTTGTATGACTCATTTGCACTGAGAACAAATGAAAGCTATAGTAGCGGGGGACTCAAGTAATGTTTACTTCACCACTCGATAAGGCGTACAATTGCGATGCTACTTTTCGTTGGTTATAATAATCAAAATAATTAAGGGATCAACAGAGGTCTTGTCGTAGCGGCGTTGAAAATAGCGATATTAATAACAAAACAAATGATAAATACAAAATAATCAAGATTACTTGGCAACACTTCCTCATGACTCCGCGGCCCAGAGGGAATCTCGGCGGCTAACCACCTAGAAATCGGTAGACTTTAGAATAAAGAAACAATATCAATGTATCAATAAAAACTCACACAATTTCAACTTTCAGCTACAACTATAATTTATTATAAAAGATTAGAAATATTTATAACAATTCCGGCATCGATTTACAATTGATAAGCGCGATCCGTCTGGTGGAAAAATAAAAATATATTAATTATATAATTAAATTCTAAGTAAATCTACTCGCCTAAATTACAATTAATTACTCTTCAAACACCCTTCAAGACAAATGGCTAATTTCCTACAATTACTCTCCTACAACACTCTACAAAAGAAATGGCTACTCACTCTAACTACTCTCAGAAAACAACTATGAACTGAGTGACTACTTGGCCGGACGATCAGGTAGCGAATGATGTATGCGAACGAGCCAAAGGGGTGACCGCTGACCCGTAGTCATCCAAGGCAAGCTGTCGACGGGGGTTGTATGCCTACGTTTCGGGACAGAGGACACTGTGACACGTTCTTCGTCCCACTCCTCAGGTGGCGTGGTTCCTGTTCTTCGGTGGATGAACCACTCGGTATTGGGGCTACTTCCTGTGATCCATTCCGGAGCGACGCCAGTGTCGCCCACTAACTCCTGGAGTTCGTGCAAGGCGCGGCGACTCTCTTCGGCCCCCATGCTGTTTTCGAAGGCCTTCTCTACTTCCTGGCGGCGTTGGCGAGCTGGGAGATTACCGGCGTGGCGACTGCAATTGCAGTGCCTTTACCCCACTGGCGGCTAGAGTGATGGGGCACCTTATGACCAAGGGCATCATTCCAATCCGACGCGGTGGGAGCCGAACTAAACAGCAGGGTCGAAGGATGGCTCCCCGACTCTGCTGGCCTTCCACTGCGCTCCTCACCTGTATCTATTGGCTGGGGCAGTTCGACTTTATGCATGGGGTTAATGCGGAGAATGGGATAACCTCATGCAGGGGTTCCTTTTGCCAGACAAGTTTGGTAAACGTCACCTCGGGTCAATGTATGGTTTTACTCGATCGGGTGCGTTCTGGAATCTCCTTTGGATCCAAAGAGACCTCCTGGAATTCGAATTCAGGGTAGGGTCCGTGGCGCTCCTCTTCGCTTTTCGTACCAGTTGGTCGGCGACTCGACATCTTATTCACCTATGAAAAGATCACCTATGACATTATACCGACGGTCGATAAACCTGGCGGGACATAACAATGACGTGACATTCTTCTCTACTTTTGTAACAAACATTTACAGGGTTGAACAAAACGTTTTAACTCGGTGATCTTGGATTTCGCGAATTTCCGGCTATTTCCTTCACCATATACTATAGGGAACAACACTTCTACAATATCGAACAGTCCTTCATATTTCGGCGTGGGTTTGGCGGAATATCTATTCGCGGCGTTAGATAACGAATGTATACGTCTAAGTACTAAATTCATGATGGTAAAACTAACATCTGTACGTTCCTTGTTATATTACTTCTCCTGCTTGTCTCCCAACGGAATAAAATTTAGTTTATTATACCTAATATAATAAAATAAAAATAAATTCCTCGAACGCTTTTGCAACCGACTTTCCGTCTGTTGATCTCAGAGGTTTCACCTCTATCCATTTGGTGAAGAGGTCTTGTAATACCACCAAGTATCGACACTACCTCTTACTTGGTGGAAACTTCATAAGATCGACAGCTACACGGCCTTTCTACGATCCGGCTTCCCATTTATTCTACGGGTTCTGTCTGCGATACCTTGTATTGCTGACGGATCTAGCAGCTACGTACCAATTGGCCCGCTATCTCTTCAAAGGCTGCGACATATTCCTCTTCCGACGGGAACATCCTGGACAACACGTCTGGGACGTAGTTCATAGCTCCTCAACAATTTACCACGTTGAAGTCCCACTGTTGCATCTCTAAAGCCTATCTAGCAAGACGGCCAGTTGAGTCCTTGAGCTAACGTTAACACTCGGCTCATATATATACTATTGGATAATTTCCATCTATCTTCTCCTGCGTGAGGACGGCTGCCAAGACGAAATTACTGGCGCCGCACTGGATCGTAAAAGGTTTACTACAAACCGGCCTGACGAGTACTGTCGCTTAAATAAAAGCTTTCTTCAGAGCATCGATAGTCTCTTGTTGCTCATCTCCCCACGTCCACGCTTGGCTTTTACAGAGAAGGTTTACTAAAAGCACTTTCAACGATAACTTAACTATAAACCCCGCCTATAAATGCCAAATCTACAATCACGAAGCTCACAAATCCGAAACCTTCAAACCTTAAACTCACATACCCTAAACCCAACAACAATAATCTAAACTCACGAATTTATTAATTTACAAACCAAAACACAATACCTTAAACCTACCAAAACAAAATTTACAGCCCCAAGCACAAAAATCCCAACCACACATTCCCACGTTAAAATTAGAAACACAACGTCCCAAACCTATAAGCTCCGAATCCCCAAACTGTAAACAACAAACTAACAAATTGAAATCCCACAAAACCTCAAGTTCACAAGCCCATAATCTCGAATCCGATAATCTCCTAACTTAGTTACTCTACCCATTAACGCAGCCATCCACAAACCCCAAACTCACATAGTCCAAATCAACAATCCAATAAACCCTAAACCCTCAAATACTATTTACACACCCCTAAATCTTTCATATCTCAAATCCAAAAATTGACAGACTCCAGACACATAAACACTGACTACAAAGTAAACCTTAAACTCTCACTTCACAAATCCCTAACTCACATGTTTCAATACTACAAATGATATTTAAGGGGGCGAAAAAATAATATAACTCTTTATTGCACTCAAAACCTAATACTAACTGAATATATGTGTGTGTGTGTATACATGAAACGAATAATTACTGCTGCCCCGAAGTAATATTCTCGTGCAGGTGACGTGGATTTTACACAGGAACTGGCATCTACTCTCGGTTGTCCGTTGTGAGCTGACTCGCGTCAGGGTCCCGCGTAAAGTGGTTACGCCTCGAGTGCCACTCTGCTAGGACGAGGGGTGCAGTTTAAATTTGTGGATATGCGTTGGCCCCTGCACGATGTCTACCTTCCCTGGACAATGGAATTAGGGGTCGGACACCTCAAACCCAGATGCAACCTTCACCAGGTCAATAAGGAGTTCCTGTGTCGTGGTGATGATCCCGATCCGACGCAGGCCGTACACTTCTACCCGGAGGGCCGGAGCGCCCTCGATGCCGTGCCAGTAGTGGCGGACTCCAATTTGTGTCCGCCAACTCCGGCTATGCCAACGTTCACCTTTCTCTTGTTATGTCCAACGCATCGGACAATCTTGTAGTGCACCAGTGTGGCCTCAACCAGTGGCTGAGGGCCAGGGCCAGGGATCAAACAACGCTCTTGCTTGACGATGATGATGCCTCCCGTTGGTGAGAGTGATGACAGCCGTGGGGAGTACGGATTGTCATTGAAAAATTCTGCTACCTTCGTCGGCCCTAGGTTGAGTCCCAGTAACGTCTGTACTGATTTTTGGCCAGATTCTCTGGAATTTCAGCCTCGATTGGCCTCTTCCATTAAACGGACATGCCCTGATGGTGTGATTTGGCGAGAGGCAGCTAAAGCACAGATTCCCGTTGATGGCCACGGTCTTGCGCTGGGCTGGAGGAAGACTGCGGAAAGCATCTTACTATAAAACTTGAAAAGAAGCGCAACAGGCTGATCAGTCCCATGTCGAATAGTTAGTCGCCAGCGTATTGAGTGACCGCCGTCCAGCTGCAGGCTGTCTGCGGCCCAGCGCTTCCTGCGAAGATGTTCCAATCGCAGTGAGGATCAAGGCACTGCGTTAAAAGAATGTCACGAGCTGTTTAAAGCTGGGCGTCGGAGGTCAAGTCACAACTCGACCGAGCGACCTAAGGCCTGAAGCTAACTACGGTGGCACCAGACTGTCAACCCACTTCCGAAGTTCGGCCGCGAATTCCTTTTTCAATATAGGTCGCTGCATTAGCGACCGCAGGTGTTGTTCACTAACAGGCGTGGTTGATCTTAAATCTCCTCCAGGATCCCCCATGCAACCTCGTAGTTTGAGGCGATGACCTGGAAATATTCGAGCGCTCTCTTTGCCTCGTCGTCAACTTTATTTTTTAGAAAGTAAAGCTTTTCAACTTTGCTAAGGACAGGGTTGTCATAAACCAGTTCCTTGAATATGTCGCAGAATGATTCCCATTCAGATGATCTCCCATCGAATCGTGGAATGTCGATTCGAAACAGTTTGATGGTGCCTCGTTTTTGGTGATCATCGACTGTTAAAAAACTGGTCGGGGATAATGATGTCTGTCCTCGGACACCATATAGTCGACCTCGGGCTCTAATGTACCTTGATTGAAGCCTCCGGTAGTTGTCTCCGGTCTCGAAGTAGCGCTCAAACTGCTCGGTTCCTCGGTTGTTCAGTAGTGCCAGATAGTTTCCGAGGAAGTCGTGCCATTGCGACTCCAACTAGACTTGCGACCGGGACTTAATTTCATCCATACTAGGACGCTTAGATCGCTCATGTTATCTAAAACAAGAAAAACAAAGAGATGAATACACTCCATCTCTGCTTCGTGGCATTATCAACGGCCATTATCACATTGGCTTGGTAAACACCTGTGCTTACCGACTCTTTACGTATTTCCGCATGGTCCTCGACCCATTCGTACCACGAAATATTATCATTATCCGGCTCCACTTTCTGCAATCAGGCACGCAATAATCTATCTCGTATCGCAACGCTTGATCAGGCAGCACACAGCCGACGTCATGCTAACTCTCGACCGACTTGTTCATCCGCTATCTTAGCGATCGTCCACTTCATATTACGTCTCTCTCTACCGGCGGTACCCTCGAGTAATACATGCATCTGTTCGACGTGTTCGGCCATTTTATTTAATAAACCGGCACTTAAAAAAAATTTTTGTAAATTGTAAAACCACGATACGGATTCTTCAAGCGGATTATTTGACATGCACCTGTGCACTTCGGTCCGCCGGCGAAGGATTGACTACCTGCGATGCGATCGCAAACTTAATGTTTACATTTATGTATGCACATGACTTGCTTATACAAGTCATGTGCTATATTGTGCGTTGTATATGTTTACAACCTCACACAATGTTACGTGAACTTCGTTTACTGAGGTAGTTTTTACGGGAGTCAGTGCGGTACTTTTAATTTCGCTACAGTTGCGCGTTTGATGAACCTTTTTGATTCAGTCGATCGGAATGAACACTCAGGTAATTGTTATTTGAGTATGCTAGTCAATGAAACTAAATGGTAATGAATAATATTACCTTTGTCGATTGGTATAAATAGCTCTTATTTTTTCTTAGTGTACCGTATTAATTGAAATGCTCGCCACGGCTTGAGAATTCCGCATTATAAAAAGAGAATCAGAAACTTAACTAAATCCACGATGAGACAACACCGCGGTAATTTATAACAACGGAGTCAACAAGTATTTCTATTGAAAAATACACATTTATTGCAGAAAAGTATATGCACTATATTATTTGGCTTACTCCTCGTTCCTCCTCTCGCCATCCACCTAGGTCACTCATGTATCTTCCACCAAGCACAGAAGCTTTCAATAAATCATTTGTTATCACCTCCATCCGCATCTTAAATCATTTTCCCTCACTCACCTTCGATCCTTCACTCATAGATAAGTTCAAGATCATTCTGTTTAATCATCTGTTTGGGCTCGACCAAACAGCCTGGTCTTCGCGGGTCACGAATGAGGGTTTATTACTGCGGTCCATCCCTCACCTGGATGAAGTTGTATAGTCGGGCTGTATAATGTTAAGCGTCGATATTTAGTTGTTTAGTTTTTGCATTTTTAATTTATTATTTATTTCTTATATATTTTATTTAAAGGATCTTTTTATTTTTACGAACGTTATATACATTGTTATCTATTTTTAAGTTTTAATTTATTTATTTATTGATTTTGTACATATTTTATTCTGTTTTTATCATCATTGTAATTTTATTTTTTATTTAGTTTTAAGATTTATACTTTTTCTGTATTTGTTCGCATATGGTGCCTACGGGGTTTCTACCCCATAATGGCCAAAATAAATCAATCAATTAATCAATCAATCTCTCTCACTTTGTGACCTCTGTTACCCCGATCTTGTTAATATTACTAAGATCCCTGTTGATTGCTGGAAGGTCGATTCTTACTTTGACTCTCTTCGTAATATTCTTATCGCTAATCTTGATAAATTTGGTTAACATCTGAGCTTAAGAATCGATTTAAGAGTCGTGACAGATTGTATAAAATTGCTACGCGGCGTCGTGACTCAGGTTTGCTAGCTTTACACAAGACTATGCGTAAAGAGTTAAAGTCTAACCTTAAGGTGGCGCGTAATTCTTTTTTTGAAAAATCGCTGTGTGAAAGCCCTAACCAGTTGCAATGCTGGAAAATCCTGAGTAGATAGGGTATTGTAAGAGATGTGAATAACTCTCCCACCAAATTTTTTTCAGTTGAAAACTTTATCCTCATCTATACTTCAGTTAGTCGACGCCACCCTAGTTGTGCAGTTGAGCAATTATCGAAGATCCTTAGATTGCCCTCTGCCCAAAAGTATCCATGTTTTAATTTTTAATTGATTGATCCACAGCAGGTTGGCAAAGAGCTGTAGTTCAAATAGTCTTTCCCTAGGATACTTTGAAGATGTATATTTTTTAATCATCCCTTACCTAACTACCTTGTTTAACCTGTCTTTAATAATCAAACAATATCCTACATTATGGAAATGTTACATTATGTCAATTATTCCAGTCAGTAAAATTTTTAAGACATTAACTATTCCTGATACCCGCCCTAATGCTAACCTCCCCCACTTTGCAAAAGTTTTTGATCCGTTGATCTCTCGTGAGATAACTTCTCATCTTGAGAATAATAATATGCTACCGCCTTTTCAATCTGGGTTCCGTAGCTCTTATAACACTCAAGATATACGGTTAGCTATTGAGGGATCAGGTTACATTTCTTATTTTATTTGATTTCAGTAAAGCATTCGATACTATTAACCACTTGGAGCTTTTCAAAATTATGAAACGTCTAAATTACGCTGATGATGTAATTTTATGGTTTTTCTCTTATCTCACAGGTCGCCCACAAGCTATTATAGGTCAGAATAATAATACTTCGTCTTATGTTGGTATTACCTTTGGTGTTTCACAGCGTTCAACATCTGGCCCTATCATCTTATTCTTAATCAATTCGTTATTCAATGTGTTATTATTTACCCATAGGATGATGTTCACTGATGATTTTCAGTTATACATTCATGCTAAGCCTAGTGATTGTAATATTGCAATTAATAAATTAAATCAGGATGGTGAAAGAGTAGCTCATTGGGCCAAAACTCATGGTTTAGACTTAAACTTTAGTAAAACTACTCAACAACTATGGCTTATTAATTAACGAAAATCTACAATGGAATTCTCATGTTTCTAACATCGTATCCCGAGTCCATGGAGTCTTACATAAATTACGTAATAAAGGTACTTCCTTTCTTGCACCATAAGGAAGAAACTAGTATCTTCACTTATTCTTCCCCATCTGGATTACGTCTCTATTGCATATAGTGACCTGCCTGAATATTTAAATCTGAAACTCCAACGTCTGCTTAATACTTGTGTACGATATATTTTTAGGCTAAAGACGGATACCAGACTCCAACCATATTATCAAAAATTATCATGGTTGTCTGTGGAAGATAGAAGGTTGTATTTTCTTGGGTTATTAACATATCAGGTTCTAACTACTAATAAACCTGATAATTTACTAGCGTTATTACCACCGCCTAACAGTGAGGTGCGTCGTTCTGAGCGTGTTAAATATTCTTGTTTTGCTACTACTTCCATTTGTCAAAACTCTTTCACAATTCAAGCTATGGACCTTTGGGATTCACTACCCACTGAATTAAGCTTAAGTACTACAGTAAATTTTTTCAAAAATAGGCTATATAACTACTTAGTCAGTAAGAGCCGGTAACTATATTATATGGTAAAAATAATCCTTAATATTTATAATGCATATGATTTACTTATGTTACATTTGTTCTCATATTCTTTCTTTTGTTTATGCGAAACATAATTTTTTATGTTTTTACACAACAAATTGTTATCTTTTATACTTTTATTTAATATATACATTTTATGGCATTAATAAACGCTTTTCAATCTCTCTCTCTCTCTCTCTCTCTCTCTCTCTCTCTGTGTCGATTAAGTCCAGACACTCCTTCCTTATCGGTTCCCTAGCCATCATCATTTGATAGCATTAAATAACCCTGACACAAATCCTCGTGGCTCATCCCGTGATCCGCCTAAAGTGCTCACTTATCTATCACCACGTATGGAAGCATTAAATAAGTCATTCATTATCATGTCATCTCTTATCATAAATCAATTACCCATCGCCACCCAATCCTCCCTAAACATTTTTAAAAGCTCCCTTTTCGATTATCTGCTTGGACTCGACCAGGCAGCTTGCTCTGACCGTGTACAGACTGAAGGAATTCTGTTGCGGTCTGTTGTTCTGATACTTTTACTTCTTCACTCAAGAAAGCTGGAGCAACAAGAACGAAAGAATGCTATCGAGGGGTAAGCCTCCAGTCGTAACGATTTTGTCGTAGATCCTTCGATCATCGATTAGTGGAAAACTTTCAGAAAAACTAAGGATGCGCAACCTGCGCCAAGATATTTGTGCTCATGAAAAGTCGCTTATATGGCGCAAAACACAAAAATCAAATTGCGGTACTCGATATATTTTAATTAAATCAACTCGAAATACACTAATAATATAACACCAAACTAACATCAAAGTTGTGCAGTAAATTAACATATTTTATCATCACCATATACGAATACAACATACAGTATCATGTAACTATTAACATTAATTTGAGTAACTCGAAAATCCATCGATGAGTTCGAATACTAATTTAAGTATTATTACTTTGTTGTTATTATTATTATTATTATTATTATTATTATTAGTGTTTGGTTTCTCCAAGGCTTTCGACACCGTTCCGCACGATGAATTACTTCACAAGCTCTATAAAGTGGGTTGCCCTTATAACGATTTTTGTTTTATCATTATCTTGTGAGGCGCATACAAGCGGTAATTGATGAAGTTCGTGGTTTGTCCGACTGGCTCAGGGTTAATGCGAAATTGCCACAGGGTAGTGTGTTGGGTCCGTTACTCTTTTCTATCTTCATAAATAATCTGCCGAATGTACTCGAGCACAGTGAATGTATGCTGTTCGTGGATGATGCTCAGGTTTATCATTCCTTCTATCCTTTAGATTTTGAATAAGATGTTCAATGTGGAACCCATGATGCGAATGCAAACGGAGGAGCTGAGGAGATTACCTGTCCCTCACTTTGAATTTCATTGTGATCCATCACACATCATGATCCAGTGTAATTATTATCAGTTTGTGGCGATGTGTGATTTTTTGTGTAATTTTATGATTGAATTGCGAGTTTGTTATACTTTTATGTATTTATTGTATTTTTAATTATGATCCGGCAGCATAAAGTCTCCTAAGCAAGGGAAACAGATCATAATAATTTTGGTTTGTTATTTACTTTTATCCTATTTTAATAATTTTCACTTATTGTATCATTTTATCTGAAAATACTGCCCATACATGTAAATAGTTACATCTTTGTTTTAATTATTTATTTAATTTACTAAATTAATAATTTATTCATTGTCAATTGTCTAAATTTCTTTTTTATTTGTTATTTATTTCTCCAATTTCTTACGATCTCCATTTTCATTTTCATATTACATTTTAATTATATATAATTAGTAAATAGTCGATTGTTGAGGGTCAATAATAAATAAATTGTATTTATTTATTATTGACCCTCAACAATCGACTTCAACAATGGAGGGTGAAAATTACAAATTTAATTATATACATTTAATTTTATTATTATGTTACGTTATTTTATTATATTTTTTCCTTGTTACTTTTCAAGACAACAATTTCTATAATACCAAAATAAAGAAACCAGAGTTATGAATAAGATTATTATTATTATTTCATCTAGTTCATTACAATTTATCTCGAATTACCCTAAATTGCCTTGGTTTATTTCGGTTAATTTCATTTTACACGATACATTTTAATTTATCTGCATACATGTCGAGAAAAGAGCATTTACTATGGGTGAACAATGTGTAGATAGCCTGGGTGATCTTCAGGTCATCAGAGCAGAATGTACTAAAAGCCACTTGTACTAATCGTAGCAGAGACCAAAAAATAAATCTTAATATAATGAAAAAAAATAATTAATTTCATGATTTTATAATGTCGAAATTCTTTTATCATATTATGATTATATTACAACAATTTCTATGTTTGTATTGTATTAAATATTTTAAGATTTTCTATTATGTTTTTAGGTCTTACCATACAACCTCAAGAATTTGAAAAAGACGACGACAATAACTTTCATATAGATTTTATTGTTGCTGCTTCAAATTTACGAGCAGCTAACTATAGAATTCAACCAGCTGATAGACATAAAAGTAAATTAATTGCTGGTAAAATTATTCCTGCAATTGCAACAACTACAAGTGTGGTCGCTGGTTTGATATGTTTTGAATTAATAAAATTAGTACACGGTTTTAAAGATCTTACTTCATATAAAAACGGTTTTGTTAATCTTGCATTACCGTTCTTCGGTTTTGCTGAACCTATAGCTGCACCAAAATTAAAATACTATAACACTGAGTGGACTCTATGGGATAGGTTTGAAGTTAAGGGAGAAATGACACTAAAGGAATTTTTGGATTATTTCAAAGAAAAACATAATTTAGAAGTCACAATGCTCTCGCAAGGAGTTTGTATGCTATATTCCTTTTTCATGGCCCAACAAAGATGTCAAGAACGAATGAACCTGGCCATGTCAGAAGTTGTAAAAAAAGTTTCAAAGAAGAAACTCGAACCACATGTACGAGCTCTGGTTTTTGAATTATGTTGTAATGATGTAGATGGAAATGATATAGAAGTTCCATACGTTCGGTATACTTTAACATGAATTAAAATATATTAAACTACGTTTCTTATTATTTAAAAAATTTTATTGCATACTATTATTTATCAGAGTAAATTGACCTGTATTTAGAAATACATTTTTTAATTAAAACAATATTTAAGATAAACATATATACATCATTTATACTTTTAAAGAGAAAAATATATGTTCACAACAAATAACCCATTAATGCCAAATTACATTTTGTAAAATCATGAAGAGTAAATATACCGATTGGATTTATGTTTTACAACTTTATTTAAAAAGTAAAGGGCTTCTGCACATGCGTAGTAATTATTATTCTTCGAAAATTAGTTAAATCACTTTATTAAGGGGTTACATGGGTTTTGATACTCAAAAAAAGCATATATTCATTAATTTTTTTTTAAATTAAATGAAATATTATATTTTAATGAGAAGCATTGAAAGTATCATTTAAAGTGTATCTCGTAATTTTTTTATTAAAAAATAATTAAAAATGAGCCGTTGCCGTTCAATCTACGGAGGCATGTTCAAAAAAAGTGTCCTTGCGATAGGCAGGATATCTCGAAAAGCACTTATCTGAAACAAAAACCCAAATGTCTTCTGTTAGTATATAGTAATAGCTCGTGATTGAACGAAGGATTTTGAAAATGAGTAAAATTTGAATTTTCGCAGTAATTGGCACAAAAATTACGTTTTTTCGTAAAAAATTCGTTACATATTGGTTTGCAAAATGAGTTGTGATAGGTAAATCTAAAAATCCTTCGTTCAATCATGAGTCAATACAGTTTAAAAGCTGTGTTCAAAATTTTAGACCGATCGGTAGAATAGTTTTTAAAATATTTTGCCTACCGACTATAAAAATGTTGTTTTGAGAAAAACGCGTGTAACCTTTAGACTGCCGGCATTTTTGCCTTATAAATTGATATTTTTGATGTGCAAAATTTATACATAAAAACACCTCATATCTCTAGAGTAGTTGTCAAGGTTTCAGGTGGCTCATATATGCGCCATGCCGGCAGTCTAAAGGTTAAAGTTTCAAAACTGAAAAAAGTGGGAAAATTTTTTTTTTTGTTTCAACTTGCATAGAATCGTCAATTCCAGATCCATAAAGCAAAGCATTTCCTGCAGCTGTCATGCCCAAAACATCCTTTTGCTGTTGCCTGCGACAGATTCTTGCATCTCGAGTATTAATCTCTGCTCTTTTTCAGCTGTGGATATGCGATGCGCATTTTAATTTCGAGCATATGCATGGATATTTTTGCCAAGTTTAACATTAAGACTATACAATACGGACAGTAAGGCTGTGTTTCCTTCATTAAAAATGCAGGCAGCCACATAAGCAGTAATTTCTACTATTTTAGACCCAGCAGGAAGAATTTTTGGAGTTATTTTCCAATGTGCTGGTTTAAGCTTTCATTGTTTTGAGTAAAGCCACCGAGACATCGCTCTAATAGTAGATCGTTAATAAGTTCTTCGTAGACAGATATTATAACAGAGGAAATAATGTCTGAAAATGCAGAATAATCATGCTTATACGGTGTGCTTACAGCCAAAGCACGTTACCAAGCACACCATGATTCAGCGCCGTTTGAGCAGTTTTCATAATGTGGGTTATCGTCTGTCGAAATGTAATGAAAATAAGTAGCCCATATACCGGCTTCCATGGCTTCTACCGAATTACAATTTCTTCTAATGGCTAGTCCGTAATAAACTGTCAATTTATCTATAAGTTTACCAGTAAGATTACCTTTGCCCGAAAGAATTTTTTTTCTTATTGTTTTTCCTTTAACTTGTTTTTCTTCCAGTTTTGTTTAGTGACTTGCGCAAGCGAGTGCCCATTCTCTCTTTTACACGTGCCCTACGCATTCTTTTTTTATTGATTTGAAAATCATCTTCATAAGGCTTCGAATTAACAACCGCAGAATATGTTTTAGAGTCCCCATCTCTGATATAATGAACGTATCTTAGGTTTGTATTTTTTATTGATCATTTGAACATTTAAATAATTGACGCAACTTCCATAATACCAGCTGGTCCATCATGATTGGCAGTGCATTCTTTTTGATCGAAATGATTTTAGTACCACTCTTCAAACTCTGCTGAATATAATTTTTTGCCTAAACCTCACATAATTTACAATATAAGCTTTTTACTACTACATCCAAAACATTTCCAGAGTAATAACCAATCAAGGTAGTCACACCATACAAAGATGAAAATCCGCGTTTTTTTCAAGTACCATCGCCTTATACAGTAATATCTTTTATATCTTCAACACCATTTTTCTCACACAGGAATTGCTTTTCATTTTTTGGCAGCTAAAGATAAAAACTTCTCAGCAATGATTTTCACACTTTCATGTATTTTATGAATGTAGAAGTCGTATGTAGATTGATTAAGAAAAGTAGAAGTTATATCCATCAAGCCACAGAATTTTTTACATCCTGTAAGATCTAACCCTAATATTCACGTAACAAAAATAAATTCACGAGTTATTTCATAGGTATGTTCTATTTTGTAACTTGATAAGATATATATATATATATGTTTACACTTCTCACACTCTACCATGATTTTAAAACCGAGACCTCATTGTTTACGTTGTTTAAAACTACTTTCCAATCACATACTTTGTTTTGTCCATTTTGATTTATAATATTCGAGCACTTCACAAAATGTGAGTGTTGAAAAAACTTAAGATAATCGAGAAATACGTATTGTACTTGGTTCCTCTGGTACAACTATCTCATTTTCAAATCTTAATTTTTTTGCCGATGTGCAAGAGAATGATGTTTCGTTTAACTCAGCTGTTTTTGGATTAAATGACTGCTTTCGTTTTTACGACTACCCTTTGTAAACCAGACTTCTGGTCGTCTCTCGTAACTTTATGAGGTACCATTTTTACGAAAAAGAAATTGAAATACGAACGAAACGTGTATAAGCGCGCAAATCGACAACAGTCGAACAACTGAACACAGCTGTATTGTTTATAATGTTCAATGTATGAGTATATAGCAGAAATAAACATAAACTTTCGCCGACGCGCGCGAGTGTCATTAGGCTAGTTGAATAGACTGATCGTAATAATAAAGTTTCTTCTACAGTTTTGCTCGGATTGATTTGAAACTTTCAGAAAATATTCTTTACATGTTCTACAATTATATAAAAAATTATCGCAAAAACCGATTTTTTGAACTTTTAAAACCCCTGTAACCTCTTAATAAAGTAAACATTTTAATTTTCATTAAATCTTAAATTGGCATCATTTTGATAAAAATTAGTACATTTGCTGTGAATATAATTCGATATTTAAATTATATTAGAGTCAGAATAAAAAGTAAGTTTAAAGAAATTTAACTACTTTTCAAGGAACTGGTAGGGTAAATAAACCAATATATGACCGATTTGTTGAACCAGTGATAGTTTTGAAACAATATATGTCGATTTGATGAATGTAAACATTTCAGTATTAATTAGGAATAATGCTTTGTTTCATTTTCCATAACAATTACCTATGGATGCGTTAATAAAATTAAATCTATATAATACTCTGAAAACTTCTGAATCCCAGTAAATGACCAATAGTAATAGTAAGTCGATATTATATAATAGAATTTTTATTTACACAAATTAACATTTTCTATTTAATATTATGAAACCACAGTTAAGTAACTACTTAAGAAATGCATAACTCAGATTTTTCCATTAAAATAACATTACAAAATCTCAGTTGGGCTTTTCTTCGTACAAGGCATTGATCCAATCTAATAATTATTGTCAATTTTATTTGAACTGTATCGGTCACGCTGGGGATTAGGGCATGATGTCAAAGGCGAAATAAACTATTAATAAAAAGAATAATACTTTATTTAACAACAATAAAAGGGCTTGGGCGCCAGCCGCGTACGTTCGCGGCGAAGTCATACAAAAATGCTCGGCTGCGTGTGCGCTGCGGCGGTTTGCTGAGTGAGGGACAGGGGGAGAAAGGGAAGCAAGGAAAAGCACACTTACGAAAAGAAGGACGAACTACTCAGTACTTGCTGCAAGGGTGTGCACCTACCTCTGCTCTAAAGAAGTCGTCCCTTGGTCTTGCTGCTCGATGCGTCTATATTATCGAATGTATTATTGGGCGATACCCAATACTCGCTAAACTCCTTGATAGGTACAAAGTATCTTATAGATTGTCGAAGAGATTATCGTTCGTCCAAAATTTGTTAATAAAAAAAAAAGACTATTGATCTTCACGAACACAATTTTTGTAATTGCCGACGTTTAGGACGTTTTATTGCCGTTCCTTTTCAAGGCTAAAAAAACAAATCAGCAAAAACACTTTTTAACATTAAAATTACAATTTAAGTAAATTTAAATTCTACGATATACACACACACACACATTCTTACCAACAAAAAAGGCGTAGAGACACTATTTACATCCTGGAGTTAATAACATCATCTCCAAACGCACACTGTTCTTTAAAAACTTAATATAAACGATTAAAACAACAATAAAATAATCCAGTCAATCAATAAAACTTGTTATTTATACTTTAAAATAAACGTATTTTAAAGTATCCCGACTCGTTTGGCCCCGCAAAATTATCACTCTCTGCGATTTATATATTTGTTAATTCGGTTTATGCCTACACGTATGTGTATTATTATGACGAATATTTTATTGTTATTTTAATCGTTTATATTAAGTTTTTAAAGAACATGGTTTTTCGCTATAGTGTTTGTGCGTTTGGAGATGATGTTATTAACTCCAGGATGTAAATAGTGTCTCTACGCCTTTTTTGTTGGTAAGATGTGTGTGTGTGTGTATCGTAGAATTTAAATTTACTTAAATTGTAGTTTTAATGTTTAAAAGTTTTTTCGCTGATTTGTTTTTAGCCTTGAAAAGGGACGGCAATAAAACGGCCGAAACGTCGGCAATAACAAAAATTGTGTTCGTGAAGATCAATAAAGTCTTTTTTTATTTTACAATGTATCTTATCACAGAGTATTTAGAATTTGAAATATTATTCAAAACTCTTTTTTTAACCAGATTAAGATATGAATCATCTAATTTTTAATTTATAGCTAGTATAAATTTTAAATTACTGATTCAATGAAATCCAACGGAAGTCTAGGTAAAGTATTATTGGAATTTCATAATAGTAGTAAATTACATTTGCTTTAAAATAAATAAAATAGGGGTAATATAAAAACATTTTTGTTCTTGGATAATTTTTATTTAAGTCTTTATTTTTCGAAAAAAAGATTAATAACTGAAAAATTCTATTTTTCGAATGTTTTTGCATTTCGGCCCCCATTTGGGCCAAAAAATCGAGTATGTAAAAATTTTCTAGTGAACTAATTTATGCACCGTTGCACGAACATTTCCCTAAGAATATATTCGGGATATCCTTCACATATGCTCACGAGGAGAATGAAAGGTTAGGATGCGGTTACAGTTAAGGTTGGATTACGTTTATGGCTACGGTCGGCCGAAAATACGAACGTGTGCTCACAATCGTATCCACGGTGGCTGCTCCAGGTAAGAAAAGGTAGGCTAGATGTGTGCTCTCTCCTTATACACCCGATTTGCGGGCGCGCGCATGCGCCTAACAGTGTTCCCCCGCTTCGGTGTCGAGAGTTTATTTGTAGAATCGGTAGTAGTGGGGATATGAGTCTATTTATAGATTTCTATTTGTAGTGCTCGGGTTATTGACCTCGCGGATCTGACCTATACGCTACAATACTTATATTTAAAATACTAACTAATATAACTAACTAAATAAATAATTAATTATTAATTTTAGCGCGTGCATTTAATGCGCATCGCAAAATATGTTGATAAAACGTATTCTAAAGCATCTCCATAATATTAAAATTTTATAAGTGAAATGTGAATTTTTCTGTGAAAAACCCTTTGTCCTGGGAATAATATTTAGAAAATACAATTTTTTATGAGTCCATTGTGATCGCATTGATACGAGGGTAAATTTACCACCATTACAAATTTTTTAGAGAAGTGTTTTTTGTTAGTGTTTTGGCTTTCAAGTTTCATTAGTCCGCGTACGTACGTACACCTTTTTGTACATACATTTGTGTGCGCATGTAGTGATGAACTTGTGTGAAAATTGTGTGAATATTGTGTAGAACTTTTATGTTTGTGTGTATGATGGGTGGAACTTGTGTGTGTATGTCGTGTTGAACTTGTGTGAATATTGTGTGGAACTTTTGTGTGTATGGTATGTGTAATTTGTGTGTGTGTTTGTGTTGTGTGGAACTTTTATGTGTGTGTTGTTTGGAACTTTTATGTGTGTGTTGTGTGGAACTTGTATGTGTGTGGGTTGTGTGGAACTTTTATGTGTGTGTTGTGTGGAACTTGTATGTGTGTGGGTTGTGTGGAACTTTTATGTGTGTGTTGTGTGGAACTTGTGTGTGTGATGGGTGGAACTTGTGTGTGTATGTCGTATTGAACTTGTGTGAATATTGTGTGGAACTTTTGTGTGTGTGTGTGTTATGTTTTTTTTTAACTTTTTATAGAGATTATTAAAAAGATTTCGTCGCGGCCGCTGCCGCCGTTGTTTAGAAATTTTCTGAATGCGTGGTACAGGGTGGTCGCGAAATAGAGAGTATGTCCCATTAGACTATATGTATCTATATGATTAAAATCTACATTATTAATGTGAGTTCGTGGTACAGGGTGGTCGCAAAATATAGAGTATGTTCCATTACATTCTACATGTATCTATATTATTAAAATGTACCTATTCTATATTATTAAAAAGATTTTGTCACCGACAACGCCGCCGCCGCTGTTCAGAAATTTTCTGAATTCGTGGTGCAGGGATGTCGCGAAATAGAGAGTATATCCCATTAGACTCTACATCTATCTATATTATTAAAAAATTTTCATGGTTCAGGGTGGTTTTGTCAATAATGTGCGTGTTACAGATAAGACTTATAAGACGGTGTCCGATAGACGTAAAATTGAAATATACAGGGTGGTCTTTTTCTATCGTATGTTTGACACATTGTATGCGTAATGAGACTTATCTATCACTGTACGTCGGACTCTAATTGCAGACTATTAAACATTTTATTTCTAAATTTTAACGCGTGCGTGGGTGTCTGTGGGTCGATGTGTCTATAATACATGATATATGAGTATGTGAGATACTAAGTGATTCAAAAGTGCCCGCTATAGAAAAAATTTTAATAAACAGGGTGATCTTTTGAATTATGTTTATGCCACCCTTTATGTATAAATAATGAGATTTATGCGTGGGTGGATGTGAATGTTAAACGTGAAACTTGAGTGTGTGAGGGTGGGTGCGGGTAGGTAGAAGTGTGTATGTATGGGTTGAAGTGGATGTTTGAGGGTAGGTGTGGATGGTTGTATATGGGTGTGTGAGTATGTGCGTGAGATACAGAGTTCAAAATATATACCCGTCTGTTTGAATCATGTTTGTGCCACCCTGTACATATACGTGATGGGATTGATATATACAGAGAATAGCGAACCCGAATCGCAGGCATAACTACTCATTTTGATTGTACATTTTCACAAGCGCGTGAGTCTGCGTGGGTGAATGTGAATATGAGACGTGAGTATATGTGGATGCGTCGGTTTGGAAGTGGAAGTTGGGATATGAGAGTTGGTGTGGGTTAGTGAATGTGGTTATGTCAGCATATGTGTGATGATACAGAGTGATTTAAAACTACCATCACGTTTCCATATAGTTTAACATTACTATTACATATAAACAGAAGTTATATAATTTATTTTCTATACAGTGTGCGTAATGTTCTATTTATTACACTACTCGGCTTTTAAAAATTGCATTTACGTCCATGATTTCGAACAATATCGTTTGACGTACTTGTCAGAGAATATTTTCTACTTTCACACTTCTATCGAAAACCACAATTTTCAAGCCGCAATCGGGGGTACCCCCCTAGTACCATTTAAAATGTAAAAAAAAATATAAATAATTTTTCTCTGCGTTTAACAGGGTTGAAACTGTCGTAATTATTAGTCAAATGATTGTCTAATAAAACGCGCACAATAAATTTTTTTATAATTTTTTTCCTTTTTTTAAATTTTTTTGTTAGCACAAAATAGCGATAATTTAACTATTTATTAAATTTATATATATATATATATGGGTGGTTCTCTGTGACATCGAAGATGAAAAAAATAAATATTGCTATAACTGTGGGAATATGTTTTAGAGGTATCCAGTAGTTCTCCTGAATTTTTTCAGATTTTTTCTGGGCCATTATTTTAAGTTACAGAGAGTCAAAGTTGACATTTTAGCACTTTTTTGCATTATATGCCCATTTTCATGAATTTTTAGCTCCCAGGGGATGCATTTTTCACTAAAAACATAAATATGACTTTTTTTGTAAAATTTTCCGAACTTTTCATTAAAAATACTTTTAAAGACATAAATGTATGCTGTCACACTCTTGTAAGCCATTTAAACCTTAAATAGTGAAAATCAACAATTCTGCTCCGGACTCTGGTAACCTAATACTGCCTAAAAGATGTCTTTTTATAGTCAGAAACTGCTTAAAAATTTCCAGAGTGGGTCTAAATCATTAAGATCACTTATGGTCAAAATATCCGGGAAAAGTGCCCGAAATATTAATAGAAATGTATATTTGTTGCCTTATAACGATGAATCTAGTAGCATGATCATTGCAAACAAATTTATGCACTTACCTTGGAATGGTAGAAAAGTATCTCCTCTTGTTTCAGTATCCATCTAATCCCCTGTAAGCTGCTAAAAATACAAATATTATTATAAAATTATAAAAAATTATTTTTGAAACATTTATAATGCTGGATTTTTAGTTTTCCATCCCTTACAAGAATTATAATACTAATCTGAAGGATTACTATAAAAGTATCAACATTATTATTATTATTATTCAGCAATACATTGTTTAGATTTCACAAACATGTCACTGTCACGTTATCATATTATTCATTATAATTATATATCCGATTTATTTATATATCTTTTGTATTAAATACGTATATTCAGTTATTGTAATAATGATGTTTATATATTTATAGTAATCCTTCAGATTAGTATTATACTTCTTGTAAGGGATGTAAAACTGAAAATTCAGCATTATAAATGTTTAAAAAATAATTTTTTACATTTGTATAATAATATTTATATTTTTAGCAGCTTACAGGGGATTAGATGGATACTGAAATAAGTGAAGATACTTTTCTACCATTCCAAGGTAAGTGCATAAATTTTTTTGCAATGATCATGCTACTAGATTCATCGTTATAAGGCAATAAATATACATTTCTATTAATATTTCGGGCACTTTTCCCGGATATTTTGACCATAAGTGATCTTAATGATTTAGACCCACTCTGGAAATTTTTAGGCAGTTTCTGACTATAAAAAGACATCTTTTAGGCAGTATTAGGTTACCAGAGTCCGGAGCAGAATTGTTGATTTTCACTATTTAAGGTTTAAATGGCTTACAAGAGTGTGACAGCATACATTTATGTCTTTAAAAGTATTTTTAATGAAAAGTTCGGAAAATTTTACAAAAAAAGTCATATTTATGTTCTTAGTGAAAAATGCATCCCCTGGGAGCTAAAAATTCATGAAAATGGGCATATAATGCAAAAAAGTGCTAAAATGTCGACTTTGACTCTCTGTAACTTAAAATAATGGCCCAGAAAAAATCTGAAAAAATTCAGGAGAACTACTGGATACCTCTAAAACATATTCCCACAGTTATAGCAATATTTATTTTTTTCATCTTCGATGTCACAGAGAACCACCCATATATATATAATATATAACTATTTCGCCGTCGCTGCCGTGTCTAAGAATTCAGGATTCAACATATATAGATATATATATATATACACATATATATATATGTGTGTGTGTGTGTGCGGTTTTTTTGTGAGGAGGCGGTAAAAAATGGTCTTTACGCACGGAGTGTGGGACTCGGTCAGCGTGACCCATAGCCATTGCCCATACCCTTACCCATGCCTTTGATCTTAGTAGAGCTCCTCCTCTTGACTGATCTTCCCCCCCCCCCCACCTCGGAAACCGCCGTGAGGCATTACTTCGAGAGGGGCAGTCATGCCACGTTTGGCCCTTCGTGATCGGCAATAATATCACTGTCTCGTGCATGTGTGGCGGCTACTAATGTCACACCTTGTACGCTTTTCTTCTTTTCTGATATGGTTCAGCCGCCCACAATGGATGCTGCAAAGGTCACTACGGCATCCCAACCTTCTTGCGAACCAAGAAGGCGCATCCCGATACCCTCTGGTGTCAAAGGTCCCTTCCAAAAGGTTTGGAAATCACCCGTTTCTTCCGAGAATCGAGGACACCAGGACATACGGATGCGGTGCAGGTAACTGCGAAGACACCCATGCCCGGTAAGCACCTGGGGAAGGTGACGAATGCGTGTTTCCTACTCGTCCACTTGGCGACATCTGGGATGACGCGGTGGATCCAGCGACCTTCGCTTGCCGAATCCCATCTCTGCTGCCACAGTTCGATGATCCTTGTTGACCACCGACTGCTACTACCACGTGCTGCTTCGCTGCTGTTTTCTAAGGTACGCCGACCTTTTCTGTACATATCAGCCTTCTCTATCGCCAAAAGATCGATAGGAGGAATATCCGCGATCACCGAGAGGGCTATATCTGACACGGTTCTATAAACATAAGCCACCCTTAGTGCGGCTATTCTGCAGGCTCGCCGACAGGATGCACCGTAGCTTAGGTTATTTCTTAGGGCATTCGCCCAAATCGGGGCTCCAAATAAAATTACCGAGCTTACCACTGTCGCTAAGAGGGCTCGACGTGGCTGCTTTGGCCCTCCGATATTGGGCATTATGCCCGACAAAGCTCTAGCCACTCCCGCGGCTTTTGACCCTGCACTCTGTAGGTGTGTTAGACGCGCATCCAACATGACTCCTAGATATTTCACCGTGTCCGCCGATCTTATACGTTTACCATTTACAGTAAAGGTGGCGCACCTCCTTTGCTTCGTTCTGGAGATAAGTACCGCCTCGGTCTTTTCGGCCGCCAGACACAGCCCATGGGTGCTCAACCGTGATAGAGACATCTCCGAGATATACTATCTCATCGATGCTCCTTGCGACGACAACCAAAGCCACATCGTCCGCAAAAGTCACCATCGACACTCCCTGTGGAAGCTGCTGCCTAAGCAGTCCGTCGTAAATGAAGTTCCAAAGAAGAGGTCTCAAGACCGAACCCTGCAGCACTCCTCCGGTTATGCTATAGGAGTGCGCGCCATCCTCGGTGTCATAGAGGAGAATCCGTTCTGTGAGGTAGCTCGAGATGACCTTGCTTTAATTGTTCTAAGGACAACATAACGTTGTCCCACCGAGCCGAGTTAAAGGCATTGCAGATATCCAGTGCGATGATAGCTCACATGCGCCTAGAATTCCTAGTACCACCGATGGCATTGGTGGCCAGCTCAACAACTCGACTTATAGCGTCAAAAGTTGACCGCCCTTTCCGAAAACCGAACTGATTATATAACTGATGCCTGTGCAATGGATGCTTGTAGCCTGGCACAAATGACTCGCTCGAATAGCTTCCCAGGTATATCCAACAAACAGAGTGGCCGGTACGAGTAAGTGTTCTCCGGTGGTCGGCTCCCCTTTGGGAGAAGCACCAACCTCTGTACCTTCCACCGTGCTGAGAAGCATCCTAATTGAAAACATGCACTAAATGTGTCCGCAAAAATTTGTGGCACATTCAGCGCAGCGGTCTTACTGGCCAGACCAGGTATTCCGTCCTGCCCTGGAGCTTTACGGATGGATATTCTCCTTGCAGCCATTTTCAGCTCGGTTATGCTAATGTCTGGCGGCGCGACTGCACTGTCGGTCCCCATTAGGCCTATCTCGACTGCCCGTTCCTGATGTTGTGAGATTAGGTGGCGTACCGCTCTGTCAAGCTGTGTGTGTATGTGTATGCGGCGGAATATTTATTATATATATTTCAAAATTGAGGGGCCGGAAACGAAAAGGGCGCGTGAGCCGAAAATCCTGGATAAGTATTGTCCACGGAGTCGATTTTTCACGTCAATAAAATTAAATTTTTTTCTTTTGGGTTTTGTAGAGGACGTAATTCCACACATTTTTTGTATTTAAATAATATTAAAAATATCTTTTGTTTTCGAGTTATAACCGAAAAACACGATTTTTGCGATAATTATTTTTTAATACGGTTTTTACTTCAACTCGCCACCATTTTCTTTCTATTCAATATTTTGTTCTGAAATTTTTGTAGAAGTTTCTCCTAAGATATCCGCGAGTAATAGACTTGATAAAAAGTCTTAATATTGATTAGAAAAAATGTGATGATTTTATAAAAAAGAAAAAATGAAATTTATGTACGTTTACCTTCAGCGAGGAAAGCTGAGTGACGAAGTTTCAAATTTCGGGAATGTAATAATGGAGTATTAAAACTAAATAGTTAAGGAAGTTTTCTGGGAATTTTCTGACTTACAAGTTTTAAGGAAGCTGAATAATAGCGATTTTTCCATAAGCACGGAACCGCGCGCCATGCCTCTAGCTGAGCCGCCCGGGCGTTCGACTCGCTCTCGACATTTTTTAATCCACAATCTTTCACGCTAACACATAATTTATAATTTTTATTTTTTTTTTATGTGAAGATATTGTCATTGAAGAAACTTGGTTTACTTACGAATCAAAATTATTAACTTTAACTTAATTTTTATAATTGAAGTGTAGAAATACGCAATTTTTTGTTAGAAAAAAGTAAGTCATCAAGGGAAATAAGAAAACAAATGACAGAACAGATAAAGAAAAGATCAAACACTTTAAAAAGAGTAATATAATGGAAAACAAGAAAGAAAAAAAAATAATTCGACAACAAAATTTAAAAGGTGGAAAAAAAATAAGCCATCGAAGACAAATGCAAGGATAAAATCAAAATAAAGTTATTATGTCTGTTCGTCTACACTTCAAGAATAAAAATTAAGTTAAAGTTAATAGTTTTGATTCGTAAGTAAACCAAATTTCTTCAATGACAATATCTTCACATAAAAAAAAAATAAAAATAATAAATTATGTGTTAGCGTGAAAGATTGTGGATTAAAAAATGTCGAGAGCGAGTCGAACGCCCGGGCGGCTCAGCTAGAGGCATGGCGCGCGGTTCCGTGCTTATGGAAAAATCGCTATTATTCAGCTTCCTTAAAACTTGTAAGTCTGAAAATTCCCAGAAAACTTCCTTAACTATTTAGTTTTAATACTCGATTATTACATTCCCGAAATTTGAAACTTCGTCACTCAACTTTTCTCGCTGAAGGTAAACGTACATAAATTTCATTTTTTCTTTTTAATAAAATCATCACATTTTTTTTAATCAATATTAAGACTTTTTATCAAGTCTATTACTCGCGGATATCTTAGGAGAAACTTCTATAAAAATTTCAGAACAAAATATTGAATAGAAAGAAAATGGTGGCGAGTTGAAGTAAAAAACGTATTAAAAAATAATTATCGCAAAAATCGTGTTTTTCGGTTATAACTTGAAAACAAAAAATATTTTTAATATTGTTTAAATACAAAAAATGTGTGGAATTACGTCCTCTACAAAACCCAAAAGAAAAAAATTTAATTTTATTGACGTGAAAAAACGACTCCGTGGACAATACTTATCCAGGATTTTCGGCTCACGCGCCCTTTTCGTTTCCGGCCCCTCAATTGTTTTTTAAAGACTAGATAATATATGCATTTTTTCCGTAAAAGTTGCAAAAAAAGTTGTGAATATAACTTAAAAGAATGTGCATTAGTTTACTCATTCCTGATAAAACTCATAAAATTTTTAAATGTGTACTCAATAATAATAACGGACCTAAAATTCAATGTAATGCTATAAATACAGATGAAAAATATTTCGTAGATAAAATAAATATTAATCAAGTATAAATTACACTTTTCTAAATATCCATATGTGATATTATAACGGTAAGTGAGTTACCGAAAAGAGTATCGAGAGTGATTCGCGCGCAGGGAACGCGCGCGAACGGCAACAACAACGTGTTGGTGACCGGCGTTTACTTTTTACGGGGTAAAGAACCGATGTGTCGGTGCATTTGGTGAGTGGGTGTGAGGTTTTTTTCCTTACCAATCTCCACGTCTGCGTGGGGAGCAGCACGGCCCACACAAAGGGAAAACCCAAGGAAGCCAAGAGTCGACCGCCTTCCCGACCGTTGGAGTGATTTGATTTTCTTTATTTTGGGTAATTTGGGGTGAAACCCCGTATACACAAATGAACTCTTGAAAGAGTTCTAGCTACAACATATTGATACATAAAAAGTACAAATTATAATAAAAAATAACAACAATAAAATTTCTATAAAAATAAAAAATATTTACAAGTAAAATAACAATAAAACGCAATAAATAAATAAAAGTCGCATTGTAAAAAGAAAATGAATACGCATTGTAACAACTGCAGTAATATAATAGAATAGAACACAATAAAATGGGATAATATAACAAATAAATTAACAAGGTAAAAAGATAATAAGATAATAAAACATAGAGCGCAATTGTAAAACTCAATAAAATAGCAAAATTGGTTGGCTTAACTAAATAGAATCTAAATCGCACAATCAAAAATCCGGCAGGGAAGGGCAGACGATTCCCTCATTTACCACTCTCGCTTCCCAAGTCTGACGATCGAGCTCAGTAAGATACGGTATGAGTGAGGCTTTGAATGAATTAAAGAGAAGAGGATCAAAGTTTGTGAAAGGAAGATGGTTGATGAGGCGAGAAGCAGTGATAATGAAGGAGTTGTTAAGAGCCTCATTCCGAGGAGGAAGATAGAAAAGGGATGAGGGTGGGAGACGTGAGGAAGAACGAGCAGGAAATGAAGCATCACGAATAATGAAATGACTAGCACTATAGGAAGGGGAATTATGGGAGATGATGTTATATGCACAGGTAGCAATAAAAAGGGATCTTCTAAGCTCGACCGACAGCCAGCCTAACTTAAGACGGTACGGTGTCACATGTTCCCGCCATGGAATATTACCCCATACAAAGCGAACGCAAGCATTTAGTAGACGCTGTAATTTCAAATTCCTGGAAGCATCCAGATCGTGGTAAACAGCACAGGCGTATTCGAAATGCGGGAAAATTAGAGCTTCGACAAGGCTCTTTCTGTTCTGACGTGAAAGCGCTCTTTTAAAAAATCTTAAGGAGTGAAGAACTCTGTGAACTCGCTGCGACACAGATGCGATCTGACGAGACCAGTCCAGTGTGGGTGTAATTCATATGCCCAAAGATTTGACCTCAGAGTCATAGTTAAGTAAATCATTCCCTATTGAAACCTTCGGGGCAGAATCAAAGTCAATGCGCGAGATGAAAGCCTGACTTCCCAAGATCATCACTTTCGTCTTTTTAACATTTAAATTTAGACCATTTAATCTCGCCCAGTTGTCTATCGCATTAGCGTCTTCCGAAATCCTTTGTACACCCTGAGCAAGATCAGTTGGGTAGAACGAGTGATAAATCTGGGTGTCATCCGCGAAAATCATATGGTTGGAATGTTTTAACACCCGCGGGAGGTCATTAATAAAAATAGAAAATAAGAGTGGGCCGAGGACACTGCCCTGCGGCACCCCCCTAGACGTGTCAAGCCAGGCCGAACCCCCTCCCAGCTCATCCACAACTGATTGGGAACGTCCAACCAAATAATAGTAGAACCACGAGAGAACCGTGTCCGAGCAACCTAAAGTGCGTAATTTACAAAGCATCAGGTCATGTAGCACCGAGTCAAACGCTTTCGAAAAATCAAATAAAATTAAGATGGTGATCATTCGTTTGTCTATGGCTCTCCTAACATCATCCAAGACACCAATCAAAGCCGTCTGGGTACTATGCCCCCGGCGGAAGCCTGCTTGTCTCTCAATAATTAAATTATTACCATTAAGATACTCTGTGAGTTGTTCGTGAACTAATTTTTCTAAGATCTTGGAGACTTCACAGAGCTTTGCTATAGGCCTAGTATCAGACGGCGATATCACTCTGTTCGAGTTTGCTAGAGGGAAAAGGAGAGACCTAGTCCAAGGCTTTGGAAAAACTCCCGTTGAGAGAGATAAGTTGAACAGATCAGTAAGATGCGGTGCCAATTGAGCAGCTAACAGTTTCAACATTGGAACAGAGATTCCATCATACCCAGTAGCCTTAGAGGTGGCCCTTGAAATAGTAGAGATGACTTTATGCGAGGTGGTAGGGGTAAAGTGAAAGGAAATTAATGGTTAAGATGAGTGCAAAATGTCTACTGATGAAATGAGAGATTGAAATTGGGTAAGAGTGAAAGGACTGGGTGAATATGAAATAGAAGCATAGTGGATATTAAGCTGATCGGGTGAAAAAATACTTAAAGGTGATTTAAATGTTTTAGATACGAGACCCATGTTCCTGAGCTCTTTCCACATATTAGCCGAGTTAGAGGCTGAATTGATCCTATTGTTATAGTACGAAAATTTATTGGAATCTATGTCATTTCTAACCAGACCACGCAAATCTCTGTACTTCTGATAGTCTAAGCTCAGGCCCGTGGCTAAGTATCTTTTATATGCCATGTTACGAGATTTAATATTTTGCTTAATATGAGGTGTGATCCATGATTTGTTGATATTTTTGATGGTGATGAGTTTGGCGGGAGCGAGGGAGTCAAAAGTATGTAGGGTTCAGCTAACCAGGTTTGAGATTAGGATGTTGATAGTACCGGCGGTCGAAGAACAAGGCATTGACGTGTGTTGAGAGGAGGAAGGTGAACGGCCAGACGACGAGGTTGATGGGTGAGAAATTGAAGGTGAAGATGACTCGGTGGCAGTGCTTGAATGAGCCGAAAACTGATTAAAAGTAACGGAGAAAAGAGCAGCTGCCTCTGGCGGATCGATTATAGCGAGGTTCCGTGACCAAATTTTCTTTACCGCCAACAATGGTTTAGTAAAATCAAAAGTTAATACAATGAAATCATGTCCTGCTGCAAAAGGAACTGAAGACTTAGAATAAGAATATACTGGCGGAGGATTACGCGTTATAAATAAATCCAGCCAGGTATGAGATGAATGGTTGGTGAAATGCGCATGATGTGTAGGTTCCGATTTGATAAGGAAGAGGTTAAGTGAATCTATGTATGATTCCAACATGGCGGACACCCCGTCCTCACCGCACATATTAATATTAAAGTCGCCTATGATGACTACCTGGTCACAAGTATGTAAAAAATTGTTTAACGTCTCAAAAAATTGTGATAGGTAGGCCGCTGTGGGCCTCCTGTAGACAACACGAAATAGCAGCAAACTAACTTTGTTACTAACTTGAAAAATTAAAAATTCCGGGGTGTTTGAAAAGACAGGGTCAGAGTGAGCCACAAACCTAACATCAAGATTACTCTTGAAATAGGCGGCTACACCCCCATTCCTTACCCACCCGGTCCAATCTATGCAATGTGTAGCCAGGGAGGTCCATCATGCTGGAGGAGTCATACTCTGTGAGAAAAGTTTCTGAAAATGAAATGATATCGTGATTCAATGGAAGAATAAGTGATTCAATAGATGAGAAATGTGTTTTTAGCCGGTTAATATTTACATGAAAAATGGAGAATGAATTGTTAGTAGGTGATGACGTCTGACCAGATGACCTTCATTGAGGAGGAGATGAATTAATGTTTGAAAATTTAGCCAAGTCGGATTCTGAGGGAATGGGGAAAAGCTACCCTCCCTTCGCTTTCCGCAAAAATACCGTGTAGTTCTTAATCAGAGGCCTAGCAAAACCCAAGTCTATGGAATGACGCAACGCTTTACTATGTAAGACGTGCAACTCCTTGGGCCAGAGCGCACGCAAAAAAATTGATGAGCCCCTCCCGCACCAAAGAGAGAGTCCGCAAATAATCCCTTGAGAAGGCGAGCCTTTTCTAGAATAAGATCTCTAATTGATGGGGAAGAAACCCGGAAAACAAGGCCTTTGTTGACGCTTACATTATCGCTACTACTACCACTAAGATTATCGATTATATTATATCTAGAACTATTACTAAAGCCGCTTGCAGTTGTGGACGAATTTGCCGGTCCCGATTTTTTAGATCCCGTCTTGTTCCGAGCAAGCCAAGGACGCGTACTAATGACATGGGAGCTGACACGTGGGAGATCAATGGCAGAAAGAATTTTAACTACGACCTCCTCCTCAGATAAGGCAAAATTCGCAGGAACGCCTAATATCAACAACTCACAAGTATCTGAAGAGGCAGTCATAGACGACCCCGCCGACGAAGACCGATTGATCCGTGTATCGTTCAACCTGCCACGTATCTCCTCGTTTGCTGCTTCAAGCGCTCCTAGGCGGCTCGAGACACCGGAAAATCTTGTTTCCGTCGTCGCTTCTATTTGCGTAACCCGGGCGTTAAGATCGCGAATCTCGCTGGCCAGCCCCTGCACCGAGAATTCAATCCGCGAGACTGTGTGCTCGAAGTTAGCCTCTAACCGGCTCGCGAACTCGGATAGGAGAGCAGACATATTTACGGCATTAGGTTGTTGCGCGGGTAGGCTGGAGCAACTCTCCATGGGCGCGGCGCCGCGAGGTTGCTTAGCAACCTGCGCAAATGGCGGCGAAGTGGGCGAGGCGACGCGCTTGGCCGTCCCAGTGGTGAGGGTCGCAGCAAGCAGACTGACGGTCGACGCGAGCTCATTTATAGAAAGCGCTGTCCCGGGAGGTGCTGCCCTCTCACTAGTCGCGGGTAAGGCAGTGGTCTTTGCCAGCTGGCAGCAGCGCGGTTCGTTTAAGTCCGGCAGAATCGCGAAACAGTTGGCGTGAATACAATTGCCGCAACGAGAGCATACCTCCGCAAGATCCTTTTTAACAATTCTGCGGCTGCAGATAAAGCAGGTGGTACGCGTAGCCGGTAGCATCTCTCCACGGTGTTAAAATGAAGTACCCTGAGGAAGATGAGATTTGCGCTACGAGGTTGACCCTTTAACGCCGTTGAAAGCCAGTAGAGGCGCTGCTTCAACTGTGCAAAAACGTCGTTGAGGAGCCGCCAATTTGCCAGTGGATAAGACCTAACCTCTCCAGCAATCCAATTTTCATAGAGGAATTAAAAGGATTCCAGGGCGAAAAAAGTACCTGTTATTATATTGGATAACAGTCGCCACTCCAGGGAATCCCTTCCTCTAGGCTGAAATTCCTAGAAAGAGCGTGAGAAAGAAAAATAACGTTAAACTCGAAGCTCGAAACTATGAGCGTCCACTAAACTCACCAGATAGAGAGAGAGATAAGCCTTAGGCCAAACTATCTCTCCGTCGCCCAGCCTTTTCCCGCCGAGGCGAGATATTTAGATACACGGTAAGTGGTGCACCACGTTTAGACCCGCGTGTCTGTTTAATATTTCGTGTCCCGATTTACCTGGTACGGTCCAGGAGAGGAAGCGTTCCTCTTCTTCCCCTCTCGTGACAAATCCCGCCCGGGTAGACAAGTTGGTGGTTCGCGGGAACCTCTTCACAAGAGAAGGCGCGCGTGACGTAGGAATCTTATACGTCAGAGATCCATACGTCACGCGGTGTGACGTATGCCATCAGGTTAAGCAGCCGATCATACCCGGATCGGTTGCTCGTAACTCTGCAGTTAAATAGATTTTAACTAATTCTTTTCGCGCTGACCTCGGGGGTAGTCATCGGTACGACTACCCGTAAATTGTTAACGTTAATTTATTCTTAATTTATTATTATTTAATTGGTAATTTAATAAAATGACTCGGCGAGACAATCTTTCTCGCCGATTAACGAATAATATCGATTGTTGATAGTGTTTTACCGGTTACCGTCCTATCCTACGAATACCGCCCTCTCCGGTGTTTATCCTAGCTGGCAATTTTGGGCATAGGGCCCAACACGCGGTATCTAAGTCAAACGAGGTGTTTGATGTTGTTAACGGCATTGCACGGGAATCAAAGTGATTCCCGGCCGCATCGTGGGATTGCACACTTAAGGTTGGTAAGTTGGGACAAATTGGGCCTAACCGGGGGCCTTACATTTCCCCAGTACCCACCCCGTTACAATATATACAATGGGTTAAAAATTAAGTACATTAATTTTTGCATTTTTACTATAATTCTATTATAAACAGTAATGGCAAAAGAAAATTCAAATTTTAACAGTGGCAATATAAAATACGAATTACATTTGAAAAGTTTTTCAAAAATTATTAATTTACGAGCATTCAATTTAATTATTTTTTAAATTAAAATTTCAAAATTGTATGGATATATAAGTGAGTAGATAATGTATATTTAAATAATATGATAAATGAATTTATTGATCTCCACAAGCCAAAGAAATATTCCTCACAACTCAAGTAAGGCGGACTGTATTAATACCAGCCACTATAGAAACCTCACAGGATGAGTGTCTGAAAGAAGACTAAGACAAGCTAAATCAAAAAAAATATATAAAATTTAATTGATTGTAATATAAAATTAATAAACTTTTAAAAAGACGGAAAAAAAATATAAGAAAAGAAAAGAAAATTTATTGTATTTCGCCCTGAGTATGCCTGGTGAGGTTTCTATAGTGGCTGGTATTAATAAAGTCCGCCTTACTTGAGTTGTGAGGAATATTTCTTTGGCTTGTGGAGATCAATAAATTCATTTATCATATAACTTATAATATAAACAAGCAATAACTTCACGAATTTTCAAAATATATTTAAATAAAACAATATTTTAAATAAACAAGTATGTATCTCTTTATTTTTCTTTTGACTTTCTAAAATATCTTATAAACTAATTAAGTTTACAATCTTTAATTTATCCTCTTCGTCTTCTTCAGACTCTAATACTGGATTTCTATCTAAGCAATCTGCTTCTAAATTACCTTTACCTGTACGGTATATTATTTCGAAATCAAACTGTGATAAATAATAGGTAAGATCGCCTAGCTCTTCATCTGTTCTCGCTTTTATATTCATTTTTTCTAATGGTTTATGATCTGAAAATACTTTAAAATGTTTGCCTATAAGCCAGTGTTGCCAATACTTTACTGTTTCTTTTATTGCTATACATTCTAAGTAAATTGCTTTTTTTTTTTTTGTGATTCATTCAGTTTTTTTGAGAAGTATGCTACTGGTTTTTCAGTTATTGGATTCTCGTTTAATTGTGGTTGTTTTAATATTGCACCTATACCTTTTAAACTTGCATCTGTGTATATGTGTATTGGTAAGTCTGGATCAAATATAGTTAATACTGTTTGAGTGCAAAGGAAATTTTTCATGTATTCGAAGGCTTCTTGACATTCTTTTGACCAAACAAATTTTTGATTTTTTCTTAATAGGTTATGCAGCGGTTCTAAAATTAGAGAAGTTTTTGGTACATATTCGTTATAAAAGTTGATTTTTCCTAGAAATTGTCGAACATTTTTCTTATTTTCTGGGACCGGAAAGTTTCTTATGGAAATTAAATTATCTTTTATCGGAGAAATTGAGTTATTGCACAGAGTCCAGTGCAAATGTGCACTTTGACCGTTTCAATCGGAATCCTTCCTTCATAATTGCATCTAATAGTTTTGATAGATGGTTTACATGTTCTTTGAAAGATTTTGAAAATATTAATATGTCATCTATGTAATTGACTGTAAAATTTGATAAATTATTTTTTCTTATTATACTGCTTAAAATTCTATGGAAGATAGCTCGTGATGTTTTTAAACCAACTGGTGAACAGATCCATTGAAAATGACCTTGGGTCACAAAGCGTGTTTTTCTTCTGTCTTCAATTCATAAAGGAATAGACCAAAATGCTGAATTTATATCTAGTTTTGAAGAAAAAATTGCGATTTCTTGTCTTTATTACTAGGTCTTCAATCAGTGGAAACGGTTGCGATTGAGGAATTATGATTTTATTTAAATCTCTAAAATCTATGCATAATCTAGATTTTTTATTTTCATCTCTATTATAAGCTAACATTACTGGAGCAGCAAATGGGCTGTATGATTCTTCTATTAGGTTTCTTTTAAGTAATTGTAAAATTTGTTCTTGTATTTCTTTTTTATCTTCGATTGTACATTTATATGGTCTTTTACTACAGTATTTATCAATTGTCAGATCTATTCTAGCTTCGTAATCTTTTACAGTACCTATATCATATTTATCTTTTGCAAATATATTTTTATATTTGTCTATTAGATTCTTTATTATTTTTTCTTCATCACATTTTAAGTGGTTTGTTGAAGCGTTGAAGGTGCTTATTTCGATGTGTTCATTAAAATTGATTTGATACTCATTTATTGCATCATTAGATTCGGAATCTTTTTGTTCTATCTCTAATTTTTCATTTTGTATCAGTCTAAATTTCTTTATACAATCTAATCCTATTAGAAAGTCATGTTTGAAATTTTTATTGTTAGTTATGAACACATTCATGTGATCCTCTATATTTAGAATCTTTATTTTTATTTTTATTTATCAATCTGTTTTATACACACCATTAATTGTTCTCAAATTTGTTTTTTCTTTTTTTATATCATTATTTGTAGATTTTAAATTTAGTAATTTTGAATTTATTAATGTAACATTTGATCCTGGATCATCGATAGCAGATACTTTTAAAATATCATTCAATTTTATTGGGAGTTCAATCAATGGTGGTATTATTCGTTTTATGGATTTTCATCACTTAGTTCTACGTCTAAGGTTAAATTATTTACTTGTTTGACTTTATTAATTTTATTTTCTTGATCTTTAAACCAGCATTCAGCTTCAGAATGAAAGCGTGTTCCTTTTTCGTTTTCTTTACATATTTTGCAATGTGTTTTTTCACTTTTCTCTTTTGTGTTTGGTTTATTATTTTTCATATCTAAATTTTTTTTTTGTACATTTAATGTTCTAATTTACTTATTTCATTATGTAGGTCTTCAGTTTTTGTTAATTTTTCTCTATCAATTTTATCAATTATATAATTTGGCAGACCTATAGCAATCAAATCTATCAACGTTTCATTGTCAATAGTTATATATGCTTTTTCTTACTAGCAATAAAATTTTGTCTTTTTTTATAGAGTATTCCAACAATGAACCTGTCTGATATTTAAATGCTAATGCATATTTTATTTGAGACCATTCTTTACTGGCAAATGTATGAGCCCTCTCCGGCGTATATCCTAGTTGGCAATTTTGGGCATAGGGCCCAACGCACGGTATTAAAGTCAAACGAGGTGTTTGGCGTTGGTAACGGCATTGCGCGGGAATCAAAGTGATTCCCGGCCGCATCATGGGACTGTACACTTAGGTTGGTAAGTTGGGACAGATGGGGCCTAACCGGGGGCCTTACATTCCCCAGTACCTACCCCGTTACAAAATATATATATTTTTAAGTAAATACCTCATTTATAATAAATTATTCATTTGTATTTAAAAATTTATATGTCAATAATGCTATAACTCAACCATATCATCATCTTTCACTGTTTGACACTGTCCATTTGACTCTTTAACTCACCGTTAATTCGAATTTAAAAGGTATATTTAATATAGTGTATGTCTTGTTTGTAATTTATGTATTTATTTTTTGAAAATGTTTTAAAATAATTGTTATGTTTGAATAAAGGCACCTGAAGATGTTGGCAGGTGAAGCCAACGAAACGTTGTGCAAAAAATAAAGGAAAGAATTGTATTTTTTTCCTTTCTTTTTCCTCGCCTCCATCAGATCGACATATTATTCATATACATAAGTATATACAATGTTGAAAATATAATACACTTATATACTTTATACAGTTATTTTTATTTTATTGATTAAAAAAAATTGTTTATAACTGAATACTAGGTTAATTAATTACATATTATATTATACTTTACATTGTTATTCAATTAAATTTAAAAATTATAAAGTTAAAAAAATATAAAAAATAAATATATATTCAGTGTAATTTCGACCGAGGGAGCGCTAGCGAGGAATTGTTGGTGGAGTTATGGTTTATATATGTGTTAAATTTAAAAGTAAATTACTTTCCACGTCAAATCCGGTTTTTAACAACAAATCAGAGTTCATAATAGCACAGGTCTCTAACAGCTCTGATCGCATTTCGCTCGCAATTGTATATCGTCGCCCTAGGGCTGTTTATTCAGAGGAATTTTTTGAAACTTTACACGGTTACTTACCGAATTATACAAATATAGTAATCACAGGTGACTTTAACATCAACATGTCTATAGAATCTAATGACTTCAAATACCTCAGAGATGCAATGTAATGTATCTCGCTGTACTTGGTTCCATCCGATAATACTCACCATGCCATCAACTGTTTCGGTCTCCCCTCCAACACCTGGCTGGATCTTTTTATGGTTAATAATTTGGATTGCATCGCGAAGCACCCTTCATAGCAGGCCATGGCCACATCTAAATCTACACAGCAAAGGAACCGGTGTTGAGATTTTAAATCACGTAATTTAAACAACTTTTTCTCTAGGAATACGCTTGAGATCCTCGACATTGTAAGTCCAATACGCACGCATACGATTCATATTAATAGAAATCCCTGGCTTACTTCGGCGATTAGGAATAAAATGAAAGAGAGAGATAGGTTGTATAGACAGGCAAAGCGTTCTGGTCGAAATCCATACGTAATTTGCTTGACTTAGTCAAAACTCAATTATTCTAAGAAAATAAGACAATCTGACACTGTTAGATCCAAATGGATGACCACAAGGTAGTTAAGAATTAATTTCTCAATTCGTCCCTTTCCATTCTCGCATTATACTGCAAACAAAATGAATTATCGTTTTGCATCGGTCTCGGAAATTCACAAACCACTCTCGCTTTTTTAACTTCTCCCCTATCAACTGTGCTCAGGTTCAGGCTGCCTTAAAGTCCAGCTCATCTAAAGCAATGGGACCTGACTCATTATCAACTGACAGGCTCAGAATCCTCTCACTGCAAATATATGTTGCATTAATGGATATTTTTAATCGTTCCTTTAACCAAAATACCTTTTCATCTTCTTTGAGTAGAGCCTTTCTACGTCTACTTCCTAAATCAACAATAATTTCATCTCTATCTGATATACGACCCTTAGCTTTACTTTGCAAAGCCTCAAAGGTCCTTGAAAGAATTGCTCATCAACAACTTAGCAGTTACATGGAACAGTATCAATTCCTTGAAGTGAGGCAAGCTGGATTTCGTAAACATCATATTACTCAAACGGCCCTAGTGGGTGTTGTCGACGATATTAGATTTCCCATTAAGATGCGGAAGGTTACAATAGCGGTTTTTTTTACTTCTCCAAGGCATTTGACACAGTGCCACACTACAAACTTTTACTAAAATTAAGAGCTCTAGGAGTCTCTAAGAATACACATACCTAGCTTTTCGTTCACAAGCGGCAATAGATGATCAAGGACATGTGTCTGACTGGATTCGGGTTGAGGATGGTGTAGCACAAGATAGTGTACTGAGACCACTTCTCTTCTCACTGATCATAAACGACCTTCCCAATGTGTTAAAATGGTCCTCCCATATGATCTATGCTGACGATACACAAATTTATTATTCTTTCTACCCTAATGATATAGTAAATGGTCTAAACAATATTAGTCTTGATACACTGCCTGTGGCGAATTGTGCACAATCAAATGGTCTCTCATTGAATCTCAATAAGACAAAAGTTATGCTTTTTGACAATGTTATAAGCTTAGAACATACTAGGTGACAAAAATTTTGGTCTCTTAAAGAATTTAGAATCATCTAAAAATCGAAATATAAGAAAAAATATCAGAATCTGTTTCTCAAGTTGCAAAACCTCAGTTGCAACAGTTGAAACATGTGCAATCGAGTTTGTCACATAAACCTATATGTTCATAAGGCAAGAAGAAATGGTGAGTAAAAAATTGTGAAATTACAGTAAAAAATGGAATCCATTAGTGAAAATAATTGAAAGCTTGGCGAGGAAAATGCAAATCTTACATGTAGGAGCTCTAGGAAGAGACTTAATAAAATGTATAAAACAATGAAAGTGGAGAATAAAAAATTTAGGAAAGAAAATGATGTGTAAATATTTTTATATGTAAGTTTAAAGAAAATTAACTTTTATCATTCTTTGAAGGACATTTTATATTAATGAATTAATATTAATAATTTCAGTTGTTTATTTGCAGTCTCTTATTTTTGTTATTGCTGATAAAAAATACTTTAAAAACAAATTTTTTATTTCAATAGAATTTGCTGGCACAAACAAGCAATGAAAATACTTGAAGAGGCGTATGAAATTCAATTCAAAGAACTAAAATACACTCTCTAATATCTAACTTTACACTCTAATTCATTTGCACTATTTTTTTTGTTATTTCAAAGAATCGATGTTTGAAAGCAGTTATGGCATATTTCCGAGTGTTTATGATAGAGCTTCAGATCTTCATGCTTATTGTAAATATATTGAAAATTTGAGTCATAAGAGTTCTTTCGGGAAAGATTATAAAGTTACCAGGATTTAAGATTTTTGACTACTTTACAACACCCCTTGGATGTTCGAGACTAAGAAAATTCCTCAGAAGAAGCTCATTGGCAAGCAAGTTAATTGAAATTGTAGTGGACTATATACAATCAGCAAGTGATAATTATCCCGGAAAAACTTGAAAAGTGTAAGTTTAATTTTGTTCAGTAAAAAAATGCAGAACAGTAAATTCGATTAAATACTAAATATTTTGATCAATTCAAAAATTCAGTAAGATTAATTTATTCATTACTTGCATCTTCTGATTCTGCAATAAATATGCGTGTAATCGTTGTCTGTATCAACAATAAGTATGTTTCGTTGAATATTATAAAATTAATTTAAAAAAATATTTAAATAATATATTTGCTCATTATGGATAACGTGATTGTAACAAAATAATTTTAACATAATTTGTTAAAACGACAACCAACGGTCGTATTATTGCAATAAAGTCGTAGCTGCTGAGAGCAAAACAGAAAAGTCAAAAAACAGTCTTCATGCCAAGAAAGTCGCCTATTATGAAACGTTTTTTGGGTACTTTTTTTTAACCGGAAATATAAATACTTAAATGATGCGAAATAAAATATTAATGTAGCTTATTAGAAGCGCTATTCCGCCCTCAATTTATAACATTATTTTTATTTGTGGTAAATATTATATTTAATGATTAATTAATTAAAAAGTACATAACCGACGCGGTGGCGGAGTGGCGGAGACGTACCTCGGCCGGTCACGGAAGTTAAGCAGTATTGAGCGCGGTACCCAAGTGGATGGGTGACGTTCTCGGTCGCTCGGCTTTCGTGGCGGGTTAGGTGTTTTTTCACACTTCACAGCGTGAGCGGGAGGTGTGAAACATTCGGTTTCGGTGTCAAGGCCTACGCAATGTGACTTTGACACCCAAAAAGAATGTTTCGAATACACCGGCCATCTCGGGTGAGGTTTTCCCTGCTTCACAGGTTTCCCTCATCCACGGGCATAACCCCGGGCGAATGCGAGATGGTGGGGTTTTTAAGAGAGGGATAAAAGCACCCACACATAGGTGGTAGGTGGACACCGTTAAAGTCCCTCAGGGGATAAACGGTAGGAAGTGCCAGGAAAAAAGAGGGTACAAAATCAAGAATAAAAAAAAGAATAAAATTAAAAAGTACATATTCTTCTGGAGCCTATTATGGATCACCATTTTCTGCCTGGGACCTATATTATGACACAGTGTCTCCTATTATGAAACGCATCAAGATGGGCTTATTTTTTTTTTAATTTACTGATATTTTAAATAATAACATTGTTGAAGTGCCATTTTTTAAAATTTTACATTCCAAGTTATGAAAACATTTACTTAAATATGAAAAAAGAGAATTTTTACGTTGAAATAATACAAGAAAAATGTTCATTTTTATTATTGAACTAGAATAATAAAATTTTTATTAAACTTTTTACATTGCATTATAAACTTTATATAAAATTTGCATAGCTTAATGAAATATGACTTAAAACAATGCATTAAAATTATTTTAATACTGTGTGAACCTATCGATTAGGAAATACTAAGTACACGTTACGCTGCTTGTTTGATTCTCTTTTGCAGCAATTTCATTTCTTCTTCTAATCGTTTTTTTTTCCTATGCCAACTTATTTTTTTGCTTTTGTAACTGTTTTTTCTTCACCAACTTCTCCTCTTTTGCTTTTTGCTGTTGTTCTTTTTCTAACTGAATTTTAAGCCATTCTTCAGAGGTCCCTACAACAGGTAATATTTTTTTACCTTTTGCTGCTAATTTGGTTTTTTATTTGCAGGTAAGTATTCAATAGGCAGAGTAAACGACTCACGAATAGCCTGTTTTTGTTGAATATTGTTGTTTGTAAATTAAAAATTAGGTAAATATCTTTTTAGATTTTATTTAATAATGTCATATTCATTACAAAATTACCTTCAATTTCTTTGTTTTCTTGGACCAATTTCAAGTCATTTTGTACACTACTACATTGATTATCAATCTTATTTGTATAAGTAGGTGATCAATAAAAATGATTTTTTTTGTTATTGTTTTTTTAATTAAGATGTTTTTTAATTGTATATTATAAAAATAATCTTCAGTTTTATTTGTGTATTTTTTATTTGGTCGATCGAACCCTAATTTTTTGTAAAATAATATTAATGTAACCGTGTTTCATAATGGGTTCACATTTATGTAATGTTTCATAATAGGCGACTTTACCTTACCTTTGCATCGAATTCACGTCGTTTAAAAAGATCCATCCACCACTAAATTCTATTTGCAGTTGATCAAAGAGGCCCGCGAAATGCAAGCAAAAGTCAAGTTTGCGACGAGTGTCTCTCGTCTAAACCTTTTATTTTCCAAGGAATACTGCTTTATTATTTTCTTGCTTGCAGATGTTAAGTGCCCCGTGCTGCTTGTAATACACCCGGCTTCGGAGACTTGGAAGCTGAATCTTGCGTTGAGGACACTGTTACTTTCAGGTGAAAATTCTGCTTTGAAACGGACGTTGACATTTAAAAACATTAATCCAAAACAAATTGTTTCATTGACTTGCTGTTTTTTATAATATTAATCTCTTTGCTGCTCTTGTCAAGGAGAGAAATTCGCATTTGAAGATTCCGAACGCTGCTGAGGAACGTTCCGAAGCTAAGAAATTGAACGTAAGTATCATATTTTAGAAAATAAGTAGATGCAATCTGCTTGATTTTGTTTGTTCTTTTAATATAATAACATTTTAATATAAATACTTATAGTTTTAACATAATGTATCAACTTATTCGTGGCATTTGTAATATGTAATTTTGGTGATGTACTAAATTTCACAATAATATTCATTTAATATTTAAATATCTATTAAATTTTAAATTTATAAAAAAATACATTTTTTATTTGTCAGATCGCATTAAAAATTGAACTTGAATCTGCAAAAAAAGGACGTAAAGAAGAACGTCTGATGAGCTCACGATTGACTACCAAGTACTCGTTTCCGAATTAGATGATGACCAACTTCATAGTCAAATAATAAAAAATGGGAAAGTAACATAAACGTGTCATTACCGTCAAAATACTACAGCACGTTACCGTTCTTTCGTTTCACGTTCCGATTTTCGAGTATGCCAATAATACACTACCGGCGAGAAAACTACAAGTTTTGCGTGCATTTATAGAGTAAGTACTGTCCTTTTTACTATGAGCGGTACGATAGTAATTGTATGATTGGCCTTTTATTTTATACGTCTAAAATTTAGAGAAATTAATATTGATGTTGTTTCGATGAACGACTAATAATTTGGAAAATACGACCGTGGACTGAAGTTATCGGAGCCTAAAACATACCCGGTTAAAAATATATTGATATTAAATACACGTAAAAAATATATCTGTAAAATATACCCACTATGTACTTATATTATTTGGTACATAATTTACCTATATTTTTTACCTGTTTTTTACCATTATCTTTACCTATAATTTTACCTATATTTTCCAAATTTATGCTCAAATTTATATTCCATTTGTCTCGTTACCTATACTCGAGATTTTGTAACCTAAAAATTCGAGGTTATTTTTGCCGAAAAAGCATTTTGCAATAGAGCACGTAAGACCGTATACTCGTAAGCGTTCGAATACGAGACTGAGATGCGTTAAATGTTCGTTCCACGTTTTGGAATAAATAACGAAGTCATCTAAGTAAGATTTTACGAATTGGTCGATATATCCACATAAAACTTCTTGCACGATAAAATCATTAAAACAACCGGGAGCGTTTTTTAGACCGAACGACATAACTCGCCATTGGTATAATCCACCGTCCGGTGAAGCAAACGCCGTATAAGGTTTGGAGTGCTCAGTAAGGCGGACCTGCCAGTATCCGTTTTTAAGGTCGAGAGTCGAGAATATTTTCGCGTTACCGATATCTTTTACGACTACGGACATGATCGGAAGACTTTGCGTACGACTTTTTGTGCGCGCGTTAAGTTGCCTATAGTCCACGCAAAAACGATACTGGCCATTTTTCTTCGCTGACATTACTATAGGTGAGCAATACGAGGACGATGAGGCTTCGATTAAGCCATCTGCAAGCATTTCGCGTATTTGTTGTCTAATAGCGAGCTTTTTCTCAGCGGAATATCGATACGGCGCGATCCTAAACGGCTTTTCGTCAGTTACTTCTATATTAAAATTCACGTAGGGAGTTTGCTTCAAAGGACCGGTCGCATACAATACGTCGACGTATTCTTTGATTAAGGCTTCAAATTTTATCGCGTGTAGCGTAGGAAAGTCTTGTTGTACTTCATCGAAGAAACCCGGTGGAGGCTCGATGTGCTCCTTGTTCTTATTATTTTTACGAGTTAAGTAAATGCGTCGACGGGTTTTATCACCAATATAAAGACATTCATGACCGAAATCTAGTACGACTTTTTGCGATATTAACCACGGTTTTCCTAGAGTGACTTCGAAACCGAGATCGTCACTAATGAGAAACCGCACATTCTCTGTTTGTCCGTCTAATACCATCGGTAATTCACAAGCGGAGGTTACTCTCACGGTTTTACTTTTAAACGCTGTATTGACGACTATATCGATTTTTTCACGAGATATATCAGGTGTGACAAACTGTTCGCGTATAAAATTTTCCGTAGCAGCTCCGTCACCTAATGCATTTGTTTCGATTCCATTTATAGTGACGTGTAAATAGTCCATTCGAGCGTAAGGAGTTTGTGATGATGCCATTACTGCGCGGCTGGCATCGGGGCAGTCGGCGCCGCGTCTACCGTTACCCCGGAGAAGTTTCCCTGGCGATTTCGATTAACCGGGCAGTCCCGATGCCAATGTCGCTCTGGACAGAAACGACATTGTGGCAATGGTTTTGTTGCATTATTTTGCGCATTGGTTTGTTCCGCATCCCTAATAATATTCACGCTTTGCGGCGTCTGCCTCTGTTTCGGTACGAAAGCAACGGACTTTTGCCGCGACTTTCTCTTCTTGCTCGTCTTGTTCAATTTGTATGGCACGCGATATTAAATCCTCAACCGGATCGAAATTAGACGATCGTAAGAACTTTATGAGGGAACCTCGTAATGCTTCTAATAAAACCGCGATAATTTGCTCTTCTGTCGCGTTCGGAAGTAATCGCCGGGCGAGAAGGTGTCTCTGTTCTAAAAACAAACCCGTATTTTCTTTTTCCGTTTGTGGTTGCCCGTATAATTTTGCAGATAGCTTCATAAGTACGGTTTGCGAAGCATATCGATTTCTTAATAACTCACAGAATTTAATCCATGTTATATTTAAATTTTTATACGCGGCAAACCAGCGTGCGGCGTCGTCTTTAAGAGGGCTAGTCGTACTCGCGCATGTATTTCCGTACGATTTGTTTCGAACGAATCTACGCACCCTTGCAACTTGAACTAGCGCGCGAAGGAGGTGTCGCCAATCCTCTAGATTGGGCTGTGGCGCTGGAGGTGGAATTTGTTGGTTAGGCAGATTAACATTTCTCGGAGGCGGAATTACGTTTTCTGCATTTATCAGATTCGCGTGTTGATTATTCACGTTTCGATCTTCCGCGTTTACGTTTTGCGCGTTTACGTTCGGTACGTTTTCCATTGCATTGTTTCTAACTTGTACGCGGTGCTCGTTACGCTGTTGCACTCTTACCGTTGCTATCCGTGTATTTGACGGACCTGAACGTGAAGCAGTAGATCGAATCGGTTGTATACGTCGCACTCCAGGTACTACTCGAAGGCCCCTGCTCAGGGTTAGTCCTTGACTTCGTGTAACGGGTCGCGTACGATTAATATTCTGCTGGGCGCCACTGACTGTTTTACGACTGCCAGAAGTCGAGCTCTGCGATATGCCGGTAGAAGCCGTTGTTTTTCGCATAACCTTCTCAGGTGATCGTGGATCGAGTTAATCTTAGCCCAACTTCGCGTCTCTCGAGCGCGAAAACACGAAGGGCAACGTACGTTGGTGCGCCAATTGAAGTGATCGTAGCGATTCACCTGCAAGAGTGGGGAGACGGGAAAATTAAATAAATAAAACACTTGAATTAATAAAAAGAAGGAAAAAAAAATAATAGCGCGCGTCTCGGCAACGATATTTCTTGTTCGGTTTGAAAATCGCGTATGTGCGAGAGTAAAAAAAAGTGCACGTGCTTTGGTTCCAAAGGTGAATGACTCGAGCTCAATACGGACTCCCGGAGGTCCGTACCCGTCAGCACGCGGCGATCGAACGTTCGCCCAAGAGCTGGGGAAATCGTGAGGTTCTGTCTGCCAAAGCGAGGAGTCGCTCTCGGCAAGAACTAGTGAGTCGATCCGGAGCGATAAGTCGCGGACGCGACTTGAGGATAGGGATGGGAGAGATGTGCAGGGGGCGCGCGGAGCGATCGGGCGACCGTCTCGCACGGGAGACACGACGAAAAAGACCCGCACAAAACGGTGGCGCAGCCTTTTATGCCTTTTGCTTGAGCGGGAGCGCACCAATGAGGTTGGCTCGCGCGCAATAGGAGAGGGAAGGCCCACTCGCGTTGGCTCGCGGTCGCGATTACAAATAATTACTCTAACTTAGCGGAGAAAAAGAAGTAAAATGTTATAATATTAGAGTCGCGCACGTCAAAATGTAATATATTAACGGGATGAAACCACTTAGTTTATTAATGACTTATATAGTTATGGTAAATTGCAGGAATTACTCCTGTAGAATACATGAATTCTAAATCCTTTTTTTATCCTTATCCAACTGTATTTTTTCATCATATAGTTGGCTTAAAGAATACTGCTTGCCTAAAGTCTTCTTTGTTGGAATGAGTACAGTATTTGCCTTCTCATCATAGTCATATTTTATAAAAACATGAGTTTCCTTAGGCAGTACTGAAGTTTCTCTTAAATGCATTATTTTTATAGACTTCCAGTTTTGGTCATTAGCCAATGGGCGAAAATCCAATATCTGAGTCTGCGTAACCTGATTGACATTATAATATGGCTCTCTTTTCTTGGCATTACGCATGATTTCACACCATTCTATCTGGCTAAAAACTTTTCTATTTCTACAAGAATTCTCGATTGTGGCATGCATAGAGTCTCCCTCATTATATGTATGCCTTCTCTCCAAGTATCTACAGATATAGAAGTTATGAAAAAATTATATATTTGAAAATGCTTGTAAATAATTGATATTTTAATAAAAAAAATTCTATTATTACAATATAGTACACATTAACACTGAAACACAAAAAAACGAAATTTAAAATATTTTTTTTTTAATTTACAGATCTCATACCAAACAACAGGGAGGGATGGTGGAGTACAACAGCATTAAATCCAATATAATTCAGTTTTTATTTACAGTTAAAAGAATTGTATAATAGAAAATTATTAAATAGACTTATTTCAGTGCACTTAATGTTCTAATGAAAGAATATAATCTACTCAAATTAGTTTCTTGACTATAATAAAAATATTATTATAGGTTTGCATAAGGGGTTCAAGCAGGACTCCAGGAATTACAACAGAGGTGAAAACAATGACATGGATAGGAACAGCAATGGAGTTATTAGTTATAAGACAAATTTATTAGTTTATGATACAAATTTAGTAGCAGAACAGCATATGATAATATAGAAATTGAACAAGAAATATAATATTAAAGTTTACCTGTGTCTAATTTTAATTTGTAGCATGTCAGCAGCCCTGATGTACATGGAAAAAAGCATTTGTTGCGATTCTGTACTCCGCAGTTGTCGCTATAAAATCGCAAATCCTTCGTTCCAGTGGCAGACATTTTTTTACCACCTATACCCCAGCCTGCAAATATGCCGTATTTGCTATAAAAAAATACTACGAGGCGGCATTTTTGATAAAATCAAATAAACAGCTGCTTATCTCGTTGGCTTCCATGCCACCGACCGACTCATTCCACACATAGCATGAACCTTGGTGCGTGTCCAATTCATAGATGGTGAAATTGTAAATGTTGAGTTTTCGTTTGTAATAACTCATTGAAACATTTGTTCTGGGGGTGGTTAAAGTTTGGTCAGCGTAAATTGTCTCATTTTCTCGAGCTTCTTCCTTATCTTGAACCATTAACTCACGAACTCGGCGCTTGTTCTGTAAATGTACATCGTGTTCATTGGTACAGTGTACCGTATCAGCTTCCGACATTTGACTATAGGCCGTACACTGATCGCAGAGATCTTTTTTCGGTTTATGAAATTCTATATTGTATTCTTTATTAAACGTTTCTCTGTAGTAATGTTTAGAGGCGGCTTCTTTTTTTCTATCATTGCAGCTCTGCACTTTTCGTACATTACTTTCAATGATAGATCTTTGCTCAGATAGCGCTTATTGGTACTTTGCCGACAGTAATGAGAATCGATAGTTGGAGACGATTCAATCTGTGCTTTTCCTCTACGTCTAACTGGCGACGGTATCCTACATGGGCGATTTTTGTATTTACCTCGCTGATCACATTCGATAACTCCTTTTTTAGAATTCATAATTTTTTTATCAATAGTTTTGATCCATGATTTGCAGATTTCTGAAAAAATTTATAATTACATCATTTATAAAGATTAAGAAAACATAATAGTTACTAGAAAAGGTATATAAATTATATAATTTAAGAAATTTACCTAATGTATCCATAAACATAGCTTTGCACACTTTTATATCTGTGCAGGAAATCAGCAATGAGTACGTGTTCGAAATACTTCTTCTGCTGTTCAAATTATTGGTGAGCTGTTATGAGAAAATACATCGAGCAACGTAGTCCCATTGACGATTGTGATCAGCGATATTCCTGAACTCAGCAAAAATTGTCTGTCGCCGTTTCAGTGTAATCTTTTTTTGGCAGGAAAACCTGCAGTTAACACAGCCAAAACCCATTTTTCTTTTGAAAATTGGTGCTCCAGTTTTGGAGACTCCTGCATCACCAGATAATCGTGCCTCGCTTTGGCCTTCTTGGATTTCCACTCTTTTTTATTTCGATGCATTTTCTTGATAATGATTTCCCAGGAATCGTTGGAATTTTTTTCGGAAATTCTATTCTTTCAGACACCATATACGATTCTTGGCTATCATTGGAGGTCTCATTGTGGAGAACATCTGTATCAAATGCAATAGACTTATGCTCAATGTCGACTTCATCTTCATTCGGCTCAAGCTTAAATGAATTCTCATCATCATTTGAGTCATTCAGGCATTCGTTTTGATTTTGCAGGCCAAAACAACCAGTTTCAGCTGCAACAAATCAAATTTAAAAATATATTTTTTTAATTTTTTTAATAATTTATTTATTAAGGAAGTATTACACTTAAAATTAATAAAATTCAATTTGTTTATAAAAAATATAACTTAAATAACAAAAAATTAATTGTAACAATTTTATCGAAAATTTATTTTAATAATTTTTAATGTAGTACCCCATTAAATAACTTTATTAAAGTAAAATTTTTTTAAAGTTCTTTGAAAAAATATTTATCTTTATCGATTAACTTTACCTGAAAATCCTACTTCCTTATGCATAAAGCTGTCAATTTGTCCATCAAAATAAATCGACACTGCTTCAGGGCTCTTCCTTACGCCTAACTCATTTACTTGGAATTCATTTTGATTAAAATTAAAATATGTTGTCCCTGTTGAAAAAAATATGTGATATATTTACGTGAATAATGCACGAAAAATATTATGTGTAATTCGGTTCCAAATATGCACATAAAAAATACACATGAAAAATATACATGAAACATGTACTTGAAAAATATACGTGAAATAATTACGTGGAAAATACACAAAAATAACTACGTGTAATGAACGTAAATCTGCTTACCTGAGTACTAATACCCTGTAAAAGTAACCACTCATTCATGTGGAAATCTCCAAATCACCAATATCAGAAATTAAAAGAATATTAGGCGTAGCTATACAGTACATAGTAACATTTATCAATACTAATTATTTGTGCTTTCTTCGTTTCACTGACAAGTTTTTTTCATAAAATTCTTATAGAACCCTAATTCCTTTAGTCTAACACTTTTTTCCCTACTCTTTTACATCCTTTACAAATAGTTCATAAAATAAAACCTATATTTCATTTATTTAAACACCTTAAAACCTTTGACAAGGTAATATTTAACCTTTACCAGCCAAAATCATTTTCCTTTCACTTCTATTATTTGTTGTAACTTTAGTGTAAATCAAGACTCCATCTTAGTTTAAATGTTGATGAAAAGATAAAAGTATAGAGATTCTACTGACCCAAGATGAGGCATATAGGTCTGATCGTACAGGCCAAACTCAAAACTTATATATTAGGCTCTTGACAGCTAATACCATAGTTGCAAATTAGGTAATTGTTCAAATGGCAACAAATTCTAATTAGTACAAACTTTTTTCTTTTGAATATGTAATACAAGAAATCAACCCATTTTGAGATATTTAAGTTCAAAGTTGGACATAAAAGGAAAAAAGGAAAAAAAACGTAATTTTTTCAGCTACTATAACTTTAGTGCATATTCATTGATTGATCTGAAATTTTTTTTTACATATTCTGGAACATATTCCCAGACTATATCTAACTTTTTCAACAGTTTAAAATGTTGACCTGCTTACTTGACGTGAAATCACCCGTCTATATATATATATTAATTATATTTATTCATTTATAATTTAGTGAAATTAGCTTCAATTTTTGTCTAGGATTCGTCTTCTACTAAATGAACTGTGGTGCAGGGTTGCCAGATGGCGATTTTTTCTCTTCGTTGCTCTTGTATAATAAACATCAAAATACGTTAGAGAGAAAAGAACAGAAAATCGCCAGCTAGTTACTCTGCTGTGGTGCACAGATGATGCTAATTCACAAAGTCGAATTTGTGATTGGAATAGCAGTGATGCAAGTAGTTCTTCTGATGAAGGTGTACATTTTAAAAAATTGAAAGAGGTTATCCGCAGCGATGATTATATTAACATAAGAATTTCGTTTCAAAAATCTGATTTATTACATGCTGCTCTGAAATATAGTGATACCTATGAATTAAGTCAGTCAGGAACAGCTGATCTTTTTTAATTGATCAATTGTATCTTGCAATAGAAAATATTAGCAGAATCGCGTTATTTATTTGATTAATTGTTTACGTCAAAAGAAGCAATAGAATATCATGGTGTATGTTCAAATTGTAAAACATATATACGACCATATACCCACACGGATCGAAGTCTCGTCTGTGACGTTTGTGATGAAGTTACTTTATTGAAAAGTCCTTTATATCCTGATTTTTTTACAATTATAAATATTGAAAATGATGTAATTTATTTACTTCAGCAAAATATAAAGCATTTAAAAGAGGTATTTCAAGATAGGATAAGAGATATAAATATATTTGGTGATTTTACTGAGGGTTTGTTATATAAACAATTTTTAAGGTCATTACCTTAGGATGAAAGGATAAATTTTGTAACAGCCACATGCAACTAGTATTTACATCCTGGCGAATACATTGAAACAATGCGAGGAGGTTGTGTAAAATATACCTTACAAAATAATTTACCGAGAAAAAGAACACAAAATGAAACCTTACAACATATGGAACAAAGCTTAACCTGTCGACTTCCCGTTGATGGAGTGAAAAGTCCTTCACGTTTCATACTTCTCAACAATTTTAATACAATTGACGGATTTGTACCCGATGACATGCATTGCGTTTCTCTTAGCGTGGCCAAACAATTCTTATCATATTGGATTTAAAATAAAAACATGTCATATTCGTTGTGTGAGGAAGAAATTAATTCTATTAATAATATAATTATAAACCTAAAAGTTGTGATGCTGGTTTTTAATTCAAATAACGACAAATATTATTTAAATAAATTATCCGGATCCCAAACATCATCGAAAAGAAAAAAAAAACAATATTAATTTATTAGTTCTGATTACCCGGTGGACTCACCCAGAGGAAGTTCCGTTGAATAAAATAATAGGTCCGGATACCTATTAAACTGCGTAACGAATATTAACACCCTTAACAAAATTTAGATATATATAATTATATTACGGGATCTAATAATAGATCCCGTGGCACCACTAACCACGAGAGAGAGAACGTTATTTTATAATTTAATTAAATAATTTAATTTACTAAGAAAAAAACGCGCACTGAGTTTATCCTTATTTTGTCCCCACTAAATAAATCAATTATTATTTTAATAATTAAAATAACTCACCAATTCGATGAAAATAAAATCAATAGGAAATCAATATAATATAAATAATATCCTCGTATACTATTCCTTTTGGAGATATATATATATATAGATATCTGTATATATTGTAAATAATTATGTCTCCTTATTTATGTGGAAAAATCTATGGATACTCCTTAATCCCTTTTTTTATACAAAAATAAATCCTCCTTTATAGTAAAATAACTACGATAAATCTCCGAAATCAAAACTACAGAAAAATAATATTTGCGATCGATAGAATCAGAATACTGAAAAACACTGTACTTTTCGGTGGGTAGAATCAGAATGGCGATGATCCGTTTTTCCGAGTCACGCCAAACTTCTTCCCCAATTTTCTATCTCCCTCAATCTCCTAATATCCCTATCTGTTCTCTCTCTCGTTACCTGCGAGGGATACGGCAATATTATAATTCTCCAACCCTTCCGTATCCGTCACAGGTGTAATAAAGCTACCCGTATTTACCCTACTACAAATAAAAATGACAACTAATTTGCATAAGTTATCATTGTCCCAACTAGTATTTCGACTTTCCGTATTTAAGGTAATTACAGTCATATAACGTAATATGCTGTTATATTTACCCATACGGAAGTCTTATTCTCTAATAAAGTCATCTATTGATTGGTTCAATAGATCACTAAATTATTCTCTAGTTAACAGCGCTAAATTCAAATATACATTTATCTCCGTACTTTTATACACATGTTCCCCCACTATCCGCGATCCGAAATCCCTAGACAATATGCGTGCGATCCCCGTATCGATACGAGCGCGGACCGCGTGTTCAGTGTGCGCGCGCTTGAATCTAGATCGATTCAAGATGGCGACAACTGAGCGCGGACCGGCACGTAAACAACGTGCCTCGCGACCGTTTTCCCCGGGTGTGCGCGATCCCCACCGGCGGGAGTAGTACCCGGGTACTACCGCGGAGTGGTGCGCGTCCGGAGGTGCGCGCATACACCAGCAACGACTCTCCAGCCGACGCCCAGTGATGTTGCTACATCACAAAGTTCCAAATCAATTAACTCGATTATCCCGAAGAGTACAGAGAGAAATTGGCGGACAGCATGTGAATGGGAAAATTGGATTTTATTTTACAGCATTTCAGTAATGTTAAGCTTTCCCCGTCTGTTAATTTATATTCAACATTAGTCTTTATTAGTAGAAGCATTTTATTTATTAAATCAAAATATCATTAATCGTGCTTTCGTAGAAACTGCTCATGAACTATTAAAAAAATTTGTATTTTGTACAAAAGTATATTATACTAAAAATACCATGACGTATAACATGCACCAATTATTGCACTTATCGCAGAGTGTTCTTAATTGGGGATCGTTATGGGCGCATAGTGGTTATACTTTTGAAAGCGGCAATGGTCGACTGTTACAAAAAATACATGCTGCAAACGGAGTAATTCACCAAATACGACTACTAAATTATATTCATCATTTCATTCCTATATTAATCATCTTGAAAATAAAAAATTTCAGAATTCATTACAAATTGTAGCTATAAGATATTTAGGCCAATATAAGCCTACCGATTATCGTTAAATTAATAAGTTACAATTATCGAGAGAAAGTATAACATACAAAAAAATTTATATATGAATAATAAGTCGATCTGGTGGAGGCAAGGATAGGAGGAAGAAAACACAATTCTTTCCTTTATTTTTTGCACAACGTTTCGAAATAAATACATAAATTACAAACAAGACATACACTATATTAAATATACCTTTTAAATTCGAATTAAGGGGGTGCCATACTAGATTATTACCGACCGAGTCAAATGAATACATTATTACACTTAATGAACATATTATGGTTTTATTTGCAAAACGCAAATACAGAAGCACTAGATAATCACATAATACGCATTTATACGAAGTTTGAAGTCAATATGTGAAGGACACCCTAAAAAAAGTTTGCACGAAAAAATAGTCATTTTGTGTCCACTTGTATTGATCTCGAACTTTGTAGAAAGACATATTACACCATTATCTAGTGCTTCTGTATTTGGGTTTTACATAATATTGACAAAAAATATATAGTTTATATTATTGACAGTTATCTTAGTACCAATTTCGCCGCTAGAGTGCGCGAAACGCTTAGTCTGTACTTTGTGTTGTATATTTAGCGTGGAAGCACATGCGCAACTGGTTGTAGCAATATGGCGTTATATATCATAATTCATATATAGGCCTTATATCAATAAAAGATATAATAAAAGTCGTGCTTATGCATTGCAGAATGACGACATTCTTAGCTTATTTAATCGGGAAAACAATGGAAAACAAATAGGATAAAAACAAAATATTTATATTTAGAGGCCACGGCTGGCTTGCATGCTCCCATCTCTCTCCCTCTATCAATCACTCGCTCTACCCATCTCTCTCCCTCTCTCTCTCTCTCTATCTATCTCTCGTTATACAAGAGTACGTACGCGCATACGCACGCGCAATTTTTGGATAACTAGTGACGAACTTCTCGCGGCTCGTGTGCCGTTGCACGATTACCAAGTTTGCTCGGTACTGGAAACACGAAAAATCGTCAGCTGGAGGCCTACGCGGCCGGCTCGCCGGTCGAGTCGTCGAGTTAGCCGGCCACGTAGGCTATATTCGTCGGTCTGTAAGGTTAGGAATCGGTTTTCCGAGGCATTAACTCGATTTAAATATCTCTCGTTTGACTGAACAAAGTAGCAATGGGTTTTTCTATATTGATAAATTACAATTATTATATATATTTATTATTTACTGATAAATATTATTTATTAATAATTGAATTAGTAATTATATTAGTTGAAACAAAAAAATAACGAATGAATAAAGGCATTTAAAAAGCGAAAATGACAAAAATGTTTAGATTGTTTATTTAATAAAAAAATAATTATTTTACTTGGTTATTGTTTAACACAAAACCAGATATCTATAGACTTAAGTTATTTTTAAAATCAAAAACAAAAAAAAATAAGTAAATCCGTTTTAAAATGCGAAAAATTATAAATAATATTAATATTGTTTATTTGATAAAAATATTAATTATACATGGTTATTGTTTATGCAAAACCACACATTCATAGACTTTAGATAACTCGTAAAATGACAAACAAAAATCAAGCACGTTTAAAAAAGCAAAAAATTGTCAGCTGGAGACCTACGCGGCCGGCTCGCGCGTCGAGTCGTCGAGTTAGCCGGCCGCGTAGGCTATATTCGTCGTTATGTGAGGTTGAGTATTGCATAATTAAAAAAATTTCACGTATTATTTACATTATTTAATAATAATAGTTTTTATTTAATTCTGATAGTTATTTAGTAGATTGCTATGCATTAATGGAAGCTATAAAAATTAGTAAAAATTAATAAGAAATCAGAGCCTTTTATCAAGACATGAATGTCGATAGAACGGGTCGCGTCAGTCTCTCGTTCGACTAGAGTCCATCCGCGCATGCGCAGTTGTGCTTTCCGCGTCGATACTACTGAGCGTTGTGATATATAGTGATAATTTCGAAATACTGGATGTTGATTTTCCTGACTACATCAATGTTGCGGAGTTCATGCAATGGCTCTTGTATAAAAAAATACCCAGCTATCCAGTGTTTGGTGGCGTCCGACTTCAAGGTTATGTTTGATACCATATAGATCGTCGTCTTTGAAAATAATATCCAACACCAAACAAATATACATAATTTTAATCTCTACCCAAGGAACTGCAAACAAATCATGTGTGATGGATGTCGGGCTATCTTGTAGGTGAAAAATTAACTGATTGACCGTAATTATGAGAGTTGTGTTTATAGCTTAGGTTACTGTTTTTTTTCTTCGATTATTGCATTGATTATCTTCTATTTGTATGAATGATTAGTTCACGTACAAAACATTTTTTAGGTACTTCCTGGTTAATGTCAAAGTGAAGTGATGGAAATTCATTTGGTCTTTCTTAATACAAGTAACCTTCAGTTACTAATAGATAGCTACGACACGCATGAAATTTTCGAATTAACAGTAGACCTATCATGTCATTGTATCCTCTAGCTAATGCTGAATACAATTGCCAATTTGACCTCGAACAGCTGTCTATAATAGCAATGGAATTTCTATCTAACTGCTTGTTACAGCAGTCATAGGATCTCTACCTGTTGGTTGGTTACTGTCCTTATTTACGTCCACTAATAATCTACCAAATCCAAGTGCTTGAATTAATGAACCGGCTTTTGTCTATATTAGTAATTAAGCAGTCCATATACAAGACATTTCAGGTACTCCTTGCATATACATAATAAAGGTTATGTTTGATTGCATAAGTCTTTGGAAATCATACCCAAGGCCAAACTATTATGTTGATCTTATTCTCTACCTAAAGAAGTGCAATCAAATTATGTGTGAAGGATGTCGGACTACCTTGTGAGCAAAAAATTAACCGATTGACCGTAATTATGAGAGTTGCGTTTGTAGATTAGGTTCCAGTTCTTACTCTTCAATTAATGCATCGGTTTTCTTTTATATGTGTAAATGATTAGTTCATGTAAAAAAACTTTTTAGGTACTTCCAGGTTAATGTCAAAGTGTTATCCCTAAAATTTGTACATCCCTGTCAGTGGTCGGATGAGGATCGAAGTATAGACCAACATTCATAGAATCTTCCACTAAGTGCAGACTGCGATGACAATGGATCCCTTATTTATCTGCTGTCTACTAGCCAACTAGTCCTGCATCTAACTACTGTTTGCGATGCCCATGTCAACACCACCTAGCGCTTAGCTACCACACCAATATAAATTTTTATTAAGTAGATTTGGGTAAAATAAGGTAATTCACATAATGATTGCATTGAACAGCATATCAGATGCAGAAAACAAATGCATGAAAAGCGTAGTAATACTGTCAAAAACGTTTTACTAAAAGAAGTTAGTGAAAAAAATTCTTCACAAAAATTTGAACTTGAGAAAATTTCCTGCATCGTCAGTGTTTTAAAAAGCAACCAACGATTGTATGAAAAATATATAGCAGTAGTTGTCAAATTGATTATTGTAAAATATTTAGCAAAGGTTATTTAATTGATTATTGTAATAATTTTGGTTTCCAAATTCCTGCATCCCCTGCGTATCAAAATGCAGAAAACGATTGCATGGAAAATGTGTAGTAAGAGTTGCCAAAACGATTATTGTAAAATTATTTGGTAAAAATTTGTGCATCGTCTGCCTAGCAATATGCAGAAACGATCGCATAGAATTGTGTATAGCAATAGTTGTTAAATTGATTATTGTAATAACTTTGGTTTCCAAATTCCTGCATAGTCTGCGTATCAAAATGCAGAAAACGATTGCATGGAAAATGTATAGCAGTTGTCCAAACGATTGTTGTAAAATTTTTTGGTAACAATTCGTGCATCGTCTGCCTAACAAAATGCAGAAAACGATCGCATAGAAATGTGTGTAGCACTAGTTGTAAAATTGATTATTGTAATAAATTTGGTTTAAAAATTTCTGCATCGTCTGCGTATCAAAATGCAGAAAGCGATTGCATGGAAAATGTGTAATAGAAGTTGCCAAAACGATTATTGTAAAATTTTATGGTAACAATTCGTGCATCGTCTGCCCAAAAAATGCAGAAAACGATCGCATAGAATTGTGTATAGCAATAGTTGGTAAATTGATTATTGTAATAGTTTTGGTTCTAAATTCCTGCATCGTGTGCGTATCAAAATGCAGAAAACGATTGCATGGAAAATGTAGTAATAAATGTCAAATTATGTTTGTAAAAATTAAGTTGTAAAATTCCTACATCTTCTGCGTATAAAATGCAGAAAACGATTGCAGGGAAAGTGTATAGCAATTGTTGTCAAAAAGATTATTGTAAAAATTCTGATTAAAAAATTCCTGCATTGTGTGCATATTTTGTGTTAAATAATGCAATCTACAAAGGTGATTTGCGAATGAATATGATAGCTGGAATGTACTATTGGCGCCATCTACTGTGAGGTTATAGATTAATAAAATTTTTCAACGGATGATGGCACTACTAGTACATTACAGCTTACTACATTACCGACGCTTTGTCGATAGTTTTTCACTATGGCATCCCCTAAAGAATCGAATGAACAGTGTCAAACATTGAAAGATGTAACGTAAATATATATAAACACGAGTACTACTACAGACATACGTACATAATAATACGTCATATGTATCAGCACTTTAGATTTCTAAGAATAGGAAACTAAGTACTATTCAAAAACTTTATGTCATCTTTTGCATTAATATTATTAGTGTCACATTTTATATGAATCATTTCAGAAATTAGGCTTTCTATCATGCAGATTTACGAACAATTCACTTGGTTGTTTTTGTGTATTTTCCACGTACTTATTTCACGTGTACTTTTCAAGTATATTTGTTACGTGTATATTTCATGTATATTTTTCTCGTGTATTTTTCACATGTACTCTTCATGTGCATATTTGGAACCGAATGACACGTAATATTTTACGTGTATTTTTCACGTAAATATATCACTTGTTTTTTTTAACAGGGCGTCATACGATTGTGCACGATCAAGATTATTAAGATTGCTCTCTACAGTATAAAAATTTTAGATAGAATGTTTTATTAGAAAACATATACTAATGCAATACAACGTTAAAATGCAATAAAAATTTTGTATGTATAATTTTTAAAATAACATAAAAAGTTAAATTCATCCATTCGCTGAAATTTGTCAGAAAAGCTAGCAAGACTGTCGTCTGTGTCAAAAAAACTTTGCTCACAAGTACTAGAACCAGAGGTATTAAGCAATAGATGAGCTAAACAAATAAATTGAGAAATTATAAGAGGTATTTTCTAAAAAATGCATTATACTTTGAGAAATAAAGAACTCACAGTTATCTCGTTCATTGTCCAAGCCACCTAGAAATTCTTGATCTGACAAAGTGATTTCCTCTACTTTCGTTGCGCTTACTTTCTTTTAGGAAGTCACGGTAAAATCTGATTCTTGAAACAAAAAAACCAAAAACCGTAATATCTGTTATCGCTTCATTAAATTTATTGTTAACTTTTATTCTTTTACCTTCATCCATTATGTATAATGATAATTTCTTCGTCTCTTCCGCGCTGTACAATTGCACATACTTATTCATATGATTTGAATTTTAGAGTCAGCGATATTGAAAAAGACGCCCGACCGAGAATACAGTCAAAATAGCAATAGAGCTTTACAAGGTAAACTTAAACGTCAATGCTCTAGCCTCTCCCTTTGTTTAGGTTTATATACTGCACTTGACTATGATATTTACGTGCGAGTCCATCAAAACATTTTACGTAAACAAGTATGTGCATAATAATTATATATATATATATATATGGGGTATTCCACGTGAAGTGGTCCGATCAAAATTTTAAAATGCCCCAAATTTTGGGTACACATTGCAAATGTTTTTCAGAATACAGAAACAAATTTTTAGGTACTGGAATTTATTAGTTCAAAAGTTATTCTAACCTCAAAAAGTGAACTTTTTCCAGTTTTTTTCAACACCAGCTGGGTTCATCGCTATTTAACTCAAAATCTATCAACTTTTACTATAGAACATTATATGTAACATTCGTTGCTAATTATGTCTAGAATTTATCCTTCTGGGTTAGAATTTCTAATTTCAATGTAAATGTTACATAAACTACATGTCAATATTCAACTTAAAAAAATTCTAACTTCGCCAAATTAATTTTTTTATCCAAAACTCCAAAAGAAAGCTTGGAGCAATACCTTTCAAATGGTCTGTAGCATTTTTATGGCCTTTAATTCTGCAAAAAGTTATGATAATTTAAAGAAAGACAAAAAATTCACAAAAATTAACATGGTATTTCCCATTTAAATTTTTAAAAAAATTTCGTCTTTCTTTAAATTATCATAACTTTTTACAGAATTGAAGGCCATAAAAATGCTACAGATCATTTGAAAGGTATTGCTCCAAGCTTTCTTTTGGAGTTTTGGATAAAAAAATTAATTGTGGCGAAGTTAGATTTTTTTCAAGTTGAATATTAACATGTAGTTTATCTAACATTTACCTTGAAATTAGAAATTCTAACCCAGAAGGATAAATTCTAGACATAATTAGCAACGAATGTTACATATAATGTTGTATAGTAAAAGTTGATAGATTTTGAGTTAAATAGCGATGAACACAGCTGGTGTTGAAAAAAACTGGAAAAAGTTCACTTTTTGAGGTTAGAATAACTTTTGAACTAATAAATTCCAGTACCTAAAAATTTTTTTCTGTATTCTGAAAAACATTTGCAATGTGTACCCAAAATTTGGCACATTTTAAAATTTTGATCGGACCACTTCACGTGGAATACCCCATATGTATATACATACACACTAGAATTAACTGTGTGCGCTGCGCGCTTTTGATTTTTTTTAAAGATATAATAAATTTGATCTAATATAAAAAAACATTATTTCAGATACTATCCTGTTTTATTTACTTAAAACAACAATTTTTAATGTTTAAGGGGGTGCCATAGTGAAAAACTATCGGCAAAGCGTCGGTAATGTAGAAAGCTGTAATGTACTAGTAGTGCCATCATCCGTTGAAAAATTATATTAATCTATAACCTCACAGTAGATGGCGCCAATAGTACATTTCAGCTATCATATTCATTCGCAAATCACCTTTGTAGATTGCGTTATTTAACACAAAATATGCAGACAATGCAGGAATTTTTTAATCAGTATTTTTACAATAATCTTTTTGACAACAATTGCTATACACCTTCCCTGCAATCGTTTTCTGCATTTTGATACGCAGACGATGTAGGAATTTTACAACTTAATTTTTACAAACATAATTTGACATTTATTACTACATTTTCCGTGCAATCGTTTTCTGCATTTTGATACGCAGATGATGCAGGAATTTTGAAACCAAAATTATTACAATAATCAATATAACAACTATTGCTATACACAATTCTATGCGATCGTTTTCTGCATTTTTTAGGCAGACGATGCACGAATTGTTACCAAAAAATTTTACAACAACCCTTTTGACAACTACTGCTATACAATTTCCATGCAATCGTTTTCTGCATTTTGATACGCAAACGATGCAGGAATGTAGAACCAAAATTATTACAATAATCAATTTTCCAACTATTGCTATACACAATTCTATGCGATCGTTTTCTTCATTTTTTAGGCAGACGATGCACGAATTGTTACCAAATAATTTTACAATAATCGTTTTGGTAACTTCTACTACACATTTTCCATGCAATCGTTTTTTGCATTTTGATACGCATACGAAGCAGGAATTTGGAAACCAAAGTTATTACTATAATCAATTTAACAACTATTGCTATATACAATTCTATGCGATCGTTTCCTGTCTTTTGTTAAGCAGACGATGCACGAATTGTTACCAAAAAATTTTACAACTATCGTTTGGACAGCTACTGCTATACATTTTCCATGCAATCGTTTTTTGCATTTTGATACGCATGCGATGCAGGATTTTGGTAACTTCTACTACACATTTTCCATGCAATCGTTTTTGCATTTTGATACGCATACGAAGCAGGATTTGGAAACCAAAGTTATTACTATAATCAATTTAACAACTATTGCTATATACAATTCTATGCGATCGTTTCCTGTCTTTTGTTAAGCAGACGATGCACGAATTGTTACCAAAAATTTTACAACTATCGTTTGGACAGCTACTGCTATACATTTTCCATCAATCGTTTTTTGCATTTTGATACGCATGCGATGCAGGATTAGGCAGACGATGGCAACGCAATGTCACCACAAATTTTGCAATAATCGTTTTGGCCAACTTCTATTACACATTTTCCATGCACTCGTTTTCTGCATTTTGATAGGCAGACGATGCAGAGAACTTTTTAAACCAACATTTATTACATAATCAATTTTACAACTAGTGCTATACACATTCTATGCGATCGTTTTCTGCCTTTTGTTAAGCAGACGATGCACGAATTGTTACCAAAAAATTTTACAACTATCGTTTTGGACAGCTACTGCTATACATTTTCCATGCAATCGTTTTTTGCATTTTGATACGCATGCGATGCAGGAATTTGGAAACCAAAGTTATTACTATAATCAATTTAACAACTATTGCTATACACAATTCTATGCAATCGCTTTCTGCATTTTAATACGCAGACGATGCAGGAATTTTTAAACCAAAATTATTACAATAATCAATTTTACATCTATTACTGTACATAATTCTATGCGATCGTTTTTTGCATTTTGTTAGGCAGACGATGCACGAATTGTCACCACAAAATTTTGCAATAATCGTTTTGGCAACTTCTATTACACATTTTCCATGCAATCGTTTTCTGCATTTTGATAGGCAGACGATGCAGAAATTTTTAAACCAAATTTATTACAATAATCAATTTTACAACTAGTGCTATACACATTTCTATGCGATCGTTTTCTGCCTTTTGTTAAGCAGACGATGCACGAATTGTTACCAAAAAATTTTACAACAATCGTTTGGACAACTATTGCTATACATTTTCCATGCAATCGTTTTTTGCATGTTGATACGCATACGATGCAGGAATTTGGAAACCAAAGTTATTACTATAATCAATTTAACAACTATTGCTATACACAATTCTATGCGATCGTTTCCTGCATATTGCTAGGCAGATGATGCACAAATTTTTACCAAATAATTTTACAAGAATCGTTTTGGCAACTATTGCTACACATTTTCCATGCAATCGCTTTCTGCATTTTGATACGCAGATGATGCAGGAATTTTGAAACCAAATTTATTACAATAATCAATTTAACAACTATTACTATATACAATTCTATGCGATCGTTTTCTGCTTTTGTTTTCATTTTTAAACAAAAATTTTTACAATAATCAATTTGACAACTACTACTATACATTTTTCATGCCATCGTTTGTTGCTTGTTAAAACACTTACGATGCAGGAAATTGTTAACGAATAAATTGATCAATAATTAATTTGAGAGCCAATACTACACTTTTCGTGCATTCGTTTTTTGCGTACTGATATGCAAACGATGCGAAGGAATTTTTTTCACTACCTTCTTTCATTAAAATGTTTTTGACAGTATTACTACACTTTTTATGCATTCGTTTTCTGCATCTGATATGCTGTTCAATGCAATCATTATGTGAATTACCTTATTTTACCCAAATCTACTTAATAAAAATTTATATTGGTGTCGTAGCTAAGTGCTAGGTGGTGTTGACATGGGCATCGCAAACAGTAGTTAGATGCAGTACTAGTTGGCTAGTAGACAGCAGATAAATAAAGGATCCATTGTCATGGCAGTCTGCACTTACAAGGAGGAGTTCCACTTTCCGGAAAACAGATTTTATTGCAACTTCAAGATCTGTTTTCTGGTACCCAAATTTGAAACAATTCATAAAGATATTCAATCTCATAGGCTGTTTCACAAAAGTTATACGGAGTTGCGAAAAATAGACGCACATTCTCAAACTTACATCCATTAAATAGTTGAGACGAAGTACACGAAAAAAATTGTGGGATATTCCATACACCTCAAATAAAGCAGCAATAAATAAATCTTATCATAAGAAAATATTATTTGTTAATGCAGCAAAATTAATAACCAAAAGTAACTGCTGTAAATGTGCAATTGCTCAAAGAAAAATATGATCTTGTGTTAGCGAAACAAATTCATTTAGTAATCGTGGAATATAATCGTCCCCGCTCGTGGGGCGAAATTGTCCCCAAGCAGCGCGTTATGTTCACCGAAGAAGAGGTCGGGATAAACTATTGCTTGCGTTGGGGATGAACTGTTCTCGCAAATGTGCATTGTATATTCCACATCCTTCTGGAATTAATAAACTATCCGCAAAAGTAAGAACATTCCCTGGGCCCATGACAGAAATTTCTACAATCGAATAAATATTATTCCGTGTTTTTGCTGAAATAATTTAAAAACGTCCTTGTGAAGCTAAGTCTCTTCGAAAATGAATACTATTTTCTATGTAAAAAGATTATTTTTAGTAATTATTATATAACTACTATTTCAGATTTTTTAGTTAAAAATTTTAATGATTTTTAATGATAAAATATAACCTATATAAGAAGCATAAAAACTAATATATTGAAATACCTATCTCCTTCAATCACATTCTCAATGTTGTGAAGAATCCTGAAAACCAGAAACTTAGTTGAGGTTCTTCGCGTATGATTATAAATTCCAATTATTTAAATATTATCGTGAGTTGTTCGGAATCAAACATATTGTAGTTTAAAGCATTAAGTTACCATACTTAAGTTCTAATTCTAGTATCATCAACAATGTAGATTCAATAATTTTTTAATTTCTTATAACTTTGAGTGAACTACATAAAAAAAATTGTTTTACCATTCTTAAACCCAAGCTAAGAATAAATAATGAATTTGTGATGCAGATATTTTCAGTTTAAAGGTATTTAATTAATATATTGATCACAGAAATGTTCTTCACATAATTTAGAAACGTTTTCCTTGTAATGTATAGTACAAAAAATTTAATGATTTTGAAATGAAAATTGGTAGGTAAAGTTTACACTTTTTGTTAAAAATAAAAATTTTGTATTTTGCACTTGGCTATCCACTCACAAAGTGATTTCCAAGCAGCTCGATATGGTTTTAACAATTTCATAATTTTGACCTACTGATTTGATATATAATTTCATTTTTAATTTTTAATCTTTTTAATTATTCATTTATTTTATCGTGTTATTATTATAAAAAGTAATTGTACGTATATTGAATTCTTTTCTTAAATTAAAATGTTTTCAAAAATAAATAATTAGGGAAGCATAAGTCAGTTGTATACTACCTAATTTATTCCCGCTACCATTTGTCTTATTAAAAAAGATAGTTCTACTCCTAAAGCGATGTTAAACTAAAAAGAATGGTTATTTAAAAAAATTTTTTTGTAAACAAAAAAATGAGTTTTTAGAAAAATCCTGTCCTTTAGACTCTTAGGCATGTTATAAACAGTATACCCAAAATTTTTCAGATTTTTAAATCGATAATTTAATAACGAACTTTGGGTTGAAAGTTTATGTATTTTTTTTACTATAAATTACCGACTAAACATTGTTAATTCAATTATTATTAAAAAAATTATTTTTTCTTCAAAAATTAATCTTTCAGGTCCTATCTTATGTTTTAATGTAGATCCCTGTAATTTGGGTTTGACATCCCCTTACTAGGTATTATATATTAAGAACAGTATTCATATATAGTATATACACATTGTGACATTGTAGTTATACTACATGTCACTCAGAAATAAACTAGCGAGACAAGGTATAGTATAGCACCTGTCAAGCTTACTATGCGAAGTAAGCGTGCTATACATACCAATTAAGTCCTATTAGACACACATATGCGAATGTGTGCAACCGATATAGGCTTACAGTGCGTAGTAAGCAGGAGAACCCGAAGCAAAGGAGATGCGACTCCTGACTGCGCACAATAGCACGCACACACACACTGCTCCGTTGATCCAGCATCCTAATGCCTTCTCCAGCACCAGGAATGGCTCGTACCATATCCCCAGGTCCCATCCAGCTTTGATTGCCCTCTCCAGCACCCAAGAGAAGCCTCCGATGTTGAGCAGCCCAGGCGAAGACTCCAGGCCTTGGAATGAGGTAGCGCCCTGGCGCTCAAGCAATGGTGTACTGCCAACCAGAGTACCTGAAACGGTAATTAATTACCAAGTTGGTCGACTACTAAGGAACGAGGATGGAGAAGCTATAACCAAGCATAGCTTCTCCCAGGTATGTCAGCAGGACCAAAAGGAAAGGAGATGACAGGTCTAGTTTGAGGTTATGGCAGACACAAACAAACATCTATATAGAGCCCGAGGAAAGTAGGTAAATTACCTTGGCGGCACTCCATAGGACGACGACGATTCACCGCTGCCTGGCTCCGCTCACTGAGGGCTGTTATGAGACGCCGATGTGCTCCAGCTGTCCGGACACTCCGAGCCGAAGATCCCGTATTGATCACATACGGCACCTGCAATAAAGAAACTCGAGGGGCTCGATTTAGCTTAAAATCGACGTAATAAGGAACGATTTAAACGCTTACCTCGCAGATAGTATTTTCAGCAGGGCCGCAGTTGCTCAATCGCCATCCAGCACCACGAAGTCAACGTCGTCGACGACATCTCCGTCGAGGCAGCGAAATCACGGCCCGAGCGGCCAGTACGAACTGAGCCGAGCGCGCACGACTCGAGACGCGAGAGTAGGCGCGCCTGCGCAATACGCCGAGGAAAAACTCTCTCGCTTCGTGGGTGCCGATAATCGAGAGACTGCGACCGACCACCGATCGTGTAACCCGTAATACAGCAATTTTACAAACCACGTGTGTGTCCGAGGGATCCAGGAGACGAGCGTCCAGGTGAGCCGTGCTCCTTCCTCCCAAATCCAGCTTCCTTTAAGTGTGTGTGCGCGACGCGTGGTTAGGTGCGGGACGGCCCGCAATCGCGCGAACGCGAGCGACCGCGGCCAACGTGACTGGCAACTTTGAACGGCAAAGCCGCTGCTTTGCCGTGTAATACTTGGAAGCACAGTAAGTGCATTAAACCTGCAATCTCTTTTAACTAAGTTGTTTTGATTTTTGTGTTTTAACCGTGACTCCACCCTAATCCCTAGTGGACACGTCACAACATCTAGGGAGGTAAAGTATTGCCGAACCTGTAGCACACGTGAATCGACACCCGAGCCGAAGGCAAGGGCGGCAAACGTGGGCTACGCGGTCGCCATTTTACCTTCCATGGTATGTATACTATTTTTTTCAACAACGAGGCCGAAATTAAAGCTTTGCGATTCGAGCGCCGGGAGCGAAAGTGGCAGTTTTGTCCCGTTGGTGAAAAAATACTATTTTTTTAAAACAAATGGTAACGGCAATAAACAAAACATTAGCTCTCATATCTTTGGAGAGATTTGGTTTCAAATACGCATTTAATTTACTCCACCAAAAACGAGCAGTAATCAGTTGTTTGGGTAGGAATATACTTACGCCGCATTCGTAAAGTTTCTATTTCCTCAAATACGTGGTTCACAACGCGCCCCTGTATAGATCATTTATTTCTTGCGCATGTTTGTATTTTACCCATCTCTTGACCGGTGTACATTACGCATTGCTGTGGGGAAGATTCTGCCCCAGTGCAAATGACTGTTTCTCCCTACCTCTTCTCTCTTATACAAAACTCGCTGTTGTGGGGACGATTTTGCCCCAGCGCAAGTACCTGTGTTTCCTTACTACTCAATAGCTTTATTCTACGCCTACCAAGTCTAAAGATCGCACTAAAGAGAGAATGTATATGGCTCAGATTGGCTTTTTCAATAGCATTAACATTATTGGGATAAAATCTATACTTAGTATATTAAAATATTATGCTAAATTAGTTTTAATGTCATTCCTTGTCACTATAGAAATCTATTAACACAAAATTTAGTGCTTGCAATATACCAGAATATATTCCGTGTAGAAATAGTTTAAAAAAAAGAAGCTCAAATATCTCAATTTTGACAAAAGTTATGGAAACAATAAGAATTAGACGAAATATTTGCCTAAGAAGTCTATCAAATTTTAATACTAAATTTTAATCAAAATTTTATCTAATTCTTATTTTTTCCATAACTTTTGTCCTAATTGAGATATTTGAGCTGCTTTTTTTAAAAGTATTTCTACTTCATCTCAACTGTTTAATGGATTTGAGTTTGAGTATGTGCGTTAATTTCTTTCCGAGTTATTGACGATTAAGCTTAAACATATTTTTTTCACGATTTTTCGATAACTCCGTATAACTTTTGTGAAACAGGCTATGAGATTGAATATTATATGAATTCTTTCAAATTTGGGTACCAGAAAACAGCTCTCAAAGTTGCGATAAAATCTGTTTTCCTGAAGGTGGAACCACTTCTTGTTAGTGGAAGATTCTAAGAATGTTGTACTAAACTTCAATCCTAATCCGACCACTGACAGGGATGTACAAATGCACTTTGACATTAACCTGGAAGTACCTAAAAAGTTTTTTTACATGAACTAATCATTCACACATATAAAAGAAAACCGATGCTATAATTGAAGAGTAAGAACAGTAACCTAATCTACAAACGCAACTCTCATAATTACGGTCAATCGGTTAATTTTTTACTTACAAGATAGTCCGACTTCCTTCACACATGATTTGTTTGCATTTCCTTGGGTAGAGATCAAAATTATGTATATTTGTTTGGCGTTGGAAATTATTTTCAAAGACGACGATCTGTATGGTATCAAACATAACCTTTAAGTAGGACGCCAGCAAACACTGGATAGCTGGGTATTTTTCTTATACACGATCAATTGTATGAACTCGGCAACATTGATGTAGTCAGAAAAATCAACATCCAGTATTTCGACATTATCACTACATACCACAGTGCTCACGAAAAAACGCAACAATGTTTACAAGCCGTTTTGTTACCCAACTGAAACGGTCACGAGCAACGTGAACCTCACTAGTATCGACGCGGGAAGCATAAATGCGCATGCGCTCACGGACTCTAGTCGAACGAAAGACTGATGCGGCTCGTTTTATCGACAATCGCGCCTTGATAAAAGGCCCTGATTGCTTATTAATTTTTACTAATTTTTATAGCATCTATTGATGCATAGCAATCTACTACATAACTATCAGAATTTATTAAAAACTATTATTATAAAATAATTTAAATAAAACGTAAAATTTTTTAAATTATGCGATATTCAACTTCACATAACGACGAATATAGCCTACGCGGCTGGCTCCCCCGGCGATCCAACGTACGAGCCGGCCGCGTAGACCTCCAGCTGACGATATTTCGCTCTTTTACAGGACCTTGATTTTTGTTTGTCATTTTAAAAATATATCAAAATTGTACAAATATCTAGTTTTCTATTAAACAATGACCAAGTATAATTATTATTTTTTTTTAAATAAACAATATAAATATTATTGTCATCTTTGCTTTTTGAAACGCATTTTTTTATTCATTTTCAACAAGTAATTAGAAATGATGAACTATTCGCGTGATTTTCTTTTATTGCTAAGCGAGTTATAGGATAAAAAGCTGAATTTTTTTTTAATAACCATGTACATGGGACCAGGTTTCTTTTATAAATAATTGATTTTTATAAGTTTTTATAAATATATTTCAAGAAATATATTATACATTGCATTATTTAAGCAATAATTTTAACAATACATAAACAATACATAAACAATAAATAATAAAAAATTAAATTTTTTTTTTATTTACAATTTCGCGACAGGCTTAATCGCTTTTCAGGTACAGTATTAGATACTGCAATTTGAACTAATCTTTTTTGGTATTAATTTTTTAGCTGCTTCAGAATTTTCTAACTTTTTATAATTTTTACTAATTTTACTTTCAAAAGACCAATTATATTGCGTAAGAGAAAAGTGATTACAAGATTCATAATTTAATTCATTAATTATGCAATTTATATATCTATTTGTGTACACGTATATTTCTTGAATTTTGAATATTGATTTAAAACAATTAATGTTTATATACGGCTTTAGCGCTTGGTTCTACAATTACTTAAACTGTTTTCTTTTATTCACACTTACAACTGAGGCACATTATTGTAAAATATTTATGTGTCATAGAAAAAACTGACATTTTTAATCCAATCACGCTTTGATATGTAAGCTTCACTTTACTGTATTTTTTTAAAAAACGGTTGCACATCATTTTTCTTTGAAACAACTTTTTTATTTTGATAAAAGAAAGATTTTCCATTTTGAATTTTTAGATTGAAGAAATGCTTAAAAAGTTACATCACTTTTAAGAATAATTTTCATATTTAAAAAATAAAGGGAACGCTAGTTTGCTCAGCTGCCATTTTCGATCTAGTGAAGGCACACCATTCTAACAAATTTTTTTACAACTAATATGATAAAAAGAAGGTTCTTCTATAATTTCAGATTTATTAATAAAGTGCTGAACCTTTTACAATGAAATTAGTGGGCAGAATCGACAAAAGTTACAACCAATCTTTAGGATTTTCCTATTCTTAACAGACAAATTTATTAAAATATTGATTTAAATATTTATATTAAACCTTTCTAAGAGCTTTTATAAATAGAAACAAACTTTTTTATTCTGTTAGCACATTAAAATATTTTCTTTTCGAGTATTTAATTAGTATGTTTTATGCGAAACCCAAATTATCCCATCTTCTGAGATATGCCCATATATATTGTGCAATTAAACAACAATTCTGAATAAATAATATTAATTAGTGAATAATCAATGTAAATAATATTTGAAATTTATCAATAACGAAAAACCCATTGTTACTTTGTTCAGTCAATCGATAGATATTTAAATCGTGTTGATCCCCCGGGAAAACGATTTCTAGCCTTACACACCGACGAATATAGCCTACGCGGCCGGCTAACTCGACGACTCGACGCGCGAGGCAACTGCGTAGGCCTCCGGCTGTCAATTTTTCACTCTTTTAAACGAGCTTGATTTTTGTTTGCCTTTTTCGAGTTTATCTAAAGTCTATGAATGAGTGGTTTTGCATTAACAATAACCAGGTATAATTATTGTTTTTATTAAATAAACAATATTAATATTATTTGTAATTTTTCGCATTTTAAACGGATTTAATAATTATTTTTTGTTTTCGCTTTTAAAAATATATCTAAAGTCTGAGACCTGCGATGGCTCGGTCGGTAGGGCGTAAGGCTCGTAATCTGGAGGTCCCAGGTTCATTTCCCGGCCCCGGCCGATTGATACAACCACCACTGGCGAATGTATTTTCTACAAGTGCTTTCTTCACCAAGACATCGCATGACCTCCGTCGCTGATTAGCACCGGTTTGGGAGCATAAAAAGAGCGACGTTAAAATTATAAAAAACAAAAATATCTAAAGTCTACAGATATGTGGTTTTGTATTAATCAATAACCAAGTAAAATAATTATTTTGTTTATAACAATCTAAACATTTTTGTCATTTTCGCTTTTTGAAATGCCTTTAATTATTCTTTATCTTTTTGTTTCAACTAATATATCTAAATGCTATAGATGTATAGTATTCAATAAAATAATAATTATGAATAAATAATATTTATCAGTAAATAATAAATATAAATAATATTTGTAATTTATCAATGTATAGAAAAACCCATTGCTACTTTGTTCAGTCAAACGAGAGATATTTAAATCGAGTTAATCCGCCGGAAAATCGATTTCTAGCCTTACACACCGATGAATATAGCCTAAGCGGCCAGCTAACCTGAGGACTCGACGCTCAAGCCGGCCGCGTAGGCCTCCAGCTGACAATTTTTCGTGTTTTCAGTACCGAGCAAACTTGGTAATCGTGCAACGGCACACGAGCCGCGAGAAGTTCGTCACTAGTTATCCGAAAATCTGACTCGGTCGGTAATAATCTAGTATGGCACCCCCTTAAAATTTAAACATTATGTTTTTCCCGCACTGTCTAATCAAATCCACAATTTCTACACATGCGCAATACATGAGCCACTCTTTCTACATACAATAGATATAATACATAATCTTTACTCATCGTTCTTATATTAGTTATATCTTATAAGTTATATTACTTATATAAAATAATAATACTGGCAATATTGAAAAACAAATCATAATTTTTTTCATAATTTTTTACCAGCATTTTAAGCCCGCAATTTAAAATTGCGCAGTACTACTACTACAAACTTTCAAAACAAAAAATCTGACGTGAAATAGGTATTTATTAAAGCCGCCTCCGAGATAGGCTCTTCTCGAAGTGGCAGCCGAGATAGCTCTTCAAGCCGTCGCCGAGATAGGCTCTTCTCGGAGCGGCGGCCGAGATACCTCTTTCTTCAAGCCGTCGCCGAAATAGGCTCTTCTCGAAGCAATTGCCGAGACAGCTTTTTGTTTCTCTCAGCCGTCGATATTTGAAAAAAATTGTTTTGTGTAATAGTGTGCGTGAAGTTGATGCGTGAAGAACGATTTTTCGGTTCGTGAAATTCAGTTCAGACACTGCTCTAAATCGTTCTTCACGCATCAACTTCACGCACACAAATTACACAAAATATTGTATGTAACTCGGGTGTGAGCTTCACGCACTCCCCACGACCGCGTGCGACACTCGTCGCCGGCTACGCCGGCGACTCGTGCGCTGCGGCCATGGTCGTGCGTGAAGTGTCTTTCACACCCTTGTTGCATAAACTACTATTTTGATCGACTGTGCGTGAAGTCGATTCGTGAAGTTAAAAAATCGGTGTCTGAAGTGAATATTATTTCATACTATGCGTGAAGGAACTATACGTTCGTGAAGTGTAATTACTTCACGCACTACAATTAATTTCAGAGCGGAAATCGATGTACGATTAGTTTATTATTATTTACTTAAGACATTTGAATAATCAGTGTCTATTAGCTAGCCATTTCGTGAGGACCAACAAGTTTTACTATTTACAATGTCAGTTATATTGTTATATAGTTATATTTTTAGTTATATATATTAACCTTTTGTTTTTATTATTACTGCTTTATTCATTTTTTAAAATAATCATTTAATATTATTTTTGTTTTAGGAACGTAAAAATTTACTTACCGTACCCGGTAAAATTAATTATTTTTAATAATCAAAAATAACCGTTGGGCCGCGTTGCCCAATACCGCGTACACAATTAATTTATTTATCGCGAAGATGCTGGCTGTCGCCACGAACACGAGTTCGCTGTGATGCACGGTGTGGAGGATTCATGCGATCCTCCTTGCCTCGACTCGATTTAATTTAAATTAAGAAAATGTCGGCGGAAGCGGGAAGAACAATAATTACACAATTCAAATTAAAATAAAAAGAGCATTTATTTGAATTCAACAAAATGGCCATCCAGGCCTCGTCCCATGACAATAATTATTTCGCGCGGGCGGAAGTATTGGGAGTTAACCGGATTGAGTTCCTCGCCTGCGGTTGTCGACACCCCAATATCCGCTATTCGACTACCGGCGTAACCGAATACACTCCCGATGTACGCATTCTATCATACACTCGAGGAAGGGCGGAAATGCGCAGTAATATAATATACACTTACCGGGATTCGACCCGTGGATGGCCCAGCCGATCCGTGTCCAGGTTGTCTCCTGGGAAACGGAGGACCGACGTCGGCTGCGGCGGTAATGAGGCGGCCCAATGCCGCGATGAGTGCCTCACGCACAACCCCGTCCTTTTCACACACCAAATCACTCGCGGTACACCTCGCGAGGATGATCCGGGTCGATGGCCGATGGCTTTTGCGCCTCACGCGCCTTTAATAGCCTCGCACACTGATATTTCGGCACCGGTTTATGTTGTCCGCCTCGAGCGGCGGATCGGGACGTACTGAATTAGGCAATTGCCTAATTTCCCGAAAAAGGGATGAAAGAGGGGAAAGTCACACATACACTCTCACGCTCTCATCCCTTTATTGTTGCGCGCGTAATTGTACACTTAAGTTTAAGTAAACAAGTGTCGTCGGTTGACCTTGACATACCAAAGGCTCCGGCGACTTACAATTAAAATAAATTTAAATACTTCATCTGCCGCGAATAGATTGTGTGACGATTTCCGTCACAATATTTATAAATATAATAAAAATAATTTAATTATTATATTTTTTTGTATTTTTATTTATTTCATTTATTATTTAAAATAAAAAATTAATTATCAATTTGATTTAAAGTGGTAATTATTATTTACGTCTACTTTGCCTAAAATATAAAGCATTTATTATAATATAAAGCCTTAAAATATTTATTACATTGAATTTTTATGTCAAACTGCGTTTAATTTAAAATTATAATTTTAAAACAAATCTGAATTAAAATAAAACTAATATTTGTTATCAATGAAAAATTCTGATATCAGAATTGGAACCCATAATCAAAAATGCGTGGATAGATGCACACGCCTTAAACCACTTGACTACCAACTGATTTTGAAATTATAAACGTAAAAGTAGTTATAATCATTAAAATTTATTCTAATTATAAAAATGCAAGAAATTCTGCACTAATCTATAAACAGAAATTGAATTAGCGCCTTTGTTAAACTCAATTAACCCCCTACTATGTATATCGCCGTTCGCATTACCAATACGAATCCCCCCATTTAATTTATGAGCTATACGTAAGCTTCGTGTACACACTGCGGGACACCGTTGTTGTTTTTGTCCCGAGTTTATAACATTGTATCGGCAATCTCTTACTAACTAATCTTTGATAAAGAGCACCGAAACCCGCAGTGTTCAACCTGCAGCAGGCGATAAAGATAGATTGGTCGTAAACACACGTCCAGTCTACCTTTTCTTACCAGGGTAACCGTGAATACGATCATGAGCACACGTTCGTATACTCGGCCGACCGTAACCGTAACCGTAACCCAATCGTTACCGTAACCGCATTCGAACCTTTTATTCTCCTGGTTTGCACACGTGGAAAATGTCCCATACACTTCCTTAAGGAAATCTTTGTGAGCACACGTAAGGTTGATCCCGTCTGTAATCGCTCCGTGAGCACATGTCGTGATTGCCACCCAAACCGAACTCTTCGTGAGTTCACGTAGGGATAACCTTACCCGACTTCCACGTAAACACACGTGGAATAATCCCGACATTCAGCACCTCGTGATCACACATGGTGATTAATCCCAACTGAAACCTTTCGTGAGTACACGTAAGGCGCACACCGAGATCGGTCTCTCCCGATCACGAGTTTGACGGGACCTCTTGCGTAGCTGGTATGTGAACAGCAAGGTAAGGAGCGAGTAGTTTGCGCCGCGAATCGCGGGCAGCGATAATCCCCCCCCCCCCGAACAGCACAGCTACAAAAGAATTTTGTAAGATTCCGATCATTATCGACTTTCTCCGATTGCGCCCACAAGTGAGAGTGAGAGACTGAATCCCTAATCGCGGGGAGTCGGTGTTAGGTGCTAGGTGGGCTATTCCGTGTGTGAGAGAGAGAGAGAGAGAGAGAGAGAGAGAGAGAGAGAGAGAGAGAGATAGCGCGACGCCTAGCTTTTTCGCATGCTTTAAGTCTTCGCAGCTGGTTTCGCCGAGAGAAACCGCGGCGGCGAATTATTTTATTTTATATTAATAAAATTAATTCGTTCCCGCGCGGAATCTATTTTAATTTTGGTGTGAGAGTGTTATAAAATTGATTCTTTCGGGAGAGGTAGCTGCCTCACCCCCCTCCCCTTTAAAGAAAATATAATTAATTTTTTTTTATATACGGGACGTGGCGAAATATTAAAGTTTTTTTTTAATTTCAAGAGCGCATTATTTTTATTTTGCTCTTCTCCCCTCCCTGACCCACATATATTATTAATAGTATTATAATTTCATAATATTTTTTTTTATTACTATTTATTTGTATAACATATGTAACATCTTTTTTGGTGTATATTAAATATTTTTACAACTCTTGTTAATTAGTTAGACTATATTTAATTATATATTTATTTTAAAATTAATTATTTATACTCAGCGAGATAAATAATTTAATTTTTTTTTCCTTTTTTTCTTCTTTTATAATTTATGTTTTTTTTTTTTAATTTATTGATAAATTAAGGTTTTAATTATTTCAATTTTCGTAACAAAATAAATTCTCCTCGACGGTGAGGAATCTTTTGGATTATATCTGGCAAGATAGGTATTTTGGGAAATCGTCAAAATTTGCCTTTGATGGTAAAATACCGACGATATTGAAATAATTTAAGAATTTTTTTGTTAATAATCATTTGGCTTAAAGAAGCAAAATAATTGTATAGAGTCTTGATGTGTGTGAGTCGCAAGACGCTATTATAAACATTAATTATTTAGAATTGTGAGCACGTTAAATAATTAATTTAAATTTGGTGTGAGTATTAAGTGTGCGATTTGTCACAACTTTAACCAACAAAATTTAATTGTTTTGTTCTTTTAACCCACTAACGGCGAAAAAGCCAAAAATCTTAAATTTACTTTGCGTTTATTTTTGAAGTACTTAAACATTAAGAATATGGCTACAAATGACTTACTTTATGTTTTTGAGGTCGCTCTACAAGATTCTTAAGTCAAAATGATGATTAGATTTCAAGAAAAAAATATGGCGACTTTATTCGAAAAAATCACTGAAAAATTTATCGAGAAAAATTTTAAAATCAAATTTTCTATCAAAATATGCATGTTCTTATTTAACAAAAATGAGCACAAGTTTGCACAAACATTTCAAACTTTCAAAATATGATCTATAAACTTCAGAAGCGTTTTTCTCGAAAACTCTAGACTTTTGCAAAAAATTTCTAGGAACAAAAAGTCTTAAAATTGGCCAAGAAGTACTCTCAAATTTTTGAGATTATTCGTGAAAACTTTCGACTTTTTGGAAAATGCGGAAAATCCAATTCATAATTTTGAAAAAATTTGGTAGTATTTTTTGACTGATTTTAAGACTTTTTTGCTCTTAGAAAAAAAAATTATTGAAACCTTTAACGAATTAAAATTTAAGTATTCTATTGTTTTTTGGTATGAAGACATAATCAATGAGTTGGTACGCTACGTATATGAAAAAATTCTTTTTCTTTACATAATTACCAAAGTGCACAATACTTTTTGGCAAACAAAGTTTTCTAGTCAGAATCTAAAAACTAATAATAAAATATCTATTGTTATGCAAAACATTTATTTTAGTTTTTAATCGGAAAAAAATTTTCCTAAGGTTAGTCTAAAATCATCTCTATCCTGAATTTATTTTTGTCACTTATTCGATTCTCATCAAATTTGATATTTTGTATATCAACAGATATTTTTATCTGTAACTTTTTTATCATTTGAAACTTCTACACTTACACATAAGTAAAAACAAAGGTGCCAAAGCGAAAACGACAACTTGAATCTGATAAAGATAACTTACTTGAAGAATCTGATGACATGAATATTATTCCTAATCCTCATGATTCTGGTTCAGATAGTGAAAACTGTGATGAAATTCCTTGCATGTCTAATGAAAAAGTATACCGAAGTTATTCTGAAATCTAACTAAATTGGAAGCGAATCATGATTATGATTGGGTTGATGGAGAAAGACGTTGTCAACTTGAAAATGAACCATTGTTATCTGATGATCAGATAAAGAAGATCTCGCAAAGTGCACCAGTTCAACTGTTTGAACTTTTTTTTCGGATGAAATAAAAAGTTATATTATTGCAGCTACAAATAATTTTGATCTTTGCCGATCTGAATTAGATATCTTTATAGGGATTGTAATTTTCTCATCGTTCAACAAATGAAAATCACAGCGTGACCTTTGGTCAACGGATCCTTTTTTGTCAGCTAATGTAGTTTCATCTGTAATGTCTCGCGATCAATTTAAGAATATAAAAGCACACATCAAATACTCAAAAGCGGTAGACAATAATCCAAACGATAAAGGATGAACAGTACGCTCTCTAATAAATTTATTCCAAGTAAATATTCTTCAATTTGGATATTTCCGAACTGCCCTGTCCGTAGATGAAATGATGATAAAATCATATGCTAAAACAAGTTTGAAGCAGAGGCCTGCGATTGCTCGGTCGGTAGGGCGTCGGGCTCGTAATCTGACATCGTATGACGAGTCCGTGTCAGCGCGCCAGAGTGTCATTGCGCCAGAGACGGTGAAAGCCCGATTTACATTTTTTGGAGGAGGGCTGAGCAAGTAAAATTTGTCCAAACATTCGCGGGCAAATTGAATTTGATTACCAATAAATATAAATTTGTAGCAATGCTAAATTTAATATAACGGTTCATTAATTTTTTATTCTATCACAAAATTTTGAATCATAAATATTTTTTTTTTTATTTTCGTGGGAAACTGGAGAAATCTTACATAAGACGACGACGAAGGTCCGCACTCGTCGCCAGTGCCGGATTCTTACCGGCTAAAACTCCAAACCCAACGCTTTCACCTGCCCAGCCCGGAACTGTTTTTCACGTTACTTCAAGCTGGGAGGCGTGTCTTGTGACATGCGTCAATTCGGTCGGTCCTGTTTCTTCTTTCCTCCCTCGATGAGACTGCCACTTATCGTGAAGCGGCATTTCTGACGGTATCGAGCGCGCGCCTAAACGTGGCACAGGCTCCGGACCCCGCCATGTGAGACACTCTCTCAGCATCCTTTGATGGACAAAGAAAGCATTTGGGAGCGCTCTTGCAATTCTTAAGGTTGTGTCCAGGCTCGCCGCACTTGTAGCACGACGAGGACCTGTCCACTCCCTCACACTTCCTTTTCGTGTGACCGAAGTCTAGGCACCGATAGCACCTCTCGACCAAGACTCGATCCCGAACGCGACAGCTTACGAAGCCGACGCAGAGATGCCGCATCGACTTCAGCTTGTCAGCGCTCTCGTGATCCAGCTTCGCGATGGCTGTCTTCTATTGACTGTGGTTTAGGCCCAAAAGCGTCACCTCTCGGCCCTCAGGCGAAGACGTAAGCACTTTATTTAGGGCTGCCACCACTTCGTCCCTCGTTGTGAGAGCGTCCAGGTCTCTGATCTCCAGGGTCACCCTTCGATCTCGGATCCTAACTTCTCCCATACCTTTAGTAGCCGTACGGACTTTCTCCGCGAATGCTGTTGCGTCCGTCTTCTTGCCCAGCCGGAGCAGGACATCTCCCCGCCCTGTCGGATGTACGCTCAGAACCTGGGCGCCGCTGTCGTCCGGGTTGACTTCCTTTCGGATCTTCCCCAAGACTTCAGCAAACGTACGGTCCCTCGCGACAGTGACCACCAGGGTGGATACCGGCGCCATCTGGCGCTTTCTCCTATCAAGAGGCGCCTGACCCGACTTGACTGTCGGTTTTTTTCCCGCCACTGACACGGACTTGGATTGCTCCTTGTCCATGACACGTGGTGGTACCTCCTTTCGAGGCTTCTTCTTCTTGCGGCTCTTAGAGACCTCGGGGGGGGGGGCTTTGGGGGCCCTCTCAACTTCTCTTTTGAGCCTGCATTCTAGCTGTAGCCGTAATGACGGCTTTAGCTATTATGCCTCTTCTCTTAGGCCGTCGACGATTCTCGTGACCAACTCGATAATCCTCGACTTGGCACTTGTAATCGTCGACGGCCGAAAACATCTTTTTGGTTTTCCCGTAGAACTTTTGTTCAAGAGGGTCTACGGTCTTCAGCCCTGTCTTCACGACAATGCAGATGTTAGGCTGTTTTGCACAAGCAGCCAACATAGCCTGCAGTTCGCTCTTTAGGAGGTCGTAAGTGGAGTCAATCTCCTCTTGCACCTTCTCTACCTTCTCGTATTCCTTACGGAATATTTCTATCTCCTCTTGAGATTCCTTACTATAGGCAGAGATGCCACTAATGGCACTACCAAGGCTGGTAACGCTGCCGCTTCGTAACCTGTTTGCGGATGCAACACTCAACATCTGTAACGACGGCTGTTGTTGGGGGTTTTCTTTCGAGGGCCCCACCTCTGACGTGTTCGTAGAACGAAGCGCTTGGTGGCCTCCCCCAAAATCCGTGAGGCCAGCGCCGGCCACCGGGGCTTTCGCTGTACGGCGGGATTGACTCCTAGTTTGGAGCTGCCCGCTTGGGGTAGTAGGTATTCCATTCGCTTGCTCATCATCCTTCTTCAACTGTTTGGTCCACGGAGGCTATTTTGTTTCACCTCTACCCTTCACGCAAGCGTGACGAGCTTTCCCCCATCCGCCACCCGGGAGACGCGCCGCACACGGGAACAGGATACCCCGCGCGGCATAAATATTACTATTAGTTGTATTAGTATTATTATTATTATTATTAATATTATTATTATTATTATTATTATTATACTGTTATATTATACTGTGAGTATTGCAAAGTACGTGAATAAAAACAATATTAATAAATTTAAAATGAAAATAAATTTTTATTAAATATTAATATAAATTTTTATTGGTGTTGCATAACGATACACTCCACCACATCGGTCAACAATACATGTACATACCCCTTTTTCTCGAATCACGTGCTCAATTTCGCGCAGTGGATGCGCACAAGGTTGTTGACACGTGCTACCGTTAAATCTCCGTAGAATACGGAGAGGTGCGCAGTAGATGCGTAAAACATTTACTTATTTAAATTAATTTGCACGCTTAGACTGATGTAACTTTAAAAAATATTTATTGTCGCAGAGTGTACAAATTTTCTATTATATAAGCCAATAATTTAAATTATATTTATTTTATGAAAAACAAAGCAGAATTTATTATCATCAGTAACGAAAAAAGTGCAAGCTTCCCTGCCTGGCGAGTAAGCTAGTAGTTAACTGAATTAACTATACACAGATGCTTCTTTTGATTAACAATAAATGTTAATATTCTTAATATTATAATACTTATACTATCCAAAAACGCTCGCTTCGCTCGCGATTAAAACAAGGTTTAGGACACAATATTGAAACAAAATACTATATCGAAAGAAAATGTAATAGAAGAATCTCAAAATTATAAAGAAGATTAAAAACAAAGATACTGTAAAAATAAGTATTGACAGAAAACGAAAACAAGAAATAGTCAAAAAATTAATATTGAAGACAAAAATATTAATATATTAAAACAAGGTCTTAAAATAAAAAATATCCAGGAAATCCCGTAATTAGTAGGGTCATCCCGAAATACCTCATAAATATCCGCAATATCCTGGAAATGCCACAATTAGTGGAGACATTTCGAAATCGCTCAAAAATTTCCGAAATATCCAGGAAATCCCGTAATTAGTAGCGTCATCCCGAAATACCTCATAATTTCCCGAAATATCCTGGAAATTCCAAAATTAGTGAAGTCATTCTGAAATATTTCGGAAATTCCCGAAATATACAGGAAATCCCTTATTTAGTAGAGTTATCCAGAAATATCTCAGAACTTCGCGAAATATCCAGGAAATGCCGTAATTAGTAGAGTCATCCCGAAATAGCTAAGAAAATCCAGGAAATCCCGTAATTAGTAGAGTCATTCCGAAATAGCTAAGAAAATCCAGAAAGATCAGGAAATCCCGTAATCAGTAGCGTCATCCCGAAATACCTCATCAATATCCGCAATATCCTGGAAATTCCACAATTAGTGGAGACATTTCGAAATACCTCAGAAATTCCCGAAATATCCAGGAAATCCCGTAATTAGTAGCGTCATCCCGAAATACCTCATAAATTCCCGTAATATCCTGGAAATTCCACAATTAGTGGAGTCTTTCAGAAATATTTCAGAAATTCGCGAAATATCCAGGAAATCCCTTAATTAGTAGAGTCTTCCCGAAATACCTCTGAAATTCCCGAAGGATCCAGGAAATTTCGTAATTGGTAGTCATCACGAATTTTCTCAGATATTCCCGAAATACCCAGGAAATCCCGTAATTAGTGGAGTCTTTCTGAAATAATTCAGAAATTCGCGAAATATCCAGGAAATCCCGTAATTAGTAGAGTCATCACGATATAGCTAAGAAAATCCAGGAAATCCCGTGATTAGTAGCGACATCCCGAAATACCTCAGATATTCCCGAAAGATCCAGGAAATCCCGTAATTGGTAGAGTCATCCCGAAGTACCTCATAAATTCTCGAAATATCCTGGAAATTCCAAAATTAGTGGAGTATTTCAGAAATATTTCAGAAATTCCCGAAATATCCAGGCAATCCCGTAATAAGTAGCGTCATCCAGAAATACCTCATAAATTCCCGAAATATCCTGGAAATTCCAAAATTAGTGAAGTCTTTCTGAAATATTTCAGCAATTCCCGAAATATCCAGGAAATCCCTTATTTAGTAGAGTTGTCCAGAAATACCTCAGAACTTCGCGAAATATCCAGGAAATGCCGTCACTAGTAGAGTCATTCCGAAATAGCTAAAAATTTTTCTCAGAAATTCCCGACATATCGAGGAAATGCCATAATTAGTGGATCATTACAAAATATTTCAAAAATTCCCGAAATATCCTGGAAATCCCGTAATAAGTAGGGATATCCAGAAATACCTCAGAAATTCACGAAAGATCCAGGGATTGCCGTAATAAGTAGCGTCATCCAGAAATACCTCAGCGATTCCCGAATGATCCAGGAAATCCCGTAATTGGTAGAGTCATCACGAATTTCCTCAGATATTCCCGAAATATCCAGGCAATCCCGTAATAAGTAGCGTCATCCAGAAATACCTCATAAATTCCCGAAATATCCTGGAAATTCCAAAATTAGTGAAGTCTTTCTGAAATATTTCAGCAATTCCCGAAATATCCAGGAAATCCCTTATTTAGTAGAGTTGTCCAGAAATACCTCAGAACTTCGCGAAATATCCAGGAAATGCCGTCACTAGTAGAGTCATTCCGAAATAGCTAAAAATTTTTCTCAGAAATTCCCGACATATCGAGGAAATGCCATAATTAGTGGATCATTACAAAATATTTCAAAAATTCCCGAAATATCCTGGAAATCCCGTAATAAGTAGGGATATCCAGAAATACCTCAGAAATTCACGAAAGATCCAGGGATTGCCGTAATAAGTAGCGTCATCCAGAAATACCTCAGCGATTCCCGAATGATCCAGGAAATCCCGTAATTGGTAGAGTCATCACGAATTTCCTCAGATATTCCCGAAATATCCAGAAAATCCCGTAATTAGTAGCGTCGTCCCGAAATACCTCAGAAAATCCCGAAATATCCTGGAAATTCCACAATTAGTGGAGTCTTGCTGAAATATTTCAGAAATTCGCGAAATATCTAGGAAATCCCGCAATTAGTAGAGTCATCCCGAAAAGCTAAGAAAATCCAGAAAGATCCAGGAAATCCAGTAATTTGTAGAGTCATCACGAAGTTTCTCAGATATTCCCAAAATATCCAGGAAATCCCGTAATTAGTAGCATCATCCCGAAATACCTCATAAATATCCGCAATATCCTGGAAATTCCACAATCAGTGGAGACATTTCGAAATACCTCAGAAATTCCCGAAATATCCAGGAAATCCCGTAATTGGTAGAGTCATCATGAATTTCCTCAGATATTCCCGAATTATCCAGGAAATCCCGTAATTGGTAGATTCATCCCGAATTTCCTCAGATATTCCCGAAATATCCAGGAAATCCCTTATTTAGTAGAGTTATCCAGAAATACCTCAGAAATTCCCGAAATATCCATGGAAATGCCGTAATAAGTAGCGTCATCCCGAAATACCTCAGCAATTCCCGAAAGATCCAGGAAATCCCGTAATTGGTAGAGTCATCACGAATTTCCTCAGATATTCCCGAAATACCAGAAAATCCCGAAATACCTCAGGAAATCCCGAAATATCCTGGAAATTCCACAATTAGTGGAGACATTTCGAAATACCTCAGAAATTCCCGAAAGATCCATGAAATCCCGTAATTAATAGAGTCATCACGAATTTCCTCAGATATTCCCGAAATATCCAGGAAAATCCGTAATTAGTAGCGTCATCCCGAAATACCTCAGAAATTCCCGAAAGATCCAGGAAATCCCGTAATTGGTAGATTCATCCCGAATATCCTCAGATATTCCCGAAATATCCAGGAAATACCATTATTAGTGGAGTCTTTCTTAAATATTTCAGTAATTAGTAGCGTCATCCCGAAATATCTCAGAAAATCCCGAAATACCTCAGGAAATCCCGAAATATCCTGGAAATTCCACAATTAGTGGAGTCATTTCGAAATACCTCAGAAATTTCCGAAATATCCAGGAATTTCCGTAATTAGTATAATCATCCCGAATTTGCCCAGAAATTCCCGAATCATCCAGGAAATACCACAATTAGTGGAGACATTTCGAAATACCTCAGAAATTTCCGAAATATCCAGGAAGTCCCGTAATTTGTATAGTCCCCCGAATAGTATCCCGAATTAGTAGTCATCCCGAAGTTCTTCAGAAATTTCCGAAATATCCTGGAAATCCCGTAATTAGTAGAGTTATCCAGAAATACCTCAGAAATTCCCGAAAGATCCAGAAAATCCCGTAATTCTTAGTCATCCCGAATTTTTTCAGCTATTCCTGAAATATCCAGAAAATCCCGTTGTTATTGGCGTTATCCCGAATTCCCTCAGAATTTCCCTAAATATCCAAGAAATCCCGTAATTAGTAGTCATCCCGAATTTCTTCAGAAATTTCGGAAATATCCTGGAAATCCCGTAATTAGTAGAGTTATCCAGAAATACCTCAGAAATTCCCGAAAGATCCAGGAAATCCCGTAATTAATAGTGTCATCCCGATATACCTATTTACAGTAAAATGGGAATTCACAGATAAATGTTTATTTTAGATATATTTCTAAATATAATTTGTTATTAATATTACAAATAATATATATTTATTATAATTTTTGAATACATACAGTTTATACCTGGCACCACGACAATTAATTGTTGACAACAAAATTAATTATCGGTTGTGCAATTGTAATAATTAATGGTGAAATGTATGTATATAAAGTTGTACGTACGTACGGACGTACGTGCGTACGCGGACTACTGAAACTTCTTGGCTATGGCACGGGGCAGGGAGGGGGCATGTTCACGGGCACGTGTACATAAGTATACATGCCCGTGGACGGGTCGAGGTCTGGGCGGGAAATAATTGGTTGGGGAAGGAAGGCTGGGATATAAAGGGAAGGTGGTTGGGATGACGGTGTGGGGGTGGCTGTAGGGGGGCTGTATGGGGTCACATCTGAGCTGGTCGTAGCTATAGGGGCGAGGGCGGCTATTTCCGTCCCTGGTGCCGCTGGGCGGAAATCAGGGTTGGCGCATAGATGACGCCCTCCCCTGGCGCATCCTCTGGTACCTGGGCAGGTTATGAGTTGGCCTGCTCGTGGAGGGATGTTTGCAGGTTCTTCATTTATATCTAATTTTTCCAGGATCCCCTCCAGGTCCTGCCCAGGTCTCCTCAACTCCGTGGGCCGTACTGTGAAGCGGCCACGGCCTTGGGCTCTCTGCGTCGCTGACGCGCTTCTTCCCATTCTTTCCATTCTACGGGAGAATACTTATTCTTATTATCTAATCTTGCTTAATCTTACCCGTTGCTATTATCAGGTTTGATTCTTTTTATTTGCCAAAATTTTACCTACTCTAATTTTTTTCTTTAATTGCCTTTACTAATCTTTAGGGGCCTACCTCGTTTTCTAGGTGGATTATTGCTACTTGGGTGGTTTTGCTGTATATTTTGTGCTATTGGACGCTGCGAAGGGGGAGAATGCATTTTAGGTGGGATAACGTTTCTAGGAGGGATATAACGCTTAAGATCATTTACATAGACTTTGACCTTCCGCTTAGTATCTTCGTCTTCAACAATAGGGCCTATGTTGATTGGTGCCATTTTTGCTGTAAAATGATTATCTTTTGAGGACAATACCCTATTGCGTCGACATACTCGATCGCCAACTTGGTATTGTACTAATCTACGTCCTTTATTATAGTGTCTAGCTTGTCTAGCCACTGCTGTGTCTATATATCTTCTAACAAGATCATATATTGCTGGAAGTCTATGTAATCTTTCGATCCATGCTGCTGTATTTGGTGCTGGAGAGGAGTCTGAGGACTCTAGGTGCTTTCGTATAAGGGCTGTTGGGATAGGATTTCTGCCAAAATTTAAAAATGCTGGGCTGTATTTAGTTGTAGAGTGGACGACTGTATTGAGAGCGAAGCAGAACTCTCCTAAATATCGATCCCACTCCCGATGATCTTCCTCAATGAAGCTGTTTATCATCGGTTTTAAGTTCCTATATACCCTTTCTACAGGGTTAGCTTGTGCGAAATAGGGCGGAATTAATGACTGTATAATTCCGTACTGCTGTAATTTCTCTGCAACTTGGCGATTTGCAAATTCCGTCCCATTGTCCGAAATTAGGTATTTGGGACAACCCCATCGGTTAATGACTAAGTCATCGAACGCTTGGAGTGCGCTTTTTGCGTCGGCTCGTCTCAACGCTTTCATTTCGACATAACGGGTAAATAAGTCCTCAAAGACTATTATGTACCTGAAACCTTGCTTTGATGGTGGTTTCGGTCCCATTATGTCGACTGCTACTACTGTCCAAGGTCCATCTATGTTTCTGCCTTCCATTATTCCTGCTGGAGCCTGCTGATTGCTTTTGTGGGCTTGACACTCTTGACAAGCTCTCACATAATTGCAGGTATCATAGTATATACCTGGCCAGTAGTAGTAGGTGGCTAACCTTGCATACGTTTTGTCATTTCCCAAATGACCGGCTTGCGGGGTGTAGTGCGCTTCATAGAGAGCTTTCTCTCTATCAGCTGCTGGCAGAATTAGCTTCCAAGCATCTAGGTCGGGGACTAATGGGTCTACGAGGGGATTGGGACGGTGTGCGTATAAAAGGTTGTCTTTTATACATAAATCAGGGTATTTTTGGGGAGATTTTATTACTGCTTGGATCTTCATTTGGTACCAAGGATCGCTTGTATTAATTGTGGCTGTAGCTGCTAATGCTGTATCTTCATATGCTCTTGAAAGTGCGTCAGGTACCTTATGGTATGCTCCTTTCCTGTGCACAAATTTAAATTTATAATTTTGCAGGATTGTGTTCCATCGAGCCAATCTGCCTGTCGGATCCTTGATGTTGTGAAGCCAGAGAAGGCTGTGGTGGTCTGTTACCACGGTAAATTCTTCACCTTGAAGGTAACCTTTTAAGTTTCAATAGACCACAATACTGCCAAACACTCCTTCTCTGTCACCGTATAATTACGTTCCGCTTTACTAGTGTACGGCTAACGTATATATAGGGTGTTCTTCACCATTTATTTCCTGGGTAAGCACACCGGCTATAGCGTAGTCGCTAGCATCGGTTTGGAGGGTAAAGGGGAGGGAAAAATGGGGCGGGCTAAAACAGGGGCTTGGGTAAGGGCTAGCTTCATTTTCTCGAATGCATCCTGCTGTTCCTGATGCCATTGCCATCTGCATCCTTTTGCGTTAAATTTACAAATAATATATATTTATTATAATTTTTGAATACATACAGTTTATACCTGGCACCACGACAATTAATTGTTGACAACAAAATTAATTATCGGTTGTGCAATTGTAATAATTAATGGTGAAATGTATGTATATAAAGTTGTACGTACGTACGGACGTACGTGCGTACGCGGACTACTGAAACTTCTTGGCTATGGCACGGGGCAGGGAGGGGGCATGTTCACGGGCACGTGTACATAAGTATACATGCCCGTGGACGGGTCGAGGTCTGGGCGGGAAATAATTGGTTGGGGAAGGAAGGCTGGGATATAAAGGGAAGGTGGTTGGGATGACGGTGTGGGGGTGGCTGTAGGGGGGCTGTATGGGGTCACATCTGAGCTGGTCGTAGCTATAGGGGCGAGGGCGGCTATTTCCGTCCCTGGTGCCGCTGGGCGGAAATCAGGGTTGGCGCATAGATGACGCCCTCCCCTGGCGCATCCTCTGGTACCTGGGCAGGTTATGAGTTGGCCTGCTCGTGGAGGGATGTTTGCAGGTTCTTCATTTATATCTAATTTTTCCAGGATCCCCTCCAGGTCCTGCCCAGGTCTCCTCAACTCCGTGGGCCGTACTGTGAAGCGGCCACGGCCTTGGGCTCTCTGCGTCGCTGACGCGCTTCTTCCCATTCTTTCCATTCTACGGGAGAATACTTATTCTTATTATCTAATCTTGCTTAATCTTACCCGTTGCTATTATCAGGTTTGATTCTTTTTATTTGCCAAAATTTTACCTACTCTAATTTTTTTCTTTAATTGCCTTTACTAATCTTTAGGGGCCTACCTCGTTTTCTAGGTGGATTATTGCTACTTGGGTGGTTTTGCTGTATATTTTGTGCTATTGGACGCTGCGAAGGGGGAGAATGCATTTTAGGTGGGATAACGTTTCTAGGAGGGATATAACGCTTAAGATCATTTACATAGACTTTGACCTTCCGCTTAGTATCTTCGTCTTCAACAATAGGGCCTATGTTGATTGGTGCCATTTTTGCTGTAAAATGATTATCTTTTGAGGACAATACCCTATTGCGTCGACATACTCGATCGCCAACTTGGTATTGTACTAATCTACGTCCTTTATTATAGTGTCTAGCTTGTCTAGCCACTGCTGTGTCTATATATCTTCTAACAAGATCATATATTGCTGGAAGTCTATGTAATCTTTCGATCCATGCTGCTGTATTTGGTGCTGGAGAGGAGTCTGAGGACTCTAGGTGCTTTCGTATAAGGGCTGTTGGGATAGGATTTCTGCCAAAATTTAAAAATGCTGGGCTGTATTTAGTTGTAGAGTGGACGACTGTATTGAGAGCGAAGCAGAACTCTCCTAAATATCGATCCCACTCCCGATGATCTTCCTCAATGAAGCTGTTTATCATCGGTTTTAAGTTCCTATATACCCTTTCTACAGGGTTAGCTTGTGCGAAATAGGGCGGAATTAATGACTGTATAATTCCGTACTGCTGTAATTTCTCTGCAACTTGGCGATTTGCAAATTCCGTCCCATTGTCCGAAATTAGGTATTTGGGACAACCCCATCGGTTAATGACTAAGTCATCGAACGCTTGGAGTGCGCTTTTTGCGTCGGCTCGTCTCAACGCTTTCATTTCGACATAACGGGTAAATAAGTCCTCAAAGACTATTATGTACCTGAAAACCTTGCTTTGATGGTGGTTTCGGTCCCATTATGTCGACTGCTACTACTGTCCAAGGTCCATCTATGTTTCTGCCTTCCATTATTCCTGCTGGAGCCTGCTGATTGCTTTTGTGGGCTTGACACTCTTGACAAGCTCTCACATAATTGCAGGTATCATAGTATATACCTGGCCAGTAGTAGTAGGTGGCTAACCTTGCATACGTTTTGTCATTTCCCAAATGACCGGCTTGCGGGGTGTAGTGCGCTTCATAGAGAGCTTTCTCTCTATCAGCTGCTGGCAGAATTAGCTTCCAAGCATCTAGGTCGGGGACTAATGGGGTCTACGAGGGGATTGGGACGGTGTGCGTATAAAAGGTTGTCTTTTATACATAAATCAGGGTATTTTTGGGGAGATTTTATTACTGCTTGGATCTTCATTTGGTACCAAGGATCGCTTGTATTAATTGTGGCTGTAGCTGCTAATGCTGTATCTTCATATGCTCTTGAAAGTGCGTCAGGTACCTTATGGTATGCTCCTTTCCTGTGCACAAATTTAAATTTATAATTTTGCAGGATTGTGTTCCATCGAGCCAATCTGCCTGTCGCATCCTTGATGTTGTGAAGCCAGAGAAGGCTGTGGTGGTCTGTTACCACGGTAAATTCTTCACCTTGAAGGTAACCTTTTAATGTTTCAATAGACCACAATACTGCCAAACACTCCTTCTCTGTCACCGTATAATTACGTTCCGCTTTACTTAGTGTACGGCTCACGTAATATATAGGGTGTTCTTCACCATTTATTTCCTGGGTAAGCACACCGGCAATAGCGTAGTCGCTAGCATCGGTTTGGAGAGTAAAGGGGAGGGAAAAATTGGGGCGGGCTAAAAGAGGGGCTTGGGTAAGGGCTAGCTTCATTTTCTCGAATGCATCCTGCTGTTCCTGATGCCATTGCCATCTGACATCCTTTTGCGTTAAATTTCCCAATAAACCTTGAATACCAACCAATTAAGCCAGTAAAGCGTCTGAGTTGCTTTAAATTGGTTGGGGCTGGATACTCTAGTATCGGTCGTATCTTATCTACATTTGTTTTGAGGCCATCCTCATTAACAATGTATCCTAGATAAGTTACTTCCGCGCAACAGAATTCGGACTTTTCTCTATTAATTTGCAAGTTTACCTTTTTGAGGGCGGTTAGCACTATTCTTAACCATTTTAGGTGTTCCTCAAAGGTTTTGGCTGTAATTATAATATCGTCCAGATATGCGAATACGTTTGGTTCCCATTCTGGCTTTATAAGCTTGTCCATCATTTTCTGGAAAATCGCAGGTGCATTCGATAGGCCGTAGGGGACTCGGGTAAACTGAAATAATCCTTTACCGGGAAGTGAAAAGGCTGTAATTTCGCGGCTTTCTGGTGCTAGAGGGACTTGGTGGTACGCTTGAGATAAATCAAGCTTACTTATGTAACGACTTTTCTCAGCTGATCGAGAATGTCGTCCATGTTCCGCATAGGGTATGCTATTTTCTTGGTTTAGCATTAACCTGCCGAAAATCTATGCAAAAACGGTATTTTCCGTTTGCTTTCGGGACTATAATTGGGCAGCTGCACCACGGGCTTTCTGAAGGTTCTATTATACCTTCCTTTAGCATTCTGTCAATTTCCTGTAACCAGCCTGCAGCATCCTCGGCGAATAACGACGGTTTCGTTGACGAATAGGTTCGGCACCTTGCACATCGATTTTATGGGAATCTAGGTTAGTTACACCTAGCGTTCTTGGTGTTGGGGGAATCATCTCATTTAATAGCTGCTGTAATCTCACTTCTTGTTCTGCTGTAGCTCGTTTCAATCCTCCTATGCTTGCTAAGGCAGGTAAGCAACTCGGATCTTTGCCATACGGATAAAAATGATGAATGATACCTTTCAGTCCACCACGTATCGTTTTCATAGCATATATTCATGTTCGCATAACGGGTAAATAAGTCCTCAAAGACTATTATGTACCTGAAACCTTGCTTTGATGGAGGTTTCGGTCCCATTATGTCGACTGCTACTACTGTCCAAGGTCCATCTATGTTCCTGCCTTCCATTATTCCTGCTGGAGCCTGCTGATTGCTCTTGTGGCTTGACACTCTTGACAAGCTCTCACATAATTGCAGGTATCATAGTATATCCCTGGCCAGTAGTAGTAGGTGGCTAACCTTGCATACGTTTTGTCATTTCCCAAATGACCGGCTTGCGGGGTGTAGTGCGCTTCATAGAGAGCTTTCTCTCTATCAGCTGCTGGCAGAATTAGCTTCCAAGCATCTAGGTCGGGGACTAATGGGTCTACGAGGGGATTGGGACGGTGTGCGTATAAAAGGTTGTCTTTTATACATAAATCAGGGTATTTTTGGGGAGATTTTATTACTGCTTGGATCTTCATTTGGTACCAAGGATCGCTTGTATTAATTGTGGCTGTAGCTGCTAATGCTGTATCTTCATATGCTCTTGAAAGTGCGTCAGGTACCTTATGGTATGCTCCTTTCCTGTGCACAAATTTAAATTTATAATTTTGCAGGATTGTGTTCCATCGAGCCAATCTGCCTGTCGCATCCTTGATGTTGTGAAGCCAGAGAAGGCTGTGGTGGTCTGTTACCACGGTAAATTCTTCACCTTGAAGGTAACCTTTTAATGTTTCAATAGACCACAATACTGCCAAACACTCCTTCTCTGTCACCGTATAATTACGTTCCGCTTTACTTAGTGTACGGCTCACGTAATATATAGGGTGTTCTTCACCATTTATTTCCTGGGTAAGCACACCGGCAATAGCGTAGTCGCTAGCATCGGTTTGGAGAGTAAAGGGGAGGGAAAAATTGGGGCGGGCTAAAAGAGGGGCTTGGGTAAGGGCTAGCTTCATTTTCTCGAATGCATCCTGCTGTTCCTGATGCCATTGCCATCTGACATCCTTTTGCGTTAAATTTCCCAATAAACCTTGAATACCAACCAATTAAGCCAGTAAAGCGTCTGAGTTGCTTTAAATTGGTTGGGGCTGGATACTCTAGTATCGGTCGTATCTTATCTACATTTGTTTTGAGGCCATCCTCATTAACAATGTATCCTAGATAAGTTACTTCCGGCAACAGAATTCGGACTTTTCTCTATTAATTTGCAAGTTTACCTTTTTGAGGGCGGTTAGCACTATTCTTAACCATTTTAGGTGTTCCTCAAAGGTTTTGGCTGTAATTATAATATCGTCCAGATATGCGAATACGTTTGGTTCCCATTCTGACTTTATAAGCTTGTCCATCATTTTCTGGAAAATCGCAGGTGCATTCGATAGGCCGTAGGGGACTCGGGTAAACTGAAATAATCCTTTACCGGGAAGTGAAAAGGCTGTAATTTCGCGGCTTTCTGGTGCTAGAGGGACTTGGTGGTAAGAAGTGGCGTAAAGTCTGGTGCCATGTAACATGAGGCTCTGCTCGTTCGGAAATTAAAAAATGAAGCGGGCGTCGGGTCTTGAACCCGAGCCCCTTCGCATCCGAAGGCGTTCACGCTAACCACTGCGCTACGCCCGCACTTGGTCGTAGCGCTTCTTATCGATCTTATATGTTATCGAACACGCGCAACCTAGCGTGTCGGTATAGCTGAGATCTATGACAAGTGGATTAAAATCCACCTTGTCACATTCCCCCCCACTTAAACGTCGAGTGTCTTCCAGACCTCATCGTCTGTAAAGACATCGAGACGCATTGTAAGGCTGAGGAGGAGGCACAGGACTTGCTGCTTGCTTGCACTGCTATGCTTTGCTTTGCTTTGCTTTGCTGCGAGAAAGGTTAAAATTGCTTTTTGGGGACTATTTACATGTGGGTTTTTATCGTTGGGCGCCATGTGGTGATAAGAATGCCTCCGGATCATTCTTTTTCGCTCCTTTGAATTGGATATGGTGACGCGAGAATATCTGTGCTGTCCTTTTCTCCCGTATAAAGGTAGCATCTTCTAAGCAGGTTTCGTATGAACGGCTGTATCTGAATGCTGGGTTAAACGTACTTTGCTGTGGCTGTATGTGTGGGTTAGCTGGGATTGAGTATGTTTCGTTGCTTTCCTGGTGCACTGGCGATCTGCTTTGCTGTATATTTTGCTGAGAGCTGTGTATTTCGATCAATTTGCTGTATAATTGCTGCATTTGCTCTATTTGCTGCTCCAATCGCCTGAACTATTCATCATATTTATTTTCGAGCTCTTTCTCATTATTTTGTGTCTTTTCTTTTGGGACGTTGGGTTCAGTAACTCCATCGTCTTCCCAATGGACACTCTGTACATTCCTATGTACATTGCTCAAGTGTGTGCTGCTTGTGGGATTATCTCTGTTTTCGCGTGCCTGATTGACTCTTTTTCCTTGGGTCGCTATTTCGGGTTCTGCATTGCTGTGCGGTGGCGTATTTGCGGGGCTTACCTGTCTGGGTACGAGTGCAATAGGGGAAAAAGGGCTTGTGCTTACTGGACGAAAAGCTGAGGGTTGGATAGTTTGGGTTGGTCTCGGTCGGGTATCTGTATAAATGTTGGTACTGTATGTGGTAACTGGAGCTGTATATTGGGTAAATGGGTTATCTATGAGGTCTGGGTTTGTGGGAGATGAAGGGGCTAATGTGTGGATGGGGTAATAGGAAGTCGAATTTATGCTCAACTGCGTCGTTGTTAAGCTTGGGACTGTATGCGTTAATTCCATCATCGAATTATCGCATACTGGTGATGGTAGACTCAATCTATATGCTGTAGATTGTGCTTGAGAATGAATTTGTGCGCTGCTTATCCTTAAATTTTCATTATTTAATCGCTGTAAATTTTCTCTCGTGTTGCTGTTTTCCCTTACAGCCGATTGTGTTTCCGATCCGTATTCCATTTCCGGTAATGACAACAAATTCTCATTACTTATGGAGATAGGATCTCGGTATTGTCCTCGTGATTGTCCGGTTGGCAATTGAATGTAAAGCATCCGTCTTGCTTTACTGCTTCTTTCTGGGGCTGTATCTATAGCGATAGTGGGGATATTTCCTCTTTCCGATTGCGTAAGGGATAAATCTGTATCTATAATCGGGTTAGCCTCATCTACTGCTGTATTCCAGTTAGCAGACGATGGTCCGAAATTACGTCTAATTTCGTACCTAGCTAACCTATCTCTAATAATTTTGCTATCTGCGTCTATGTTTATTCCGACTTTGCTCGCGTATACCGAGATTCTACCATCACTGGTATTATTTATACTGCGTCGTATTACACCGGCACCTACTGCTGGTTGTAACACCGATAAGTCTTCTCCCAATATTAAATCAAGGTCATCACCGTTGTGAGACATTTTGAATTAATTTATTGTAGCTTATTTTCTCTTAACAATTAATTAAATATTATTATTGATAGCTCTTATTAGCTCGATTGCCGTGAAATATATTATCTCTTGTTTAATTATACCTAATTTAAATTAAACATACCAAGCAAAAATAAAAAAAAAACCAATGAAAGAAAAAAAAAACAATTTTCACGCTAAGCTAATTAAATTAAATTCACTTTCACTAAGGAATCCACAACATAAAAAAAAAAAACAAGCTTGCTTTATTATTAGCTGGGCAGTACGGGAATCAGTACAGCGGCAAATATGTATATATATATTTATGGGTTCAATTATTATATTATATCTTGTACAGCTTATTATTCTGGGGAATTAATATATACAGCTTTTGTATACACCAAAATATTCATCAAATATATATTGTTATTATTATTAAAATCAATAAATATCGGGTAAATGTGCAAGGGAAACGTGCAAATGGTGCTTATATAAATAAAATATACACTGGGTTAGGCACGCAGCAAACAACAATAAACAAAAATTTTGCAGTATTATTTTTATAATAACTATTATTATGGGGAGCAATGAAGGAGAACTTAAATTTGTTACAATGGTATAGCAGGTCAAGCTAAATTGATTATCATTATTTATTAAGCTAACAATAAATAAAACTAGCAAAATGTGTGATTTAATTCAATAAGCATTAACTGTATATAAACAAAAAGAAAAACCAATTTAATCAAACGTGATAATAGCAGTAGGGATATTAAATAGCATTAATATGTTAATATATGTTACTAAAGAAAATTATAATGCATAAAAAAAAATTAATAATACTCAAAGCAGCTTAAATTATTATTATAATTATAAAATGCAAATTATTTATCAATTTTATAATTACACAATTCAAACAACAAAAAAAAATTGCAAATATTTGGTTATTACAGCTGTATGGGTTAGAAGGAGAGGGAAAATGAATTATCTATTTTAATAAACCAGCGTACCCAAAAAAAACAACTATACATAACCAAATATGTAAAGCAGTGCAAATAATATTTTAAAGAGAAAAAACAAATTTATATTTTTCGTGCACGTGCTCAATTAGTAATTATCAAAATGGCCGTCAAAATGGCCGACCGGCTTCTTCCGGTGTGTGTGTGCGAGCTTGCTTGAAGGAGAGGAAAGGCAATCTGGCCGCTTATTTGCGTCGCGCTTCGACGCTTACAATACTTATTGCTCGCTTTAATACACTAATAAAATTATTAATTTTTACGCCGGAAACTGATAAATATTACTTAAAGAAAAGATCCCTTAAAAACAACCACGTTGGGCGCCAATGAAATTAATATGCTTATGAGAAAAACCACCAATGTAACGCTGCACTGGGGATCAGGGTCAGGTTATTTAGGGTCAACTATTTACTATAAATAAAATAAGTATTTATTATAATAAACAAATAATTAGAGAGGTGGGCACCAGCCGCGTTAACACGCGACGAATATCGATAACACGCGGGTTATCTTAGCCTGATACAATATAAAGGGCAGTACTCTCGCCGCACCGGGTTATGCTGTAAGGAGGGGAAGGGGAAGGAGGGGACCAGGGTCTCGCACACACTAGTACGGATACTCGGCGGTACCGTACGCAGCTAGAATGAATTACTCACCAACCTTATCGGAGTAATTGGCACTCGTCCCTAATTGGCGATGTCACTCTCTCTATCTCTCTCGTTAACTACTCGGTAGTCTGCGGCTTCGCTACACTTGCTAATATCCGTTTAGGACGGCGGACCGTAGAGCTCTGACTCTCGGCGTGCTCGAGAGCCCCGTGTTCGTACCGCGCGCCTGCGCAGTACGTACTCGTGCGCGGCACCTCGATCTCGCGTCGTGCGAGCGTGTCGAGTGCCGCGGTGTTCAGGCTGTATCGGTACGAATCGGCTGTATAGTGCTGTATGCCGTGATGACAACCTGGTGCTGCTGCCGTCTCGGAGACAAGGTGCAACCTCTTCCCAGGTAACTAATAATTCATTAGCTATTAACTGCGTTCTTCAACGGGTACGGCATGAGTTTCAGGTACGAAGCTCACCCGCCGTCGCTTGCTGCTCGAGGCCGAGTCACAACCCCTCTCTCTCCTCGACGACGTTGACCTCGCTGATGACTAGCCTCTCCGTCTACGGCTCTAGGTGGGTACTTGGTCGTGAGGTTTACACACATGTGTGTGTTTGTATGCGTTATTGTCCGAGATATCGGCTGTACACGTTGTTTGTGTACATTAACCTAACTTCAATTTACCTTATGATGTTCCTTGTACATCTGTAGTAATTATATACAGCTATACATATCTTTCCTTGTCTTTTGTCTTCTTGGCTATGGCTATTTATCATCTTCCTTGCTCCTTACCCTATTGCTGTGTTTTTGTTCTTATTAACATCTCTCTTACAGCTGTATCTTGCTTGGCGTTGGAGGTTCTTCGGCTTCCTGCCTGGGTACCACCTCATCGCCTTGACTGCTATGCTGTGAGGCTTCGGAGGGTCCTGGAGGCTTCCTAGTGATCGCCTCCCATGAATATCCTGTTTGCTGTACCAGACTCGGAGGAGCCCATCTGATAATCTGAGCTCGCCCAAGATCCTCATCGCCAGGACCACCTCAGTGTTGTGTGCTGTGCTTGGGAAAGGGTTATTAGACTGTGAGGGTAGGCAGGACGTAGTTAATGTGCGGGTAGGTAGCTAGTGAATAGTATATGGGTAGGTAGTGTAGCTAGGGATTCGTCTAGCTTATCCGGGTAGGTAGGTGTTTGTCAGGGGTTCTGTCGCTCGCTCTTGACATGTGCAAAGCACATTGTCACAACAGAAACGGCTAAAAGAAACTAATGTTGAGCATCAACCCAAATGTATTCAAAAACAAAAGGAATGTTCATCATGTTCTATAAGAAAGTCTGTAAATTATGTTTATACAAAACATGCTTTCCTAATAAACATTAGATATTTATAAAAGGTTGAAAAACAAATTTTTAAATTAAAAAAAAAATAAAAAAAATTAATGACATTCTTGTTTGTCTATCTCCACGTGGTGACTGTTGGTGAACGTCACAATGACGACTGAACGACGAACAAATACAATACAAAAAAAGACTATAAGACCATTATTTATCTATTTTTTTTCTGACGAACTATGAATTTTGATGAAAAATCACTATCGAATTTTTTCAGAATTTCCAGATACATTTTTGGAAAATTGGATTTTCCAAAAAGTCGAAAATTATCTCAAAAAAATCTTAAAAATTTGAGAGTACTTCTTGGCCAATTTTAAGACTTTAATGTTCCTAGAAATTTTTGGCGAAAGTCTTGAGTTTTCGAGCAAAACGCTTCTGAAGTTAGAAAAAAATTTCTTCTTCGTCGCCATTTTGGGACGTCCAGTTTGGAATTTTTAATTTTCTAGGTCATATTTCGAAAGTTTGAAATGTTTGTGCAAACTTGTGCTCATTTTTGTTGAATAAAAACATGCTATTTTGATAGAAAAATTTATTTTCAAATTTTTCTCGATAAATTTATCAGTGCTTTTTTCGAAAAAAAGTCGCCATATCTTTTTTCTTGAAATCTAATATCATTTTGACTTAAGATAAGAATTGCTAGATTAAACGATGTACGCTCATGCTCTCAGAGATTTTCAGAGTTGAAAGATGAGGATGATATGATATATCGTTTTACAAGCGATTAACTCCAGGAATCTGTAACAGAATGAGAAGGCTGGAGTCTTGTTGTACCCTTAGAGCAGAGGAACCGAGTCTTAGTAGATTCTCATTTCCACCCATCTACGGGTCATATGGGAGTCGGAAAGACTTACGAACGTGTTGCAAGAGATTACTATTGTCCAGGTATCTACCACGGTACCTGTCATTTCGTTCTACAGTGTCTGATTTGTCAGCTCTATAAGACGTCTCAAGTAGATCCTCAAGGCTTGATGGGTAAATGGAACATCGAGAGTCCCTGGGCTACTGTGGCAGTAAACGTTATGGAGCAAAAGTCAATACAAATACTTCATCGTATTTCAAAACTTGTTTACAAGGTGGATAGAGCTCAAACCATTACGTACGGAGACCGGTAAGTCGGTGTCGAAAGCATTCGAGGAACTCAGTCTTCCATTGGGAAATACCAGATTTCCTAAAAACGGTTAATGGAACTGAGTTCATCAACGGCATAATGTCGTGAATACTGATGGAGTATGGCATAAAACATGTCAGAACTCCTCCTTACCGACCGCAAGCCAAACCGGTCGAAATAACTAATAAGACGTTAAAAACGATGATTGCGACGTTTGTGGATTCGGATTATCGTGGGTGGGACACATACTTGCACGAATTTCGCCATGCAATAAATACGGGCAATACAGTCAAGTACAAAGGTCTCACCTGCGTTCTTAAATTTCGGGCGTCATCTACAACTTGTAAAGAGTTTCCGCAGGGAAATGGAAAAACAGAAGTTAACGATCCTGGAGAATCCCGAAGTATGGCTAGATCGACTTAAAAGACTTGATGATCTGCGCGATTTAGTGAAGAAACACATTGATAAGAAACAAAGACATCAAGAATAGACCTACAACAGTAACAGATGTGTTGCCTTGTTTCAGGTAAGCGATCTAGTCATGAGAAAGTTCCGTACGCTTTCCTAAGGTGTGAGGGTATTTCTGCTAAACTAGCACCAAAGTATGACGGGTCCTTTGAAGTTAAAGAAGTACTAATTCGGACTTCCAGATGGAAATCGTCACATAATTTATTCGCGGCGAAAAGAATAATATAATACGCACGCAACAATACGTAGGGATGAGAGCGCGAGAGTGTATGTATGAGCTTCCCCTGTCTCATCCCTTTTTCGAGAAATTAGGCAGTTGCCTATTTGATTGCCCCAATCCGCCGATCGAGGCGGATAAATCTTCCCGGGTGCGACCGATAGTTAAGAGTCTGGTCGAGTTTAAGACGCGTGAGGCGTGTAGGTGATCGGCTCCGGGAATAACCTCGTGTGTTAGTGTATCCACGAGTGACCAGTGTGTGAAGTAAAGAACGGGGTCGTGCACGAGTGCGAACGCGGATCGCGGAGTGCTTACCGTGGCTTTGGGCCGCCTGTTTCCGCACCATAGCCGACAACGGTTTCGCTGCCCAGGAGACCACTGGGATCGAGATTGGCTGGGCCATCTTCGGGGCGTCGACCGATGAGTAATTATTTATATTACCCTGACCCCGTCCCCTCCCCGAGTGTTTGAGTGAGTGATTTACTTGGGAGTGTGTTCGGGTACGCCGGTACGAACAGCGAATATCGGGGCTAAGTCAACCGCAGGCGAGTATCTTAATCCAGGGGCCTTATTCACTAAAATTGTCGGCAGGAGCGCGTAATTGGATATTTTGCGGGCGAAAGGCGATAATAATAAAATCGACAATGTCACAATGGAATTCGTCTTTCGAACTTAGAAACAGAAAATGAACGATTTTTGTTGATTAAAGTATTAAGATGCAAATATAAAAAGCTTATCAGAAGTATTTTTATTGAAGATTATATATTTATTTATTAACAACAAAATGTGAATGCAGAAAATAAAATAATTGTTATTGTTAACACAATAATGACATTCCGTTTACTATAAAATGAATAAAAAATGAACCATAAAATTGTTAATGTTGTAAACAAGAAATAATATAAATTACTAAATGTTGCGTGCGTAATGTTGGTTTACGAGTGATTTTTTTAATTTTTTTACCCATGTTTTTTTCGAAAATTGTACAGAATCGTACACGCAGTAACAATTTTTGATACTTTTTCAGTCTTGTAAAATAACATACGGGCTCTTTTTATAGCCATAAATAAATTGGTTAACATCCCAAAAGTTTGTTCGATTTTGTACCTTGTTGTTACATGCTCTAAAGTGTAAATCGCCTCTGGGGAACCTTCTTCGGCATTTAAAAATGGGGTTAATAAAATGGGCGAAGGCGTGTGCCCACTATCACCTTTAAAACATTATCAATTAATTTTATACGTATAAAAATTATTAAAAAAATATTTATATAAATCGATATCGTTTTTAGTAAGAATGAATAAGAAAACTACAAAAAATGTAGAACTCACGACTCTCATATTTTATTAAGCAATAAAATAAAGTTATTTTTCACCCTAATCATCTATCAAGTCCACTTTATTAACATCTGCGAAGAGACTAAAACTGTATTTTATACCCTTGATTATTTTATTCCCCGTAGACATACTTTATGTCTTTAATTACTTATTTAAGCTTATTCCTACAAATACAACATTAAATTTATTGTATTAAATGAAATATACCAAAAAATCTTGCAAAAATTCAGAAATTAAAAAAAATTTAGAAATTTATACATAAACTGTTGTTGAACAAAGTGGCCTTTTAATTGATCAGGATGCAAAATATATATTTTACTTTTTTTACTTTAGGAATCCTTTCTGACAGGAAGAAAAGAAAACTTTTTAGAATGGATGTAATAGTTATTTATGCACTAAGTCTATAATGAATAAAGTAGATCTTCGGCGACTAAAGTAAGTCTACGAGGAATAAACTAATCAAGGGAATAAAATACAGTTTTAGTCCTTTCACAAAGGACAATAAAGTGAACTCTGTACGCTAAACGCGGGTACGCGCACGTATATTCGAAACCCTGCACGCTAAATTGAGTTTCTCTCACGTCGTCTTAAAATATAGTATTCGACACTCTTGCGCAAAAATAATTTCTCCTTGCGTGATCTTTCCGCGCAAATGTTCCCGCCAGAAATCATATTCTCGAACTGTGTTTTGTGCACTCGTACGGAAAAGTTAGTTTTAAAATCGATTTGCCAACTGAAATAAATTAACTTACTTGTGAAAAACATTTTGTCGTTCCTGCTGTGTTTGGGGAAAATCTATGTAGTCATTTTCTATTTGTTATATTCCGTTAATTACTTTCTCGATGCATCTGCTAACTGAGCACTGGTCGTCATGTTCTAATTCATATATACCGATAAACCCTATAAAATATTTAAAAATTTTTCTAATTTTACCCCCCCCCCCTTATGACTCCTCCTGCACCTATCATTAGATGTGAGATAAATGATGTGTGGTTATCGTATTCAGCGTTAACTCTTCCACTCCACACATACGTTTAATTCTTGTAACTTTTGGGATACCGGACACCGGAGAGTGGATGAATTTTGCGATATATATATAGATGATAAATCTAAAATAAAATTTTAATTTTTTTATCCACCTTTCTCACTCATTTTACACCTTTGTAATTAGAGTATGATGAAAAATGTGTAAAAACGTATATTTTAATGTGATAAAAAAAACAGAACAAATCATCGAATAAAATATATATTACATTAAAATATATTATTTAAGTTATTAAAAATTATTAGACTGACAGTACTGCTTCAGTATATGTTAGCATTACTGTGACCACTTTATTTTTACATTATTTATGTATGTAGTGACTATTATTTATTATTAATTACTTGTAATATTACTTATAGGTATGTTCTTAATATAATAATTTAATTTGGTACAAAAATATACAAAAATTGGAGTACTGGCAAAAGTGCTAATACATTTTTTTAATATTTTATCCCGTAATTAGTGAAGTTATCCTGGAATACCTCGCGAATTCCCGAAATATCGAGGAAATCCCGTAATTAGTGAAGTATCCCGAAATAACTCACAAATTCTCGAAATATGCAGGATATCTCAAAATTAGTGATGTTATTCCGGTATACCTCAGAAATTCCCGAAATATCGAGGTAATCCCGTAATTAGTGAAGTTATCCCGAAATATCCAGGAAATCTCGTAATTAGTGAAGTTATCCCGAAATAACTCAGAAACTCCCGAAGTATCCACTAAATCCCAAAATTAGTAAATTTATCCCGGCATACCTTAGAAATTATCGAAATATTAAGAAAATCTCAAAATTGGTGGAGTTATCCCGGAATACATCCAAAATTTCCCGAAATATCGAGGAAATCCCGTAATTAGTAAAGTATCCCGGCATACCTCAAAAATAACCGAAATATTAAGAAAATCTCGGAAATGGTGGAGTTATCCCGGAATACATTGTCACACCGCACTGGGAATCAGGGTGCGGTTGATAAAATCGATATCAATTAATAAAACAGAGAATTTATTATATGATAGAAATTAAGTACACGGTTGCCAGTTGTGCTCGCGGCTATATACTAACGGCTGCTATTTATTAATAATTACGCTTAATTAAGTATAACGTCGTGAGGGCTCGATATTTGGCTCTGTATAATTTCACGCGCGGCGATATAGCTATTACTCGATCGAATATCCTCTCGATCGACGAAAATGGCGACGCCGGCCACGTGTGCGAATACGCGAAAAGGGGAATAGCGGCACACACACCTTACGAGGAGAGGAACACGGGTATGAGTAGCACTTTGCACCAAGCTTATACTGCAATTTCGCTCTCTCGGTTGCACCCGGTGCACACTCTCCGGACTCTCTCTATCATACGGAAAACGGTCGAAAATGGCTCAAATCTCGCCTCGTTGCGTCTGCTCACAGCCGAGTTCCCGAGCTCTCTGCCTTCGTCCTGCGAGAGCGCCGCGCGCATGCGTCGTGACCGTCTCCGCGCAGTGCGAGCGCGGCCGTATAGCGAGAGCGGCTTGGTGTTGTTGTTGACGTTCTGCTACGCTGTTCGAGTGAGACGACGACGTCGACGACGATGACTTGGCGACGACAAGGCTGCTATTTGGTAATTATTACCTCGTTCCTTGTTATTTATCAGCTAATCGATCCGTGAGTTTCTTTCAGATGGACAACGAATCTTACTGCCGTGGTTAACGAGTCGTGGCTGCTCGGCGGATGCATGTACGTGTCGCTATCTCCGTCTCTCTCTACTTCGTGGCTTCTTTGCTGCTGAGATGTCTCTTCACGACGTCGGCTCCGGAGGTTGTTCCTCGGGTCTACTGCGCGGCTGCTATTATACGGTAAGGAGTAACTTGACAGGTGCCTTGTTATTTAGTTAGTATATGTGAGCAATGTTTATGCTAACTAAAATAACCCTGGCTCCTATATACCTCTACTCCTGTACACAGTCTTGTGTACTCCTATCTGCTCCTTAGTGTTGAAAACATATTCATTATTATGTTTTACAGGTTGATCTCCCTGTACGAGTTTGTTGCTGCTGGATGGCTCCTTCAGGATTGAGGCTACTACGGATATGCTGTTACAATTGCTGCAACAGCCGTCTTCTTTGTACTTTGGACCTCGATGCCCTGTCCATGCTCTTGTGCTGCCTTCGTTCTCAGCTGATGTCTCCAGGCTCTCCGAGTACGGTTCGCCCTGCATGTAGCCTCTTGGTGGCTACTGGTTTCCTCGACTCCTGTGTGTGCTGGCTCCGCTTCTGTTCCAGGGTGTAGCTTGTTCGGCTTTAGGGGATTATCTTCTAATATAGGTAGCTAGGGATATGTGTGCTCGGTGCTAGGCTTGTTTAGTATACGGTTTAGGTAGATAAATTGGGTAATAGGTGGATAGGGATGTGTGTGTGCTTGCTTTGCACCATGACAGGCACACTTGCCTTGTCACAACATCAATAATTCCTGAAATATCCAGGAAATCCTGTTATTAGTAAAGTTATCCCGAAATAACTCAGAAATTCCCGAAGTATCCACTGAATCCCAAAATTAGAAAATTTATCCCGGCATACCTCAGTAATTATCGAAATATTAAGAAAATCTCGAAATTGGTGGAGTTATCCCGGAATACATAAAAAATTCCCGAAATACCACAGAAAATCCCGAAATACCATAGAAAATCTTGAAATAACCAGAAAATCCCGAAATTAGGGAATTTATCCCGAAATACCACACAAAATCCCGAAATATCCAGGAAATCCCGAAAGTGGTGCAGTTATCCCGGCATACGTCAGAAAATCTCGAAACATCCAGGAAATGCCGAAATTGATGGATTTATTCCGGAATACATTAGAAAATCCCGGAACATCAAGGAAATCACGAAATTAGTGGAGTTCTCCCGGAATACCACGGAAAATCACGAAATACCATAGAACATCTTGAAACATCCAGGAAATCCCGAAATTGGTGGAGTTATCCCAAAATACGACAGAAAATCTCGAAATACCATAGAAAATCTTGAAACATCCAGGAAATTCCGATATTAGTGAATTTATCTCGAAATACAACAGAAATTCCGAAACATCCGGGAAATCCCTCAATTAGTGAATTTATCCCGAAATATCACAGAAAATCCCGAAACATCCAGGAAATTCCGAAATTGGTGGATTTATTCCGGAATACCTCAGAAAATCCCGAAACATCCAGGAAATCCCGAAATGGTGGAGTTATCCTGAAATACCACAGAAAAACCCGAGACTTGCAGGAATTCCCGAAATTGGTGGAGTTATCCCGACATACTTAAGAAAATCCCGAAACATCCAGGAAAACCCTAAATTAGTGAAGATTTCCCGGCATATCTGAGAAATTACCGAATTATTTACAAAATCCCGAAATTAGTGGAGTTATCCCGGAATACCTCAAAAATTCCCGAAATTTCCAGGAAATCTCGTATTTAGTGAAGTTATCCCGAAATAATTCAGAAATTCCCGAAATATCAGCGTTAACCCTTCCACTTCACACATACTCTTACTTCTTACAACAGGAGACCGGATACCGCCGCGGGATACCGGACACCACCGCCGGACAGCGGAGAACGGATGAATTTTAATATAGTATAGATATATTGTTATAGCTGTATTACATTCAGCTTCTTGAAAATGGGGAGTCAACAAGTCGATCAATAAAATAGCTGAATCTTGCGTCAATCCACAAATATTTTTTAAATCATGTAATTATAAATTAATTTTTTCTTTCTTATATTTTTTCACAATTAAATCGTTTTTAAGAGGCTAGATACACTTAGAACATCAAAAAAAGTCAGCTTCACGATTTTTTTTTTAAGACTGGTTAATTTATTTTGTAATAAATTTTTTGCAGTTGAATTATACATGTTTCAAGAAGACACAGTAATTCTTCATGATAAAATAGCGATAAATACGTGAGTTACAGGTTTTTTCTCGAAACTACACTCCGCAACAAAATTAAAACCGTTTTAAGCGTCAATTTGTAGTATCATTTTAAATAAATACAAAATTTAGGTTTTTAATACTGGCTTTTAAAGAATCCGTGTCAATGTTCTACAAGTGACAAAATTCCCACCAATGGATAGGCCTCAATTTGAAAGTGTTCCCACCAATCAGAAAAAGGCGCGATATTTGATACTATATTTTAAAGTTGATAAAGCAGATTATACATTTATCGACTATATAAATAATTATTACACGTTTGATCAATAGATGTACATGCAAATTCAGAAATAGTTTAAAAAAATTGTTAAAGATATTGTTTGGACAAAATAAGCATTCTTGTATATCCGACGTATTCTTATAACGTGCTAAGGTAGAAGGTGTTATGCTCCGTATCATGCAAGCTATCTTAGATTACGGTTTTGGGGATGATTAATAAGGCTTGCTGTTCTAAAAATTCTGTTTTGAAATTGATGTTAACAATTGTAACGGTATTTTAATTACGTATTGTTATTTATTAAAATAATAATTATATTATTCGATAAGCATGTTAAAGACTATATCTCGTGAGGAGGTTGGAAAGAGGGATTCTGTGGCTGTTTAATAGCAAATAATATACGACCGAGTATGGATAACTAAACGAATGAATTTTTATTTATTAACAATTAATACAAATTATGTAATTTTTTGATAACTACCGCGAACTTTAGTAATTTCACCAACCGCGTGGTACACAAAACCCGTTCGACCGTTAATATGGCGTCGGTTTAGCCTCGCATACCATGATAGATAACGCGTCAGCATCACCGTTGCGCCGATATTATTTAAATAAAAGTATTCAGGTCGTCACTACACGCACCCGGTTGCACTGCCTTTCGGCGTGCGGAATCAGGGCAATGCAGGAGAGCTAACTGAATAAATCGAAATAATATAATATTAAAATAGTAAAATTATGATTATCGGAATCTTAACCATAATTGTCGGCTTCCTCATACTGATGTAATAATAGACTGCTAACTGACTACTTAGGATACCGGATGGAAACAAGAAGGAGATCGCAGGATCTCGTCGGTTTTGTTCCAACACCGACGCTTTTCCCACTCACGATCCCTCGATGGCTGGAGCTTGCTGATTGGACATCCTCAGCATGCGCCGAAAAATCGCGATGTCACGACAACATGTCAGCCCGCGCGAAAATCAAAAACACATATTGAGTGAATGCAGGTGTTCATTGCAGACACCTCCTAACACCCAACATTTAGCCTCCACCTCCATAATCTCAATACACACTCAAGAATCCCCTCCACTCGTGCTTTCTACTCGTGGAGGCACGAATCATATCTCAAGCGCAGCACGGGTTGCAATACCACTCATGGTTCTCATGCGCGAACCGTCCGAGCATGCTACTATTTGCCGAGACTTTCAACCTCGCATTAAATGCGCGAAAATACGAATTGTTTTAATTTACGTCTATCATAGATAATTTATTATCATTAATATTTCCATATAATTACATTAATTCTACTCGAGCGACCATTAATAATTCCAATAATTAATATACTCCTATTCAATTCTAATATTAATATTTAATTCGTCACGATTCGCTTACATCTAATAGTCTAATGAATACTAATTTCTATCATATATCTGTCTCTGTCGCTCATTCACGGTCTAAAGACAAAGACAGAACATCATTCTCCCCCCAGGTGATAATTCGCCTCAACCTGGGTCATGTTGCTGGAGAGGTCGCACCTGCCACCATGTATACGAAAAAGGAAGCGTCGTCTGCGCGTCGGGAAAGCCGCGCATCGCATACGACAACATGTCCGACCTCGTATCCACGACTACACGTGTAGTCTGCTTCGCGAAAAGCCTCCGGTCTAACGACACCGTCGAGGCCTTCTACCCCGTACTAATTAATCGATAATTATTATTGACATGCAATGTCACACAATATATTAAAATATATCTTTTATAGATTAATTAATTATTTAATTTAACTTATAATTTGTACAAAATTTTTCATTTATTTTATAATAACAGATTACATCCTTGTTATGTCTATTACGATTCATTTATTCGTTTGCGAAATCGGTTTTAAAGAGCATAAGTATCAAGCGAACATCGCTGCACAGAGGTGCCACAAAGAGATCTTAGCGCCTTCGCAAAATTTATATTGTCAGGCCAACGGTAAACGAGAAAGTAGATGTCTGCGTTTGTGTAGTTATTTGAGCTTGAAATTTATCATCGGTTCGGGACATTTGTTTGTCGTTGGTTTGCTTTCTGAATTTTAAGTAAGTATTATTTTTATTTTATAATTATATAACACTAAATTTTACTATTTTAAGCGCAATATTAATTAATTCATTATTATTTTGTTGCAGGATTGGTTAGATTATAACCATTTGAGAGTGTATATGGCAGCTGGTCTGTACTACGATGGTTATAACTATGGTACCAAAAATGAAGAAAAGACCAGGTATTTATGATTAAATTTATGTTTCTAGTTATAGTCTAGTAAATTTATCGACAGAAGTAATTAGATTAATGTTGATCTTATCTGCCGCATTAATAAAGATTTTTTTAACCTTAAATTATTTAACATAATTTTTAGGCATGACCTGAATACTTAAAAATTTATCTAATAACCTTAATAATTAACATCAATTATAACAATTGAATAAAAAGATTTTATCTTAGTTTATAGTTTATAAAACGTACTGAACATAAAAAATAATTTAATAATTAATCTCACTTACATATTTCCTCATAATTTAAATTTATCGAACATTCTACAAAAAATTGCTTAACATTAAAATAAGTTTTCATGAAATCAATCATTATCTGGACTATCCTGTATACAAGAAATCCAAATAAAAATATAGTCACTTTAATATTTCGATAAAACCGGATAATATTTTTATTAGGCATTACCGATAGATAACCTAAAAATTAATTTAAACCTGATTATATTAACTTGTCCGTACATACTAAACTATAAAATATAGAATGCAATTCAACATTTGATTAAAAAGAAGAAACAATACAACTTAACGAAACATTTTTATTATTAACCAAATCGTACCAACTATCCTAAAATAAAAACTGTATACATAGTACAACTATGATGTTAGGATGTTACTAATTTAAATTTTCATTGAAAAATTCGCTTTCAAGATAAAATTAGTCTAAAAATTGTAAATTATGTGATGGTGTCATCATTAAGGGGCACCTAAAAAGGAATAATAAATATTAATATGTATATTAATAAGTATATTATAAATGGAAGTAAACTTGTTTTACCTGGTTCGGAGGTTATCCAGGAACAGTAGTGGGGATGCCGTCGAGGAGTTGTTGCTCGGCTGCTCCGGGGTTCTCTGCTATTAATTAAGGAATTAAGGAATTAATTACAAGGGATATGATAATTAAAACAAGGTAACGGAGGGATTTAGTGAAAGGTTACATTAATACTTACCTATTTTGGGGGTTTTGCATCATTGTTTAGTGCAAATATGCAATAAACAATGATGTAAACATTGCCATCCTTGTTAGTAGTACCTCGTGGAGCGTTGGTGGGGAAACTGTCGTTCGTACGCGCACACACACTACACATGCGCACAACACTCGCGAAACGATTTATCGTTGTCCCCGCCGGTGGGGATCGCGCACTCGGTGAACCGGTCGCGAAGCACGTTGTTTACGTGCCGGTTCGAACTCAGTTGCGTCTATCTTGAGTCGATCGAGATTCAAGCGCGCGCATAGTAACTAAAAAAAGTCCACGCTTTTATCCACGTAGGGATTTATGTATCGTTACGTAGGGAGTTTCGGAACACGTTTAGTGGGGATCGATCGGGTATATATATTATACCTGTATGATATATAGAAACAAATAAGAGATTCAAATCTCGCGATAATGAGGTTTTGGTGATATTACTAAATATTTTATAGTAAGGATGATGTGTCGTGTATGGAATTACTGTCCAAAATGGTATTATGACAGTAATTCCATAATACACGTATATTTACTGTAATAGTTGGGACAATGATAACTTATGCAAATGAGTTGTTATTTTTGCGATTAGTAAGGACTATACGGCAGCGGGGGGGCACCTGTGACATGTAATTACATGGAGATAAGTCAAATAATGACTTATCTCCCGCAGGTGGCACTAGAGAGATGGGGAAACGGGACAACAATTGAGAAAAGGATAGGTTGTTTAAATTTTCGGTTACGGAGGGTAGTTTCCGGATAAGGAGTTAGTCTAGCATCTTTAGTGATTGAGAGCAGTGATATTTTCAGAGAGTATTAGTTATCAGTAGCCATTGTAAGGAGTTGTGTTTTTTTCGGAGGGTACGATCAGTGATTGAGATTTGTTAGAATAACAAAATCGAGATATATATATATATACAGAGATACATCATCTTATTATTTTTATATATAATATTTGGATTTATTCAACAAATTGGTAAGCAATTCAATTACTATTGTGGCGTCTGATATCTTATTCAAATTTCTTGTTGGTCAATCGTGGTTTCGGTTTTTGGGAGTGATTTTCGATCGTTGGGTTCGTGGGGTTTGTTTGTTAAGTACATCGCGTTACGTCGGGTTTTTCGCGCGTTATTAATAAACAATAGTTTTCCGAAAATCTCTCTTGTGATAGCGGTGATATTCCGTAAGGAATCTCCTTATTAATTTATTGACGTCAACTAAAAATTTACTGTAGATTACAATGGAAACCGGTCCACTGTAAATTCGACGGAATCTCCTCTGAGAGAGTCGGCTGTGCAGGGTTTTATTTTATTATAATATATATTTTCGACGTTTCCACCGGGAAACAGTTAATAGTTTTATATCGAACGTTACGAGGCACTTTAAACCCAAGCAATTATTGAATCTATCTGAATCTTAATTACATTCTTTCTTCTCGGTCATTTTTTCTTGTTATAAATAATTGTAGAAACAGTGTTTTAGCTCTGAATTTTAATTACATGATACATACATGCACAGTAGCATGTATTTACTTGCGTTTAGTGTCCGATATTCCCACCATAAGGGTATGGTGTCCCAACCATAAATTTATGATGTACAAATTAGAATAAACGTATGGTTTCTTGTACATAAGTGTCCTTTGTCCCGTCTGTAAGTGTCCTATGTCTCTATGCATGTAGTAATAAGTCTCCCAGTAGATGATGTCCCGACGACCTGGAGGTCATGTCGTTGACCCGGACATCATCTTATATTATTCAAGATTTAGGCAAAAAAGAGGTGCCATCATAGTAAAATAAATTTTTATAACATCATTTGCAAATTTTAGCACGAAAAAAATGATTTAAAACCATGTTAAATCTTAAGCTAATCGTTGTCCCGGTATATAGTAAATATAATATAATACAAACAGAATAATTATTTTTCATTATACCATTATTTATAATATTATTTATCGTAAGTAATCATACTGTGACTGTACGTTTAAACCGTGGGAGCGAAAAATTAAATTATTCAATAAATTATATATTATTACAGAAATTCTAAATATTATTTATTCAGAGAAAAATTGTTCAAAAAGATGCAACGATACGAAATTCCAAACATAAGAAATCACTTCCAAAAATAATAAATACCTCATAAAATTTAAACAATAAGATAAAATCTATCTTTATATATTAAGCACGATTATTTCTCCGTCTCTCAGTCTTTCCGTTCCTCCTGTCATACACGTTACTCTTCTTAATGCTACATATTTTTCTTAACCAAATATGCAATTTTTGACAACACAACCTAGTAAGGATGTTGAAGTAGATGATATTCCACTACTCTGGAGGTATCATCGTCGACCTGGACATAATTTACTGGAAGTGATTACATTAGTTTACTAATGGAAATTTCTCAGTCTTTCCGTCCCTCTAGTGATACCCTCCAGTAGATCCTCCAGTGCGCTATCCTAAAGGTCACGCTGAGGACCTATACATCATCTCAAAAAGATGAACATTTTTTTTCACTATTAACAATGCCCCTTCCAGTAGGTTATGTCCACATGTTTTGGAGGTCACGTCGACGACCTAGACATCTTCTTTAATAAGTGAAACTTTTTTCTTCATTAATTACAATGTCCATTTCAGTAGATAAGGCCCCGATGTCCTGGAGGTCACACCGACGGCCTAGACATCTTCTTCAAGGAGTGAAAATTATTTCTTCACTAATTAAATTGTCCCTTTCAGTACATGATGCCCCGATGTCTTGGAGGTCACGCCGACGACCTATATATCATTTTCAAGATGTGAAAATTATTTTTTTTCTCTAATGAAACTTTCAAATGTTAGATTACTCCGGAGAATCAATTGGAGCAGGGCTTATTTTTTTTTTTTTTTTTTTTTTTTTAATTTTCTTTATTATCTCCTATTGTGGAGCCGCGGTAGCTCATGGGTAGAGCTCCCGACTCTCACACCGAGGGTCGTGGGTTCGATCCCAGACGTGTATCTCTGAAAATTTTTTCATGTGCATTTTTCGTACACCGCGACTCAGTGACTCGGCGTGTCACTATAATGTGACGCCAGTTCAGGTGCGCGTGTGTTTCGTGCACTTGTCAGTGCATGAGAGGCACGGGCATCTGAACTATAGGGAACGTTAGGGACGCGAAGATGTAAAGAGGATCGCGGTGGTTCCATCGGGAGGACAGGAAACTGTAATTATTAGACTAATTACAGTGACCGATGATATCTTCCGATGGACACAAGCACCACTGTTTCAACTACATGTGCTTTGTTTACAGACACATCGTTCACCTCCGTCCCTGATTAGCCCTGGCAGCATAAATAGAGCGACGTTAAATAACAAAAAAAAAAAAATCTATTGTAAAGCCATCATTTTTAATATTCATACAAGAAAAATGAATTCGGCTAAAACCATGGATATACCACATTAAGCTAACATTAATAGATTTTCAAAGAAAAGCGTCAAGTTTCTGGTTATTTAACACATCAGCTGAAATTTTCAATTATTTGGGAGAATCAATTGGGGCAAGTAGTATCGTATATTAAATTTTTCTAATATTTTCAACTCCTATTTTAAAGTCACTTTTTTACATTCATACAAAAAAGACATTATTTAAAAAATAAACGCATGTCCTGCTAACTTCATGAAGTTGACAAACTACGGCTGAAAAGTGACTTAATAAAATAATAAATTAATGAAATTAGGCTCCTAATTTGTCGCTTTTTATCCGCCAATTATCCGTGGAAGCCCGGATTTTGCCGCTCTATTATTAAAAAATAAACGTATGTACTGCCAACTTTATGTCGAGTTGGTGAACCACGACTGAAAAGTAACTTAATAAAATAATAAATTAATGAAATTAAAGCTCAGAATTTGCTACTTTTTATCCGCTAATTGGCCGTGACATTTTCGATTTTTCGTTAGTTAGTATATATACGTACTTCGAGACAAAACCAGCAAAAAACCGTTGATGCGCGATCATTTGCATGTAAATGTTTTAGAACATTTTTAATTTTATTAAATCATATAAACAAAATATACATCTTTATAGAAACTTATACTAAGTAGTTACAATTAACATACTGCCGAGCGAGCGTCTGCGAGTGAGGTTAACATTGCTAGTACTATATTAAAGGTCACTCAAACTATCTTAGAACACAGTCTTGATATCCGGGCTTGTACGTCCATCGTTCGTCCCGACGTAGCCAGCTGGACGTTCTGGTTGACAGCCGTAACCTCGTGAGTTTCAGCATACCTATGCTCTTAATAGTTTGACCTTGCACTCATAAACTCTTGTTTGCTCTTTCGCTGCCATACGCCTTATTAGATATTGAATCCTAGGTCGTTCTGGATTGCCGAAATCGGACTATCTGAATACCTCGCGGGCGATCCACAAATGAATCATTATCCGTCGGTAAACAATCGGTTATCGACCGGTAGATTGTTAGAATTCGGCCGATTATGAATTAAAAAACGAACCTGGCTAAATTAGTGTCGGAGAATTATTGTTAACAGTATTTCAAAGCAACAACTCTTTGTTTCTTAGAGTTGACGAACTGTTGTTTACTAATTTTGTAGTTTAATACTGTGTTTTTATTCGATAGTATTGTGATTTTTATCAAGTAGATTCTTGTCTCCGAGAGACACTATATCGATACTTCTCACATCTTCACCGCCATTGATATGAATTTAATATTTTAACAATATTATTATAAATCTTATAAGATAAGATTTATTTTGAAATATCTATTACGAGATGAGAAATTAGTGCTGACGGTATTAATACAACCATAAAATATTGTAAAATGCAGATTATAAAAAACTTTTTTGGGACAATGTTTTACATGTAACACTTACAAAGAATTGCTTTCAAGATTTACATGGTAAAATTTGTAAAATTGTAGTTAAGTAAAATGATTTTAAAATATTTAAAATCATATTTTTTTTCTCTAAGAATCCTATTTTTATATTTTTTTTTTTTTTTTTTTTATTCTTGATTTTGTGCTCTCTTTTTCCTGGCACTTCCTACCGTTTATCCCCTGGGGGACTTTAACGGTGTTCACCTACCACCTATGTGTGGGTGCTTTATCCCTCCCTTAAAAACCCCACCATCTCGCATTCGCTCGGGGTTATGCCCGTGGATGAGGGAAACCTGTGAAGCAGGGAAAACCTCATCCGAGATGGCCGGTGTATTCGACACATTCTTTTTTGGATGTCAAAGTCACATTGCGTAGGCCTTGACACCGAAACCGAATGTTTCACACCTCCCGCTCACGTTGTGAAGTGTGAAAAAACACCTAACCCGCCACGAAAGCCAAACCCATCCAAGTGCGAACCGCACTCAGTGCTGCTTAACTTCCGTGACCGGCCGAGGTGCGTCTCCGCCACTCCGCCACCGTGTCGGTCAAATCCTATTTTTATAATTAAACCTTTTTTCACTAAGAATAGCGAGTAAATGTAATTGTAAGTGGAAACTTCGGTTCAACCTCGGGTTGAAATTATTTTTATTAACTGAAATTTGAAAAAGTTTTTTGAGATTTTTTCGATTGTTTATCATAATGCTTCGCGATTAGGTATCCCGAATTGGTATACAAAATGCGAAAATTTTCTATACTCCGAAAATGTTGACTACATCTTTTAATTTAAATATTTTATTATTATTGAAAACTAAATAATGGTTGATTCAATCACAACCCAATTATCATTTTTATTTCTTTTCGAAAACACGTTTTAGCTGTTAGTATGATAAAAATAAAAAATTTATAAATTTGTTTGAGATAAATATATTTGTTTATATTTTACGTATTAAATTCTTGTTGTAAAATAATCTCTGTTTACTGATTGAGATTATTTAAGTATAAAAAAGGAAACTTTGTTGTTTACAAGCTATATCACTATAATTACACTTATAATTATCACCATCATAAAGTTAAGATATGAGATTCGCATTCGCAATTTTAAAAAAATATATAATATTATAGGTACATTAAAAAATAATATATAAATTATTTTTCACTCAGACACAAAGAAATTGCTAGCCATGTAAATTTTCCGAGTATTTTAAGGACATTGCAAGGAACAAAAGCTGCTTCTAGTACTTCTAGTATAAGTAATGCATATAAGAGTATTGGAGATTCAGGGCGTGAATTACAAGCTAATCCATTGCTATTACACTTTAAAATACTTGGCAAAGATGTTAGCATAGAATAATGCTTAATCCAGTCCTCTTCAGCATCGGAGAACTTGCTGCTGTACGATCGCTCTTTGTTAAGTGAATGCGATACTAATAATGACATGTTCATGGATGCAACATTCAACGTTAGGCCCAATATTAAGATTTGCCAGCAGTTGTTAACAATCATGTTTAAGAAAAATAACATTGTAAGTTTCTATAAATTTGTAATAGTTTCCCCTTAATTATAAATAAAATTATTTGATTTATTTATTTAAAATTCTTTATTTATACCTTGAATAGATATATCATAAACGTTTATCTATTCAATGCCAATTAATATAATCACGTTTTTCTATTCCATACCAATAATATAATCTATGACTTCAGTATCTTTATTTCATACATTATTTCTATTTCGTTTACACGACAGAATCCTTATTCAATCCTAATCCTTAACTCCTTCCCTACTATTATGCAGATTGTGCCTTGTGCTTGGGTGCTCATGTCAAGAAGGTCATCTTTGGCATACTCCACCGTTTGAAAAAAAGTAAAAGATTTATTTCCTATTATAGAACCCTTCAACATTATGCCAGACTATGAAAAGGCGTTGTTTAAATCGCTTCGTGAAGTTTTCAAAACAGCGAGGATACGAGGATGCTATTTTCATTTTGCACAAGTAAGTATACACATAAAGGAATGAAATAGTTTATAGGCGAGTCCACGAGTGATTTGTAACACTTGATAAGGCAAGCAAAAACATACATTTTTTGATACAGTTATCTAATCAAAATTGAATGCGCTTCAACCCATCTTTTTCGTCGTGAAGTTTGAGAATTCGTATGGATTAATAACATACACTGTCTCGCTCACCTATCATGGGTCGCCTGGTATATATCGTCGGCAAAAAGCAAAAAAGTTTCCCGTTTTTAAGTGATCACAGTATTGGAATAAGTATTGTTATACAAATTTTATTACATATCCTCTTAAAGAATTTAGTGCAATCTTCTCGATGATTCATTAAATAAATCAATAGACTAATTTTAACCAAAGTTACATAGAGTATAACACAGGTCTCTTTTTCTTTATTTTGAAACGTGTTAGTCTTCGTAAGGATCGTCGATATGGTCGTATATGAACGAGTTCGATTATGTAATGCGAAAAATACAATTATTATATACAATAATATTCAGCAAGAACATTCCGCACTAATAACGATTTGAAAAATACGAATTCTTCGCAAATTTGTTGCAAACATATCGTTCATAACTCGCGCGATCAATTCCCGCACTTATGTGATTGTGTCAACGGTGTGGCTGGCTTTGCCAGACTATCGTAAACGCTGTCACGTCGCACTGGGGATCAGGGTGCTCAAATTAAGTTATTTATAAATTATTTATTTATTAATTTATTTAATACAGCGGGTGCCAGTCGCGTACGTTACGACGTAATTGTCGTGATTTGCTACTTGATTAAAACGCTCGATTAGATGCAAGTGATTATCGGTACGAATATCCGAAATAAAGAATAGCGAACGGCACAGCTGTAATACGCGTCTTGTAAGCCGGCTACTTCGCGCGCGGAGGCGGGAGGGGAAGAAGCTGGGGTACACTAAATTACGCGGCGAGCAAGGCTAGTTATAATAACAGGGAAGAAGCTAGGATATACAGAGTTCGCGACACACACAGGCAAGGAAACGGCTACGAATATTGGCACTAGGTCGCACAAAACTTTGGCGATGCTGGCACACGTGCGGTACACACACTCACTATGCTCTTTCTCTCTATTCTCGTGGACGTCACGTCGATACTTCGGTAGCTCCGAATCGGCGGTCGGACGAGCTTTGAGCTCTCGTCGTCGTCGACGCGAGAGAGTCGCTGCGCGCATGCGCCGTGACCACTTCGTGCGTACGCGGCCTTATGCCGCGTGCGGCTTAACGAAGATGTCCGCTGCGCACGGACGTAAACAACGACTGCGAGTTGGTGGCGACGACGACGTAGCTGTTCGGCCTTCTTCGTGGTGTTCTTGGCTGCCTCCTTCTTCTCTATTACAATCACTGGCTCGAGGACTCGGGAATGCAGTACAGCAAGTTTACCTGGGTGAGTTATAACCTCTCCTCTGCACCCATCCTACACACAGCTGTTCAACTGCTGTGTGATCCTGTCCTCTTCCTTTGTAAGGTGCACACTGTAAGCAGTAATCTTACAGGTTTATTTGCTGTATTGGATGGCTGCTGTGGGAAGCGATTGGCTACGCTGCTTCTCCAGGTGTGATGTAAAGGACTGCTCCTCACCACTTCCATTGCTTGCACTTGCATTGCTTGGACTTCACGCTTCCTCTGGATCTTCTTGGAGACTCCTGAGCTTATGTGCTCGGTGATGCGGCTTCCCTGTGTGTGTAGGCTGGTAGGGTTCGGTGAGGCTTAGGTAGGGTTTGGTAAGGCATAGGTAGGGTTCGGTATGGACTTCAGTGGAGACGTAACTGATCTAAAAGATAGTACAATTGTTATCTGTTAAATGATAATTGTATTGAGGTGCGCTAGAATGGTGGGTGGAGTACGCAAGTGGCAAATAAGAAATAAAAAATAAATTTGAATAACGCTCTTGATAAATAGCTCGTGCTATTTATCTCGGTGTTTTGTGTGTACTGCTTGGCTGGAAATGGCTGTGTTAAGTGCACGCTGTGTGTAATAATAATAGTACAAAATTGCTTAATTGTAATAAATTAAATTAACGACGACTGGCTTACCCTTACAAGTAAAGAGAAAAAAAAATTTTCGAAGTGAGAGCTCTTTCGCGATCGCGAATCTTTCATACTTGCATACTTACATCTAGATCTGTACTCATACTTGAATATACATTTTATATACAAGATAATAATAGAAAAAAAAATCAATAAATAATATTTAATAAGATCTGTGCATACCTGTTTGCCTTATAGTTTCTTTCGCGAATTATGCTGCTTATGCGATTCCTTCTTGTTGCTTATTTACAATGCCTCATTCTTTGGCAGTAATAATAATAAATTTTTAGGAAAAGAAAAAAATAACTTGCTATATTTTTGCATTTATCCATTCTTGGCTGAGAAGGAAAGAAGAGGATAAAAAAAATAAATTTACAATGAAATTGCTTGTGATTGGGATAAGATTAAAAAAAATGTTAAGCTTATTATTTATTGGCTCTGTACAAGGGAAGAGTGGCGAGAGAGAAAAAAAAATTTTTATTTATTTATTTACGCGGTCTTAATGTCATTCTTTGAGGGCTACTTTACTGGTCAAGCATGACAGTTTGTTGTTTTCTGGGATGGCCTCTTTTAACTGTAGGGACGCTTGGGGCTGGGTTGTTTTGGGTATTTTGGGAATATCTGGGCTGTTGGATTGAGATGTCACTTGTAACGGGCTTATTTTTATCCCTTACATAAAAGTACATTTATTTTTAGCAGGACCGTAAAAAATGTATGAATCCAGCGTTCGGCCTCGTCCAATAAACTCTTTGGTGAATGTATTATTTGAAAAAATCAGGTAGATGTTGGAATAAATCCAGTATTCCACATCATCTGAGTATTTTTCTATGGAAAATAGGAAAATTTGAATAATTCGGGTAGAAGAAAAAGCGAATCTAGCGCTCCTTTTCGTCCAAATGTATTCCAAGGAATTGGCTTTAAAGGATAAAAGGACTTGGGTAAAGATTGGAATGATTCCAGCATTCCATCTTATCCAAGTACCTTCAAATGAACATTACACCTCTAGCTGTTTAATCAAACATTCATTTATTTCTAGAAGTGGCGAGGAGGGTGCTTCCTTCCTCGCCTTACAGCTCGAGGCGAATGCTGGTTTCGACAGCGAGACGGCCGGTTTTGCATTTTTGTTCAGTAAAAAACTACTTGAATAGAGTGTAGCTAAATTTTTAGACCTGAATTTCAATTAGTACCAGAGTTGTAGCCAATCAAAAAATCGAATTTTTTGAAAAAATTGACTTTTTGGCCATGTTTATCACTTAATAAATCAAAATCTAACAATTTTTCCTTATATACATTAAATTTGAAAAAGTTTATTAATTTCAAGAAGAATCAGTTCAAATATTTCATTTATTTTATTTTAAAACTTTGAATATAGTTCTAATCAATAAATCCTTTATAGTAAAAAAAAGGGTTGTACGATCAAAAATATTTTATCCATCCAAAAATCTAACTCATCGATGATTAATTACCTTCAAAATAATGCAAAGTTTGAGTGCGGCAGAGCATTTCAGACAAAGTTATGGTGTTTTTAGTCAAATTTCATAAAAAAAGAGAGCGAATGCATTTTATGAAGAAAACAGACTAACCGTATACTTGCATTCAAACGATATGGCACTATTATTCCTCAATATTACTAAAATATACTATTTATTGTTATTCACTGATACATTTTAATCTCTAAGTTGCTGACAAACACAAAACAGTAGGTATAAGCAGTTATACCTGTTAAATAATTAGATAAATACCTGAAACTTTTTATAATTCCAATAAATCCAATTATATAACAGGTATAACTAAAAGTATCAGACTTAAATAACAACTAAATAAAAGTATCAGTATCTAACATAAAATAGTATATTTTAGTATTATTGAAGAATAATAGTGTTGTTTGAATGCAAGTATACGGTTAGTCTGTTTTCTTCATAAAATGCATTCGCTCTCTTTTTTTATGAAATTTGACTAAAAACACCATAACTTTGTCTGAAATGCTCTGCCGCACTCAAACTTTGCATTATTTTGAAGGTAATTAATCATCGATGAATTAGATTTTTGGATGGATAAAATATTTTTGATTGTACAACCCTTTTTTTTACTATAAAGGTTTTTATTGATTATAACTATATTCAAAGTTTTAAAATAAAATAAATGAAATATTTGAACTGATTCTTCTTGAAATTAATAAACTTTTTCAAATTTAATGTATATCAGGAAAAATTGTTAGATTTTGATTTATTAAGTGATAAACATGGCCAAAAAGTCAATTTTTTCAAAAAATTCGATTTTTTGATTGGCTGCAACTCTGGTACTAATTGAAATTCAGGTCTAAAAATTTAGCTACACTCTATTCAAGTAGTTTTTTTACTGATTCCATACATTAAAACAAAATTCTATTTTTTAACTGGATCACTTCACATGGAATCTCCCATATATATATATATATATATATATATATATATATTATAATATAATGTACTAAATAATATATATTATAATATAATGTATAATTTCAAATTTTATTAATATTAACTATAAACAATATAAATTTGCAACTTAGTCAATTTTAGTCGTATTTCAATTTAAGAATATGTATATTTTGCAAAATAAGAAAATCTTTAAATAAAATTATAAATTTTATTAATTTTGATTTATTAATTATTTAAATAAATTAATTTAAATAATTAAAAAAATCTTCCGAGAGTCGGGCTTGAACCCGGACCTCTTGCGAGGCGCGCTTATAATCTATCGCTCGAGCTATTACGCTATGTGACTGGAGCCTAACCATACATCTATATATAGGGTTATGCCCGTCACACACTCTTAGGGTGGATTGGAGGAAAATTTGGAACATTGCGAGGGGGAATATGGCGTTTTAAATCCGTGATATGCACTTTAATTTGGCGTTTAGTTCGTATATCTTCTATTAAATAGACTGTAGGGGAGAATACTCGGATTATTTTTATTTGGCTTGGGGTTTCTATATATTTTCTTATTAGGGCTACGGGACGGGGGTTTCTACCTAAGTTAAGGAATGCAGGGCTATATTTTGTAGAGGAATGAACAACTGTATTAAGGGCAAAGTTAAACTCTCCGAGATGTCTATCCCAATCTCGGTGGTCGTCGTCGAGGTATGTGTTAATCATTGGCTTAATATTCCTATTAACTCGCTCTTCTGGATTGGCTTGTGCAAAATAGGGTGGGATGGTCGTTTGTGTAATACCGTATTGCGTTAACCGGTCTGTGACTGTCCTATTGGCGAACTCAGTCCTATTATCCGTAACTAGGTACTTGGGACAACCCCATCTGTTGATGATGAGTTCGTCAAAAGCTTGTAGCGCGCTTTTCGCATCTGCTCGTCGTAAAGGTTTCATCTCTATGTATCTTGTGAAGAGATCTTCAAATACGATGATTTATTTGAAACCTTGTCTCGACGGCGGCTTGGGTCCCATAATGTCGGCTGCAACTACCGTCCATGGCTCGCTTAAGTTTCTTCCTTCCATCGGGCCTGGCGGTGCTTGTTGGCTACACTTGTACGCCTGACATTCTTGGCAAGTTGTAACATAGTTACTTGTGTCAAAGTACATGCCTGGCCAATAGTAATACGTGGCTGGTCTAGCATATGTTTTATCTATGCCTAAATGACCTGCTTGTGGCACATGATGGGCTTCGTATAAAGCTTTTTCGCGTTCGGCTTCTGCCAATACAATCTTCCATGCATCTAAATCGGGCATAAATGGGTCTACTAAGGGGTTAGGGCGGTTGGCATATAATATATCATTGACTATTCTAAGGTCGGGGTATTTATTAGGGCATTTGGCTACGGCTCGGAGTATATGTTGGTACCAGGGATTGTTGGTATTAATTGTCAATGCTGCTGCTATGGCGTCTGCTTCTTCAAATGCTCTAGATAATGCATCTGGAACTTTATGCATAGCTCCTTTCCTGTACACAAACTTGATGTTATAATTTTGTAATATGGTGTTCCAGCGCGCTAGTCTGCCAGCAGGGTCTTTCAATTAATTAAGCCAAAGAAGACTATGGTGATCCGTGATAACAGTAAATTCGTCACCTTGTAGATATCCCTTTAGCCTTTCCACGGACCAGAGAACAGCTAAACATGCTTTCTCTGTGACCGTGTAATTACGCTCTGCTTTGCTCAAAGTTCTGCTGACATAATAGATAGGGTGCTCTTCGCCGTTGATCTCTTGTGTTAGCACTCCTGCTATGGCGTAGTCACTTGCGTCTGTTTGAAGCGTAAAGGGTCGGGAAAAATCGGGGGGGGGGGCTAAAACTGGGGCTTGTGTGAGGGCTAATTTGATCTTCCCGAATGCATCCTGCTGCGTTTGGTGCCATTGCCAACTTACATCTTTCTTCATTAAGTAATTTAGCGGCGTTCGATATTTGGCTAGGTCCTTTATAAATCTTGAGTACCAACCGACTAGACCGTTAAAACGTCTTAATTGTTTTAAATTTTTAGGCGCTGGATACTCCAAGATTGGCTTTATCTTATCTTGATTAGTCTGCAATCCGAATTCATTAATCTTGTACCCAAGATATGCTACTTCTGGGCAACAAAATTCAGACTTCTCGCGATTGATTTGCAAGTTGGCTTTCCTAAGGGCTACTAGGACTATTCTGAGCCATTTCATGTGTTCCTCAAACGTTTTCGCTGTGATAATTATATCATCCAGGTATGCAAACACGTGTGGCTCCCACTCTGGCTTAATTAACTTATCCATTATCTGTTGAAACATGGCCGGTGCATTCGTTAAACCATAGGGTACGCGCTTGAAGTGGAATAGACCTTTTCCGGGCAAGGCAAATGAAGTTATTTCGCGACTTTCAGGGGCTAGGAGAACTTGGTGATAGGCTTGGGATAAGTCCAGTTTGCTAATAAATCGGCTTTCTTGCAATTGGTCCAAAATGTCATCCAAATTGCGCATTGGGTAGGCTAGCTTCTTTGTAACTTCGTTTACTAGTCCGTAATCGATACAAAAACGATATTTGCCATTTGCCTTTGGCACGATTACCGGATAGCTACACCATCGGCTTTGCGATGGCTCTATAATGTCTTCTTTCAGCATACGATCTATTTCTTCGTATCCTGCTTGAAGCATTTTTGGCGAATATTTGCGGCGTGGCTAACGAATTGGCTCTGCTCCTTGGACGTCAAATTTAAGGCTGGTTAGGTTGGTTGTTCCTAGGGTTTGGGGAGTTTGGGGAATTAATTCATCTAGCAAGTCGTGCACTCTTTATATTTGCTCTGGGCTGACTCGTTTAAGACCTCCTATGCTGGCTACGGCTGGTATGCAACTGGGATCGTTGCCTTCGGGGTAAAATTTGTGTATTATCCCTTTATTTGTCCACCAGGTGTCGTTCTCGTAGTTGATGCACATATTTATTTTGCGCTTGAAATCAATTCCTAGTATGCAATCGTATTGCAATCCGTCTGCTACTTGGAAGGGCATGATTATTTCATCTCCGTCAATTTTTATTACGATGTCGACTTTGCATTGGACAGGGATAGTAGTGCCATCTGCTACTTTAACTGCTGGACATCGGGATTGTTTTAGCTTATTATGCAATAATTCGCTCATATTGCCTCCTAAGAACGATGCAGTAGCTCCATCGTCTAGGAGTGCAGTTACTTTGCTGCCATTGATTTCCAAATTAGAATACAGTCTGGGGTCAATATTGGGAATATGCTGGATAAGGGATTGGGTTGTGGCTAATTGATATGGCTTAGACCATTTAGGGGTATGGGGTGAGGAAATACGGGTCTTTATCCCCTCTGGCTGAAGTTTCCCGATACCTTTCTGGCGTTGCACTTTTGACAATCTCTTAAGTACACTCCAGGAGTACCGCAACCTCGGCAATTTCGATTTGGACACTCTGCTGCCCAATGGCCTAAGTTATTGCAATTAAAACATGGCTCGGTCTGTTTACGGGGATGATTATAAATGATTGGCGAATTATTAATGGTGTATTGGGTTTGATTGTTGGCATGGGTTTGGCTTCTTGCGTCTTGGGGTGCTTGCTGTGCTGTTTGTCTTGGCCAAATGCTGTTGGCATTTTTGGGCTTATGTGTAGGTGCTTGTTGCTGGATTTCGCTATTATCTTTAACTGCCTCGCTATATTGTTTTCTCAGGGATTGCTGTTTATTATAGCGAAAATTGTTTTGCCTGGGCTGCTGGGGGCTTCTGGGAGGGTTAGGGATGGCTATAGGGGCTGCTTGTGTTGAATTGGGTTTTGCTGCTTGAGGGTTTGGCTTATTAATTAATTTCCTGGGCTTGTCCTGTGTTGGATCAACATACGAGTATCTGGCCCAACCATATAGCATTGTTGGCGGTGGTTATAAGTCTCATCCATTTGGCGCCTGGCTTCTTCTCTTTTACCGAGCCTTTGAAGTTGTGTAAAATTAATGAAATCTTTGCGCTCAATCCCTTTCTTATATAAGGGATGTAGATTTCTATATGCTCTATCCAACTGATTTTGCATTGGTAATGGCGGCTTGACTTGATCCAGCATACCCCTTAATTTCATTAGTTATGTAGATATATCTTCGTTTGGTCCTTGCGTACGGCTTTCAATTAATTGTTTAAGACTGTTTTGTGTGTCTTCACGTCCAAATTGCAATCTGATAGCTTCTGCAAAATCATCGAAAGTTTGCCAATTACTTCGCTCTCGGATTAGCCAGTCCCATGCGTCTTCGTCCATCACTGTTGGAAACGTTCTAATTATGTCCTCCATTGTGAGTCCATAAACTTCTTTGCATTCCTTTAGATGCATTAAGAATGTTTCCGGATTGCTTCTTTTTGATGCCTTGAATTGTATGTGATATTTATTCAGGATCTCTCTTGTCCTTTTCTCTTTCACATACTGCGATTCATCTGCGTAGCTGTAGGAACAGTAGGGCATGAACGTTGGAGGTGGACTTGGCTGTGCTTGTGGAATAGGGGAATAGGGAATTTCGTACGTTTGGTCGTTTACTCGTTGGCTTTGTGGTGCTGTGGCGGCGTTTTGGTTTTGATACTGTTGTGGTTGGCTGGCGTGTAAATTCTCGTCGTCCCAATGTACATTTGGTGCTATTCTATTTTGGCTTTTGCTTGTCGTTATTGGTCTCAAGTCGTGCAGGTTCGTATTATAATTTTGCCTTGCTTCTAACCTTTGCAGCTTTTGCGTTTGATTGGCTACTGTAACGATTGGGCGAAAGGCTGACTGCTGGACACAGTGGGATTGACGGGGTTGGGAATTAATTAGGGAGCTGCTAGTGTATGTTGTGGTGGGTGCGGTATAGTGTGTAAATGGATTACTTATTAGGTACGGGTTATTTGGCCGTGTAGGTGCTATTGTCTGTATGCTATAATGTGAGGTCGAGTTAACTGCGAATTGAGCTGTAGTTACATCAGGTAATGTGCAAAAGATTTCTTCGTTTGGAGCATCAATTATATTTGGGCTGATCGTTGGCACTGGCGTCGGTGTGAGTCTATAGGCTGTTGATTGGGCTTGTGGGTTGCTGGCTGTTTGTCTCCGTATTGGCTTCTCAAAATTATTATTCAATAATCTATTATGTTGTTCTACTTCTGGTTCGCTTGCTTGTGGGCTGCTGCTACTCTGCACTTGAGTGTGTGTTGGCAATTGTTGAGCTGGCTGTGTCATTTCTTGCATAGAAATTGGGTCTTGATATGGACCGCGGCTCTGTCCAGTTTCCAATTCTGGTATTAGCATATTTCTGTTTATTTGCTGGGGAGCTGTTTGCGAATCATTTTGCACGGGAGGAAAATAATTTGTTATTTCTGATTGGGTAAGGGATATAGAAAGGTCGTCAGGGCTTATTTCTACTAGAGGCTGCTGGTCTATGTGAGCTACGTTAGTACATTCTTATGGAGTCCTCATCAAACCACATTTGATCCGCTCGAGGCTCCCATTCGTGCTGCAGAGTCCCCGAAATTACGTCTAATTTCATAGCGGGCTACTCTGTCACGAATGATTGCTATGCTACTATCTAAATTTAAAAATGTCGTACCCGCATAGAAGACAACTCTTCCATCAGGTAGGTTATTAACGCATCGCCTAATAATAGGTGCGCCTTGGGCTGCACTTACTCCGTTTAATTTACCCCCCAATCTATAACTAATGGACATTTTGCTCAAGGGAGAATTTACTGCTTGGTGTAATAGCTCTTTGCTTCAATTGTTTAGCTCGTTGCTTAATACAGTAGGGAGGAAATGAGAAGAAAAAAAAAATTTTACTTTATATACTGTGCAAGTAATTAGCAATACTTTTTTTTAATAAAAAAAAATTTATTTGCTCGCAAGCGGTGCTTGAAAGAGGGAAAAAACAATTTTAAAGCACGCAGCAAATAAAAAAAAATTCTTATGCACACCGCAAAACAAATAAAAAGTTTTAATAATGCACACAGAAAAAGGAAGAGCAAGAAAAAAAAATTATTATTTTAATGCACTTTGCAAGGATTATTTTTAATGAATTCCTTTCTTTCTTTCTTTTTATTTTATGGCCGTGGTTCTCAACCTTTTAATGAATTCCGTAAATTAAAATTAAAAAAAAAATTTAATATACTTCGTACACCTGCTATAAGGAAAGAAAACAGGGAAAAGAGATAAAAAAAATTTTAAGGCTGTTAATTACGTTAAGTACTGGCAATAGGTTATTTTAAGTTAAGTGCAAAATGAAATAATATATATATGGCTGTGGTAATGGCGAATAAAAAATTTAAATCACAATTGCAATGTTAAGAAGGGCGAAAAATATGCAAGAAGGGTTAGTGCAATTAATGTGTATAATAATTCAATTTAATGAGATTATTATTTATCCCCCCCAAAAAAAAACGAATTTGCAAGCAATGGCGAATCCCAATTAAGGTTAATAAGCAATAATAAATTATGCAAATATATGTATATAGCAAATGATATATAAATAATAAACAATGCAAATATATATTTGTAGCAATTACATGCGAGATAATAACAAAAGCATTATGTGTATATATAGCAATTATATGCAAGTAATAAATAAATTATATGAAAGAAAGAGAAATATATATGCTATGCGTATCCGGGTATATCTGTATATATATATATGTATATATAGCTATATATATCCTGCGTGTTAACAAGCAATGATATTTATATACACGTTTAGAGCAGTATTGCAAATGCTAGAAAAAAAATTCGCGCTTAAATTAATTATTTAGCAACAAGAACAAAAAGTAATTTTAGCTTGCTAGCAATAATAAAAATTAATTAACTCAAAAGGCTATATTTCAGCCACACGGTCGATTCAAAATGGCCGTCTTTTGTCGATTCGCGTGTGTGTGCGCATGAACAAACGGCAAGAAAAATGACTATCGGCTTGCGCTCGAAGCTTACAATTTTGCTGCTTGCTCGATCCCTTTTATTAAATATAAAAAAAACACACGTTGGGCGCCAATGTCACGTCGCACTGGGGATCAGGGTGCGGGTGATCAAATTAAGTTATTTATAAATTATTTATTTATTAATTTATTTAATACAGCGGGTGCCAGTCGCGTACGTTACGACGTAATTGTCGTGATTTGCTACTTGATTAAAACGCTCGATTAGATGCAAGTGATTATCGGTACGAATATCCGAAATAAAGAATAGCGAACGGCACGGCTGTAATACGCGTCTTGTAAGCCGGCTACTTGGCGCGCGGAGGGGGGAGGGGAAGAAGCTGGGGTACATTAAATTACGCAGCGAGCAAGGCTAGTTATAATAACAGGGAAGAAGCTAGGTAAACAACGACGGCGAGTTGGTGGCGACGACGACGTAGCTGTTCGGCCTTCTTCGTGGCGTTCTTGGCTGCCTCCTTCTTCTCTATTACGATCACTGGCTCGAGGACTCGGGAATGCAGTACAGCGTGTTTACCTGGGTGAGTTATAATCTTTCCTCTGCACCCATCCTATACACAGCTGTTCAGCTGCTTTGTGATCCTGTCCTCTTCCTTTGTAAGGTGCTCACTGTAAGCAGTAATCTTACAGGTTTATTTGCTGTATTGGATGGCTGCTGTGGGAAGCGATTGGCTACGCTGCTTCTCCAGGTGTGATGTAAAGGACTTCTCCTCACCACTTCCTGGCATTGCTTGGACTTCACGCTTCCTCTGGATCTTCTTGGAGACTCCTGAGCTGTTGCTTATGTGCTCGGTGATGCGGATTCCCTGTGTGTGTGTGTAGGCTGGTAGGGTTCGGTGAGGCTTAGGTAGGGTTTGGTAAGACATAGGTAGGGTTCGGTATGGACTTCAGTGGGCTACGAGCTCGCTTAACTTGACATGCATTAAATGCATTGTCACAACGCAAATACTAATCGTACGGAAAACCGCCTTTTTCCGCATTATTATGAAATGTGCTATTGTTAGAGTGGGTGATTTTGATCATATGATACATTTATCTGAGTACAATATCAAATATTTTTAATGCTTTGAGGTTAAAAATAGGGATTTTCTGACGGTTTTTAAAAAATGGACAGATTTATTTTCCACTAACATTTTTCATAAATTATGATGATACTAAGTAAAAATTTATTAAATTCTGAAATGTATGAACCTAACCTAATAAAATAAATAAATTGTTGTATGAAAATTGTCTGTTAGTCAATACATTCACATTAAAAAATGATTTGACATCAACTAATTTATGATTAAGCAATAGTCTTTAATTTTACATGCTAAAGTTTGTCCATCTAATATATGTATGCGAGATCACGGTTCAAAATTGTAGCAGAAAAATTCTTATACAAATAATTATTATAATTTAGAATAAGGTTTTAAATTACAATCCCGCAGTATGCACGTAAAATAAAGGTAGCAAACCTGAGTGAATAGTTTTTACAAAGCTACATCAATTTTTGATTAATACGATTCCACACCAGATTGAACCTCACATTTTTCATGTTGATCAAAACATTGCAATTTAAAGTTTTCTCCAGTTTGCGTCCATGTATTATCCATATTTACATATAAATACTTATTTATATATATATATATATATATATGTTTACTTTAGGCAATAATAAGAAAAGCGAAGTCAAAAAAGTACCGGCTATTTATTCGAAATAATGTGACAAAAAATCCCGTAGGACATTTTATTATAAAGCTTATTTTAACCATGGCATTATTACCTTCCTCCAAAATCCATGAAGCAGTAGATGTAATCACAAAAATAATAAAGGAGAAATATCAAGGAGATACCAATAAGCTTATTATGTGGTTACATTTCATTAAATATTTTAAATCTGAATGGATGCTCATAGTGACTCCGTCAGTATTCTCCGTATATAATGCTGCTGACCAAACAAATAACGCTCTTGAATCCTACCACAGGACCCTTCATAACACTGTTCGAACAAGTCCAAGCATAAAGAACTTTCTAAGTAAGTACATAGATTAAAAATAACACACATACATAGAAGAGACAAAAAGGCAATTAAATTGTAAAATAAAAGAGCACGAATCTAATAGTAAGAAGTCGGGTGTGCAATATGTTATAAATGACCATATAACAAAATATAACCATACATTTAATTTTAAGGATGTAGACATGTTAGATAGAGAAAAATTTTGGGGAAAAAGACCGATATCAGAGATGACCCATATTAAATTAGGGAAGAATGCTATTAATGTAAAAGATGACACAAAAAATTTTAGCCAATTTTACAATAACATTGTTAGTCAACTCAAATTGCGGTCCAAATTGTAATGATTTCCTTTCTTTCTTGAACGTAATTCAAAAATAATGCTGGTTATCTACGGATGGTAGATCAATTAGTTCAAATTTAATTATAAGTATTATAATCAGCGCTGTAATCGATTACTGATTAATACGCACATAAATTTGAATCGGGAAAAAATCAAAATTTAATTTTTAATTTGTGATTGGTGAATATAATTTAACAAAGTGCAATAAATATAGACTGAATTATTATTAATTTTTAAAAAAAATTTTTTTTAACAGTAATTGACAATAATGAATGAATCAATGTTAATATAACTTAAAATTATAACAATATCAAAGTACAAATAATAATATTTATATGGTTACGGGTTCATTAATTATTTTTTTAGTTTTATTTATAAATAGTATGTTTCGATACAAGTGCGAGAATGTGATTTCTTCCTCGCGGGGCGATTTGCGCACGAGCGAAGCGAGTGCGAAAAGGTCATGCAAGGAGAAATCATCTTCTCGTACGATTATCGAATACTATTTTTCAACACGACGTGAGAGAAACGCGATTTAGCGTGCAGGTTTTTGAGTAAGCGTGCGCAAAATCGCGTTTTGCGCACGGAGTGTGGAAAAAGTTTTTTTAGCACTCCGTGCGCGAAACACGGTTTCTCATGCTTGCTTCGCGCACGCAGTATGCGAATCGCTTTGGTTCATTCACGGTTTAATTTAATCATATGTGTATCGCTCACATCCTGTTAAAAAATATCATACGATACGAGTGTGCTCAGGCGATACACGAACTCGTCTTTTTGCCACCCTCGCTTCGCTCGGTATTCAAATTATTGCTACACGTCTAACAAGGGAAGTACATGACCTCCGGGAAACGGATCTCATCCTAACTTTAGTATGTCTTTTATAATATAAAAATATGAAGAAAGCCAAGTTATCTCTTGCCAATGGCCACTTTTATGGAAGTTATTCGACTTCCAATAATAATAGCAGTAAAAATTACTTTTAATTCGGTCGCTTATAACTCAAAAACAAATAAAGATAAACAATCAAACCAAAAACCAGAAGAAAGTTGAGTTCAAGTAGATATGGTTTGAAAAAAAAGAAGCTCAAATTGCTTAATTTGAAGCAAAGTTATGAAGAAAATAAGAAATTGAAGATTATTAGGCCAAAAGAAACAATAAATTTTTCATATTAAATTTTGGCCTAATAATCTTCAATTTTTTATTTTCTTCATAACTTTGCTTCAAATTAAGCAATTTGAGCTTCTTTTTTTTCAAACCATATCTACTTGAACTCAACTTTCTTTTGGTTTTTGGTTTGATTGTTTATCTTTATTTGTTTTTGAGTTATAAGCGACCGAATTAAAAGTAATTTTTACTGCTATTATTATTGGAAGTCGAATAACTTCCATAAAAGTGGCCATTGGCAAGAGATAACTTGGCTTTCTTCATATTTTTATATTATAAAAGACATACCAAAGTTAGGATGAGATCCGTTTCCCGGAGGTCATGTACTTTCCTTGTAAGTCATCAATGCGGTCAAATTAACAGGTACTACAAGTGTATAATGACGGGTTGCAAGAATTTGAATTATAGCTTTACCAACTATCTGTGATATGACTAGCAAATTTTGTTTCTGATAAATCTTATTGATATTGACTGCTTTTTGCTTAATTGATGTTGTATGTTGTAACGGGGTACAATCTCTCGCGTCGGTAGGGGTAAAGGGATCGGTTGCTACGGCACTGCCTAGTTATACTCCCTAGGCGGTGCTCCGAGAGTGCGCGGCGGATTCAAATCAGTGAACCCCGCGCACGACCTACCGTTGCGATGTCCGTTAACAACCGCGAGATCACTTGCCGATCTCGCGTCTTTCTACAGCTAAAACGTTATGAGCTGAAAAGGACCGCGAATAAAAGGGATAAATTCGCGGTAAGTTTACCTCGGCCGCTTCAAAAATGGAGAGGGCGGTATTTGGGATGACGGGAATAATATACGCCGATAATCAACAATTAAACTCGTACTCGGACATTGATTACATATGAATTTTATTTATTATAAAGAAATATAAATTTAGTTTAACATAGAATATAAGGAAATGACAAAAGCCGTATATAGGCCGCGTTAGGTCTCGCGACGAGGTGTAACCACCGGGGTTACTTGCACTTTCTCTTTCTAGCACGCGTACGCGGTCACCCGTTAGCTTCCTCGCCGTCGCGCGCGGGCGAGATCCGCCGATCCCAAACTTAAAGTTATAGCCGTAACGAGAGAGTCTTTACGGCTTCGGCGGCTCGCGAGTGGTGCACCACGTACCTTAAATTTCGATTCTCCCCGTCGATGCGTTCGACTTCGCCTGTTTCCCCTCTCTCCGTCGGGCTCTCGCGCGCGGCAACTTCGCCGTCCTCGCAGGTTCCTGGGAGTCGCTGGAGCTATGCACTTAACACCAGCACGCTCACTCCATCGAATCACTCACTCTTCACGGCGCGAAACCCAGAACCCGAGCAAGAATCCGCGATAACGATTCTTTTTCTCTTGCCACGAATTAGCATGGAAGGCGTTACCGGCGACGTGTCTATGTACGATGACTCGCATAAACTCTCTATATACTCTCCTCAGTCAGCTTGCGCGTCGGACCATTATTAGTCCTTACGCGCGGGCTTTCCCGATCACCTACGAGCTTTTCCAATCGTCACTCGCGCTCGTTATAAGATATAGCTTCATACGCATAAGAGTATGTAGCTTACCTTTACAATGTTTTATTAAATTATTTATTTAATTATTTATTAAATAAATTCTATGATGTTATATAAATACGATTCAGAGAAGAAAGGTAAAAATGAGTGACATAACCTCAATCTTTGTGCAACTTTTTACACTGACGTTTTGCTACTTGCTCATGCTTATGATTTTAGAGCGACACATTAGAGATACCATGGCAATTATGAAAAATGCCCATATGTGCATTAATTTGACCAAATAGTGAGTAATTATATTTAGATATATTTATGCAAAATTGTAAAATGCTGGTGTAACAAATGATAGCCTGGTGTGAATGGAGGACTTCCATCGAAACGTCGCCAATTAAATAAATTAAATGGCTAGTTTACTAATAATCGATAAAAACGCCTCATTTTGAATAACACTTACATTTAGTGAGAAAAAAATTCTATTAAAAATTACAATAGGGTCCAGTAACAAGGTTCCAAACTATAATTATTTAAACATTGTATATTTAAAATAAAAAAACTTATTTTACGATAAAGTAAAATATACTAAAAATCTAGAAATTTTTACTACATTTAGTAGGAGTTCACTAAATTTTATTATATACTACGTAAAATTTTTATATTTTGGCAATTTGTAATTTCTTCATTAGACATTTTGGACATCGCTCGATTTCGGAGTCTAATGACTTTATTTACGCTTAACTTTTTACTCGTTAAGGCTTGATGTCGGAGTTAATTCGGCTCTGTTAGTTAGTTCCGCTCGATATTAGCGTCAAATCGACCTGTTTTCGGATTCGAATCGATTCGGAAATCGCATTAAGATCAATGTAAGTTATGAAGTACAATCGAGGTGGAAATGAGTCAAATACACGTCTATTTCGACTTTGAAATCGATCTGGATTTCTAGCAAATGAATGTCTTTTTAAAGCAGTGACAATATATTATATTTGATATTTTCATGATTATATGTACAAATAGCCAAAGACACAGGAACGCGATTCCTTATCACTACGAACAATCTATTTATCTTATTAGCTAACAGATAGTTTTTTAATTATTGTAAGTCTTTTCTGCTTTTATGTATCTCATTATGCAGCTAATAACAAGTAATTGTTTGGCGATTTTCCAACATTCACCGAGATTCTATTGCGTAAAAAAATTGTGTTTAAACTTCATAAATAATAATTTATTCTACAGATAAAATCGTAAAAATAAAAGAAAAGTCTGCAATTGAATTGAAGAGGGCCAAAAAATTCGAACAATTAACAGCCCTGTTAAAAAAATTCACGCTGATTCAGTATTGATTTCATATTGAAATCAATATGAAATCATCATTGCATCAATATAACATCATCACCGAATCAGAGTAAAATCAGTACTGAATCAGCAGTAACTTTTTCCCAAAACGCAGAATGGAATTGGTACAGAATCAGTGCAAAATCAGGATTGAATCAGTACAAAATCGGTATTGAATGTTTACTGAATCTGCGATGAATCAGAGTTACACGCAGAGTAATAAAACAATAAAAGTTCATTTATATGTGATTAATAAAAGTGATTAATCACATACCGTAACACGTGTTTAATCACATGATTTTTTACATGTTAAATAACGTGATTATTTCGTTGTAAATTTCCAAGAGAAAAGTATGTAGTATAATTCTCTAAAAAAAATTAGGTAAAAACAAATAAAATTGTCAAAAAAACGTAAAATAGATAAAAAAAAGTATTACACATTTTTCTGTTTATGTTAGTTATTCACCCATCCACTTATTAACCGCGGTCAATGCTGCTTAACTTTCAGGATCAATCATTTCTCAGTCTATTCTCAATGCTACATTCACAAACAGTTACAAAGATAATAAAAACATATTTGTAGACATCTCAAAAAGCCCAATTAGAATTTATTTTAATGGTATTAATTTTAATGGAATAAACATATTTTTAAAAATGTGGACAATTTCATACAAGTTAAAATTTTAATGCACACATCGGTACCATATTAGAAAAACAATATATATTTAGTAAAATATTGAAGCAAATTCATATTAATTGTAACTAGGTTTTTTGAAACGTCTACAAATATGTTTTCATTATTTTCGTAACTGTTTGTGAATGTAGCAGATAGAAGATAGTAAATCAAACAATAAAAATACTAAAATCAGTATGCATGGAAGTAATAACATCTCTTTAAGATTATATTATTTAACATTTCAAGTATATATATTTCATTAATCCAATTGTTAAATATCAAAAACACCTTCTACAAAGGTGTAAAAATTCGCAAGTATGGTGTAATTTCAATCACACTTTTAAAATTGTTATCTAATAGTTCAATATCTTTAATTTGTCGCAAATCCTTTCCTACTTAAAAATTACTAAAAATATTTTTTATTAACAAATAATTAGGTATATGATTCTTACAAAGTTTCTGCTATAGAAATTACTAAAATTAAAATAAAAACGACAAGTATTTTGTAGCATATAATAAATCTAATTTTAATTAAAAATTTATATATTACTGAAACATTATAAAAAGTTACTGCACTAGAAATAACTGAAATCAAAATAGAATCGTCAAGTATTATAGTTGACAAATAAACATTTTTTCAGCAAAGTGCCCTACATTATTTGGCCTAAAATTTTTGTTTAGTTTTGCTAAACAATCTTTTGTAATACATAATCCAATCGTTATACAAAAGACTCCTTCTGCGAAGGTGTAAAAATTCGCAAGTATGATGTAATTTCAATTACACTTTAGCAATTCTTATCTTACTTTATAAAAACTTACTGCAACAGAAAGTAATGAAATCAAAATGGAATCATCAAGTTTTCTGCTGAAAAATTTAGTACATTTACTCAAGAAGTATACTACACAAAATCAATAAATAAACAATATAATATTAATAAATATATTCATTTGTGCATTTTAATTTCTCCATGTGTATTAAAACGTAAATATCTCTTTTTTATTGGTGTAAAATTATTTAAAATTATATGCTACAAAATACTTGTCGTTTTTATTTTAATTTTAGTAATTTCTATAGCAGAAACTTTGTAAGAATCATATACCTAATTATTTGTTAATAAAAATATTTTTAGTAATTTATAAGTAGGAAAGGATTTGCGACAAATTAAAGATATTAAACTATTAGATAACAATTTTAAAAGTGTGATTGAAATTACACCATACTTGCGATTTTTTACACCTTTGTAGAAGGTGTTTTTGATATTTAACAATTGGATTAATGAAATATATATACTTGAAATGTTAAATAATATAATCTTAAAGAGATGTTATTACTTCCATGCATACTGATTTTAGTATTTTTATTGTTTGATTTACTATCTTCTATCTGCTACATTCACAAACAGTTACGAAAATAATGAAAACATATTTGTAGACGTTTCAAAAAACCTAGTTACAATTAATATGAATTTGCTTCAATATTTTACTAAATATATATTGTTTTTCTAATATGGTACCGATGTGTGCATTAAAATTTTAACTTGTATGAAATTGTCCACATTTTTAAAAATATGTTTATTCCATTAAAATTAATACCATTAAAATAAATTCTAATTGGGCTTTTTGAGATGTCTACAAATATGTTTTTATTATCTTTGTAACTGTTTGTGAATGTAGCATTGAGAATAGACTGAGAAATGATTGATCCTGAAAGTTAAGCAGCATTGACCGCGGTTAATAAGTGGATGGGTGAATAACTAACATAAACAGAAAAATGTGTAATACTTTTTTTTATCTATTTTACGTTTTTTTGACAATTTTATTTGTTTTTACCTAATTTTTTTTAGAGAATTATACTACATACTTTTCTCTTGGAAATTTACAACGAAATAATCACGTTATTTAACATGTAAAAAATCATGTGATTAAACACGTGTTACGGTATGTGATTAATCACTTTTATTAATCACATATAAATGAACTTTTATTGTTTTATTACTCTGCGTGTAACTCTGATTCATCGCAGATTCAGTAAACATTCAATACCGATTTTGTACTGATTCAATCCTGATTTTGCACTGATTCTGTACCAATTCCATTCTGCGTTTTGGGAAAAAGTTACTGCTGATTCAGTACTGATTTTACTCTGATTCGGTGATGATGTTATATTGATGCAATGATGATTTCATATTGATTTCAATATGAAATCAGTACTGAATCAGCGTGAATTTTTTTAACAGGGAGTAATTGGTAAAAGCAGATTACGAATACGTGATGAGATTATACGGAAAGTTTGGTCGGAAATGCAGGGGGAGAATTCGACGTGGACTACGGAGAAATGTATGAGTGAGCTCGCATCATATGATGAAAATTTGATAATTCAAGCTGAAGGTAAGTTTATTCAACTGTATTTTTTAACATTGTATGTGTCAAGTCTTATTTTAGATAAATATTTTAAAAATTTGAAAAACCATTTGAACCACGTATTTTTTGTACATGAACAGAATTTTCTTAAAAAAAGTTTTATCCAAATTTGTTTTTTCTTCACACCCTAGTTTTCATTTAAACCCTGGTTTACTTTATGTAAAATGAACTTTTTTTTCAATTTTATCTCCACACATTGCAGACCTGCACTACCGATCACCTCTTTATAAATAAAATATATTTTTTGTATAAATTCTTACTCTTACATGCCTATTAATGCATTCTAGTTCTTTTTATTTGTTGGATTTAATTTTATGTAACAACACACAACTACTTGCGTTCTTAACTTGTTACAAAATAGTGGCACAGATCATTTGTTTTATAAAAGAGCATTTGCTGCAAAATAAATTTGTAAAATAATACTTGTGTAAATTAACAGATACAGTAAATAAGCATTAATTACCAATAACCCAATAACTAGAACCTTTATATATAGTATTATTCAAAAGATAAAATAATAAATTTACACCGATATGACTTTAGATCACACAAAGAAAAAATATGTTTCTGTACAATTAATTAAACTTCTACATCCCATCACCCTCATAAAGAATTTAATTATTTACATATTATAGATCTAGATGAAAATTATGAAGAAACGGAGAGTGACTCTGACAAGGAAAATTCCGACGGAGAAAAAGGATATGAAAGATGTGAGTTAATTCCAGATGAGTTTACACTAGTGGGAATGGGAAGCATTTTTTGGCCGAAATTTGTTTAACATTTTATATTGACCACATTTTAATCGCAACTATATGAAACGTTTTGGCAAACCTTATTCGTACATTTACTATGTTCATAGATAATAGCCCACTGGGTTGAAATAACTTTAAAAGTAGTTCTAAAGCATACTGAAACTCAACAAACTAATAGTAATTATTGTTTTGTTACAATAAATATAAAATATGTAGTAAATAACTTATCTTCTAATGAATTATAAAAAGTTCATATCTGTTGGTTTGAACCCTACATCCCTAGTATTCTAGGAATTGTAATTATAAAGGATTCTGAGTCGATATTACATGTTTTTTAGAATGTTCTCATTAACCATATTCTTACTGCAAGAAACTGTTATTTGTGCTATTATACTATTTTCCACTATTACATAATTCTATTTAAACTCAAATTTTCAGTGTGTTTTTGTATGCGATTTATACTGCTTTTACTCTGTCACTTACGCACCATTGATACAATTTACAAATATGTAAAATATTTCCATTATAATATACTTCATGCCTGAAAACTGGACTTATATTCTAGAAGATCTTTGCAGAATACTTTGGGTACATTTTTATATATTAAATGCATATGTATTACTGTAAATGACTTCATAGACCAATATCGGGCATTTTTTATATAGTTTAGGTAATTACTGCATATTTAGAGAATATTATACTCAACATAAGAATTACGTTTAAACCCTATTTTTCATTATAATATTCTAGTCCCGCGAGCAGTAAAAATATTTTAATTTCTACTAGAGTACCTTAATAAGTGTAAAAATACAGTTCTATATGTCGTGTCTAAAAGTGATCCTACGAAATACTGGTTTAGGTCGTTTAAAAGATTTCATCAACTTCTTTTGGATAATCTACGATGAAAGTGTTGAATATTAAACATAAAATAAAACCAAAAATTTGCGTTTATACCGTTACTTTCAAATATGCTGCACTTGCGATCAACGGTTGTGTAAAATATAAAAAATTACATTAATTTTATTTTAAATTATAAAAATATGCTGTACCATTCTTTTTCAATAATTCTGCAACAAATTTGGTAATTTAGTCCAGCCCGAAAGAAAATTGTGTATACAAGTTCTTAATTATCTTATTTATATTCCGCATACCACATAACATTATAAAAGCTGTTTTATTTTTTGTAATATGTTTTTACAATGAATAACATTTATTCTAGAGGTTCAAGAACCTGTAAAAGAAGTTCGTTGTAGCAGTTCAGTTGAGGAGAATATTCGCAAGCCGAAAAAACGAAAAATTATCGATAAAGCCGCTGCAAGGAAAAGTAATAAGCAAAGTATAGTAGCAGTCAAGTATGACGATTATTTATATTATTAAATTATATACATAACAAATTTTATGTTGGTGTGCGTAAATAATGTTTTTGCTTATACTTAAATTTTTATTGCACAATATAAAGATTTAGATAAGGAAATTTATCGTTGATGTTAGCGTACAAGGCAATAGCTATTGAATTAATTGGCAATGTTTTAATAGGTATTCCCCGTGCTCTTCAAACTATATAATTCCATTTAAACGAATTTTTTGCAAATCAATAACTACATATTCATGTCTTAAATTTAAATTGTATATAAGTTTTTGAATTAGCTTAATAATTGCATCTACTTACTACTTAACAAAATATTTCATTAATATATCAAAGTCGGTGCACTAATAATTAAAAATAAAAGTATGCGCATTGTATACTAGAGGAAATACTATATATAAGCAAATAATGAAGTATTGTGGCAAATAAAGTAAATATAATACTTAGGCTGCTCCAAAGTCTTATTACATATAAATAAATTTTATAACATATGTAACGTTGTATTTCCTTGAGAGGATTCCGTGTACAACGACTACTAAGGCGTACTAACAATTTTGATGAATTATCAATTATATATATTTTGTGTCAATTATATTTTATGTTATTAATCCCGACGGTCGAATGATATTTAATTAGTGGGCGCCAGACCGTCGATAGGGTTTTGAGACTCACCAGGGTGTAAAGGTGTTCCTGCGTCGCCACCACGGACAGTGACGATAACCAACGTTGGTCCAATACTCTGAAATGGGGAAGGGAGCCGAAAAGATTCGAATACAAATATCTGATAAACTATCTAACAATAGATTTATTATCTAAATTTTAAAACTCATTATATATACTTATTTACAGATTATATTAAATTATATCGAAATTAACCGGTACAAATACGCATTAATCACACCGCGTGTAGACGAGAGAAACTCTTTTACAATATTAATCAATAATATTACAAGCTATTTATACATATATAGATATATATATATATTTTTATTTCATATTACTCGCGAGTTAAACTCACATAAGTTAAAGCAAAAATAAAAGAAAACTAAACACCGAAAACTTCCAAGACGCGATATCTCACGCACTCCGCGGGATTCGCTAGTTACAAAAATTATTACAAAAATGGCCAGACAGACCACTCACCACAATACCGCCAAGAAATATCCTGCCGTGGATCTCTCGCGTATACGTAATAATTTCCCCATAAAATGATTGCTTCCTTAATATTTGATATATTCTCCTTCTTCTCCTCAACAATAGGTCTATATATGCCTCTTTATCTCAATGATAATTTCTCCGAACCAATTTCAGTACCTCTAATGATGAAAGAAAAAAGAAAAATCACCGTTGCTCTACTACTATGGTTGAACACCGAATGACCGCCTTTTTTCTCCTTCGTCCTCGATTATCTCTCGAAAAATCCGATCCAGGGCGCTGAAGTCCTTCTTCCTTATTTATTTAGCCAATCGGTTTATTCGTTTTTCTCAATCAGCTAACCGATCTTCGTTCCGCAGCGCCATCTATTTCGCTCCTCGTCGATGAATATCGGAGAGTCCGACGAAATAGAATTGCAAATTCCTATTCCGCATGGTCAAGCGCCTCCACCTTTGCAGTCTACTGTCTCCTTTCTCTCTCTTACTTACGCGCGCACTTATATGCGAGTCATTCCGTAGTTCGTTCGTCCCCCCCCCCCCCGCCGGCGCGCCTGTCATCCAACTCGCCTGCTTACGCGCATGGGCAGAGCGCCCCCACCGCGTTAACCAAAACTTGCATGAAGACAACATGTCTGCCGTATTCGCGCGGGGGAGCGTGTTGTTTACGTATAATTATACGTGTAGTGCGCAGTAATGTTAGCCGAGACACTATCGGAGAGCCCGATCGGAGAGCACAGAGGACCTCGAGATTCCTGGCCGACGTTGGACCTCGCCGGCATCCCCGACGACGCCTTCGAGTGTTCGCGTGACGACAGGTTGAACGGCAACAATTTCCTTCTCCATAAGGTAAGTAATATTTAAACCATAACATAGACCTCTACTTTTGATAATAACCTTCTGTTAAACAGGAGGGATTAAATTTCTTAGCCCTGGTAGCGAGGATAACCCGGACCGAGCTACTCAATAGTTTGTTTACACACGACCTAACCTCTCCTGTCATACTTACAGTATACACACATCTTTCCTCTTTTCTATCCTTTATTTCCTACCTTTACCTTTATACAACCTAATCCTTAAATTAACCATCATTTTATCTACCATAAACTTTAATACTAATAACATTTTCTTTCCTTTTCAGGTACTGAGCGAGTCACCATGGTGAGGAGGCAACAAGGATGGAGCTCGCCCCAGGTTGCCAGAGGACTTATACACCGTACCTCACCACAGCGAGTCCTGCAGAACCTAAGGGAGTCAACAGCGCACAAACAAGACAGAAGGTCTTTTTTGTGCCCAGGTAAGCGGTTCCAGTTTTAGTATAAGGGTATATAAAATCATTTGTTATCCGCTCTCACTATACATATTAATCTTTTATATTTCTTTTTTTTCAGGTTCGAACAAGGAAAACTTCCCCCTTTCAATAAGCATTGAACTTTACTTTTTCACTTCTCCCCCTGTGAGGTTTCTACCTCACAATACCCTCCTCCTAAGGCTGGACACGCACCGAAAACAAAAAAAAAAACGCGTGCCGTGGACTGTCTTTACAAACGTTCGGCCATCGATCGCACTCCATACTGAATACACACATAACCCATAACATATCCATTCCAACATCATTAAAACTTTTCTGCCCATAAAAATATAATTACATGATTCTTCGATACATAGTAATAATATATAAACGCACTTTACAACTATAACCATAACGAAATAAAACCACAAAAAAAACTACTTCCAACCTATACTTACTATATCACTCCTTATTCTATTTCTCCGTATAGCGGCATCAGCAACATTTTTTTTATTTCCTGAAAACAAGGTTTACCATCATTCCATCATTTCATCATTTAGTCACTCTATATCCATATTTAGGTTCTCCATAATTAAAATACCACGCCAGATAATTTCTAGCTACATGATTTCGTCATCATACTTCATCCAGTCATCATTGCATCATTATATACCATCATCTCGCCATTACATCATCCGGTACCATCATAACAAATTAATTTGTTTTTTTCTTTTTTTTTTCAGCGTAGGATAACCTACAATGCCCTTAGTTAGGTTGGCCCGGCAAGTACGTTTTCAGTATCGGGATACGTACTTCCATCGGGAGATCCTTGATAGCCTCCATTAGACTCAAGGCCTGTTCTGTCGTCAGAGTCGGTCCTGTGGAGGGTAATGGATTGGAAACGGGCGATGTGGGAAGCTCATAGGTGGTGTTGGCATCTGGGCGTTGAGTTGCTGTGGTTTCTCCACTCTTCACAGGTGCTACTGGAGGGGCCGCTTCATTGAACTTCTCGGGGTTTACCTCGTGTAGCCTCCGGTAGTGGGCCTTGGAACACTGTGGACACGATCGCATATTCTCCCCCCTCCGACCGCAATTAAAACACATAATGCCTGCGGCGGGCTTAGGGCACTCAGGGTAAGCGTGACCCCGTTGCCAGCATCCGAAGCACGCTTTGTACGACGGATCGATCTTCGGGTCAACTGGGATCGGCTCTAGACCTCCGAACCTAACTCCCGTCGTTAGGCAGGGATGAGGAATTGTCGGTGTTGGGGGCGCGATGCACGTTGCTGGTCCCCATCGAGTCACCTTGCGAGGGATTTGGTCGGCGCCCTCCGCGATTGCGTCACCAGATCGGGGTGGAGACTTTCGTGGGTTAGCTGGCTTCTCCGCCTCCACTATCCCTTCTTTCTTTGTCTCCTCCTTCACATTCGTCAGTTCCGTGCGCTGACTCCTAAACTCCGTCCATCTCCTCTTATCCTTTTCCTCCTCTCTTTGTTTTCTCCTTCTTTCTCTCTCTTCCTCGAACAATCTTTTCCTTTCGGCCTGCCTCTTTAAATATTCCTTTTCTCTTTCAGCAATCTTTTGTTTCCATTCCTTTCCATCTTCCTCTATCCTTCTTTTTATTCTCTCTTCCGTAGCTTTCTTCTTTTCTTCTTCTTCGCGTTGTTCCTTCTTTAATTTCTCCTTTTCTTCTCTCCTTTTCCTTTCCTCCAGCTCTCTCTTTTCTCGACACCTTTTCTCCTCCTTCTCCTTTTCTTCCTTTTCCTTTGCCAACTTTATTCTTTGTTCCTCCTTTTCTCTCATCTCTCTTTCTCTCGATTCGATTCTCTTTCTCTCTTCTCTTTCTCTATCTTCTTTCATCCTTGCTTCTCTTCGTTTAGCCTCCATTTCTCTCTCATCTCTTATTCTCCTTTCCTCCTTTTCTGCTTCCTCGCGACTTCTATTCATTCTCCTTCTCTCTTCGTCATCTCTTCGATCCTCTCTTGGTATGATCAGCATTCTTGCTCGACCTCTACCTATTTTTATCCTCCATCCATCCGCTTCCTTCTTCTTCATTTCCTCCTCTATTTGTTTCCTCTCTTCTTCCTGTGCTGCCCTCTGCCTATTTTCCTCGGCCTCTACGGCTCTCTCCACCTCTAAACGCTTCTGCTTCTCTCTTTCCAAGAACGGTCGCAACCTATCTCTATGGCGCTGTTGTTCCCTGCAATACCGTTCATCCTCTGCTAATATTTTCCTCCGTTGCTCGAGGATAAAAGGGTCTATCGGAGGTATAGGAGATAGAGAGCGCGGGAAGCCGAATCCTCCTGCGTGGTCGTCCATGATGGGGTGAGAGCGAGGGGTATATCGGCGGGCACGTCTCCGTGCAGAACGACTAGGTCCTTCTGGTGACGGGTCTCGTACGGCGACGGTGGTTATTAACTGGGGAGCTGGTACTGGGGCTGAGGGTGGAAGTTTTGGTCTCCTTAATGGGGCTACTGCCGCCAAAGGTGCCTCTTTCGGATCCCGTTTCGAGTATTCAGCCTCTACGCTCAGAGTTCCGTTGGTGAGCGACGCTAGACCATCCGAGACTGCGAGAAGAGCTGCGTGGAGTTTTTCCACCGCTGCTTGGCTCTCCTTTTCTTCCTGGCTGATCGCCTCGGCTCCAGTGGCTTCTATGGCTTCTGGGGAGCTCTTCTCAAGCATGCTCCCGAGTCGTTTTGGGATCGCGCCCGTGGCCCGCATGGCTTCTATCTCCTTGGATTGAGACGAGGAGATTACCGGTGTAATTGCCACCAGTTCCCCCTTTAAGGAGCGTAAACGCTCAGGATGGGCGGGTGAGGCTAGTGGCAGGATCTGTGGATCCCACGGATCTTCGGTGGCGTCCTCCTTCTCCCCATCAGCTCTACTGCCCGATAGGTCCATAGTTAGGCCACTCTCCCAAATCTCCCTTGCGGTCTTAGGTGTAGGAGACGGAGGGGCCAAAGGCAGTTCCCCATCCGTTTGGGTGGTTCCTTCCCCGGTCATCACTGCCGCTCCTACCTCTGGTATCGGGGGTAGAGAGGGAAGCGGAGGGGCCAAAAGGGTTTCCCCGCCCTGATGGACGGTTCCTCCCTCGGCCTGCACTGCCGCTCCCTCCTCCCCTCCGTCTAGGGCTTCTTCTCGCTCAGTGACGCCTTCTTCGAACTGATGGTATACCGAGGGAACCTCGGTTTCATCCCCTCCTTTCCCGGGCGGAAGAATGCCGGCGGCACGCATGTCCTCCTAGAACATGTTGTCGAGCACGTCCGCCCAGCTGGTGCTAATTGGTGGGTCTCCAGAGGTACTCGATAGGACGTCTTCCTGCAAGGTTGGTCTTGGTTGGTCAATAGTGGCCGTGGAGTCTAGCCACACCGATAACTTTTCACCACGTCCTCTTCATCTGACCAAGTACCGCTCGGAGTTGGGATGGAGTAGGTGGTAAGGGTTTGCCCTTTCCTCCTACAATGCCCTCATTTCTAGACATCCTGAGAATATCTGTAACAAAGAAAACGTTTCCGAAATGACTAAGTGGCGCGTCGTTCTTTAAAAGCATTCACTTCTTATTCATTCAATCTTCGGGGAGGGATATACTTCTTTATCTCGCGGACGTGCACTTTCGCGTTTCTTTTCCCCGATCCCATATCTAATAAGTAAACGGTCGGAGATAAGACTTTTACAATTTCATACGGCCCTTCATATTTTTCTCCCAACTTCGCGGAAAATTTTGTCGCAGCGTTTAATAGTAAATGGGTTCTACGGACTACCCGATCTCCTACGAAAAATTGAACATTTCGTTTGTTTTTATTATATTCCGTTCTTTGTTTTTCGTGGGCGTCATCTAAATGTCTCGAGACTAAATCTCTCAAGGCCTCTAATCTTTTCGTCCTCTCTATCCAATTTTCAGGGTTTACTTTCATTACCAATTTATTTCCTTCCACGTTCCTCCTTAAATTTTTTACTGGGTGAGGATGTCTTTCGAATTTCAAGAAGGCTGGAGAAACTTTCGTAGAGGATTGCGTGGCCGTGTTTACAGCATGTCGGAATTCGTGGATATGTTCATCCCAGCATCTGTGATCATTTTTAACGAACATTGAGATCATGGTCTTAAGGGTTCGGTTGCTTCGTTCAACAGGGTTTGCTTGGGGATGGTAAGGAGGGGTAGTTACATGTTTAATACCATATTCCTCTAGGGCGGCCTTCAAATACTTATTGTCAAATTCTTTCCCGTTGTCGGATAGGAAATATTCTGGGGTTTCCCACCTAAATACTATCAGATCTTCTAAGGCTTTATTTACCGCTTTTCCATCGGCGTTCCGTATAGGTTTCACTTCGATCCATTTAGTAAAGAGGTCCTGGAAGACTATCAAGTATTTATTTTGACTTTTGCTAGGTGGGAATTCCATTAAGTCAGCTGCAACTATACGCCATGGTCTATCAACTACCCTAGTTCCCATCATTCCTTGTTGTCCTGTCTGTGCCACCTTACACCTTTGACAGATTTGACATTGCTGGATATACCGGTAGATATCATACCACATTCCTTTCCAATAGTAGGTACGCGCAATCCGATCATATGTCTTCTCAATACCTCCATGTCCTACCGATGGCTCATCATGTCCTTCATTAATAACCTTTTCTCTATATTCAAGAGGAACTACTAATTTCCAATTTTCTTCTTCATCAATTATCGGGTCCAAGAGAAGGTCTTTACGTAACCTATATAATATACCGTCATCAATTTTCCAATCTGGATACTTCTTAGGGAATTGTTCCACTTGCTGCATTTGTCTCATATACCATTCGTCTTTTATTTCTAAGACTGCTGCTAATTCGACTCCATCATCCTCGTTTTCTTCATGCATCCTGGATAGAGCATCAGGGACATGGTTGAAGGCTCCTCGTCTATGTATTACTTCGAAGTCCCACTGCATCATCTCTAATGCCCATCTGGCTAACCTTCCAGTGGGGTCCTTTAAGTTCTTCAACCAACGGAGCGCACTATGGTCAGTGATGACGGTGAAGTGATAACATTCTAGGTACGGTCTGAGTTTCTTGATGGCCCACAACACTGCGAGACACTCTTTCTCGGTTGTAGAGTAGTTACGTTCTGCGGGTGTTAAAACTCGGCTTACGTATAGAATAGGGTGTTCACCGTCGTCAAAATCTTGCGTGAGAACTGCACCGATGGCAAAGTTGCTAGCATCCGTTTGTAAGCAGAAGGGTTTACTGAAATGACGCATAGCCAATATGGGAGCACGAGTTAATGCGAGTTTTAATTTCTCAAAAGCTTCCTGCTGCTCATCATCCCATCTCCATAATAAATTTTTCTTCAGTAGCTTCAATAAAGGTATTTTCATCTCTGAATCATTTTCCAAAAAGCGAGAGTACCATCCCACCATTCCTAAGAATCGTCGCAATTGTTTCACATTCTTTGGAGGCGGATACTCTCGAATAGGAGCGACTTTCTCGGGATCCGGTCGAAGGCCTTCTTTATCGAGTACATATCCAAGGTACATCACTCTGGAACAGCAGAACTCACACTTTTCACGATTGGCAGACAGACCGTACTTTACCAGCTTTCGTAAGATTTCCTCTAGCCACCGTATGTGTTCGTCAAATGTTTCCGTGGCTATGATAATGTCGTCCAAATACCCGAACACGTAGGGTACATATTCCGGACCAAACAAGGCGTCGATTAGCCGTTGAAAAGTCATCGGGGCGTTCATTAGGCCGAACGGCATATGGGTGAACTGGTAAAGGCCTTTTCCTGGGACTCAGAAGGCGGTGTACTTTTTACTAAATACGTCCAGCGGAATTTGATAAAAGGCCTGGCGTAAATCTATCTTTGAAATATATCGTGAGTGCCTCATTCTATCCAAAATGGTATCCATATTCGGGACTGGGTAGGCATCCCTTATAGTTTGCTTATTAAGGTCCCTATAGTCCACACAAAATCGATATGTTCCGTCCGATTTTCTCACCATAACGGGAGCGCATGTATAGTCACTTGCCAACCATTCCACAATTCCTTCATTCCACAACCTCTCTACTTCCTCGTGGGCGTTTTCGACCATTTTAGGGGACATTCGACGCATTTTATGGCGAACAGGCAGGGATCCTGGAAGGATAGCGATATGGTGTTCGATTAGATTGGTTACTCCTGGTGATTCTGAGGCGGGTGGTAGTATTTTGGATACTAGATCTTCTACCTTTTTCTTCTGTGGATCAGTTATTTCGGATATTCCGGCACATTCCGCGAAGATAACGGGGTCCTCTGTCATATCTTCACCGCCAAAGGTCTTATGCCATGGCCCCTCATGTACTCTCCATAAACGATGTCTATGACGTTCATCTACGTCCCATTTAGTAAAGAAATCTTTTCCTAACACCACATCATATTCAAATTTCTTCTGGGCTTTTAGCTTTAGAACGTCGGTATATCCGTCAACTTCTAGATTTAGTTTCAACGTTCCAAGTGATCTACTCATTCCGCCGTGTGCATTCTTGACGTAGGAGTCCGAAGGTAGGAGTCTGTCTTTGAATCTCTCGACTACCTTTGGGCCGGCTACTGAGATCATGGCACCTGAATCTAGTAAGCTTCTATATATATGCCCTCCAATCTTCAATCGCACAAAGCCTCGATTTTCGATACTCGCTTCCGCTACAGTGAGTTCGTCTTTAGCATGTTTGTCCACGAATTCGATTTTATTCCTTTCATCGCGTTCATTTTCATCATTTATCTTTTTCTCGTCTACTAACTTACTCTAATCATGATTGCCTTTATCATCTTCTATTTCTTCTTCATCGATAACTCTTTGCGTATCTACTATATCATTTTCCGCTTTCTCTCTTCGTACTTCTTTAGTTTATTCTATCTTCGTCCAATTACTCCAATCTAGGCCAGTGCTACTCCAGGTATTCTGGGGATTGTCTACCGATAACGTCTTGGAATTCCTCGTCGCCGAACTTACTGAAACTACCGCGTCATCTTCGTTAAGCATGATCATCTCGTTCCTTCGGTTGGGCTCTTGTGGTTTCCTTTCGCGCTTTGTACGGTCCGCAACATCCACTGAGTCTGTTAGTAGGGTCGGCCATGGATTCGGACAAGGCTTTTCTTCCCGTAGTACCTCCCTTTTTGACAAATCATCACTATCCTCGACATTATTCTTAATCTTAACTTCCTTATTTTCACCTGTTATTTCTATCTTATCTTCTTTATTTTCAATTTTCTTGATTTCTAATAGATCCGCAAACTTCTCATCTACCTTTTGAAACATTTCATTCATTTTACTTATCCAATCCGCACTTAATTTCTTATTTTTAATTTTCTCACTTCTTCTCCGTTCGATTTCTTCTATCAAGGTGAGGGTCGGTCTCGATTTTATTGTCTCTTTTGGAGCTGTTGTGACCCCTGGGTTGACTGCTGGAGTGGTACGGGTCCCCGTGTTTCCTCAGCACTGGCGTTTCCCCAGTTGTCTCGCAAAGGAGCACAAGTCGGGCAATTCGCAAATACGTAACCTCCAACTCCACAAACTTGACATGTCGGGGTTGATTGGGGTTGTCTAGACGCACAGAGGTTAGCTCTATGCCCATTCTGATTGCAGTAATAGCAGGTTACCGATGGACATTCGGAGGCTCTATGGCCTACTTGATTACAGTGGAAACAGGCCCCCACAAACTCGGGTGTCGTTGGATTAACATTCCTCTGTTCTGGTCGTGACCCTTGCTTAGGTATCGCGCCGTTTGGGGTTGATGTCCGGCCCTGATAATAGTTTTCCCAGGATCGGTTGCCGTTGTTTCCATCATTGCGTTCGACGTTGTTTCTCCTATAGTTCTTATTATAATTTGCTCCGAAACCATTTCCTCCATAAGTACCCCGATAATTTCCACCGCCACTTCCACTATAATAAACTCCGTCATTATTTCCTCCATAGTTCTTACGATAACCTCAATTTCTGTTTTCTTCATAATTTCCATCATTGTTCCTTCCATAACCTAGATTGTATCCATAGCCGTTGTTATTTCCGTAACTCCTTTCATTACCATCATTTCGCCCACCTCGAATTCGACCATTCATATTATTTGCTCCGCTCCTATAACTCGTGACATTTCCATAATTAGGGTATTGCACATTCATTGGTTGTGGTGGCGGGTTGTTGACGAAAGGGGTCGCGGCTACAGTCGCTACCGTTGGAGACTGGTATGGAGGTAAATCTATAATCGACTCAATCAAATCATCTGTTGGCGAGGTTAGTATTTTCTTAGACCCTTTTCTTGTATTCTTCCGATCATTGGTCTCAGCTTGTTTTATATGGCCTTCCCTGGGTTGATTGGCCCGTTTTTCCTCCACTGCGGAAACTCTACCAGTCTTCGTATATTGGGGGGCTGCTCCTTCTGGGATTTTCGAGTTCTCCAAGCTCGGGGGAGATTTGAACCTTTTATCCAAATCCACTTTATCTTCATAACGTCTTCCGTATTTTTCAATCTTATCATAGGACTTGCATTTCCTTTCCGACATATGGTCCCGATATTCCGGTCTCAGATTACGCCAAACGACTTCAATTTGTCTCCGCATCGAGGGAGGAGTCTTCAGGTGGGAGAAAATGTGCTTCATGCAACTAACATAATTAGTGATTGTTTCGGCCTTTCCTTGTGTACGTTTCCATGCTTCGTCCCACACATCGCTCTTTGATAGCTTCTTAGTGAATTGCGCCCGGAACGCTTTGACGAAGTCCTTCCAATGCTTTCGTTTCAAATCATCTTGTACGTTGGCATACCATCGACCTGCTCGTTTCGTAAAAACGCACGGGAGTTCTCGGAAAAATTGGGAGTCGGACATCTGTACGTTACTTCGAAAGTTCGTTAGCCTCATCAAAAACTCGTTCGGATTATCTTTATCTTCTCCGGAAAACGTCAGGTTCCAACCTCTAAAGACGCGCAATATCTTATCACTTTCATCGAGATCGTATTTGCCTAACTTCTTATTATATCGCTTTCTTCTGTCCTTCTTATCATATTCACTGCTACTACTATCACTTGAATCCTAACCGCTATCTTCATCACTACTACTATTTTCCCTTCCTGAGTTATCATCATTATTCCCTCCACCATAATTAAATTCATCTTCGTTATTCTCATCGTCTTCCGTATTACCTCTCCGGCTGCTCCTTTTATGATTCTGATTACTTTTAAATCCAGTTTCGTCTTTCTCCTTTCTCGTTTGTCTTACAATTATACACCTGCCACTGGTTCCTCCCGTAGGTTCTTCCATTTCCTTTAGATTCTGAAACCTTCTTCCTGCAGGTGGTGCTTTGCGTCTGGAGACCGCAGGTGTGGTGTACGTCATAGGCTCCTTTAGGTACGTAACCTCCTTATTCTGCCGGAATTGTGGATTTTGTGGCGGTATTCCTACTGTCCTATCTTTTCGTACTGGAGTACTAGTTTGTTGACTATCCGCCAATTCCTCCAGGACATTCATAAAACAGTTCACTTTGGCACCAATACTCATATTAGAAATTCCGTAGTCTTCAGGAGGTAAATCTTGTTCCACGTTTCCCGTATCTCCATTTGTAAGATTGTTCCTATTCTGACCAGCTGCCCGATTCAGCGCCGTTTGGGACATTGTATGGTGTCACGTAAGATGGTCGGCATCTGTTTCAGTACTAGTATCTGAAGTCGACCTTGCGCCTGTAGTTAATACTTGAACTTCCGGATATAAATTTCTTTCAGGAGCTCTCGAGGCATTCGGGGAAGGTATTTTCTCTATTCCCTCCGTCACCGGGGGATGGGAAGCCGTAAGTTGATGAACTGTGACCTCCATTTGGGGCTGTGACGAATCCGGGCTGACGAAAGATCTCGCTAACCGTGGATCAGGTATTCGACTTTCGGTGGACTCCTTAGCGCTTTGACTGATTATCCGTTGAACGTTCGGATCAATAATCAACTGTTGTTTGGAGCTTTGGAGAAGTATATTCTGTAACGAAGACGTAGATTGAATCAGCCCTCGCTGCATAGCTATTACTCTCATGGTCGTGTTACCCACGTAGGTAGATGCAACGGATACCGTAGGTGTGGTATGAGTAGTCGTTGAGGTGGTGACTGCCTGTTGTATCGGTACTGGAACAATGGCCCGTTCACATTCCTCAGTCTATCTCCTACTAGTAGATGGACCAGCGGCTACACCTTCATCCGTGTCCGAACCAGTCGTATACCTTTGCTCTGTTGTTATAGATACGGTATTCCCAGTCAATCTCCGAGCTAAAATTTCTTCAGAACCGTCTGACTCAAATCCGCGAGTCGTGACCGGAGGTTCAAAACCTCTTTCGTCGATCTCGGGGTTCCACGGCACGGTATCATCTGTTGATCGAAGTCCAGCACGGAAAAGTCGGTTCACCAAGGTATTCTTTCGGCCCTTAGTCTTCAAGCCCAGAGTATCTAAAAGAACTACGAGGTTATGTGGATCGTACGATCCAATCCTATTATAAGCTTGTAGTGCCTCGGGATCCTTCAAGACGACTTTCAACCAGGCATTAATCCGTCGGTTATGTTGCGCCATAATTGATGATCTATTACAATTATATTCTAAAAACTATTTCCGTTAAAGATACCTCTAAAAATACCGTATACAATTGATCTATAAAAATTTTCAACCACTCCCACCGTAAATTATATTCAACGAGATTTTGGATAAATTAATCCGGCGAAAAGAGAATGAGAAAAGCAAACAAAAATTGTTTCATATAATTATTGTCTGATAATAGCTGACCCGTAACCTAGGTTTTATAACCAAATATACCAAGTTATAAATTTCCGCGAACCGAAATATAAGGGGAAAATTCACGAAAGTGCACGCCTTTAATCTCCAGCACTGCGACTGATAGATGATTTCGTGGAATCTACGAAGATTACAGTTGAAGCTATAAATAAGGTTTACCATAAAACCATAAATAACGTCATCAATCCATAACATTAATTAAATTTATCAATAAATGTCATTAATTGTCGTAAATATTTATAAACTGTGTCACACCAATTATTTCTCGCATATATACATATATATATATATATACATATATATATATAATATACCTTATAATATCGTATAAAAAGTAAATAATCAAAAATACCACCAATCTAGTCTCCTTTTCCCAATCCAACAACAATTGGTATTTAATATAGCTTCAGTATAAGAAATTTCCTAATTCCTGAAAATAAGGTTTTCCTTCAAATAAAATGCATATGTTTCTATTATAAATATATTAACAAATATCAATTATTCAAATATGGTGTGACACAGATAAAGTGGAATTATAAAATCCTTAATTTCAAATATATACACTACCGGCCAATTGCTTTTGCCCACTTCGACTCAATTTTACCCGTTACAAAAAGTATCATAACTTGGGTAAAAATTGAGATAAATAATCGTTCGACAGCTCATTTAAAAGATTGAAGCAAGGGCTTTTTAATGGTTTACCGTCCCTATTTAAATTTTTTGTTTTTAACATAAAAATCAAAATGTATAAAATTCGGATTTTCTTGTTCGTCTTCATTTTAAAACTGCACTTCAACCGAACATCGGAAAATAATTTTATAAAAAAAATTGAAAAGCTTGAATCAAGAGCTTTCGAACGCACTATATAAACATTGTTTTAAAATCCTTTTTACGTTTTGACTGGTGGTTTTCTTTACTACCAAATACAGAAAATAATTATTAAGTCATGATACTTTTTGTAACGGGTAAAATTGAGTCGAAGTGGGCAAAAGCAATTGGCCGGTAGTGTATGTTAAATGGAAAATATAAAATATCGACTCGAAACTTCAAAGTATTTCAAACTAAGAAATTTTTCGTTTATGGGCAGATTACACAATTTTATATTCACTACATCCATCCATACACATTCACGAGTTTCTTGGAATTTTTCTAAGAGTTTTTCTCGTTACACGAAAATGTTTACAACAAATTTTAATTACAAAAATTTTATATGAACGTTGATTTAGCGCTCGGGCCCCACGTTGGGCGCCATTTTGTAACGTTGTATTTCCTTGAGAGGATTCCGTGTACAACGACTACTATGACGTACTAACAATTTTGATGAATTATCAATTATATATATTTTGTGTCAATTATATTTTATGTTATTAATCCCGACGGTCGAATGATATTTAATTAGTGGGCGCCAGACCGTCGATAGGGTTTTGAGACTCACCAGGGTGTAAAGGTGTTCCTGCGTCGCCACCACGGACAGTGACGATAACCAACGTTGGTCCAATACTCTGAAATGGGGAAGGGAGCCGAAAAGATTCGAATACAAATATCTGATAAACTATCTAACAATAGATTTATTATCTAAATTTCAAAACTCATTTGAAATAAAATGAATTTATCGTTCGGTGATATTTATATGTGTAAATTATATAATATCGGTCTCTCCGAACTAAATGCTTTATTTTAGATTAAAGCAGGCCTATCGTACTCTTTGTCCACTATGGCTGGTGGGAAATTCCACCAGCCATAGTGGACAAAGAGTACGATAGGCCTGCTTTAATCTAAAATAAAGCATTTAGTTCGGAGAGACCGATATTATATAATTTACACATTTAAAACTCATTATATATACTTATTTACAGATTATATTGAATTATATCGAAATTAACCAGTACAAATACGCATTAATCACACCGCGTGTTCACGAGAAAAACTCTTTTACAATTTTAATCAATAATATTACAAGCTATTTATACATATATAGAAATATATATATTTTTATTCCATATTACTCGCGAGTTAAACTCACATAAGTTAAAGAAAAAATAAATAAAACTAAACACCGAAAACTTCCAAGACGCGATATCTCACGCACTCCGCGGGATTCGCTAGTTACAAAAATTATTACAAAAGTGGCCAGGCAGACCACTCACCACAATACCGCCAAGAAATATCCTGCCGTGGATCTCTCGCGTATACGTAATAATTTCCCCATAAAATGATTGCTTCCTTAATATTCGATATATTCTCCTTCTTCTCCTCAACAATAGGTCTATATATGCCTCTTTATCTCAATGATAATTTCTCCGAACCAATTTCAGTACCTCTAATGATGAAAGAAAAAAGAAAAATCACCGTTGCTCTACTACTATGCTTGAACACCGAATGACCGCCTTTTTTCTCCTTCGTCCTCGATTATCTCTCAAAAAATCCGATCCAGGGCGCTGAAGTCCTTCTTCCTTATTTATTTAGCCAATCGGTTTATTCGTTTTTCTCAATCAGCTAACCGATCTTCGTTCCGCAGCGCCATCTATTTCGCTCCTCGTCGATGAATATCGGAGAGTCCGACGGAATAGAATTGCAAATTCCTATTCCGCATGGTCAAGCGCCTCCACCTTTGCAGTCTACCGTCTCCTTTCTCTCTCTTACTTACGCGCGCACTTATATGCGAGTCATTCCGTAGTTCGTTCGTCCCCCCCCGCCGGCGCGCCTCTCATCCAACTCGCCTGCTTACGCGCATGGGCAGAGCGCCCCCACCGCGTTAACCAAAACTTGCATGAAGACAACATGTCTGCCGTATTCGCGCGGGGGAGCGTGTTGTTTACGTATAATTATACGTGAAGTGCGCAGTAATGTTAGCCGAGACACTATCGGAGAGCCCGATCGGAGAGCACAGAGGACCTCGAGACTCCTGGCCGACGTTGGACCTCCCCGGCATCACCGACGACGCCTTCGAGTGTTCGCGTGACGACAGGATGAACGACAACAATTTCCTTCTCCATAAGGTAAGTAATATTTAAACCATAACATAGACCTCTACCTTTGATAATAACCTTCTGTTAAACAGGAGGGATTAAATTTCTTAGCCCTGGTAGCGAGGATAACCCGGACCGAGCTACTCAATAGTTTGTTTATACACGACCTAACCTCTCCTGTCATACTTACAGTATACACACATCTTTCCTCTTTTCTATCCTTTATTTCCTACCTTTACCTTTATACAACCTAATCCTTAAATTAACCATCATTTTATCTACCATAAACTTTAATACTAATAACATTTTCTTTCCTTTTCAGGTACTGAGCGAGTCACCATGGTGAGGAGGCAACAAGGATGGAGCTCGCCCCAGGTTGCCAGGGGACTTATACACCGTACCTCACCACAGCGAGTCCTGCAGAACCTAAGGGAGTCAACAGCGCACAAACAAGACAGAAGGTCTTTTTTGTGCCCAGGTAAGCGGTTCCAGTTTTAGTATAAGGGATATAAAATCATTTGTTATCCGCTCTCACTATACATATTAATCTTTTATATTTCTTTTTTTTTCAGGTTCGAACAAGGAAAACTTCCCCCTTTCAATAAGCATTGAGCTTTACTTTTTCACTTCTCCCCCTGTGAGGTTTCTACCTCACACATAATATTATATGTTATTATTAATTTGTAAATAATGTGTATAAATAAAGATATAGCGTGAAGAGGATGTGGAAGAGACATCGAAACTTCGCCAATTAATTAAATAAACAGTTGTTTGTACACTTACGTAAACAATAAATTTATTAATATGCTACTGTGATTTCTTATACCGTCATTTATTCTGTAATTATTATAATACGATCAGATTGTTTAATTGTTAAATTAAAATTTTTAAATAAATTATAATTGAAACACATTTAATTAGATATTTTATTTGTTAGAAATAATAATTGACTTAACGTTATTTTAAATACTTACCATATATGAAAATAAAACCTTGCAGTAACGCAAACATTCTTTATTAATTTAAATTAATTATCGTTTAAATATAGTTAGTCGAACTCGACATGCTGGTAAAAGCCATTTGCAGACCTTGTATTTTATTTAAATCAATTAAAAATTGAAGACTAGTTAAGCCATGGGCATAGATTTTTTATAGTCCTATTTTTATATTATTAAATCTATGTCTGAAAATACAATAATTGAGCGATTCGGCTTCGTTTTAAACGTAACTCACTTCATCGGTGGAAAAAATAACAATGTGAATATTTAAACGAATTCCCGCAATTATAGTTTTGTAAAAATCTTTGAGTATATCAGGTAAGTCTCAGAAATGAGAGGTAGCTTATGTTTGCTACCGAGAGATGCGGGTTATAATACTTCCAAACTTTCTATGATATATTGAAGTTCATTACTTTAAGGGAATTTCGCCTCATTTGTGGTGGCAAACATTTTATCCTCGTCACCTTAGATGCGTATGCCATTTACCTCTAGTTTGCGGTGTGGTTAATTTTAATATACAAAGAAAAACGAAAATTTTAACGTTCGCTACAGGTTATTTTCAAAATAAAAATTATAGGGCTTTGCAAACCAATATGATTGATTAAGCGAGGTTTTTACTCTTCGTCCACTATGGTTGGTGGAAATCCCAGAGTAAACCTTTAAAATTTAAAAATTGGCGTTTCGACCACAGCACTCTAGCTTTGGTCTCCTCAGTAAGGAGCTGGAGGCCTTCCTTAGACGCCCGTCGCAGATGGAAAGCGACGACATATGAAAGAAATGCGGCTATATATATGCCTTGTTATCAACTGTTTCTCTAGCGGGTAGAGAGAACAGTCCTGACCTCCTGGTGGTAAGAACTCCCACCAACCAAGAGCGCGACGTATTTTACCCGAAGTCGCGAGTTTTAAGAAAAACGAAAATTTTAACGTTCGCTACAGGTTATTTTCAAAATAAAAATTATCGGGCTTTGCGAACCAATATGCTTTATTAAGCGAGGCTTACTGAGGAGACCAAAGCTAGAGTGCTGTGGTCGAAACGCCAATTTTTAAATTTTAAAGGTTTACTCTGGGACTTCCACCAACCATAGTGGACGAAGAGTAAAAACCTCGCTTAATAAAGCATATTGGTTCGCAAAGCCCGATAATTTTTATTTTGAAAATAACCTGTAGCGAACGATAAAATTTTCGTTTTTCTTAAAACTCGCGACTTCGGGTGAAAATACGTCGCGCTCTTGGTGGGAGTTCTTACCACCAGGAGGTCAGGACTGTTCTCTCTACCCGCTAGAGAAACAGTTGATAACAAGGCATATATAAAGCCGCATTTCTTTCATATGTCATCGCTTTCCATCCGTGACGGGCGTCTAAGGAAGGCCTCTAGCTCCTTACTGAGGAGACCAAAGCTAGAGTGCTGTGGTCGAAACGCCAATTTTTTAATTTTAAAGGTTTACTCTGGGACTTCCACCAACCATAGTGGACGAAGAGTAAAAACCTTGCTTAATAAAGCATATTGGTTCGCAAAGCCCGATAATTTTTAATTTGAAAATTTAATATACAAATTTATTCGTGAATTATATTTTATTACATAATTAATGCTTAGAATAGGATGTATCACTAGTAAATCCCTGCATATATTATCCGATTTTCGGCAACTTGGGCATGCACTTAATGAACCAATTGCTTATAATGTCCGAACAATGACTTTAGTGATTTCTTTTAAGTTATTTTCGAATTTACAGCAACATCTACGTATCAAATCTGTAATAATTATTTACCATAGTCGATAAATGTATAATCTGCTTTATCAACATAACACTTTCAAATCGAGGTCTTCCGATTGGTGGGAATTTTGTCGCGTGGGGAACATTGACTCGGATTCCTTTTAAAAATTTGTATCAATAAATAATATATATATCGGAAGAACAAATAATTTTTTTAACAACTGTTATTTTTTACAAATAGCTTAAAAGAAATAAATATTATTTATACCTATAATGTTTACGAAAATAATTTTCCTCGAGCATAAAAGGATTCGATGTATCACGTAATGTTTTTTTTATTTGTCGCAGTCGTTTATTTTAAAGATTCCTTACTTCCTCTTCTTCCAAAATAATAGCCGCAGCTGCTTTACCAGTAACAGGAAATATGACTGAAGATTTGACTGAAGAATAATTCACATTAAACAATAAATAATAAACTAGAAATATTACCGACACTACGATTTTTCATTTTATTCTATGAGTAAGTCAAATTTTGTAATTTGTCCAACGTACCAACAATTTATAGCTCATAAAAAATGTGGGTAGGCTCGTACATACAACTGCGATTAAACAAAAACTATAACTGCATAATACGAGAAATTGTTAATGTTGATATACACGTGGAAAGTAAAGGACTCCGGAATTCCCTTAATCAAGCAGTTACGAAAAACCAACCTTTAATAGCGCTTGAAGCGTGACGACTGTGTGTATACGAACTAGGTACGTAATGTTAAGAATTTCGTCGAGCAGTTTTGTTTGTTATGTACGGCTGCGTAGACGCCAGTAAATATGTAAATAATTGTACATACAAGAATGATGGTAACAATGGCGTGAGTAAAGTTATATATTAGTGAATTATTAAATTATATCACTGATAAATGAAAAAAAATTATAATTATTTTTTTTCTTATAGTGACAGTGTAATTAAAAATCGACCAGTTAAAGAGCAAATTGAAATTTTAGTTTCTTATATGGAAAAGCATCAACATTTGCTCGGGGACAATTTACGAAACTTGGTAAGATGGGGAAGCAGAAATTCAAGCATGTTGCATGAAGAAGGTTCTGTTCAAAAAGATGCTCAAGGCGGGCAAAAGTAAGTACTTAACCAAAATCAAAATCATTTTAACAATAAAAGCCTCCGCGTAGAGGAAACTTTGCAATTATAACATTTATCGATTAGCTAAAGACGTGTGTGCTCGTGTGTGTCAAAATTCGCGAAAAAAATTCTTTTTAGGTCTACAGATTCGCTTTGTTTTTTCTACATCATGACATTTTTTTTACAATTAATTATTTTGTGTTAAACTAATATAGACATGGAACAAATTGCGTGCAAAAAGCAAGCATAATAATGCAGTATACTTGAGGGAATTGGTAAAAACTGGAAATACCATGCCAACAATTACGTTAAGAGACATTGACGAAAGAATAGTTCGCATTTTTGGGAAATACGGCTCTGGATTGAGTTTACATGAAGCTGGTGTTCCACGTTTTGAGAGAAAAGACCATTTAATTCAAGACGAAGAGTACGTATTATATATTTTAATTATAATTGATTCTTTTCGTGTAAAAAAAATGATATTTTATATTATAATAAAGTTTGAATATAAGAATAAAATTTCCTATCGAAATATCGGAGAAACATACATTGGACTTCGGAATAGATCGATTTAATTAAATTTTAAAATTTTATATTGTTTAAACATTTAAATTTTAATAACATCGTTTTTAAATTTAAATAATATGTTAAATTAAAAAAAAACAAACTTTAATTAGTTAAAAGGAAAAAATGTTGTAATATTAATTAATTTAAAATAAAGTTTAACAAATCTTTATAAAAATATTAGAAAATAAGTGTAGAATTAAAAATATAAATCAAAATTTATTTGTCACTAGATGAAAATTAAATCTTTTATTATACTAGTTTATTAGTCCACTAAAAACGTTCGCACTACACGATTTCTACTCTCAACAACAAACATAGAGTATTAAAGTATATTGAGAGGTACTGCGAGAACAAACATATGTTATAAACAATGAAAATGGGCTGTAGAGGCAGAGAGAGTATGAGTAAGAGTGATTGATTGATTAAAAATCATTTATTAATGCCTAGGTTTAGTTTAACCTTAAGGCAATGAATATAATAATTACATATTAGATGTAAATACAACTAAAGAGAGAAAAAATAACAATAATAGTATGCTGTTAACAAAAATAAAAAGCGATAATTAACTGAATTAATGAAGATAATTTGACAAATAAGTGTAATAACTAAATTACAATATACTTAATCTAATTCGGCGCTCTTATCAACTAAATAACTATACAATATACTTTTAAAAATAATTGAAGTTTTACTCAAACGCAGTTCTGGGGGTAATGAGTCCCAAAAGTCCATAGCTAGAATAGTAAAGGAATTTTGATATGTACTAGTAATGGCTTGGGGGCGTTCAAAGCTTGAATGAATTCCACGAGCTGATCGGCGTACCTCAGTACTAGGCGGTGGTAATAAAGCTAAAATATATTCTGGTTTCTTAGTAGTAAGGATCTGGTACGTAAGTAAACCGAGAAAATATAACCGGCGCACATTCACAGGTAACCAATGAAGTTTATTATAAAAAGGCTTAAGTCGGGTATCCTTTTTTAATCTAAAAATATATCGTACGCAGATATTAAGTAGACGCTGAAGTTTTAAATTTAAATAATCCGGCAGGTCATTGTAAACTATACAAACATAATCGAAATGAGGAAGGTTAAGTGATGTTACTAGTTTTTTCCTCATTTCATAAGAGAAGAAATTTCCTCGATTTCGTAGCTTATGTAAGACACCATGAAGTCGTAAAGTAATACCCGCTACGTGAGAATTCCATTGCAAATTTTCATTCATTATAAGACCTAAATTTCGTGCTGAATTTACTAACGGAATTTCATGGTTATCTATTATGATGGGATGTAGCTGATTTCTATCGACAAACCTTAATTGTTGCACCGATCCTATAAGAGGGCTTCAGTTTTAGCATAGTTTAGCTTAAGGCCGTGGGTTTGAGCCCATTTGGCAACTCGTTCACCATCTTCAATCAACTTGTCGATTGCAGCACCACTATCACCAGGCCTAGCATGGATATATAATTGAAAATCTAAAGGGCGAACATTAAATAGCAAACTGGCCTTTTTATTATCTATGGAAAGTGCGTCTTCAACGAAATCAGAGAAGAACGATAACGTTGTCGATTTAATTAGCGACGACGAATCATCAATTGATACAAATCTATTTACATTAAAAAGAAGTATGTAGAACATATTAAAAAAATAAGACTAAAAAAATTGATATAAACAAATTATACTTATTAATGTAACTATTGTACTATTTTAGGCCTCAGTAGTCAAGATGAAGATTCGGACGAACCTCCTCAAAAAATTGTTAAAGAAATTAAGTAAGTTTATAAAAGTACTGTATATTCTGAATTAATTTTATAGTAAACATTACTATATTTTAACACAAAATGTAGTAACGTTTATTATAATATTAGTAAAATATATTATATTTATACTTATTAAATGCAACCTTTATTTTTATAAATCTTAAAACGAAGGTTGAATCGGAGAAGAAGCAAGAGAAAAGGCCATACCAAAACAAGTCAAGTAAGTAACTTTTTTTAGTTATTAAGCTATTGACATTTTATTATTAATCATAATTTATGTTCTGAGATTTCATTTAAAGTTAACATTTTTCATGCTTATTTGATGAAAGAAAATGAGAGAAAATAAAATTTTATTATTATTTAAAGAGCAAAAATGTAGTCTTAGGTGTATTGTTATCTAAAAATTATTGTTTCTTATAAAATAGCTTTTTTGGTTAATTATTTCAGATTTTAACTTTATTTTATCTTTATCACGATCGTTGATGTATAAAATTAAAATATGGTATATTTTTATTATTATAGAAGCTGTTGAACTGTTGCTGCAACAATCAATAGATCAACAAGATTCTTGTCTCCAATCTTTAGAAAGGATTGTTAAAGAATTGAAGAGAACAAACACAAACATTTTAGATTTGAAAAACACCATCATGAAGCAAGATGCAGAGATCGTTCAATTAAGTTCAGTGCCATGGTCAGAAAAATAACAATGCAAATTCGTCATGATGCCTGTAATAATTATACACAGGATATAATTGTGCAGACGGAATCACCGCAGATTGATGTGCATGACGAAGATTTATTTTTTACGGTTCTTTAAAATTATTGCTCTAAACTATCGATTATTTTTTGTAAATTATACGTTTGTTTAATAATTTAGTAATTTTGTTAGTAATGTTTCCAAAATTATTGCATCGTTAATCTTTTTGATTTTTAGTGAGTGACTTTCATTCTTACGGAGATTACTCCCCAATAATTATCGATATTTTTTGAAAAATTGTTGTAAAATTTATTGTTTAATGGAAAATAATGTGTATCAGACTTTTAAATGTATATGCAGCAAAAAGTAAGCATTTATAGTTGGATGAAAATTAAGTGCTAAAAATTTGTTTGTTTAAAGTAATAATTGTATTTATTGAAATTATTTTTTTCTTGTAAAGTTTAAAAGAAAATAATGTGATTAAAGTTAACTATTATTATTTTCATAGATATGTTCAACATTTTCTTCGTTTCCTCGCGTGCTTTGTGCACAAATTTCTGTTCTCAAGCTTGACCTGAAAACATAATAGTTATAAGGTAAGACCAACATCAGAATTTGCAAAAAAAACGTGTATTTTCATACGGTTTTCGCTATATTGATCATTTTTATTTATTTATCTTTAAAATTCGGCGAGAAACTTGTCAAATACACAATAAAAAGAGTTTTGTAATTATGAGGCAATTTTTTTTACATTTTTAAAATCCTAACAACACATTTTAAGATAACGATCATTTAAATAAAATGATTTATTTATTTTCATCATAAATAGTAAAAAATAGTTATACACAGTTTTAGTGCATTATATTACAAGTAGAAAGAAATAAAGCGAGGAAGCGTAAAGTAGACATAAACGCCAGTCGCTAATTTTAAGACTCGATTTTAATTTTATCTTAAAATCTGCGACTGAAACCAAGAAAACGCCCTATTCTTATGGACAAAGCGCGTTAATTAGCAATTTCGTTAGCGAAAGGCAACAAAATTAGTAAAAAGTTATTACTACGCATGCGCAGAATCAAATTTCGTGCGTCTGTTGCAAGCGAAGTGCTTAGTGAATAAGGCCCCAGTTGACTCCCGACATTTCCGCTCGCGCGCTTTAATATTGTGGTGGCACGAAGCCAGGATGGCCAATCGTGTTAATAATTTAAAATAAATGTCTCTTTTATATTAATTTGCTATTTTGTGTAATTATTGTGTTTTCCCCACTCCCGCCGACATATCAAGTATTTAATTTAGATCGCGTCAAGGCAAGGAGGTTAGCCCGTATCGTCCAACCGTGCGTCCCAGCGAACGTGTTCCTGGTGACCCTCGCCAGCATCTTCGCATAAGTAAATTGTGTACGAGGTATTGGGCAACGCGGCCTATCGGTTAATTAATTATTATTAAAATGAATTATTGTCTAGAATCACCGGGTGCGCGAATAGCACGTTAGATAGTACAAGGTGACACGCTTATACGTTTTCTCCCTACCTAAGTGACATGCCGTGGGCTCGTCGTGTCCTTGTTTCAGGAAGAGCGCACGTTGCTCAATCGGGATAACAAGCCTCCCCGCATTGCCATCACAGAGGGTTGCAGACATCTTCGAGTCAGGGTGGTACGTATATAACCTCCCCAGTAGCATAAACAAGAGAGAAATTACTTTTTTTGCTCATTAAATAAAATAATACTTGCACCACGCGTTGGATTGCCATCTTACTTTTGAATTATACGTCTGATTTGAATTAAATAGCGTATTGCATATGCATGTTTATATCGTCGCTTCCGAATAAAAAGGTCGCATTTCAGTGACCGGTTCGAAAAGGACGTATCTCAGCGTCCGGTTAGAAAAGGTCGCATCTCAGCGGCCGGTTAGAAAAGGTCGTACCTCAACGTCCGGCTAGAAAAGGTCGTATCTCAGTGGCCGGTTAGAAAAGGTCGTATCTCAGCGGCCGGTTAAAGAAGGTCGTATTTCACGGGCTAAATTTTTTTTCTTAAATTTAAGTTGGCAACATTGACAAAAATCTTGCGGCATTAGATTTAACATGCGAAAAAATTATAAATACTGTACGAACACATATATATATATATATATATATATATATATGGGAGATTCCATGTGAAGTGATCCAGTTAAAAAATAGAATTTTGTTTTAATGTATGGAATCAGTAAAAAACTACTTGAATAGAGTGTAGCTAAATTTTTAGACCTGAATTTCAATTAGTACCACAGTTGTAGCCAATCAAAAAGTCGAATTTTTTGAAAAAATTGACTTTTTGGCCATGTTTATCACTTAATAACTCAAAATCTAACAATTTTTTCTTATATACATTAAATTTGAAAAAGTTTATTAATTTCAAGAAGAATCAGTTCAAATATTTCATTTATATTATTTTTAAACTTTGAATATAGTTATAGTCAATAAAAACCTTTATAGTAAAAAAAAGGGTTGTACGATCAAAAATATTTTATCCATCCAAAAATCTAATTCATCGATGATTAATTACCTTCAAAATAATGCAAAGTTTGAGTGCGGCAGAGCATTTCAGACAAAGTTATGGTGTTTTTAGGCAAATTTCTTAAAAAAAGAGAGCGAATGCATTTTATGAAGAAAACAGACTAACCGTATACTTGCATTCAAACAATATGGCACTATTATTCCTCAATATTACTAAAATATACTATTTATTGTTAGTTACTGATAGTTTTTAATCTCTAAGTTGCTTACAAACACAAAACAGTAGGTATAAGCAGTTATACCTGTTATATAATTGGATAAATACCTAAAACTTTTTATAATTCCAATAAATCCAATTATATAACAGGTATAACTAAAAGTATCAGACTTAAATAACAACTAAATAAAAGTATCAGTAACTAACAATAAATAGTATATTTTAGTAATATTGAGGAATAATAGTGCCATATTGTTTGAAGTATACGGTTAGTCTGTTTTTTTTCATAAAATGCATTCGCTCTCTTTTTTTAAGAAATTAAACACCATAACTTTGTCTGAAATGCTCTGCCGCACTCAAACTTTGCACCATTTTGAAGGTAATTAATCATCGATGAATTAGATTCTTGGATGGATAAAATATTTTTGATTGTACAACCCCTTTTTTTACTATAAAGGTTTTTATTGATTATAAATATATTCAAAGTTTTAAAATAAAATAAATGAAATATTTGAACTGATTCTTCTTGAAATTAATAAACTTTTTCAAATTTAATGTATATAAGAAAAAATTGTTAGATTTTGAGTTATTAAGTGATAAACATGGCCAATAAGTCAATTTTTTCAAAAAATTCGACTTTTTGATTGGCTACAACTCTGGTACTAATTGAAATTCAGGTCTAAAAATTTAGATACACTCTATTCAAGTAGTTTTTTACTGATTCCATACATTAAAACAAAATTCTATTTTTTAACTGGATCACTTTACATGGAATCTCCCATATATATATATATATATATATATATATATATATATATGTATGGGTATAACTGTGTGAATACGTTTTAGAGATTGCGACGCTACTTTTCGTCGGGAAAAATCTAATTAAATTAAATTAAAGGCCGACGGAGGTTCCGTCGTAGCGACGTTGAAAATGGCTATATATCGCCGATTTGTATTTAGTTGGGCGCCTGGCGATATTTAAATAAAAAATAAAATAACTACTTTACAAACAACTCGACAACCCGGCAAATCCTCACCTCGACTCCTCGTCACAGAGGGAATCCCGACGGCTGACCACCTCGGAACCGGCGGCTTTCAGAGTAAAGGAAAATTACGTAAAATAACACTCTCAAATTCTATATTTCACCACAACTAATATTTATTCAAAAATTCAAAAAAAAAGATATCACAACTCCGGCACCGACACAATATTACCGCGATCCGCGACCGACTCTCACACGTGCATACAATCTCTCACACAACTCCTTCCGTCCGGCAAATATAATATATTATTATTAAAATAATTCGGCCGCCCGTCGGGCTAACCGTAAATTTACTCGCCTATTTAACTTCTCTTCAACTCCAAGACAACTCCGCTCGACCCTACTCTACTCGACTACTACTCTAACTCAACTCGCAACAATAAAAATGGCTACTCTGCTCAATACTCTACTCTGCAAAAATCACGACTATCTCGTCGGACGATCAGGTAGCGAATCATCGAGACCGGCTTCTTCATCCGGCTCGCGGCGTGGCTTGATCCCCAAAATTAAGGATTTTCCTCCCCACCCTATCGCTATCCTGCTCTATCTCACTCTACTCCTTATCTACCGGCGTTGATTAGGGTGGTTGATTGCGTGATCGATACGCGTAGTCAGCCTTGATCTTATTTCCGTCAAGGCCGATTACCCAATAATAGTGGTTTACGTCACCACCAACCTGTTCATTATTGGGTCGATCACGCAACCAATCATCCCCGACACTCGGAAGGCGCGCATTACAAATGATAAATTACCATATCGGTAACCCAGTCGGTGCTGCCGCCCCGTGCCTACCGGCTATATAATTACTACTGACTACTCCCGACACACTCACACATAATTAATATTTAATTTATATCAGCACCATTTACAACTATATACATACTTTAAAAACTAATATAAATCGCCCCAAACTCTACCGACGGATCTATATATTTTCATCTAAAATTAACTACGCTACTAATTAAAATAATTAATTAAATAATATATGTGTGCGCGCTATATACAAGAATATACACCGACACATAGGTGTGCGCGCACCGTCTATATCTATATATATACATTCTAAGATGCCGCGGTATACCGTATACATTAGGTATACCGCAACTCCTACTCTACTCACGCTCCCCTCGCTCCGCGCGCTCCCACCCATTATCCCACTACGGTTGCTCACTCGAGCGTCTTCGCGCGCGCAACACTCTCGCTGCTCGAGTGATCCCCCCTTCCCGCGCACCACGCCTAGTGCCGCAAGAGCGTCGCCGTCGGTGCCGCGTTCCCCGGTATACGGGTGTAAGGTGGGGGAGCACCCTGGCTCTCCCGACTACTAGTACGTAGTTCGGGCGTGCGCGCACCCATGCGCCATCTCAGCCGTCGTCGTCTGCTGAGCACGTGTGACGGTTGAGGTTAGGACGCCGCCTAACCTCCCGTCTTGTTGTCATCAGCAGCGGATACGCCAGGTATCGTGAGACGACCTGGGCTCGGTCCTTGGCTCACGATACCTCTCGGCCGTGGTCTGGGTCGTAGTCCGCGTACTACCGTCGGGTATCGGTCGCGTCGTTCGTCGGCTCCGTGCTAGAACATACCCATACCGTGGGTATCAGTGTTTATTTTTAAGTGCATCGGTGCACTTCGGTCCGCCTGCGAGGGATTCGCTACCTGCGACGCGATCGCGATCTAACATAAGTTAAATGTATGCATGCACATGACTTGTAAATACAAGCCATGTGCATGTACTTCTACGTTGTATGTTTTACAACGTCACAAGATATTCAGTAGTTCTCTTGAATTTCTAGTTTTTTCGGGGCCATTATTTTAAATTACAGAGAGTCAAAATTGACATGTTAACACTTTTTGCATTCTATGCCCAGTTTCATGTATTTGTAGCTCCCAAGTGATGCATTTTTTACTAAAAACATAAATATGACTATTTTTGTAAAATTTTCTGAATTTTTCATAAACAATACTTTTAAAATCATAAATGTATGCTGTCACACTCTTGTAAGCAGTTTAAACATTACATACTGAAAACCAGCAATTCTGCTCCGGACTCTGGAAACCTAATACTGTCTAAAAGATGTCTTTTTATAGTCAGAAACTGCCTATAAATTTCCAGAGTGTGCCTAAATCATTAACATCACTTATGGTCAAAATATCTGGGAAAATTGCCCGAAATATTAATAGAAATGTATATTTGTTGTCTTATAACACAAATGTATAAATGTTGCCTTAGCATTATAAATGTTTCAAAATTAATTTTTTATAATTGTATAATAATATTCGTATTTTTAGCAGCTTACAGGGAATTATATGGATACTCAAACAAGTGGAGATACTTTTCGGCCACTCCAAAGTGTGTGCATAAATTTTTTGCAATGATCAATCTAATAGATTTATCGTTATAAGGCAACAAATATACATTTCTATTAATATTTCGGGCAATTTTCCCAGATATTTTGACCATAAGTGATCTTAATGATTTAGACCCACTCTGGAAATTTATAGGCAGTTTCTGACTATAAAAAGACATCTTTTAGACAGCATTAGGTTTCCAGAGTCCGGAGCAGAATTGCTGGTTTTCAGTATTTAATGTTTAAACTGCTTACAAGAGTGTGACAGCATACATTAATGATTTTAAAAGTATTTTTTATGAAAAATTCAGAAAATTTTACAAAAAAAGTCATATTTATGTTTTTAGTGAAAAATGCATCCCTTGGGAGCTACAAATACATGAAACTGGGCATAGAATGCAAAAAGTGTTAACATGTCAATTTTGACTCTCTGTAATTTAAAATAATGGCCCCGAAAAAACTAGAAATTCAAGAGAACTACTGAATACCTCTAAAACGTATTCACACAGTTATACCCATATATATATATATATATATATATATATATATGCGGTATTCCACGTGAAGTGGTCCGATCAAAATTTTAAAATGCACCAAATTTTGGGTACACTTTGCAAATGTTTTTCAGAATACAGAAAAAAATTTTTAGGTACTGGAATCTATTTGCTCAAAAGTTATTCTAACCTCAAAAAGTTAATTTTTCCATATTTTTTTCAACACCAGCTGGATTTACCGCTATATAACTCAAAATCTATCAACTTTTACTATAGAACATTATATGTAACATTCGTTGCTAATTATATCTAGAATTTATTCTTCTGGATTAGAATTTCTAATCTCAAGGTCAATGTTACATAAACTACATGTCAATATTCAACTTGAGAAAAGTGCAAGTGCGCCACCTTTGATTTTTTCATCCAAAAGTCTGAAAGAAAGCTTGGAGCAATACCTTTCAAATGGTCTGTAGCATTTTTATGGCCTCCAATTCTGTAAAAAGTTATGACAATTTAAAGAAAGACAAAAAATTCACAAAAATTAACATGGTAATTCCCATTTAAATTTTTTAAAAAATTTCTTGTTTCTTTAAATTGTCATAACTTTTTACAGAATTGGAGGCCATAAAAATGCTACAGACCATTTGAAAGGTATTGCTCCAAGCTTTCTTTTAGACTTTTGGATGAAAAAATCAAAGGTGGCGCACTTGCACTTTTTTCAAGTTGAATATTGACATGTAGTTTATGTAACATTGACCTTGAGATTAGAAATTCTAACCCAGAAGAATAAATTCTAGATATAATTAGCAACGAATGTTACATATAATGTTCTATAGTAAAAGTTGATAGATTTTGAGTTATATAGCGGTAAACCCAGTTGGTGTTGAAAAAAATCAAGGAAAAATTCACTTTTTGAGGTTAGAATAACTTTTGAGCAAATAGTTTCCAGTACCTAAAAATTTTTTTCTGTATTCTGAAAAACATTTGCAAAGTGTACCCAAAATTTGGTGCATTTTAAAATTTTGGGTACACTTTGCAAATGTTTTTCAGAATACAGAAAAAAATTTTTAGGTACTGGAATCTATTTGCTCAAAAGTTATTCTAACCTCAAAAAGTGAATTTTTCCATATTTTTTTCAACACCAGCTGGGTTTACCGCTATATAACTCAAAATCTATCAACTTTTACTATAGAACATTATATGTAACATTCGTTGCTAATTATATCTAGAATTTATTCTTCTGGGTTAGAATTTCTAATCTCAAGGTCAATGTTACATAAACTACATGTCAATATTCAACTTGAAAAAAGTGCAAGTGCGCCACCTTTGATTTTTTCATCCAAAAGTCTAAAAGAAAGCTTGGAGCAATACCTTTCAAATGGTCTGTAGCATTTTTATGGCCTCCAATTCTGTAAAAAGTTATGACAATTTAAAGAAAGACAAAAAATTCACAAAAATTAACATGGTAATTCCCATTTAAATTTTTTAAAAAATTTCTTGTTTCTTTAAATTGTCATAACTTTTTACAGAATTGGAGGCCATAAAAATGCTACAGACCATTTGAAAGGTATTGCTCCAAGCTTTCTTTTAGACTTTTGGATGAAAAAATCAAAGGTGGCGCACTTGCACTTTTTTCAAGTTGAATATTGACATGTAGTTTATGTAACATTGACCTTGAGATTAGAAATTCTAACCCAGAAGGATAAATTCTAGATATAATTAGCAACGAATGTTACATATAATGTTCTATAGTAAAAGTTGATAGATTTTGAGTTATATAGCGGTAAACCCAGCTGGTTTTGAAAAAAATATGGAAAAATTCACTTTTTGAGGTTAGAATAACTTTTGAGCAAATAGATTCCAGTACCTAAAAATTTTTTTCTGTATTCTGAAAAACATTTGCAAAGTGTACCCAAAATTTGGTGCATTTTAAAATTTTGATCGGACCACTTCACGTGGAATACCCCATATATATATATATATATATATATATATATATATATGTATGGGTATAACTGTGTGAATACGTTTTAGAGGTATTCAGTAGTTCTCTTGAATTTCTAGTTTTTTCGGGGCCATTATTTTAAATTACAGAGAGTCAAAATTGACATGTTAACACTTTTTGCATTCTATGCCCAGTTTCATGTATTTGTAGCTCCCAAGGGATGCATTTTTCACTAAAAACATAAATATGACTTTTTTTGTAAAATTTTCTGAATTTTTCATAAAAAATACTTTTAAAATCATTAATGTATGCTGTCACACTCTTGTAAGCAGTTTAAACATTAAATACTGAAAACCAGCAATTCTGCTCCGGACTCTGGAAACCTAATGCTGTCTAAAAGATGTCTTTTTATAGTCAGAAACAGCCTATAAATTTCCAGAGTGGGTCTAAATCATTAAGATCACTTATGGTCAAAATATCTGGGAAAATTGCCCGAAATATTAATAGAAATGTATATTTGTTGCCTTATAACGATAAATCTATTAGATTGATCATTGCAAAAAATTTATGCACACACTTTGGAGTGGCCGAAAAGTATCTCCACTTGTTTGAGTATCCATATAATTCCCTGTAAGCTGCTAAAAATACGAATATTATTATACAATTATAAAAAATTAATTTTGAAACATTTATAATGCTAAGGCAACATTTATACATTTGTGTTATAAGACAACAAATATACATTTCTATTAATATTTCGGGCAATTTTCCCAGATATTTTGACCATAAGTGATGTTAATGATTTAGGCACACTCTGGAAATTTATAGGCAGTTTCTGACTATAAAAAGACATCTTTTAGACAGCATTAGGTTTCCAGAGTCCGGAGCAGAATTGCTGGTTTTCAGTATTTAATGTTTGAACTGCTTACAAGAGTGTGACAGCATACATTAATGATTTTAAAAGTATTTTTTATGAAAAATTCAGAAAATTTTACAAAAAAAGTCATATTTATGTTTTTAGTGAAAAATGCATCCCTTGGGAGCTACAAATACATGAAACTGGGCATAGAATGCAAAAAGTGTTAACATGTCAATTTTGACTCTCTGTAATTTAAAATAATGGCCCCGAAAAAACTAGAAATTCAAGAGAACTACTGAATACCTCTAAAACGTATTCACACAGTTATACCCATATATATATATATATATGCGGTATTCCACGTGAAGTGGTCCGATCAAAATTTTAAAATGCACCAAATTTTGGGTACACTTTGCAAATGTTTTTCAGAATACAGAAAAAAATTTTTAGGTACTGGAATCTATTTGCTCAAAAGTTATTCTAACCTCAAAAAGTTAATTTTTCCATATTTTTTTCAACACCAGCTGGATTTACCGCTATATAACTCAAAATCTATCAACTTTTACTATAGAACATTATATGTAACATTCGTTGCTAATTATATCTAGAATTTATTCTTCTGGGTTAGAATTTCTAATCTCAAGGTCAATGTTACATAAACTACATGTCAATATTCAACTTGAGAAAAGTGCAAGTGCGCCACCTTTGATTTTTTCATCCAAAAGTCTGAAAGAAAGCTTGGAGCAATACCTTTCAAATGGTCTGTAGCATTTTTATGGCCTCCAATTCTGTAAAAAGTTATGACAATTTAAAGAAACACGAAATTTTTTTAAAAATTTAAATGGTAATTACCATGTTAATTATTGTGAATTTTTTGTCTTTCTTTAAATTGTCATAACTTTTTACAGAATTGGAGGCCATAAAAATGCTACAGACCATTTGAAAGGTATTGCTCCAAGCTTTCTTTTAGACTTTTGGATGAAAAAATCAAAGGTGGCGCACTTGCACTTTTTTCAAGTTGAATATTGACATGTAGTTTATGTAACATTGACCTTGAGATTAGAAATTCTAACCCAGAAGAATAAATTCTAGATATAATTAGCAACGAATGTTACATATAATGTTCTATAGTAAAAGTTGATAGATTTTGAGTTATATAGCGGTAAACCCAGTTGGTGTTGAAAAAAATCAAGGAAAAATTCACTTTTTGAGGTTAGAATAACTTTTGAGCAAATAGTTTCCAGTACCTAAAAATTTTTTTCTGTATTCTGAAAAACATTTGCAAAGTGTACCCAAAATTTGGTGCATTTTAAAATTTTGGGTACACTTTGCAAATGTTTTTCAGAATACAGAAAAAAATTTTTAGGTACTGGAATCTATTTGCTCAAAAGTTATTCTAACCTCAAAAAGTGAATTTTTCCATATTTTTTTCAACACCAGCTGGGTTTACCGCTATATAACTCAAAATCTATCAACTTTTACTATAGAACATTATATGTAACATTCGTTGCTAATTATATCTAGAATTTATTCTTCTGGGTTAGAATTTCTAATCTCAAGGTCAATGTTACATAAACTACATGTCAATATTCAACTTGAAAAAAGTGCAAGTGCGCCACCTTTGATTTTTTCATCCAAAAGTCTAAAAGAAAATGATTTTTTGCAATGATCAATCTAATAGATTTATCGTTATAAGACAACAAATATACATTTCTATTAATATTTCGGGCAATTTTCCCAGATATTTTGACCATAAGTGATGTTAATGATTTAGGCACACTCTGGAAATTTATAGGCAGTTTCTGACTATAAAAAGACATCTTTTAGACAGCATTAGGTTTCCAGAGTCCGGAGCAGAATTGCTGGTTTTCAGTATTTAATGTTTAAACTGCTTACAAGAGTGTGACAGCATACATTAATGATTTTAAAAGTATTTTTTATGAAAAATTCAGAAAATTTTACAAAAAAAGTCATATTTATGTTTTTAGTGAAAAATGCATCCCTTGAGAGCTACAAATACATGAAACTGGGCATAGAATGCAAAAAGTGTTAACATGTCAATTTTGACTCTCTGTAATTTAAAATAATGGCCCCGAAAAAACTAGAAATTCAAGAGAACTACTGAATACCTCTAAAACGTATTCACACAGTTATACCCATATATATATATATATATATATATATATATATATGCGGTATTCCACGTGAAGTGGTCCGATCAAAATTTTAAAATGCACCAAATTTTGGGTACACTTTGCAAATGTTTTTCAGAATACAGAAAAAAATTTTTAGGTACTGGAATCTATTTGCTCAAAAGTTATTCTAACCTCAAAAAGTTAATTTTTCCATATTTTTTTCAACACCAGCTGGATTTACCGCTATATAACTCAAAATCTATCAACTTTTACTATAGAACATTATATGTAACATTCGTTGCTAATTGTATCTAGAATTTATTCTTCTGGGTTAGAATTTCTAATCTCAAGGTCAATGTTACATAAACTACATGTCAATATTCAACTTAAAAAAAGTGCAAGTGCGCCACCTTTGATTTTTTCATCCAAAAGTCTAAAAGAAAGCTTGGAGCAATACCTTTCAAATGGTCTGTAGCATTTTTATGGCCTCCAATTCTGTAAAAAGTTATGACAATTTAAAGAAAGACAAAAAATTCACAATAATTAACATGGTAATTACCATTTAAATTTTTAAAAAAATTTCGTGTTTCTTTAAATTGTCATAACTTTTTACAGAATTAGAGGCCATAAAAATGCTACAGACCATTTGAAAGGTATTGCTCCAAGCTTTCTTTTAGACTTTTGAATGAAAAAATCAAAGGTGGCGCACTAGCACTTTTTTTAAGTTGAATATTGACATGTAGTTTATGTAACATTGACCTTGAGATTAGAAATTCTAACCCAGAAGAATAAATTCTAGATATAATTAGCAACGAATGTTACATATAATGTTCTATAGTAAAAGTTGATAGATTTTGAGTTATATAGCGGTAAATCCAGCTGGTGTTGAAAAAAATATGGAAAAATTCACTTTTTGAGGTTAGAATAACTTTTGAGCAAATAGATTCCAGTACCTAAAATTTTTTTTCTGTATTCTGAAAAACATTTGCAAAGTGTACCCAAAATTTGGTGCATTTTAAAATTTTGATCGGACCACTTCACGTGGAATACCCCATATATATATATATATATATATATGTGTGTGTGTGTGTTCGTACAGTATTTATAATTTTTACGCATGTTAAATCTAATGCCACAAGATTTTTGTCGATGTTGCCAACTTAAATTTAAGAAAAAAAATTTATCCCGCGAAATACGACCTTCTTTAACCGGCCGCTGAGATACGACCTTCTCCAACCGGCCACTGAGATACGACCTTTTCTAGCCGGACGCTGAGGTACGACCTTTTCTAACCGGACGCTGAGATACGTCCATTTCGAACCGGCCGCTGAGATACGACCCTTTTATTTGGAAGCGACGATATATCAAAGACTTATAAAATATTTTAAGTTTTCTTATTAAGTAAGATTTATAAGATTTTTATGACGACATTATATGTTTCTAATGAGGCCTATATGTCGACACAGCGCTTGATTTTGATTTGCTTTTGCAGTGAAATGATGCACTAGTACTTGATAACAATTTTATGGTAAAAAAAAGAATATACACGTCCAATTTCATATTGGAAATACATTTTAGTTTAGATGTAAAACATTAGAATGCTTTATTTGACCATATTATTTTACACGAGAACCTACTAACTACCATCGATACAAAAGAGGATATTAGTAGGTCAAAAATAACTCGACTGAAATAATTAATCAATGGTGGTGCAAATATTATTGTATTTAAAGAGCATAAAAAAGAGAAAAATTACTTTTTATTAGTTATGCAGAAATTAATTTTGCACAAATGAATTATTATTATTCTATAAAATTGTTTATCGACTGATGTAAAGCACGGGAAGGAAACACATTGTTTATTTAAAGAGAATAAAAAAAAGAAGTTTCGTTTTTATCAGTTTTGTGGAAATTAATAAAAACTTTTTATAGAGTTTAAGCAAATAATATATAAAAGTTTAATTCAAAAAGTACAATGTATGATATTGTAAAAAATACTTGTCGATTATTCCGCTTTGATTTCAATACTTTTTTTGCATAAACTTTATGGAGTTTAAGCAAAAAAAATATATAAATATTTAATTAAAAATACTTGTCGATTATTCCGCTTTGATTTCAGTACTTTCTATTGCAGAAACTTTTTATGGAGTTTAAGCAAAATATAAGTAGAAATAGGATGGGAGTAATAATTAAAGATTTTTTTATCAGATAACATTTTTAAAAGTGTGATTGGACACCATACTTGCGAATGTTGACATCTTTGTAGAAGATGTTTTATATAAAGTACTGTCTAGAGGCACAAATTCAACGTGGAATATTTAATAATGAATAATAAAATTACTGAAAGTGAAAATCTAATAAATAAATAAAAAATTTCTGTTGATATCTATAAAATACTTGCCGTTGCTATTTTGATTTTGTAATTTCAATTGCAGAAATTTTTTATGGAGCTTCATATTATACACACACCAATATATATGTACACGCACACGCACGCTCGCACACTCTCACCATTGCGCTAAATCTAGGGAGCAGATAAGATAATGAGTCTTTGTTGTTTGTTGAATCTCGGCAGCGCTAAAGTACTTTTGCGCCGGTTGGTTGCTAAAGGGATACTTTAGGCCCTATTTTTAGGGCGCAAAATGTGAAATTCGTGCGTGTTACAAAAAAAATTTTGCTTTTAGACATTCTGACGTAAGATTTTCTGCTGTCAGAATACCTTGTCAAAATTTTGGTCAGATTTAAAGCAAAAATGATAAGACCAATGTAAACAAAAAAACACCGAAATTTAAGAAAAAAATTTGTTCTCGTGTTTTTTCAGAATTTTATCGCATTTATTAATATAATGTATACTCAAAAAAATATAATGTACACTCAAAATGTGAAGAAAAGCAAAGAAAATAGTTGCACTTTAAACCAGTAACTTTTAGTGAAAAAAATTTTTTATATACCTTATAATCTGCAAATAACGCCTGAAATGTACGAAACTTTACAATTTGTTACTTTACTATGCCCTTGCTTTCCCCTTCGAAGAACTGTCACTTTGTCGTGTGCCTGCAAAGGCCAGTGGAGGGGCTCGTCCAATAAGGGTTAGGATGCCTAATCAAACTTAGCCCAGGGAGAGAGAGTGAATGAAAGGATCCCAGTAAAACGGGCTCTCCTGTGGCTGTGGATCCCCTTAATCGGGGCACTCAATTGAATGTAGGCATCCCACTAATAATGGGCTCTCCATCTGTATGAGACTCCCTCTGGGTTGAGGGCGAGACTTGGATCCCCCCATCCCGATTCAGGGATGTAGGGAAACAAGAGCTGGCTCCGTAGCCCTTTTGGAGGCTAAGAACAGTTCCCCAACTCGGTGAAGGCGGTAGTGCCAGTTGGGACACACACAACAGTACACTAACATATACACTTCTTTCATAACACTCACACATACAAAAACACGACAGTACAGACAGGCATACTTTGGACTTCTGCGTATACCGCTCAGTGGGTCGGTTCAGTTCTGGGATGCGGGTGCGACGGCCAGAGGGTACAGTGGGAAAACTGGGTTGGCTGGCGCTCCCAGGCCGCCAGGTAGTACAGGGGCCCGGATCAGTCTAACCAACATGATCTGGCTGCCCTATCAACTGGCGAAAAATCTCCTCAACCTATGCAGTGCCGGTTGGTGACCGGATAGGGCCATGCTGGGTTTGGGGGGGGGGCCCTGCCGAGGCCACTGGTGTCGCATCGGTGTCCCTGGTGCTGGACCAATGCCTGCGGTGCGGTTGCGCGGGGGGAAAAGGTGACGCCTTGCATTCTTAACACTCTTACACCCGTATACTAAATATATGAAAAAAGATGTATAAAAATGAGTATGTACTCAAAGCGCCAGAGACCGAGGGGCTCCCTAAGCCCAACAGTACTGTAGAGGTGAAACGGGCGGCGGGCGTTCCTGGAACGTCGGCCAATACCGAGACAAAGATCCCAGAGGCAAGTCGGGCGGCTGCGGGGGCAACCCCAGCGGCAAATACCGGCTTACCTTTGGACAAACAAGAAAAGGAGCAGGCAGCTGGTCAAAAGACCGGCAAGACTGCACGAAACAAGCACAAAAATCGGAAACATCTCTCGGGAGCGGAACTGAGGAAGAAGCGCCAAGCAGCCACTGCTGCAGAGGCTGACACACCGAGTTCGTCCAAAAGACAACACTCGGACAGCTCCACTCCCAGAGAAAAGAAAAAGAGGCTCGTTGGAGACGTTCCAAGGAGTTACAGCAGAGCGTTGGCTACTGATTTAAAGGTGGCCATCGTTCCTGTCATGTACCCAGAGGAGCGTCTCAGCGAGGATGAAAGCAGTAAAGTAGTTGAATCTCTGGAGGGGGAGATCGACAACGCCGAAGACGGAAGCTATTTTCCAAGTTTCTTGGATAATTGGTTCTCGAGGGGAGCTCGTATCTTCCACTGCAGGGACCAAAAAGACAAGGAGTGGCTCAAAAGCAAGGCCACAAATTGGTCATGTGGGGAGGGCACACATCTCAAAGCAATTGAGATGAGTGACCTCCAGAAGCTCGTCAAAGCTCTGATCTACGCCCCGGGAACGCATGCTCCAGAGGTAGTGGTGAAGAGATTGAAGAGGCAGAACCCCACATTAAGAGCAGACACGTGGACCGTTATCGACACCAAACAGGTGTCGGTAGGAGCGGAAGGTAAAAGGAAAGAGGAGACGGCGATCAGGGTGCTGCTGGAGAGGGCTGAGGTCGAGGCATTGAAGGCCCTGGACTTCAGACCTTTCTGCGGCGCAAGTAGAGCCCACATCGTTCTCTTCAAAGAAAAGGCGGAGGAGGACTCGGATAAAAAGGCAACCGAAACAATGGAGGTTGATCCGGGTCCTGCTACAGAGGTAGGATGTGAGGTGGCTGAAGAGGGCAAGGGTACACGCGATGCCTAATCAGCAGGTGCGTGAGGTGAATCTCAACAGCGGGTCCGGTAATATACCGAAACCCACAATTGAGTTCACACAAATTAACTTGCACCACAGCAAAAGCGCCTCGGCGATTTTAGCCAGACGCATGGCTGGGGTGCACACAGGCATATGCCTAATCCAAGAGCCTTGGCTATACAAAGGAAAAATTGCTGGTTTAAATAATATAGGCACCCTGATAAGTGGCAAGACTGACTCTGCAAGAGCGTGCATTATCGTCAAAGGCTTGCAAGCAGAGTCGGTGACAAGACACTCCACAAGGGATCTGTGTACCGCGCGCCTCACCTATAAATCGGTGGGTGGTACAAAAAGAGTAATTATGGTGGCGGCAGCGTATTTCCCCTATGAAATGACGGTTTGCCCGCCAGAGGAAGTAGTATCTCTAATTAGAGAATGCGAAGATAGTGGTGTAAGCCTAATAGTGGGATGTGATGCAAATGCACATCACACAGTATGGGGCAGTACTAACTGCAATAGCAGAGGAGAAAAACTAGTGGAGTATTTATGCTCTACAAGCATGGACATTCTGAATAGAGGGAGTAGACCCACTTTCCAAAATGCTATAAGAGAAGAAGTCATTGACATAACGATTGCATCGAGAGGTAGCGATACGTGCGTCACTGACTGGAGGGTGCTAGACGAGGTCTCTATGTCGGATCACAATTATATTGCCTTCCGCATAGGAGGACTCAGTACAGTCTATAATTGGACAAGAAATCCAAGGAAGACAAACTGGGCGGGCTATAGGGAGGAACTCAGGGCAAGGATGGGTGGTTTCCCTGTATCATATGGCACAGCAGAGGACATCGATCATTGCTGCGGTTTCCTAAAAAACGTAATAGTGGGCTCGTACGAGAACAATTGTGAGTTGAGAAGAAAAGCTGAAACCAAGGGGGCACCCTGGTGGAACCACTTTCTAGAAAAACTCAGGAAGAAGGTCAGAAAGCTCTACAATAGGTCCAAGCGCACAAAGAGTGAGATGGACCTAAGGCTTTTCAGAACGGCACAGAGGGAATATAAGAAAGAGATAGAGAAAGCCGCAGTGGAAGGGTGGAGGAGTTATTGCAGTAAACAGAAAACTGTATCAGATACAGCTAGGCTCTGCAACATACTCCAAAATCCAAAGAAACCTGCGGTAGATTCTATCAGAACAAAGGAGGGAAGCTGGACCAAAGATGGTCAAGAAGCACTAACAAACTTATTGGAAACACACTTTCCTGACTACCGAGAGGAAGACTCTGACGACAGATGGGGTCTCTCGGCACGAGGGGAAGATTGGAGAATGGCAAGATATATTACAGGCAAAGAAAGGATTAAGTGGGCATTAGGTACATTTGAACCGTATAAGGCGCCGGGACCGGATGGTATCTTTCCGGCACTGCTACAGCAGGGCGGAGACATACTCATTCCGGCTCTGGAAAAACTTTATCGAGCATGTCTTGCTCTAGGATATATACCGATAGGATGGAGATTGGCAAAAATAGCCTTTCTACCAAAGCTAGGAAAAGTGCAACACACTACATCTAAGGATTTTAGGCCGATAAGTCTTACGTCGTTTGTATTAAAAACACTGGAAAGACTTGTCGATAGATATATCAAGGAGACGCCTCTCCGAAGTGAACCGCTGCACTGCCGACAGCACGCCTATCAGGCAGGCAGGTCGGTGGACACAGCACTGGTAGATGCGGTAGGTTTTATTAAAAAGGGTATGGAAGATAGAGGTATGGTGCTGGCGGCTTTTCTAGATATAGAAGGGGCCTTTAACCATACTACCAGAGAATCGATTACAAGAGGAATGAAGGATCATAAGATTCCTGGGACCGTCATCAGATGGATAAGCAATATGCTGAACTCCCGGGTAATAATGGCAAACTGGGGGTCATACAGTAGTACTGGAAAAGTAAGAAAAGGATGCCCACAAGGAGGGGTGTTATCACCAACTCTTTGGTGCCTTGTTGTGGATGACCTGATTCGTGAATTAAATGAATCAGGTATTTACACTCAGGCCTATGCGGACGATGTGGTCATCATGGTAAAAGGGGATGATGAGAATATTTTGGCGGGTCTTATGCAATGTGCACTTGGACTCGTGGAAAATTGGTGTAAACGGGTAAAACTTGGTGTGAACCCCAGCAAGGTCAATATCTTGCTATGTACAAGTAGATATAAGACCAAGCCAATTGTGGGCCTCCGATTACAGGGGACCCCAATTGAATTGAGCAAAGAAGTTAAATTCCTGGGTGTGGTAATTGACTCTAGGCTCAACTGGGGGAAACATGTAAAGGCAAAGTGTGATGCAGCAGTAAACACTTTCTGGGTCTGCAGAAGAGCGTTTGGTAGATCTTGGGGACTTGGTCCTGAGAAGGTTAGGTGGTTGTATGAAGCCATCATTAAACCAAGGCTCATGCATGGAGCCCTGGTATGGTGGAGTAAATGCAATATTAAGGCACACATCAAGACCCTGGATAAAGTCCAGAGAATGGTTATGCGGGGTATTACAGGCTCAATGCGCACGACACCAACGGTCGCATTGGAGACCTTGTTAGATCTTCCCCCATTAAATGCGGAAATTAGGACATGTGCTTACAAAGCATTCTGCAGGCTCTTCGGAACGGCAGATTGTAAGTTGTTCAGGGATAAAGAGCTGATAAGTCAAACATTGCCACTTATCGAAGAAAGAGGGTGTGATAAAATGTCGGAGAGGATCTTCTTCTCCAAACCATACAAAATCACTTATCCAGATAGAAAAGAATGGGAGGAAGGATCACACGAGCTACTGAAAGGTAGCACAGTGTGGTTCACGGATGGTTCTAAGAATGAAGAAGGAGTTGGAGCTGGGGCGTGGGAGAAAGGGAGTGTGCTAGAAATAGTATGCTCACTCGATGCGCACGCCACAGTGTTCCAAGCAGAAGTAAGGGCCATTACTGAAGCGGCGGACAGCATACTGAATAGGGGGATAAAGAATAGAACTATTACCTTCTGTTCGGACAGCAAAGCTGCTCTAATGGCACTAGAAAGTAACACGATCACGTCAAAAGAAGTGTTGAAATGCAGAAATGCACTGGAGTCCCTGGCTGTGCAAAATGTAGTAAATCTACTTTGGGTACCAGGTCACTCCGGAATAATAGGTAATGAAAAAGCGGACAAGCTAGCAGGCATGGGAGCAAATCGGACACGAGCAAAGCATTGCAGTGTGGCCCTACCTGCCTGTGAGATAAAAAGAACAACAAAGAGCTGGCTCAAGAGTGAGTTAATAAGAAAATGGAAACAAGAGAAAGGATGTAAACAAATGAAAGATCTTATAGGAAACAACCTGCCGGAGGAATGGATACACTCCCTAAAGAATCGAAGCAGAAAAACGCTTAGGTTAATGACGGGTTGGTTGACGGGACACTGGAATGTAGGGTACCATCTGGAGAAGATGGGGCTACGAGCCTCTAGTAAATGCAGATGGTGTGAAAAGGAAAAAGAAACAACGGCACATCTTCTCTGTAAATGCCCAGCTCTAATGGGCACTAGAATGAGAGTGTGCGGAAAGCCTCTGTTGGAAGCGGAGGAAATAAAGGAATTCAACTTGACGTCCTTTTGCAAGGTGGTTGAATGCATAAATAAGGTATTGCAAAAGAAAAATAGGTAAAATGGAGGCACAGCACAATGGGCATATTGGTCTGAGTGCTAGTTCGGCATGTCCCTGAGTTAGGGCCGCCGGAACACCTCCTGATCGAGACTAAGACTAAGACATGCCCTTGCTTTTGTTTTAAGCTACTTGTATGAAATTTTAGGTTGATACATTAATCATAATATTTATGTTGAAAGGTGTAGATCCGTGTAAGGAAAATTCAGCCAAATTAAAAAAGTTTCATCACACACTCTTAACCCCAAAGAGTAAAAGCTGAACCCTAAATGAGTAATTTGTTGACGTTACTGCTCTTTAAGTAAGGTTAAAAATCCCTAAATTACACCTTTTAAACGACTAAACAACTAAAATTACTCTTTGAACAGTGCAAAATATAAAAATTACTCTTTACAATAGGGTAAAAAGTAAAAATTGTCCTTTAAAGAAAGAAGAAAAGTATAAACTAATATAATCTGAATGGACTTTCCAGTTACTCGAGTAATACAATAAATATTGAACTATTCATTTCCAATGACTGGAGTTGTAGCGAATTTCATCATGTTTAAACAATTATTAATTTATATCCACCAAACTGGAGTCACTGGGAAGTCTATTAAGAAATAATAAAATAAAATGTTTAACAAGTTAAATAATCAAAAAAAAGTAATGGGTGACAGTCACAGATAAATATACAGTAGCTCCCTCTCGCTGCCATGTCTGAAATTCTGCGTCCGCCAATCGTTAGGAGCTCTGTACGCGTTCTTTGACCGGCTGACACGCAACGCTCTCTTTTTATCTCACACATCTCCCATAACGCTATCTCACTTCGCATTCTATAGACATATATATATATATATATATATATACATAGGGAGACGGAAAAAGGTACAGTAAAGAAGAGTAAATAAGAAAGGTAATGCGCGACCAATAGCGCAAATAATTAATGTAATTATGTAGCGGTTAGAAAAGTAAAAAATCTGAGGGGCTAGTTAGCTGTACACAATGGCTCTCGCGCTATACTTGCGTCAGGCGCTATCGCGTCTTTTGATTTCTTTAAACGAAGGGCGATGTAGGACTGGAGCTGTCCGGATGGGCATTTTGTATTGCTCAAATAATTCTTATTTAACAACGTAAGAGGCTCGACGATCGTCGCGAAGTCCTTCAGAAATCTCCTATACCACGACGCCATTCCTAAGAACCTCCTTAACTTTAAGGTTTCTTAGAGTGGGATAATTTATGAACGGCTCAATCTTAGCCGGATTGGGCCAAAAACCGTCGCGGTTTACCAGTATTCCGAGGTATTTCACCTTTTCTTGGCAAAATATGCCTTTCTAGCGATTGACAATCAGTTCTGCGTCCTCGCATAAAGACTCTCTCGAACAACTTCGCGAGTTCCTCAAAAGCCTCAGACGTAATAATCACGTCATCGAGATCGGAATACACGTACAGCTCGAGGCTTAGACCGATGATACGGTCTATCAGCCGCAGGAACGTCGCGCCAGTGTTGTTGAGTCCTTACGCGTAAATTGGTGTAGGCCTAGGGATCTGCTAGTATGCACTACTCAGATGCAGCGTACTTATATATCGCGCGTTTTGTAATTTGTATAGGATGCTATCCATATTAAAGATGGGATAAGCATCCGGCTTAGGTACTGCATTGATTTTCCTAAAATCGATACAGAACTTGTACATGTCATTATCCTTGCGGACCATGACACGGGACTAGACCAGCTACTGACGGAGGGTTTAATTATACCCGCAGCGAGCATTTTATTGATCTGCTCCTTTATCTTATCGCTAATATCTTATAATATTTGGATTCGGGGTAGCACTTTTGTTTAAGGAGATGTGATACCCAAATTACAGAAACCTACCTCTAAAATCCCAAAAATTTTAAAACTAATGGAATTAAAAATTTGAAAAAATTTACAGATAATGTTGAAAGCAAATATAATACCGTTACAGAGCGATTGTTTCAAAGTAATTAATTTAAAATGAATTATATAGAAGTAACCATTTTTTGGTCGGTAATATATAGCTAAAAACAATGCTGCACGGCTGCTCAAAAATCTCGTTGATTTATTGATAAAATAATTTGAAAAAATTCATAGACTATCTTTAATGTAAATACAAAACCGTTACGGAGCATTTTTTTCGATAAAGGCGCTGACCCTACGTCGATTGCGTGCTTGGTCCAAGCCGTGCGTCCGATAGGACCGTTACTAGGTCCTAGAACTCGGTCTAGTAGTTCTAGGACTTGTTCCCTCTCGCCAGGTTGTGCGTCTGCTAACCCGATCGAAGTGAGAGAAGTTATGCCCGGGAAATCAACACCCGCCAACTCCAAGAAGATTGGGGTTCTTCGCACTTTTAAAGTAAACGATTCTCTCGCGGAAAGAGGATCGCATTAAATTTCTTTACAAAGTTGACGTCTACGTAACAGTTGGCATCGAGATGCCGCATTATACCTGCTTTGAAGTCATATCTTGTACTTGCGACTACAAACAGCAAGAAAGTGTAATCTGTAACGGTAGAGAAGCGTCCATCCTCCACTTTTGCTCCTTTCGCGTTATCGGGTTTTACTGATTTACCCAATTTAATGGCAATCAGAAGGGCGATCGGTCCCATGACCCTTCAAGAGGCTCCTGGTTATATTGCACTCTTAGTCGGTAAGGTCGATCTCCATGGTGTAGTGCACCACGTACCTGTCAATACTTCTCGGCGGCGCGTTTGAGCCCCCTGTATTACTCTTTCTCACGCTCTCTCGCGCGCGACAACTTCGCCATCCTTGCAGGGTTCCTAGGAAGTCGATGGAACCGTGAACTAGACACTAGCGCGCTCACTTCTACGGGATCGAACGATACTCTTCGCGGCGTGTACTCGAGAACCCGGACGTCAATCCTTACCGAGGATTTCCTATCTCGCTACGTATTAGCAAGGAATACATTACCGACGACGCGCACGTTTACGATGTCTCGCGTAATCTATATTGTCTCTCCTCAGCAAGCTTGCGTGTCGAACCATTATTAGTTCTTACGCGTCTTGTTCGTGGATTTTCCCGATCGTATACGAGCTCTCCCGATCGGCACTCGCGCTTGTTATAAGGTATATCTTTATACGCTTAAGAGTATGTAGCTTACCTTTACACTTCTCTCCAAGATTCCACGTACATTGGACATGAGTATCTGAAATTCCCGGGTGCAGGATCGGGAAAGGGCTCAGATGCCCAAACTTTGACCACGGAATTTCTGATATCAACTTGTTGACGACAAGCTGTGGACTCCCATTTTGCTCGTTCCGTGGCAAAGGTTATGTTCAAAGAGAGTTTTCAGAGGGAAATTCCATGTCCTTGGTATCTTCCAGGTATGTCCTTACTTCAGACTCTTTCTCGGGCGACCGCTTCCACGCTTTAGGTCTAATCCCGTTTTGTCAATGCGCGGTTCTACGGCGCTATCTGTCGGACGAACGACAGCGGTTTTCCACGGACGACCCCTCCCTTTTTCCGGCGGAACGCTCCCTATGGGTCTCGCAGAAGGCAGGTCGCTCGTCGCTTCTCGGTCCATCGTCAGTTGTGCAACATCGTCTACTTCTGTTCGGCGTTTATCATCTCCTCGTTGCCTTGCCCGTTCTTAATAAAGTACGTGTTTAAGCCTTTTGCCTGGACAACTATGTAAGGGCCTACGTACTGCAGTGCCAACTTAGAGGTTACCTTCCCTGCGCTGGAGGACTGGACTCTGTTTTTCTTCCAAACAAGGTCGCCTATCTCAAAGTTTTCATCTCATCGCCCGGCATTGAAATATACAGATGGTCTTGCTTGAATCACTGCGGCATTATCTGATGCTACTTTATACAACTCTGTTAGCCTTGATAATCGCATGGACTAATCTCGGAGTCGTTGTTGGTCAAACCTTTCCTGGCTGAGTTCTTCTTGTTCTCGCCGGTCCGTATTGAGAGGATCTGGGTGTCGGACGTAGTTCGACATTGCTACGCTCCATCCCGTCGAACTCTGAACCGCGGTTTTTAACGCAAACACTATCTCTGATAATTTCTCGTCCCAGCTACTATGTTTTTCCCTTATATACGACGTAACCATCGTTTTTAGGGTACGGTGAGATCTCTCTACTGGGTTTGCTCGAGGAAGGTAAGAAGGTGTCGTCGTAACGTACACTCCTTTCTCTTTCAGATATTCGTCGACCATCTTGTTGGCCACTCACGTCCTTGATCCGCTGGAAAGTTAGCTCTTGGTCATCGAGCCAGTCGTAATCTGTTACAAATCGCCTGTACCAAGAAATCATACCAATTTTGTCAGAGCGGTAGCGATTGTGAGGCCATTAGACCCCATCACCGTCATTAAAGCTTCTGGATCATATAGGCTTCTGATCCGGATATCGCCTATTACCATTTGGAGCCAGCACGTTTCGTCGTCTAGACGATAGTCCTGGTGTGGCTTCTGCTGACCTTGAGGAATAAAATCATGGGAATCGATTCCCTTCCCGTGCTCCACTAGCTTCATCGAATCAGTTCCGCTGCGGGTGTCTCCGCGCGGTCTCATTTATCACGTGAGCCCGATGTACTGAGCGTCTTGGGGACTCTCTGGCCCTCGGGTTCAGCCTGACTCCCATTTAGCCGCTCCCGGAAGCGTTTTCTTTATTGCAATCAGGGCAATGGCAGTGAAAATACGCTAGCTTACCCCACCCATTACAGGACATTGGTTTGGTTGGGTCGAAGGGCAACCTACTTAGCCGTTCTTCAGCGCTTTTTCTGCCGCTGGTCCAAGGAGCCAACATAGCCTGGAGTTTGCTCTTTAGGTGGTCGTAATTGTAGTCGATCTCCTTTTGCGCCTTCTCTACCTTCTCATATTCCCTGTGGAATATTTGTATCTTCTCTTGCGATTCCTTACTATAGGCAAAGATGCCACTGATGGCACTACCAAGGCTGGTAACGCTGCCGCTTCGTAACCTGCTTGCGGATGCAATACTTAACATCTGTAACGGCAGCTGCTGTTGGGGGTTTTCCTCCGAGGGCCCCACCTCTTACGTGTCCGTAGAACGAAGCGCTTGGTGGCCTCCCCCAAAATCCATGAGGCCAGCGCCGGCCACCGGGGCTTTCACCCGATCGGAACCGACGGCGGGATTGACTCCTAGTTTAGAGCTGCCCGCTTGGGGTAGTAGGTATTCCATTCACTTGCTCATCATTCTTCTTCAACTGTTTGATCCACGGAGGCTATTTTGTTTCACCTCTACCCCTCACGCAAGCGTGACGACCTTTCCCCCATCCGCTACCCGGGGGACGCGCCGCATACGGTAATAGGAAACCCCGCGCGGATACAACATCTTTTTTATTTATTCTTTAAATTAAATTATTAACCTGGCTCAAAGTCTATCGCGATTTAATTATCTTAAATTAATGAATTTAAATAATTTAAATAAATAAATCACAAACGAATTAAGATATTATTTCTATTTCAATTATTCTAACCTCAAAAAGTTAATTTTTCCAAGTTTTTTTTTCAACACCAGCTGGGTTTACCACTATTTAACTCAAAATCTATCAACTTTTACTATAGAACATTATATGTAACATTCGTTACTAATTGTGTCTAAAATTTATTCTTCTGGGTTAGAAATTCTAATCTCAAGGTCAATGTTACATAAACTACATGTGAATATTCAATTTAAAAAAATTGTGAGTACGCCACAATTGATTTTTCATCCAAAAGTCTAAAAAAAAGCTTGAAGCAATACCTTTCAAATGGTCAGTAGCATTTTTATGGCCTTCAATTCTGTAAAAAGTTATGATAATTTAAAGAAGCACGAAATTTTTTAAAAAATTTAAATGGGAATTACCATGTTAATTTTTGTGAATTTTTATCTCTTTCTTCACGTGGAATATTCCATATATATTTATTTATTATATAAATATTTTGCCGCCGTCGATGTGTCTAAGATTTTAGGATTGCAGGTCACACATACATATATATATATATATATATATATATATGGGTAATTCTCTGTGAAATAGAAGATGAAAAAAATGAATATACCTATAACTGTGGAAATATGTTACCCCCCCCCCCTTTCCAAACCCGCACACATTATTTATATGCAATAAAAAAATTGTTAATCGACGTATTTTTAATTGCACTTTTTCAAATAAAAGCTATTTTTATTTAAATCCTCATAGTTTTTTAATAAAAAATGAAAAAAGCATTTGTCACAAGTAACTTAATAAAACGTTTAATTCTCGAGAAATATTGAGTTTTTCGTTATGTAATTAATACTAAAAAATTAAACCTTTTCTTTTTTTAATTGAACGACAGCTTAAATTCCTAACAAATCATATTGATTTAAAAAATTAAATAAAAACATTTTTGATAAATCGACTTTGCGACACCGCCGCACGGCACTTACGCAGATGCTTTCAGAAGTTTCGGAACGCCTGTCAGAAAGAAATGTGGAACTTGCTTTGTGTTTTAAAAAATAACCCATCGTTCCCATTACCGACTAAATGGAGCCGAATTCGCTTTACAATTTCATCAAACAATGGAATTTCCAATTCTTTATCCGAAAAGGGGTTGTGGACGGTAGTTTGCATAAATACCTGAGTCCACATAAGCAACGAAGATAGACCTGTATAGATTGTCAGTTCCCCAAGGAAATGTGCTGCCGTGCACGTGTTATGCACGGCAACACATTCCCTTGGGGACCTGGGGCTTTAATGAGATAAACGATGTCTCGAAAATCGAAATAAAAAATCGATATTTGTCAAAGAGAGGTGGTTTCAGTCTCCGTCATTGTGACAGTCGTGAAATGTTGGTCTTCCTCACACTTTTAATTGGACAAGGTGGAAATTTCAAATCTGTTTAAAATTGAAATCGTTCAAATTGAGCAATCACACCGAGCACATCATCAATGTCTCTAGGAGACGATGTCTAGGTCAATTATTGACAACATAAAATAGTAACAATTTTGAAAACAGCAATAAAAATTGCTGTTTGCAATGATTTACTAAACGTACAGTGAAATAATATTTTGATAAGTGTTTTATTAGTCAATAAATAGGATGTACAAAAATGAAATATTATTTTAAGTTTTATTTCAATTGAGTTGTTAGTAACGGTACCCTATCAGCACACAATGTCTTAAAAACGTTTAAATTACGTTGCAGCTAAAACCTTTAAACGTTAGAATTTAATACTTGAAAAACGTTTGAACTACGTTTAAATTTGGTTAAAATGTCCTCTTTAATTTTAGGAAAGTAATATTTTTTAACGTATTTCAAACGTATTTTTAACGTTGGATAAACAAAATTATCCAATGTATATTATTATGGAGCATGCGCAGTTGCTACTTATCAACTGTAGCTATGCGCAATTGTCATTTTTGCACATATAAATGATTTATATTTATAAATAAATATAAAAATAGCATTTGCGCATAGCTACAATTGATAAGTAACAACTGCGCATGCTCCATAATAATATACATCGGATAATTTTGTTTATCCAACGTTAAAAATACGTTTGAAATACGTTAGAAAATATTACTTTCCTAAAATTAAAGAGGACATTTTAACCAAATTTAAACGTAGTTCAAACGTTTTTCAAGTATTAAATTCTAACGTTTAAAGGTTTTAGCCGCAACGTAATTTAAACGTTTTTAAGACATTGTGTGCTGATAGGGTAAATACATTATGGATGTGAAGGTAATAACAATTTTTCTTTCAACATATTTTTGAGAAATTTTTTGGTTATGCTTGAGCAACATTTGAAAAATAAAATTAAAATTATGTACAACAAACAAATAAATTTGTGTTTGCATTAACAATAAATAAATTATATTTATCTTTTAATACACAATGTTGATAAATAATAAAAATAATAATAAATTTTCAATGTAAAATGAAATAATTTAAGTACGTAATTCGAGCATATTTAGCTAGTATTTACAATTTTTCAATATGACTAAAATTTACAATTAATCAGTCTTCGAACTTTATTATTTTTATTACAAAAATTATTTCTTTTTACATTTCATTTTACGATTTTCAAAATGTCCAGAAGTCTGCACCACGGAAAAAATTGAACGCAAATATTTGCTTCAACGCGGACATTTCGTGTAGATATCGATAGATATCGTGTATATTATAATTTTTTTGTATTAAGAATTTAAACAAATGCCAATTTTGGATTTAATATTTCAAATTTTCTAGGCTTAAAGTTCTTGAAATTCCAATCATAATAAAAATATTTACAATTTTAATCGCTCTTTTTACTATAATAAACAATTTAAGAATTGTAAGCATAACAAACTTTAAGTAACTTAAGTTAAAAATTGAATCAGGTCATTAATGACTTATAAAGTAAAATAAACATTAACGCGGAATGTAACATAATTGATAAACTAACAACGCATTGACATACATTAACTATTGTCGAATCTAGCGTTTCAGATAAAAAACCTTTTCTTCTAAGTATTTTTTTTTTGTTTTCATAATGACTCTCCAATAGTTGTAGCTTTTTCTTTTCTGTTTCTTCCAGTAAAGCAAACTTCCTTTCCGCACATCTTTCCATCAAATCTAATTTTCGTTGTTAAGACTTAAGATAAAAATTGTCACTGGTCTGCTGAAGTAAAATAAATATTTTTAAGCAGCAAAATATTCATTTATGATTCTCTGCCGGGTTCGGAGGCCTTCAATATACTCTTCATCAATTGCATAGTGATGAATAGGGTGCTGTCGTGGTGCATACCTTTGAGGCACAGGTAGATTAACCCTGCAAAGAAAATATATATTATTTATATTTATTTTTATTACATAGAAATAGGCATTATGTTAAACATTTTTAGGAAGAAATAATCTAATTTTGTACACTGAAAGAATTATTTGTCGAAAAAATCTTTACCCCTGATGCCTTAAAAAATTGTACAATACTGCACACGCTTTCACAATTTCTGCACAAAACTGGGGTTTATAGTGGAGTGCCTTGTCTTTGTTTAGGCATCGAAAAATTTCTTTCCAGATCCCAAACAGCTGTTCAACAACGCATCGTGTTTTTCTCACTCGTTGCGAAAATTCGAATTCGGGTGAATTTGGCACTGCAAATTGATCAGCTGTTAACAATGCAGTTGACGGCGTGTATCCATTATCACCTAAAACAATTCAATTTAACCATTATGCAAATGAAAAATTCTCCAAAGAAGGTTATTTAAATAATTAAATTCGTCACGATATATAAAAAAATTAAAACTTACCTATTAAATAGTAATGTCCTTCTTCTCTTACAATATTTTCATCGTTTCTTAATTGATACAAATGATTCCTCATTTCGCAATGGTTCCATATAAACTGATCATTCGTTGATCCACTGCAGATTCGAATATCCATAATATTGTAGTCTACGTCACTAACCTGGAATACAATTGTAATAATACATAAAAATTTAAAAATAATTGTAATAATGTATTAGTATAATAAAATATATTCATCATGAAAGGGACTACTTTTTTAAGTGCATTTTTTAATAATACTTAAATTAATCTGCATCAGCCCCTTCAATGATTTACTTACCACTTGCACATTCAATGAATGGTTTTGATGATGGTCAACGTACGCTTCTTCGTGCTCAGCAGGAGTATGAAGCTTTGGCAGCGTACAATCAATTGCACCTAGGACGCCTGGAAACTGAAGTTTAGCACGAAACCTGCAATTCAAAATAATTGAATTAAAATATTAATTTTTTGTTGTGTTTTGTACTGAAAAGTGTTTAATAAAGTAACGTAAAAAATAAAGTATAAATATTGAAGTACAATGTAATAGAAACAATTTTGTAAAATAGTGCAAAATAGAATTTTATAAAAACAGTCAAACCTTGCTTCTATTGCTTGGCGCTCCTCCTGTGTTCGAGGGAACACTATAAATCTCTCGGCTAACGTGTTTATTGCTGGTATTACAGCATGCAAGTACTTGCTAAAAGTGCTCTGCGACATCGGATGGTTGAGATCTTGAGCGACTCCCTTTTGATGGGAACCTTCGGCCAAAAACCTTAATACAGCAAGTACTCGAATATGAGGACCAATTCCTCTAGGATGTTGAGGGAGATGAGGTGTCAGCAAATTGATGAGTTCATAGCAGTTTCTTGGTACATTCTGTAGTGCTTTCTGAATGTTTCATCACTCATTTGAAAAGCATTATTTACATCACGGAGAATTCTCTTCAGGTGGAATTGTTCTGTCCTGATTCGCTGTTGCTCCTCGTCATTTTCATCCAATAATGCTAATACAGCCAACATTTTGCTAAAATATTCATTGATTTTATAATGAAAAATATATTAAACTATAATTGATTCGAAAGAAAAATAATCTAGTTTAAAAAAAAATTAACGTAGAGGAAAAGTATTTATAACAGTTTAACGTTATTTGTAGTATTAGAATAGCAAACAATAATTATACAATAATTTTATAACTTTATCTTACATTTTTAATTAAATTTTAGTTACAGTATACTGTTGTTCAAAGTTGCAAAAAAAATTATTTAACAACCTTTAATAGAATTTTAGGTTATGTTTTTAAATTGTGAATTAAAATTTAAATGTGCTTATCCGTGTATTAAGTAAACATAATAATTGACTGAACAATTTACTTTATAAACTTATAATTAATATTTACCTGCCAAATTGAACCGACCATTTATTAGAGAATGTAATACGTACTAAAATAAGGAAGAGCTAGCACGTTTTCTTCCACCATCTAACGCTGTGGCGACGAAAAAGGAAATCTTTCTTTTTTCACAAGAGGAAGTCGTTTAATTAACATTTCTACAATAGATGGACTTGTAAACAAGAAACTTTTAGCTTCGTCAATAAGTATTTGTGTACAGTATACACAACTATATAACTTGTACGGCGCTCTTGTCGCGAGTCGCGAGTCGTGTCGTCGTGCGGTATGTCGCGCAATGTAAACAAAGCTCGTACTATACAAGTAACCCTAAAATTTACAGGTTTATAGTACATAGTAAAATACCCAAAACGAAGAACTACGTAATTGAAATACGTTAAAATTAGGTATATCTTGATTCAACAAAAAATGTTTTACAAGTAACAAAAATTAATTGAAAATTTTTATGAAAGTTTAGAAATATTTAGACATTGATTTTATTAGTACAAAAATTACTCATTCTAAAACAAAGCATCTATCTGAGGTAGTTGGTTATTTCCGGTACGTTTACCTTTCATCGCAAAGAGCATTTAAGTACGGCAAGTAGACGCCAAGCAATTGTTTCATTTAACTTTTCTTGGCAAGGAGAATTTTACCACGGCAAATAGAAAAAAATAATTATAATGTTGTATATTATTTATACAAAAGTGAGCCGACATGAGTGCAACAGTAGAGTAAGTAAAATTACTTTTCTTGTAAATTGTTGTAGGTTAAGTTACTCGTGTGTGGCAATAAATTATTTATATGACGCTGCAATGAATTTTAATCAATTTCTTATATTTTACCACCCCTTCAAAAAATTACCATTTTTACTAATGCTAAGTTTCTCGTGCCCTTTAAAGATTTCGCATACACTATATTAAAAAGACTAGGATTAATTAACGAACAAAGCATTTTTTATACAACTAAATAGATTCATTGTTTTAGTGTTGACAATGGCTACATCACTCCTACTCAAGATGATGCAATTATTTATTACATGAAGAATCACTCGGAATTTGCAGCCAATAGGTTTACAAGCTGCAACGGTAGACAAGCAAAAATCTTGCAATGGGATAGATTGGCTGGAAAAGTCAGTGAATGCGGATCCGCAAAAATGGCTAAACAAGTTCAAAACGTATGTATGCTTCTATTCAATGATTTACTTATACACTTAAAAAATATTTATAAATTATAACGCATTCGATAACATGACACGTCACATAGTTATATTTTTATAATTTTATATACATACATGTACATTAAATATTATATAATATATATATATATATATATATATATTATATATACATAGGAATTTTTTATATCAAAAGGCTCGTCAGAGCCTGACGTAGCTATAGGCGTGAGAGCCATTATATACACTTTACTAGTCGCTCAGATTTTTTACGTCCATAAACACTTCATTATTCCAACATTATATTGTGCAATTTGTCAAGCATTACTTTCCTTATCACTTATTTTCACTGTATAACAAGTTCATGTTTTTACTACAAAACATTTGTACCGAGGTAACTTTAGAACATCAATGAAATGAACAAAATGTAATATCAAAATAGGTATATACCTATTTTCTACATAGACGCATTTGTTGAACGTGTAAGCAGTACAAAACATCGTTTCGGCAAAATAAAACCATTGGTCGAACATTCTTTAAATCTTATTCTATAAATAAAAAAGAGGGTAGTGTTTTTACGACGATCAAATGGCATGGAACGAAATATTTAAATACAAAAAATGTTAGAAAAATAAATATGTACTTACCTGTATATACTGTTTACAGCGGTGGAATCAACTGAAGTCGAAGGCTAGAAAATACAATGCAGACAAGAAGAGAGCGTTTAGAGAAACAGGCAATAAAGTAGACGGAAAAAAATTTATTATCAATCCAAAGCTAGAAGAGGTGTTGAGTATACTTGGATCCTCACACAACAACGGACTGGAAATGCTTCCAGAAACTGGAATAGTTACTATCGACACACAAAGTAATAATTATTTTAAATATTTATTTATTTTAAAACAATTACAATGTTCAATTATTTTACTATTATTTGCAGGCTCAAGTTCTCAAGGTTCAACTGCAAAAACACGACAAAATAATGTAGTCTATGAAGCGTATGACAATACAGGATTAGTTATAATCCCCAAAAGAGAGGAACCTTATGCACCTAAAATCTGCAGAAGTAAAATAAATAGTCGAACTAACTCGTTGATACAAAGAGCACCACAATCCTTACGAAACGTTTTTGTGTCAATGAAATCTTCTTCACCAAACAAAGCTTCAACAGCGGACAATCAAGAAATAAATGCTGAAGTTAATATATACGTCTGCAGCTAGCGAGCCAATCAAAAACGAAAAAAGGTCATCGTTTTCTAAACAAAGTAATTACTCTCTCAACAGTTGGCAAAAAAAAAAGTAAGGAAAACCTGTATCAATTTCATTCATCATATTTCTTCATATTAACTAAAGAATCAATTTTTCAAAATATCCTGAACGCCCTCAGGCATGTTTAAGCACTAAAATGTTTCCAATTTTTCCAAATTGATAATTTCATTATGATGTTTGTGTTAAAACCTTGTACTTTTTTAACTAATAATTACCGGACAAACAATGTTTATTCAATTGTTATTTAAAAAATTTTTTTTTCCGTGTATACGTCATGCCCTGACTTTTATTTTAAGCTACCCCTATGATTTTTTTTAGATTTTTAATTCATTATTTGAAATATTAATTTTTTGGTAAGAAATGTAAATGTATTTGTAATTTAATTATGACATCCTGTTAATAACATTATTTGATGCAATATATTTATAAACATTTTTGTACTGATCGCATTACTTATTTGTTGACTATATTATAAAATGATTATAAGTCATGAATTCTTTCGAATTGCAGAGCCACCAACGAAAACGGAGAAAGTAGTCGAATCCGTGAAAGAAAATAACGATTCAATGAAATCAGTGGTAGATGAGTTGCGGAATTTACAACAGACACAACAACGAAAATTAGATTTGATGGAAAGATGTGCGGAAAGGAAGTTTGCTTTACTGGAAGAATCAGAAAAGAAAAAGCTACAACTATTGGAGAGTCATTATGAAAACAAAAAAAAATACTTAGAAGAAAAGGTTTTTTATCTGAAACGCTAGATTCGACAATAGTTAATGTATGTCAATGCGTTGTTAGTTTATCAATTATGTTACATTCCGCGTTAATGTTTATTTTACTTTATAAGTCATTAATGACCTGATTCAATTTTTAACTTAAGTTACTTAAAGTTTGTTATGCTTACAATTCTTAAATTGTTTATTATAGTAAAAAGAGCGATTAAAATTATAAATATTTTTATTATGATTGGAAATTCAAGAACTTTAAGCCTAGAAAATTTGAAATATTAAATCCAAAATTGGCATTTGTTTAAATTCTTAATACAAAAAAATTATAATATACACGATATCTATCGATATCTACACGAAATGTCCGCGTTGAAGCAAATATTTGCGTTCAATTTTTTCCGTGGTGCAGACTTCTGGACATTTTGAAAATCGTAAAATGAAATGTAAAAAGAAATAATTTTTGTAATAAAAATAATAAAGTTCGAAGACTGATTAATTGTAAATTTTAGTCATATTGAAAAATTGTAAATACTAGCTAAATATGCTCGAATTACGTACTTAAATTATTTCATTTTACATTGAAAATTTATTATTATTTTTATTATTTATCAACATTATGTATTAAAAGAAAAAAATAATTTATTTATGTTCTTCACACTGTATAGAATTATGCCGTGTACTTATGCAAAAAATATTTATTTATTGTTAATGCAAACACAAATTTATTTGTTTGTTGTACACAATTTTAATTTTATTTTTCAAATGTTGCTCAAGCATAACCAAAAAATTTCTCAAAAATATGTTGAAAGAAAAATTGTTATTACCTTCACATCCCTAATGTATTTACCGTTACTAACAACTCAATTGAAATAAAACTTAAAATAATATTTCATTTTTGTACATCCTATTTATTGACTAATAAAACACTTATCAAAATATAATTTCACTGTACGTTTAGTAAATCATTGCAAACAGCAATTTTTATTGCTGTTTTCAAAATTGTTACTATTTTATGTTGTCAATAATTGACCTAGACATCGTCTCCTAGAGACATTGATGATGTGCTCGGTGTGATTGCTCAATTTGAACGATTTCAATTTTAAACAGATTTGAAATTTCCGCCTTGTCCAATTAAAAGTGTGAGGAAGACCAACATTTCACGACTGTCACAATGACGGAGACTGAAACCACCTCTCTTTGACAAATATCGATTTTTTATTTCGATTTTCGAGACATCGTTTATCTCATTAAAGCCCCTGGCATTCTATACAGGTCTATCTTCGTTGACATAACTACCTTTCCTTGCAGCTGGAATTATGCGGACGTCAGCATAAGTGACACGAAACCACGACGTTCCACATTTAATAGGAACTGGGGTTTCGAGACGTCCAAAAGTATCTGCGTATGCGCCGTACGGCGGTGACACACAGACGATTTATCAAAAATATTTTTTAAAATTGTTTTTTTATACATACGATTTTTTAGGAATTTTAGCGGTGGCTGTATTAAAAATGGAGAAGGTTCAATTAAACGTTATTAAAGTTACGCCTGTTAAATTTTTTTATTAATTTATTATTAGAAAACTATGAGGGTTTAATTAAAAATAGCTGTTATTTAAAAACGTGCAATTAAAAATACGTTGACTAGCATTGTTTTATTACATATATATAATATTTTTGGGCTGGGGTAAGTGTCGTTGGAACGGTACTGAATTGGCCTTTGTGGACATAGCTTTATAATTATAAACATTTTACATTTTAACACATTCTTCTAAACCATCGTCAGTAGAGGCAATTTCAATATGCCAACATGGAATCAAATTCAAATTCAGCTTCGAAATATAAATAATCCAGTTGTATTTTTTGATATATCAGTTGGTTCTACTGAAATCGGCAGAATGATTTTTGAACTTTTTGAAGATGTTTGTCCAAAAACATCAGAAAATTTTAGACAATTTTGTACTGGAGAGCGCAGAAAAGATGGTGTACCGTTGGGTTTCAAGGGGGCTATATTTCATAGAGTTATTAAAGATTTTATGATCCAGAGTGGAGATTTTGTTAATGGAGATGGTACTGGAGTATTGAGTATTTATGGTGGTACATTTCCTGATGAAAATTTTTTGTTAAAGCATGATTCATCAGGGCTACTTTCAATGGCAAACAGTGGGAAAGACACAAATGGATGTCAGTTTTTTATAACTTGTTCAAAATGTAATTTTTTGGATGGTAAACATGTTGTATTTGGAAGAGTTATTGATGGACTTCTTGTGATGAGAAAAATAGAAAATGTACCAACCGGTCCTAACAATAAGCCAAAAATTCCAGTAACTATATCTCAATGTGGGCAAATGTAATATAAAATTTTATATCCATGTACTTTTAAATACAATTTAGTAATTAAAAATTTTAAAATGTATGTTTTAATTTTATTTTTAATTACTTTCCATTTAATATGAAAATATTAGTTTTATATTGTATATTATTATATTTTAAAAATAGACTTAAATAATAAATTTATTTTATTAGTGAAAAATATACTTTATTCTGGTAGTTTTACGTGAATGTTCTTTATAAATAAAAAATGTGGTAAAGACTCGTATAAGGTAGCAAATAGTGAAACTATCAAAATGGTAAATTGTTAACTATATTTTGAAGATGAAATGTTTAATTATAATTGGTATAAATATTTCATACTTTAAGGGGTTAAAATGAAATATAAATTATTTTTCCGTTATGTTTGAAAAACTTGCAGATATTTGCATGTAAAATTTGATGTAGATATATTTTTACAGGATATTCATAGAAAATTTTTATTTCAATTACAACTAAAAATAATACAAACACAAACATGTATATGCCTTTGTGATAGTTATATAGAAAGAAACATAGATATGTCATCTAATAAACTCAGGTTGAATAATCCATTATTGATTAGATGTAGTGTCAAATTGTCGAATACACATTTATATTATAATAATCTAAATATTAGATTCTTGATGTAAAAATACTTGCATATATATATATATATATATATATATATGATATAGCAAATTAGCATTATTCTTCATTTATATCAATTAACACATGCTGTGCTGTAGTTAAAATTTTAATATTATAGCCACATTAATCAATCAATGGACATACTCGTTAAAAATAATATTATTAATAATAATTTGTTAACATTTTATTTATTTTTTGATAAATAACTCATATCTAACTAACAAAAAGATTATTTAGCAATTTCTTGAAGGCCTATTAATCTGTTCAAGCTTATTAATTTGAGAATAAGTACAATGAGATTATTATAGCCAACGAAATATTGCCCGTAACATAAAAGTGGTTTTTTCATTTATTTAAATTATTAAAAACTTACCTGGCCCTCAAGAAATTGAAAAATAATCTTTTAACTTTGTTAATTGACAATGGAGAGTGAAATAGAAGTATTATCATCGCATTAACTGATATCTAGCATTACAAATAATTAATTTACAGTATTATACTGTTCATACAGTTAATTATATAGGAAAGCAAATTGTATATCAATGGTAATGATGAACAAACCATACATTCATTTATACCTTTTTACCTAAACAAAAACATCTTTTTTACATAACCCTGTTAAAAAATCTCACATAAGATTTTTTACCAGGGAATCTGATATATATATATATATATATATATATATATAAATATGCATGGTTCTATGTGATATCGAAGATGAAAAAAATGAATATTGCTATAACTATGGGAGTATAATTTAGAGGTGTCAAGTAGGTCTCCTGAATTTATTCAGATTTTTTCTGGGACGTTATTTTAAGTTACAGAGGATCAAAGTTGACATTTTAGCACTTTTTTACATTATATGCCCTTTTTAATTAATTTGTCGCTCTCAGGGAATGAATTTTCAATATAAACATACATATGGCTATTTTTGTAAAATTTTCTGAATTTTTCATTAAAAATACTTTTAAATTCATATATATATATATATATGCTGTCACACTCTTGTAAGCCATTTAAACTTTAAATAGTGAAAACCAGCAATTCTGCTGCAGACTATGAAAACCAAATACTATCTAAATCATGCCTTTTTATAGTCAGAAATTTCTTATAAATTTTTGATCAAAATATCTGGGAAAAATCCCTGAAATATCAATAGAAAAGTATATGATCATTGCAAAAACATTCATGCAGTTACCTTGGAGTGGTAAAAAAGCATCTCCACTTTTTCAGTACAAGTCTAATCTGCTGCAAGCTGTTAAAAATACAAATATTATTATACAATTATAAAAAATTTATTGTTAAACATTTGTAAAGTTGAATTTTTAATGTTACAACCACTATAAGAATTATGATACTGACCTGAAGGATTATTATAAATAAAATATTTTGTACAAAAAAATATCTCATTAAATAAGCTGATCTGAGATTATAATGATTAATATGATTAATTGATAGCGATAAGTTCGTGAAATTCAAATAAGGTAAAAGTCTCTATTAATAAACACCTCGAAAGATGTGTACCCATTTTGGAACACTCGGAAAGAAATGTATTTACAAAATTATCCGCATGTTTATATAAGTCATTAAAATTACTGGATTAAAAATTATGGACATTTACTTCTAAGATGAATCAATCAAATACTAATAGAATAACAAAAAATCTATAAATAAATATTTAATTTGAAAGGTGTTTATTATTGAAATATTAAATAAATTAATATATATTAGATTTAAGAATAAATTAGTTATAGGCTGCAGAAATGCAGCTGATCATTAACTAATTAGTTTAAGTTAGTATATAAGTGGAACCCTAGCCTATGTACAGGTAATTTATTTATCTCTATAGGGTTTGCAGATGTAATAAATCTTTATTTATTAATGGGTTAAATAAAGAATAATAAAGAATAATAAAGGTTCACCAAATCGCATGTATTGACTGTCACATATTAGTCAAAAAAGTTCAATTATTTCAATCAAGTTTTTAAGTCTGTAGGTATTTATTAATAAACGTAAGGTTTAGTATGATTTATTCTTTTTAATTCGTAGATTTAATTTATTCATAAATTCATTCATTTTAATAGAATTTTCACAGATATTAATCACTTGAAACATTAGTTTTTTTTATTAGAAAAAGCAATAAAAACAATCTTTAGGCAATATAAATCCTATATTTATACCTTATCAAGCATATATAACTAACTATAGATGTTGATATTTAACCTGTTATACTGTTTAAGGTTATCTGTTTAGTTAGCCTTTGTGTTAAAAAAACAGGTATTATTATTTAATTTATACATCCTAAAATATATTAAAATACAAAACATAAACTTGCATATACTCTAATTTCTAATCGTTTGACCTAAATTACTTAAAAATAACATGCATTTTTCCTCGCTATTGAAAGATTTTTTGCAAAAAACCTAAAATAACCTTTAGTTCCGTTTAATAATAGGTGCACGATTATTAAACAATCGTTACATAGGTGTTACACAGTCGTTTAATAACACGCACACATAAGACTTTCAGATTTTTATTAATATTATTTATGCAAAATATTTATATTGAAATGTTAAGGCAGATATGATTCAAAAAGAATACGCGCTTCGAATGATACAAAAATTTCCATTATAAGTGCTTATTTTCATTCATTATGCAGAGCGAATAATTAACTAAATGTCTGAAAAGCATTTATTAATAGGGACGTTTACCATAATGTATTGCTGATAATGTAGATACTTTTATATAGTAAACCTTCATATTAGTATCATAATTCTTGTAGGGGTTGTAAAACTAAAAATCCATAGCATTATAAATGTTTAAAATTTTTTTTTTAATTTCACTAAATTTAAAAAATTAGAATTTTTTATATTTGTATAATATTTGTAATTTGAACAGTTTACAGCGAAATAGGTTTATACTGAAGTAAAGGAGATGCTTTACTACCACTCCAAGGTAACTGAATGAATTTTTTTGCAATAATCATGCTAAAAGATTCATTGTTATAAGAACAGTTATTTCTATTGAAATTTCGGGCATTTTTCCCAGATATTTTGATCAAAAGTGGTCTTAATGGTTTAGACACACTATGGAGATTCATAGGCAGTTTCTGACTATAAAAAAACATGATTTAGATAGTATTTGATTTTTATTTTTTTTTTTTTTTATTATTTTAACGTCGCTCTTTTTATGCTCCCAAACTGGTGCTATAATCAGCGACGGAGGTCATACGATGTCTTGGTGAAGAAAGCACTTGTTGAAAATACATTCGCCAGTGGTGCTTGTATCAATCGGCCGGGGCAGAATTACTGGTTTTCACTATTTAAGGTTTAAATGGCTTACAAGAGTGTGACAGCATATATATATATATATATATATATTGTAATTTTATTTTTTTTTATAAAGCATTTAAAATATTTATAATTAACGGTTAGGTTTCATATAACAAAGAACAATGAGCAAAAAGTATACATTACTAAATATTAATATTCCCGGACTAATAGTAGAGAGAGATAACAAGGGGGATATTGGCACTGTAATTAACTAAACGGGTATACATGAAATTAGTGTTTATTCAATCATCAATAAATAAATTCACTACATATTAACTAGTAGAACAATTAATATATTAAATAATAAGTATTATAATTCAAATGAAAAATATTAACACTGATAACACCGAACAAGAACGGGATGGCTTGGATTTTAACAATTAATATGGTGGCTGGAGATCGCGTCTCCGGGCGCGACTCCTTGTTACCAAGGGTGCGTCTCCGGGAGCAATTTCCGCTCAACCATGTGACGAACTAGCACCGACGAATTCCACATTATTTCAAGTGCATTAGACGTCGATGTCTAGATGATATAACGATATATAAAATTAACTAAACAGTCACCTGTCTCTTTACCATGCCGATCGGAATTAATAATATAATTAAGAAAATAATAATAGCAATTAGCTTGATTCGGATCAAGTATCCACTAAACCAGTAGGAAATCGACTGCCTGAAAAAGGCGCAAAATTTTCCTTTTGTTATCTAACCCAAGCCTCCCCTCCTCAATTCCAACGGTGGTTGATTCCTCGTGATTGGTAATCCAAGGATTTATTTCCTTGCAAAAAGAATGACGTCACGAGCGGCAATTTCAAAGTCACAAATTATTAATCATCGAACTGCAATTGCAGACTCGACTTAAAGGTGAATAGCGAGCCTCCATCATCAGCGCCACACTGCAGTATAAGAAACCACCCACACTCCTCAACTAATAATAAAAAGAATAAAAAGAGAACTGCAGTAGGCTATCCTTCCATAATATTTTTAATGAGCATGCGTCATTAATTACAGCGCCGCTGATGATCAATTTATCAATTAATCACGCAACCGCGAATTGCAAATAATCCAACCAACAAATTTGAAATTAATATTAATTAACCCGATTAAATTAATGTTATATTATATATAAGTAATATTATAAAATAAAGCAATATTAAACACTAATAAATTATCATAATCATCAAATCGCCAATACCAACAATTACAGTTATCTAAATCAACTCGTACGTTCATGTAATCGCGCCTTTAATATTCATCGTACATAAAAGTAAGCCTTAAACTATCGCTATCATTGTCTATTACTATCCTTTCTCATTACTCGTGAAGGAGATGTCTGGGTTACCGGTAATCCCTCGTGCGAGTTCTCCATTACATGGTAGGGGCCGCTGAGGGTATAGCTACGCAGGGCGACCTAGTCAACGCGCGCGCAGGATCACGCGCACCAGCTGACAACATGGCCAACATGTGCGTAGTAACCTCTCTCCCGGTTCGCGAATAACTTGCCTCCGGAATCGGTTCCGTCGAGGCAATAATTAATTAATTATAACCGGGTGCATATTTAATAGTGACGTGCCGGTGCAACGTCACAATATATATATGAATTTAAAAGTATTTTTAATAAAAAATTCAGAAAATTTTACAAAAATAGTCATATGTATGTTTATAGTGAAAATTCATTCCCTGAGAGCTACAAATTAATGAAAATGGGCATATAATGCAAAAAAGTGCTAAAATGTCAATTTTGTTCCTCTGTAACTTAAAATAACGTCCTCGAAAAAACCTATTCAAGAGAACTACTTGACACCTCTAAAACATTCACCCACATTACCCTAGCCGGCAAAGATTATTTATATATGCAATAAAAAAATGCTAATTGACGGATTTTTGCACTTTTTGTAATAGCAGTTATTTTTAATTGAACCCTCAAAGTTTTTTTAATAATAAATTGGTAAAAGATTTTGTCACGAGTAACCTAAAAGACGTCTAATTCTCGAGAAATATTGAGTTTTTCGTTATGTAAATAATACTAAAAAATTGAACCTTTTCTATTTTTAATTGAGCCATCGCTGAAATTCTTAAAAGATCGTATACTTATTTAAAAAATTAAAAAAAATATTTTTGATAAATCGACTGTGTGGCACCGCCGTACAACGCATGCGCAGATACTTTCAGAAATGTGGAACTTTGTTTGTGTTTTTAAAACAACCCATTCCTCCCATTACTAACTAAACGGGGCCGAACTCGCTATTCAATTTCAACAAACAATAGAATTTTCAATTTTTCAACCCAAAAATTTCTGGAAGTGTTAGCGAGCTTTTCCGATCGGCACTCGCGCTCGTTATAAGGTATAGCTTCATACGCTTAAGAGTATGTAGCTTACCTTTACAACAATTAATATTTTACCTATTATTTTTAATAATTTGTAAGTGGGTTTGCCGACTCCAGATACAGTTGGTCCTAATTAATAAGAACAAATTATAATCAAATTATTACTAATTGGTACAGGAGAGATACATTTTCAGGACGATTTTTACATTTGAATTCTAGTCATACAATATATAGAAAAGAGCCTTATGGTTTATACGTTAGTGGATAAAGCAATTTAATTATCACATAAAAAGTTTCGTAATTGTAACATTGATATAGTGAAACAATTTCTACTGGATAATAATTATCCGTTAAAATTGATTAGTTATAATATTAAAAAAAATTATATAAAATAAAATATAGATGAATCAAAATGTTCATAGAGTCGAACGATATATTATAACATTGGTAAATATTCCATATGTACCAAATTTTTATGAAAAAATTGAAGGTTAAAACAACTTGTTATTAAACCAATTCCAGTAATTTGTAATCATCTTGATAATATTATTCTGAAGGAAAAAGAACAATCTGATAAAAAGACAGAGACTAACTTGCAGCGCAAGTTACGTGGAAGAGTATTTTCTAAGTTTCTATCCATAATTTATAAGAAACAATGAAAATATAAATAGAAAATTTTATACACAAAAATTGAATTTTATATTCAATTTATAGCACATTTAAGACATGCGGGCTTCTAAGAATATATTCTTTAAAAAGTATCGTGCACTAAAATGTATGTGAAAATTATATTTAAAAAGGATCTTAAAAAATATAGTAAAACGTTTCGCAAAAAGTATCCTTGAAACTATCTTAATACGTATTATAAAAGTCTCCCAAAATTAGTCAAAAAAGTAGGTATACTTACAGTATATTTCAATACAAGTGTGTGAAGGATTTGGTTTGTTGCCCGAGCAAAGCGAGGAATTTACTTCGCACACACAATGCGTAAAGCAGTTACTTCGCGCATGCAAAACAAGCATGAGAAGTCGAGTTTTGCACACTTCGTTGAAAAAAAATATAAATTACCACAGATAGTATCGCTAAAGTCTAGCAATAGTCTAGTAAAAGTCTGGTGGAAGTCTTGATAAGATCTTGAAAAAGTATTAGGACAGGCTGGCGAAAGTGTGGTAAAAGTCTGGTGAAAGTCAGAAATTTGGCATAAGTTTTTTCTCTTCTTATCCAAATAAAAATGTTACACTGTATAAATTTTGTAAAACTATACTAGTGCGTTAACAAAAACTGGCCACTATAATAAAAACTATGGTTTAGGTTAACTATAAGGAATGCCGGATTAGCCTGAATTGATGAGAAAATTAATCTACTTCTAAGCTATCGCTTAAAATCCTTATTTAAAAAAAATTTCGATCGTTAAAATTTATCGAATTTTTCTTATAAGTTTAGTATTTGTTAAGCCATTCTATTGGTATTTTCAAAGTTCCATTTTGTTTTCTATAAAGCACATATACTTAGATGTATAAATTGTGACAGGGTAGGTGGTATTCGTCAGGAGGGTTTTAATCGTCCTGTGCATGTACTCAATGCACAGGAAATCTCCGCACTACTGCGATAGCTGTCTCACCAAGCAGCTGATAAATCGGTGAAATCGTCTATCAGGACGATTGGAGCTAGCCTCAAGCTCCGAATGATGTTGTCTGCCCTGTATACAGCGTATGTACTTACCTAGTACACACTTATCTCGTATAATGCAAAATGCAAGTTTAAATGAAATTCAAAATCAAATTCTAAATTAAAATTCAAGTTTAAATGAAATTCAAAATCAAATTCAAAATCTAAAATCGAGTTCAAAGGTAACTCAATATCGAAGTCTAAATGAAATTCCAAGCCTAAATACAAGTCTTACGTACGAAGGCAGTATATGTAACCCTGTTGCAAATAAGTATGTAATTTAAATATATAATTAAGTTACGTAACAGAATCATATAATTTATTATGTAACAGAAGTATGTAATTAATTACGTAATTAGTTGTTTCAATTCGTTACGTAAAGAAATTTCGTTACATAATTTAATTACATAATTTTTAAAAAATTAGGGAATGTATTATTTAATTTATCAATAATATGATTTTTAATATAATCATTTATTTAGCTAATATATATTTGGCATATAGAAAAAATTATGACCTGGATGCACGATATAATTTAAGTTCTGAGGTAAGAGGGAACAAAATAGTCAGTGTAATAGTAAAAAAAAATATTAAGTTATTTATCAAAGCAATAAATTTGTTTATTTGTAACAGTTTGTTCATTGCGGAATCTCCCAAATAATAAAAAATTAGTTTTAGACTCTTGAGAGTTGTCTCTTAAATTTTACTAATTAAAATAATAGGTTTTAAAGCATTCTAGATATTTTAGATTTTTAATAATTTCGCATGTAAGGTCACACAAGAAATTTAAAAAAATCAAAAATATCTGAAACGTTTCTAAATCTGTTTTTTTAATTATGTGGGATTGGTAAATTTAATAACCATCTCCCGAGAATCAGAAATTAATATTTATTATTTAAGAGATTTAAGTAGCTTGTTGATCTTGATATAAGATGAGATTTTGACATATGACATCTTATATAACATATATACACGTATGTACAAAGATTATTGCAAATTAATAGAAGTTCAAATTTGGTACGCTACATATATAATTTTTATTATTTATAGTTATATACACACATATCGCTTGAATACTGTTAGTTTGAATTGCTGTTAGTTCGCAAGAAATATTTATAACTTTGCGCAATGGTAGATTATCATTGTTAAAACAGATTCTGTAGCAACTATATGACACAATGTATACTCCTTTTGCCTTGGCATGTCTAGTATGAAATCAATTAGTTGGACGTAATTGCCAACTTTGTGTTACGTGTCTTGTAGTGTTTTCCAAAATACCTTGTATCAAGTAACTTACACGTATTCTTTGCATATTTATAATCAAGATAATCAGTAAATTCATCAATTTTAGACGATTCTTGCATGGAAATATGTTTTTTTAAAGTCAATAGACTCTGATTCATTGATAAATTTCTGCAATTTTGGTGAACTACTCCTTTAGCAGCATGGATTTGTCGAATATTATTACAGTTTTCATTTTTAAAACAATAACATGAGTGCGACCAAAGAGGACCCCAGTTTGCTACACTTTGCGATAAATGAAGCAATTTATGAGCGATACAGCTTAAAATAGGAACGCAGACTTCTATAATTATAACAATACACAAGAATACACTGCTATCTCAGAAGCAATAACAGAAGTACTGTTTGTTAGAAACTTGTTAAGTGAATCATTTGATGTAAAATTCGACAAACCAATTAACATGTACGAGGATAACTCAGGAGCAATTGCGATTGCTAAATTCGGAAATTTTACAAAAAAACTCGAAGCACATCGAAGCGCAATATCATTTCATAAATGAAAATTATGAAAAAGATTGTTATAAATCGCGAAAAATAGATAATGTTTGTATGAAATTACGATAATAAAATTTAGGAGGCGTGTTGTAATGCGTAAATATATATGATCGTGATATTACTCCGAAATGGTACATGTCGCGCCATCTATTGGTATACATCGATTTTGTGCAGTCTTACAAGCTCACGCGAGAGCAAGCGTACCGCGCATGTCTCGCGTCTATACTCTAAGCGCCTATTATGTACTATACTCTTCACTCTCTACGTTCAGACTCCGATGTAAGCGTGTCGCCGACTACGGCTACTGCCGTGTGTATTTATATACCTTATTAATTATATCTTTCTTAACATTAACCTCATGTATTTATTTAATCCACCACTCCTACACATACATACATTTTAGGGAGAGGTTTGGATGAGTTATAAGTTGCATAAATTTTATTTTTATGTCAAAATATATACTGTTTTGAGGTTTCACATATTTTGCGATGATAAAAATATAAGACACTTTCGTGAAACAATCGTGCCAAAAAATAATACATAATAAATTATATTTACGATTATTTTAACTTAATTTCTCAATTTATCTCCTAATCTCACAATATTAAACCTACTTTATTGAATAAAGTCTATTTTAATTATCCATTATCAGAATTTTAAATCAGTCACTATATCAATAAAGTAAATTAATATTTCTTAATAATTTATATAATTTTATCAACAAAATTGATATATATAAATGAAAGTATTAACCACTCCTAATCTCACGTGAGATCTCATGCCAAAATTTCAGCTAACTTTTCAATCAGAACGCTGCTTAAACTTTCTAGATAATAAGAAATCAATTACCGAGTTTTGAGAAATTTATAACGATCGAAAATATGCCTTCAACGCTTTAAAACCTTGATTTTTGAGTTTATCTAGAGGGTCTTATCGCTTAGAAAGTGACTCGCTATACTCAGAATTGATTTCTTATTATTTGGGGAATTCAAGAAGCGTTCCGATTAAAAAGTTAGATGAAATTTTGGTGTGAGATCTCATGTGAGATTTTTTAATAAAGCTATTAAGTTAAGCAATGAGCAAAACAGTTATAGGAAACTGACATAAGTAAACCTAGCATATACTTCTACGAAGGTTAAATAAATCACTTGATCTAGAAGTATATTAGATATTGAGGAAAATTTTAGTATATTAAACACTTAACGGGGTATCATACTCAATTAAAAATTCAAATTTCGCGCCACAAAAAAGCAGACGAAAAAACAACTAATTTACTTATAATAATGATTAAAAAATAATTTACGCAAAACCACGATTTAGTTGTCCTCCGTTATGTAATTATCTATCATTTTATAAAGTTTCAAGTTATTATAACAATATTTCGTTGAGTAAACTTTGAAAAATATAAGAAAATTGCATTTTTCTAGCCTTTACCAAAAATTTGGTGCATTTTAAAATTTTAGTCAGATCAGTAATTACCCATATATTTTCAATACATACATGTAAAATAAAATTTTAAATAAAAGAGTTCATTTGAAAGATAATTAATTAATGTATCTTAGAGCTGTCAGTTTCCAGAATTAAATTATTTATACTCATTCAGTTTGTGCGTAGAGGCTACGAATTGTGGCATACCATTGACTGATGATTAAGAATATTTATATATTCTGGCTCGTACAGACCGTTTAATTTAATATACCATAAAATTTCACGAGCGTATTACTCTTTAAAAGAATTTGTCATTAACACACAATTTTTATACACCGAAGCAGCAATGACGTACAATGTACATCAATTGCTTCATTTATCGCAAAGTGTAGCAAACTGGGGTCCTCTTTGGTCGCACTCAGGTTATTGTTTTGAAAATGAAATCGGTAATATTATTCGACAAATCCATGCTGCTAAAGGAGTAGTTCACCGCAGAAATTTATCAATGAATCAGAGTCTATTGACTTTAAAAAAACATATTTCCACGCAAGAATCGTCTAAAATTGATGAATTTACTGATTATCTTGATTATAAATATACAAAGAATACGTGTAAGCTACTTGATACAAAGTATTTTGGAAAACACTACAAGGCACGTAGCGAATGGATACGAAAACTTGATTTGTCGGATGCAAGTCGAAGTTTTAGAAAAATAGTGAACTATTGTTGCTTATATAGATCATGCAGATCCAATAATTCATACGCAATATCCACCGATGGCAATTACGTCCAACTAATTGATTTCATACTAGACATGCCAAGGCAAAAGGAGTATACATTGTGTCATATAGTTGCTACAGAATCTGTTTTAACAATGATCTACCATTGCGCAAAGTTATAAATATTTCTTGCGAACTAACAGCAATTCAAACTAGCAGTATTCAAGCGATTTTTGTGTATATAACTGTAAATAATAAAAATTATATATGTAGCGTACCAAATTTGAACTTCTATTAATTTGCAATAATCTTTGTACATACGTGTTGTGACAAGGTGATTTCACACCTGTCACAAAAAGGTAAAGAAACAATAAAAAGGCATTAGCGTAGCCTTCCCCCTTATCAAACCTACCTACCCGGATACCGTACACACACGTACCCTGTTGAAAAGACCTTATAAAATCCGATAAAATAATGGCTCATTGAATCGGGGTGCCGATAAAAATTTTATAGTAATATATCGGGCGATTTCTTTTTTATCGGTACCTATAATGAAATCCTCACAACTACGAATCACAAGTTCCGAAATTTAGTTTTTATAAGTTTTACCTGGTAAAAGATATATCAGTTTCTATGAGACTATTAAACTTATAGGCTTTTATAGAGATATGCTCATATAATTATTTATAGAAATCTATTCACTTTACCAATATGAATTCAGAATCGGCATATATCGTAATAAATTGATTGAAAAATTATAAGCCTGTATAGGTGTTTTACTACATGAATTACACAAGTGCATCCAAGAAAATATTAATCGGGTTCTATAATGAAAGAAATGACTATGAAAAGATTATAGTTCATACACATTTCCCGATAAAAAATTTAATAAGCTCTTATCATGGAAATACTGTATATGTTTATATCTTTTTTTATTTTCTAATAGTAGGTATATAATTCGAGTCTATAAGGAATTCCGGGTGCAAAAACCTCATACCATACTATACAATAAATGTTTATAGTATTTTATAAGATAAACCTCACAAAAGAAAAAAACATTTTATAGTACAATATGATGATCAACAAAATAAATGGGCGGTTCGTTTATCGGATTGTATGAGCTGAGACATCCATAAAAACAATCTTAACCAAATTGTTAATCGCGTTCTACCAGGCAATTCCGTATTTATTATTTATAACAAATAGGCATGTATCGGGTTTTCGAGTATTTGACGTATTCGTGTGCATTGAATTAATAAGGTTCTATAAGGCTTTTCACTATATTGTCCACTAACAGCTATCGGTGTCTACCGTTAAATTCCATAATTTTAAACCAACCAATACAGTTCTTTTATAAGGTTTTACGAGGATGGACGCATGTATTGGGCATACGACCTATCGGGTACTAACGGCTGCGCCAGCAATAACAAATCTTAATCAAATCGCTAATCGCATTCTACCAGGCAATTCCGTATTTATTATTTATAACAAATAGGCATGTATCGGGTTTTCGAGTATTTGACGTATTCGTGTGCATTGAATTAATAAGGTTCTATAAGGTTTTTCGCTATATTGTCCACTAACGGCTATCGGTGTCTACCGTTAAATTCCATAATTTTAAACCAACCAATACAGTTCTTTTATAAGGTTTTACGAGATTCGACGCATGGAAGGGACAGACGGCCTATCGGGTTGTATCGGCTGCGCCAACAATAATACGAATTACATAAGTATACTTAATTTATTAATGCTGCAGCGATACTCGTGTGACACGTTCATGTATTCTTAGTTTTGTAACCTTTAGTTATAAATGTTTTTCATTGTTATTCTTCATGCATATAAAGATAGAAGTTTCTATGATATACTACTAATAAACATGAAAGAAATATTAAATTTATTTTATATAAACTTATCCAATATAATAATTCTTTTCTTTTCAGGCATCAAATCGAACTCAATTACATGTTAATTTTCAGTATATTTTCAAATACAAAGAATATTCTTCGTCCAAGGACAAAACAGATCTGGAAAACAAATAATTTTAATTCAATTTGAATGTGCTCTAAATTATAAAACTAATTAATAGCAATAATTAATAGCTCTGAGTGAGTAATATTTTACATATACTCATATATATACACTATGCTCTTGTTAAAAAGTAATTCAATTAGTATATTCTTGTAAAATAAGTTTTTCTTTTTAATTATTGAAATATGGAAAAATATTAACATAACTTATAAACAAAATATTCAAAGATTATACTACGTCTATGTTTAAGTTAATTAGTAATGTTTGTAAGATAACAGCCAAACTCTAGACAGTTGCATGTAATCTTAATTTTGAATTATTTAGTTATAAATATTTTTTATTGTTAATCTTCATGCAAGTAAAGGTAAAAGTTTTTTATTATAAAGCTACTAATAAAAATCAAAGAATTATTAAATTTATTTTATATAAACTTATCCAATATAATAATTCTTATAAGATTCACTGATTCAAGTAAACTCTGTAAAATAATTCAGAATATGTAACGGCATTTATATGTATTCTTTCATTAGTATACTCTTGTACAAAAGTTTATTCTTCATTATTTTTTAAAAATAAAAATATTAACCGAACTTTTAGAACAAATATTTCAATATTCAATATTCCTATATATTAAACTACTTTAGTAATGGTTATAGAAATAACTGTCAGACTCGAGTGACACTTGCAGGTATTCTTAATTTTGTGCCCTTTAATTATAAATATTTTTCAATGTTATTCTTCATGAAAGTAAAGATAGTGGTTTTTTTAGCTTTTAGGTTTTTTCAAAAGTAAAAGAAATGTGCGAGTTTAAAAAAGCTAATAACTACTAATAACTTTTTTAAATTATTATATACAGTAAATAAGTATTTAGAATTTTTATGAATATTTACCAATAGCAATCTTTTATTAATAGTTTTGTTTTTTTTGCATACATCACTTAGAAACAGCTAAAAACAGTTAAATATAGGAAAATGCAACAGTTACTATTAGTGTCATTTTATCGTTTTTCACGATATTTTCGAAATACAAAAATCTAATAAAACCTAAAATAAAGCTTAGAAATATTTACGAAATTTTAAAAACAACTAAACAAAATCTTATAAACATCACCAAATTTTTTAAATTATTACTACAGTCCAAAATCCGCACTTTATAAAGTATTATGAAAATCTAATAAAAGCTAATAACTTTTATTAAGTATTTATAAACATTATTCGCATATGATTATTTCCGCTAGGGAAAGAAATAATAATTTAATTTTCAATAAAGTAATCCAATTTTGTTAATCTTTTATATGATTCGATGATTCATGTTAACATTTAAAATAATTCAGAATACGTTACGGAATTGGTATGTATTCTTTATTTAGCATTCTCTTGTAATAAAGTTTATACTTCATTATTTTTCTAATATGAAAACATATTAACCTATTTTTAGAAAAAATATTTCCATTGTCCAATATTTCTATGTGTTCTTAGTAACACCAAAGCCACTTGAGAAATACAAATATCGCGCCAAAAATTTAATCAACTATTCCGTGTTTATTGTAATACTAAACCGCTGATTTATGTGACAATACTGATTAAACCCTATAAACGAACCACATAGGTTGCTTGACAATATTAGAATATACCGGTAGATTCGGATAAATAATGCTCGACTTTATAGTGAAATTTCCTACTCAAACCGATAAATTGCAATCATGAAAAATCATTAATTATTTGTAATCCAGATACATGCCTATTCGTTGTAAATGGTAAATACAGCAATACCTCATAAAATACGATAAACGATTCAATAGCGGTTGCTTCTACGACAAGCGTAACCGATAAGATCCTGTAATCAAACCGCTGATTTATGTGACAATACTGATTAAACCCTATAAACGAACCACATAGGTTGCTTGACAATTTTAGAATATACCGGTAGATTCGGATAAATAATGCCCGCCTTTATAGTGAAATTTCCTATTCAACCCGATAAATTGCAATCATGCAAAATCATAAATTATTTGTAATGCAGATACGTGCCTATTCGTTGTAAATAGAAAATACAGCAATACCTCATATAAAATACGATAAACGATTCAATAGTGGTTGCTTCAACGACAGACGCCCACGTGAAAAAAATTTATAAAGTTTTTATAAAAATTGTATAAATTGAATTGATGATAGAGAAAAAAGCCAACTTCAGTTTGAAATCTAACCAACTTCAGTTTGATGTCTTATTCCTGTGAGCTAGTGCAGCGCGAAACGTTTACCGTCGTATTTTACTTAATCAAGCAGTTTACCACTAAATTCGTCGCGGAAGTCGTACTTTTAACCTAGATATATGTGGTGCGTCAATTGACCAGCATGGAATATTATCGATTTTGAGAATTTAAAATTCAGTCTCGGTGAGGGGAGAGCCGGAATATTGAGACCTGAAGATTAAACTCCGTCTACACTTTTGATCAGATAAGTCCTCCTTTCTCTTAATTTTTAAAAACTTAGCGATTGAGTACATTAGATACTTTGTGTTTTTGTAATATTTTTGTTGCAGGTTAGACGATTTTAAAGGTACGATCAACAGCTTCTCCGTGTGTAGAAGCGTCGGTACGAGTCACCCATCGCCACCGCTGCCAGCTGATGAATTTTGCAGTTCTGTTTTTAAGGTTATATATGTTTATTCCCAAATCTTTAACATTTAAGTTTTGCAAAAATTTTCCCAATTTTCACAAACTTTTCCCAAGTTGCGCAATACGTTTCCCCAAGTTCACAAACTTTTCCCATCCTATAAAATACCGTAAAAAAATTTTAAAACTTATCTCGAACGTTTTTAATTACTTTATTATTTATCTTTTTCTATTTTAAAATGTTTCAATTTATATTTAGCCTAAAGTGAACCGCGTTTTTGTATGTAAATTTCTTTAAAATGTGCTTTAAAGTGTGGTATTTATTTAAAAATTTAATAAAAATATATTTTTTATGAAAGACAATCTTTTTTATAAAAATTTTATAAAGTTTTTATAAGACCAATTTTTTATACAAATTGTATAGAATCCATTTTATACAATTTTTATAAAAACTTTATAAATTTTTTTTACGTGGGCGTAACCGATAAGATCCTGTAATCAAACCGCTGATTTATGTGACAATACTGATTAAACCCTATAAACGAATCACATAGGTTGCTTGACAATATTAGAATATACCGGTAGATTCGGATAAATAATGCCCGCCTTTATAGTGAAATTTCCTATTCAACCCGATAAATTGCAATCATGCAAAATCATTAATTATTTGTAATCCAGATACATGCCTATTCGTTGTAAATGGTAAATACAGCAATACCTCATAAAATACGATAAACGATTCAATAGCGGTTGCTTCTACGACAGGCGGAACCGATAAGATCCTGTAATCAAAGCGCTGATTTATGTGACAATACTGATTAAACCCTATAAACGAATCACATAGGTTGCTTGACAATATTAGAATATACCGGTAGATTCGGATAAATAATGCTCGACTTTATAGTGAAATTTCCTATTCAACCCGATAAATTGCCATCATGCAAAATCATTAATTATTTGTAATGCAGGTACATGCCTATTCGTTGTAAATAGTTAATACAGCAATACCTCATAAAATGCGATAAGCGATTCAATAGCGGTTACTTTTTGACTGGCAAAGCCATGTACGATGCGTTAGGCAAGCCGCCCATTTCATGCGTCGATCGTCATAAATCCCTATAAAGGTACCAGGTAAGTTGTTATATAATATTGAAATATGCTGGTAAGGTCATATAGCCGTTACTTGGCGTTATTGTGAAACGCCCTATTTAACCTTATATTTTTGTATGCTCTATAAGACAATAACTGTTAAAATCCCGATAGAAATCCACTTGTTAAGAATATATTATTTTGAATTACCTGAAATAGAACTATAGATAATTCATTCATGTTCGGGTTTTTCATTATAAAATACTATAAGCTTTAGAGTGAAAAAGCATTGATATATAAGTACGTGAAAAGTGGCAAATCCTTATAATTCCCGGTAAATATAAATACAAAATATTTAAATATAAATGTGTACCCGATATACTCCGATAAACTATTTTATGCTCTTTTATGTTACACGTTTATTCCTATAAAACCTTATAAACAAATTTATTTTTATCGCATTTTATGAGGTGTTCATTATGAAGCCTATAGTTATAAGCTTATTCTTTCCGATTCGTATTAAATAATGTATAGCATTCTATCGCAAACTCCGGGTGCAAAAGCCACATGAAGTACGATAAAAAAATTTTTTTTATAGGTTTATATGAGGTTTTTTCAACAGGGTATACCTACTATAAGTTACCCAGTACCCTAACTACCATGTAAACCTCCACGTCCCTTTCCCGGTTCCCAGCAATCCAGCACCAGGACAATCCAACGAAGAAGTAGCAAGCTGAATGATCTGCATCAGGTGCAAAGCCTCAGGAGTGACAGCAGGTATCCTCTGAAGTCCATCGCCCACTGGAACCTCGTGCAGAATCCCTGTGAAAGTGATAGTAAATAAGACAAAGCACTTTATTAGGGAAAGGGATAACCAGGAAGGAGAGGATAGGACAACCACATAGGAAGATAATAATGTCAACAGGAGTTGAGAGGTTAGGGGAGCACTAACCTCTCCCACTATAATTTAACTAAACAAGTAATGATAAACTCCTACGGCTTAGCGACTTACCTGTAACAATTCCTCGGGAGCTCCAGGTCAATCCCACGGCAGGTTAGCGTCGGAGAAGATCCACCACGTCGGCAGTAGTCCGTTGAATCGTCTTCTTGACAGCTGGAATACAGACGCAGTCGTACGAGCACGGCCGATCGCACGGACGAACTCTCGTCTCGTACCGATAGCAGCGCAAGGCGCATGCGCGCACGAGCGAGACGAGCCGAGTGCCGACGGAGAACAGAGCTCCGTGAACTACGGTCGAGAGTGTTTGGTCGCGGTGTGATTAAGCCTTTTACCGGTTTATAGCAATTGATTGCTTGATTTTGGTGTGTGATCTGAGCAGAGCGTGGCAGCGATTTAGAGACTTTATCAATCGGCTGCAGTTACGAAAGGTGAGTGCGTATGGTGCACTTTCCCCTTTTCTTTTATCGGTCGCGAATTCCCGGTCCGCCCGCGTGTGTGTGCGCGTATTATTCCCCGCCATCTTAACGTTGACTGTCTCCCGCGTTTCCCCTCTTTCCCCTGCGCTACGCTGAGCGATCGCGTTAGATTAATTAATTTACTAGATTACAATCGACTGGTGCCCGACTTCGATTGAAAATAAATTGTTGTTTACTTGTCTTGTCAGTTAATAAATTCTAGTGTTAATTTTATAATCTCCCCGCGTAATTATTTAAGTAGTCCCGCACCCTGATCCCCAGTGCGGCGTGACAGTGTATATATGTTATATAAGATGTCATATGTCAAAATCTCATCTTATATCAAGATCAACAAGCTACTTGAATCTCTTAAATAATAAATATTAATTTCTGATTCTCGGGAGATGGTTATTAAATTTACCAATCCCACATAATTAAAAAAACAGATTTAGAAACGTTTCAGATATTTTTGATTTTTTTAAATTTCTTGTGTGACCATACATGCAAAATTATTAAAAATCTAAATAATAAATCTACGGGCTTATTTTTATCTCTTACATAAAAATACATTTATTTTTAGCAGGACCGTAATAAATATATGAAGCGAAAACGTCTGGGGTAGATTAGAAACAAATCCAGTGTTTCTTCTCATCCCAGAACGATTTCTGGATATTTTAATGGAATAAGAGGTTGGATAGAGGTTCGAACGAATCCAGCGACCTCGCCCAATAAACTCTTTGGTGAATGTATTATTTGAAAAAATCAGGTAGATGTTGGAATAAATCCAGTATTCCACATCATCTGAGTATTTTTCTATGGAAAAAAGGAAAATTAGAATAATTCGGGTAGAATAAAAAACGAATCTAGCGCTACTTTTCGTCCGAATGTATTCTAAGGAATTAGCGTTAAAGGATAAAAGGACTTGGGTAAAGATTAGAATGATTCCAGCATTCCATCTTATCCAAGTACCTTCAAATGAACATCACACCTCTAGCTGTTTAATCAAACTCACAAAATTTAACTATCAATATTCATTTATTTCTAGAAGTCGCGAGGAGGGTGCTTCCTTCCTCGCCTTACAGCTCGAGGCGAATGCTGAATTCGAAGGAGGGGGGGGATGGGGGGCCCCTCCTGCGCCCCACCCACGTGAGGTTCTACCTTGCAGTGATGCAATGGCTCGCGGCTCCACCCTCACCTGCGGATGAAAATCCGCAGTGGAAAGTGGAGTCCCGAGCCTACCTCTCCGAGGAAAGGAAGTAGGATTATCATGGAAAGGAGGTGTGGTGCATTGCTAAAGCATGATCACACAATCATGGGGGATATGGGAACATGGTGGTTCTGCTTGGCTGCTGAAAAGTGTCCTTGTGGACGAAAATAAGATGTACCTGAAAGAAAATATATTAGTAACAATTATAATGAAATGGCTGGTATTATGGGCTAATCGAAGATGATATCTGTAACAGAATAGTGAAGTAAGTCTAGTCATGAGTGATTAAGTTATATTTGTTAATTAGCGTAGCTTGTTAGGATGTCTCTTGTGGTTATTTTAATGTTAAAAAGTCTTTAGGTTTTTTGTGTTTGTTACGTGTATTATAGTCGTAATTACCGAGGTTTTTAATTAATTCGTAATCGGAGGTTTTTGCTTTATTATAAAAGTTATTACCGGCTTTTATTATATAATCTTTAATGTATTCAATGTCTAGTTCAGAGTGAAGTCTAGACATGCGAGTGTATTGCGGCGAGTTTGTTATGGTTTTTAGAACGCGATTTTGTATCCTTTGGATTTTTAATAAATTTGTGGGGGCTGTGCCACCCCAAATTGTTGACGCGTAGGTTAGAATTGGTCGGATAATGAGTTTATAAATTATTACACCGTTGTAATTTATGTTAGAGTGATTTTTTAGCAGAGGCAACAGTCGCGCTATTGCTCCTGTTGCTTTGTTACGCGCGTTGGTAGTATGAAGGTGATATTTTAGTTTTTTGTCAAGTGTAACGCCAAGGTATTTAACGCTTGGTTTCCACTCTATTTTAGTTTGACCGAAGGTAGGAGGCTTTAAGTTGTTTAAATTTACTCGTTTATTCCCGAAAATAATAGCTTCCGATTTACTCGCGTTGATTTTAATTCTCCAATTTGTGCACCAGTCATTAATTTTGTTTAGTGATTGATTTAATTGGTCAACTATTTTCGTGTCGCGCATTGAGGAGCTATAGAGGACGGTGTCGTCCGCATATGTTCCTATATTTACCGAGGGAGTTGTTGGAATATCATTAACGTATAGATTAAAAATGGTTGGGCCTATTAGGCTGCCTTGCGGGACTCCTGCTTGAATTGGAAAGGTATTTGAGTGAGTGTTATTGTCTAGTTTTACCGAGAAGGAGCGATTTTTTAAGTATGAATTTAAGAAAAATATTATCCATTTAGGTACGTTGAGATTAATTAGTTTTCTTAGCAAACCATCGGTCCAGACGCTGTCGAATGCCTTTTCGACATCCAGCAGGACTGCCCCGGTGTTTTGCTTCAAGTTTATATATTTTGTTATGTGTTCAGTTAGTCTAAGTATTTGGTGTACAGTTGAATGGCCTTTGCGAAATCCGAACTGTTCTGATCTTATTAGATTATTAGATTTAATGAATTTATTAAGTCGGTTGAGAAACATTGCTTCTAGAGCTTTGCTCATTGTATTAAGAAGAAGATGGGTCTATAGCTAGTAGCTAGTCTTGAGTCTTTGCCGGGTTTTTGAAATACTAAGATTATTGCGTGTTTCCAGTTTTGTGGATAATATTGTAATGAAAAGCATGCATTAAATATTTTTTCAAGAACTGTTAGGTATTCTAATGGAAGTTTTTTAAGAACAAAGTTCGTGATTTCGTCTGGGCCTGGAGCTTTGTTATTTTTAAGTCTTTTTAGGTATTGGTAAAGTTCTGAATTGTTTATTTGTGGAATTTCATCTGAGCATTCGGAAGTTAGATATTGATTAATTAATTTTGTTGTTTCTTGAGTAAATGCTGGGGAGCTGGGACTATTATGTGCAGTGAAGGTTTTCGCGAAGTTTTGAGCTAAACAGTTGGCTTTATCTTTTGGAGAAAAATATTTTAATTGGTTACTTTCATCTTTTAGAGGGGGGACGGATGTCCTGGTGTTAGTTAAGACTTTAGTCATGCGCCAGAGAGAATTATCTTTTATATTTAGTTTAGAAACTTTATCGTTCCAAGAATTACACCTGAATTGATTGATTTCAAAGGAAATTTGTTCTCTTAGTTGGTTAATTTGATTTCTAAGTATTATACTAAATCTTTTATGGTTTTTTTACTTTAATTTATTACGTTTCTTAATGAGTTCAAGGATACTATTTGGAAGGGGTGGGTCTCTATTAAGTGAGTTATTTATTGGGGTTGAGAGATTTATGGCCTTTTTTATTACCTGTGTTAATCAATCTATTGTTTGGTCTATTGAATCTTTGTTAGTTAGGTTGTCAGTGTTGGGAATATTGTCAATTAAATAGTTATTAAAGGTTTCCCAGTTAGTTTTACGGAAATTGTACTTGGAATTGAGAGAGTTGCATTTATATGAAATGTTTATGGTTAGTAATATTGGGTAGTGGTCTGAGTCAAGTTTATGCAAGGTTTGAACTGTTATGTTATTGTGAAAATTTTTAGTTATTGCAAAGTCAATCAAGTCAGGTTTTTTAGGTTTACCATTTTTGTTATATGGATAGTGAGTGAATTCTTGAGGCGCATGTACAAAGAGATTATTTTTATCGCAATAGTTAAAAAGTTTATTACCGAGCGCGTTATTTACCCTGCTACCCCAGCTTTTGTGTTTAGCATTGAAGTCCCCGGCAGCTATTATTGTGGGAGATATTTTAAATATTTTATCATAATTATTTTTATTAAATGGTTTAGATGGAGAATTATAGAGGGAGATTAGTGTTAATTCTGTACCGGTAGTTACTATTTTAATGGCTGTAGTTTCAACTGATTGGAGATTATTTATGTGTAATTCGCTGTGTTTAATGTGTTTTTTAATTAATATTGCGGTTCCGCGGTTTGAGTCATTTCTGTACGTATTATAATCTAGGAGATAGAATTTATCTTTATTTTGTAGAAGAGTCTCGCTTATTAGACATACGTCTATTTTATGTTTATTTAAGAATGATTCTAATTCGAATTTACGTTTGAGACATCCGAAAGCGTTCCACGCGATTATTTTAATTTCTTTAGATGTAGTTACCATAAGTAAGTGCTAGTTTGATTAATTTAGTAGTAAGGGCGGTAGTTTTGGTAACTGCTTCTACGCGGGTTAATTTACCGGACATTAGTTCGTTAACTAGTTGGGAACTGTAGTTTAATTGTTCAATTAATTTTTCGAAGAATTTTTCGTTATCGCGGTTGGACGAGTATTCTTTTTTATGATGTTTGTCTTTTAATGTTTGGCTATATAGTGGTGTTTGTTTATTTGTTAGAGTTGGATTCGGCATTGGTTTTTTGTACGTTGAATTGATTTTATGCGTTAGTCGTGGAAAATCGTGGGTTGAGCTGATATTAATTTTTGGTTTGTTATTTTTGACTGGAGGGGAATTATTTTTAGATTTGGTTATCTTTTTATTGTAGTCGGCGCGAGCTTGTTTATAAGCCATACAACCTCTGTAATTTGCAGTGTGTTTGCCGCCGCAATTTGCGCAAGTGCCGGTTTCATCCCCTAACTGCTTATAGTCAGAAGTCAAGTGAGAGCCCGCGCACTTTACACACCTTGGCTCGACTCGACAGTTGCTCGCTACATGGTTGAATTTTTGGCACTTATAACATTGAGCGGGAACTTTAGGTTTTATATAGTCTTCGATTGTTATTTTAATCATGAATAATGAGTTGACCGATTTAATGTTTGCTGATGAGGGGATGTTTTTAAGGGTTACTACGTAAAGTGGCAAAGTTGGTTGGTTTTTGTTGCCGTTTTTGTGCATTTGTGCATCATTGATTATTTCATAATTTAATGATTCTAATTCTGTTCTAATATCTTCAATTGGAATATTATTTAGTAAGTGTTTAATGACTATTTTTAATGGAGGAGTATCAAGTGGATTTTTATAAGTGTAAAAAGAAAATTTATCTGATTCTAGGGCACTTTGTAGTGCTCTGCAATCATCCAACGTTGCCACGTTTACGGCCATTTCTTGGCTTTTTGGTTTATTAATTATTACGGGGGATAATTTGCACGCGTTTTTAATGGTTGATTTTAATTTGTTAAAAGTGTTATCATCTTTGATTAGCACATTAAACGGAGGGATGGTTGTAGATTTAGTTGCAGTTGAGTTTTTATTAGTTGGCTCGATGTTTGTTAATAATGTAAATTTATTTTGTAATTTAATGGATTTTGACTTACTCATGTCCTCTGGAGTCCTGGGGCGCTTTCTGGCCCTTTTGGGGGTGGAAAAGCCGTCGGGTTGGGTGAGGGTGTCCTCGGCTGAGGATAAACCCATCTCCTCGTCCATAGCTGATTTATCGCTGTCTGGAAGTTCACTTCCAGTGTATATGGATGAGTCCTCCGAGGAGTACTCGTCCATGATGTTTCGCTGAGGTGGCTCTTATTGGTTGGATTTGGTTTCCGTGCGGTGGTGACTCTATGCAGAGGTCCGTACTGCTCGGCGTCCAAGACACAACTCTTTTTCTTTTCTTTTCGCTGAATTCGACAGCGAGACGGCCGGTTTTGTACCTTTGGTTAGAGGTAGGGACTGCTCTCCCACCTTCTTCACACCTACAGTTGGAGTTTTCGGTTTCCCTCTCTTCTCATTATCCTCTTTATTGTTTCATATGATTTTGGCACAGGGTCGTCAACCTCTCTGTCTTTATATTAATTTACATTAGTTTTCAAAATCTGAATCTTATATTAATATAATAATTAACAAACGTGAAAAACAATCTTAATTTTAATTTTAATTCATTTTACTTTAATTTATTGTTCAATTACTTATTTATTTTTTATCACTTTTCTTACATATATTTTATATATATTATAACGGTAAGCGAGTTACCGATCAGGAGAGTAACCGAAAAGAGTATCGAGATTGATGCGCGCGCAAGGAACGCGCGCGAGAATCATGCGCACGAGAGGTAACGAGAGAGTTCGCGCGCGATCAGCAACAACAACGTGTTGCTGTCCGAGATATACTGTTTTTACGGGATAAACGAGCGAAAGGACTGTTGTGCGTTGTGTGTGGGTGTGAGAAGCTTCTCCCCACTAACCTCCACGTCGACGAGTGCAGCAGCACCTCTCACAGGCAGTGAGAAAAGAGGTACGGTGTGTCCAACCTTCTCGACCGTTGGAGAGAGAGAGAGAGATACACGATTACGAGCTCTCTCTCAGTGGCACAGACTGTTCCCGCCGAAGCGAGATATTCAGATACGCGGTAAGTGGTGCACCACGTTTAGACCCGCGTGTCTATCTAGTATTCGCGCCCCGATTTACCTGGTACGGTCCAGGTGAAGAAGCGTTCCTCCTTTTCCCCCTCTCGTGACAATACCCGCACGGATAGATAGGTCGGTGGTTCGCGGGAACCACTTCACGAGGGAAGGCGCGCGTGACGTAGAAAGCTTCTACGTCAAAGCTCTCTACGTCAGAGATCCATACGTCATACGGTGTGACGTATGCCATCAGGTTAAGCAGCCGATCATATCCGGATCGGTTGCTCGTAATCTACTGTTAAATAGATTTTAACTGATTCTTTTCGCTCTGACCTCGGGGGTAGTCTTCGGTACGACTCCCCGTAAATTGTTAAAGTTCATTTGTTCTTAATTTATTAATATTTAATTGTTAATTTAATAAATTGACTCGGCGAGACAATCTTTCTCGCCGATTAACAATAATATCGATTGTTGATAGTATTTTATCGGTTAACGTCCTATCCTACGAATACCGCCCTCTCCGGTGTTTATCCTAGTTGGCAATTTTGGGCATAGGGCCCAACACACGGTATATAAGTCAAACGGAGGTTTTGACGTTGTTAACGGCATTGCACGGGAATCAAAGGGATTCCCGGCCGCATCGTGGGACTGCACACTTAAGGTTGGTAAGTTGGGACAGATTGGGCCTAACCGTGGGCCATACATATCCCCAGTACCCACCCCGTTACAATATATATATATATATAATGTATAATTTTATATTATAATATAATGTACTAAATAATATACACTATAATACAATGTATAATTTCAAGTTTTATTAATATTAACTATAAACAATATAAATTTGCAACTTAGTCAATTTTAGTCGTATTTCAATTTCAGAATATGTATATTTTGCAAAATAAAAAAATCTTTAAATAAAATTATAAATTTTATTAATTTTGATTTATTAATTATTTAAATAAATTAATTTAAATAATTAAAAAAATCTTTCGAGAGTCGGGCTTGAACCCGGACCTCTTGCGTGGCGAGCTTACACTCTATCGCTTGAGCTATTACGCTATGTGACTGGAGCCTAACCATACATCTATATATATGGTTATGCCCGTCACATCACCCCCCTTTAAATTTGTGAAAAATAAATAAAACACAAATTTATGGAAAAAAAACTATCACTATGTACCCCATATTACCCCCCTTTAAATTTGTGTTCTTTTATAAATATCAAATAACATTAATTTTAAAAAAAAAAAAAAATATATGTAGTTGCCTAATAAAACGAATTCAATTCTTTTCTGATATACATATAAAGATTATATTTTATTTACCGATCAATCAAACAACGTTGTTTAATTTTGTTGGGTCATGAAGATATCAAATTCTTCTGCTGACATCCCTGGATGATAAACTGTTAAAAAGTTCTTCAAGTTCATCCGTCGATGCTGGTGTTATTTTTTCTATTTGTTTTTCCTTAATTTTCTTTTCTAAATTTTTTATTTTTTCTTCCACTTTCTCCATCTCTTCACTTATGAATTTTCTTTTTTCTGCTCTAGATGTTTGTGTAGGTACCGTTCTTGTTTTTACTTTTCTTGTCTGTACATAAGTACCATTACATATTCTTGTGGAAAAACTGGTTACCCATTTATTTTTTTGGTGGATCAGTCTTATACATTTTTCATGATGACGAAACCACTTCACACCTTCATCACTTTCACAACTAGTAGATGTTTGAGTTGAAGCTTCGCAAGTAGCAATTTTCTCAGTATTTTGAGTAAAATCTGGCATTTTCACTTTTTCTTTATAGATCCGTTTTGGTTTGAACCTGACTGACTATGGAGACAGTTAAACTGATACTGACAAGCCTGGATTAAGGATAGTTTACTTCTCACCCTGTGTTTAAACTTCGTTGGTTGATTGACCTTTTGTTTTGATTTTCATAGTTACTAACACTCTTTTATTTTGTACCATTAAATTCGCTTTGATTTGACAACTTTTAATTTATTCTATTATCTTCAAAAAACTATTATGTATTATTATTATTTTTTTTACATTGTTTTTTATTGTTAATTCTTTTCAAAAATATTTTCAGATTCCTTTTCCACATAATATGGTTTCAGTTGATTAATATGAAATTTTCCCCGTTCTAATTTCATTTTGTCATCGAATAACAAATAAGTGTCGGTTCCAAATTTGTTAATTATTCTATATGGACCTTCGCATTGGTACATAAATTTCGCAAGTCGCTTTTCATTCGCATTTGATACGTTTAATGCTTTAATTAAAACTAAATTGTTTATATTAAATTTATATATTTTTCTATTTACATTTTTATTATTCGCTCTATTTATGATGAATTTATGCATTTTATCTTTTGCTTTAGCAATTTTATCCTCATAATAATCCATCTTCTTTAATATTTATTGGATTCGATTTTAAACAATTATTCCAAAATCTTTCGCTTTTGATTGGAAATTGTAATTCTACTGGCGGAAAACCCGTAGTTTCGTGATGCGTATTATTTAGTACATTTTCAACAAAATGGATTTCATTAGCCCATCCAGTATGCTTATTTAAAATCGATCTATATATTCGACCTATTTCTCTATGAGACCGCTCTATAATATTTGATTGTGGGTGTCTTATACTTGAAAATATCATTTTAATATTTTGTTTTTTCAAATAATTTGCCCATTTAACACTCGTAAATTGTGACCCATGATCAGATATTATAGCTTTTGGTTTACCTATATCTATAATATATTTATTTATTTTATTTATCACAATTGCTGTATTTGCTTTTTTAATAGGATAAAGTACAACAAATTTACTAAAAACATCTATAGTGGATAAAATATAGCAAACTCCACTAGTTGACGGTATTAATGGACCATAAAAATCAATGGATAACAGATCACCCGGTTTTTCAATTATTAATTGGTTGTACTTCCTCCTTATATGATACAGTTAAACATTTAGTCCTTTGACAAATATCACACGTTTTTAACGTTGTTGCACATATTTTTCGCAATTTGGGAAAATAAAAATACTCCAAAATCATTAAATAAATTTTTCTTGAACCAACGTGTCCATAATAAATATGTAAATTTTGTATTAAATTAACTATAATACACTTTGGTATTACTATTTTATTTTCCCTATGTGTTACTTTACACAAATAGTTATTTATATATTTAAATCTACAGAAACTCTCATTGCTTTCTATTTGTTTTTTAATTTTTTGTATTTTGATTAAATCTTTAAAATGTTTTATCAATTCTGTGTCAATTGCATGTTTCATGATTGCTGCAATAAGAATTTCTGAGTTTTTTTATATTACATTGATCATCTTCATTCATTCGACTCAAGTAGTCTGCAGCTGCATTTTTTACACCCGGTAGATATTCTAATTTAAAATCAATATCTTGGATCGATAAAATCCATCGTGTCAATCTTAAATTACCGAATTTGCTTTTCTGCAAAAAACTCAAAGCTTCATGATCAGTTCGAATTACAAGCTCTTTAGTTTCTCTTAAAAATATATCTAGTTTATGAATTGACCACACAATTGCAAGTAATTCTTTCTCAGTTGTGAAATAATTCTTTTCGCTCGCTTTTAAAGTACGGCTAATACAAGTTACAATTCTTTCTTCGCCCTCTTCATCAATTTGAGAAAGAATTCCGGCAATTGCTATGTCACTCGCGTCCGTTGTTAGTATAAACGGTTTATTAATATCAACTGTTTTTAAAATTACATTTTCATTAAAAAGACTCTTTATTTTGTTAAAAGCTTTAAAATGCTCTTCTTTCCAAATAAATTTTACATCTTTTTTCAATAAATTTAATAATGGAAGTCTCTTGGGCATAATTCTTAGCAAATTTCGAATAAAAATTGACAAAACCCAAGAAACCTTGCAATTCTTTTACATTTTTAGGTACTTTAAAATTCTTGATATTTTGTATTTTTTCTGGATCGGGTTTTATTCCCTTATATGTAATAATATTTCCCAAAAATTTAATTTCTTTTTGTACAAAATTTGATTTCTTAAAATTTAACCTTAAATTGGCTTTTATTAATCGGATAAATAATATTCCGAGATGCATCAAATGCTCTTCAAATGTTTTAGAAAAAACAAACAAATCGTCTACAAACGTTAATAAAAAATCATTTAATCCCGTTATGACTTTATCTATTCCCCTCAAAAGAGCTGCACTGCTAATTTTTATTCCAAATGGAACTACATTATATTCATATACCTTATTATCACATATAAATGCAGTGTATTGTTTACTATCTTCTACTAAAGGAATTTGGTTAAAACTAGCCGTCATGTCAAAACTAGACATCCATACATGATTTTTACATCGTGCTAATACTTCTTCTATTCCCGGTAGACTCGTAATCATTCTTTAAATTTAAATTTAAATTTCTGGCATCTAAACATATTCTAATAGAACCATCTTTCTTAGGTACAATAACACATGGATTTATGAAATTACTATTTGATCTACGAATTATACCTTGTTCTAACATTTTGTTTACTTCCATGCTTACTTGTTCTCGGTATTTAATCGGTATCGGGTATGGTTTTTTATAATACTCATAATTAATTTTTAGTATTAATTTGTATTTAAAATTATGCAATAATCCAGGGCTTTCTTGAAAAACATCTTTGTAGTATGTTTTAACTTCTTTTAATTTCAATTTTTGCATATCATTTATTTGATTACACAAAGCAACTTTCTCGTCAATATCGACGGTTTTTATATTATAATCCGGAAAATCTTCTAATTTTGAATTTTCCTTAATTTTATAATTTTTAATTTTTTCATCCCCATTATCATATTGAATAGTTAAGGATTCATATTCATTTTAATTATTAATTTTGAGTTATAAGATATTTTACTTGTTTCCTTCCCTGTTTCAAAAGTAATTTGTTCTTTTTTAGTATCCATACACATTTTTAATTCTTTTTGAGTATCATACTAGATAATACATGATTTAACTAATTTCGGTATAATTAAGAAATTATTTGTGTTTTTAAATGATTTATTTTAACATTTGCTAGTATTTGCTTATTTATTCGCGTAGATTTTAAACCGATAGCACCTTTTATAATTTTTCCCGATATTGGTAAAGTAGGAATCTTTTCTAATGATTGTATATTTTTAATATAAAATTCTTCTGAGATACAAGTAACTTCTCTACCTGTATCAATTAAAGCATTAATTTCAATATTTTCAATTTTTATTTTAATTTCTGGACAAGTAATAACATTATTATTTTCAAATTCTTTATTATTATTATCCGGTTCAATATCGTAAATTAGATCTTTACGTGGATCTTCATATATCGTATTTATCATAAAATTTTCTTTATTTATTTTTTCAACTGTATTCAATTTTTGAGTTAATTTATTATTTTTCCCTGCAGTTGCATTTTCATTAATTTTTAAAGGGGTTTCCGAGTTGGAAAATACAACTCCTTTTAGTTTCCCTGATTACATACTCTACTAGTTTTTTCATTTTGAATATCATTCGAATTATGTATATCTGCTAGGACTTCAATTTTATCATAATTGTTATCAGTCTGTTCAATTAATTTTTTATTCTCCGATCCTTGTTTAACAATACATTTTTTATTTTTATATGTTTGTATAGAATTAATCATGGGCGTGCTATTTCTTTGATAACCTTCCCTATGCATTTTATTTTGATATGCAGTATAATTTTGATTCTCTTTTGGTATATTTGAATTTATATTTTTATTTTCATAAGTTTTATACCCTTCGCGTTGATTAGGCATATGATTTTCATATCGATTTGTAATCTTATCGTCTTTTCGGTTTTTATCAAAATCAGAATCAAAATCTGCTAAAATTTTTAATAAGTTTTCTTTTGATTTATTTTGTTGCCCTAAAATTGAATGTTTAATTGAACGTTCATAATGTTCACTAATTTTCTCAACTAATTCGGCTTCAGTTAATTCATAATTTAATTATTTTGCTAAACCAAGCATATGTATAGCATATTCTACCCTACTCATTTTTCCTGCAAAATATTGTCCAAATTCAATATTCCTACGTGTTTGCCGTTGAGTAGAAGAATTCCAATATCGTTCTATGAATTTATTTTTATGACTTCCTCAAAATTAGAAGCAGTCGTATTTATATATTTTTCTAATTCATACAAGAAACGCATAGGTCTTTCGTTTGTAAATCCATAAAATTTAGGAATAATTAATTTAACTCGAAAATGATTATTTTCAGACTGACAAGGAGAGGTCACACCCTGTGGAAAACAGATCCTTACCAAACTCTAGAATATAATTTCTATTATAAAATCATGCAGAAAGCCGGAGTTTTAGTGTCCAATGGCCATTTTTACGATAGTTATAAGCAAATAATGAAAAATCTCGCCGAAAAAACCGTTGAGTTTGAATGCTTATAACTCAGAAACAATTAAAGATGTACGTATAAACTAAATTTTAAAAGAAAGCTGAGATCGAGTAGATACGTTTTAAAAAAAAGGAAGCTCAAATATTTTAATATGGTCAAAAGTTATGGGAGAAATAAGAATTAGACGAAATTTTGGGCTAAAAAAATCATTAAATTGTAACTTTAAATTTTCGATAAAATTTCGTCTAATTCTTATTTCTCCCATAACTTTTGACCATATTAAAATATTTGAGCTTCCTTTTTTTAAAACGTATCTACTCGATCTCAGCTTTCTTTTAAAATTTAGTTTATACGTACATCTTTAATTGTTTCTGAGTTATAAGCATTCAAACTCAACGGTTTTTTCGGCGAGATTTTTCATTATTTGCTTATAACTATCGTAAAAATGGCCATTGGACACTAAAACTCCGGCTTTCTGCATGATTTTATAGTAGAAATTATATCCTAGAGTTTGGTAAGGATCTGTTTTCCACAGGGTGTGACCTCTCCTTGTGAGTACAATTTACCCCTAATAATGTATTATTTTTTGTATTATTTTCAATTTTATTAATTTTTTCAATTAAAACATTATTATTTTCAATAATCATTTTATTTATTATTGGTTTAATTCTATCTGCATCTATCTTATCCCTAATAATTTCTTCTAAATTATTCAATTCTTGATTCATTTCAGAGAATATACGTGTAAATCCATCATTTTCGGATTCTAATACTTTTATCCTTTGTTTATTCATTTTATTATCTTCCACTAATGTCTTTACATGTTGTGAATGAATATCTAGTTGTTCAGAGAAATTTTCTTTTAAAGCATCATAATAATCTTTACATTCTTTTTTTATTATTTCTGAGGTATTTTCATACTTATCAATTTTATTATCTAATTCATTATCTTTATCAAATAAATCTTTTAATTCCTGAGTAACTGCTTGTTCCCAATTTAATCGAATTTGATCTACTGATTCTATTTCATTATGTTCTTTAGCTTGTTCTAAATTTAACATAAATGATCCTGCTCTCCTATTCGAAACAGCCATTTTTACTAATTACTTTAATTTAATCTAATAAAATATTTTTATATAAACTATGATGCTGGTTTTTAATTCAAATAACGACAAATATTATTTAAATAAATTATCCGGATTCCAAACAGCATCGAAAAGAAAAAAAAACAATAATATTAATTTATTCGTCCTGATCGGACTCACCCAGAGGAAGTTCCGTTGAATAAAATAATAGGTCCGGATACCTATTAAACCGCGTAACGAATATTAACACCCTTAGCAAAATTTAGATATATATAGTTATATTACGGGATCTAATAATAGATCCCGCGGCACCACTAACCACGAGAGAGAGAACGTTGTTTTATAATTAATCAAATAAATAATTTAATTTAATAAGAAAAAAAACGCGCACTGAGTTTATCCTTATTTTGTCCCCACTAAATAAATCAATTATTATTTTAATAATTAAAATAACTCACCAATCTGATGAAACAAAATCAATAGGACAATCAATATAATATAAATAATATCCAAATATATTCCTCGATGCTATTCCGTTTGGAAATGTATATATATATATACCCGTGCCATCCAACGAGCTTGGATTGTTGGTGGTCGAATGAGAGTCCGCGCCTACTTGCGACGATGCGTCGTGTGCACGAGAGCACTATCTCGACCTATGACTCAGCAAATGGCACCATTGCCCGCAGTAAGAGTGACGCCGTCCCGTCCGTTTAGTCGATGTGGATTAGACTATGCTGGGCCATTCCAGACGCTCCGATCACGGGGTCGCGGTATGTCATCAACGAAGAGTTACATTGCCCTCTTCGTGTGCCTCAGCACCAAAGCCATCCACCTGGAGCTAGTAGGAGATTTGACCACTGAAAGCTTCCTGGGAGCCTTTAACCGTTTCGCTGGCCGACGAGGGAGACCGCGGGAGGTGTGGAGCGACAACGCTACTACTTTTCGCGGTGCCAGCTCGGAGCTGCACCGCCTTCTCCGGTCCGCTGAGTTGGATTGGGGCCTGGTCGAGGGCAGTCTCGCTGAGTACGGCGTTGTTTGGCGGTTCATCCCCCCTTCAGCGCCACACTTTGGAGGGATTTGGGAGGCCGGGGTTAAGTCCACCAAGGCCCACCTCCGAAGAATAGCTGGACCACGAAAACTTACATTCGAAGAATTCTCTACATTGCTTGTAGAGATCGAGATGGTAGTCAATAGCCGTCCTCTCGCCCCTCTCTCTGGCGACTCAGATGACCTCGACGCATTGACACCGGGCCATTTTTTGGTTGGCACTTCGCTCACTTCGACTCCCCGGCCCTCTACCGCGGAGGCGGACCTTGATCACGTGACCCATTGGAACCTAGTCAGAGCGCTCCGTGATCGGTTCTGGACTCGTTGGGGACGGGAGTACCTTAACACTCTGCAGCAGCGTATTAAATGGTCACGGTCCTCTCCAAACCTAACCACCGGAGACCTAGTGGTTATCATCGACCCTTCTCTGTTGATGCCAAATGGACGATGGCCACTCGGACGAGTACTCCACGTGCACCCAGGCCAAGACCGACAGGTACGAGTTGCCACCATCAGGACATCCGGAAACGTCTACCAGAGACCAATCACGAAACTGGTACGACTCCCTGTTAACAATAAGGAGCGGACCAGCGAGGTGCCAGAATGAAGGGGCCCTACTTTGAACTGGCCGATACGAGTTTTGCTCCAGGAGCAAGGCGGGCGGGATGTTTGTGTCATTCCCGCATGCGCGGACGAAGTTTCGTCTTTTGGCGCGGTATTTCTATACCGGGGTCGGTATTGGCTGGCGCGTTCGAGTCGGACCAATGGCCGGCCGCGAAATCCCGCGCGACCCTCCCACGGCGGACTGGTGGGGGCGCTGGAGTAGGACCTTATATAAGGGAGGCTCCGCTTCTGGAGCTCAGTCTAATACGGTCAGCCGCGGGTTACATCCATGAAACCTCTCCAGTTCGTCGATCGCGTTATAGTTTCTATATCCCGTTGGATATACATGTATATTTGTTATTATATAGTTTTGTTGAATGTGATTTTCAGTAGTATTAAAGAATTAAATCCGACTTATTTTGTTGAGACTACACCCATCCCGCATCCGGCATTAACATTTGTATAATATATTTGTATATATATATATCTGTATAAATTTTGAATAATTATTCCTCCTTATTAAAGTGATAAATCTATGGATACTCCTTAATCCTTCTTATACAAAAATAAATCCTCCTTTATAATAAAATAACTACGATAAATCTCCGAAATCAAAACTACAGAGAACAACACTATTTGTGCGATCGATGAGATTAGAAGATACAGAACACTACTCTCTGGAAGATCGATAGGATCAGAATATAGAAAAACACTGTACTTTTCGGTGGGTAGAATCAGAATGGCGATGATCCGTTTTTCCGAGTCACGCCAAACTTCTTCCCCGATTTTCTATCTCCCTCAATCTCCTAATATCCCTATCTGTTCTCTCTCTCGTTACCTGCGAGGGATACGGCAGTATTATAATTCTTCAAGCCTTCCGTATCCGTCACAGGTGTAATAAAGCTACCCGTATTTTCCCTACTATAGATAAAAATGACAACTAATTTGCATAAGTTATCATTGTCCCAACTAGTATTTCGACTTTCCGTATTTAAGGTAATTACAGTCATATAACGTAATATGCTGTTATATTTACCCATACGGGAGTCTTATTCTCTAATAAAATCATCTATTGATTGGTTCAATAGATCACTAAATTATTCTCTAGTTAACAGCGCTAAATTCAAATATACATTTATCTCCGTACTCTTATACACATGTTCCCCCACTATCCGCGTTCCGAATTCCCTAGACAATATGCGCGCGATCCCCGTATCGATACGAGCGCGGACCGCGTGTTCAGTGTGCGCGCGCTTGAATCTAGATCGATTCAAGATGACGACAACTGAGCGCGGGCCGGCACGTAAACAACGTGCCTCGCGACCGTTTCCCCGGGTGCGCGAGGTCCCACCGGCGGGAATAGTACCCGGGTACTACCGCGGAGTGGTGCGCGCACGTGCACGCATCAGCAACGACACTCCAGGCGACGCCCATTGATGTTGCTACATCACAAAACTTAAACCTAATATTTTGCCTAATTTAACTTCAAATTTTTAAATGTTTTTGCCAATTTATTATTAATTTCGTTTTTAATATTTTACATTTTAATATTTAAATATTATTGCAAATAATTTTAAATTTATATTTTAAATTTTATTCGGATCCTGGCAGGATCGCCAATTTTTATGTAACAGGCTTATTTTTATCCCTTACATAAAAATACATTTATTTTTAGCAGGACCGTAATAAATGTATGAAGTGAAAACGTCTGGGGTAGATTAGAAACAAATCCAGTGTTTCTTCTCATCCCAGAACGATTTCTGGATATTTTAATGGAATAAGAGGTTGGATAGAGGTTCGAACGAATCCAGCGTTCGGCCTCGCCCAATAAACTCTTTGGTGAATGTATTATTTGAAAAAATCAGGTAGATGTTGGAATAAATCTAGTATTCCACATCATCTGAGTATTTTTCTATGGAAAATAGGAAAATTGGAATAATTCGGGTAGAAGAAAAAGCGAATCTAGCGCTCCTTTTCGTCCGAATGTATTCTAAGGAATTGGCTTTAAAGGATAAAAGGACTTGGGTAAAGATTAGAATGATTCCAGCATTCCATCTTATCCAAGTACCTTCAAATGAACATCACACCTCTAGCTGTTTAATCAAACTCACAAAATTTAACTATCAATATTCATTTATTTCTAGAAGTGGCGAGGAGGGTGCTTCCTTCCTCGCCTTACAGCTCGAGGCGAATGCTTAATTCGACAGCGAGACGGCCGGTTTTGTACCTTTGGTTAGAGGTGGGGACTGCTCTCCCACCTTCTTCACACCTACAGCTGAAGTTTTCGGCTTCCCTCTCTTCTCATTATCCTCTTTATTGTTTCATATAATTTTGGCACAGGGTCGTCAACCTCTCTGTCTTTATATTGATTTTCATTAGTTTTCAAAATCTGAATCTTATATTAATATAATAATTAACAAACGTGAAAAACAATCTTAATTTTAATTTTAATTCATTTTACTTTAATTTATTGTTCAAGTACTTATTTATTTTTTATCACTTTTCTTACATATATTTTATATGTATATATATATATAATGTATAATTATATATTATAATATAATGTACTAAATAATATACACTATAATACAATGTATAATTTCAAATTTTATTAATATTAACTATAAACAATATAAATTTGCAACTTAGTCAATTTTAGTCGTATTTCAATTTCAGAATATGTATATTTTGCAAAATAAAAAAATCTTTAAATAAAATTATAAATTCTATTAATTTTGATTTATTAATTATTTAAATAAATTAATTTAGATAATTAAAAAAATCTTCCGAGAGTCGGGCTTGAACCCGGACCTCTTGCGTGGCGCGCTTACACTATCGCTTGAGCTATTACGCTATGTGACTGGAGCCTAACCATACATCTATATATATGGTTATGCCCGTCACACTAAAATATCTAGAATGTTTTAAAACCTATTATTTTAATTAGTAGGTGGAAAATTTAAAAGACAACGCCCAAGAGTCTAAAACTAATTTTTTATTATTTGGGAGATTCCGCAATGAATAAACTGTTACAAATAAACAAATTTATTGCTTTGATAAATAACTTAATATTTTTTTTGCTATTGCACTGACTATTTTGTTCCCTCTTACCTCAGAACTTAAATTATATCGTGCATCCGGGTCATAATTTTTTTTATATGCCAAATATATATTAGCTAAATAAATGATTATATTAAAAATCATATTATTGATAAATTAAATAATACATCCCTAATTTTTTAAAAATTATGTAATTAAATTATGTAACGAAATTTCTTTACTTAATGAATTGAAACAACTAATTACGTAATTAATTACATACTTCTGTTACATAATAAATTATATGATTCTGTTACGTAACTTAATTATATATTTAAATTACATACTTATTTGCAACAGGGTAGCCTAATTATGTAAATTAATCGAACAAGGAAACGAAGAGATAAGTCAAGAAATTAAAGTTATTAAGAAATTAGAAACAAATACCAAATCGAAGCCAGTAATAAGGGAGAACGATGAAGAATATTTAAATCATGAAATTAACAAAGGAAGATTACAAAAGCACTCCTCAAATAAAAAAAATAATCTCTTAAATGAACTCGAGAGCGATGAGGCAACTAATAAATCAAGCGCGCACCCAAATCCAAGAAACGAGAACGAAATAAGTAATAAAAAATATTCTAATTTTGAGATAAAGAGAAAAGATATGGAAGGTCTCGATAATAATACAAAAAATAAAAAGGCATTAGCACAAAATGAAAATGTAGACGCAAACAAATTCGATGAAGAAAGGTTGTTAATTTCGACACGCATGTTACAAAAAATTCTAGAGGAAGGTTTAATGAATAATGGAATTCTGTGGAATAATAACCAAGACATGAAAATGTTAATAAGTAATCTACTAATGGAAATAAAGTATCATGTGTGACGTGGTATTCGCGAACCCGGTATAATTAATTATTTTTAATAATTAAAATTAACCGTTGGGCCGGGATGCCCAATACCGCGCACACAATTATTTATTTATTTATTTATCCGAACTGCGGGCTGTCGCCAGGAACGCGAGTTCGCTGGGACGAACGGTGTGGAGGATTCGGGCGATCCTCCTTGCCTCGACACGATTTACAAATTATTATAACGTCGGCGGGAGCAGGGAGAAATAATACAACACAATTTATTAAAAATAAAAATAAAAGAAATATTTATTTTAATTTAATAATTAACAGAATGGCCACTCAAGGCCGTGTGCCGCGACAATACAGAATACGCGCGGGCGGAAGTCCCGGGAAACCTGTCGGATCGAGATCTTCGCCTGCGACAGGTTTCGCTCCCAGGAACCGCTGTTCGAGTACCGTCGTACCCGAACACACTCCCGATGTATACACACACAAGGGAGGGGGGAGGGTCACGATAGTAACTAAAACTCTTACCGGTGACGCTCTCGGGGATGGCCCAGCCGATCCTCGGCAACTGGTCGACCTCCTTGACACGGGGACGACCGGTGGTTGAGGTGGTGAAGGCGACCCATGCCGCAGCGAGTGAGTCGCGATTCGCGGTATCACCCGCGCACGACCCCGTCCTTGATTACACACACACACACAAAACTATACGGACATGCGTTCAAGTCCACCCGGGTCTCCGCACCTAGCTCTGCTCCGGAACAATCGTTCACAGAGCTTAATGCGGGAGGCGGGTGGGGCGCACTCTCGGCACTCACGAGTAGCACGCGATCACGGTCAAACAATAATCCGTCTTGATCGACGGATTATTCCACACTGATTAGGCGATCGCCTAATTTCTCGAAAAAGGGATGGGAGTGGGGAAACTCACACACTCTTTCGCGCTCCCATCCCTACGTATAGTCGCGCGCGTAATTGTACACTCGTAGAAAAGTAAACAAGTGTCGTCGGTTGGCCCTGACATACGAAAGGCTCCGACGACTTACAATTCGCGAATTAAGTACTCTATTCGTCGTGAATAGATTGTGTGACGATTTCCGTCACACATGGCAACTTAACAAATAACTCAAAGGAATTGAGACAAAATCTAAATAAATTAGGAAATTATGTAAAACTACATGCTTTTGGAGGAGAATCTCATAAAAATGTTATTAAAGATACATTGAAGGGTTTACTTAAATTAAGAATTAATTTAAAAGGAAAAGGCGGAAAGAAACTAAAAGGTAGTCATAAAGTTTATCGCTTAGCATGCGTCATACCAAAAGGGAGAGCGGAAAAGGTAAGATTCATTAAGGTCATTACTACGACTTGACCATTTGGCTGCTGATGAAAGAGATGAGATAGAAAAATTAATTGAGAAATATAGCGACATCTTTTACCTTCCGGGTGAAAAATTAACAGCAACACATATTTTAAAACTAACAATCCCAACAACGGACGATGTACCAATAACTTCAAAACACTACCGATTACCTCCGGTACATAAAGAAGAAATAGCAAGACAAGTGCAAGACATATTAGAAAACGGCATTATCGAACCATCTACCTCATCGTAATCAAGCCCTTGTTTTCTAGTTCCTAAGAAAGAGGACATACAAGGACGCAAGCAATACAGAATGGTGATCGACTATCGCAAATTAAATGCAAAAACCTTAGACGACCAATTTCCGCTACCGAATATAACTGAAATAATAGACCAATTGGGAGACCGTCACAAAACCGCGTTTGTTACAAATGGAGATTTGTACCATTTTAACCGAGGACGCTTCGGACTATGAACAATGCCGGCTACATTCTCAAGAGCACTTTCAATTGCACTCGCTGGACTTATCAATAAAGAACTTTTTTGCTTTATTGATGATATTATCTGTTATTCGGAGACTCTACAAGAGCATATTAAAAGATTAGAGAATTTATTTATTACATTGCGAAAAGCGGTTTTAAATTTACAACCAGAGAAATGTGAATTTTTTAAAAAAACAGTTACATATTTAGGTCATGTTATTAGTGCAAAAGAAGTTAAACCAGATTCGCGGAAAATTCAAGCTGTACGAAAATTTCCACGCCCTCAAATTGCTAAAAATATCAAGCAATTTTTGGGTTTAGCGGGCTTCTATAGAAGATTTATTTATCAATTTTCAAAAATTGCAAAACCTTTAACGGATTTATTAAAAAAGGACGTTCAATTTATATGGTCAGAGGAAACAGAAAAGGCATTTGAGACATTACGCATTAGTTTATGCGAAAAACCAGTATTAATTTTTCCAAATTTCGAAATTACTTTCAATCTAACGACCGACGCTTTGGGATATGCAATTGCTGGAGTCTTAAGTCAAGGTGAGATAGGGAAAGATCAACCCGTTGCATACGTCTCTCGAGTTCTTTCGGATGTTGAAAAACGTTGGGACACGTTTAACAAAGAAGGACTAGCAATAATATTTTGCATTAAGCATTTTCGACCATATTTATTTGGACGAAAATTTTATCTTATAACAGATCATAAACCACTGGTATGGTTACAAACGCACAAGGACCCAAACTCACGAGTTACGCGATGGCGCCTTATGCTCGCGGAGTACGATTTCGAAATTAAATACAGACCGAGTCGCTTAAATGTAGCAGACACACTGTCTTGAAACCCAATAGAAAAGGTCCTAGTTATTACGAGAAGCAAGGCAATGGCGGCAGGTGATGAGCCCGAGTCTAGCCTAATTGAATCACCGCGGGGTATGACCACGAGAGGAAAGGCGGGTCGACAGGTAGGCCAGCGATATTTAGATGCGATAGAGGCTCTACGCCCGCAAAGAGGAAGAAAAAACGAGAAAAACGAGGGAAGAAAAACTCACGAAGATACGGAGGCGGAAACTTTCGAGCCGAAACCCCTCGTTCACTCGGAAAATGCGCGGTTACGCTTACACGAAGATCTTGATCATGTTAATGAATCATTACTTGAAAACGATCTGCAATTCAGTCCTGATCAAATAAACGAAGAGACGTCGATCTATGAAGATCAATTTAATCAAATTAACGATAAACAAGTAATTATTACATGCAGAGAAAAAATATTTATGCGTAAGGACAATTAAATGTATTTTGTTACTACAACAGGAGAACCATGCGACGATGGAGCTTTGCAATTAAAACTACAGAATAAATTACCTTGAATTAAGATTCAAGGAAATGCAGGTTGGAATACCAGTTTTGATAAATGTAAATACAAAAATTCATATAGCATTACCGGGCTAAGTGGAATTGATAATAACCTAAATTTATTATGCGAAAATCTATATTTAACACAGATATCTTTTTATCACAGATAAAATCAATAAGTATAGCGAAAACCGATAGAATTGAAAATTTAGAGTGGGAATTAGTTTTAGAAAGACTAAAAGGAGTTTTAGTCAAGGCACGGTAAAATTAATTGTTTGTTTAGGTCTAATACGATATCCGACACTAGACGATCGAATTCCGATTATAGAAGAAGCTCACTGTTCGGCTATAGGAGGACGTAGAGGCGTCATAAAAACCTATAACCGTATTAAACAAAATTATAACTGGGAGAATTTAAAGATAGAGGTACAAGATGTTATAAGAAAATGTCTGAATTCCCAATTAAAGAAATTGGTTAGGGTTAAAACTAGAGCTCCAATGATCATTACAAACTCGGGAATGCAAGCTATGGACCGAATAAGTATGGATATTGTTGGTCCCTTATGCAAAACCAATCGGGGAAACGAGTACATTTTAACCTCCCAAGACTTATTAACTAAATTCGCATTGGCTGAGCCTTTGGCGCGAATTTCGGCCATGGATGTAGCGAATGGTTTATTAAAAAAAGTCATATGCATATTTGGCGCACCTCGAATAATCCTTACGGATCAAGGTACGAATTTCATGAGTAAATTAATTAAAAGAATAGCAAAAATATTTAGAATTAAACAAACTAAAACCACGGCGTTCCACCCACAATCAAACGGTGGACTTGAAAGATCGCACTCAAGTCTCATTGAATACTTGAAATTTTTTGTACATAGTAATCGAACAGATTGGGACGATTATCTGGATTTGGCTACCTTCAATTTTAACACGGGAATTAGTGAGTTTACATTGCATACGCCGTTTGAACTCGTGTTCGGCCGAGTGGCACGCACACCCTCGAACACACCGGTCGAAACAGAAAACCTAGCGCCTACATACGATGGTTATCTTTAAGATTTAGTCAAGCACTTAAACAGTCTACAAACCATAACCCAACAAAATCTTTTTAAGGCAAAACTCCGAGCCAAGAAATACTACGATCGTAAGGTAAACGTTTTAACACTACAAAACGGTGATTACGTATGGCTGCAAAAGGGCCAAAACCTAAGAAATTTGAAGATCAATATTCGGGTCCATTTTTAGTTCTAGACGTTTCCGATAATGGGAATGTAAAAATTCAAATAAATGGAAGAAAAAATAAAATAGTGCACATAAATCGCTTACGCAAATCGCATATTGAAACCGAATGAGCTTGTTGGTATTTAAATTTAATAGCATGACGAATGTAAATAAAAAAAAATAATAAGCCATGTATATAATATGTTATGTACAAAAATGTTAAGGAAATCAATAAAGAATCAGTCAATAGATTCTGATAATTATAAGAAAAAAAAAGCGGAAAGATAAAACTAAGCATTTTTGCAACGGTTCTATAAATAAAAGAAAGAACGCTTTCTTGAACTTATTTAATGTTGCAGATGAGTTGTAAACACTATTGGCCATCATTTATCTCACAACAATTATACCAAGGAAAATCGATATTAACGCAATTATAGGGTACGCCTGTTCGCAGCACGTCTCAAATTTAACAACATTTTCGTTAATTCACGTAGGAGAATGCGATATACCTGAACCTGTAGTAAATACAACAAAAATTTATGTACGACTATTGCAATTAAATGATTTTTCAAGCACTCATGTAAAGCTTTGTAAAGTAGAAATAAAAAGATCGGTAACATACTGCGGCGCGTTTTCGCATAGAAAAGACAAAAATAGAGGGGAGGTTCAGTTTATTGTTGAAATTTCTAGGGAAGAATGTAATAGAATGCATGCATACCGCGCACACCGAGTACGAGACGAAGTAATAAGTAACTTAAAACTGGACGGATCGATTGTCCACCCAATGACGTTTGTTGGAAAGGTAGATCAAGCAGGAGATTGTAGTAACGCGGGAATGTACGCGGATCCATATGGTATTTTTGACGATGCTATAGTCACGGACTATGTTACCATTATTTTAAGGGATTACTATACACCGGTAAACTTAAATGCTAGCGAGGTTATTTTACCATGCGGTATGCGCTGTAAGTTTAATCAAGATGATTGTATTGACGTAGAAGCAGGGTACGCCTTTTGGGATAGGTTACCAGTACAGGCATGCGAACGCAGTAGATACTCAGAATTATACGCGGGTTATGTTAATAAAGTTGTAGAACAAGGCAATGAGCAACATCCGGTATACGTAATGGAATCGAGCGAGATAACCTTTGGTTTCACGAATTTAGGACAAATTCCGGTGTGTTCTTATGAATTAATTAGATCAGAGCCCCCAAAACTATTTTTTCTAGAAGGACCAACAACAGAAACCTTCCAAGCCGTAAGAAATCCGTCAATAGAAAATCGACATTTTCGCATACGTAAACTCTAAATTCGTTTACGTAGAAAAGCATATTAAAGGACAATTAAAAACATTATATCGCAATTTAATTTTGCAAAAATGCGAATTGGAAAGAAGAGTTATATCAAATGCATTAAGCATCGCAGCAACAGCACTTGACGTTTTTGCATATCAAATTATGAAAAAAAGTGGTTACATGGGCTTGGTAACCGGAGAAGTTGTGCACTTAATGAAGTGCGTACAAATTGACGTTCAACGAAGAGAAACTACAAAATGTTACCAAGAGTTACCAGTAACCAAAGACGGCAAAGATTATTTTTTGACGCCAAGGACACATATTTTAAAACAATATGGGACCGAAGCTGCCTGCAGTGTTCTGATTCTTCCTATGTTCTTACTAGGGGAAGATGGGTTTGCTATTTTACCAAGAGGAACAACTAAGGGAGTAAAACCAGACATTTTAAAACCAACTACTAAAAATAACTGGAATTACACAGAGCCAACCGAACTATCAAAAAGCGGAATTTACACCCAAGCGGAGATCCAAGCACTAAGACAATACCTTATGTTTCCCGTAGAAAGGCCAGCCATGTTGAATACAATTGCATTAGGAATGACCGGGAAAAAGGTAGATAAAAACGGTATGTCTATTACCCGATTATTCCATGAAGGAGTGTTGACAGAATTCGGCAATAACACTTGGATGAAAATTTGGGGGCAATTATGTACTTTCGGATCATTTAGCGCAGCTATTAAAGGCATTTTTATGATAGGGCGTTTAATAAAATTTTTAGTTGATACCATTTTACATGGTTATGCTTTGTATAGTTTATATGGGTGGTCACTTCATATTATAGGAGCCATTTGGAATTCAGTCACTCAATTATTACTGCACGTCGCAAGGGATAAACCAACGCGTGACGCAAGGAAAAAGAGGGAAGAACAAGCTACGCCTTCCGAAGTAGCGGGCATTCGAGCGGAACATTTTTCGGACTCGCACGTACCTTTCGCCCCGCCCGAACCTAGCACCTGCACGGCACAACCTACTGTGGTAAGAGTCAATGAGTCAGGAGGGGGTAAAATAGTAAGTTGCGGAGTTCAAAATAATTTATATCCGCAAATATTTATAGAACCGGATATATCTTCTCTACCGCCACGCAGAAAACGCAAATTCGATAACGTGTAAATTTTGTTATTTCAACTGCAGGTTTACTAAACAAAAATAAAAGGTGTCATTTATAAAATTAAAAAAAATTGTAAAATGGAAAAAATAGTACATTATGCACCAAGGGTATTCTATACTTCGCGCCCGTGGTGCATATTCTATTTATTCGTCCGAAGGCCGTTAAGATGTAATTTACATTACAATTTTTGACTATTAGAATATAGTATGGATAGGGAGTGAAAAGGATGGACCGGGGGGGAGGAACCGGGTGCAGGGCCGCAAGCCACGTGGGGGCGCAGGGGGCGAAGCCCCCGTCGGGGGTTGGGGGGGCGGAGCCCCCCTTAAAAAATTAATTTTTACGTTCCTAAAAAAAAGTAATAATAAATTTATATGAAGTAATGCAAATTCAATTAGTTTTTATTCATCATATTACTGGTAACATTGCAATTACTAAATTGAAAAACAGAATTTTTGTTACACGATACATCGGTTTTCAAACAGTTCAAAGAAAATTAATATTCCTACACTTTCGTGAGCGACACGATACGACCTTTCATAGAAACGATGTGTCGGAAGTAAACAATAAAGCAATAATGCGACAGCGCGCGCGCCGCATCTGTTGTTGCAGAAGTGTAATGACTGTTTTGTTTTGACGGCGCACTCTCTCCCTCTCTCTCCCTCTTGACGTATTGTTTCGCGGCTTAGGCCGAGAATTTGTCATTTTGCGGCCCGCAGGCAGGGAGGGACAATTCATTTCGCGGCCTGAGGGCGAAAAAAATATATGCATTAGCAGAAGTACAAAGATATAATGTTATGAGCGCTTTGATTAGTTTGAGAATTCAAATTACGTGGGCATCGCAAAAACGAAACGAGAGCACTTTCCAATTCGGCGCACGAATGGAAACAATGTTACATAATTATAAAGCATTGGGAGAAATAGCACATGAAGAATGTAGGGAAATAACTGATTCATGCTGTAACGGGCCTATTTTGATCCTTTACATAAAAGTACATTTATTCTTAGCAGGACCGTAATAAATGTATAAATTAGAAACGTCTGAGGTAGATTGGAAATAAATCCAGTGTTTTTTCTCATCCCAGAACGATTTCTGGATATTTTTAATCGAATAAGAGGTTGGGTAGAGGTTCAAACGAATCCAGCGTTCGGCCTCGCCCAATAAACTCTTTGGTGAATGTATATTAGAAAAAATCAGGTTGGAATAAATCCAGTATTCCACATCATCTGAGTATTTTTCTATGGAAAAAGGAAAGTTTGAATAATTCGGGTAGAAAAAAATCGAATCTAGAGCTCCTTTTTGTCCGAATGCATTCCAAGGAATGGGCTTTAAATAATAAACAGACTTGGGGAAAGATTGGAATGATTCCAGCATTCCATCTTAACCAAGTACCTTCAAATGAACATTACACCTCTGGCTGTTAATCAAACTCAAAAGATTTTAAATAGCAATAGACCTTTATTTCTAGAAGTGGCGAGGAACAATATATATAAAGGACCAATATGTTGGACATAATAAAGTTTTTTTTATTATTATGTTACAGACAAAATGGAGAAGATTATGTGCGCATTTTTCATCGTGATTCACTTTTCTGATTGCGACGACTCAAAATAAGGCAATTGTAACAGAGCAAAATAACCCCGGCATCATTTTTAATTGATTGCAAGAAATAGACTTTATTAAACAAGAATGGTGTATAATAACTACAATTAACACGCAGAAAGTTTTCGAAATCCAAGAAAATTTTACAAAAATAATACAAGATATTGTACAATCCGACACGTATACAAGGCTAAAGGACGCGGTAACGATAAGCAGAATTTATTTATAAGAAAAAATGCGCGAGTTCTCTAGAATAAGAGACGCTTATATCACTTCAGCGACTTTATATTCCTCAGGGGACGAAGTTTTAGATAAGAGGAGGGGGGACGAAAACGCATTTACTAAAAATTCATCACTAGATATCGTCGCCTCCGAATAAAAACATTCTAACTCAGAAATCGCTTGGAAAATACGTTAACTCAGAATTCGCTTGGAGAACACGTTAACTCAGAAATAGCTTGGAGAACACGTTAACTCAGAATTTGCTTGGAGAACACGTCAACTCAAAAATCGCTTGGAAAACACGTTAACTCAGAATTCGCTTGGAGAACACGTTAACTTAGAAATCGTTTGGAGAACATGTTAACTCAGAAATCGCTTGGAAAACACGTTAACTCAAAAGTTGCTTGGAGAACACGTTAATTCAGAGGATGATTTTTGTCGCCTCGATTTAAGTTGGCACGACTGCCAAAAATTTTTAACAGTTCAAGAATAAATAAAAAAACTTTCATATATTTATACACGTATTTTTTTTTTTAATTTATCTAAGCGTTCTTATTATACACTAATGCGTTCTCCTAAAAAAGGTGGAAAATTCTTTAAATATTTAAGAAAATCGTAGAAATTATACGGGCTTTCCATAAATGTGTAAAAGTACATAAATTTATTTCTACTATAAATCGTATAATAAATATTTGAAAGAATTGATATTGTGATGTGTTGGTACTTTATTTTTATGAAATAGCATTATTTCATAATTATATTGTTTTTAATATAAATATTAAAAAATTTGCTTTGTTTAGTTTTTGCGATTATCTAAAAAATATTTTGTATGGGAGAAAGTTCAACTGTATTCCCCCTTGCGACGAAAAGTATAAGACGAAAAGTATTTATATAAAAAGTATACGAAAATTATACATACATACATGATAAATAAGATATATATATATATATATATATGGGAGATTCCATGTGAAGTGATCCAGTTAAAAAATAGAATTTTGTTTTAATGTATGGAATCAGTAAAAAACTACTTGAATAGAGTGTAGCTAAATTTTTAGACCTGGATTTCAATTAGTACCAGAGTTGTAGCCAATCAAAAAATAGAATTTTTTGAAAAAATTGACTTATTGGCCATGTTTATCACTTAATAACTCAAAATCTAACAATTTTTTCTTATATACATTAAATTTGAAAAAGTTTATTAATTTCAAGAAGAATCAGTTGAAATATTTCATTTATATTATTTTTAAACTTTGAATATAGTTATAATCAATAAAAACCTTTAGAGTAAAAAAAAGAATTGTACGATCAAAAATATTTTATTCATCCAAGAATCTAATTCATCGATGATTAATTACCTTCAAAATGGTGCACAGTTTGAGTGCGGCAGAGCATTTCAGACAAAGTTATGGTGTTTTTAGGCAAATTTCTTAAAAAAAGAGAGCAAATGCATTTTATGAAAAAAACAGACTAACCGTATACTTGCATTCAAACAATATGGCATTATTATTCCTCAATATTACTAAAATATACTATTTATTGTTAGTTACTGATACTTTTATTTAGTTGTTATTTAAGTCTGATACTTTTAGTTATACCTGTTATATAATTGAATTTATTGGAATTATAAAAAGTTTCAGGTATTTATCCAATTATATAACAGGTATAACTGCTTATACCTACTGCTTTGTGTTTGTAAGCAGCTTAGAGATTGAAAAGTATCAGTAACTAACATTAAATAGTATATTTTAGTATTATTGAAGAATAATAGTGCCATGTTGTTTGAATGCAAGTATACGGTTACTCTGTTTTTTTCATAAAATGCATTTGCTCTCTTTTTTTAAGAAATTTGCCTAAAAACACCATAACTTTGTCTGAAATGCTCTGCCGCACTCAAACTTTGCACCATTTTGAAGGTAATTAATCATCGATGAATTAGATTCTTGGATGGATAAAATATTTTTGATCGTACAACCCTTTTTTTTACTATAAAGGTTTTTATTAATTATAACTATATTCAATGTGTTAAACTAATATAAATGAAATATTTCAACAGATTCTTCTTGAAATTTATAAACTTTTTCAAATTTAATGTATATAAGAAAAAATTGTTAGATTTTGAGTTATGTAGTGATAAAAATGGCCAATAAGTCATTTTTTTAAAAAAATTCGATTTTTTGATTGGTTACAGCTCTGATACTAATCGAAATTTAGGTCTAAAAATTTAGCTACACTCTATTCAAGTAGTTTTCTACTGATTCCATACATTACCTGGATCACTTCACATGGAATCTCCCATATATATAACAACAAATATCAAAGAACCGAAAAAATTCTTGCGCGCTTAGAGTTTCTAGTGCATATATATATATATGGATCGATAGGCGATTTGCGATGATGAGATGAGTGCATGTATAGAACAAAAACGTAAATATAATAACCAAAAATCGAAATCACAATCATGTAACTGTCTACGGTGTATTTGCTGGGAATAAACCGAAACATACTAAAAAGAGAAACAAAGAAGAGAAAAAAATTGATTACTTATTTTTGTAAGTATATATTTTATATTAGCATAGTTAGTAAATAGTAATTAATTACATATTATATATCATATTATATAGCACAAATACGTTATTCTAAAAATACGTTTACGTTTTTACGTTTTATACGTTTTATTCTAAAAATTATTTACTTGCTTCAATGTGTTTTATAAATATTTTTTTCAGCTCAAAATTTGTAAGATTTTGAAAATAAAATATTGTGTTAAAAATGAATAGATGAATTATTAAACTATAAAATACATAATATTCACGTTTGTTTGTAAATATTTAAGCTGAACTTTGAACAAAAAATTTTATTTTAATACTTTGAGTGCAACACAGTTATATTGCTCCCTACTTCTAAAATTCTATTGAATATATACATGACGGAGAAATAAATTTTACGTCGCATTTAAATATTTTAATATCGCTTCGATAAAACGATATAAGACTCCATTTTTTCTCTTTATTATATTAAAATGTATTAAACAGCTGCTTTATACTATTAAATATTTTAAACTAATTAATTAAAAATAAACTTATAATTATAAAGCTCGCAATGTACTATATCGTAACAAGTGCGTGAAAGGTTACTACCGCGCTATTTTATCACACAAAGTTGTAGTTTTCTAATGCATAAGTATATTGCAAACAATATTTTTTCAAATGAGATGCATAAAAATCGAATTTAGGTATTCATATGCGTGAACAGAATCGAATTCAGAGCACTAAGCTACGACAAATCGTGTACTTAATTAATTTTGAAAAAAATGTCAATATTGATAATCTTTAATAATTATTTATGCAAAAATATAGTACACAGGTGTATATTCTCTCAAATAAAAGTTGTCGCCTCAGCATAAGCGAGGATAATAATATAATTCATTTGAGGGGATTATCGAATATTACTCCAGAAGTGTAAATAAAACTATTCACCCTGTTCACTTTGATAATAGCTTACTTAATTATATGAATTTCTAAATTGATTCAATGCTGCTAAATTTTGTATTAATTAACTTAAATAATGAATTTAATTTTGACTTAATTATAATATATATATTTATATATATATATATATATATATATATATATATATATATATATATATATATATGTCTGTGTATATATAAAGTATACTTTGCGTCGCAAGGGGGAATACAGTTGAACTTTCTCCCATACAAAATATTTTTTAGATAATCGCAAAAACTAAACAAAGCAAATTTTTTAATATTTATATTAAAAACAATATAATTATGAAATAATGCAATTTCATAAAAATAAAGTACCAACACATCACAATATCAATTCTTTCAAATATTTATTATACGATTTATAGTAGAAATAAATTTATGTACTTTTACACATTTATGGAAAGCCCGTATACATACAGATTTCATAAAGTTACCGAAAACACTAATTTCTACGATTTTCTTAAATATTTAAAGAATTTTCCACCTTTTTTAGGAGAACGCATTAGTGTATAATAAGAACGCTTAGATAAATTAAAAAAAAATACGTGTATAAATATATGAAAGTTTTTTTATTTATTCTTGAACTGTTAAAAATTTTTGTCAGTGGTGCCAACTTAAATCGAGGCGCCAAAAATCATCCTCTGAATTAACGTGTTCTCCAAGCAACTTTTGAGTTAAAGTCTTCTCCAAGCGATTTCTGAGTTAACATGTTCTCCAAGCGATTTCTGAGTTAACGTGTTCTCCAAGCGAATTCTGAGTTAACGTGTTTTCTAAGCTATTTTTGAGTTGACGTGTTCTCCAAGCGAATTCTGAGTTAACGTGTTCTCCAAGCGATTTCTGAGTTAACGTGTTCTCCAAGCGAATTCTGAGTTAACGTATTTTCCAAGCGATTTCTGAGTTAGAATGTTTTTATTCGGAGGCGACGATATAGTATCAATTATTATGCAAATGAGACATCACTCTCGAGGAGCAATGTTAGGAAGAGGTACAGCAAAGGCATACATAGATAATGAAATCATGCAAACTTTAGAAAAAATGTCTGTAGAAATGAAGCAACTGGAAGCAATATTACAAATACTACAAGGAAAAAAAGGAGTAATACAGATCGACAAATCAAGAGTTGAGGAAACAATCAATCTAGCATTACAAAATTTGGATAGTTACTTGGATATAGCCAACACGATAACAAGTTTATTGTCAACAACAAAGTTTTCCGGCGCTACAAGAAATTTAAGAATTATTTATACAGGATAAGGCAGTATTTGACAAATTGTTACTTAATGTTAGAACATATCTATGCGCAAATGGTAAATGTAACAAGTACTACAAACGATCGCATCGCAGAATATCTGTTTACAACTACAATAAAATGGAAAAAACAGAAAATATCAGCAATTTAATTCTATTTGCAACTGAAGTAATTAATATGAACTTTCTTGAAGAGGCATATAAATTTTCAGTTGCAGAGGATGCGGTGAGTTTGAGTGATAAACATAAAGCTATACCGGATAAAACATTGAAAAAAGACAAAAAACATCTATTTGATAAGGTCTGTGAAACAAAAATTAATCGAGTAGCTCCTGGTTTTAAATACATAAGTTTTGTAAAAGAAACACCAGAATGTAACAAAGTTAAAGATGAAGTTGTAAAAGAAAAATATGATCCTATAGAATCAGTATATACTAAAATAGACAAAATGGCTGAAGATAATGCCACAAATATGAAGGTCACTAATCCACCAGGGAAGAAATTACAGCAAGTTAACTCTTACCGCATGTCCTATGGAGATCTAAACTACATTGGATCGAATAAAGCAATTTTTTATTTTGATAGGGGAATAAGAGGAAAACAAATTTTTACAAATTCTGTTTACCCACTGAAACAGCAGCCTAAATACAAAGATCTAGTAGTTATAGATGATATAGTATTTACATCAGCATGTAAATGTGATTCTTCAAAACAACATCAGGAAATGTTCCCACATTACAGAGTCATTTGTGCGGTTGGACTCACTTGCCCTGGAAGACTAAACAACATCGAGAAAATTATTTTTGCAAGAAACAGAAATGCGACAACAGAAACTTTCACAACTGCTAGAGCCATGTTAACAAGATTTTGGTGAAAAATAAGGAAAAAATGTTTAAACAAGTAATAATATTAAACAATAATATGAGCATTTAAATTTAAATTTAAAGTGTTTAAAAAAAATGTAAAAGAGTGATGCACTAAACAGTATACTAGTTATATTGATTAAGTTGCAAAACTCTTATTTAAATATAGTATTAGGTTAATTTAGTATTAGGATATAGTGTTAAGTTCTCCGGCTCCTATGTACAGGTGCAGTGTGCACCTCTATAGGATACATATTTTATTGTAAAATATTGTAATGTCTGGAGTTAATAAATAAATAAATAAATAAATATTTTAAAAATGATCTAGAGAAAAAGTATCCGAAACCATGAGTCCGTCCAAATTGAACAAATAAATGCGGCGATAATTGCCGAGTTCGTTCCAAGAGAATTAACAATTTATAAAGATCACATAATTATGCACATAATAATGCCAATGGTAGAAAAGGAAACGCACACCTTGTACAAAATGCTTCCAGTGCCAGTTTTCCAACAAGGGGATTTAATCCATAATGCAGCGTACATTCAATCGAGGGACGATTTTATAGCCTCTCTTCCCAACGGGGAAAAACACACCTTTATAAGTACAACACAGCTGTCGAGATGCATTAAATTACTAAAGAATTATATATGCGTAAGGGAAAACACTGTGCATCTCCAACGAGAGTGTGAAAGCAAATTATTACTGGAACAAGATTATGCAACTTTCAGTTCATGTAGAATTAATTTTATGAAAGGCAAGAACTTATACATTATTAAAAGTGCTCATCCAAGACACTAAGCTTACTCAGTTGCAAAGCCTGTACTCGTAAATGTATTTGGCCCAGGATTCGAGGAGACATATACTTTTCAACAAGCAGGAACGATTTCCCTCTCAGCGGGCTGCCACTTGAACGTTTACGATAACATCTACTACGCTTCAGAGCTGCTGCTGAGAGAAAAGGACACGTACTATTTACCACCATTGCAGTTGATCGGAGCAGTGAAAAACCTTCCGAGCGATTTAAAACCGGATAAAACTATTAATGTTAAAATTGAAAATCAAATAACTGATGCTTACTTACATGGATTGGTTATTACACTAATGCTTTTTGCCGGATGCTTATTACTATGTCGACATATTTCCAAAAATGTATTAGGAAATCAAGAAAAGACAAAGTAGAGTACGTCCTAATGCGACCAGTTGACCCGACAATACAATGGAATTTCTTACCTCGAGAACACGTATATGCAACTCCGAGAACACCATCCAAGACGTATGAACCAGAACCACCTCCGAACACGCCAGTTTTATCCAAGAAAACTGAACCAAGTAACAATGTTTAAGACACTTAAAAATGACTTATAATTAACAATTACTTATTATAATAAAAAAAATATAACGTAAACAGTATGGTTGCTTATCATTTAAATATAAATGTTTATTTGTAAATAAATTATAATAACTTTCGAACTTGCGCAATAAGTAAATATATGTATATGAATAGGATATAGATTATAAAAAAACCTTGATTTTATCTATTTCTTTTTATCCAATCCAGGGTTTTCCCTGAATCATAATTAAATCACGGAGGTGGAGAAAACATAAAATCCAACAGTACCAGCCTATTAATAGGGGGGTTTCACGCATGACAATCTATTCTTACTTGTAGCAACAACACGGCCACACGTCAACCCTCACACACCAAGATGAGCAACGATAAATGGGACATGGACATCCCCAGATACCAAGGATTGAATTGTTGGTGCATCTGGGAATACGGAGATTTATCACTCCACGTCTGCGGTTCATGCAAGGAGAAAGTATACCAGCTCCTCAGAAGACAAAGAAGGATAGCTGGACAAGAATATTAACAAAATAAATGATTTCTTCCTTACTTTTAGCCTTTCCTTCCTCATGTTTATTTTCTTTTCTCTCCTTTTTCCCCTTTTGGATTTACTAGAATAAGTGCACAAAATGAAAGAAAAATAAAAAAATATATATTCATATGCATGTAAGTATTTATAAACAAAACACAATAATATATATTGTGACATTGCATGTCCGGTCTCGACAAGACGGGTGCACTCGTCAATGCTAGTTTAAGCGACTCAAAGGCATCCTGTTGTTCGTTACCCCAGACCCACGGATATTTCTTTTGTAATAGTTTAAGTAACGGAATTTTGACCTCAGAATCGCGCTCGATAAATCGCGAGTACCATCCTACCATTCCTAAAAACCGTCGGAGCTCTTTAACATTTCGCGGTGGTGGATAATTAAGTACCGGCGCCACCCGCTCCGAATCGGGACGTAATCCGTCTTTATCTAACAAGTAACCCAAATACGACACTTGGGAGCAGCAAAATTCACACTTTTCGCGATTTACCGTTAACCCCGCTTCCGATAACCGCCTAATAACAAATTCTAACCATTTTAAATGATCCTCAAAGCTTTCTGTCACGACGATCACATCATCCAGATACGCGAACACATACGGCTCGACCTCCGGTCCGAATAAACTATCCACTAATCTTTGAAAAGTTTGCGGCGCATTCGTTAACCCGAACGGCATTCGTTTAAACTGCCAAAGACCGGACCCGGGCACTGCGAACGCTGTCAACGGACGACTTGACACCTCCATTTTCACCTGGAAGTACGCTTGTTTAAGATCGACCTTCGTAATAAACCGAGCTTTCCGTAATTTATCCAATATACTGTCCATATTCTGACTAGGATAAGCGTCCTTCTTTGTTACTTTGTTTAAGTCGCGATAGTCGACACAAAACCGATACGATCCATCGCGCTTTTTCACGATTACCGGCGCACTACGCCACTCACTCCACGATTTCTCGATAATGTCGTTTTCTAACATCTTCTTTACCTCTCCCCTTAGAGAAGTTTTACGCCAGGCGTAAACGTCCACGCGTTTGTTGTTTTGTTTTGTTATTTTGGTGGTTGTTTGTTTTTTGTTCTTTTTGTTGTTTTTTTTGTTTGTTTTTTTTTCTTAAAAATTAGATATTACAATTATTGCTATGTAAATTTGTATGTATATATATATATATATTGTGACATTGCATGTCAGAAAATAAATATTAATTAATAAGTACGCGGGAGAAGGCCTTGACGGTGTCGTTACACCGGAGGCTTTTCGCGAAACAGACTACACGTGTAGTCACGGAGACGAGGTCGGCCATGTTGTCGTATGCGATGCGCGACTTCCCCCCCACGCGCAGACGACGCTTCCTTTCCTGTATACATGGTGGTAGGTACGACCTCTCCCGGAACATGACCCAGGTGAGGCGAATTATCACCTGGGGGGAGAATAATTTTCTGTCTTTGTCGTCAAGCCTTGAACGAGCGACAGAGACAGATATACGATATAATGTAGTATTTATAGAAGATTATATACATTAGATATAAGCGAATTATGATAGACTAAATATTAATATTAGAATGTAATTTACCTGTATTAATTATTGGAATTGTTAAAGGTTATTTAAATAGAACTGATGTAATTATAAGGAATATTAACATTATGTATAATATATTAAATTAAAAATTCGTATTTTCGCGCATTTAATGCGAAGTGCAAATCTCAGCAAATAGTAGCATGCTCGGACGGTTCGCGCATGCGAACCGTGAGTAGCATTGCAACCCGTGCTGCGCTTGGAATATGATTCGTGCCTCCACGAGTAGAAGGCACTTGTGGAGGGGATTCTTGAGTGCGTAACGAGATCATGGAGGTGGAGGCTACATGTTGGGTGTTAGGAGGTGTCTGCAATGAACACCTGCCTTCACTCAATATATGTTTTTGATTTTCGCGCGGGCTGACATGTTGTCGTGACATCGCGATTTTTCGGCGCATGCTGAGGATGTCCAATCAGCATGCTCCAGCCATCGAGGGATCGTGAGTGGGAAAAGCGTCGGTGTTGTAATAAAACCGACGAGATCCTGCGATCTCCTTCTTGTTCCCTTCCGGATTTCATTGTAATCAGTCGTGGTTAATCCATTGAATTATATCTATTCTCGCTATGAGGAAGCCAAGTATCATGGTAAAAATTCCGGTAAAATTAATTTTATTATTATTTTAATTTGCTATTATTATATTTTTACTCATTGGTTTCTCCTGCATTGCCCTGATCCCGCACGCCGAAAGGCAGTGCGACCGGGTGCGTGTGGTGACGACCTGAGTAGCTATTTTATCTTAAATAATATCGGCGCCACGGTGATGCTGACGCGTATCTATCAAGGTACGCGAGGCTAAACCGACGCCATATTAACGGTCGAACGGATTTGTGTACCATGCGATTGATAACGTTAGTAACTGTTCGCGTAATGATAAAATAATGTTTATAATTAAGATGTATATAATTTGTATTAGATATTAATAAATAAAGTTCGCTCGTTTGGTTATTCGTATTCGGTCGTATATTGTTAATTATTAATAATGCCAACTATTTCCTATTTCCAACCTCCTCACGAGATATAGTCTTTAACATGCTTATTGACTAATATACTTATTAATTCAATAAATAACGATACCTTAATATTTATTAAAATACCGTTACAAAATGGCGCCCAACGTGGGGCTTGGGAAATGGAATCTGTTGGCTTCCGGAGAGGATACGTCGTGTTCGTGGTCGTGATCGCGTCGTCGCTCGGCAATATAATAGCGATGCTAGCTGAAGGTGAATAAAAGAAAATTGTTCGACGTGAATAACTAGTGGTGTTTAGTTCGGCGCGGATTGTGAAGACGATTTTAAAATGCAACCAATGTTGCGAGGAGATAACGGGAAAAAGGGCGTAGATTCGCTATCCAATTATTGCTCGCGCATGACGGAATTATTAAAAAAGAATCGGTCGATACGGAAATTCTGGGAGAAAATATGTTCTTTGGACGAGAATGGAGTCCTGAACAGAATTCGCGAATTTGGACTCAGCGATATCGGGACAATCGCGTAATTGAAATAAAGAATTGTCAGATTCGAGTCGCGTACGTATTCAGCCAAACTCGATGTTCCGTGGGATAAAGGATGGGACGTTCTCGGTACAGGACTTCCTACAGGAATCTACGAAGAAGATTTGACTTTTGATCCGTTAGTGATTATCGGCGTTGAAGAAGGCGCGGTAGCCTTGGGAAAAAACGTCGTGACTCACGAAGATTCGGGGGAGGCCGACGAGTCGTCCGGTATACACGACGAATTGTCCGAGTTGTCCCTGTCGATAAATACGCGGAACGAGTTAGTGTTGGAAGGGAATATGGCGGCAACCGGTACGCGGGCAAAAACGCGGGAAAGTCGCAAGGAACTATCGGGAAGTCAAAATTTCCGTGAGAGTTTTAAGTCAAGGGAAGCTAGATATTCGCTGCCGAACGAGTTAGGGTCGCGATCCGATAATAATTTGCAGATGATGGAGCAGATCGCGAAATTAACCGAAAGAGTTATGGAGCTAGGAAATACGACAGCTGCCATGGGGTACGCGATCGGTTACTCGAAAGAGAACGCGAACGCACTGAAGACGGGAATGTCGGGAGTTGATTCGCGTGTTACGCCGTGTAAAGGTTCTTCACGTCGACTAAGTTCGAAGACCGCCGGCAAGGAAAACTCGAAAAGCGTACGAATCAGTGAGGATCATCGCGATTCGAGAGATGAGGTGTTAGGCTTCCCCGAGGTAAATGCGGGAAAACCGAGTACACGGGATGTCGGGACCATGACTTCCTCGAGCGACGAAGTCACAAATCATATCAGTGAATTACGGGTGACTAAGAAGAAGAAAACGAAAAGTCGTCGTGACGCGCGTTCGGAAACGGAGCAACAGGTTTTGCCATATAAAGGACATACCGAGCGGAGAGAGTCGCACCGAGCCACGCGCTCGACGGCGCCCAGTCTCACACCCAGAGCGCGATATTCCAGCTCGAGCGACTCAGAGCTCGAGTCGAATGCGCAGCACGGGGTGCGGGACGAAGGAACTCGTCTAGCAGCGATCGAGATGCGCAACCGCTTGGTAAAGTCCCTACAAACGTGGCACTTATCCTACACAGGAGACACCGATAAAGGGGGCGCAGATGAATTTTTACGTCGGTTGAATGTTTGGCGGAAGTCCGGGGAAGTAACGGACGCGGATTTATTACGTGCGTTGCCAGCAATATTGATGGAATCGGCGGGTAGATGGTTCGAAGCGGTCGGTAAAAGTATTAAGTCGTGGAAACAATTTACTCAGGCGTTTCATTATCGGTTTATGAAGCGTCTGGATTATAACGACGTGTTAGAAGAATTATACAAACGTAAACAAGGGGACGGCGAGTCGATATCGAATTTTATCGCGTGCTTTAAAATAATCGTGAATAAATTCAAAAACCCGCCAACGGAGGAAGTATTGCTGCAGATATTAATACGGAACATGAAGCGAGACTATCGGATGTTCGTGGCAATTCGGCGGGCTCGTAACGTGGCGGAGGTCGAGAAGTACGGGCATGAATTCGAAAGACTGATCGAGATCGATGGTATCAGTGGCCCGAACGGTACCGGTCGTATTGAAGGGACGGCTTGGATGGGCGCACAAAAGAATAAGAAGTCAAGAAACGTCGCGATAGTCGAGTTAGTAGACGATGTCGAGACGTGCGCTGTAGATTCGGTTAAGGGGATAACGAAGCGTCGTAGTGACCGCGGTAATAAGGTCTATAAAGCGATTGAAATAGCGAGTGCTCAAAAGACGGACACGGTTAAAAACGATAGAACCAGTTACGAGTCGGTCACGGCGCGAGTGGGATCGTCAAAACCTCAGTACAGCAGCACGCCGATTAAACCGATCGAGACACCGGTTGCGAATGCATCGGACGGAATTCGCTGTTATGAGTGCAAAAGCACCGGGCATTTCGCTCGCGATTGTCCCCAACGGGTATGTAGATACTGTAAGAAATCGGGACACCGATTGATAGAGTGTTTAAATAGATCGCGTGTGTCAGTAGGAGACCCCAACGTAAAAAGGTGTCTAGGATGTAAGCGCCCGGATCAAGACATTAAGACTTGTCCGGATTGCGAGGCTATACGTCGAGCCTTGTCGGGAAACGACTAGAGAGGGATGCAGACGGGTCTACTGCATCTCGGGTAATTGATCAAGATCCACGTAGTTCACTTAATTCATTGAATGGAAGAAACGGTCGAAAAAAGGTTAGATTCCTGGAGGGTAACGGGATTGGAGGCACCGATATAGAGGTTCGAGACGATAATATATCAGCTCGCGCTGCACAAACCAATGCAGAAGTTAGCAGCGGTAAATTATCGGCTCGCTCGTTACCAGATGACTCGACGGTTAGAGACGATAACCTATCAGCTCGCATTGCACAGATAAGTGCAGAAGTTGGTAGCGATAGGTTGTCAGCTCGCCAAATGATTACCGGAGAATTACCAGATAATAATCGAATAGTGGTTAGCGAGGTAGAGGTTCATCGCACCGAATCGGGAGAGCCTCAAGAGGGGCTTTTAAGGAACGATAACGAATTAATTAAAGCCGCGGTGGACGAGTTATTAGAGGATTTAGGTAAAACAAAATCGCGATCGGTGCTACGACCTGACGCAACGGAATTCGCGCCGCGGATAGGTAATTCAGTGGTTTTAAGCTCTGGTTCGGTGTTAGACGCCGGCGTTTTTCCTTATGGGGAAGGTAGATCTGCCTCAATGGCAGATAAAAATCTGGAGTCAATCGATATCGCGAGTGATTTGGAGATCGCGGATACGGTCGTCGACGAGAGACAGTACTTACAGATAGAAATAGAAGGGATCGTGTACCGTGCATTAGTAGACCCGAGGGCGATGGTATCATTAATAGGGTCCAAGGTGGCGGAACGTTTTGAAAAACAGTTAGAACGGTCCTCGGCGCAAATCCGGTCGATAACGGGGCAATTATCGTCAGTGAGAGGAACGTTGAAATTAAACCTCGATGTATTAGGGGTTAGTGGAATAATAATAGCCCGGGCTACCGATGTAACTAGTCATGACGTGGTCTTAGGAATCGATTTTTGTAAAGAATTCGCAATCGAGACAAACTATCGAGATGGACTTTGGCGTTGTCGTGACGGGCCCTGGGTTGAATTTTTTAAGGATGGGTGTTCGAGTAATGAGAGTAAAATTTACGCGGAGTGCGCGGGTTTGAGTGAACTAAAAGACGATCAAAAAGAACAAGTGCAGCGGTTAATGTCAAAGTTATTACCGGAACGACCACGGGGTTTCGGTTATACTAATTTAATAGAACACGTAATCGACGTTCAAGGGGCGGAACCCGTAAAACATAAACCGCGCCGATTATCGCCTAAGATGTGGGAAGTCGCGAACGATGAGGTAAAGACGATGTTAGAAAACGACATTATCGAGAAATCGTGGAGTGAGTGGCGTAGTGCGCCGGTAATCGTGAAAAAGCGCGATGGATCGTATCGGTTTTGTGTCGACTATCGCGACTTAAACAAAGTAACAAAGAAGGACGCTTATCCTAGTCAGAATATGGACAGTATATTGGATAAATTACGGAAAGCTCGGTTTATTACGAAGGTCGATCTTAAACAAGCGTACTTCCAGGTGAAAATGGAGGTGTCAAGTCGTCCGTTGACAGCGTTCGCAGTGCCCGGGTCCGGTCTTTGGCAGTTTAAACGAATGCCGTTCGGGTTAACGAATGCGCCGCAAACTTTTCAAAGATTAGTGGATAGTTTATTCGAACCGGAGGTCGAGCCGTATGTGTTCGCGTATCTGGATGATGTGATCGTCGTGACACAAAGCTTTGAGGATCATTTAAAATGGTTAGAATTTGTTATTAGGCGGTTATCGGAAGCGGGGTTAACGGTAAATCGCGAAAAGTGTGAATTTTGCTGCTCCCAAGTGTCGTATTTGGGTTACTTGTTAGATAAAGACGGATTACGTCCCGATTTGGAGCGGGTGGCGCCGGTACTTAATTATCCACCACCGCGAAATGTTAAAGAGCTCCGACGGTTTTTAGGAATGGTAGGATGGTACTCGCGATTTATCGAGCGCGATTCTGAGGTCAAAATTCCGTTACTTAAACTATTACAAAAGAAATATCCGTGGGTCTGGGGTAACGAACAACAGGATGCCTTTGAGTCGCTTAAACTAGCATTGACGCGTGCACCCGTCTTGTCGAGACCGAATTTTAGGAAGCCGTTTAGTATACAGTGTGATGCAAGTGATTACGCGATTGGGGCGGTATTAACACAAGAGGATGACGACGGGGAGCATCCTATTGTGTACATAAGTCGTGTGTTAACTCCCGCGGAGCGTAACTATACTACCACGGAAAAGGAATGTTTAGCGGTAAAATGGGCGATTCTTAAGCTTAGACCATATATCGAGGGGTATCACTTTACGGTCATTACAGATCATAGCGCGCTGAGGTGGTTGCATAATTTGAAAGAACCGTCCGGTCGTTTAATGCGTTGGGTACTCGAGTTGCAACAATGGGATTTCACGATATTGCATAGGAAAGGCGCAATGCACCATGTGCCTGACGCGTTGTCACGAGGGTTCGAGGAAGTCGCGTCGTTTGAGAAGATAGATGACGAGTGGTACTTACGACAGATGGAAAACGTGCGGGAGCGTCCCAATAAATTTCCGCAGTGGAGGTTAGAAAACGATATGCTTTATCGGTTCCGTAAAGATGAGTTAATTGATCCGGTAGAGTATCCGGAGATTGGCTGGCGCTTGGTCGTGCCTAAGGAATATCGGGATCGAGTTATCACTGACGCTCATTGCGAGGCCTCGTCGGGACATTTAGGTATCGAAAAGACGTATGACCGAGTTGCGAGGGAGTATTATTGGCCGGGAATGTGGCACGACGTACATTCGTTTATCGAGAAGTGTGATCTTTGTCAGCGGTATAAAATTTCACAGCAACGAGCCGTTGGGCTGTTGGGCAATCGTAACGTTGAGCGTTCATGGGCGGTAGTGACTGCGGATATGATGGAATTCCCGCCGAGTAAGAATCGTTGTCGTTATCTACTGGTGTTCCAGGATTTGTTCACGAAGTGGGTCGAGTTAAAACCTTTACGCGTGGCGGACGGTAAATCGAGTGCACGGGACTTCGAAGAATTAATTTTATTCATTTTGTAACGGTATTTTAATAAATATTAAGGTATCGTTATTTATTGAATTAATAAGTATATTAGTCAATAAGCATGTTAAAGACTATATCTCGTGAGGAGGTTGGAAATAGGAAATAGTTGGCATTATTAATAATTAACAATATACGACCGAATACGAATAACCAAACGAGCGAACTTTATTTATTAATATCTAATACAAATTATATACATCTTAATTATAAACATTATTTTATCATTACGCGAACAGTTACTAACGTTATCAATCGCATGGTACACAAATCCGTTCGACCGTTAATATGGCGTCGGTTTAGCCTCGCGTACCTTGATAGATACGCGTCAGCATCACCGTGGCGCCGATATTATTTAAGATAAAATAGCTACTCAGGTCGTCACCACACGCACCCGGTCGCACTGCCTTTCGGCGTGCGGGATCAGGGCAATGCAGGAGAAACCAATGAGTAAAAATATAATAATAGCAAATTAAAATAATAATAAAATTAATTTTACCGGAATTTTTACCATGATACTTGGCTTCCTCATAGCGAGAATAGATATAATTCAATGGATTAACCACGACTGATTACAATGAAATCCGGAAGGGAACAAGAAGGAGATCGCAGGATCTCGTCGGTTTTATTACAACACCGACGCTTTTCCCACTCACGATCCCTCGATGGCTGGAGCATGCTGATTGGACATCCTCAGCATGCGCCGAAAAATCGCGATGTCACGACAACATGTCAGCCCGCGCGAAAATCAAAAACATATATTGAGTGAAGGCAGGTGTTCATTGCAGACACCTCCTAACACCCAACATGTAGCCTCCACCTCCATGATCTCGATACGCACTCAAGAATCCCCTCCACAAGTGCCTTCTACTCGTGGAGGCACGAATCATATTCCAAGCGCAGCACGGGTTGCAATGCTACTCACGGTTCGCATGCGCGAACCGTCCGAGCATGCTACTATTTGCTGAGATTTGCACTTCGCATTAAATGCGCGAAAATACGAATTTTTAATTTAATATATTATACATAATGTTAATATTCCTTATAATTACATCAGTTCTATTTAAATAACCTTTAACAATTCCAATAATTAATACAGGTAAATTACATTCTAATATTAATATTTAGTCTATCATAATTCGCTTATATCTAATGTATATAATCTTCTATAAATACTACATTATATCGTATATCTGTCTCTGTCGCTCGTTCAAGGCTTGACGACAAAGACAGAAAATTATTCTCCCCCCAGGTGATAATTCGCCTCACCTGGGTCATGTTCCGGGAGAGGTCGCACCTACCACCATGTATACAGGAAAGGAAGCGTCGTCTGCGCGTGGGGGGGAAGTCGCGCATCGCATACGACAACATGGCCGACCTCGTCTCCGTGACTACACGTGTAGTCTGTTTCGCGAAAAGCCTCCGGTGTAACGACACCGTCAAGGCCTTCTCCCGCGTACTTATTAATTAATATTTATTTTCTGACATGCAATGTCACAATATATATATATATATATACATACAAATTTACATAGCAATAATTGTAATATCTAATTTTTAAGAAAAAAAAACAAACAAAAAAAACAACAAAAAGAACAAAAAACAAACAACCACCAAAATAACAAAACAAGACAACAAACGCGTGGACGTTTACGCCTGGCGTTAAACTTCTCTAAGGGGAGAGGTGTCGCGTCATGATAGACGCAACGTACACATATGCGCGTACACATACACACACACATACGCACACACGTGCGCACGCATTTAATACTCAAAGTAGGATGTCCTCGTCAAGACAGAAACCGTCTTGAAAAATTCTAGCCAATAACTTAATTAGAACACGCATGACAAAGAATAAATTAATTAAGTAAATGTACAATGTTGTAACCAAATCTGATTGTTCAAGAGGAACCAAAACTTCACCCCAAACCCTTGATATAAATAGGGATGTCGCGCCGGGGTTGGGTGCTCTTGCTCTTTATTCCTTTCTCAAGTAAGGTAACATCCTGTATCCAAAATTTAACGCGAAATAAAGCAAGAAAATCGAAAGTCATTGTTCAGTCTCTTTCAACCTTTAAACACCAGTCATTTTCCTATTCCCTTTAAAATCCCAATTAGTCTATACCGCATTTCTATTGTAAGGGAGTCTTTGCATCGAGGATCAACGAGAGCGAGAAAGACAGCCGAGCAGTTGCAGCCACCGGTCAGCCGTAGATCTCCCGCCCGATAAGGTTGGTTGTTTTCCTTTCCTCGCCTTCACTCATTGTTGCACCTCGGGCTTACCCATGCACGTAAATTTCGGAAGGGTCTATGACCTGTGCTATACCTAGGAGAATTGCCACCTATCCTTGACGCTATACGCGTACTAAAACGGGGAACTTCTATTTTTAATTTAAATTCAGTCCATTTAATTTTTCTACGTTACGTCTACCCTAGGACGTAACATGTTTATAATAATATTCATTTGTGCAAAATTTATTTTTCCGAATCTAATGAAACAGAAATTTTTCTCTTTTTTAATGTTTTTAAATAAAATAATACTTGCACCACAGTTGTTAAGTGTTTCCTAGAAAGAATGTCACGTGTAATCTCATCCCAAAATCTCATGTGACTATTGAAAAGTGAACGCGTGGTGCAAGTATTATTTTATTTAAAAATAATAAAAAAGAGAAAACTTTCTGTTTTTTTAGATTCGGAGAAATAAATTTTACACCAATGAATATTATTATAAATATTATTGTTCGTTTATTGTTGTAAGACATGATAGGGCTAAAAATTATGAAATGAATTGTGTGTAGTTCAATTTTTTGAAAAAATGTTTTATTTTTCAAAATAAATACTTGTTTATTCCAATTTGGTTTCAGTACTTTCTGTTGCAGAATCTTTTTATAAAGTAAGATAACAATTGCAAAAATGTGTTTGGAATTACACCATACTTCTGAATCTTTACATCTTCGTAGAAGGTTTTTTTTCATATTTTTCGCTTTTCTGAATCAATGTGTTATACTTGTCAATTCCATTTTGATTCCAGTTCTGTCTAGTGCAGTGACTTCTCATTAAGTTCCATCAGTAACATAAATTTTTAATGAAAATTAGATTTATTATGTGATACAAAATACTAGCCGATTTCAGTTTGATTTAGTACTTTCAAATGTAAAAATTAAGTAAGAAACATTTTTTAATAAAAAGAAATTATTTCTTAATAAAAAAATTTCAAGTTATTTTTAAGTAGAAAATCATGTGCGTTAAAGTAAAGATGTAAAACTATTAGATAACAATTTTAAAAGTTAGATTGAAATTAAACCCTACTTTTTACGTCTCCATAGAAGGTGTTTTTAGTTAAAATAAAATTAACAAATGTAGTAAGATAAATATTGCAGAGTAAATATAAAGTATAACTGGAAAAATGTAAAACAATAATCTTAAAAGACTTTAATACTGATTTCAGTATTTTCTCACATACACCTTTTCGAAGATGTATTGTAAATATAAAAAATATTAAGTTTTTAGTATTTGACCATAGATTTTTTATGCCAAAAATAATTAGTTGCTAGCTTCCACATACATTTTATATAGTGTAAAGGTAAGCTACATACTCTTAATCGTATGAAGCTATAACTTATAACGAGCACGAGTGACGATTGGAAAAGCTCGTAGGTGATCGGGAAGCCCGCGCGCAAGTCGCGTATAGACTAATAATGATCCGACGCGCAAGGTTGCTGAGGAGCGTAGATAGAGAGTTTATGCGAGTCATCGTAGATAGACACGTCGCCGGTAACGCCTTGCTTACTAATTCGTGGCAAGCGATAAACAATCGTTAACACGGATTCTTGCTCGGGTTCTGGGTTTCGCGCCATGCAGAGTGAGTGATTTGGTGAAGTGAGCGTGCTGGTGTCGAGTGCACAGCTCCAGCGACTCCCAGGAACCTGCGAGGACGGGGAAGTCGCTGCGCGCGAGAGCCCGACGGAGAAAGGGGAAACTGGCGAAGCCAAGCGCATCGACGGGGAGAATCAAGGTACGTCGTGCACCACTAGCGAGCCGCCGAAGCCGTAAAGACTCTCGCTTTACGGCTATATCATTAAGTTAGGGATCGGCGGATCTCTCCCGCGCGCGATGGCGAGGAAACTAACGGGCGACCGCGTACGCGTGCTAGAGAGAGAGAAAGTGCGAGTAACCCCGGTGGTTACCCCTCGTCGCGAGACCTCACGCGGCCTATATACGGCCTTTGTAATTTCTTTGTTCCTTTCTTTATTCTATGTTAAACTAAATTTATATTTCTTTATAATAAATAAAATTCATATGTAATCAATATCCGAGTACGAGTTTAAATATTAATTACTGGCGTACGTTATTATCGTTATCCCGAATACCGCCCTCTCCGTTTCAGGAGCGGCTGAGGTAAACTTACCGCGAATTTGTCCCTTTTATTTGCGGTCCTTTTCAGCTCACGACGTTTTAGCTGCACAAAGACGCGAGATCGGCAAGTAATCTCGCGGTTGTTAACGGACATCGCAACGGTAGGTCGTACGCGGGGTTCACTGATTTGAATCCGCCACGCACTCTCGGGGCACCGCCTAGGAAGTATAACTAGGCAGTGCCGTAGCAACCGATCCCTTTACCCCTATCTACGCGAGAGATTGTATCCCGTTACAATTACAAATGGCGCCCAACTCAAAAGCCCACTTGCCAGAAGAGACGAAGGAATTTATCTTCGCCTGGCTCATCCTCGACCAAAGTCGGTCACAAACTCCCATCCCCACCACCACAGTCCCGGTGGATTTCCCCGCGGAAACGTCAATAAGTGCGGAGGTACGACTGTAGGAGAAAAGCCTATGTTTCTCTCTCCACAGTGCGTATACGTATACGCAGTGCACCTCCAAGGTAGGCACTAGACGTAGGGAAGCTTGAGTTTCTGGTATCTCCAGCGTGATGGTGCAAACGCACTGCTATCCCTAACGAGGCTCCCGGTGCTCAGAAAACGGTCTTCTTGACACCGGTCGAGCAGGGACAACCTTCGCCTCTCTAGCTTTGATGATCGAAGTGATCAAACGGCTCCACGAGGGCGTAGGTCGCGTTTGGGTGGGGGATATAACGGGTACGGATTTCGAGTGTCGGCGCAGGTAGGTCTCTGGATTATCGGCGCCAATAATCGACTAGCCGGGATAATTGCGAATGGTAGCGCAGTGGTGATGCTTCTGCCTCGCGCTCCCGGGATCGTGGGTTCGCGCCCCGATACCTTCGTTGATTTTTTTATTCCTCATATTCAATCCGTACCCCGTTACAATAGTAATAAATATATTGAAAACAATTTAAAATTTCAGCATTTCTATTGATGATAATTAATTATTTATTAGTAATAATAAATAACACCTCTGATTATTTAAAAGTAATAATGGTTTTCAATAAATAAACTATAAAATAATATTAGCATGTTTGTCTAATAAGTTTTGGAAAATGGTTTCTTTTCACAGTGAACATTTTTTAGTGCGAATAAAAAATTTAACATAATATTATTTACTTAATGCATTAACTGATTAACTAAAAAAGAGGAAAAAAAACATTTTAAATATCAAAGTTCTGATTATTATTATTTATAAATAGTAAAAAATTTTAAATAAGGTATATTCGTAGATTGGCTTAATATAGTTTACATTTGAATTAGTTGTACAAGAAAAATTTTGCCTAATAATATTAAAAAAACTTATTTTACAAAATGTCATAAATAAATTATTAATATCTGTTTTTATTGTAACTTTGATAATTAATAATGATACTAATAGCCTTTAAGAATGGATGAGGATAATAACTTAAAATCTTACCTATACGATTAACATTGTTTTTTCTTTAAATTATTCAACTTAATGTGACTGTCAATTATTTATGTCCCTCAAGGTTGAAATAAAAATCATTGTATACGTGCATAAAGTATCCAAATGAATCGTATACACCTGCTATAGAACTGACGCATTTAGAACATTAACTTAACTGCTTAAAAAGATTTATTAGATTTTTTAATTATTTGAATTCTTGCGATTACCAATCACTCATGTCACTCAACACGGGAATAAAGCCATCCAATAAATGCAGAAGTTCATAAACTGTCCAAATGAATATTGCTCTTGCCAAAGATCACACATTTGTTTTATAGAAATGATAAAAAAATTTTTGTATAATATGGATGGAGAACAATCATTTATCCACTTATCTTTTTTTTTTAATTGTTCATTTCAATGTGACTATCAATCAGTCAGGTCACTCAGAGTTGGAATAAAAATGATTTTATACATGTTAAATTTCAGAAAGTTTCCAAATGAATTTCACACTCGTCAAAGAACTGCCACATTAGTTTTTGTGATGTTGTAAAAATGTACAACGCACAATAAATGCACATGACGTGTATTTACAAGTCATGTGCATACATAAATTAAACACTTAGCTCGCGATCGCGTCTAAGTTAAAACTTAATACTCGCGGTACGGGTATGTTGTTGCGGAGTAGCGGAAAAATCTAACACGGAAAGATATGCCGAAGGCGAGCCAGACTAGGCCGAGAGTAAACGCCGTTGTAAACGATGCCGATGTAAACGCGACGGGAGGTTAGGCGGCGTCCTAACCTCAACCGTCACACGTGCACAGCAGTCAACGATAGAGATGGCGCACGGGTGCGCGTGCGTTTAAACACCTTATGCAACTACACGAGGAAGCCCGGGTACTCCCCACCTAACACTTATACACTGGGGAACGTGGCACCAACGGCGACGATCGTGCGGCACTAGGCAAAGTGTGCAACGAGAGTGTTGCGCGCGTGGAGAGTTCGAGTAAGTAACCGCCGGCGGGGTGATGGGAGAGAGCTCGCGGAGCGAGGGGAAGCGCGCGAGAAGAGTAGGGCTGCGTATACCTAATGTATGCGTGTTAAGGCTGTGACATGGCAGTTTGAACTGCATGTCAATATTTAAGGCCAAGCGAGACCTTTGTATAGGTTTCAAAGCCCGTGGCTTATAGAAATGTCGCAAAGTACAAGACCTCACTCGAAATCTAGCTAGACTAGACCGTGACGAAGATATAATACAATAGTTCTTTAGGCACGCATACACACAGGCACTTGTTCTTAGTTCTTTTTAATCCTTGGTATCTTTATATCCAGGTTTCAAAATCCAGCTTTATTGCTCTCTGTCCTGGGATAGCTTGATAGTACAGAAGATTACTGGTCCCTTGTTGCCCATGACAAGCCTTGTTAACCTGTAAAAATAGTAATAAGTAATCATAGTTTACATGGGATACAGGTTAGGATACGGAACTGACAGAGTAAGGTTATGATATTATTTCACGTTACAAGACAAGTTTAAGGAATAGTCGTTGACCGTGAGATATCGAAGGAGTATTTCCTTCACGAGGATGAGTAGCACCGTTGGTATGTCCAAGTTTCTTGATGGATAGTGAGGTTATGCGATACTCTTACCTCAGATTAATGCAGTTCACCTATGGCGCGAAGTATCGGCGAGTCGAGTCGCATGAGTTGGGTTCGAGTTGCGCTGCACATGCGCGCATGGGTGCGTGGACCTCCGCGAGACGATCTCGGGGATTCCGAGTCGAGCCTTCGTACGAGATTGTTGATAGGCATTATATTATATAGATATCCAGAGTGTTATTTCCTTCGTTTTTGTATTTTGTGAATTCCACCTTTCTAAGGCGAGATTCCGTCTTTTTCTTCTGTATCCAGCTTTCTGTAAGAAGCTGAGAATTCGCGCGCGTGTGTGTGTGTGCGGAGATTGCGATCATCCCGATCCCCAGTGAACGTGTTTTAAGGCATACCGCGGCATATTAGAGTAGATATATACGGCGCGCGCACACATATATACGCGTATGAACTATTATATATGCAAAAATAGTAATTACTACTATTCCACAGTATCAGGAAATCCTTTAATATAACGGTTGTAAACGCTGCTTTCCATTAATGGTCGTGATAAATGCCAACTTGTGACATAACATATATTAAAAAACGTGTGACAAATGCGATTTCACCGTGGGGCATGTGAAGCGCCCAAAACTTGGATTGCCACATGTAAAAGAAACTGTATAACCTCTTGACTCGATCATTGGCAGGTATGATTTCAATTTTGGGCGCCTGAGACGCTCAAGGTTGGAATAGGTACAACTGAGGAGTATGAAATTGACTAGCGAAGGAGGGGTAACGAGAACCCGAACCAAGAGGGTTCAAATCACCTCACTCCCAAAATTCTTTTTTTTTGTATAATAAAATAATTAATTTATTTTAATTGTAAATAATAATTTAATTACATAATAATTAATTACCCTATAAGTCTAAGCTTCCCTCCAGGGGGCAAAACTTAAATATAAGTTCCGATATAAATATAAGTGTATGTCACGGTAGCCGTGAGCGCTAAGGCGTATGCATTGTGCATTAGCCGTGGGGTCTCGGGTTCACATCATGAGACTCAAATTTTTTTTTATGTATCTAAGTTACTACTTAAGTAAAATATTTTACACTGTTAATTATTAAAGTATTATTATTTATAGAATGTATGTAATAGAAGTGTTAGATATTTTTATGTTAAACATTTAAGTTATTTTTAATTTTTATTTTTAGATTTAATTATTTTTATAAATTTATGTATTTTGAATATAAAAATTTTTATTGTTTGGATATGTGGGAGAAACTTTAATGTTGAGTGAAGCAGGCAGTGATAAATAAAAAAAACTGAAACGCTGATGTGGTCTTAAATCTTAACACTATTTAATAACGCTATTTACAGGTTGCCTTGTGGGCAATTATTGTTTTTGTATATATTGTGTTATTAGCGTATGTGTGATCGCGCTCGTGTCTCGCTGCGCACTGAGCAAGTTACAAAGTTTTGGAAATGACGAGGACGCGACCGACACGAGTACAATGTTTGAGCATTAATAGATGAGTGTGTAAGTATATACAATCTTGTAGGTTTTATCCCGAGTAGCTAGAAATCGCTTGGTTCGGAACATTCCGCCTGCCTTCGCCAAGTAATGGCGAATTGTCGACTTCGAGAGGCAGGAGACTGATTTTTGAGATTGGTCGTGTGTAACTGGACGAGGCAGTTTTAACATCGACGACTCGTACTAGACCATCCGATCCTGGATAAACTTTAATAATCCGACCCATTGGCCACTTGCATGGCGGTTGTAATTCGTTGCGTAGCAGGCATAAATCCCCAACTTTAACTTGAATTTCCTTACTACGCCACTTTGCCCTTTGTTGCAAGGATTGAAGGTACTCCTCGGACCATCGAGTCCAAAAATGCTCGTACATATTACGAAGCATATGCCATCGGTGTAGGCGTGAAGTTGACAAATCGAGTGTTGATGGTTCTGGAATTGTGACAAGAGGCACGCCGATTAAGAAGTGTCCCGGCGTCAAGGCAGTTAAGTCCTCTGGATCGTCAGTGATTTGTTGAAGTGGTCGCGAATTGAGGCAGGCTTCAATTTGACTCAGCTGACAATTCCTCAAAAGTTGAGAGAGCCTCTCCTACAATTCATTTCAAGTGAAATTTGACCGACTTGACGGCCGCTTCCCAAATGCCACCGAAATGCGGTGCTCCTAGCGGGTTGAATTGCCACGCAGTTCCATCGTTTGCTAAGAGGGTAGCAATTTCTATTGATTGGTTGCTCGCCTGTTGAAACAGAAGTCGTAGTTCTTTATCTGCTCCAACGAAGTTAAGGCCACAATCGCTTGTGAGTGAGGCACATATGCCACGTCTGGCGGTAAAGCGCTTGTAGGCACTTAAAAAATCAGCAGTTGAGTAACCAGACACAGCTTCCAGATGAACGGCACGTGTTGATAGACATACAAACATGCAGATGTAACCCTTAAAGGATTTTGCACCTCTTCCTTTGGAAAATCGAAAATGAATAAGTCCAGCGTAGTCGACGCCAGAGTGGAGAAAGGGTTTAAACTGTCGTACTCGTTTAAGAGGTAGATCTCCCATAAGTTGTGTAGTTGGTTGAGCTCGTTGACGCCAACATGGAAGGCACTTAGTAATAATTGATTTTATCAATCGTCGTCCTCCTATGATCCATACTTGTTGTCTAGGGTAGTTGAGTGTTAGCTGCGTACCTCCGTGCAGCGTTTTCACATGAGCATTTGAGATGAGCAGCTTAGTCAGATGTCAGTCCGCCTACTCGTAGGAAGCCTTGACTGTCTAAAATTCGATGAAGACGAATCAATGCACTTTTGCCGGGCCAGCAGTTATTTTGCTTCAAGTGTTTTTCCTTCGAGAAATGAAGTTGTTGTACCCAGAAGATTAAACCTTTAAATGCCTGTAAAAGAAGCGCAGGTGGGAGATTGTCACTTTTCTGCAGCTGTGATTCTGCATTTGATTGTAATCGAGATCGTGCTCGCAAGAGCGGTCGAAACCAACGAGCAATGGCACGTAAGAGTGAAGGTAGAGTGCTAAATAAGTCGATAAATGACGTATCCAATGATTTGGTTGTAGATAAATTGTGTACTATGTTGCACGAGGCACTCTTGCGTTCTTCGATCACCTGGTGTTGCCTGTTGTCGTCGTTGTTAATTGACTCCCAAGGTTGATTTGAATCCGTTAAAAATGAAGGGCCTTGTAGCCATAGTGTTGAGTTGACTATTTCGGCTATCGATACGCCTCTTGAAGGCAAGTCTGCAGGATTTTCAATGCCAGAAACGTGGTGTCATGAAGCATGAGGTAATGTCGTCTGTATTTCTGAAACTCTGTTTGCTACGTACGTTTTCCAGTTGGCAGGGTGTTCTTGAATCCAGGCCAAGGTGATGGTAGAATCTGACCTGCAATGACATCGTGCATTTTCGAGAGGTAAAATGATACGAACTCGTTGAATTAAGGGGGTTCCAAAGTCAATTTTTATCCTCCCTACCTTATCGACTGAGTAAATCAAATAATCGATTATAATTAGATAATTATATTATTATACGGAGAAATAAGAGTTCATTGCCCTTCGTATATGGATTATTTAAGTGTGTGCAAAATTTGGGGCAGCAATATTATCACGTTTTTGTTTAAACCCTTACCAAAAATTTTGAGTATGCTGCGCCCGTCTCACATTTTTGGTAAGGGATTAAATACAAACGAAATAATATTTTTGTCTCAAACTTTGTACATAGTTAACTTATTCATATACGAAGGGAAGTGTACTCATAAATATATTCAGTACATTAAAAAAAATAGTAGACTTTGATACCGCAACAGTAACAAAATAAAATCTTACGCCATAAATTACCGTTCGGTAGCGCTAGCGGTACAAAGATACGAAGGTTACGCGAGCGCAGCAGCCGCCATCTTAGACTGTCGGCTGCACGGAAAACAGTCAACTTTTTTCAAAGTTGTCGATTGGACGTGCAAACATATTGATATGCACACACAGGGATCATGGAACAAAACTTTTATGTTTATAAGTTAAACATTTAAGCAAAATAAATAACAGGCGCATTTTAGTACGCAGGAATAACCAAAATACTGAATGTCTATTATTAGTTGGAGAGTGGGGACTTCGTGGTGCGTGCGCTCCGTCGATCGCCTGCGTACACGCACCACGAAGTCATTTTTACCGCTCGATTCATCTCGTTTGATTATTATAAAAAAAATCTTTCAGTATTCAATGTCGTCTTATTATTCTGAATAAGTTAAACATTTAAGTAAATTAATTATTAGGCGCATTTTAGTACGCAGGAATAACCAAAATACTGAATGTCTATTATTAGTTGGAGAGTGGGGACTTCGTGGTGCGTGCGCTCCGTCGATCGCCTGCGTACACGCACCACGAAGTCATTTTTACCGCTCGATTCATCCCGTTTGATTATTATAAAAAATATCTTTCAGTATTCAATGTCGTCTTATTATTCTGAATAAGTTAAACATTTAAGTAAATTAATTATTAGGCGCATTTTAGTACGCAGGAATAACCAAAATACTGAATGTCTATTATTAGTTGGAGAGTGGGGACTTTGTGGTGCGTGCGCTCCGTCGATCGCCTGCGTACACGCACACGAAGTCATTTTTACCGCTCGATTCATCCCGTTTGATTATTATAAAAAAAATCTTTCAGTATTCAATGTCGTCTTATTATTCTGAATAAGTTAAACATTTAAGTAAATTAATTAACAGGCGCATTTTAGTACGCAGGAATAACCAAAATACTGAATGTCTATTATTAGTTGGAGAGTGGGGATTTCGTGGTGCGTGCGTTCCGTCGATCGCCTGCTTACACGCACCACGAAGTCATTTTTACCGCTCGATTCATCCCGTTTGATTATTATAAAAAAAATCTTTCAGTATTCAATGTCGTCTTATTATTCTGAATAAGTTAAACATTTAAGTAAATTAATTAACAGGCGCATTTTAGTACGCAGGAATAACCAAAATACTGAATGTCTATTATTAGTTGGAGAGTGGGGACTTTGTGGTGCGTGCGCTCCGTCGATCGCCTGCGTACACGCACCACGAAGTCATTTTTACCGCTCGATTCATCCCGTTTGATTATTATAAAAAAAAATCTTTCAGTATTCAATGTCGTCTTATTATTCTGAATAAGTGAAACATGAAAGTAAATTAATTAACAGGCGCATTTTAGTACGCAGGAATAACCAAAATACTGAATGTCTATTATTAGTTGGAGAGTGGGGACTTCGTGGTGCGTGCGCTCCGTCGATCGCCTGCGCACACGCACCACGAAGTCATTTTTACCGCTCGATTCATCCCGTTTGATTATTATAAAAAAATCTTTCCGTATTCAATGTCGTCTTATTTTCTGATTACGTTAAATATTAAAGTAAATTAATTAACAGGCGGATTTTAGTACGCAGGAATAACCAGAATACTGAATGTCTATTATTAGTTGGAATGTGGGGACTTCGTGGTGCGCGCGCTCCGTCGATCGCCTGCGTACACGCACCACGAAGTCATTTTTACCGCTCGATTCATCCCGTTTGATTATTATAAAAAAAATCTTTCAGTATTCAATGTCGTCTTATTATTCTGAATAAGTGAAACATGAAAGTAAATTAATTAACAGGCGGATTTTAGTACGCAGGAATAACCAAAATACTGAATGTCTATTATTAATTGGAGAGTGGGGACTTCGTGGTGCGTGCGCTCCGTCGATCGCCTGCGTACACGCACCACTAAGTCATTATTACCGCTCGATTCATCCCGTTTCATTATTATAAAAAAAATCTTTCAGTATTCAATGTCGTCTTATTATTCTGAATAAGTTAAACATTTAAGTAAATTAATTAACAAGCGCATTTTAGTACGCAGGAATAACCAAAATACTGAATGTCTATTATTAGTTGGAGAGTGGGGAGTTCGTGGTGCGTGCGCTCCGTCGATCGCCTGCGTACACGCACCACGAAGTCATTTTTACCGCTCGATTCATCCCGTTTGATTATTATAAAAAAAATCTTTCAGTATTCAATGTCGTCTTATTATTCTGAATAAGTGAAACATGAAAGTAAATTAATTAACAGGCGGATTTTAGTACGCAGGAATAACCAAAATACTGAATGTCTATTATTAATTGGAGAGTGGGGACTTCGTGGTGCGTGCGCTCCGTCGATCGCCTGCGTACACGCACCACGAAGTCATTTTTACCGCTCGATTCATCCCGTTTGATTATTATAAAAAAAATCTTTCAGTATTCAATGTCGTCTTATTATTCTGAATAAGTTAAACATTTAAGTAAATTAATTAACAGGCGCATTTTAGTACGCAGGAAAAACCAAAATACTGAATGTCTATTATTAGTTGGAGAGTGGGGATTTCGTGGTGCGTGCGTTCCGTCGATCGCCTGATTACACGCACCACGAAGTCATTTTTACCGCTCGATTCATCCCGTTTGATTATTATAAAAAAAATCTTTCCGTATTCAATGTCGTCTTATTTTCTGATTACGTTAAATATTAAAGTAAATTAATTAACAGGCGGATTTTAGTACGCAGGAATAACCAGAATACTGAATGTCTATTATTAGTTGGAATGTGGGGACTTCGTGGTGCGTGCGCTCCGTCGATCGCCTGCGTACACGCACCACGAAGTCATTTTTACCGCTCGATTCATCCCGTTTGATTATTATAAAAAAAATCTTTCAGTATTCAATGTCGTCTTATTATTCTGAATAAGTGAAACATGAAAGTAAATTAATTAACAGGCGGATTTTAGTACGCAGGAATAACCAAAATACTGAATGTCTATTATTAATTGGAGAGTGGGGACTTCGTGGTGCGTGCGCTCCGTCGATCGCCTGCGTACACGCACCACGAAGTCATTTTTACCGCTCGATTCATCCCGTTTGATTATTATAAAAAAAATCTTTCAGTATTCAATGTCGTCTTATTATTCTGAATAAGTTAAACATTTAAGTAAATTAATTAACAGGCGCATTTTAGTACGCAGGAATAACCAAAATACTGAATGTCTATTATTAGTTGGAGAGTGGGGATTTCGTGGTGCGTGCGTTCCGTCGATCGCCTGATTACACGCACCACGAAGTCATTTTTACCGCTCGATTCATCCCGTTTGATTATTATAAAAAAAATCTTTCAGTATTCAATGTCGTCTTATTATTCTGAATAAGTTAAACATTTAAGTAAATTAATTATTAGGCGCATTTTAGTACGCAGGAATAACCAAAATACTGAATGTCTATTATTAGTTGGAGAGTGGGGACTTTGTGGTGCGTGCGCTCCGTCGATCGCCTGCGTTCACGCACCACGAAGTCATTTTTACCGCTCGATTCATCCCGTTTGATTATTATAAAAAAAATCTTTCAGTATTCAATGTCGTCTTATTATTCTGAATAAGTTAAACATTTAAGTAAATTAATTAACAGGCGCATTTTAGTACGCAGGAATAACCAAAATACTGAATGTCTATTATTAGTTGGAGAGTGGGGATTTCGTGGTGCGTGCGTTCCGTCGATCGCCTGCTTACACGCACCACGAAGTCATTTTTACCGCTCGATTCATCCCGTTTGATTATTATAAAAAAAATCTTTCAGTATTCAATGTCGTCTTATTATTCTGAATAAGTTAAACATTTAAGTAAATTAATTAACAGGCGCATTTTAGTACGCAGGAATAACCAAAATACTGAATGTCTATTATTAGTTGGAGAGTGGGGACTTCGTGGTGCGTGCGCTCCGTCGATCGCCTGCGTACACGCACCACTAAGTCATTATTACCGCTCGATTCATCCCGTTTCATTATTATAAAAAAAATCTTTCAGTATTCAATGTCGTCTTATTATTCTGAATAAGTTAAACATTTAAGTAAATTAATTAACAGGCGCATTTCAGTACGCAGGAATAACCAAAATACTGAATGTCTATTATTAGTTGGAGAATGGGGACTTCGTGGTGCGTGCGCTCCGTCGATCGCCTGCGCACACGCACCACGAAGTCATTTTTACCGCTCGATTCATCCCGTTTGATTATTATAAAAAAAATCTTTCCGTATTCAATGTCGTCTTATTTTCTGATTACGTTAAATATTAAAGTAAATTAATTAACAGGCGGATTTTAGTACGCAGGAATAACCAGAATACTGAATGTCTATTATTAGTTGGAGATGTGGGGACTTCGTGGTGCGTGCGCTCCGTCGATCGCCTGCGTACACGCACCACGAAGTCATTTTTACCGCTCGATTCATCCCGTTTGATTATTATAAAAAAAATCTTTCAGTATTCAATGTCGTCTTATTATTCTGAATAAGTGAAACATGAAAGTAAATTAATTAACAGGCGGATTTTAGTACGCAGGAATAACCAAAATACTGAATGTCTATTATTAGTTGGAGAGTGGGGACTTCGTGGTGCGTGCGCTCCGTCGATCGCCTGCGTACACGCACCACGAAGTCATTTTTACCGCTCGATTCATCCCGTTTGATTATTATAAAAAAAATCTTTCAGTATTCAATGTCGTCTTATTATTCTGAATAAGTTAAACATTTAAGTAAATTAATTCACAGGCGCATTTTAGTACGCAGGAATAACCAAAATACTGAATGTCTATTATTAGTTGGAGAGTGGGGACTTTGTGGTGCGTGCGCTCCGTCGATCGCCTGCGTACACGCACCACGAAGTCATTTTACCGCTCGATTCATCCCAGTTTCATTATTATAAAAAAATCTTTCAGTATTCAATGTCGTCTTATTATTCTGAATAAGTTAAACATTTAAGTAAATTAATTAACAGGCGCATTTTAGTACGCAGGAATAACCAAAATACTGAATGTCTATTATTAGTTGGAGAGTGGGGATTTCGTGGTGCGTGCGTTCCGTCGATCGCCTGCGTACACGCACCACGAAGTCATTTTTACCGCTCGATTCATCCCGTTTGATTATTATAAAAAAAATCTTTCAGTATTCAATGTCGTCTTATTATTCTGAATAAGTTAAACATTTAAGTAAATTAATTAACAGGCGCATTTTAGTACGCAGGAATAACCAAAATACTGAATGTCTATTATTAGTTGGAGAGTGGGGACTTCGTGGTGCGTGCGCTCCGTCGATCGCCTGCGTACACGCACCACGAAGTCATTTTTACCGCTCGATTCATCCCGTTTGATTATTATAAAAAAAATCTTTCAGTATTCAATGTCGTCTTATTATTCTGAATAAGTTAAACATTTAAGTAAATTAATTAACAGGCGCATTTTAGTACGCAGGAATAACCAAAATACTGAATGTCTATTATTAGTTGGAGAGTGGGGACTTCGTGGTGCGTGCGCTCCGTCGATCGCCTGCGTACACGCACCACGAAGTCATTTTTACCGCTCGATTCATCCCGTTTGATTATTATAAAAAAAATCTTTCAGTATTCAATGTCGTCTTATTATTCTGAATAAGTTAAACATTTAAGTAAATTAATTAACAGGCGCATTTTAGTACGCAGGAATAACCAAAATACTGAATGTCTATTATTAGTTGGAGAGTGGGGACTTCGTGGTGCGTGCGCTCCGTCGATCGCCTGCGTACACGCACCACGAAGTCATTTTACCGCTCGATTCATCCCGTTTGCATTATTATAAAAAAAATCTTTCAGTATTCAATGTCGTCTTATTATTCTGAATAAGTTAAACATTTAAGTAAATTAATTAACAGGCGCATTTTAGTACGCAGGAATAACCAAAATACTGAATGTCTATTATTAGTTGGAGAGTGGGGACTTCGTGGTGCGTGCGCTCCGTCGATCGCCTGCGTACACGCACCACGAAGTCATTTTTACCGCTCGATTCATCCCGTTTCATTATTATAAAAAAAATCTTTCAGTATTCAATGTCGTCTTATTATTCTGAATAAGTTAAACATTTAAGTAAATTAATTAACAGGCGCATTTTAGTACGCAGGAATAACCAAAATACTGAATGTCTATTATTAGTTGGAGAGTGGGGACTTCGTGGTGCGTGCGCTCCGTCGATCGCCTGCGTACACGCACCACGAAGTCATTTTTACCGCTCGATTCATCCCGTTTGATTATTATAAAAAAAATCTTTCAGTATTCAATGTCGTCTTATTATTCTGAATAAGTTAAACATTTAAGTAAATTAATTAACAGGCGCATTTTAGTACGCAGGAATAACCAAAATACTGAATGTCTATTATTAGTTGGAGAGTGGGGATTTCGTGGTGCGTGCGTTCCGTCGATCGCCTGCTTACACGCACCACGAAGTCATTTTTACCGCTCGATTCATCCCGTTTGATTATTATAAAAAAAATCTTTCAGTATTCAATGTCGTCTTATTATTCTGAATAAGTTAAACATTTAAGTAAATTAATTAACAGGCGCATTTTAGTACGCAGGAATAACCAAAATACTGAATGTCTATTATTAGTTGGAGAGTGGGGATTCGTGGTGCGTGCGTTCCGTCGATCGCCTGCTTACACGCACCACGAAGTCATTTTTACCGCTCGATTCATCCCGTTTGATTATTATAAAAAAAATCTTTCAGTATTCAATGTCGTCTTATTATTCTGAATAAGTTAAACATTTAAGTAAATTAATTAACAGGCGCATTTTAGTACGCAGGAATAACCAAAATACTGAATGTCTATTATTAGTTGGAGAGTGGGGACTTCGTGGTGCGTGCGCTCCGTCGATCGCCTGCGTACACGCACCACGAAGTCATTTTTACCGCTCGATTCATCCCGTTTGATTATTATAAAAAAAATCTTTCAGTATTCAATGTCGTCTTATTATTCTGAATAAGTTAAACATTTAAGTAAATTAATTAACAGGCGCATTTTAGTACGCAGGAATAACCAAAATACTGAATGTCTATTATTAGTTGGAGAGTGGGGACTTCGTGGTGCGTGCGCTCCGTCGATCGCCTGCGTACACGCACCACGAAGTCATTTTTACCGCTCGATTCATCCCGTTTGATTATTATAAAAAAAATCTTTCAGTATTCAATGTCGTCTTATTATTCTGAATAAGTTAAACATTTAAGTAAATTAATTAACAGGCGCATTTTAGTACGCAGGAATAACCAAAATACTGAATGTCTATTATTAGTTGGAGAGTGGGGACTTCGTGGTGCGTGCGCTTCCGTCGATCGCCTGCTTACACGCACCACGAAGTCATTTTTACCGCTCGATTCATCCCGTTTGCATTATTATAAAAAAAATCTTTCAGTATTCAATGTCGTCTTATTATTCTGAATAAGTTAAACATTTAAGTAAATTAATTAACAGGCGCATTTTAGTACGCAGGAATAACCAAAATACTGAATGTCTATTATTAGTTGGAGAGTGGGGATTTCGTGGTGCGTGCGTTCCGTCGATCGCCTGCGTACACGCACCACGAAGTCATTTTTACCGCTCGATTCATCCCGTTTGATTATTATAAAAAAAATCTTTCAGTATTCAATGTCGTCTTATTATTCTGAATAAGTTAAACATTTAAGTAAATTAATTAACAGGCGCATTTTAGTACGCAGGAATAACCAAAATACTGAATGTCTATTATTAGTTGGAGAGTGGGGATTTCGTGGTGCGTGCGTTCCGTCGATCGCCTGCTTACACGCACCACGAAGTCATTTTTACCGCTCGATTCATCCCGTTTGATTATTATAAAAAAAATCTTTCAGTATTCAATGTCGTCTTATTATTCTGAATAAGTTAAACATTTAAGTAAATTAATTAACAGGCGCATTTTAGTACGCAGGAATAACCAAAATACTGAATGTCTATTATTAGTTGGAGAGTGGGGACTTCGTGGTGCGTGCGCTCCGTCGATCGCCTGCGTACACGCACCACTAAGTCATTATTACCGCTCGATTCATCCCGTTTCATTATTATAAAAAAAATCTTTCAGTATTCAATGTCGTCTTATTATTCTGAATAAGTTAAACATTTAAGTAAATTAATTAACAGGCGCATTTTAGTACGCAGGAATAACCAAAATACTGAATGTCTATTATTAGTTGGAGAATGGGGACTTCGTGGTGCGTGCGCTCCGTCGATCGCCTGCGTACACGCACCACGAAGTCATTTTTACCGCTCGATTCATCCCGTTTCATTATTATAAAAAAAATCTTTCAGTATTCAATGTCGTCTTATTTTCTGATTACGTTAAATATTAAAGTAAATTAATTAACAGGCGGATTTTAGTACGCAGGAATAACCAGAATACTGAATGTCTATTATTAGTTGGAGAGTGGGGACTTCGTGGTGCGTGCGCTCCGTCGATCGCCTGCGTACACGCACCACGAAGTCATTTTTACCGCTCGATTCATCCCGTTTGATTATTATAAAAAAAATCTTTCAGTATTCAATGTCGTCTTATTATTCTGAATAAGTGAAACATTAAAGTAAATTAATTAACAGGCGGCATTTTAGTACGCAGGAATAACCAAAATACTGAATGTCTATTATTAATTGGAGAGTGGGGACTTCGTGGTGCGTGCGCTCCGTCGATCGCCTGCGTACACGCACCACGAAGTCATTTTTACCGCTCGATTCATCCCGTTTGCATTATTATAAAAAAAATCTTTCAGTATTCAATGTCGTCTTATTATTCTGAATAAGTTAAACATTTAAGTAAATTAATTAACAGGCGCATTTTAGTACGCAGGAATAACCAAAATACTGAATGTCTATTATTAGTTGGAGAGTGGGGACTTCGTGGTGCGTGCGCTCCGTCGATCGCCTGCGTACACGCACCACGAAGTCATTTTTACCGCTCGATTCATCCCATTTCATTATTATAAAAAAATCTTACAGTATTTAATGTCGTCTTATTATTCTGAATAAGTTAAACATTTAAGTAAATTAATTAACAGGCGCATTTTAGTACGCAGGAATAACCAAAATACTGAATGTCTATTATTAGTTGGAGAGTGGGGATTTCGTGGTGCGTGCGTTCCGTCGATCGCCTGCGTACACGCACCACGAAGTCATTTTTACCGCTCGATTCATCCCGTTTGATTATTATAAAAAAAATCTTTCAGTATTCAATGTCGTCTTATTATTCTGAATAAGTTAAACATTTAAGTAAATTAATTAACAGGCGCATTTTAGTACGCAGGAATAACCAAAATACTGAATGTCTATTATTAGTTGGAGAATGGGGACTTCGTGGTGCGTGCGCTCCGTCGATCGCCTGCGTACACGCACCACGAAGTCATTTTTACCGCTCGATTCATCCCGTTTGATTATTATAAAAAAAATCTTTCAGTATTCAATGTCGTCTTATTATTCTGAATAAGTTAAACATTTAAGTAAATTAATTAACAGGCGCATTTTAGTACGCAGGAATAACCAAAATACTGAATGTCTATTATTAGTTGGAGAGTGGGGACTTTCGTGGTGCGTGCGTTCCGTCGATCGCCTGCTTACACGCACCACGAAGTCATTTTTACCGCTCGATTCATCCCGTTTGATTATTATAAAAAAATCTTTCAGTATTCAATGTCGTCTTATTATTCTGAATAAGTTAAACATTTAAGTAAATTAATTAACAGGCGCATTTTAGTACGCAGGAATAACCAAATACTGAATGTCTATTATTAGTTGGAGAGTGGAGACTTCGTGGTGCGTGCGCTCCGTCGATCGCCTGCGTACACGCACCACTAAGTCATTATTACCGCTCGATTCATCCCGTTTCATTATTATAAAAAAATCTTTCAGTATTCAATGTCGTCTTATTATTCTGAATAAGTTAAACATTTAAGTAAATTAATTAACAGGCGCATTTTAGTACGCAGGAATAACCAAAATACTGAATGTCTATTATTAGTTGGAGAATGGGGACTTCGTGGTGCGTGCGCTCCGTCGATCGCCTGCGTACACGCACCACGAAGTCATTTTTAGCGCTCGATTCTTCCCGTTTCATTATTATAAAAAAATCTTTCAGTATTCAATGTCGTCTTATTTTCTGATTACGTTAAATATTAAAGTAAATTAATTAACAGGCGGATTTTAGTACGCAGGAATAACCAAAATACTGAATGTCTATTATTAATTGGAGAGTGGGGACTTCGTGGTGCGTGCGCTCCGTCGATTGCCTGCGTACACGCACCACGAAGTCATTTTTATCGCTCGATTCATCCCGTTTCATTATTATAAAAAAAATCTTTCAGTATTCAATGTCGTCTTATTATTCTGAATAAGTTAAACATTTAAGTAAATTAATTAACAGGCGCATTTTAGTACGCAGGAATAACCAAAATACTGAATGTCTATTATTAGTTGGAGAGTGGGGATTTCGTGGTGCGTGCGTTCCGTCGATCGCCTGCTTACACGCACCACGAAGTCATTTTTACCACTCGATTCATCCCGTTTGATTATTATAAAAAAATCTTTCAGTATTCAATGTCGTCTTATTATTCTGAATAAGTTAAACATTTAAGTAAATTAATTAACAGGCGCATTTTAGTACGCAGGAATAACCAAAATACTGAATGTCTATTATTAGTTGGAGAGTGGGGATTTCGTGGTGCATGCGTTCCGTCGATCGCCTGCTTACACGCACCACGAAGTCATTTTTACCGCTCGATTCATCCCGTTTGATTATTATAAAAAAATCTTTCAGTATTCAATGTCGTCATATTATTCTGAATAAGTTAAACATTTAAGTAAATTAATTAACAGGCGCATTTTAGTACGCAGGAATAACCAAAATACTGAATGTCTATTATTAGTTGGAGAGTGGGGATTTCGTGGTGCGTGCGTTCCGTCGATCGCCTGCTTACACGCACCACGAAGTCATTTTTACCGCTCGATTCATCCCGTTTGATTATTATAAAAAAAATCTTTCAGTATTCAATGTCGTCTTATTATTCTGAATAAGTTAAACATTTAAGTAAATTAATTAACAGGCGCATTTTAGTACGCAGGAATAACCAAAATACTGAATGTCTATATTAGTTGGAGAATGGGGACTTCGTGGTGCGTGCGCTCCGTCGATCGCCTGCGTACACGCACCACGAAGTCATTTTTACCGCTCGATTCATCCCGTTTCATTATTATAAAAAAAATCTTTCAGTATTCAATGTCGTCTTATTTTCTGATTACGTTAAATATTAAAGTAAATTAATTAACAGGCGGATTTTAGTACGCAGGAATAACCAAAATACTGAATGTCTATTATTAATTGGAGAGTGGGGACTTCGTGGTGCGTGCGCTCCGTCGATCGCCTGCGTACACGCACCACGAAGTCATTTTTACCGCTCGATTCATCCCGTTTCATTATTATAAAAAAATCTTTCAGTATTCAATGTCGTCTTATTATTCTGAATAAGTTAAACATTTAAGTAAATTAATTAACAGGCGCATTTTAGTACGCAGGAATAACCAAAATACTGAATGTCTATTATTAGTTGGAGAGTGGGGATTTCGTGGTGCGTGCGTTCCGTCGATCGCCTGCTTACACGCACCACGAAGTCATTTTTACCACTCGATTCATCCCGTTTGATTATTATAAAAAAAATCTTTCAGTATTCAATGTCGTCTTATTATTCTGAATAAGTTAAACATTTAAGTAAATTAATTAACAGGCGCATTTTAGTACGCAGGAATAACCAAAATACTGAATGTCTATTATTAGTTGGAGAGTGGGGATTTCGTGGTGCGTGCGTTCCGTCGATCGCCTGCTTACACGCACCACGAAGTCATTTTTACCGCTCGATTCATCCCGTTTGATTATTATAAAAAAATCTTTCAGTATTCAATGTCGTCTTATTATTCTGAATAAGTTAAACATTTAAGTAAATTAATTAACAGGCGCATTTTAGTACGCAGGAATAACCAAAATACTGAATGTCTATTATTAGTTGGAGAGTGGGGACTTCGTGGTGCGTGCGCTCCGTCGATCGCCTGCGTACACGCACCACTAAGTCATTATTACCGCTCGATTCATCCCGTTTCATTATTATAAAAAAAATCTTTCAGTATTCAATGTCGTCTTATTATTCTGAATAAGTTAAACATTTAAGTAAATTAATTAACAGGCGCATTTTAATACGCAGGAATAACCAAAATACTGAATGTGTATTATTAGTTGGAGAATGGGGACTTCGTGGTGCGTGCGCTCCATCGATCGCCTGCGTACACGCACCACGAAGTCATTTTTACCGCTCGATTCATCCCGTTTCATTATTATAAAAAAAATCTTTCAGTATTCAATGTCGTCTTATTTTCTGATTACGTTAAATATTAAAGTAAATTAATTAACAGGCGGATTTTAGTACGCAGGAATAACCAAAATACTGAATGTCTATTATTAATTGGAGAGTGGGGACTTCGTGGTGCGTGCGCTCCGTCGATCGCCTGCGTACACGCACCACGAAGTCATTTTTACCGCTCGATTCATCCCGTTTCATTATTATAAAAAAAATCTTTCAGTATTCAATGTCGTCTTATTTTCTGATTACGTTAAATATTAAAGTAAATTAATTAACAGGCGGATTTTAGTACGCAGGAATAACCAAAATACTGAATGTGTATTATTAGTTGGAGAATGGGGACTTCGTGGTGCGTGCGCTCCGTCGATCGCCTGCGTACACGCACCACGAAGTCATTTTTACCGCTCGATTCATCCCGTTTCATTATTATAAAAAAAATCTTTCGGTATTCAATGTCGTCTTATTTTCTGTTTATGTTAAATATTAAAGTAAATTAATTAACAGGCGCATTTTAGTACGAAGGGAATAACCAGAATTCTGAATGTCTATTATTAGTTGGAAAGTGGGGACTTCGTGGTGCGTGCGCTCCGTCGATCGCCTGCGTACACGCACCACGAACTCGCATTTGTTGCTCAATTCACGTGTGTCACGTCAAACTAGAGAAATTAAAAATATTGCTGCTACGTTTATAATATTTGAAATAAACAAATTTTATCGTTATAAACTAACAATATTTAAAACGATAAAACTTTTCTGAACGAAGTCCACGAATGTCTCATCTCCGTCGGGATCCGACCCGTCTAGTCCGTGCGCGCATGCGCATTGCGTTGGAATCGACATGATGAGCGCGTACGACGTACGCTCGTGCGGTCAGCTATCGGTATACGCTTACATTCGCGCTTCTTGCCGATCTGTCAACGGGTTCTACAGTGTATTGCTGGTGACATGATGAGTTTTATTCAACACCGGCTCGCTATATGATTAAAGTGGAGTTGTGGATTTTGTTTAGAGGTAAGTTGCTTAGCCGTAGAGGAACTTTGTTATTTATATAGTTATATTTCAAGTGAAAAGGTTGATGTTCCCCTAACCTCTCAATTGATATCAAAAGGCAATTGTATACCTTTTTATGCATCCTTTCTTCCTGTCTCCCAGTATACCATTTTTTAGTAGTTTGCTTTGTCTGATTTTTTAATATATTCTCAGAAAACCCTGCACTGGGCGTCAACAATCATCGGAGCCAATCTGAGTACGTGTTGCTGTTCCTCAGACTTGGACGTGGTGCAACGGGCGGATTCTTCATTGTGTTGCTTTTTCTTCAATACCGGCTCGCTAGAGGATTAACGTGTAGTTCCGGGTTTAATTTACAAGTAAGTTGCTGATCCGTAGGAGCACTTCGTTATTTATATAGTTATATTACAGGTGAGAAGGTTAGTGTTCCCCTAACCTCTCAATTGATATCAACAGACCATTGTATACCTTTTTATGCGTCCTTTCTTCCTGTTTCCCATTATACCATTATTTAGTAGTTTGCTTTGTCTGATTTTTTAATATATTCTCAGAAAATCCTGCACTGGGCGTCAACAATCATCGGAGCCTATCTGAGTACGTGTTGCTGTTCCTCAGACTTGGACGTGGTGCAACGGGCGGATTCTTCATTGTGTTGCTTTTTCTTCAATACCGGTTCGCTATAGGATTAACGTGTAGTTCCGGGTTTTATTTACAGGTAAGTTGCTTATCCGTAGGAGCACTTCGTTATTTATATAGTTATATTACAGGTGAGAAGGTTAGTGTTCCCCTAACCTCTCAATTGATATCAACAGACCATTGTATACCTTTTTATGCGTCCTTTCTTCCTGTTTCCCATTATACCATTATTTAGTAGTTTGCTTTATCTGATTTTTTAATATATTCACAGGAAACCCTGCACTGGGCGTCAACATTCATCGGAGCCTATCTGAGTACGTGTTGCTGTTCCGTCAACAATCATCGGAGCCAATCTGAGTATGTGCTGTTGTTCCTAAGACTTGGACGCGGTGCAGCTCCTAGAAGATATACTACCCTTCAGCTACTGAGTGAGCTAATGATGGTGCTCATCCTGGTTCCTTGGGCCCGTTCCTTGGCAAATAGACTAATCATATGTGCTTTTTTCCATACTAGGAACGCTTGAATGCTGGATTCAGGAACTGTTCGTAATTATTATATTTAATTTTAGTTATTAAAAAATTGAACAATTCATTAAACCTGTTGTCACTCCATAATGAGTAAAAGTGTCAATTATTTGTAACTATGCAAGTGCAGAACTGTAAGCTTAATTGCCCACTCTATAATGAGTAATCAATCCTGAATTTATCGGATTAAGGCATTAAAAATATTTCAGTGCGTAACTGAATTTATAAAAAAGTTTTATGATTATAAAGAAAATGATGAAAAGAAAAATGTTTTAAATGATGTAATTATAAATAGCAGTACACAATTATTATTTATAAATATCTTACACGCTATAAAAAAACATTTATTGGATTAAGATATTCTATAATTTGAGTTATAGAATAGGATTTTTCACGCAAGCCCAGTGATGGCTAATAACTGTTCATAGTTATTATATTTAATTTAAGTTATTAAAAAATTGAACAGTTTATTAAAATTGTTGTCGCTCCATAGTGAGTAAGCCTAATTGCCCACTCTATAATGAGTAATCAATCCTAAATTTATGGGATTAAGGCATTAAAAATATTTCAGTACGTAACTGAATTTATAAAAAAGGTTTATGATTATAAAAAAAATGATGAAAAGAAAAATGTTTTAAATGATTTAATTATAAATAGCAGTATACAATTATTATTTATAAATATCTTACACGCTATTAAAAAACATTTATTGGATTAAGATATTCTATAATTTGAGTTATAGAATAGGATTTTTCACGCAAGCCCAATGATGGCTAATAATTGTTCGTAATTATTATATTTAATTTTTGTTATTAAAAAATTGAACAATTCATTAAAATTGTTGTCACTCCATAGTGAGTAAAAGTATCAATTGCTTGTAACTATGCAAGTACAGAACTGTAAGTCTGATTGCCCACTCTATAATGAGTAATCAATCCTGAATTTATCATACACGCTAAAAAGACATTCTCAAAGTTAGAGAAAAAAAAAAAATTTTTTTGGCTCTTGATCAATAAAGAATAAATTTCAAGCTTAGGTTATGTTATCTCCACAAAATCAAATCACAGTGTTAGTATAACTACGCCATCTACCGACATCATTTGAATCGTACGCTAGATGGCGTAGTATACTGATAATGCAACCTACTATATCGACGGCAGGTCGATAATTCAGTCATAAAATTGACTTTGGAACCCCCTTAAACGTACTAACAGCAATGCTCCACAAAGTTCCAAACGAGGCAATGAAACTTGTTTGAGAGGAGCGACTTTTGATTTTACGATACCTTCCTTGTCAATTGTTCGTAGATATAAACACGCTGCGAAAGCACGCTCTGAGGCATCAGAAAAACCGTGTAATTCGACGACTTGTTGAGTCTTAGATTATCCAATCCAACGAGATACAGAAAAGTGTTGAAGTTGAGGTAAATCGTTGATAAGAGTCTCTCACTTCAGCATCAGATGAGCAGGGAGAAGATCGTCCCACTCAAGTCCAGCATGCCACAGAGATTGCATAAACATTTTAAACGATATTGTAATTGGTGAAATCCAGCCTAGCGGAGTTGAGCGATCAAGGATAAGGCTGACCTTTTAGTAACTTTTGTTGAAGAATTAACAAAGTTAAATTGAAAATGAAAAGCGTCAAGAAGTGGTTGCCAAGCAACACCGAGCATTGAGACTATTTCTGCTTGAAACCAAGAGAGAAATTGAGTAGTAGCGTGTTGTTCTAACGGCACGTCAGAGAGAATAGTTGGGTGATTCGCGACCCATTTGCTAAGCGGAAAGCCACCCGCCTTAAACAGCTGAACTAATTCTGATTTGAGACTAATGGCGTCGTCTACACTATCTGCTCCGGCGAAAATATCATCGACGTAGATGTTTGTACGAAGAACTTCTGCTGCGCGAGGATAAGAGGCACCTTCATCGTTAGCGAGTTGAAGAAGAGTCCGAATGGCTTGATATGGTGACGGAGCAAGTCCATAAGTAACAGTACGGAGATTGAAAATCTTTAATGATGTTGTACGTCAAATGACCTGTTGAAACATTTGGTCACGTTTGTCAATTAATATCTGAGCAAACATTTTCTCGATGTCGCTTGAGAAAACGTAACGAAAACTTCGCCAAAGTAACAAAATGTCGAAAAGGTCGAGCTGCAGTTTTGGACCGATATGAAGGCAATCATTTATCGGCAGTCCTGAAGGTAGCTTGACTGATCCGTTGAAAACAACACGCAGTTTACTTGTGTCTCCGTGATTCTTAAAAATACCATGATGAGGTAAAATAAACGAAAGTGACTTAGGTACAGATGAATCGAGTGTAGAAAACTCCTTCATGTGTCCTAATGAGATGTAGTCTTGCATGAATTTGTTGTATTTTTCGCTGAAGTCCGTTTGTTTTTGAAACCTTTGTTCAGTACGACGTAACGCAGATAATGCCGCTTGTGTAGAGTCTCCTAAATTGTCTAGATTTGACTTAAATGGAAGGCGTAATATGTATCTGCCTTGCTCATTTCGATTATGAGTTTTGGCGAAATGATCTTCCCACTCACGTTCGTCTTGTGTGTAAAGATCAGTTGCTTCAATTTTTACTTCCTCCTGTTGCCAGACACGTGTAAGAAGAAATGGTAAATCTTGGTCCACTGTGCAGGTGAAACAGGATACCATAGATGAATCGTTCGACATTGTAACTGAACCAGTAAGAATCCATCCTGAGGCAGTTGCTTGCGCAATAAGGTCATTATCAGGACTTTTGCGTAGATCTTCTCGTATAAGTTGTGGATAGATGTCTGCACCGATGATCATGTCGATTGAGTCGTTCGAATTCACATCTGGATCAGCAATATCTGTCCTGTCATGAAGGCACAAAACTTCGTTGTCAGCTGCGGAGGCGGCACGTATTCTGTAAGACGAGTTAGAATTAGAGCATTTGTCTTCCAATAATTATCACGAGTAAAGTAAGGAAATATTGAAATCACTGCTTTAGACTTTGCAGTATGACTGTGACCAGCTCCTACTCCAGAAACAGGAACAAAGACAGATTGACGAGGTGCCTTTATACGCTGAGCAAGTGATTCCGAAATAAAAGTAGCCTCTGAGCACGGGTCGACGAGTGCTCGGGCAAAACAAGTACGATTGCGTTCTGATGACACAAAAACCTTTGCTGTCGCAAGTAAGGCAAAGCGAGGCTGCGGAAATAAATTGGTCGTATGCGATGTTACTCCAGAGTTTTGAAGAGTCGCATTTGGATTGTTTGGAGATCCGTTGTTGACCTGCAGTGAACTCTCTTCTGCAGAGATGTTAGTAGATGGGTTCAGCTTCTGTGCAACAGACGACTGCGGTTCCTGCGAACGGCTGTGGGCTTGCTTGAAGTTGCGTAACGGTCGATGTAGCAGAGTATGATGACGACCTTGGCAAGTGAAGCAGGTACCCGTAGATCTGCACTCCGAAAATTGATGTGCTCCAAGGCAGTTCGTGGAAAGTCGCTTTTCTGAAACGAAGGTGTTATGAATGTCGATTGAACAAGATCGAAATTTATTACAAACACTAATATAATGTTCTCCGCTACAATAAGAACAAGAACGAGATTGTTTGGATACGTTATGCGCTGTGAGTTCACATGAATTGAATTTCTTGTTCGATGATTTCTGCGATGAATTACTGACAGTCGATGAGGCAGGTTTCTGGATATTGAACATCTCCAGTGCTTGTATGCGCGATTTTAAAAATGTATCCAACTCCGTCCAAGTCGTTGGTGTTGCTGAATCTCCCAAAGAAAGTTCCCAATCTCGTCTGGTTTTGACATCCAGGCGTCTCACAGTTAGACGTACGAGAAAATCATCCATGTGATCGACAGGTCTTTGGAAAGTGCGGAGGGTTTCGATGACGTCTGTAGTTCCATCTCGGAGAGTCGTTAAGGCAACAGACGACTCAGATTGAACAGAGCTGAGCTGTACAAAAGAATCAAGACATAAATGAATAAGTGCACGTTTATTTTTATAATACGACTTTAATCTATCCCAGGCACGGGCATAGTTATCCTCCGTTACTGAAATATTTTTCAAGAGGTTAGCAGCTGCACCGGATAAGCAACTTTTTAAATAAAATAACCTCTCAACATCTTTCAGATCGGTGTTATGGTTCATAAATGCCGTGAACATGTCCTTGAAGGATGACCAGTCTAAGTACTTGCCTGAGAAAATCGGTAAATTTATTGTTGGCAGCTTACGAGGTGTAACCCTTGATTCAAAATGTTGAGCCGGTAAGGAAGAGACCGACGGTACTATTGGTTCCAAGGCACGAAGAGCATCCAAAAATTGTGCCTTTTGTTCGATGAATGTTTCTTCAGCAGTTCCAATAAAGTTTCCTTTAAAATAATTTTTACTTTCGGCCGCTTAAGTCTTTATATTTAAGATATTTGTATGCCTTTTTTTAATAGACTGCCATTTCTTATCGAGAGCTTCTAGTCTCGCTTCAATCGCACCTCTTGAATTTTGTTGACTTTTCTTGTTTAGGTTGACAAAAGCGCGAGACATTACATCTAATTCCTTTGTTTGATTTTCGATGTAAATATCCATCGTTAAGGAAGTGTAGAAGTATTGAGTAAATATATAAAAGTGTCACTTATACCAAGGCAAGATGAGAGAGTAAAAGTTTGTATATACGTTTAGGCTACCCCGCGGACGGGAGAGCAAGAGAGATAGAGTAGAATTTGAGTATATAGTTATGCTGCTCCGCGAGCGGGAGAGCGAGAGAGACAATAGTAGGCAAGGCGTAATCGCTGCTACAATTGTCAAAAGGAGCGAGAGAGACAAATAGAGTGTAAGCAGGGCTTGATCGCCGCTGCAAAATTTGAGTGAGCACGAGAGGTAGCAAAAATGGTGGGGATTAGCGAGAGCGCGGTCGATCGTCGCCTTAGCGAACTTTGATGGCTCGATCGTTTCGAATCAGGATATAATTTCGAAAGCGCGAAAGATTCCCCGAGTACAAGCGTACTAGAGATGTGTAAGCGAACGATGTAAACAATTCGTTCAGCGCGACCTACACTATATAAACACCACACGAAACTTTGTTTTGATTTCGAGTTCGAGTCGATTTAAGAGTACGATTATTTTGTGCATGTAAAGGCAAGAAATAAAACTTTAATATTCATAGATTTTTATTGTAGCAGGCTAAAGTTAATACGTCTAACTACAAAATAATTAATGTTTTTAGAGTCACTAAATTTTTTTTTTCTTTTCCAGAAGTATAAAACAAGTGGCACTTTATCTGCACTTGTTACACTGCACTGAAATGCACTGAATATTTGCACACGTAACTGTTGTTGTTTGTTTACTTGCTTGTGCAGCTATTCTCACTCCACTGTCTCTCGTTAGATATTTGCCGCTGTCCGATGGTATCCGGCTCGAAGGACCAGAAAAATGTGGGAGAAACTTTAATGTTGAGTGGAGCAGGCAGTGATAAATAAAAAAAACTGAAACGCTGATGTGGTCTTAAATCTTAACACTATTTAATAACGCTATTTACAGGTTGCCCTGTGGGTAATTATTATTTTTGTGTATGTGGCGTTATTAGCGTATGTGTGATCGCGCTCGTGTCTCGCTGCGCACTGAGTAAGTTACAAAGTTTTGGAAAAAACGAGGGCGCGACCGACACGAGTAAAATGTTTGAGCATTAATACATGAGTGTGTAAGTGTATACAATCTTGTAGGTTTTATCCCGAGTAGGTAGAAATCGCTTGGTTCGGAACAGTATATATTTTTTTATTATAAATTAAAAAAATGTTAAACACAAAAATATCTAACACTTCTATTACATACATTCAATAAATAATAATTATTTTAATAATCAATAGTGTTAAATATTTTATATAATTAATTATTAAAATAGTTATTATTTATGGAATTTATGTAATAAAACTGTCAGATACATAAAAAAAATTTGAGTCTTAGGATTTGAACCCGAGACCCCATGGTTACTGCAAAATACATACGCCTTAGCGCTCACGCCTACCGTGATATGTACTCATATTTATATCGGAACTTATATTTAAGTTGTGCCCCCTGGGGGGGGAGCTTAGAATTATAGGGTAATTAATCATTATTTAATTAAATTATTATTTACAATTAAAATAAATTAATAATTTTATTATAAAAAAAAAGAATTTTGGGAGTGAGGTGATTTGAACCCTTTTCGTTCGGGTTCTCGTTACCCCTCCTTCGCTAGTCAAGTTCATACTCCCCACCGGAGTAGTAACCAAACCTCATGACTCGTATGATTTCAATCTTGAGCGCGTGAAGCACCTAAGGTTGGAATATGCACAATTCAAGCAAGAAACTTCACGTGCAATGTATGGGAATTACCGATTACTCTCTTAATATTGCAATCAAGGATACCAAAATTCTTATGTTCTATATCCAATTTTTAAACCTACTATTAAGTATGGGTGGAAAGTGACATTTACATTAAAATTGGTATTATGCGATTTCCAAATTTTTTTTCTCGCGCGGATCGAAGGGTTTCGAATGTATTACATAGAACAAGCAAAATGTACTTGTAAACACCACATTTCACTGCTTGGGCGCTTCACGTGCAAAACTTTGGAACTCTCGAATACCAAAATTCGTACGCTGTATGCCCATCGTTGACACATACTATTAAGTACGGTTTGGCATGTAACTTTTACATTAACTTGCTATAATACCATTACCAAATTTCTTTCCGTGCATATACCTCCACCCTCAATGTGCATGTTGCTATCTCGTTCAAGTGTAATTTGATTAGGTAACTACTCTCTACGTCACAACTGATGGCGGCGTGGATTCGAGGTGTGTATCTGTTTTTTATGTGTGTTTTTGACTTTGGCATATAGACGATGCGACGCTACTTTTCGTCGGGAAAAATCTAATTGGATTAAATTATAAACCGGCGGAGGTTCCGTCGTAGCGACGTTGAAAATGGCTAGATATCGCCGATTTGTATTTGATTGGGCGCCTGGCGATATTTAAATTAAAAAGAATAATTATTATACAAAACTACTCGGCAACCCGGCAAATCCTCACCTCGACTCCTCGTCACAGAGGGAATCCCGACGGCTGACCACCTCGGAACCGGCGGCTTTTAGAGTAAAGGGAAATATGAAATAATACTCACGAATTCAATAATAATCACAGCTAACATTTATTCAAAAATTCAATAGAAATTATAATTTCCGGCACCGACACAATAGTGAACGCGACTCGCGACCGACTCTCACACGTGCACACAATCACTCAATTTCCGTCCATCCGGCAATTAATAAAATTATACTATTTAAATATTAATAATAATTCGGCCGCTCGTCGGGCTAACCGTAAATATTACTCGCCTAATTAAACTTCAACTCCAACCAACTCGACTCCAACTCTACTTTACTACTCTCACTCAACTAACAACTATGCTCTAAACTCTACTCTACTCAACAACGATAATGGCTACTCAGCCTCACAATACTACTACTCTGCAAAAATCGACTGCCTCGTCGGACGATCAGGTAGCGAATCGTCGAGACCGGCTTCTTCATCCGGCTCGCGGCGTGGCTTGTTCCCCAAAATTAAGGATTTTCCTCCCCACTCTATCGCTATCCTTCTCTATCTTACTCTACACCTTATCTATCGGCGTTGATTAGGGTGGTTGATTGCGTGATCGATACGCGTAGTCAGCCTTGATCTTATTTCCGTCAAGGCCGATTATCCAATAATAGTGGTTTACGTCACCACCAACCTGTTCATTATTGGGTCGATCACGCAACCAATCATCCCCTGGCACTCGGAAGGCGCGCATTACAAATAGATAATTACCAGATCGGTAACCCAGTCGGTGCTGCCGCCCCGTGCCTACCGGCTATGTAATTAATACTAACTATCCCGACACACTCATACAATATTTAAAATTCTATTTCCGCAACTATTTATAACTATATACAAACTTATAAAATTATTAAACATCGCCCCAAATTCTACCGACGGATTTCCATATTTTTCTTCCTTTAATCAACAACGCCATCTAGCTAAAATAATCAATCTAATATTATATACGTGTGCGCGCTATATACAACAGTATATACGTATACATAGGTGTGCGCGCACCGTATATATCTATATATATCTTCTATTGTGCCGCGGTATACCTTCGCACGCATATATTAGGTATACCGCGACTCCTACTCTACTCGCGCGCTCCCCTCGCTCCGCGCGCTCCCACCCATGATCCCACTACGGTCGGTCACTCGAGCTCTTTGCGCGCGCACCACTCTCGCTGCTCGAGTGATTTCCCCCTTCCCCGCGCACCTAGCCTAGTGCCGCACGATCGTCGCCGTCGGTGCCGCGTTCCTCGGTATACGGGTGTAAGGTGGGGGAGCACCCTGGCTCTCCCGACTAGTTGTACGTAGTTCGGGCGTGCGCGCACCCCTGCGCCATCTCGACCGTCGTCGTCTGCTGAGCACGTGTGACGGTTGAGGTTAGGACGCCGCCTAAGCTCCCGTCTTAATGACATCAGCAGCGGGTACGCCAGGTATCGTGAGACAACCTGGGCTCGGTCCTTGGCTCACGATACCTCTCGGCCGTGGTCTGGGTCGTGATCCGCGTAATACCGTCGGGTATCGGTCGCTAAAACATACCCATACCGTGGGTATCAGTGTTTATATTAAAGTGTATCGGTGCATTTCGGTCCGCCAGCGAGGGATTCACTACCTGCGACGCGATCGCGATCTAATATACATTAAAGTATGCATGCACATGACTTATAAATACAAGCCATGTGCATGTACTTGTGCGTTGTATATTTTACAACGTCACAACGATGCCTCGGTTGATAATAATAAAACTTGAGAAAATACATTTTTACTTATTTTATTAAAAATAAACTAGAATAAATACAAAAAAAATATAAGAAAAAAATTCTTGGTGTAAAAAATAAAAGTCATCGAACTTCAAAGCCCAAGAATTGAGATAGACCCATTATGCACGGAATCTAAACCAATACTGCCCAGTTGCGTGTGGAAACTACACCCTTTATATAAGAAAATTTCATGTTTCAACAATTATCTTCTTTTTACAATTATTAGCCAAATAATAGTAAAAAAAAATAATTCCAAAATAAATTTAAGTGTGGTTTCTATTTCGTCCCAACAATTAAATTTAGAATTTTCATTTTTTATTGCAAAATTGCATTTTCGGTGCATTGGCAACTGCAAAACGTCGGCATTCCTGAATTGCTTAATTATATTGAATAATTTTGTTAAGTTTGAATATTGTTTGATGTTTTTGATTTAATTATAAAATTAGATTTTTTTATAATTAAATCATTTTTTTTTTGATAACGTGTTAAAATTTGATTTATTCGTTTTTCTGTATAATGTAATGGTAAGTGATATTCACTCACCATTATACGAATTCGGTAGGTAAACACAAGCGCTATATATAGATATAGATATAGCCAACGACTCGAACGGCCGATGCCCGCGCAACGAAAATCGGCAATTTGTGAGGGAACGTTTGCACGCGCAGGACGACCGGTACAAGAGAAAGATCGCGACGACACGTGTGTCTAAACGTCCCGGTTTACGTAGTTGTTTATCCACGAGTTTTTTCGTATGGTTTTTAACTGTGTTGGTTTGGTGAACACACGACGCGGATTGATCGACGGTCGAGGAACTATACCGTTGATAAATAAAAGAAAATTATTGCCGTAAAAGTTATTAGGCCGGAAATAATTAATTAATTGTAAAATAGTGGAAATGAAAGAAAAATGATTCGGCCGAATTGTTTTATAATATTTGTATTGACGCGGTCTTGAACAATAAACAATGATATTTGTAAATAATATGATTAACGCAATTAATAATTCAATTATTTTGCAATATTTCGGCATCGTAATTAATAAAATAAAAATTATATTGCGTGAAATAATTTGTCGGAGTGCTGTTTTACCCGATAACCTAAAACTGCGCAGCGTTTACCGACAGCGCGTCGGCCGGGACTCACCGCAAGATAAATCGCACATGCCGTGAAGAGGGCGACACGCGATTCAGTTTTGCTTATATCAGCGATTAAAAAATTTTTTTGATTGTGCGTATATTTTTATATTTTAATTAAAAGCTAAAAGATTTTATAAATAATGAACATATTGCAAGTTACTTACAAATAATTAGATTGAATATTTTGAATTAATTTATTAATTTATTTGTTTTTTATTTCCCAAATATTTATAAAAATATATGTACTTATGCTACAAATAATAAAATAATTCATAATGTTGATATAAACATATTAAAAATTGCTCTATTCTAAGCACAATTAATCTATGAACTTTAATAATTAATTATACAGAAGAAAGTAATTTACCGTTGTAAAAATTAATTAATTCTAGATTATTTTTAAAGTGAGTGCATACCAAGCCATGTTTTTTACAGATACAATTTTATGTTGAACTGTTAATATTATAATATTCATAATTCGATACTCCGCTAGGAAAATGCGGTTATTTTACATACGTATATTATACGTATATAAAAGAGTTTCTCGTCTCATAATGTCCCTTCTTTCTAGTCCGCTTCACTCCGAGGTAGAAGTCACACAAGACGAATTTATTTAATTTTCAAAGGCTCAAAAATGTATTCGCTCGTAAAACAATATGTTATGTCGCAGTGGATTTTTTAAAATACGATTAAAAAATTATTATAGGGCGTATAAAAACGCATTTTGCACCCACTACGATATAAATCTACTTTTGTGCATTAGTATCATAGTGTACTATAAGTGGCCAGTATATAAGAGTCGATTAAACTAAACATTACCTCAAGGTGAAATTATACACCTATTTCCGGTTAAAATTACCCTCACTAAAATCTCTCTCGATGCGATAAGAATTCATTAAAAGAATAATCCAATATCGAAATAAAGTTTTATCGATATTTTTTTTGTATTTCACAACAAGGCTTCTTTTTCAATACTTCATACTGATGACTTCAACTTATCATAAAACATGAAAGGAACCAAATTTTTTTTGCACCAAATGAGTATCAAGGGTGGTTTCGAAGCGTATAATGGACCGAATATAACGATATTCTCTTTTTTCGACACGTTTTTTTGATAAGTGATAAATGATTTATATTGATAAGGGAATCTTCTTGTAACTAGAAAATGGTGCCCTATGAATATTTTTATCTGAAATAAATATTAAGGGTGCATCCCGGGGCTAAAATGGGCCGAGAATATTAGAAATTCTGTTTTTTTTTATTACTTTGGGGCATTTCAAAAAAGCGTCTTTTAAAATAGTTTAAATTGATAAGGTAAGATTATTGAAACCCAATAAGGATGCTCAATTAATACTTTAAGCGGAATAAATATTAAGGGTGTTTGTCGGCGGTAAAATTGGCCGAGAATATCGAAATTCTGGTTTTTTCGAGATTATTTTGATGTATCTCATAAAGGCATCTATTGAAATGCTTTAAATTGATAAGGTAAGCTTATTAAAACTCAAGAAGGATGTTCAATTATTATTTTATGCGGAATAAATATTAAGAGAATATCGAAATTCTGCTATTTTGCTTCCTCGTAAAGGAAGCATTGTGTATGTGTGTGTGTAAACATTTAATATCTTTGGTTCTATCAAACCGATTGGACTCTTTTCGTTATGAACCGACGTTTTTTTGAAGTAGACATAAGACGTACTGGTGTAAATTTAAAGCATTATAAATGCTTTTTAGTTATAGTCAATTTTTTATTTTAAAAAATTGGTTTTTTGGATTTTTTCAATTATACCGTTAGAGTAGCTATATGTGACCAATGGTGATTTGTTGAGGATAAATTTATCTATCTTCTCGTTCAAGGTTTCTTCAGTTATCTTCATTTGTTTTTGAGGTAATGCAAAAATAGACAATTTTTTTAAAGAAACTCGTAGTTCAAACAGTTATGCACTTGGATGAAAAAATATTGTTTAAAACATGTTTAAGGGCATGGAGTTCGGGATTTTTTCAAAAATTCATTCTTTTGCTTATAAAAGAATATAAAAAATCATCATTTTCTGGGACTGACATCTCCTTAATCTTCTGTAATTTTTAACGATTTAGATTAAACATGCAAAAAATGTAATCGATCAACGTTAAAATCGAAAGCTCAGTATTCGCACATATAATGGTACATATAATAGTATCCCTTTGGACGGCGTATACTGTACAAAAATTCAAGTGTCTAATATAAGTGTCATCATGTGTGTAATAACATTGTTTATTTCCTAAAAGATGTCAAATTTTGGGCATAATTAATTATTCTAATTAATTAATTATTCTCTTTTGACCGGTGTCGATATTATATAGATATTGAATTTATAATTTTGACTTGTCCTAATTTATGAAAACGCCGATAGCATTCATTTCTCCGAATAAAATACTACGAGAAGTATAGTCGCGATATTTATAGTTATAAATTCCTTTTTGCTTTTTGCAACGCAGTGAGAAAAATATTTTTCGTTGCGCGTTCATGGTACAGGTCAGAAGAGACTGAGGATGCAATTTACTTAAAATAGTCAATTTTTCAGTAGCCCTAGTAGTATTTAGCTACACTTGAGCGTTCAAGAACGATTTAAAATAAATATAGTCCCTAAAAGCGTGGGGGCCCCGCAGATTTCTTCCCTGGCTCATTTTCCACATATAAATAAAAGATTCATCTGCCTTAAATTTAGTATATTTTATTTATATATATATATTGTTTATGTACACTATTGAACATTAATATTTTTTGATAGATTTTGAATAATATTAAAAATTTCTTTTCTCTTATTTTTAATACTGTCTTCAGTAAACCAGGAAGTTACTTAAAAAAGTATAATTCTGAATGGGATTCTAAAAAATTCAGTTAGTATTATTTATTTATTAATTAATAAATGTAAATATTATGAACATTATATAGTAGCAACAAAATTATATTCACCATAAAAAATTGTTCTACGTAATGTAGTAAATATATCCCGCAGTCATATCCGTTCTTCTGTTGCGGAACAGCCATATGTATGGATCTTAAATTTGTAAAGTTTAAGATGGCTCCAGTCTTTTCTTTATACTCTAATTCAAAGAATTTTTTTATATTCTTGATTGCTAAGGGACGTTTTCCATTTAACGAATCAAATATCAATATACATGGACTACAAATAAGGAATTAATGATAATGATGTACAAAAGTAATAAGTGTTTAGAATACACACAAAATAGTTTACTTTCTACAAGGGAGAGAGGGGCTAACTTGAACGAGCAGAGTAAATTCTCGTTTGGTATTTTTTTAAAAATGGTATCTAAGGAAACAATTATTATATCATCAATAAATTTTTGTCCACATATAGATCTGTTAACTGCAAAGAATTTTTGCATTTTACATTCAATCGTATAGAAATAAGTTTATTAGCGACAAGAGAATATTTCGATTTCCGATAATAAGCAGCTAAATACTATTTACTCAAAGGAAGATTTAGTCGTCCGACCGGTCTCTGAGAGTAAAATATTTCCTGAATCATGTGTAAATTGAACGTGAGGAATAATTTGAACTCGTGTAAATCTACAAAATAAAACTACCTACAGATTAAATCGAACATAAACAATCTAATATTATAAAAATACAAATATTCTATGTGGTACGATTGCTAGCTTATTAACTTATTTGTACGCCAAATGTAGGAACATAGTTGAGTCTAAGTTATTTCTAAAATGCCCTACACCATGTAAATTGAATTTTTGAATTAATTAATTAAAAATAGCGATAACGCATTAATCTATGTTTTTACCTGCTTTTTTTCATTTTAACTAACTGAATTTCAACTTGAGCAGTTATTTAACGGGATGGAATAGTCAATTTTTACCGACTGAATAGTGGCACACATATTTTGTTAATTAATCATTAAATACTTGAATAAATGGAAAATCAAGACATCATTGCCTTCCGTATTGGTACCTTCTATAATTCAGCCAAGAGCAAAGTATGTACGCGCAGTTATTAACGAGAATGATTGGAAGGAAATTTTATAACCTATATCCACTATGCGAAAATTTCTTTCCAATGCTATTTTAATACGAATTAAAATATGCGTTTGAAATTTTCCAGAAAAATAGATTGTACAAGTACGGAGAGCAAAGATGTGATCATTTCCTTTTAGAGAAAATATGTATTAGTTAATTAAATATAATTGTCGCATATGGCTCGGTATAGGTAACAAATTGAGTATTACATTCCCTTATTCTTCTAATTCGTGAACAAAAGTCAAAGTTCGAGACTGAATAACTGAAGCTTAGGCTCCTGTAGCTGCAAAAAACGTTCAACTTTGTCCCGACCTTGGAGATAAATTTCAAAAAACGATTTTTATTCACCTACTGTAAATTTTTGGGTTTTCAATTTATACCTCTGGAATAAGTCTTTAAAAAATTTGATATCTTAAACTTAATGTAAAAGTATTTCAAATTCGCTGAGAAAAGAATTAAAAATAAAGTATTCAACTTAGCCTCGTTCTCTCCTAAATGAATTAAAATATAATAAAGGTTTATTTGAAATAAAATGTACCTGTATTGCTTAATTTGTTTAATTTCAGCATAGAACTGCAATCTTTGTTTCGCTACGTCACTAAATCCCATTGGATTTTGAAATAAATGTAAAAAGCAAATTATTACCAAATACCAGTGTTTGCTAAAATATATAATTAAAAGATGAATTAATGTTTTTATTATTAGAATTTGTCATTTCAAAGGATGAATTACTGCGTACATACTTTTCATTTATAGGCACAATAATGAAGTCTTTTTCAAAAATATTTACATCCTTCGTCCACTTCATTTTCATTCGTTCCATTGGTAATTTAACAGTTTGTTTTAATTTTGTATAGAAGAATGAATCAAAAATATAAGTTCTTTCTCTATCTGTTCCATGTATAATGTTTAGAAAAATATAATTTAAATAAAAATTTATAATAACGTCATTTAAGAATTGGTGATCCTTTAAACATTGTAAATGCTGCAATCTGATTTGAATTCCTCTTGGAATAGGTGGAGGAGGATATATAAGTATTCTACAACAATGTTTATTTACTGAAATATTGAAATCATTATTACTTCATTATTATGTATTTATATATAATTGTGATATCTTACGTAGCATTACTTCCAACATTACTGCTCCAAGACTGTTCCGATAAGTTGTCAATGCTTAATTCACGCAACTCCTACAATATATTATTATTTTCAATTATTCATAATATAAAAAAGTTTAAATTTGAGGTTATTTTCACAGTATAAATTATAAAATCCTTCTTCTTAGAAAAGAAATATCGACTGACAAAGAACTTAAACGTACTTTGTGTTCTGACGATATAGAAGAAAGCGCTGAATTTTGTGTGAATTCAATATTTATTTGAACCGGCGCCCCCATATTCATTCGATATTAATTATACTTTTCTTTCAAGTTATGACTTAGCCGTTATGTCGTTGGCTTAGAGCGTGGATCAAAACTACTTTGTGAACTGATTTGCTGAATTGTCAGATTATTTGATGTTTTTAACCAGGAGCACACTTTCTCGTGATTATTTTCTTGACCAAGTGCCTAATTTTTGTAACAAACAAAAGGACTTATAATAACGCATGAAAAGATTTATCTAATACTTTTCGCACAGTATTTTATTTCAAAATTATGTTTCCAAAATTTAGTACAAATCTTAAATACAAACAGACTCTGGTAAAACATCATTTTTTTTAATACAATTTAAAACATTTAATTACAATCGCGTATACAAACGAACCGCTAGGGAAACATAATTTTTTTAATTCATAAAATTGAAATAAGTTAAACTGAACAAATTAAAAATATATTTCTCTTTTGAGATGAGGAGACCAGGCAAGAGAGCCCTGGTCGAAATGCCAAAATTTTTTTAATAATTTTACAAAGGCTACTCTAGGCCTTCCACCAACCATAGTGGACGAAGAGTAAAGCCTTTTTATATATAAAGCATAATATGTATGGTTCGCAAAACCCGCTATTTTCATTATATTAAACCTACAGCGAACGTTAAAATTTTACAACTAAAAGTACAAAATATTAATCAAAAATTTTTCATGTAATTGTATAAATTTATTATTAATTAGTAGAACTTGTGCTAGAGGAATAATTTTCGAATCTCAAAAAAGTTGTTAATGCGAGTAAAAAGAGCAGATTATTTCTCCAGTTGGAGGCTACTACGGGTTCTGTTCCATTAAAAAATATTTACGTATAAATTTAATTTGTAATTATATATTATACTGACATTTGACTCGTTGATATCTGTTTCCAAATCTTGATTTAATTCTTCAACTATTGGAAAATCAATTTCATTTGCAGCATCAACATTTTTGCGAAGAACATCGATAGTTCCATACTTTTGACTTAAGTCACCTCTTATATTTTCAAGTATTTCCTAACATTTTGTAATATATATAAAGGCAGTTATAGCAGGATATAAAGTAAAATTTATATTACTAATATTGATTATTTAGCGATAATAATTTACTTTATATAAAAAATGAAATAATTTTTTATAACAAATGCACGAATTTCGCGTTTTAATGCCTTAATAAAAATAGGGACTAATTCTTTTGCGCTCGGCAGGATTTCTCTCTAAATTTAGCGCATGTACGAATGAACAATGGCATTAGTTATAAACAATAGCATAAATATTTGCAGGGGACGCAAAAAGACTCTATTAAAAAAACGCCCACTCCAGACGTTTAGCGAACGATTTTTTTATGCAGTTCCTTAGCGTCTTTTGCGAATATATAATATATATTTTTTTACATTCGTGCATGCATATACATATATAAAATTGAAATGGTGGCGATTCAAAATTAATTTATTGGCGCAATAATTGCTACATAGTTTACCGATCTTAAAAACCCCTTAAACTTGAACATTCGTGCACTTGTCACAAAAAATATGATGTGCACCAAGGGCTAAGTGGGTTTTTTTGCCTCGTTTATTTGCAGTATTTGGCTTCGGTGAGCAATGCACTCTCCTGCGGCTTGTGCTACCTCACCTGCACCTCGTACTGTAAAATGATACGATTGGCGGAGAAAAAATTATCAAAAAGAGGATTTAACTATCTTTCAACCGGATCGTTTCCTGATAGATTGCAAATGGTTTAAATTGAAGATGTCAATAGTATATTTCGTTTTAACAGAAACTTTTAGAAGTATTTCAATTTTAATATAATATTCTTAATTTTTTGTTCAGCATACACTTGTTAAAATATATGTAATGTTTATTTAAAAGCTTATATTTAATGTAATTTATAAATATTTATATCAATACGTAATGAAGAATTTCTTACATGAATATGGAGTGGGAAATCACTTATATGCATAGGTAATTCATTCTCTATCGAATTCTCTTGCCTGTATAAAAGCATATAAGCATTTTCATTTTTTCCTTTAATTTCATTTGAATTTGTTACTTCTAAGTAGGATACACGAGCATCATCAAAAATCAACCATCGATTGGTTTCAAAATCTTTTATATAAGCATAATAATGTCCTGCGTATGCAGTGCCTACATGAATAATTATGCAAAATAGCTCGTACGTAAAAATTCCTGCAAATAGTTTAAAAATAGTAAGTTCGATTATTAATATATTGTACATTGATTATATAATCATAGTAATATAATTATAAAAAAAATTGAAAAGGAGGATGCCTGTACAGAAAATATTAAAAGAGAACCTATAAAACTGATCATAATATATATAAAAAGAAACAGAAATCGTAAAATTGTAATTAGCTTTTTATGTATAAAGAGAAAAATAATTAGAAAATAACTTTAAGGGGGTTCCATACTCAATTTTTGATGATTAATTAATAAAGTAGTAAAAATGTGAAAAAATAAGAGAAGAGGCGCCTTCGTTTATTGACAATCTAACTGTGTGCTAAATTTTAGATTAAAATATTATTGCGTTTTCGAGAAAAGTCTTACCAAAAATATCAAATCTTTTCACCTCGTTGAGGTTAGGTTTACATTTTTGGTAAGACTTTTCTCAAAAACGCAATATAATTTTAATCTGAAATTCAGCACACAGTTAAATTATCAATAAACGAAGGCGCCTCTTCTCTTATTTTTTTACATACTGTTTTATTTACAAATTTATTACTAATAATCACGATTGCCGATAAGGTAGGGAGGATAAATATTAACTATGGCACCCCATTAATAAATTATTGTACTTATTTCAACAATTTCAATCTAACTTAACTTATTGTCCCACTGATTTGATATTCATATTTTCGTTATATACGTTACAATAGGTTTTTATTAATTAATACCAATCAGTGTACAATCTCCTTTATACACGTTAGACGCAATTTTTAAAGCTATCTTACCTTTATCTGTTAATTCTTCATATTCTTTGAAATTGGTATCTACTGCCTTCATAAGCGAATGTAAATTTAAACGCTCAGGAAATGTGACTCTATAAATTGTAAATTTTTAATTAACATTTTTCGTTATGTAAAATAAGCGTTTGTTCCCGGGAAGAAAGTTGCTATCCGAGCTTTAGCTTTTGTCAGTAATTCATTCATGAGACTAATCGCTTTTTACTCCCGAAGTGCATATAAAATTTTTCACAATGAATATAGTGTACACCAATGGCTTTTAGGTGGGCTTTATTACCTCATGTGTTTGCAGTACTCACAAGGAGAATGTTTCAATTTTTGGAAACGGATCTTTATCAAACTCTAGAATATGTTTTCTACTATAAAAATATGAAGAAAGCCTGATTTTTAGGCTCTCATGCGCTTTTATACGATAGATATAAGCAAAAAACGAAAAATTTCGCGAAAGATAACCTTGACTTTGGTCGCTTAAAACGCGAAAACAAATAGAGATATGCACTCAAACTCAATTTCAGAAAACAGCTGAGATCGAATAGATTTGATTTGAAAAGAGAGAAGCTCAAATATCTTGATTTGGTCAAAAGTTATGAAAGAAAAAAGAATTTAATAATTTTGGCCTAAAAATGAATACATTTTTTACTTCAAAATATTCATCAAAATATCGTAAAATTCTTATTGTTTTCATAACTTTGAACTAAATCAAGATATTTGAGCTTCTATTTTTTTTAAATCCAATCTACTCGATCTTGGCTTTCTTCTGAAATTAAGTTCGAGTGCATATCTCTATTTGTTTTTGAGTTATAAACGACCAAAGTCAAGGGTATTTTTGGCGAAATTTTTCGTTTTTTGCTTATATCTATCGTATAAAAGCACATGAGAGTCTAATACTCCGGCTTTCTTCATATTTTCGTAGTAGAAAACATATTCTAGAGTTCGGTATAGATCCGGTTCCTAAAGTTGAAACACTCTCCTTGTCAGCCCAAAAAAGGCCACTTTACGCCCTTGGCACACAATATACTACTTAATCTGTAAAATAATGTAAAAATAAGGAAGAAAAATGTACTTACGTATGATTTACTTTGATCCTTTTATTTATATTCAAATCATATGTGAATCGTTTTAGTTGCAGCGATAAAATATATGGCAATTTCTTAAACCTGTGTTGTTTAATAATTCCACATTCCTTTTTACAATAACCACATAAGTACTTATTCTCATCGTCTGTGCTGTCAATGTCAATAAAATTTTGTAAAGCTCTTTCCTAAATAAATATTATTATTTCTTTAAGGATATTATTTTACTTATTTTATAACGATTCAATATAATTTTCTTAAAAATATATTTGAAGCATTTTATTTATACAATTTAATTACTTTCATGAAATATTCTCATTTATTAGAACTAATTTTAAACGCAGATGTTAAAAGTAGGAGTAACTTACCACGCTATGGTAGTACGTTTTGTTTTTACTATTGGAAGACATTACTGAGAGGGGAATGATAAGAAAAGAATTTTCACTATATATAACTGTGCCACATTCCAAGCATTTGGTATAATCAATCAAGTTACCTATTAAATATTAATGTTCAAATAATACTTGATACTAACACGGTGATATGTAATTATAATTATATACCCTGATAAAGGTAGCTGATGAGGTCAAATTGTAGAGTACTACACAAAATTTGCTGCAACGATTCGGAAAATGTTTGAAAAAACTCAACTATGTCTTGTTGTTCATTTGCTTTGGTAGGACCTCATCCAAAGCTTTCTGTCAAAGCAGTGGTTTCTGCAGCTTTTAAATTTGACGTCTATTAAAGGTAAATTACAATAATTATTTATTTTATATCTATTCACATATACATTTATTAATTTATTACTATGGTAATAGATTATTATCATCAATTATATGGGTAATTTCGAAAGACACTATGAATTTTAATTAAAAAAATTTTTGTAAGGGGAAGTGATGTATTATGGTTAAAAATATTGAAATTATAAGCGGGGCACATATATAAATAAGCCGCAAATACCAGGGGAGATTACATGCATTATTATCTTTAATTAAAGTTACTAAAAAAAGAAAATATGATAAATCTTAAAATGATATTCAAGAGAACCTGTTGGAAATCAAAATAATTCACACTATTTTTATACAATGTTCTATTTTTTAATGAGATAGACAGTGCCAAGATGAAATACATTAAAAAAGGTACGTAAGTACAATTATTTGCAATAAACACGTATTACTTTTACACCAACATTTTTTTTAGAGCTGCGGTACATTAGAATATTTTAATATTGTTATATTACATTGAATTATGAAACTTTTAAATAATTTGTTATGATTTATCATAACCATAATAATTATCAACGGTCAACTTTTTCGAAAATCAGGTGACATCTTTCAACGCGTATTTAAGGTGTTTAAAAATATTTTAAAGATCTTTTTATAGCTGAAAATATTCGTCTATCCAATTAAAGCAAAGTAAGTGGGAGCAGAATTGATTTGCTTTCTTTTATAAATAATATGCATCAACAATTGGTAAAATGTGCTCGGTGACAGCCAGCGGAAAGTACATTTATGTTAGCTGTTCTACTACACTAGTTCAGACATAACATTTCTATATAAAAATAGTCTTAATTAATTGCAATTCTCTCTCATAATTACGCACTCTCAATAATTATCGGTACACAAATTCGGACTTTTTTCTCGAAATGAACCATATTCTTTGTTTCAATAACAGCCCGAAAAAACCCTTGCGCTTTCGGCGCCGGATGGCAAAGCTGCAATCTCGGCCTCGTTGTTGAAAAAAAAAATAGTATATACACTTGGGGAGGTCAATAATCGGGTAACAATTTATATGTTATTACCCTATGAGTTCGCCAATACTTCATATACTTACAAGTAGAGGATCAAACCTTCGGACAACGGATCTTTGCCAAATTCTAGCCAATGTTTTTTCTTATTTAGAATTTATATTAAGGGTGATGGGAGAGAGGGGGTAGAATGGGTCGAAAACCCAACAAGGGTGCGTCCGGAGGGCAAAATAGTCCAAAAATAATTAAATTATCCGTTTTTGGAAGTTGTTTTTTCAGTATCTCAAAAAGGTGTCTTTTTATAGAACAAATAGTGCGTAAGTATTATAAATTCTCATATTAGTATCGTTAATTAGAGTATAATCAGAATAATACATTGTTTTAACAAGTTTTTACTATGAATATTGTTTCCTATTAGAAGAATTGGAAAATTTGGACATTTTTTGTTGGATTTGAATGGATAATTATGCAGCAAGTTATGAAAGATATCCTTAGAATCTTTTTACATTTTGGTGTAAGTGTAAATGATTTTTTTAGAAATTTTGCTTGAATATATTTAATTGTAAGTTTGATCATATTATTTTCTAATTAGTTAAAATTTAGAAAAATTATTTCGTAAACAGTCGGCCATCATATTTGTATAAATTCTTTAATGCAATAATGAACAAAATTGAATGTTCCCGTAAACTGAATATTACAATGAAATTAAAACTAGGAAATTTATACCTGTAAAATAAGAAAAAGTTTCTGCAACTCCAAAACCATGTCGCTATTAGCATCATCCGTTTCTAAACCTTCATTATAATAATTATACAAATTATTTCTGAACTCAGCGGTCATGTACAATGTCTGCAGAACAGTATTTAGATAACACGTCATGCCTTGATTAATAAGTCCTACATAATCTACAAAATGTATAAGCCATATCAAATAACAATAATTTTTAGGATATAATATACAGAGGTCTTAGAACAATATGCCTAAAATTACTGCCTTTAAAAAGTAAAAATCTAGAAATTAAGAGAGATAACAATTTTCGTATAGAAATCATGATTTTAAAAGGAATAATTTAACTTATACTTATGGATGTTGAATCCTGAAATAGCTAAATAATTATTGTACAGTGAAAAGTACTGAAATTCGTTTTAAGGAGGTTCGATACCGCTAGCGCGTGCTTCGACACACCAACTGCCACGGAAATTTGTAAAACTATTTTATTTTCAACTCACCGTATTTCACAATTTAATTATCAAAATGTTTGAAAATAAATTATAAAGTTGAAAAAAAGTGAGTGGGAAAGTTCTAAAAAATGTAAAATAAAATTACAATATTATTATAAATATGTTAAAGAAAATGTGTACAAATTTGAGTCAAAAAGAGTTGGAGGTGATATAGTATTTTGCACTTGAACAACGATATAAATGCGCTCTTGGTTGACTGTAAGTCGGGCATTTCTGAGATCTTGTAACTCATAGTCCGCACGAATTTGTTTTATTAAATTTTGATTAGGTCAATAACCCTATTTGAAAATTCACTGACTATTAACCCTATTACAAAATCTCATCTGACTTTTCAATCAATCTAGGTTTCTAATCTAATTTCAATCAAGGTTTTTAAAGTATTTTAAACATACTTTCGATTTTTAGAAATATTTTCGATCGTTAAAAATTTCTCACGTGAGAAATTTCCAAAAATTGACAATGTCTGAAACGCTTTAAAACCTTGATTTTTGAGTATACTCAAAAATTTATTTCTATTATTATATCGGAAGTTTAAGCTGCGTTTCAGTTGAAAAGTCACGTGAGATTTTATATTAGGGAAGTATATTAAATGAAATGTTTCTAACTTAGTTTGATTGGATCACGATATTGTCGACTTTAGTATCGAACCTCCTTAAGTCGTCAAGTAATTTGTATAATTTAAAAACGTAAATTAAAAAAATTAATTGTCCCTAATTTTGAAAGCGTTAGTACACAGTGATTGGCAAATATCTCGTAAATGAGCAATTCTACTTAATAGTTCAACAGTAAAGTATACCTACTTCTACACAATTATTATTTTCATTTACATACTTATAATTCTTTACATTAATTGAATTTAAAGAATTGCAAATTTTGATACGTTTACATCAACACTCTAAATTATTATTTGTAGCATACACATATTTCTATAAATATTTGAAAAATTAATGAATAAATACTAAAATTAATTAATTTATTTTGATAAGCAACAAAATTATGAATTTCAATAATTCAAAAAATAAATATTTAACAAGACTTTCAATCTAATTAAGCTTTTAATTAAAATATAAAAATATACGCACAATCAAAAAAATTTTTTAATCGCTGATATAAGCAAAACTGAATCGCGTGTCGCCCTCTTCACGGCATGTGCGATTTATCTTGCGGTGAGTCCCGGCCGACGCGCTGTCGGTAAACGCTGCGCAGTTTTAGGTTATCGGGTAAAACAGCACTCCGACAAATTATTTCACGCAATATAATTTTTATTTTATTAATTACGATGCCGAAATATTGCAAAATAATTGAATTATTAATTGCGTTAATCATATTATTTACAAATATCATTGTTTATTGTTCAAGACCGCGTCAATACAAATATTATAAAACAATTCGGCCGAATCATTTTTCTTTCATTTCCACTATTTTACAATTAATTAATTATTTCCGGCCTAATAACTTTTACGACAATAATTTTCTTTTATTTATCAACCATTCAAAATAAGTATTTAAATTATTTTTTTTTTAACAAAATTGCCCATTTTTTAATTTTGCGCGCGTTGGGAGTCACTTCTGGGTGCACTGCTGGGCCACAGCGCACCCAGAAGTGACTCCGAGCAGCGGCAAAACATAAAAATATAGGCCCAGCTCGGAGCCAATTTTGGGCGCACTGCTGGGCAAGCACACCATTACATGGCGCCCAACTAAGTAAAGAATAAAGTCCCTAGACGTTAGTACAGTTCGTCGGGTGGGAGGAAAAGGGTGCTATTTCGAAATAACGGTGAAAAAGGTTCTAATTCGGATGAGCGGTGAAAAAGGTTCTAATTCGGATGAGTGGTGAAAAAGGTTCTAATTCGAATGAGCGGTGAAAAAGGTTCTAATTCGAATGAGCGGTGAAAATGGTTCTAATTCGAATGAGCGGTGAAAATGGTTCTAATTCGAATGAGCGGTGAAAAAAGTTCTAATTCGGATGAGTGATGGAAAAGGTACTACTTCAAAAGAGCAATAAAAAGGTTTGAAGTTGGATGAGCGATAATTAAGGAAAATATATTTATTCCTGCAAACAAACAAAAAAGCTAAGTGGATTAATTATAATTTTTTAATTTTATCAATAAGCTTTTTTGATTTTTAACAGGTTCACACGTTTAATGAAATCTTGCTCTTGGATCAAGAAAAAAAAGAGATATCAATAGTTTGATACAAAAAAAACTAATTCCTAGTGAATATTATTGTTTTTATTATAGTTTATTGAATTAGCATTTATTTTTATTTAATAAATTATTGTCATAAATAAATCAATTTTTTTGTAAAACTTATCGTGAAGCCAAATATCAAATTCAATTATAGATTATACAAGTTAAACGTGTGAACCTGTTAAAAATCAAAAAAGCTTATTGATAAAATTAAAAAATTATAATTAATCCACTTAGCTTTTTTGTTTGTTTGCAGGAATAAATATATTTTCCTTAATTATCGCTCATCCAACTTCAAACCTTTTTATTGCTCTTTTGAAGTAGTACCTTTTCCATCACTCATCCGAATTAGAACTTTTTTCACCGCTCATTCGAATTAGAACCATTTTCACCGCTCATTCGAATTAGAACCTTTTTCACCGCTCATTCGAATTAGAACCTTTTTCACCACTCATCCGAATTAGAACCTTTTTCACCGCTCATCCGAATTAGAACCTTTTTCACCGTTATTTCGAAATAGCACCCTTTTCCTCCCACCCGACGAGTTGATTGCGCGAACACGGCGCATAACAAGGGAATAGGAACGGACCGGAATTGAATTATTTATATGTATGCTCGGTTGATTTACGTGTGTTTGGTGATTAATACGTTAGTTACGTTGATTAATGTATAATTATTGTCGACAATTGGATTAATTGAATTGCAATTAATTTCAATTAATAAATTATTGTGTTTGACAATAATTTAGATAATTTTATTTGATTTTCTTCGTTTTTTTTGTTTTTATGTAGAAGAAATCCGAAATCGACAATAATAAAATTTCTTTATGATAATTCTTAACACACGTAAATTATAATAAATTCAGATTTATTTATTTACATGAGATAGAATCGTTTGAGGTCCACGATTTAAAAACAAGTGTCCCTGATTCCGTATAGGTTAGTCGGAAAATTAGCGAAAGTAATTTTTCCGACTTAATAAAAATTGTTAATACCTGTGCAAGGGTGTGATTTTTGAAATTTGCTTAAATTATAATTTTGACTACGCGTATCGGCTCTCGCGTCATAATAAAAATTGTATTTAATTTTTTTTTTATGTAACACGCGATTGTAAGAGGTCACTGCGTTAGATATTCTACATAGTTAGGTAGGAATATATTTATTTATTAATTTATTTATTGATTAATTTATTAAATTATTTATTAATTTGTCCATGAATTTATTTATTTTTGAGGATAATCTGTTTTTTTTCTCATTTTATTGGATCGAAAATTTTTTTTATTGGTTAATATTTCGTTTAATTTATTTATTGTACAAAAATTTTTTTTTGTTTCGTTCAAAATCGGGTACAATATTTTAAAATAAATTAGACTGAAACGCGTATAACAAATTTAAATTGAAAGTGAAATTTAATTTATTTTGTTAAATAGTTGTCAAAATTATAAATTTTTTTATTTTTTTTACAAGCAAGTTTCAAAGTGGTGAGCGTAAGTTGTTTATTTAAAAAGGGAAAAGATCACAGTCTTCAACACACTGGCTCAATAATTTAGTAGTTTAACGCCACCTAGTGTTGAATAAACAAACCTTGCACAAGTAGCTGCGGAAGCGATTATTTTTTTATTTTTGTTAATAAACCGGCGATAGTTTTAAGATAATGTGGCAGAATCGATGACTGACCTGATCGATAACTGGATTGATACGGAATCCGGTGAACAAATAAAGGCTCACCTCGAGTCGTTGGAGATGCGAATTGACGGCCCAAATTATAAGAGAGCCGAGCGTCTCCAACAGTGGTTATTGGGAAATTATACGGCTCAGGATTTTGCTGAAGAAACTACCTGATCCGAATTCTGATCCAGCTGTTGTGGAAGTTTTACAACAGACTCTTGCACTGGACGTTCCAGATATAGATGGACAAGAGACACATGCAGATACTGAGGTAGATCAGCATGCAGAGGATCAACAATCCGAAGTCTCTAGCCAAGAAGCTAATAAAGAAGAGTGGATCACGTTAGTGTCTACAGGCGGCGCAGTTCGAGATAGCAGCAACATTTGCTGCGATGTTGACAGAGCAGTTGAAGCAACAGGCCGTCATGTCAGCACGGATGAAAGATTTGGAGACTCAAGTGTGTGCTTTGAAATTGGACTTCTACGCCCGCGATAGTACACAGAGAACGACCGCTAACAGAAACCGAGAGCCGAACCAACATGTCCGATTCCAGGTTACATATACGTGTCATACACTGGACGATACGGACGAAAGACCACGATAAGTGCAGGCAGAGTGTGATGGTTCTCAAGCGCATCAAGCACCTGCTAGAGGAGCTTTGGGGAGGGGTGAGATATGGAGACAAGGTCAGCCTCCATATTCTAGCTCTCCCTACCCTAGTCGGATGGACTCAAACGTAACCGACCAATCTACAACTAGATCGGCCGGGACAGTGCGTGATGTCGGCGCAATTGTTCGTAAGTGGGGAGTTCGATTCTCTGGAGACAAAAGCCAGAGTATTGAAGCATTTCTTGCGCGAGTAGAGGATTGTAAAATACTCGCCAACCTCAGCGAGGACGAGGTGTTACCGTCCTTGTCTTCTCACCGATAATGCAGCTACTTGGTATCGGAACGTGAAGGATAGACGGCACTCATGGCAAGATTTTGTAAGATATGCCAAGATGTGGTACGGAATGGGCCAGAGTTATCAACAACGGCTCATCGAGGAGTCTAACGCTCGCACGCAATGCAAAGATGAGCCGGTAAGAGATTATATTACCTGCTCGATTGCGATAATGCGTAAGCTCAAACCTATTCCTGATAAGCGGTGCCAGTTAGATCATCTGTACCGCAATATGCTACCTCAGCTTCAATGACTATTTAAGAGAGTTGAAGCTCGGTCGATCGAGAGTTTCTTACAATTGGCGTTAGACGCCGAGCAAACATTCGAGCGAGAAAAGCTATATCGGCCGCCTCCCGCAGAAGAAGACTTGATGCTGCCTGAATTAGCATATAAGTCGAGGAATAAGAAGCGGCCGAACGCTAAACCCAAGGTAGCAAGCGTAGCTAAGGAAACGAGTGAACCGACCCAACCGGATCTTTTGGAACGGTTCTCAAGGATTCTTGAGGATATGCTGAAATCCATGAACGGGAGTTGCCATACAGCTGGGGTGAGAGGCAACAATGATGTCTCTCAAAGCAAGAAGACCCACAGATCGCCTCCTCGTTTCAAGTGAGGACAGAGGAAGGGTAGTCGTAAGAGTCCTGATCAACAGTCATCGAATGGTCATACGTCAAGAAACGACGAGAAGTTTAATGCCGATGATAAGGAGAAGCGGAAAGACGTTGTCCCCAAGCCTATAGCCTGCAATACTTGTGGCAAATTGGGCTATACGAATAGGACGTGTCCTGATTGTACAAAAAACGCACGGGGAAGCGGCTAGAGGGGACAGGTCCCGAGGTTGAGAGAGTCCCCGGAGAAGCGGTATTAATCCTCAAATCTCGAAGCAGTCAAGCTGCAGAGAGGCGTTAAGAAGACCTGACGATAAATGACCCCAAAGAAGTTAGAACGGATCCGGTCAGGAGTAAGATTTTAAAAATTACTCCGGAACCGAACTAGCGAGTTTATAGTCCAGAAGATGAGACGCGCTGGTGGTGAACAAATAGATATCGGTGGATGCCGGATCCGAGCGTTGTTTGATCCAGGTGCATCAACAACGGTAATGGGTTTGAACGGTTTGCAGTTGGCAACCGCTCTTGGCAGATCCATTCTCGATAAGCAAGCGGGTAGTGCTAAGCTTGCGGATGATAGTACACACCACTTGTGTGGACACGTTATGCTACCTTTCACCATTGGTAAAGACACGCGAGAAATACGGGTTGCAATTATGCCAAATTTAGACGCGGAATGCTATTTAGGAGTGAATTTAATTCGAGCATTCCGAGCAGTTCTAGTCCCAGATTCCGACTGTTTATACTTCAAAGGGTCATCACATTTCCTACAGCTGGAAATGACAAGTATTGAGAGTGGTCACGCTTCGTTGTCGTCAGCGGGTGTGGCCGACGCGACAGAAGATGAGCGCCAACAACTGCGTGAACTTCTGGATCAAGTGCTGTCCAGTACTTTGCCAAAGATCGGCCGATCATACGATGTTGAGCATGTGATCGACGTCGGTTCAGCGCGACCGATCAAACAAAGGTTCACGTCTCGGATAAGATTCGAGAGGACATGCATCGACAAGTTCGAGAGATGCTCGAGACAGGTGTTATAGAACCATCTAGTAGCGGTTGGTCCAGTCCAGTGGTGATGGCTAAGAAGGGCGAAAATGGAAAACGATTTTGCATTGATTTCAGGAAGGTCAACGCCTTGACCGAACCTGATGCGTATCCTTTGTCGTTTATGCAAGATATTTTACGCAAACTAAAGAGAGCTCGATATATATCTACGATAGATATGAACTGCGTCTATCACCAAATACCTCTGCAAATGGAATCGCGCCCGATTACAGCATTTACGGTACCTGGAATGGGTTTGTTCCAGTTTACACGTATGCCGTTTGGATTGGCAAATGCTGGTGCGACGTTCCAACGCATGATAGACCAGATGATTGGACCTACTCTCGAACCGAATGCTTACTCTTATCTCGACGATATCATTGTCGTGATGGAGACCTTCGAAGAGCACAAACTGTTGCTAAAGGAGGTATTGACTCGTTTGACTGAAGCCGGTTTATCGGTAAACCGAGAAAAATGTGTTTTCTGTCAACCCAAAGTAAGATACTTGGGTGTATGGGTCAATCGCGACGGGATAAGACCTGATCCAGCTAAGACGGAGCCGATTCAGGAATAACTGGCTCCCCGAAATCTCAAGCAGCGGAGACGATTCCTCGGGATGGCATCTTGGTACAGACGATTTATACCCGACTATGCTACGATAGCGAAGCCGTTGACTCGTCTTACAAAGAAAGACCAAAAGTACGAATGGCTACAAGAGCAAGAAAGTGCATTTCAGCGACTCAAAGCGCTGTTGATGACTGCACCCGTTCTGCAGACTCCTGACGTGAATGGTGAATATACGATTCAAACAGATGCTAGTGACACCGGTATCGGTGCAGTACTAACATAGGTCGTTGATGGAGTAAAGAGAGTCCTGGAGTTTGCCAGTAGAGTACTCTCGCCAGCAGCTATAGCGTTTCAGAACGGGAATGCTTGGCCGTAGTATGGGCGATTAGGAAGTTTCGACAATATATTGAGGGTTACCAGTTTAAGGTTATAACTGATCATAGTAGTCTTCGTTGGCTGTGCAATATACACAATCCAACGAGTCGGCTCGCCAGGTGGGCATTAGAACTCCAGTCTCATAATTTTACAATTGAGTACAGGAAAGGAACTCTAACCTATGTCAGTTGCTTTAGTTTCTTGGAGCCAAACTACAAAAGATCCTTGGTCCCTCTCATGGCTGAAAGACGTAACAGAGCTACCTAGAGATTTTCCGGAATGGAAGATAATAGGAAACAATTTGTATTCGTATCGCGTCGATAACGAGTTAGACGACGTGATGGAAGATCAAGACGCTTGGAAACTGGTTGTACTAGAGGAGCATAGGTAAGCCATACTCCGTGAGTGTCATGACGATCCGACTGCTGGACACTTAGGTAGGGAAAAGACATTTGCTAGAGTGGCTAAATTGTATTATTGGCCGCGTTACTACGCCGAAGTCGGAGAATATGTACGCAAACGTCAAGTGTGCCAACAGTGTAAGGTGGAGCAACGTCCTCCCATGGGTTTGATGGGAAGACGTGTGATAGAGAAACCATGGCAAGTTGTAGCACGTGACGTCACTGGCCCACTTCCTTGGTGAATACACGGATACGAATACATATTGGTCTTTCAGGATTTGTTTATCCGCTGGATCGAGGCGGTCCCGATTCGGAAATCTAATGCTAGGACCATCGTAAGAGTTGCATGCGCGAGTCATCACACGTTCTGGTACCCCAGAGGTGTTTCTGTCAGACAACGGAACTGAGTTTAAAAATAAACTCGTCGATGACTACTTAGTGGAACGAGGAATTCTCCATACGACGATTCCTCCTTACCATGCTCAGGCCAATCCTGTTAAACGTGCTAATAGGACGTTGAAGACAATGATCGAGTCCTACATCACAGAAAAGCACAACACATGGGATGAGAAACTCCCTGACTTATTATTCGCTCTAAATACAGCGATATAAAGTTCAACAGGATGGAGCCCGGCCATGTTAAACTATGGCCGGCAACCCGAGCTACCCGGTACAGCTCGTAGAGCGCAAGACGAGCTGGTTCAACAACGTGTGGAGTACCAACGTTTGCTTGAGTAGAGTGATCGGCTGTCTAGATTACCTGAGCTTTACAAGAAAGCATCGGCCAATGCGAGTAAAGCTTATGAAAGGCAAGCCGGTTACTACAATGCCGGGCGAAGAGCTGCATCTTTTGAAGTTGGAAACCTGGTGTGGAAGAAGAATCGAGTCCTTTCATCCTGTGCTCAAGGTATTTCGGTCAAGTTAGCCCCGAAACACGTTGGCCCATATTTGGTAGTTTATAGCTATGGCCCAAACACCGTCAAGATACAAGATGCTCGAGGTAACGAAGAGAAATGTCACGTACAGTATCTCAAACCGTATTTATCCGAAGATCACGGGGATGAGTACGGAGAAGTAGACGACATCGAGATCGGTCAACCTACGCTGGAAGAGGAACCTGATAATACGGTCCCTGCGAGCGAAGACGTCTCGAACGGCGAGAGGCAAGCGAGCGAAGTTCCATGCGAGGAACATGACGGTAATCCGACCGAAAACGCGTTCCCTATAAAACGAGGTAGAGGTAGGCCACGCAAACACGCTAGGGTCGTTGCGATACCGCGAAACCGAGCGAATGTTGTCTATAATGTAAGTCACCGTGGACAAGTTAAACGTGGTAGAGGTCGACCGTGAGGTATGACAAAGCGATAGGTAGTTAAGTTAAGCTAATGGAATTCACTCGGAGCTTGCAATGAGCCCCAGACACTCAAGCTCCTCAACGGTATCACCACGACCGTGGACCAGGCCATGAAGGGTGACTTGGAGGAGTGACGTCGGTGGCAGGAGGACCTAGATGCGGTGATCATCGAGGCACGATTCCGGCAGGTCCACCGCCGTCCAGGGTCGGGGCTGAATAGCGACCCAGGGAGCCGGCGGTCCGGCTCCCCAACCAGCTCCATACAATTTTTCTACTCCCAATGTAGTTCTTTTGAGTGAGTTCATTCTTTGTCATACCCGAGTCGTTATATCCTATCCTACATTCGTATTTCTGGTACAGATACCACATACCCGGTATGCGGAATCTGGCAGGGGGATGTAATGGTAAGTGATATTCACTCACCATTATACGAATTCGGTAAGTAAACACGAGCGCTATATATAGATATAGATATAGCCAACGACTCGAACGGCCGATGCCCGCGCAACGAAAATCGGCAATTCGTGAGGGAACGTTTGCACGCGCAGGTCGACCGGTGCAAGAGAAAGATCGCGACGACACGTGTGTTTAAACGTCCCGGTTTACGTAGTTGTTTATCCACGAGTTTTTTCGTGTGGTTTTTTAACTGTGTTGGTTTGGTGTACGCACGACGCGGATTGATCGGCGGTCGAGGAACTATCCGGTCGACATATCAATCGTAAGCGATAGAGCGAGTGAGAGAAAGAAAGAAAGCTGTCCATTCTTGGTGGTTTCTCTGCGATTCGAGGATAATTAAAAGTAAGTGGTATCACTTCTCGGACGAGCGATAATTATCGCGTATTAATTTTAAAGTGATCGTTCGTATTTTTATGAGAGTTAGTTCGCGTACCCCTTTCCCCTCTCGCGTTGAGCCGACGTTTACGACTCAACCTTTGTGCGTGTGTTGACCTCAAACGATAATTGTTTTTTTGTGTTTAGTTGTTATTACATTTCATATAATAAATCTGTTAATATTTAATTGCACATCAAATCGTATTGATTTACAAATCGAAAACCGACGCATATAGTTTTTCCTCCGTTATCCCACTAGTCATATGTAAGTATACGGACTCTCGCGAACTCGCATATAATTTTCTTTCCACGGTCCATTTCAGGAAAGATTATTATTTTTACCTGTCGATGTTGGAAATCGAAGTACGATTTCCAAGCAACTTTAACGGCAAGTGTGCCGACAGGTAACCGCAGCCGCTACGCGGGAAATATTTGTATACATCATATATATAGTTCTATATTTTGTTTAACCATCGAGTACGAGATACCTAGTCGGCGATACTAGTCAGGCTTGTACGCCACGAACTATATGGTTATAAGACGGGCAACTCGATGTTTTTACCCCTGGGCCAAGCACACCGTTACAATAAATAAACTTTAATTAAATGAATTACATGAACTTTTAAATGCAAAACGCACTTTTGCATTTAATATTAATAATAAAAGAATTTTTTATAGTTTGTTTTTTATTTGCCGTGTAATTACGTTTTTGGATCGTCGGCAAATTTAATATAGTTTATATAGGTTATAAAGAAATTGTTTAAATAATTGAATTATTAATTTTAATTATTACTATAATATTTCTTTACCATCAAATTACAATATAATGTAATATTCAAAAAATTATTTTTTAAAAACTATTTAGTAAAATAATTTATAGTACTAGTAATTAAATAAATATTACAATTATATAATTTGTTGGGATAAATCCGTAATAATTAATAAAAGAATGATCATTTTTACTATTTATATCAATAACAATTTTTGTTATTCTCAATAATTAATTCTAATCTTATTATTTACATTAGAGGCATTCCATGTGAAATCGGCAGATGAAAATTTTAAAATTATTGACATTCTGCTAAACAACTCCTCTTTGAACCTAGAATATGTAAAAAAAATTTTTAGATGCTTTACTTGGATAGGAAAAAAGGATAGGAAAATTTTAATTATAACCATTAATTGAATATTACTTTTACTGCACTTTTACTGACCTTAAGTGACTAAAATGTCATATATATTGATTTTTGACATTGTTCGACACAATTGATGTTACTGAAAAAAATCACAGATACATCTAATTACATGTACTTTGTATGTACCAAACCGCTTAGTGGCATAATTAATAGGATAAAAGATATACACATGTTCTGTAAAGCTAACTGCAAAAAAAAAAGTTCAACATGAGTGTCAATTGCCGATGAACATGAAATTTTTTAATTCAAGATAATTAATAATTTTAAATATATTGGTAGATTCTACTTTTCATTTGCAACAAAAAATATCTCTATAAATTTTCTCCTGAGATTAATAGTTTTAGAGAAAAAATTTTATATTGAAATATGATACGAATATTCGAGTGAATATCTTTATACGAATTTTTTTATTATACCAATAGTTTTATGAAATTTTTTCTCTAAAACTATTACTCTCAGGAGAAAATTTATAAAGTAATCTGTTGTTGCAAATGAAAAGCAGAATCTACCAGTATTTTAAAAATTATTAATTATCTTGAATGAAAAATGTTCATGTTCATCGGCAACTGACACCCATGTTGAACTTTTTTATTTTTGCTGTTAACTTTACAGAAAAAAGTGTATATCTTTAATCCTATTAATTATACCCCTAAGCAGTTTGGTACACACAAAGTATATGTAATTAGATGTATCTGTGATTTTTTTTTCAATAATATCAATTCTGCCGAACAATGTCAAATATTAAACTATATGATTTTTTAGTGACTGAAGGTCAGTAAAAGTGCTGTAATATTCAATTAATGGTTATAATTAAAATTTTATTAAAATCTTGATGTAATTTCCAGTTTTAAAGGTGTGTAATACAGAAAAAATTTTTAGATACTAGAATTTATTTGTTCATAAGTTATTCTAACCTCAAAAAGTGAATTTTTCTAAGTTTTTTTCAACACCAGCTGGGTTTACCACTACTTAACTCAAAATCTATCAACTTTTACTATAGAACATTATATGTAACATTTGTTGCTAATTGTGTCTGGAATTTATTCAACTCAAAAAAAGTGCAAGTATGCCACAATTGATTTTTGTATCCAAAAGTCTAAAAGAAAGCTTGGAGCAATACCTTTCTGTATAATTCTGCAAAAAGTTATGATAATTTAACAAAAGAGAAAAAATTCACAAAAATTAACATGGTTATTTTCATTTAAATTTTTTAAAAAATTTCGTGTTTTTTAAAATTATCATAACTTTTTACAGAATTAGAGGCCATAAAAATGCTACAGACCATTTGAAAGGTATTGCTCCAAGCTTTCTTTTAGACTTTTGGATAAAAAAATCAATTGTGGCATACTTGCACTTTTTTTAAGTTGAATATTGACATGTAGTTTATATAACATTCACCTTGAAATTAGAAATTCTATTCTAGAAGAATAAATTCCAGACACAATTAGCAACGAATGTTACATATAATGTTCTATAGTAGAAGTTGATAGATTTTGAGTTAAATAGTGGTAAACCCAGCTGGTGTTGAAAAAAACTTGGAAAAATCCACTTTTTGAGGTTAGAATAACTTTTGAGCAAATAGATTCCAGTACCTAAAAATTTTTTCTGTATTCTGAAAAAAATTTGCAATGTGTACCCAAAATTTGGAGCATTTTAAAATTTTGATCGGACCACTTCGTGTGGAATATCCCATATATATATATATATATATCTCCCCATTAAAAAATCTCACTGGAGATCTCAAATCAAATCCCAGGTAAGATTTCATACCAAAAGCTCATTTCAGCAATTTTTCGTTCATTACACGTTTTAAACCTTCTTCTGTCGATTGATAACTTTTTTTAAAGCATTAAAACTTTGAAAAACAAAGTTCAACTTTTCAAACATTTTCGAAATTTCAATGAAAAAAAAAACAGCTTCAGCCTGAATTTGAACCGGGACCACGCTCTCACTCTCGCACTCTATCACTTTCTCTCATTCCCTCTCTCTCTCTATCTTTCATTTTTACTCGCACTCTATCACTCTCTCCCTCATTCTCTCTCTCGCTCTCTATCTCTCATTCTCTGTCTCTATCTCTCACTATCTCTCATTCCCTCTCTCTCTCATTCTCTCTCACTCTCTCTGTAACTCATTCTCACTCACTCTCTCTTAATATTTTATATTTTATATTTTATATTTTATTTTGTATTTTATATTGTTATTGTTATGTTTACTTTACTGGTTTTATTTTTTTATTGTTATTATATTATTATTCTATTTTTTGGTTATTATTGTTACTTATTTATTTAGTTGTCTATTTATATGTTTATCTGTGTATGTATGATCTCATTTTACTTTGTTATCTGTTCTCTAGCGTGACGAGTGTTTTGTTTTGATTACTTTTGTATTAACGCTGTATTTTATTTTATTTTAGTTTATTTGTTACTGCGCAGATTATATTCATAATATGTATACGGGGATCTTTCCCCGAAATACCAAATAAAGATTCTATCTATCTCATTCTCTCTCTCTCTCACTATCTCTCATTCTCTCTCTCTCTCTCACTATCTCTCTCTCTCTCTCTCTCTCTCTCTCTCTCACTATCTCTCATTCTCTCTCTCTCTCTCTCTCTCTCTCTCTCTCTCACTATCTCTCATTCTCTCTCTCTCTCTCTCTCTCACTATCTCTCATTCTCTCTCTCTCTCTCTCTCTCTCTCTCTCTCTCTCTCTCTCTCTCTCACACACTTACTCTCTCCCTCTCACAGTCCCTCATTCTTACTCGCACTCACTCTCGCACTCTATCACGCTCTCTCTCTCTCTCTCTAGCGGGAGAGAAGGCGGGAGATAAGGCGGGGCCGATGGTATCCCGCAGAGCGTAATTGTAAAGGCCCTACCAGTTATAGGTGACTACCTTGTCTGACTGTTTAACTCCTCGCTCACTAGCGGGGTTTCTCCGATGCTGTGGCAGAGAGCTCACATTTTGCCACTAAAGAAGTGCAAAACACCATCTTCTGTTACTGATTTTAGACCAATTGCACTTTTGAGCTTTCTGTCAAAGGTATTGAAAAAGATCACCCTGGAGCAGTTGCGTGAATATACAGACAGAAACTTTCTTTCGGACTCATTACAGACTGGTTTCAGACCTTACAGCTCAACGGAGACAGCCTTGTTGAGGTTAACTGAGGATATTAGGGTCGGGATCGATAATAAATTGGTGACTCTACTCTTGCTGTTTGACTTCAGCAAGGCCTTTGACACAATCTCTCCTACTAGATTACTTCTTCAACTGAAACAGATGGGTTTTTCCAGGTCTGCCCTTTTGTGGATAAACTCTTATTTCTCAAGCCATCAGCAGGCGGTTATCTCATCTGATAACATTTCTCCCTGGATTGCAACCAATTCAGGAGTACCACAGGGGTCAGTCCTGGGACCGTTTCTGTTTTGTTTATACATTAGTGACTTACGCGAGTTGCTGGTTTCTGCGGGGGTCAAATATATTTTGTACGCAGATGATCTGCAGACTTATATTCAGGTTCCTTATCATGACATTGATGGGGGGATAGCGAGGCTTCAGAGGGTCGCTCAAGCAATTTTATTTGGATGTCGCAAATATTGTGCGAAATTTTACAAGGAAGACAAGCCATGCTTTGAGCTGGATGATGGTGTGCGCATCCCTTTCGTGGATAGTGTTCTGAGTCTTGGAGTAATTCTAGACTCTCAGCTTACTTGGAAAAATCATTTGGATAGCGTTGCGTAGAAGGTTAATAAGACTTTATATAGTCTGCGTTTTTTAGAAAATACATTAACGAAACCCTTCGTAAACGACTTGCTGAGTCCTTGTTGTTCCCCCATCTGGATTATTGTTCTGTGGTTGTTCTGGACGCCTCGCAGGAATTACGTAACAGAGTACAGGTGATACAGAATTCCTTTGTACGCTATGTGTGTGGTGTGAGGAGGGATGATCATGTGACCCCTCACAGAGTCTCCCTGTCATGGCTGCATTCAGATTCTAGAAGACAATATTTTATGGCTGTGCTAATGTACAAACTGATACGTATGCGTGTTCCACTGTATCTGGAGAGTTTATTCTCCAGATATGTTCCTAGGGGCACTGAGAGGGGTCCACTGAGGGAACTTACGCCTCCCTTGATGCGCACTGAAGCTGGAAAGCGATCTTTCCGGGTTCAGGGGGCGCATTTATGGAACTCACTGCCGGCAGAGATCAGAAACTTATCGTCACTGAGGGGCTTTAAGATATCTGTCCGGAGGTACCTCCTGGAACTAGAATAGCGTGATCATTATTTATTTATATTATTTATTTATTTATTCATTTATTTATTTATTTATTCATATCCATCCATGATCTTGTATTTATTGTATGACGGTATTTTATTTTATTTTATTTTATTTTTATTTGTATCGTCCCATGTTCACTGTTTGCGAGAGTGAATGTATTTAAGCGATGATTGGTGATGGATGGCTGCACGAATTTAAGTATGTTTGAATTATATTCTTATCATCTGACTGATGGATGTATACGACCGAAGATTTATTTGTATTATATTTTATTTTATTATAATGACTTACTGTGATATTCACTGTATTAACCTAAAGCTGTGATATTACTTATTTGACCTAAAGCTAATGACTGTGATATCAATGTGCAATGAGCAATGTTTTTATATACATGATTATTTTAAACATAATGTATTTTATTTTTTGTAATGTACAAATATCTATCTATCTATCTATCTATCTATCTATCTATCTATCTATCTCTCTCTCTGAACTTTCAAAAATTTTGGAGAGAGTTGTGCACAATCAATTGTCCAAATACTTAGAAGAAAATCAAATCCTAATTGATAGGCAAGCAGGGTTCCGAAAGGGACACAGCACCCAGACAGCACTTCTGGGAGTTCTAGATGACATTAGGAGAGCCATAGATGATAGAAAGATCATGATCTTAATCCTGTTCGACTTCTCCTAGGCCTTCGACACTGTCCCGTATGACAGGGTTATTCAGAAACTGTGTGAGATTGGTTGCTCTGATACTGTTCTAACCTGGTTTTATCGGTATCTTGTGGGCCGCATGCAGGCCGTGAACGGGGAAAATGGCGAGCTATCGGACTGGCTCGTGATAAATGCGGGAGTGCTCCAGGACAGTGTTCTTGGCCCCATACTCTTTTCAATTTTTATAAATGATCTGCCGAAAGTTCTCACGTATAGCAACTATTTGCCGATGATGCCCAGGTCTACCATTCGTTTCTTCCGACAGATTTCGAAGTAGGTGTTCAGTGTATAACACAGGATGCCAATGCAATAGCGGCATGGGCGCGAGCGAATGGACTTAAACTGAATGTCGGGAAAACTTATGATTCTGGGTAGTCAGGCTTTTTTATTGCGTATCGACCTGAACACTGCCTCGAGGGTCAAACTGGGTACGGAATGATTGAGCTATGAAAATGAGGTAAAATCACTTGGGGTAGTAATTACCCCCTCTCTAGAGTGGACAAAGCAGGTGTTATCTATTTCAAGACGTGTTCATGGGGTTCGACACTCTTTGAGATATTATAGGAAGGCACTGTCGCGTGAGCGCAGGAAGAGTCTGGTAGAAACACTTGTTTTCCCACACTTTAATTATGCCTGTGCGGTCTACAACGATGTCGATTAGACCAGGAACCTAAAGTTGCAGAGATTGTTAAATGCGTGTGTTCGGTTTGTGTGGGGGGATGTGGCGAGACGAGAACACGTTACACCGTATAGGTTAGGTCTCAGGTGGCTATCGGTTGAGTCCAAACGTTCATACCTCATCAGCGCCCTTGCATATAACGTCATCACTCACAAATCTCGCACCTATCTCGCGAATCATTTCATAAAATTAAATACGCCATATCATAACCCCCGCACTTCCTCTCGTCACCCATTGAAATCATTGAACTATCATCCTCCTCGAACAGAAGCGCTAAATAGGTCCTGTATCATCACTGCATCTAAAATCATTAACAGTCTTCCATTTAGTACATTCGATATATCATCCATTGATCATTTCAAAAATTCATTGTTTAATTATTTGTTTGGGCTTGACCAGGCTGCCTGGTCCGATAGAACAAAGAACGAGGGGCTAACGGTGCCACAGGTCCCTCACCTCTAAAGTGCTCTAGGTTAGGTGCGAGTGTTATAAACATATATCGTCGTTGTCTGTTTTATTTGTTATTTATTTAATTTATTTTTATACTGTATATTTTATATTATTGTTTTTTGTTTATATTTTATATTTTAAATATTGTTATTTTGTTTCATTTTGTAAAAGCGTCGTTGTGTACACTTAAAGTGCCTACGGGGTATCTACCCCAAAGGCCCAATAAAGTTTCATCAATCATTCGATCATCTCTCTCTCTCATTCTCTCTCTTATTCTCTTTCTCTCATTCTTTCTCTTTCATTCACTCTCTCTCTCTTATTCTCTTTCTCTCATTCTTTCTCTTTCATTCACTCTCTCTCTCTCCCATTCTCTCTATCTCTCATTCTCTCTCTCTCTCTCTGCGCACTCTGAACCTGTTTTCTCGAATACGCCGGAGTTCATGGTTCTGTGTTTAACAGGTAAAACCGTATCATTAGTGTTAGCAGTGGTATACCGCAGGCCTTCAGCGGCATACCCAACAGAATTCTTTGACGTTTTGTCGGACATTCTTCCGCGTTATAAGCATGTCATAGTCACTGGTGATTTCAACATTGACATGAATTCTACCAGTGCTATGGCAATTAAATTTAGGGGTAACTTATTGGCACTGGGTCTATCACTCATCCAGTCAGAACCAACTCATCATGCAATGACATCGAGTGGTCCTTCTCATACATGGTTAGATCTTTTTCTTATTCGTGAACCATTACCTGATTATGATTACATTAAAACGTCAGCTCCTTCCGCAGCAGGGCATGATGCTATAAATATTATCCTTCGGATTACGAATGCACAGACAGAAGTTAAGAAAGTTGGAAAACTTAATTTGGGGGAGATCAACCTTCATACTCTCGCGACTACATTCAACTCATATATCGATTCCTATTGATTGCAATTAATCAGTCATCCTTGGCCCGACCAATCTGTTCCTATGGATTTGTTCTCAATTAATCCTCAGTCTGGTGCGTTCTCACAACGGGCTCCATCCAGAGTGACCAGTTGGCGATTTTTTTTCCTTTTCTCTCTTACTTATATTGATGTTTATTAAGCAAGAGCAACAAAGAGAAAAAATCGCCATCTGGCAACCCTGGCTCCATCAACAACAATTATCCACACCATCTCATCTACATTGTCATACATTTGTAAAGCCATTCTTCACACGTTCAACACGTTAGCTCCATTAAAAGTTCACACTATAAAAAGTAAGCATAAGCCATGGATTTCCCGGGATATTAAGATAAATATTAGGGACAGAAATGCGGCTTTCAGCAGATTTCGAGCTACGGGGTCGAGTGAGGATTATAACATTTATAAAGATCTTCGTAATCGTGTCTCGAACGCTGTTAGCTCGAGTAAATTTCATTATCTGGCTAAAAAACTTGATAATATGAATGATCCTAGGAAGTCCTGGAAATGTTTCAAAAACATGGGTCTCAGCACTAAGTCAAATCCGTCACCACTCAAATTTTTCACGTCTCATCAGTTGAACCGTCACTTTGCATCTGTCTCGAGCCATGTCCAACCGCTTACCATTCAATCATTTTCAACTATATCTTGTAGTTCGTGTCCGATGTCACCCTCATCCCCATCATTTCATTTCTCTACTGTTACCGTGAGAGCAATTCAGTATGCAATTCGGGGGGCGTCTTCGAGGACAGTGGGAATTGATGGTATATCTGTAGAAATGTTAAAGCTGTTGGAGCCTCAGTTAACACTGCGCCTTGTGGGTCTTTTTAATGATATGCTTTCGTCTGGGTATTTTCCTGATTGCTGGAAAAAGATTCTTTTATTTCCATTGGCGAAGTCGAGCAGGGTCGAATCGTGTTCCGATATTAGGCCGATTGCGAAGCTTTGCGAGCTTTCAAAGGTTTTGGAGAGACTGGTGCACAACCAGCTTTCTAACTACCTAGAAGAGAATCATATTCTTACCGACAGACGGGCAGGATTTCGCAGAGGTCATAGTACCCAAACAGCACTCTTGGGTGCTGTTGATGATGTTAGGAGAGCCATTGACGCCAGAAAGATCACGATTCTTATACTGTTCGATTTCTCTAAAGCCTTTAATATGGTACCTCATGACAAACTGATCCAAAAACTGAGTGAAATTGGTTGCTCTGATAATGTGCTGACCTGGTTTTATCGATATCTTGTGGGTCGCATGCATGCAGTGGAGAGTGAGTCTGGTGAGCTATCTGATTGGCTCGAGGTTAATGCAGGGCAGTGTTCTTGGTCCGGTATTGTTTTATATTTTTATAAACGATCTGCCTAAAGTTCTTACTCATAATGATTATATGCTATTTGCCGATGACGCCCAGGTCTCTCATTCGTTTTTTCCGGCAGATTTTGAAGCAGGGGTGCAACGTATCACTCAAGATGCTAATGCGATAGCCCGATGGGCTTACACTAATGGACTTAAGCTAAATGTAAAAAAAACGAAGGTTATGATTCTGGGTAGTCAGGCATTTCTGTCGCGTATTGATTTGAACACTGCCCCGAAGGTTGGTCTGGGAACGGAATTCTTGAGTTATGAATGTGAGGTTAAATCGCTTGTGACGGGCATAACCATATATATAGATGTATGGTTAGGCTCCAGTCACATAGCGTAATAGCTCAAGCGATAGAGTGTAAGCGCGCCACTCAAGAGGTCCGGGTTCAAGCTCGACTCTCGGAAGATTTTTTTAATTATTTAAATTAATTTATTTAAATAATTAATAAATCAAAATTAATAAAATTTATAATTTTATTTAAAGATTTTTTATTTTGCAAAATATACATATTATGAAATTGAAATACGACTAAAATTAACTAAGTTGCAAATTTATATTGTTTATAGTTAATAATAATAAAATTTGAAATTATACAGTATATTATAATATTACAATATATAATTATACATTATATATATATATATATAAAATATATGTGAGAAAAGTGATAAAAAATAAATAAGTATTTAAACAATAAATTAAAGTAAAATGAATTAAAATTAAAATTAAGATTGTTTTTCACGTTTGTTAATTATTATATAAATATAAGATTCAGATTTTGAAAACTAATGTAAATTAATATAAAGACAGAGAGGTTGACGACCCTGTGCCAAAATCATATGAAACAACAAAGAAGATAATAAGAAGAGAGGGAAACCGAAAACTCCAGCTGTAGATGTGAAGAAGGTGGGAGAGCAGTCCCCACCTCTAACCAAAGGTACAAAACCGGCCGTCTCGCTGTCGAATTCAGCATTCGCCTCGAGCTGTAAGGCGAGGAAGGAAGCACCCTCCTCGCCACTTCTAGAAATAAATGAATATTGATAGTTAAATTTTGTGAGTTTGATTAAACAGCTAGAGGTGTGATGTACATTTGAAGGTACTTGGACAAGATGGAATGCTGGAATCATTCCAATCTTTACCCAAGTCCTTTTATTCTTTAAAAGCCAATTCCTTAGAATACATTCGGACGAAAAGGAGCGCTAGATTCGCTTTTTCTTCTACCCGAATTATTCTAATTTTCCTTTTTTCCATAGAAAAATACTCGGATGATGTGGAATACTGGATTTATTCCAACATCTACCTGATTTTTTCAAATAATACATTCACCAAAGAGTTTATTGGGCTAGGCCGAACGCTGGATTCGTTCGAACCTCTATCCAACCTCTTATTCCATTAAAATATCCAGAAATCGTTCTGGGATGAGAAGAAACACTGGATTTGTTTCTAATCTACCCCAGACGTTTTCACTTCATACATTTATTACGGTCCTGCTAAAAATAAATGTATTTTTATGTAAGGGATAAAAATAAGCCCGTTACACGCTTAGGGTTTTGATTTCGCCCTCTCTCGATTGAACAAGGCAGGTGCTATCTATCTCGAGTCGTATACATGGAGTTTTACGCTCTCTACGGTATTATAGGAAATCTTTATCGCGAGTTCTTCGGAAGAGACTGGTAGAAGCACTTGTCTTTCCACATTTTGATTATGCGTGCGCGGTCTACAATGATGTCGATCAAACCAGGAATTTGAAATTACAAAGGCTGTTGATTGCTTGTGTTCGGTTCGTGTGGGGGGACATAGGAAGAAGAGAGCACGTTACTCCGTACAGGCTAGGTCTCAGGTGGTTATCAGTCGAGTCCAGACGTTCATACCTCATTGGCTCACTCGCGTTTAGTATCATTGCTCATAATTCTCCTAGCTACTTGGCTAATCTCTTCATTAAGTTAAACACCCCTCAGCAAAATCAACGCACTTCCTCTCGTCTTCCATTAAAATCACTCAGTTACTTCCCTCCTCGTACAGAGGCCTTACATAAGTCATTTATCATCACCTCATCTAAGATCATTAATGAGCTTCCTCCATCCACATTCGACAAATCATCCATCAATCATTTCAGAAGCTCATTATTTCATCATTTGTTTAGACTCGACCAAACTGCCTGGGCCACTAGGGTTCAAAACGAAGGGATAATTTCACCGGTGATCTCTCACCTCGAATGATAATAAGACTGATTAGTTGAATAAATAAATTGTATCGCGGCGTCATAAATGTATTTTTGTTTTTATTTATTTATTTATTTTTGCGCAGTTATAAGTCAATGAAATTGTGTAATCTTATGTATATTTTTATTTCTTTCATTTGTATTATCTATTATTGTTATCATTTTGTTATATTGTTATTTTACTTTTTATTTGTTTTTACTATTTATTTATATTGTTATTTTATTATTATAATTATATACGCTTAATAAGTATTCATTTTAAGTGTCTACGGGATTTTACTTCCAAAGACCAAATAAAGTTATCTATCTATCTATCTATCTCTCTCTCTCTTCCGGTGAGTAGGCAATTCATACGTCACCTCGCTCCTGCCAGTTTTCTTCCTTTACTCAATCTTTGTGGGAGTTTCGGTTTATTTTTGTTGCAGGCTGTTGCACATTCTGCTGGCTCCTGCGATTAGAGCTTTAACAGCGTGACTCTTTTATTAGAGTCAGTGAAAGTTGCAATTTGCTTGCTAATTTTGAGGTTATTTTCTCCCCTCTCCTGGAGCCTTGAGTTGGCGTGTATGGAGCGAGCGATGCATCACCTTGCGGGAGCTTCTTGAACCATGGCGACTACTCGTAATAGACTTCGAGGCAATACCAAGCGTCTGCGTGGTGTCGACGGTGCAGACGACGGAGAGAATGAGTACGACGATGCCTTGACAGCCGGGGACGTTGACAGGCTGACGACAGAAGTGGCGAAGCATGTCGATGTGCTGCTTTCGAAGTTGTTATGCGAAGGAGCTGACAAAAAAGTTGCTGGTCAATTGCGTGCTGCAGTCAATGGTATGAATGCGGCCTTTACGACTGTGTCTGCCGCGCGAGTGTGAGCCGACCACAGCCGAGTTTTGCCGAAATCGCCGCGCGCTCGTCTGGTCAATCTTCGTTAGAGCCGGCGAAACGTATTGCTCTCTCGCAGGTGAAATCTTTCCCGTTAGAAACTTGCGAGCGTATTATTGTTGGTCCACGTTCTGATGCAACTGAGCAATTTTCGTCCTCTGCTCAGACTTGGACTGCGTTGGGCGGTGCAGTTAATCCTGCAAACTTAAAAATGAGCGTTAAGCGTGTAGTTTACGGGTCTAGTATCTCGGTAATTATTGAAGGCCACTCTCTTAATGCGGAATCATTGAGTAATTGCGAATCGTTCATCACTGCGAGCTTAGAGGTTAAGGGGGTATCCTCGTATAGATCGATCGAAAAATCGATTTTTTTTATTACATAAGTCGATAGTATAACATGTCAATAGTATGCTATTTTCTTTAAAGTTGTGCAATGCGCTGCCGGAATGCAATTGTACTGTGGCAGATGCTATTCCAATTTTAGTTGCATTAGTGCGTACAGTTGTGTAAATAAGAGCATTACTACAGTCTAAGCCGACTGAAAGTATAGGTTTCTTAAGTATAGGTTTATTTCGAAGAGTTTTACAACTGTTGGCTCAGTATTCTCGTAGCTATCAATTAGTTCACTGCTGTTTTGCGTGCAAAATGTCGTCTTACCCTAAAGGTGAAAAGGCCGGGAGGTATCGAGCATCAGAACACCGACGCTGAACGAGTAACACGGCAAAACATCAGAATGGAGAGCGCATCCAAGGAAGCTCGATTGGTCAAAAAAAGGAAAACTGCATCTGAAAATCAGCATTTCGAAGAACAAGAAGGGCTTCTTTATGGAGCAGGCATTGCTGAATAGTACAAAAGTCGATTAGTAGCTGTAAGTATGAAAAAATTCTATTAAAAAATAATATATTGTATACCGCGAATATTAAATGCGTTTTTCTCGAAAACTTAATTTTTCGATTTTCCAAATTGGCGCCACTGATTACTCAGCGAGTTTTGAAGCTATTGAAAAAATATATACGATTTTAAAGGAAAATTAATTAGCTAGTCGACAAACCTAAAGGATTATGTTTTAAAAAATTATTTAATAACTCTTCTGCAATAATAATAAAAAAAACTTTTATGAATCTTTTTTCAAAAGTCCGCCATTTTTTCAAATTTTTTTTTGACATTTCAAATTTAGGTAAGTGGACGAGGAATTGGTATAATAATGTCAAAAAACTTTGTTTCTTATATTTCAGAATGACACAGCAACAGCGAAACATGGCGCCAATTGAGACCAAAAAAAATATATCTTCACCTTGAATTTGATTACGTGGCTCACCTAATTAACATTATGTATATATCAAAATTTTTTATGTTTCTACAAACTATAAGAAACTACATAAATAAAATTTCAAATAAAAATATTGAATAGTTTCTTTTAAAAAACTTCGTAAAGTTTGTCTTCATTTTTCGCGATCTATATGAGGATACCCCCTTAAACCTGCAGCGGCGCTGGAACCGTGACTTATTTTGTACGATGTTCCGGTAGATTTGTCTGGTGAGGAAATTGTTAAGTGCCTCGTTGACCAGAATTTACCACTTGCACCTGTTAATGATGTTAAACTCGTCGTACTTATACCCGGCTAGAGATAAAAAAACTCGATCATGCGTGGTTCAAACTAATCCCAAGTATAGACTGTTATTACTTCAGCGTAAAAGCGTTTGTATTAATTGGTTGGCTTGCCGTATTGCGGATCACATTTCGATTTTACAATGTTTTAAATGTCACGGTTTTGGGCATATTGCAAGCGCTTGGAAGAATAAGCCGCGCTGTTGGTTCTGTGCAGGCGTGCATTTTTCTAAGGATTGTTTGAAGAAAAACGAACTTAAATGCGCCAACTGCGTGTGGCACAAATTTGCGAATGTTACACACGCAGCCACTGATAAATCGCGGTGCCCCGTACTACGTAAACGAATCGATCGCAAAATAGCTTTAATCGACTATGGCTGTGAATAGTGATTCGTTACTTGTTATGGGCCATTTAAATGCACAGTCAATTGTTTCTCATTTCTGTGATGTCCGGAGAATTATTCTTGTTAATAAGGTTCACGTGCTCGCGGTTTCTGAGTCGTGGCTAAAGCCTGCACATCCGTCCAAGCCGTTTTGTTTACCGGATTATGCTCTTGTACGACATGATAGGCTGCATATTAACGGCGGTGGAGTAGCCCTTTACGCCTGTTCACCTCAGCTTGACGTTTATAGAAAGAGACCTGAATTCCTTTTTGTTTTGCTTACTGTTGGCTCTTTTAGGATTCTCGTTGGCGCTATCTATAGCCCTCCTAAATGTGGGTTTTGGTGTGACATTGAAGAGGCGCTTATTAACTGTAACGTATCTTATGACTTTATTGCTTTACTTGGTGATTTTAATATTAATTGGTTAGTTTCTTCTACACCAACGAAAATTCTATCCGAATTTTTTACTTCTTTTAGCCTCAAGCCTCTGCCTTTTACTCCTACACATCACGCGGGTAGTACTTCATCGTTAATAGATTATATTTGTGTAAGTGACAGGTCACGTGTGGCCAATTTTTCGCAGATTTTATCTATATGACACTTCGTACTCCTCCTTTGAGTTGTCCAACTCGCTCTATTACCTGTCGATCTTTTCGTCGACTTAGACCTTTTGATTTTCAACATGACCTTAGGACTCTGGATTGGACCCTAATAAGTAGTCAACCGAGTGTCAATGACAAAGTGGAATAGTTTATTTACCCCTAAGCCAAAAAAATCACCCTGGCTCACTTTGGAAGTTAGGAAACTTATAAACCGGCGTAATAAAGCTTGGCGTAACTACAAGCGTACAGGCCGTGCTTCGGATCATACCGCGTATAAAAATCTACGTAACATTACTAAAAAATCCACCCGCAACGCTTTTGCATCTTATTTTAAGTTAAAGTTTCAAAGCTGTTCTAATGCTACGGAGATGTGGAGGTGCGTTGATAGCCTGGGACTGGCTCGTAGAGGTAACGAACCATCTCAGTTTCCCGCCGACTGCACTGCTCTTAATTCCTTTTTTGCAGGTGACTTTTCATCAGCCCCACTTTCTCTGCTTTACCCTACAGTCTACTTGTGCCCTGACCGCAGATTTTATTTTAGGCACATTGATGCTAGTGGCGTGGTGGATGTCGTGAGTAGAGCTCGCTCTGATGCCCGTGGACCCGATGATATCCCAATCAAATTCATCAGGGACTGCTTGCCGGTTATTCTGCCAGCTCTTGTGAATATCTTTGATTGCTCTTTACAGGGTGCTGTTTTTCCCGCTCCTTGGAAGAGGGCGATAATTCGGCCTATACCCAAATGCTCACCGCCGACTGAAATGGCACATCTACGTCCTATTAGTATTTTACCAGCTACATAAAAAATTCTTGAATCCTTGGCCCTTAAGCAGATCAACGACTATGTTGAAAGGAATGGTCTCCTCGATACGTTTCAGTCTGGCTTTCGCCAGTACCACTTCTTTATGCAATTGATTTTTCTCGTGCTTTCGATAGAGTTAATGTTAACTTACTGTGTGTTAAGCTTCGGACTATGGGTTTTTCAGACCCTGCCTGTCGTTGGATTCGCTCGTTCCTTTCAAGACGGTCCCAGATGAAAGATGTAACTACCTCTGATGGCAAGACTTCTGCACCCTTGGTTAGAGATTGCGGGGTTCCTCAGGGTAGTATACTTGGCCCGCTCCTGTTTTCTTTGTTCATCAACGATGCCCCAAGTGTGTTAATGCACAGCTTTTACCATCTCTATGCGGACGATTTTACCGGGTATTGTCGCGGTTCTGTTTGTGACTTTCTTGGTATTATTGCTCGAGGTAATCAGGATTTAGACAGTTTATCACTTTGGGCATCTGGGAATGGTTTCCCAATTAATGCAGGAAAAACCCAGTGTATATGGTTCGGTTCTCGAAATTTTATATGTCAAATGCGGGATCTACAACCTTCTTGCCCAGTCATTAACGGTGAGATTATTGAGTGCCGCGACTCTATCAAGTTGTTAGGTGTTTGGCTTGACAGTAAGCTTTCTTGGTCGCAGCCATTGCATTCAAACATCGCGCAAGTGCCATGCGGCCCTGGGACGTCTGCGTAGGTTCGGTGACTGCCTACCACGCTCGACCAAGCTCACGCTTGTTAAAGCATTAGTTTTTCCTAATCTTGATTACTGTACTGGCGTATTTCTTGATCTCTCTGCGGAGCTGGTTGTAAGATTGAAGCGGTGTAAAATGCCTCTCTGCGGTTTGCATTGGGGGTCAGGATTTTCGAACACATCACTCCTTCATACATTGAGATTCGGGCATTGCCTTTTGATCTTCGTCGTGACTTTTTATGCATATGCCTTCTTGCCAGTATCCTTCGGTATGAAGCGCCCAAGTATTTGGTTAACTGCTTTGGTTTCCAATCAGTTGATCGTTGTGGTACGAAGAGGGTACGGCTCTTGATTTGAATGTAGGCTGGGCTCGTACATGCTGTTACAAAGCTTCATTCAATATACACGCAGCGCGGCTTTGGAATGATCTGCCCTTCGAACTGCGTAGTCTATTTAAAAGTAACTCTTTTAAGACTGGTCTCGAGCGTTTCATGTTCACGCAGTTCTGCGATACTGCTTAATTATTTGTACTGTGACAAGGTATGTAATACCTGTCAAAGTAATAAGCGAGCGAGTCCCAATACAAACTAACCTACCTACCCTCACATCTCTAAGCCTACCTAGCCTACCCGAAGCTCCCCAAATCCCCAATACTTCTCTTGGCTCCTTCCACGTAGCACAATAAAGCAGCATGTCAGGAGAGGCGACACAACTCCCAGGAGGCTTCGCACCAGGACCATGAAGCACCCTACGATGGCCCAAGGTGCCAGATGGAGCAGCACGAGCAGCAACAAGACATCCAGGAAGCTGTGAAACAGTTAGATAATTAATAAGAATCCTAATTAGAAGGAAACAAGGAAGCATGTAGTGCACATAGTAACTGACAGCTACATGCTAGGAGAGGATTGGAAGTGAGGTTATGGTAATCATAACATTACCATAACTCTCAGTTAATAATTAGTAAATAATAAGCAGCACTCCCTCGGGAGATAGATATTCACCTGAGAAGCAGCCAGAATCCCCGCAGCAACGCAGCACCGACGAAGAGCAGCAATCACCGACCCGACGCGCACCAGCTGAGCAGCCACCGTGAGAGCGAGAGAGAGAAAAGACTCGAAGATCGGCCGTCCCGTCTGCACCTGTAACAGAGCAGACTCATTAGCCGATACATTATATAACACGGAGGAACGATCATATAGACTTACCGGGTTAACAGCATCACCGGGAACATCGTCCTCTCCGTGGGAAGCAGCAGCCCGGCAACGTTGTCCGCCTTGATCAACATGGCCGCGAGCACTCACTACACGAGGCGCGCGAGACGACGGCGGCCGACGGGCGACTCGACGCGAGAAGCTGCGCGCGCACGTCGGGCCCGAGCAGCGAAGCGGCGAACGAGCCCGAGCTCGAGAGAGCTCATCGGGACGCCATCGAGGCTACATCGGGCAATCGATTCGCGACCAATTATATCACCGATATAGTATATTTCGAGTGTGTGTGTGATAGCATTGACCACAGTGCAGCGAAATCCGAGGAGACGATCTCCACGTCAATAAGGTGGGTGTACGCCTTACAGTGGATATTCGTATTCCTCTGACCGTAAGTGTGCTTCCCCTTTTCTCCCCTCCCCTCCCCTCGCGCAGCAAGTAGCAGCAGCAGCTCGCACGCAGCCGAGCTTATTAATATAAATTCGCCGCGATCGTACGCGGCTGGCGCCCAAACCTATTTTATATATATTTGTAATAAATATTATTTTATGTTAATATAATTGTTTATATCGCCTTGACGCCCCGCCCTAATCCCCAGCGTGACCGTTACATTGGCGCCCAACGTGGTTTTCTTTTTTTCGGCATCGGCACGTTTTTTTTTGTTATCATTAAAATGGCGTCGTACGCGTGATATAACCGATGTTGAATATTACGGGATTAAATTAAAATTTTTTAGGAGCAGCATATATAAAACACAACATTCGGCAGCAGCAAATTGAGTGATTTTTATTTTTTAAATTTCGATTAAAATAAATTGTGAACGTCAAGCGTGACGGAGTAATAATTTAATTATAGTAAGCCGTAGCCATTTTTCCCTCCCCCCGCGTGAAGCACACATACGGGAAGGAGGAAGAAGCCGCGTGGCCATATTTTCGGCCATCTTTAATTTATAAACACGTGTTAATTATACACGTGTTAATTATACACGTAGTATTAAAGTAAATTCGTTTTCGTTTCCAGTAAACAATATTTTTATGCAATATAATTTTTTCTTTATTATATATTTTGATAATAATTTTGATAATTTGTGCACAATATTTCCATATATTATATACCTGTATTTATTCCCAATACGCAAATTAACATTTTGTTTCGCTTTTTCCCCCCCTTCTCTCATCGCAGCCATACCACTTATTAATATAAGCCGTTATTTTAATTTTTTGCATAGTGCTATCGACAAATTAATAGTTTTTTTTTGTTGCTTAATATAATGTAGCCCTTATATATAAAAATACAATAATATTTTCATTTTCCTTTCCGGCAGAAGCTGCAGTTTAAGTAATAAATAATTTTACAAAGCAGTATTTAAATAATACATAATAAATAAATTTTTATTTTTTCGTGCAAATTAAAAACAATAGTTCTTTTTGTTTTTGTATTATTTTCCCAGCTAGCAGCCACATAACAGTAATATAACTTTAATTTTACTTAACAAATTAACAACTAAGCAAATTAGCACATAAAAAATCAATTTAATTTTTTTTTCTTTCTTCCCTTCTTTTCATTTGCTTTCAACAAATTGCATTTAATAACCCCATTTCGCAGCAAACTTAATAATTTTTACGCCTTTCCCTATCAGCAGCCAAAAACCTAAAAACCCGATACATTTTTATTACCCTTGCCTAATTTACCTTATTTTGGATTGATTCTCCCCTAAATAGTATTTAAGCAGATAACTAGCATATAAGAAACTTCAGCTTTAATTTTTCGTTTTTAACGTTGGGCTGTTAGTTTAATAGCAATAAGTATTGAGCTGCAGATTTATTGCGCCAAACTTATATCCTCCCCTTCTTAATTATTGATATAATAATTAAATTAAAATTCAAAATGGCAGCTAACTACAAATTAGGTAGTAAAATAAATATTGATAATGTAGCACAAGGTGCAGCAATAATTAGGCGCACAATAAATAATACCGCCGATGGTAAAATTACAATTTACTGCAATCAGCTGGATTTAAACATCGACGACGATATACGCACAATTCGTGATCGCGTAGCGCGATACGAATTAATTAGAAATTATGGCCCCTCAGCAGCAGAATGGAAACCAGAAGTAGATGGACGACCCTTGGAAGAATTTAGCCCAATAGAAGAAGAATCTCTCCTGGATCTCTCATTAACACAATCCGAAATAACGAATTTCCCTCCCCCTCCCCGAGCAGCAAGAGCACAAAATATTACATCTGGTCGGATGTTATACGTGGAACTGCAAACCGGACAGTCGCAAGGACGGTACCAGGATCCACTGACTATGGAGGAGCCAACGGAATGCAACGAACCAATAAACGAAAGATTGCTACATCCAGCATATCGTCCGCAAGCACAATCAACGTGCAGGCATTTAAGAACGCCGTCTCCAGCTGAGCAAGAGCAGCAAAGATATTTATTAGAACCGATTATTCCAGAATTATTATATACATCGCCAAGCACAACAGTATCGTTATTGGGAATAAACTCAACGTCGCATTACCCAATTATTACGCTTGCTCCAACCATACCGACAGATGAAAATTTAGCAAATAACCCCTTCGTGCCAAATACAACTCCCGCAGCAACACAAAGCACACACGTATATACGAACTCGCAGCCAAGAACGACAAGCAGCATACAACCCTCAGCATTCAGAGCAGTGCAGCAAACGGCAACAGAGCGAAGAATGAACGAGCGTAACCAAATGAACCCTAACGACCCGAGTAGCAGCACACACACAAGCAGCAGCAGAAAAATTCTCCCCAGCGTGCAATGGGAAGATGAATTAGCAGAGCAGCAGCAACGACGAGATCAAGCACACCAAAGCAGCATAGCCGACGAGCCTCAAATGCAGAATCGAAGCCCGGAAAGAAATACAACATTTAGTATTCCCCCTCCCCAGCAGCCGCAATATTCCCAGCAGCAATATCCCCAGCAGCAATATCCCCAGCAGCAATATCCCCAGCAGCAGCAGCAGCAGCAAGCAAATTTGTCGATTCCATCTTTTAGGAATTGTTATTCAAATTGCAGCAATTTGGAGGATTCGCTTTTCACTAGAGAAAAAAGAACGGTAGAAATTTTCTCTAGATATCATATCCAGTTCAAAGGCACAAGGAAAAGCGATCCAGAAACATTCCTGAGCAATCTCCAGGAATGCAAGGAGACGTATAACCTCTCGATGGACGACATAATTAAAGCTCTCCCATCCGTGCTCGACGATGAAGCATGGGATTGGTTCAAGAGAGAAAAGAGCAGCTGGCGAAATTTTATTGATTTTGTCGACGCAGTGCGATTGCAATATGGATCGGAGGAAATCCAGAGCAACTTGCGGCAAATAGTAGAAAATCGCACGCAAGGTCCAAATGAAGACATCTCAACGTATCTATCAAAATTACGAGGGATATTGGACCAAATTAAACCTCCGCTTCCGCTAGCAGATCAATTGGACAGAGCATTTCGAAATTTGCATCCTAGCTACAGATGCAAATTGGAAAGAAGCCAATTTGATAATTTTGCGCAGCTACAAAAGCTAGGCAAAAAGGAAGAAGCTAGGCGGTTACTCGACGAAACGTACAAGCCACCACCAACATTGCAAGGTTATGGCTTAGCAAAGTATGGCTACGTCGACCCAAAGCAGCAACAACCGCGCAGCCTAGCAGCAGTAAGCAGCTCGAGCAATCCCAAAGCCTCATACCCTTCCCAGACCCCCAAAGACCACACACCCAACCCCACATACAATAAAGAGCAGCGATATAATAAGCCCAGTAGCCCCCAACCAAGAAGAGCAGCGCCGAACTCCCCCAAGTATGAAGAAGCAACGAAACGCGATTCCCCAAGGCCAAGTAGCAGCAGCAGCAGCACACAACATAAGCAGCCGTGGAACAAGGTAGTCGCCGACACCAGCCATAAGCAATGGCGTAAAGCAGCAACGACCCCACAAAGGCCCGACTCACCAAGGAGCCACAATCAGCAGCAACCCAGAAGCCAGAACAATTTTAGAGCAGCTATAAGAGCACCAATAATCCCCAACCACCCTAGAAAGCAGAAAGAGCCCTGCTTCATTTGTGACCAATTGGGTCACTGGGCAGCAGAGTGCTCTCAGGTATTCTGTTACAGTTGTGGAGACCAGGGAGTCTACATTAGAGACTGCCCTAAATGCAGCACGAAGCAGCAGGGAAACGGCAGCCAGAGAAAATAAGGACCCGTATTTTCTCACCCAAACCCCCCTTAGGGTCTCACCCCTCCCATATAGCAGCTAACGAGTCCCTTTTTCAGCAAATTCCCGGCATTGATCCCCGTTTATTTTTTAACCTAGAGCTAAATGGACACAAGCTCATAGCACTGCTCGATGATGGAGCAGTGCACTCCTTTATAGGCAAAGGAATGAGTAAGGTGCTCCAGAAGAAGCTCAGGAGATCGGACTGCAAAGCAGTAAAAGTAGCAGACGGTACCACGGTGCCAATTCAAGGTATTATCGACGTCTCTATAAATATTGACGGCGACAATATCCTAATGCCTTTCCAAGTAGCAGACGATCTGCAGTATGATTGCATACTGGGGATCGATTTTAAGCGCAAGGTCAACATGAGGATAAATTATGAAAAGGATACGTGGTGGACTTCTAAAGGCATTACGCATCATTTTTATCCTCATGGCGAAGACCCAAGCTACATACCAGCTCTAGCCAGCATCGGAGGACTCAAAAGAGCTACCCCTTCCCAAGAAAAAATTTTGCAGCAGCTTTTAGACGAAATGATTCCCGCAGCCCCCAAGACATTAGGTACCACGAACCTAACGGTCCATAAAATAGATACACAAGGAGCAGAGCCTATTAGGCAGAGGAACCGCCGGTACTCGCCTAAAATGCTACAAGCAGGCTATGCGGAGGTCGATAGAATGCTACGTGAGGGCATCATCGAACCTTCCGATAGTCCATGGTGCAGCTGCCCCGTTATTGTCCCTAAAGGGAACGGTGCATATCGTTTCTGCATTGACTATAGGCAAGTCAATGCAGTAACTAAAAAAATAGCGTATCCCATGCGAAACATGGATGATATATTGAACCAGCTACGAGAAAGCCGCTACATAAGCAAACTAGACCTGTCCCAAGCTTATCATCAAGTCCCCCCTAGCCCCCGAAAGCCGAGAAATAACAGCCTTTGCCCTCCCAGGAAAGGGTTTATTTCAATTCACCCGCGTACCCTACGGTCTAGCAAACGCACCAGCAATGTTCCAGAAAATAATGGACAATTTAATAAAGCCGGAGTGGGAACCGAATGTGTTCGCTTACTTAGATGATATAATCATCACAGCCAAAACCTTTGAGGAACACATTCGGTGGCTCAAAATAGTATTAGCAGCCCTGAAGAAAGCCAATTTGCAGCTAAACCGCGAAAAATCTGAATTTTGTTGCGCGGAGGTTACATACCTAGGTTATAAAGTTAACCAGGATGGCCTAAAAACCAACAATGACAAAATTAGGCCAATATTAGAATACCCAGCCCCCACTAATTTAAAGCAGCTACGGAGATTTACCGGATTAATCGGTTGGTATTCCCGATTTATCGATAAATTAGCAGATTATCGAGCACCCTTGAATTATCTCACAAGGAAAGATGTCAGATGGCACTGGCACAAAGAGCAGCAAGAAGCGTTCGAGAAGATGAAATTAGCCCTCACCCAAGCCCCCGTTTTAGCCCGACCCGATTTTTCCCTCCAATTTTCCAAACCGACCGACCAAGAGCCCTGTACGAAGCCCACTACACGCCGCAAGCAGGCCATCTAGGTAATGACAAAACGTATGCTAGATTGGCCACATATTATTACTGGCCAGGAATATATATGGATACATGCCAATATGTCAAAGCTTGCCAAGAGTGCCAAGCTCATAAAAGCAGCCAACAAGCTCCCGCCGGTCTTATGGAAGGCAGGAATATCAGTGCACCCTGGACAGTAGTAGCAGCAGATATTATGGGCCCAAAGCCACCATCGAAACAAGGCTTCAAATACATTATTGTATTTGAAGACCTGTTCACGAGATACGTGGAGATGAAGGCATTAAGAAGAGCTGATGCGAAGAGCGTATTACAAGCTTTCGACGAGCTCGTAATAAATAGATGGGGATGTCCCAAATACCTGATCACCGATAACGGAACAGAATTCGTTAATCGGATGGTCACAGAAAAGCTAACATATTACGGGATTACGCAGTCTACAATCCCTCCATATTTCGCGCAAGCCAACCCTGTGGAAAGGGTTAATAGAAATATAAAGCCAATGATCAACAGCTATCTAGCTGATGATCATAGAAATTGGGACACACATCTAGGCGAATTTTGTTTTGCGCTAAACACGGTCGTGCACTCCTCCACCAAATATTCACCAGCATTCCTGAATTTTGGTAGGAACCCTATTCCCATAGCTCTGGTCAAAAAGCACATTGAATCCCCAACCCAAATTCCCGCCCCAGATACGCAGCAATGGATAGAGCGATTGCATAGATTGCCAGCAATCTACGACCTAGTAAAGAAGCATACCGAGATAGCCACAGCCAAGCAAGCACGGTATTACAATAGAGGTCGTAGAGACATACAGTACCAATTAGGAGATTTAGTTTGTCGCCGTAATCGTGTGCTATCGTCAGCCGACGATAATTTCGCAGCTAAGCACGCACCCAAATATATAGGACCCGCAAAAATAATTCAAATATTCTCCCCTAGCATTTATTTAGTGGAGGATGAGAGCAGCAAACGACAAACTAAAGTTCATATTAGCGATTTAAAGCGGTACGTCCCTCCCCGAAATGTAATTCCACCCCAATGTCCACAAACGCAGCAGCAGCAATTATCGCAAAGCATCCGAATCACGAATCCGCCCAATAACCCAGCTACCCGTAAAAGAGGTCGTCCCAAGAAAATTATACCTGATCCCGATATGTCCCCTAGCAGCCCACCCACACATCAGCTCAGACCCCGGAAGTAATAACTAAAATACCCCCTTTTATCTTCAGCAAGCAGCCACAGCAAGCAGCGAAACGTTAAACCCTACATTCTCTCTTCCTATTTATTTTTTACTATCAGCAGCTTAATGTACTAACAATACTAACGAATACCCCAGCAGCCAAGAAATAATATGCACAAATTTTTTATTAATTACGTTGTCTTAAAGAAATTTTTTTTAAATGATTTAATGAGCAAGCAAAATAATGACGCAGTAGCAGCAATATGGCAAAGAAGCAGCAAGGCATGCACCAATCTTATAAATTAGTAGTAGCATAATATATAAAAATCGATATTTTAATTGCATTGAAGAATTTAATTTTTATTATTAAATAAAATGTTTAATAGGAATGAGAGAGAACATGTAAGTATGCAGTATGAGAGTGTCGCGAACGCGAAATGAGCTCTCAAAGCGGTAAGATATAATAAATATAATGTAAGGGCCCAGCCAATCGTACTTATAGGCATATAAGAGCAAAATCGAATCACATACACCGTGTACACTAACACAGATAGCAGCCAAGCAGAATAGTCATGGAGACTAAACACGAGCACACCGCAACAGTAGCACCGGGTACTTGTTAGAAATAAGTTAGTCAAGAAGCAGCATTACTCTCCCCACCATACTAGCAGCGATAATAGCAAATCATTTTTTTTTAGTTTTAGTAATTAAGTATTTATTTAATTTATTGTCTTTTAGTTAGTTCAATTTAAAATTCAGTTACGACTTCCGCGTAACTTCAGTTTGGTGGGGGGGAGTTGTGACAAGGTATGTAATACCTGTCAAAGTAATAAGCGAGCGAGTCCCAATACAAACTAACCTACCTACCCTCACATCTCTAAGCCTACCTAGCCTACCCGAAGCTCCCCAATACTTCTCTTGGCTCCTTCCACGTAGCACAATAAAGCAGCATGTCAGGAGAGGCGACACAACTCCCAGGAGGCTTCGCACCAGGACCATGAAGCACCCTACGATGGCCCAAGGTGCCAGATGGAGCAGCACGAGCAGCAACAAGACATCCAGGAAGCTGTGAAACAGTTAGATAATTAATAAGAATCCTAATTAGAAGGAAACAAGGAAGCATGTAGTGCACATAGTAACTGACAGCTACATGCTAGGAGAGGATTGGAAGTGAGGTTATGGTAATCATAACATTACCATAACTCTCAGTTAATAATTAGTAAATAATAAGCAGCACTCCCTCGGGAGATAGATATTCACCTGAGAAGCAGCCAGAATCCCCGCAGCAACGCAGCACCGACGAAGAGCAGCAATCACCGACCCGACGCGCACCAGCTGAGCAGCCACCGTGAGAGCGAGAGAGAGAAAAGACTCGAAGATCGGCCGTCCCGTCTGCACCTGTAACAGAGCAGACTCATTAGCCGATACATTATATAACACGGAGGAACGATCATATAGACTTACCGGGTTAACAGCATCACCGGGAACATCGTCCTCTCCGTGGGAAGCAGCAGCCCGGCAACGTCGTCCGCCTTGATCAACATGGCCGCGAGCACTCACTACACGAGGCGCGCGAGACGACGGCGGCCGACGGGCGACTCGACGCGAGAAGCTGCGCGCGCACGTCGGGCCCGAGCAGCGAAGCGGCGAACGAGCCCGAGCTCGAGAGAGCTCATCGGGACGCCATCGAGGCTACATCGGGCAATCGATTCGCGACCAATTATATCACCGATATAGTATATTTCGAGTGTGTGTGTGATAGCATTGACCACAGTGCAGCGAAATCCGAGGAGACGATCTCCACGTCAATAAGGTGGGTGTACGCCTTACAGTGGATATTCGTATTCCTCTGACCGTAAGTGTGCTTCCCCTTTTCTCCCCTCCCCTCCCCTCGCGCAGCAAGTAGCAGCAGCAGCTCGCACGCAGCCGAGCTTATTAATATAAATTCGCCGCGATCGTACGCGGCTGGCGCCCAAACCTATTTTATATATATTTGTAATAAATATTATTTTATGTTAATATAATTGTTTATATCGCCTTGACGCCCCGCCCTAATCCCCAGCGTGACCGTTACAGTACATATTTATATTTTTATATTTTATGTTTTTTTTTTCTATTTATATTTTTTATATTATATTATTTTATTTTTTCTTGACATGTTATGCTATTTTATCGCGTTTTTTGTAACGAATATTTACTGCGACTGTATTAATTTTGTATTTTTGTATTCATGTGCCTCGGCTATCAAGGGCCTCCGAGTCCTTAGCCGTTAATAAACATCTATCTATCTATCTCTCTCCCTCACTCTCACTCTATCTCTCATTCTCTCACTCATTTTCTCTCTCTCTCATTCTCTCTCTAATTCTCTGTTTCTCTCTCATTTTCACTAACTGCCTATCTGTCTCTCTATCTCTCCCTCTCACTGTCTCTCTCGCTCTGTCTCATTATAAATTATATAAATTATATATATAAATTATAAATTTGCAAACCATCAATTTTCGAGGTTAACTGCGAGAGGGAATTCGCGACTCTACGGGGAGCAGTTCTCGCAACATAAGACGGCTAACGCAATATTTTTGCTCATCTACCTGTGACCTTCACTGGCGGACGTCGATTGGCAGCAATGGCATCGCGCGGCTGCTTCGTATGTGGCGTACGTCTCACAAGGAAGGACTATACTGAGGTATGTCCGGAGTGTAGTAAAATCTCCCACTCCCACTGTGTAGATGTTTCGTCTGGCTCTTCTGAGCGCCGCTGTTGCGAGCTGGCGAAAGTGAAAGCGCTAGTCGTGGCTCCTACTGATGCGAGGGCGCCACCGCCTGGGTTGCCACGACAAGCTAGGGAGAACTGCGCTACCGAGCCAGTAGCCACGCCCATATCGACTCCTTCCACTACTAAGCGCGTGGCCTCGCCTCCGTCGCCATCATCGTCGCAGGTTGCTAAGCAACCTCGCGGCGCCACGCCCAATGAGTGTCACTCCGGCCTACCCCTTGCCGTAGATATGGCCGCGTTCCTCTCTGAGCTCGCAAGCCGCTTAGAGTCAAAACTTGACAATTCGGTCTCGCGCATCGAGTGATCAGTTCAAGGTTTGGCAAACGAGATTCGGGAACTAAATTCCCGAGTTTCACTATTAGAGGCCGAGACAGAAGAAAAGTTTTCGGATATCTCGAGTCGTCTGGGTGCCTTGGAGTGCGCGAATGATGCTTTGCGTGGACAATTTGAAGCGGCGAAAAGTAATTGCTTAGGGAGTACCACGGAGCCGGTCAATGACACTTGCGAGATTTTGATACTCGGTATTCCGGCTAATTTAGAGATTTCAGAGGGAGAGGCCGTCGAAAAGATTTTATCAATTATCAAACTCCCCCGGGCTAACTCGCACGTAGTTGAAACCAGGCCATGGCTCGCCCGTAATGGAACTAATGGTCAACCCGAGCGTACAACAACATCGTCAAGCAGAACCAACGCCGGTAACGGTATAGTGATTAGATTTTCTTCTCTCTCTATCAGGGATCTCATTCTTGAGAGAGCGCGTCTTTTGAAAGGAGTTACGGCGGAGTCTCTTTTCGGTGCGGGTGGTGCGACCTCAATATTTCTGCGTGCGTTATGGCCCAAACAATTACACGTATTACTGTCAAAGGCTATTCGTCATTCTTCTGACTTAGGCTATGCGAGGCCTATAGTCAAAAATCTTAATGTTTATATGCGAAAAACCAAGGGAGGGGAGCTTCTTCCTATACATAACGAATCGGACATCCTTAATCTTCCGTCATCTAGTTCCTCATCGTCGAAATGAGAATCGGCGGGCCAGGCTTCATCACTCACTAACGCTACATTTTCCATCTTTCATGCTAACATCAACCGATTAAAAACTCATTTCTCATCCGTTGAATCATTTATTGCACCTTCAAATCACGATATCATTTCTTTTTCAGAGACTTTTCTCAAGGACTATGACTCCTCCGATATATTGGGCCTTCCAAACTACACATTATATAGATTGGATCGGGTTGGAAAGGAGGGGGGGGGTGTTGCGGCTTACATTAAGAATAACCTTGATGTTAAGTTAGTCGCCCACTCGGACCCTGTTTTTTCCAACTCTCCCGAGTTTATGATTTTTCAGATTTATGGTTGCTCCAGTTCGATACTGTTTTGTGTGGTTTACCGAAGGCCCACAGCGGCGTACCCATTCGAATTTTTTAACTCTGTATCAAAGTTTTTGCATACATGTGATCAAGTAATAATCACCGGTGACTTTAATATCAATATGGGCAAAAAGGATGGGTCGTCTGCTATGTTGGAGACTTACTTAGAGTCATTAGACCTTTCTCTAATCGAATCTGAACCCACTCATCATACTCACACAGCCAATACTTCATCGCGCACATGGCTCGATTTATTTATTGTTCGAAACCCTCCGCCAGTTTATAAGTATACGAAATCACTCGTGCCCTTTGCAGCAGGGCATGACTCTATTATTCTAGAATTAGACATTAGTAAACCGCAGCTGAAACCAAAAAGGTTCTGGTCGCGCAACTTTGCGTTGATCGATCTGGCGGAGGCAGCTGCATTGTTTTCGGATACTTTTGATCGAGCTTCATCTCATCTTAACACTTATATCTTATCATCTTATCAATCATCTACTCACTTGTCGCATGCCTCGCCTGGCCGCGCGTTCTTTCCTTCTCCATCTCCCTCAAACTCCTTGTTTCAGTCTAACTCGTTATCACTCTCTACGTCACCTATCATTATAAATGACCTCCTCTCCAACCTTGTCAATTCCATTTTGTCTACTTTTAATTCACTAGCTCCGGCAAAACTCACCACCATTAAATACTCTAATAAACCATGGATCACTCCACTCATTAAGCAAAACATTAAGGCTCGAAACATGGCTTACAAGAGGTACTTGACGACAGGCCTGAGATCTGATTACCACATTTTCAAAGACCTTCGTAGGCTAGTTAAAAACTCTTTAGACTCGAGTAAATTTACTTTCTATAACCAGAAAATAAAGTCTGCCGCCAATTCCTCAGGTCTGTGAAGGGAGCTCAGGAACATGGGTCTTGTATCTAAACCAGCTCAGTCACCTCTTAGTTTATTTTCACTCGATCAGCTTAATAATCATTACGCCTCCATCTCATATTCACCCTCTCACTTCACTTTGGATCATCTTCAGTCACTCATCACATCTCAGGACATCTTACCCGCCAATTATCCCACAACTTCATTTAATTTCGTTCCTGTCACTACTCATAAGGTGCTTTCCACCATATCCAGGGCATCCTCCAAGGCTATAGGCTACGACGGGATCTCGGTTCCCATGCTTAAATGCCTGGCACCCCAGATAGCTCCGCACCTGGCTGACCTGTTTAATTACTCTTTTTCATCTGGTTCCTTCCCAGAGCCCTGGACTAAATCCTTGCTTTTTCCTCTGGCTAAGTCGAGCAGGATGATCTCGCCGTCTGATACCAGGCCCATTGCTAAGCTCTGCGAAATTTCCAAAATCCTAGAGAAGCTTGTCCATGAACAACTTACAGATTTTATTAATTCTAACAACTTAATAATTGAGAGACAAGCGGGCTTTCGCCGGGGGCACAGTACCCAGACGGCGCTAATTGGTGTGTTGGATGATGTTAGAAGAGCGATCGACAAGCGCATGATTACCATCCTCATCCTGTTCGACTTTTCCAAGGCGTTCGATTCGGTGCCGCACGATATTATGCTACGTAAACTACGTGCGCTGGGGTGTTCGGACGTAGTGCTAACCTGGTTCTTTCACTACCTTGTGGGCCGTTCGCAGGCGGTGGTGGACGAGCTGGGGAACACCTCGGCCTGGCTTGACACATCCAGGGGAGTTCCACAGGGCAGTGTCCTAGGCCCTCTTTTGTTTTCTATTTTTATCAATGACCTACCGAGTGTTTTAAGGCATTCTAACCATATGATTTTTGCGGATGACACCCAGATCTATCACTCTTTTTACCCGGCGGATCTCGCTCAGGGAGTTCTCAGAATTTCGGAGGATGCCAACGCGGTGGATGAATGGGCGAGATCAAATGGGCTAAGTTTAAACGTGAAAAAGACGAAGGTGATGATCTTGGGGAGTCAAGCCTACACTTCGCGCATTCAGCTAGACTCTGCTCCGAAGGTTAGAATTGGAGATAACCTACTGAACTATGAACAACAAGTCAAATCATTGGGCATTTGGATAACTCCAACCTTGGATTGGTCTCGCCAGGTTGCGTCGGTCTCTCAGCGCGTTCATGGAGTCCTCCACTCCTTAAGATTCTTTCGGCGGGCACTCTCGCGCCAGAACCGTAAACATCTAGTCGAGTCGCTTGTTCTCCCACTCTTTGATTATGCGTGCGCAGTCTTCCATGATTTAGATGCGACCAGGAATTTGCGACTCCAACGACTTTTGAACGCTTGTGTTCGCTTTGTGTGGGGGAACATACCCTGGCGCGAGCACGTGACACCATACCGTCTGAGGCTAGGATGGCTGTCGGTTGAGCTCAGGAGATCCCTCTTTATTGGTTGTAGCGCTCATAATATTCTTTCACACAATTCCCCGTCCTATATTGCACGCCATTTCATTGTACGCGATTCCTCATTTTCATCCCGCTCATCCTCTCGCCACTCACCCTTATCCCTCTTTTATCTCCCTCCCAGAACCGAAGCTCTTAACAACTCCTTCATAATCACTGCCTCATAAATCATTTACCCTTCACTGACTTTAACCCGCACCTTTTCACTTCCTTCAAAACTTCATTAATATCCCATCTTACTGAGCTTGACCGACGGGCCTGGGATTCGAGGGTGTCGGCTGAAGACATAGTGTGCCCTCCCTTGCCTGAGGTGTAAATTGAGGTTTAAATGAAATGGGACGATCCATAATATTTAATTCTAGTCACTCTCGTATTTTATTTATTTTATTTATTTTATTTATTTTATTTATTTTATTTAATAGCTTACTTAAATTTCTTATCTTTTATTTTTCCGCGCTGACGCTATTGTTTGTTTGTTATTTTATTTTGCTTTATTTTGTTTTACTTTATTTTTTTACATTTTATTTCTACTCGGTTTTATTTCATTTTATTTTATTTCATTTTAACTTTAATTTATTTTATCCTCCCGGACCTCCGCTTATGTTGAAATGAGTTTTGTACGCGCTGCTTCTCTGTATTTTATTTTATTTTATTCTATTTTATTATATTGTTTTATTGTTAAAGTATTATGTTAAATTGTATTTGAGCGTTAAATTTTATTTATTGTTATTGTTTTATTGTTATTTTGTTTTAAAAAACTTGCTTTATATCGCTGTTACTTTATATAACACATTGTATTATATATTTTTACTTTTAATTTGTATCTACGACTGAATTACTATAGTGTATACGGGGTTATAACCCCAATTTACCCAATAAAATTAGCAATCAATCAATCAATCATTCACTCTCACGCCAAGATGCCCTATTGAAAATAAATACGTAATTTTGTTACGTAACAAAAGCACGTACAAAAGTACGTATTGTTACATGCTAAATTCGAACATTTTGTTACGTACATATTGGCGCGTAGATTTGGCACGTAATTTTATTACGTACTTTTGGTACATAACTTTTCTTTTCTTTTTTTTTTTGCTTAACGTCGTTCTTACACTGATGCGTATCATCAGCGACCACAGAGGTATGTGCAATATCTTTTGTAAAAGCATACTTATTGAAAATACACTAATCAATCGGCAGACACGGTAAGGGCACGAACCGGCATCTCCGGATTATGCTTTACGGACCAAGCGTAACAGTTAAAAGATGTTTTTTTAATATTTGTATTGAGTTACGTACCTGAAGTACGTAATTGTATTACGTGCAGAAGTATCATCAGTGTGAGAGCGACGTTAAGCAAATAAAAAAGAAAAGAAAAGTTATGTACCAAAAGTTGTGACAATGCAAATAGTGCATGTCATTTAGTGCGACACTAAGCACAATCTTATTTCCCTGTACGAGTAATTTCCCAAAGAGCCTGTAAATAATAACTATAACACCCTCCCAGTAACCGAGCTCCTTAACACATATGATATAAACCACCGAGCCCACAAACGAAGGTCCACAGGGGAGCAGCCGAGCAGGACACAGAAGGAGTTCACCGAAAGCTGCTGAGGTGTTGACAGTAAGCTGCAAAGTCCTGAATCTAGTAGCAGCGTACCCAGCAAACCAAGGAAGACCGAGCCAGAAGAAGGAGCCAATATAGCCAGGAAGTCCGTCAGCCAGCAATAATCCAGGAAACCTGCAAGCACCAGTTAATGTAGCAATATTCATTATAAGGGAGCAGACAGGAGCACACACTTACTTAAATGATTGTGTATAGGAGAGGACTTGTGAAGAGGTTAGGTGAGCATTATAAGTGCTCACACACACACAATATTAATATTAATAATAAAGACAGCAAGCCGTCTTCCAAGTGGATATTTACCTGAATATCGCCGTATGTCCGTCCAAGCAGCTCGAGCCCGCCGTTGTACCTGTCACGCCGTGCGCCTCAAGAAGAGCGAGAGAGACGGAGATATCGGTCGCGGCAACACACAAGAGCCTGTATCGACGTGCCGCGTACACACGCCTCCCGCAGCCCTGTAAGCACCGAGATTATTAGCCGACGGGTTAACAAAAAGGAACGAGAGAAATATTTACCTGGCATGCAGCTTACGTCGTCGTTAACGGCATCATTGTTGTTACTGGAACGGACGAGGCGTACACTACGAGACGATGCGGCGGCCATGTTACTCAAGCCGCACTCGAGTAAGGCCGCGTACGCAGCGCAAGTGGACCGTTGCGACGCATGCGCGCACACGGGCAATGCGTCGACCACGCCGAGGAGAGCAGAGCTCTTCCGATCACCGTAGCATCATGACGTCCGATCTTGTGTGCGAATTACCGTGTGTAGCGAGCGTGCTAATTTATTTGAGCGAGAATTAAGCGAGACCCTGGTGGAAGTATAAATTGTACATTATAGTGCATATATGTACTTTTTCTATACAATACCGTACATAACCGTATATTTTTTATACATTTCTGTACATTACTGTACATTTCTGTACGTTTCTGTACATTTCTGTACATTTTTGTACATTATTGGTACTTATTAGACTTTTGTACAGAATTGTACAAAAATGTACAATAATGCACGGAAATGTACGAAAATATATGGAAATGTACAGAAATGTGCAGAAATATATGGAAATGTATAAAGATGCATAGAAAAGTACAATAGTAAAAAGATTCAATGATATTGAATAAAGTTATGCTTCAAGTGTAAATATGTTAATTTATTTGATATAAATTAATTATTTAATTTGAATAAATATATACGTTATATTTTATTACATTAATATTATTATTATAATAACATTATTTATTATTATTATTATTATTGCATATATCACTTGTTGTGCATTGCAATATTTCGGTGATCAATGACACACTTCTTTCATAAATAAGAAAAATAAAAATAATGAAAATGCAGAATTACAGCAACATGTGCGTGACAAATATTAAAATAGTACTTCCTTTATTATAATTTGAGAACGGAAATATTAATTTCCGACCCCGTTGAAAAACTTCCTATTGATTCAAAAAATTGTATAATAGAGATATTTACGTTTTAATACATTGTGACGTGGTATTCGCGTGCCCGGGTAAAATTAATTAATTAACGTAATTAATAAAAACCGTTGGGCCGCGTTGCGCAATACCGCGCACACAATTAATTTATTTTTCCGAACTGCGGGCTGTCGCCAGGAACGCGAGTTCGCTGGGACGTAAGGTATGGAGGATTCGGGCGATCCTCCTTGCCTCGACACGAATTATAAATTTAAAGGATGTCGGCGGGAGCGGGGAGAACACAATGAACACAGAATTAAAATAAAATAATATAAATATTTATTTTAATTAACTATTTAACATTTTGGCCATCCAGGCCTCGTGCCGCGACAATGTTCTTTCGCGCGGGCGGAAGAATCGGGAGCCAACCGGATCGAGATCCTCGCCTGCGGTTGACTCCTTCTTGATCTCCGCTATTCGGGTACCGGCGTACCCGAATACACTCCCGATGTACACACTCTCATACACTCGGGGGGAAGGGGGGAACGCACGGTAATAAACAACTTACCGGGGTGCGCCCCGTGGATGGCCCAGCCGATCCTTGTCCCAGTGTCCTCCTGGGCAACGGAGGACGACGTCGGCTGCGGTGGTGGAAGGCGGCCCCGTGCCGCGGCGAGTGCCTCGCGAACCGCGTCCGCACTCACACAACACTTCCCGTCCTTTACACACTCACCCAAATCACTCGCGGCTCACTCACGAGGATGTTCCGGGTATCGACGGCTCTTGCGCCTCACGCGCCTTGGTTCAGCCGTAAACACTATCACGATTACCCCGGATAGTTTGTCCGCCTCGAACGGCGGATCGGGACGTACTTATTAGGCAATCGCCTAATTTTCGAAAAAGGGATGAGAGTGGGGAACACACACACACTCGCGCTCTCATCCCTACGTACTATTGCGCGCGTAATCGTACATTTGTAGAAAAATAAACAAGTGTCGTCGGTTGGCCTTGACATACGAAAGGCTCCGACGACTTACAATTCGACAATTTAAATACTCTATTCGTCGTGAATAGATTGTGTGACGATTTCCGTCACAAAGCCCCCCCCTAGACTCCACTTCCCTCGGGAAGGCCGAGTCGAAAGAAAGGCACAATCTATCCACGACTGCGCGCTGTACGCTTCTCTTCTTTTCTTCAATTGGAGGCTGTTTCACTGATTCTTCGTGCTTCGGATGATATTGACGTGGCATACAGTCACCAGGCCCAGTCTTCGTTGACTGTTCTCACGTACGCCGATACGTTTTCCCTACCGCTTTACATGGCAACCCGAGGTGGTACATATCTCTTCACATCGGATATGTGTACCTCGGTCCGTTTCCGACCAAACTCTTCTAGTCTCAGAACTACTGGAGATAGTACTTCTTTAACTTCAAAGGGCCTGTCATACTTTGGTGCCAGTTTAGCAGACATGCCTTACGCACCTTAGGAAAGTGTACGGCAATTTAAATCATAAGCCTTGAGGACCTGCTTGAGACGTCTTATAGTTCTGACATATCAGACACCGTAAGACAAATTGGTGGGTATCGTGGTAGATACCTGGCCAATAGTAATCTCTTGCAACGCGTTCGTAAGTTTTTTCAATTCCCATGTGACCCATAGCTGGGTGGAAATGAGAATCTACTAGAACTCGGTTCCTCTGCTCTAAGGGTAGCACAAGACGCCAGCCTTCCTCTCGTTCTGTTACAGAGTCCAAGAGTTTATCACTTGTAAAACGATATAGCATATCATCCTCAATTTTCCACTCCGGAAATCTTCGAGGGCATGAGCGTACATCGTTTAATCTAGCAATATACCATGGGTCTGTAATTACTTCGAACGAGGCAATCTCTTCTTCGTCGGGGTCTGGGTTGACGGCACGAGAAAGCGCGTCCGGGACATAGTGCAAGGCTCCTTTCTTATGCACTATTTCAAAGTCCCATTGCTGCATTTCAAGTACCCATCGTGCCAACCTACCCGACGGCTCCTTGAGATTTTTGAGCCATATGAGAGCACTATGGTCGGTCACAGCCGTAAATCGATAGGCCTCAATGTATGGTCTCAATCTTTTAATAGCCCATATGAGAGCCAAGCATTCTTTTTCCGTTGTCATGTAATTACGTTCAGCGCGATTTAATAATCGGCTGACGTAGACAATCGGATGCTCGAAACCCTCGTCGTCCAGTTGCGTCAACACCGCACCTATTGCTAAGTCACTAGCGTCACTTTGGACGGTAAATGGCTTAGCAAAGTCTGGACGGGCTAATACAGGCGATTCAGCTAACGCAACTCTAAGCTGACAGAACGCCTCCTCCTGCTCCTCGCCCCAATCCCAAGCCTGGTCTTTACGCAGCAACTTGGTAAGGGAAGCTTTAATGTCAGCTTCTCGATTAATGAATCGAGAGTACCAGCCTACCATCCCGAGAAAGGATCTCAGCTGTTTGACATTACGAGGAGTAGGGTAATTAAGGACTGGAGCGACTCGTTCCTCGTCAGGCCTCAAGCCGTCCGCGTCCAATTTGTACCCAAGGAACGTTACGCTGGAACAACAGAACTCACACTTCTCTCGATTCACTTCGAGTCCAGCGTCATTCAACGTCCTTAGTACGTATTCGAGCCATTTTAGATGGTCCTCAAAAGTTTCGGTAATGACGATCAAGTCGTCTAGATAACCAAACACATGAGGTTCCACCTTAGGCCCGAAAATTGCATCTATAAGCCGTGCAAAGGTCATAGGAGCATTCATGAGGCCAAAAGGCATTCTCGTGAACTGCCACAGCCCCGACCCTGGTACAGCAAATGCAGTATAATGCCGGCTCGCCTCGGCCATTAATATTTGGAAGTACGCTTTCTTAAGATCAATTTTCGATATGTACCTTGCATTATGCAGCTTATCCAATATGGTATCCATATTAGGAATTGGATAAGAATCACGTTTTGTGACTGCATTAAGGTCTCGAAAATCGATACAGAAGCGATAACTTCCTTCGTCCTTGCGGACGATGACCGGAGCAGCTGACCAATCATTCGCACTCGGTTCAATAATGCCCTTGTCAAACATCTTTTTGACCTCACTCTGGGCAAATTCGAGGACCTTGGGAGACATACGTCTTGGCTTATGACGAACCGGTCTTGCACCAGGATCAACCTCTATGTGGTGCTCCGTTAACGTCGTAAAGCCGTGGACGTCTTCCGAGGGCAAGAGTAGGCTTTCAACTATCTCTTTGACTTGTTTCCGCTGGTCGTCCTGTATCTCAATTATACCAGCACATTCAGCGGAAATCCTCGAATCGATGTCATGAGATGTATCTCTGACGAAGTGTCTCCAATCACTCTCGCCAATACGCCAAATAGCTTCGCCTAGTTTGACTTCCATATTCCAATGTTGTAGAAAATCCATACCGAGAATGATGGAATGCTCAATATTCTCTACAATTCTCAGTTGGATATTGCCATCAAGGCCTTCTACACAGAATAGGATGTCAATTAGGCCAAGGACTTTAAGAGCTGGTCCAGCCACACCTTTCACGATAACCTTGACAGGTCTCCATTTAAACTTGTACTGTTCGACAACATCTGATCGTACAAGAGAGACCATGGCGCCAGGATCGAAAAGTGCTTTAAAGTCCTTTCCACCGAGTCGTACCAAAAAGAATAGCCGGTTATCCGATTGGATTCCAGCAATTATCTGATCGGTTTGACTATCGTCGTTAGGAGTCGATGCCGTGTGCGTCATTTTAGACGTACTTGGTACGGCATCTGCCCCCCCCTGAACTGTACTTCTCGGCAACGAGCTTGTACGGTTCATGTTATGCACACCATCGACAACTACCTTCTCCACCAAGGGCTCGTTGTTGAGGACAATTTCCTTCTCCACCAAGGGCTTCTTGTCCTCATTACTAGGTGTGTCACAACGGGGTGACGATGAGCAACAACCAAGGTCGTTCACTCCGATGGTGCTAAGCGGCTGAGATAACGATCTCTTTACACCTTCTTCACCAATAATATCTCTGCTATCAGAGTATATTTGCCTTTGGAGTTCCTTAGACCAATCTTTAGCCTCACGCTTTTGTTGGTCTAATAAGGTTCCTTGTTCTGTTTTACCTTGCAAAGCTCGGGTGGGATTGACAGGTTGTGTTCTAAGAACTTTTCCATCTGTCGAATCCCCAGAACGTTTAGGATCCTTACACTCAGACTTACTTTCAACACCAACTTCGGTCTGAGAGGGAATTTGATCTCCGTTAAGGACTTTAGAGAAGTCAGCAAATGATTTGCTAGACTTCTTAAAGAGTTTAGAGGGTTCTCCAACCTTAAACTCTTGCCCTTGTAAACCATGCGGTTTACTTACTGCAGTGCAGGGCGCCCGGGGCAGCTCGGGTGCCCTGCGTTCAGGTTTCCCACGTTTTGTAGGAACCTGACGCAGTTAGGACATGTTTGGAGTGTAACGCCACTAGTTCCACACAGCTGGCACTCCTTTGCTACCAATTCGGTAGAGCACTGCTCAGCGGAGTGCCCAATGTTTCCGCATCGGTAGCATGTTCGGCTCGGGCAATCCGACGACCTATGACCGACTTTTTGGCATGTGAAACACACGCCGACAAAGTTGGTGCTCAGGTTCGTTGGATTTACTGCCGTCGCCTGTGGTTGCACATACCTCACCAGGTTTTGTGCCATTTGTGGGACAAAAACATTTTGCTGGGGCAGTTGAGAATTCGTCAAAACACGTCTTTCTCTCTTGCCCGAGCTCTGTTTTTGTTGCCCAGGTGACTGTTGAGAAACAGGCACGTACGATACGGATTTCGAATTGGGGGCACTCACTCCATTATTCGATTTGCCGTATCGTTTCTGAAAACTATTAGCGACGTTGGAAGTACCGTACACAGCGGCTGCTTCGTATTCGCTTGAAGAAGAGTTTGGCGAGTTTTTCGCACTTTTCTTGCTCTTCTTCTTAATAGTTTTCTTCGACGACTGTTTATCCGCATGAGAAGACTCATCCTTACTCTTTTCGGTAACAGTCGCCACTTTGCCCGAAACTCGTGCTGCACCACTCTGTTTCGGAAAAGCTTCTGGTACGAGCTTCTCGCGTTTAACGTTGGAACTGGAAAATTTCGTGTCCCATGTTAAATGCTGCTCGTACTCTTTACCGTAGCTTGTCAAATCAGAGAAATTCCTGATTTGACGTACTGGTATGTACCTACGGTAGTCTGGCCTCATCTGCGAGTAGGCCATCTTCACCTGTTGTTCTAATGAGGGGGGCTTTTAAACTTATTTACGATCGCTCTGAAACAGTTCAAGAACGTCGTAGCCTTTTCTCCCTCATTTTGTGTTCTTGATCGAAGTTCCATGAGTAAATCTTCGTCATTTATTATACGGCCATACTCATTTAGGAACTCGATCTCAAAATCACGCCAATCTCGAAGAGATGGCTGAACTGTTCTATACCAGAACAGTGCTGATTTTGAGAACACATTGGGCAGGGCACTGAACATCCTGCGATCTGAGAACTCGTTGTCATTTCTGAAGTCGTGCAAACGGTTCAGAAATTCTTCCGCGTCCTTTTTGGTCTCACCATCAAAGGACATGTTCCAGATACGCAGCTCTCGTGCGCACCCTGTCCGATCGTGCGTTCGGTTATCGTCTTCACGATACCTTGGCCTGGCCTCGTAGGATTCTCTTTCCCGACGGTCATCTCTATTATCCGTCCGAGAACTCCTACGCCTGCTGGTAGAAGGATTCCTATTCTCTTGTCGGCCTTCAGCCGCCCTACGAGAATCGGATCTCCTACGAGCAGGTTCGCGATCAGACTGATACCCATCGGACGAATCCGTCTGAGTACTCTGATCGCAAGTGGCCACCGCACGATTCTCTCGAGGCGTTTCTCTACGTCTGTCCGACCTCTCTCTGTGACCTTGCTCCGAAATTTCCGGCTGTGCTCGGTCGTCGAGTTTACGGTTGGACTGACGTTTATGAGTACGTCTCTCCGTACAGCTGTCACGACGTTCATCGTCGCTTGAGGCTCTACTCACAGAACGATGGTATCGTGACTTTCCGTTTGGAGTCGTGTACTCACGCCTCTCTCTTCTATCTTGTCCTTCACAAGTCTTAGAAGAGGTCTGACGACGTCTCTGTTCAAACCTCGGTTTTTCGTAAGATTGAACACTGACGTCATTAGGAAGGTCATATCCATTCCTATCATCAACAAATTGACGTTCGGTTGTATTAGCTTCAGGTTGCCTGTTGTCGTATTGTCTAGAGGTGTATCCTCGTGACGTACGACGGTCGGCTTCCGTCTGCGAACCCAAATCAAAATGTTGTGTTGGCACTTCACTCTCTCTAGTGCCAAGATGTCCGCTGTTTCTCTGCTCTTCAATTGGGAGGTAATGTGCGGGTGCATAAAAACCTCCGAGTTGAGCAGTCGTCACGGTCGTAACCGTCGACGTAGTGGTTGTGCACGAGGTTGCAGCCACCGAAACAGGAACATAAGGGATTGCAGTCGTGGTCATGTTAGCTGCCAGTACCTCACCAAACCGTTTAGGTATAGCACCTGTTGATGCCAACCTCGGGCTTTGTGCAGTACTCATTGGCGAGTTTCTAGACAGACCACTTGGTGACTGAGCTCCATCTTCTTCAGGGATAGGTGCTCTGTCACTAGCAACCCTTTCGCGATCCGACATTTCGGACTCGCAGGAAACTTCCGTTCCTGATGGGACCACACTCCCTTTCCTGGAACGAGGTTTCCTAATTTCCCATAGTTCCTGACATACCAGAGGTTTATGTGCAGGCTCTGCCCTTACATTCTCATCGTATTCAGGGAACCATGGTATTTCCAGATTAATGTCTACACATCTTATCCGGTGACGCAAAAGGCGTTCGCGGCACTCCGCCTCTTCGCCATTTGCGTTTAAACTCAGATGCTCCAATTGGGCATACACTGCCTCAATCGGAAGCTTCTTCGTTTCCCGACGAATATCCCTAGCTATGCGTGATTCACGCATAAGCTGGGCCATTCGGGCTTCATAGCTGCTGGCCATTATTTTTTTGACCAGTAGCAGCCGACGTGTTACGTCGGGAGAAGTACTCTCAACCGGGATTTCAGATGAAATCCCTAGTGTTTCAAATACTTCGGAAGTATCCAATTTTCAATTGGAAATTATTTTATTGGACTCACCACAATAAAATAATTATTACTCTCAACGAGTAAAAAAAAAATTTGGTGTCGGCTTAATTACAATAAATTGTAAAAATGCACCGACTAGTGTACCAACAAAATTAATTCACTTAATTAAAATCCAAAAGATTTTCTTTACAAGGAATTTATTTCGTCCTTAGAAGGACAAAATAATTAAATTTTGTTGGTTAAAGTTGTGACAAATCACACACTTAACACTTGCACCAAATTAAAATTAATTATTTAACTTGCTCACAAGTCTAAATAATTAATGTTTATAATAGTGTCTTGTGACTCACACGCACCAAGACTCTATACAATTGCTTCTGCAAGCAAAAATAATTAATTATTAACAAAAAGAAATCCTCAAATTATTTCAATATCGTCCGTAATTTAACCAGTAATGGTAAATTTAACGATTTCCCAAAATATCTCTCTCGCCAGTTATAATCCAAAAGATTCCTTACTGGCGAAAAGAATTTATTTTGTTATGGAAATTGAAATAATTAAGGTTTCAATCTATTAATAAATACAGAACAACAAATTATAAAGGAAGAAAAGACAAAGAAAAAAATTAAATTATTTATCTCACTAACGAGCCTAAATAATTAATTTTAAAATAAATATAAAAATAAATACAGTGTCTTGTGATTCACACACACCAAGACACTATTTATTATTTTGCTTTTCCAAGCCCAAAACAACAAAAAAAAATTTCCTTTATAATTTACACTACACAACAAACACAAATTTAATTAAATTATTTCAACGGTAGGTTTGCAACAAAATAATTATTTCACTAATTGTTGTCCCAAACGACAATTTTTCAGCGAAATATATTTATTTTATCCTAAGAAGGACTAAATAAATAATTTATGTTGCTACCAAGTTGAAATAATTTATATTTCCTTTTTTAAATAAATTGAACGAAAAGGAAATGAAAATTTAATTATTTAACTTGCCAACAAGTCTAAACAATTAAATTTATACACCGAATTAATTTACTCAAACACACCAAAAAAAAATTATAACCAATTATTTAACTAACAAACAAGTCTAAATAATTGGCAAAAATGTGTGGAGATATAATTTAAACACACAAAAAGAGAAAAGAAAGTTTTTAACATATATTAAAATTTCACATACGAAATATTAGGTTAAATGCCGATCATTAAAATACATGCAAAAAAATTCAATTATTTAACTCACTCTCGAGTCTAAATAATTATATTTTACAACTCTCGCATCTTTGCGGAACAATCACACAAAGATACTTAACATTAGTTGTTTAACTTGCAACAAGTCTAAACAATTAACACGAGTTATAAAAAAAAAAATTTTCTTACACTCAAAGATTTACAAAAATATATTACAAGTATCGTGAACCGTAATACTCAATAAATACAAAGTATTAAATTAAGTAATTACGGTCAGACAATTGTAATACAGATAATTTTAATTATTTTACTCACACACGAGTTTAAATAATTAATATTACAACTATTGTAACTTTGCGGCTGATTCACACAAAGTTACTTAATGTTAATTATTTAACTTGCAACAAGTCTAAACAATTAACAATAGTTGTAAAATATATTTAATATACACAACAATTTATACATATATTATATAAATAAATAATAATAAATAATAAACACAATTATTAAATTATAATTACTACATAATATATGTCAGGGAGGGGAGAAAGCAGCAAAATTTTCGCTCTCAACTCAAAAATAAATTCAATTAAAATTTCGCCGCGTCCTGTATAAAAAGAAAACAAATATTATAATTTTAAAATTTTCTTTAAAAAGGGAGGGGGTGGGGCAACTACCTCTCCCGAAAGGATTTAATTGAAAACACTCTCACACCATAAATCTCAAATAAATCCCGCGCGGGAACGAATTTATTTTATTAAAACGAAATAAAATAATTCGCCGCAGTGGTTTCTATCTGCGAAACCAGCTGCGAAGACTTATACTCGCGAAGGGGCTAGGCGATCGCGCTATCTCTCTCACTCACACACCTATAGCCCGCCTAGCACCAACTCCGATTCCCCGCGACTAGGGATTCTCTCTCTCACTCCCACTCGCGGGCGCAATCGGAGAGAGCCGATGATGATCGGCTCTCGCAAAGTCTTTCCCGTTCGCTATTCGGGGGGGATTCTCGCTGCCCGCGATCCGCGGCGCAGGCTACTCTCTCCCTACTTTGCCGCTCCCATACAAGCTAAGCAAAGATCTCCCGTCAAGCTCGCGATCGAGAGAGACCGATCTCGGTAAGTTCGAGCGCTTCCGGCTAAACACGGTCGCGCGCGAACTCTCTCTCGATATACCGGTGTATACCTCTCCTCGGATACCCGAGCAAGAGGGGGAATACTCCGGTATAGAGACGCGTCTCACACGCCGTCTCTCGCGCTCTCTCTCTCTCTCTCACTCTAACTCGTATAACTCACTCACTCTCTCTCTCTCTCTCTCTCTCTCTTTACCCGCTCCGTTTCGCCGCGACACTGCTCACGCGCGAAAATAAGGCCGACAAATTTTCTTTAATTTAAATCGGTGAGGACGAAACCGAACGTCCTGTCACGGTCGCCATTTGTGACGTGGTATTCGCGTGCCCGGGTGAAATTAATTAATTAACGTAATTAATAAAAACCGTTGGGCCGCGTTGCCCAATACCGCGCACACAATTAATTTATTTTTCCGAACTGCGGGCTGTCGCCAGGAACGCGAGTTCGCTGGGACGTAAGGTATGGAGGATTCGGGCGATCCTCCTTGCCTCGACACGAATTATAAATTTAAAGGATGTCGGCGGGAGCGGGGAGAACACAATGAACACAGAATTAAAATAAAATAATATAAATATTTATTTTAATTAACTATTTAACATTTTGGCCATCCAAGCCTCGTGCCGCGACAATGTTCTTTCGCGCGGGCGGAAGAATCGGGAGCCAACCGGATCGAGATCCTCGCCTGCGGTTGACTCCTTCTTGATCTCCGCTATTCGGGTACCGGCGTACCCGAATACACTCCCGATGTACACACTCTCATACACTCGGGGGGAAGGGGGGAACGCACGGTAATAAACAACTTACCGGGGTGCGCCCCGTGGATGGCCCAGCCGATCCTTGTCCCAGTGTCCTCCTGGGCAACGGAGGACGACGTCGGCTGCGGTGGTGGAAGGCGGCCCCGTGCCGCGGCGAGTGCCTCGCGAACCGCGTCCGCACTCACACAACACTTCCCGTCCTTTACACACTCACCCAAATCACTCGCGGCTCACTCACGAGGATGTTCCGGGTATCGACGGCTCTTGCGCCTCACGCGCCTTGGTTCAGCCGTAAACACTATCACGATTACCCCGGATAGTTTGTCCGCCTCGAACGGCGGATCGGGACGTACTTATTAGGCAATCGCCTAATTTTCGAAAAAGGGATGAGAGTGGGGAACACACACACACTCGCGCTCTCATCCCTACGTACTATTGCGCGCGTAATCGTACATTTGTAGAAAAATAAACAAGTGTCGTCGGTTGGCCTTGACATACGAAAGGCTCCGACGACTTACAATTCGACAATTTAAATACTCTATTCGTCGTGAATAGATTGTGTGACGATTTCCGTCACAACATTATGGAGAAATTAATATTGTACAAATGAATGAATATTAATTCCATACTGATTTTAGTATTTTCTATTGATTTATTATCTTCTATCTGCTACATTCACAACAGTTACAATAAGATAATGAAAACATATTTGTAGACGTTTCAAAAAGCCTAGTTACAATTAATATGAAATTGCTGCAATATATTACTAAATATATATTGTTCTTCTAATATGGTACCGATATGTACATTAAAATTTTAACTTGTATGAAATTGACAATATTTTTAAAAATATGTTTATTCCATTAAAATTAATACCATTAAAATAAATTCTAACTGGGCTTTTTGAAATGTCTACAAATATGTTTTTAGTATCTTTGTTACTGTTTGTGAATGTAACATTCAGAATAGACTGAGAAATGATAGATAATGTAAGTTAAGCAGCATTAACCACGGTTAATAAGTGGATGGGTGAATAACTAAAATAAACAGAAAAATGTGTAATACTTTTTTTTATTTATTTTATGTTTTTTTGACAATTTTATTTGTTTTTACCTAATTTTTTTTAGAGAATTATCTAAAAAAATTTATTTTATTTATTTTTTAAAGAAATCAGTACTGAATCAGTGTGAATTTTTTTAACAGGGTATTGATTTGACACTGATTTTGAATTGATTGAATACTGAATTTTTAAGGGTACATTGCCCTTCTTTAATTGATTAATTTCAAAATTGATACAGTACTCATTCCATAATGATACAGCATTGATTCATTACTGATTTTGTACTAATTCAGTAAGAAATCAGTTTTGCGTTTTGGTGAGAACGTACTACCGAGTCAGTATTGATTTTGATCAATATCAGTAGCTATTATTTATTAATTCCATAATGATTTCATCACAGAATCAATACTGAATCAATAGGAACTTTTTCAACGGGGGAATTATTATTTCACAGTTGAATGAAAAATTGCGTAAAATAAATATTTGATTTCAATGTATTTAAACTAAAGTATCACGTTTAGTTCCTTATGTATTTAAAACTATAAAAGTGTTTTAAATATATCGTCAATGTAATTAAAAATTAAGATTAAAAAGATGTGATAAACAAATGTGAATAATATAGATTTAATGTGGTTTAAATGTTGTTTTGCTTATTCTTTTAGTGGAGTTGGGGAAGGGAATGCGTACAATGAAAGTCACTTACACGCACAAGCACTTTGTTTTAATTAATATAAATTTATTAAGTATTCCCAATTACAGAAGAGCGACACAAGCACCTACCACGGTCTGCTGGAGAGTTCGCCATCTATATGCTACTATACATGTGCTAAGTGTGAATTCTTAACATTAAATTTAACTACCGAAATATTTATTTTGTATTTTCTGTTTGAAACTATGAAAAGCGTGAATTCAAATAAAAGTATTTGTTAATAATATTACTGACTTAGTATTGTTTGCCTTATATTTGATTTCTTTTATAAACAGTTATATAATAATTTGTATGACTTATTTGTGAGTGACTCTTGATGTTAAAATAAAAAAGTATGATCATCTAACGATAAGTATTATTGGATCAGCAAAAACAAACTACAATTATGAAATTATAACAAATGTTTATCAAAACCACGTATGCTAATTAATTTAGTTTTTTTTTGCTCAAATCAAACCTCAAACAATCATTACTACAAAATTTGAATGCATTTAATATTAATTATAAAATCATATAGTACATTTTAGTACATCTCTGTACATTTCCGTACATTTCCAAATATTCTCGGACATTTTTGTACACTTCTGTACATTTCTGTACAAAAGTCTAATAAGTACCAATAATGTACCAAAAATGTACAGAAATGTACAGAAATGTACAAAAATATGCAAAATACTTTTACCAGGGGAGCAGCATACCAAGAAAGGTTGGTGGATACTTCTCGTGCCTCCTTTATTACGTTTTTGTGCAATTCCATCCCGCGCTTCCTTACTGCGTGTGTGCGAGTTACCGCGTTTCCCCCTATTCCCCTCCCCCTTTTTTTCGAGCTGCTTTCAACCCGCGATCCCATATCGCAGCCGCGCCGTCGGTCGACATTAAACTCGTCGCGGACGAGCAGCGCAAATTCAGCCACCGATTCGGGATATTTGATTTACAAATTGCACTCGTGTAATCTGCAGCAGAGATTAGTAGAATGAGATTGCCGATGAGCATGGCAGGAGTGCGCTGCTCGTTTTGCCTAAGAAAGTGGCGACACTCTCGGTTCGCATATGAAGCTTTCGCACAATTTGAGAGTAATGGGGGAAGGAAAGTAGCTGGAGTAGGGTGGTGCGAACAACGAAGAAAGAGAAGAGAGAGAGAGAGAGAGGGAGAGAGAGCAAACATATTGTTGATGCGCGCATTATATCCTTGGAATTATTTGACGATTGAATTTAGCGTCAACCCTTTTATTTCAGCCATTGCATAAAATTTTATAAAATTAATGAATATCAAAATTATTAATATGTATACATAAATTAATAAACTCAAACGGGGGGTAGATGATAATAAATCAATTCAAATACAGAACTTTGCAGGAGTTCATTGATCAAGTGGATTAAATTAAATGCATGTTTCCAAGCGGTCGTGGGTTCGAATCCCATGCATTACATTTTTTTTTTATTTTATTATTATTATTTATTATTATTTATTATTATTGTTATAATTATAAATTCAATATTAGCTATAAAATTGTAATTTTTTTCATATTTTAAAAACAAGACAAAAACTTAATGAAGTATTTAAATACCTTTGAAAAATAAAGGTATTTACTAAAATATTTAATACATTTAGTATAATGAAAATAGTACATTTTTTGTTTTTTATAAACTTCTTAAACTTTTGTACATTCAAAATCTATCTATATAATAATTAAGAGGCGGAGTCTCCGGTCTTTCTGTGACGTAATTTTTCTCCGGTCTTTCTATGACGTAATTTTTCTCCGGTCTTTCTATGACGTCAATTTTCTCCGGCTATTTCGTTACGTAAATGATGATGCCCCGATGACCTGGAGGACAGGATGGCGACCTGGACATCGTCTACAGGAAACGACATTTTTTTAAAAATAATTGTAGTTGTCGTCCTAGTAGATGATGCCCCGATGACCTGGAGGTCAGAACGGCAACCTGGACATTGTCTACAGGAAGTGACATTTTTTTAAATATAATTGTAGTTGTCGTCCTAGTAGATGATGCCCCGATGAGCTGGAGGTCAGGACGGCGACCTGGACATCGTCTATAGGAAGTGACATTTTTAAAAAAAATAATTGTAGTTGTCATTCTAGTAGATGATGCCCCGATGACCTGGAGGTCAGGATGGCGACCTGGACAACGTCTACAGGAAGTGACATTTTTTTAAAAAATTAATGTAGTTATCGTCCTAGTAGATGATGCCCCGATGACCTGGAGGTCAGGATGGCGACCTGGGCATCGTCTACCGAAAGTGAAATTTTTTAAATTAATTATGTAGTTGTCGTCCTAGTAGATGATGCCCCGATGACCTGGAGGTCAGAACGGCAACCTGGACATTGTCTACAGGAAGTGACATTTTTTTAAAATAATTGTAGTTGTCGTCCTAGTAGATGATGCCCCGATGAGCTGGAGGTCAGGACGGCGACCTGGACATCGTCTATAGGAAGTGACATTTTTAAAAAAAATAATTGTAGTTGTCATTCTAGTAGATGATGCCCCGATGACCTGGAGGTCAGGATGGCGACCTGGACAACGTCTACAGGAAGTGACATTTTTTTAAAAAATTAATGTAGTTATCGTCCTAGTAGATGATGCCCCGATGACCTGGAGGTCAGGATGGCGACCTGGGCATCGTCTACCGAAAGTGAAATTTTTTTAAATTAATTGTAGTTGTCGTCCTAGTAGATGATGCCCCGATGACCTGGAGGTCAGGATGGCGACCTGAATATCGTCTACAGGAAGTGACATTTTTTTAAAAAATAAATGTAGTTGTCGTCCTAGTAGATGATGCCCGATGACCTGGAGGTCAGGATGGCGACCTGGACATCGCCTACAGGAAGTGAAATTTTTTTAAATTAATTGTAGTTGTCGTCCTAGTAGATGATGCCCCGATAACCTGGAGGTCAGGATGGCGACCTCGACATCGTCTACAGGAAGTGACATTTTTTAAAAAAATGAATGTAGTTGTCGTCCTAGTAGATGATGCCCCGATGACCTGGAGGTCAGGATGGCGACCTGGACATCGCCTACAGGAAGTGAAATTTTTTAAAATTAATTGTAGTTGTCGTCCTAGTAGATGATGCCCCGATAACCTGGAGGTCAGGATAGCGACCTGGACATCGTCTACAGGAAGTGACATTTTTTTAAAAATAATTGTAGTTGTCGTCCTAGTAGATGATGCCCCGATGACCTGGAGGTCAGGATGGCGACCTGGGCATCGTCTACAGGAAGTGACATTTTTTTAAAAATAATTGTAGTTGTCCTCCTAGTAGATGATGCCCCGATGACCTGGAGGTCAGGATGGCGACCTGGGCATCGTCTACATGAAGCGACATTTTTTTAAAAATAATTGTAGTTGTCGTCCTAGTAGATGATGACCCGATGACCTGGAGATCAGGATGGTGACCTGGACAACGTCTACAGGAAGAGACATTTTTTTAAAAAATAAATGTAGTTGTCGTCCTAGTAGATGATGCCGCGATGACCTGGAGGTCAGGATGGCGACCTGGACATCGCCTACAGGAAGTGAAATTTTTTAAAATTAATTGTAGTTGTCGTCCTAGTAGATGATGCCCCGATAACCTGGAGGTCAGGATGGCGACCTGGACATCGTCTACAGGAAGTGACATTTTTTTAAAAATAATTGTAGTTGTCGTCCTAGTAGATGATGCCCCGATGACCTGGAGGTCAGGATGGCGACCTGGGCATCGTCTACAGGAAGTGACATTTTTTAAAAATAATTGTAGTTGTCCTCCTAGTAGATGATGCCTAGATGACCTGGAGGTCAGAACGGCAACCTGGACATTGTCTACAGGAAGTGACATTTTTTAAAAATAATTGTAGTTGTCGTCCTAGTAGATGATGCCCCGATGACCTGGAGGTCAGGATGGCGACCTGGGCATCGTCTACAGGAAGTGACATTTTTTAAAATAATTGTAGTTGTCCTCCTAGTAGATGATGCCCCGATGACCTGGAGGTCAGGATGGCGACCTGGGCATCGTCTACATGAAGCGACATTTTTTAAAAATAATTGTAGTTGTCGTCCTAGTAGATGATGACCCGATGACCTGGAGATCAGGATGGTGACCTGGACAACGTCTACAGGAAGAGACATTTTTTTAAAAAATAAATGTAGTTGTCGTCCTAGTAGATGATGCCGCGATGACCTGGAGGTCAGGATGGCGACCTGGGCATCGTCTACATGAAGCGACATTTTTTAAAAATAATTGTAGTTGTCGTCCTAGTAGATGATGACCCGATGACCTGGAGATCAGATGGTGACCTGGACAACGTCTACAGGAAGAGACATTTTTTTAAAAAATAAATGTAGTTGTCGTCCTAGTAGATGATGCCGCGATGACCTGGAGGTCAGGATGGCGACCTGGACATCGCCTACAGGAAGTGAAATTTTTTAAAATTAATTGTAGTTGTCGTCCTAGTAGATGATGCCCCGAGAACCTGGAGGTCAGGATGGCGACCTGGACATCGGCTACAGGAAGTGACATTTTTTAAAAATAATTGTAGTTGTCGTCCTAGTAGATGATTCCCCGATGACCCGGAGGTCAGGATGGCGACCTGGGCATCGTCTACAGGAAGTGACATTTTTTTAAAAATAATTGTAGTTGTCCTCCTAGTAGATGATGCCCCGATGACCTGGAGGTCAGGATGGCGACTTGGACATCGTCTACAGTAAGTGACATTTTTTTAAAAATAATTGTAGTTGTCGTCCTAGTAGATGATGCCCCGATAACGTGGAGGTCAGGACGGCAACCTGGACATTGTCTACAGGAAGTGACATTTTTTAAAAATAATTGTAGTTGTCGTCCTAGTAGATGATGCCCCGATGACCTGGAGGTCAGGATGGCGACCTGGACATCGTCTACAGGAAGTGACATTTTTTAAAAAATAATTGTAGTTGTCGTCCTAGTAGATGATGCCCCGATGAACGTGGAGGTCAGGATGGCGACCTGGACATCGTCTACAGGAAGTGACATTTTTTAAAAATAATTGTAGTTGTCGTCCTAGTAGATGATGCCCCGATGACCTGGAGGTCAGGATGGCTGACCTGGACATCGTCTACAGGAAGTGACATTTTTTAAAAATAAATTGTAGTTGTCGTCCTAGTAGATGATGCCGCGATGACCTGGAGGTCAGGATGGCGACCTGGGCATTCGTCTACATGAAGTGACATTTTTTTAAAACATAATTGTAGTTGTCGTCCTAGTAGATGATGACCCGATGACCTGGAGATCAGGATGGCGACCTGGACAACGTCTACAGGAAGAGACATTTTTTTAAAAATAATTGTAGTTGTCGTCCTAGTAGATGATGCCGCGATGACCTGGCGGTCAGGATGGCGACCTCGGACATCGCCTACAGGAAGTGAAATTTTTTAAATTAATGTAGTTGTCGTCCTAGTAGACTGATGCCCCGGATAACCTGGAGGTCAGGATGGAGACCTGGACATCGTCTACAGGAAAGGTGACATTTTTTTTAAAAATAATTGTAGTTGTCGTCCTAGTAGATGATTCCCCGATGACCCGGAGGTCAGGATGGCGACCTGGGCATCGTCTACAGGAAGTGACATTTTTTTAAAAATAATGTAGTTGTCCTCCTAGTAGATGATGCCCCGATGACCTGGAGGTCAGGATGGCGACTTGGACATCGTCTACAGAAGTGACATTTTTTTTAAAAATAATTGTAGTTGTCGTCCTAGTAGATGATGCCCCGATAACGTGGAGGTCAGGATGGCGACCTGCACATCGTCTACAGGAAGTGACATTTTTTAAAAAATAAATGTAGTTGTCGTCCTAGTAGATGATGCCCCGATGACCTGGAGGTCAGGATGGTGATCTGGACATCGTCTACAGGAAGTGACAATTTTTTAAAATTAATTGTAGTTGTCGTCCTAGTAGATGATGCCCCGATGACCTGGAGGTCAGATGGCGACCTGGACATCGTCTACAGGAAGTGACATTTTTTTAAAAATAATTGTAGTTGTCGTCTAGTAGATGATGCCCCGATGACCTGGAGGTCAGGATGGCGACCTGGGCATCGTCTACAGGAAGTGACATTTTTTAAAAATAATTGTAGTTGTCCTCCTAGTAGATGATGCCTAGATGACCTGAAGGTCAGAACGGCACCTGGACATTGTCTACAGGAAGTGACATTTTTTTAAAAATAATTGTAGTGGTCGTCCTAGTAGATGATGCCCCGATGACCTGGAGGTCAGGATGGCGACTTGGACATCGTCTACAGGAAGTGACATTTTTTTAAAAATAATTGTAGTGTCGTCCTAGTAGATGATGCCCCGATAACGTGGAGGTCAGGATGGCGACCTGCACATCGTCTACAGGAAGAGACATTTTTTTAAAAATAATGTAGTTGTCGTCCTAGTAGATGATGCCGCGATGACCTGGAGGTCAGGATGGCGACCTGGACATCGCCTACAGGAAGTGAAATTTTTTAAAATTAATTGTAGTTGTCGTCCTAGTAGATGATGCCCCGATAACCTGGAGGTCAGGATGGCGACCTGGACATCGTCTACAGGAAGTGACATTTTTTTAAAAATAATTGTAGTTGTCGTCCTAGTAGATGATGCCCCGATGACCTGGAGGTCAGGATGGCGACCTGGGCATCGTCTACAGGAAGTGACATTTTTTTAAAAATAATTGTAGTTGTCCTCCTAGTAGATGATGCCTAGATGACCTGGAGGTCAGAACGGCAACCTGGACATGTCTACAGGAAGTGACATTTTTTAAAAATAATTGTAGTGGTCGTCCTAGTAGATGATGCCCCGATGACCTGGAGGTCAGGATGGCGACTTGGACATCGTCTACAGGAAGTGACATTTTTTTAAAAATAATTGTAGTTGTCGTCCTAGTAGATGATGCCCCGATAACGTGGAGGTCAGGATGGCGACCTGCACATCGTCTACAGGAAGTGACATTTTTAAAAAAAATAAATGTAGTTGTCGTCCTAGTAGATGATGCCCCGATGACCTGGAGGTCAGGATGGTGATCTGGACATCGTCTACAGGAAGTGACATTTTTTTAAAAATAATTGTAGTTGTCGTCCTAGTAGATGATGCCCCGATGACCTGGAGGTCAGGATGGCGACTGGACATCGTCTACAGGAAGTGACATTTTTTAAAAATAATTGTAGTTGTCGTCCTAGTAGATGATGCCCCGATACCTGGAGGTCAGGATGGCGACCTGGACATCGTCTACAGGAAGTGACATTTTTTTAAAAATAATTGTAGTTGTCGTCCTAGTAGATGATGCCCCGATGACCTGGAGGTCAGGATGGCGACCTGGACATCGTCTACAGGAAGTGACATTTTTTTAAAAATAATTGTAGTTGTCCTCCTAGTAGATGATGCCTAGATGACCTGAAGGTCAGAACGGCACCTGGACATTGTCTACAGGAAGTGACATTTTTTTAAAAATAATTGTAGTGTCGTCCTAGTAGATGATGCCCCGATGACCTGGAGGTCAGGATGGCGACTTGGACATCGTCTACAGTAAGTGACATTTTTTTAAAAATAATTGTAGTTGTCGTCCTAGTAGATGATGCCCCGATAACGTGGAGGTCAGGATGGCGACCTGCACATCGTCTACAGGAAGTGACATTTTTAAAAAAAATAAATGTAGTTGTCGTCCTAGTAGATGATGCCCCGATGACCTGGAGGTCAGGATGGTGATCTGGACATCGTCTACAGGAAGTGACAATTTTTTAAAATTAATTGTAGTTGTCGTCCTAGTAGATGATGCCCCGATAACCTGGAGGTCAGGATGGCGACCTGGACATCGTCTACAGGAAGTGACATTTTTTTAAAAATAATTGTAGTTGTCGTCCTAGTAGATGATGCCCCGATGACCTGGAGGTCAGGATGGCGACCTGGGCATCGTCTACAGGAAGTGACATTTTTTTAAAAATAATTGTAGTTGTCCTCCTAGTAGATGATGCCTAGATGACCTGAAGGTCAGAACGGCAACCTGGACATTGTCTACAGGAAGTGACATTTTTTTAAAAATAATTGTAGTGGTCGTCCTAGTAGATGATGCCCCGATGACCTGGAGGTCAGGATGGCGACTTGGACATCGTCTACAGGAAGTGACATTTTTTTAAAAATAATTGTAGTTGTCGTCCTAGTAGATGATGCCCCGATAACGTGGAGGTCAGGATGGCGACCTGCACATCGTCTACAGGAAGAGACATTTTTTTAAAAAATAAATGTAGTTGTCGTCCTAGTAGATGATGCCGCGATGACCTGGAGGTCAGGATGGCGACCTGGACATCGCCTACAGGAAGTGAAATTTTTTTAAAATTAATTGTAGTTGTCGTCCTAGTAGATGATGCCCCGATAACCTGGAGGTCAGGATGGCGACCTGGACATCGTCTACAGGAAGTGACATTTTTTAAAAAATAATTGTAGTTGTCGTCCTAGTAGATGATGCCCCGATGACCTGGAGGTCAGGATGGCGACCTGGGACATCGTCTACAGGAAGTGACATTTTTTTAAAATAATGTAGTTGTCGTCCTAGTAGATGATGCCCCGATGACCTGGAGGTCAGGATCGGCGACCTGGACATCGTCTACAGGAAGTGACATTTTTTTAAAAATAATTGTAGTTGTCGTCCTAGTAGATGATGCCCCGATGACCTGGAGGTCAGGATGGCGACCTGGACATCGTCTACAGGAAGTGACATTTTTTTAAAAATAATTGTAGTTGTCCGTCCTAGTAGATGATGCCCCGATGACCTGGAGGTCAGGATGGCGACCTGGCATCGTCTACAGGAAGTGACATTTTTTAAAATAATTGTAGTTGTCGTCCTAGTAGATGATGCCCCGATGACCTGGAGGTCAGGATGGCGACCTGGCAATCGTCTACAGGAAGTGACATTTTTTTAAAAATAATTGTAGTTGTCGTCCTAGTAGATGATGCCGATGACCTGGAGGTCAGGATGGCGACCTGGGCATCGTCTACAGGAAGTGACATTTTTTTAAAAATAATTGTAGTTGTCGTCCTAGTAGATGATGCCCAGATGACCTGGAGGTCAGGATGGCGACCTGGACATCGTCTACAGGAAGTGACATTTTTTAAAAAATAATTGTAGTGTCGTCCTAGTAGATGATGCCCCGATGACCTGGAGGTCAGGATGGCGACCTGGGACATCGTCTACAGGAAGTGAAATTTTTTAAAATAATTGTAGTTGTCGTCCTAGTAGATGATGCCCCGATGACCTGGAGGTCAGGATGGCGACCTGGACATCGTCTACATGAAGCTGACATTTTTTTAAAAATAATTGTAGTTGTCGTCCTAGTAGATGATGACCCGATGACCTGGAGGATCAGGATGGCGACCTGGGCCATCGTCTACAGGAAGTGACATTTTTTTAAAAATAATTGTAGTTGTCCTCCTAGTAGATGATGCCCGCGATGACCTGGAGGTCAGGATGGCGACCTGGGCATCGTCTACATGAAGCGACATTTTTTTAAAAATAATTGTAGTTTGTCGTCCTAGTAGATGATGACCCGATGACTGGAGGATCAGGATGGTGACCTGGACAACGTCTACAGGAAGAGACATTTTTTTAAAAAAATAAATGTAGTTGTCGTCCTAGTAGATGATGCCGCGATGACCTGGAGGTCAGGATGGCGACCTGGACATCGCCTACAGGAAGTGAAATTTTTTAAAATTAATTGTAGTTGTCGTCCTAGTAGATTGATGCCCCGATAACCTGGAGGTCAGGATGGCGACCTGGACATCGTCTACAGGAAGTGACATTTTTTTAAAAATAATTGTAGTTGTCGTCCTAGTAGATGATGCCCCGATGACCTGGAGGTCAGGATGGCGACCTGGGCATCGTCTACAGGAAGTGACATTTTTTTAAAAATAATTGTAGTTGTCCTCCTAGTAGATGATGCCTAGATGACCTGGAGGTCAGAACGGCAACCTGGACATTGTCTACAGGAAGTGACATTTTTTTAAAAATAATTGTAGTGGTCGTCCTAGTAGATGATGCCCCGATGACCTGGAGGTCAGGATGGCGACTTGGACATCGTCTACAGTAAGTGACATTTTTTTAAAAATAATTGTAGTTGTCGTCCTAGTAGATGATGCCCCGATAACGTGGAGGTCAGGATGGCGACCTGCACATCGTCTACAGGAAGTGACATTTTTAAAAAAAATAAATGTAGTTGTCGTCCTAGTAGATGATGCCCCGATGACCTGGAGGTCAGGATGGTGATCTGGACATCGTCTACAGGAAGTGACAATTTTTTAAAATTAATTGTAGTTGTCGTCCTAGTAGATGATGCCCCGATAACCTGGAGGTCAGGATGGCGACCTGGACATCGTCTACAGGAAGTGACATTTTTTTAAAAATAATTGTAGTTGTCGTCCTAGTAGATGATGCCCCGATGACCTGGAGGTCAGGATGGCGACCTGGGCATCGTCTACAGGAAGTGACATTTTTTTAAAAATAATTGTAGTTGTCCTCCTAGTAGATGATGCCTAGATGACCTGAAGGTCAGAACGGCAACCTGGACATTGTCTACAGGAAGTGACATTTTTTTAAAAATAATTGTAGTGGTCGTCCTAGTAGATGATGCCCCGATGACCTGGAGGTCAGGATGGCGACTTGGACATCGTCTACAGGAAGTGACATTTTTTTTAAAAATAATTGTAGTTGTCGTCCTAGTAGATGATGCCCCGATAACGTGGAGGTCAGGATGGCGACCTGCACATCGTCTACAGGAAGAGACATTTTTTTAAAAAATAAATGTAGTTGTCGTCCTAGTAGATGATGCCGCGATGACCTGGAGGTCAGGATGGCGACCTGGACATCGCCTACAGGAAGTGAAATTTTTTAAAATTAATTGTAGTTGTCGTCCTAGTAGATGATGCCCCGATAACCTGGAGGTCAGGATGGCGACCTGGACATCGTCTACAGGAAGTGACATTTTTTTAAAAATAATTGTAGTTGTCGTCCTAGTAGATGATGCCCCGATGACCTGGAGGTCAGGATGGCGACCTGGGCATCGTCTACAGGAAGTGACATTTTTTTAAAAATAATTGTAGTTGTCCTCCTAGTAGATGATGCCTAGATGACCTGGAGGTCAGAACGGCAACCTGGACATTGTCTACAGGAAGTGACATTTTTTTAAAAATAATTGTAGTGGTCGTCCTAGTAGATGATGCCCCGATGACCTGGAGGTCAGGATGGCGACTTGGACATCGTCTACAGGAAGTGACATTTTTTTAAAAATAATTGTAGTTGTCGTCCTAGTAGATGATGCCCCGATAACGTGGAGGTCAGGATGGCGACCTGCACATCGTCTACAGGAAGTGACATTTTTAAAAAAAATAAATGTAGTTGTCGTCCTAGTAGATGATGCCCCGATGACCTGGAGGTCAGGATGGTGATCTGGACATCGTCTACAGGAAGTGACAATTTTTTAAAAAATAAATGTAGTTGTTCTCCTATTAGATGATGCCCTGATATATAATATAATATAATATAATATAATATAATATAATATAATGTAATATAATATAATATAATATAATATAATATAATATAATATAATATAATATAATATAATATAATATAATAAAATATATTATATATCTATATATTGTAGAATATTATTTTAAGCGCTACTAATGAAGGTTTTGTGGCAGCTATAGAATTTTAATTTGAAAGTGTGTATATTTACCGTTTAACTTTATATTTAAGCGCTACTAAGAATGACTTAGTTGCAGCTATAGTGTTTTTATTCTAATATTATACATATTACATTGTTGAAAAACGTAGTGTTTTAATATGAAAAAATGTATAAATATTGCAATGTTTACTTATATCGTAATGTTTAAACGCTGCTATTAAAAATTGTTTTATTATATAATTTATTAAAAATTAATTGCGTTGAAAATTTCTTTTTATACTACATTCTTTGTGTATATATTAATTGACGTTTCTTCTTTATTGTTTAAATATTTTAATTTATTCATATCTTTTTCGGTATATACAGCACTTTTATCTAATAATATTTTTAAATTATTTTTATTTCTAACTCTAGATAATGCAACATATAATTGTCCATGACTAAATACAGGTGATGTTCCGTCGAATACCGCCGTCACAGTTCGGTCATCGACGAGTTGCGTCACAACCCCGTCGATATCAACGTCAGCGTGATTGTACGTGCCCAAGCATTTTTACAACCGCCAATCAGGAAAAAACGCGCGATGATGAAGAGCACTGATTGGCGGTTGAGAAAAAGCGAGGGAATAGCGAGCGAAACTATAGAGTCGAGGGGGGAGCGCGAGTTCATGCCGATTCAGGACAAGAGAGAGGAAGGAGCTGCGAGACACACCGTAGTCAGGGTTTTTGCGAGGTTTTGTAGAGGCCGCACCGGGTCTGCCGCCGTTCCAGGGAGAGCTCGACTTCGATATATATCTGATTGGTGTTAACGCCACTGTACACGAGGCGGGAGCGCCTCCAAGGGGAGAACCACTCTCACGATTTTTCTTACGATCCGTGAAGCGATGAAAACCGAAAAGAGACGCACGCCATCGTCAGCGAAATAACAAGGTATAATTCGTTTTCGACATTTAATAGAGAGAGAAAGAGCTAAGAGGTAAACCAACCCTTCGATATTGCTTTTAACGAGAGGTGAAACAACCCTCCGAAATTTTGTTTGACGACGAACGAGACGGGACAGGCACACATTTTCTTTGTTTAGTTACCTAACGCGACGATACGAGGACCGATACATCTATTCTAAGAGACGAGATAACATACGCATTGTTTTTTTCTTATTAATTTATTATATCGCGACGAATACTTGTGCGACGCAACAATACGACGACAGATATTGCGAGACGGGACGAAGGACATTTTACACTACGCCACGAGGACGAATACTTTATTACGCGACCATATGACCAACCTTTAGACCGCGACGAACCTTTGATACGACGGATTGTACGATACGACGATACCCTTACGAACACGAATTTACATAACGCGACGATACGAGGACCGATACATCGATTCTAAGAGACGAGATAACATACGCATTGTTTTTTTTTATTAATTTATTATATCGCGACGAATACTTGTGCGACGCAACGACACGACGACAGGTATTGCAAGATGTGACGAAGGACAGTTACACCACACCACGAGGACGAACACTTTATTACGCGACCGTAATCACTCACCTTTAGACCGCGACGAACCTTCGACACGACGGATTGTACGATACGGCGACATACTTACGAACATAAATTTCCATGATACGACGATCGTAATCATACGCCGTTACGTACCTTTTACATACATGAATTCAAACGATTGAATTCATGTCGTTGGTCATATTCGCCCAACATGGGACATTGTCGATTGTGTTAGAGACTGACCATCTCGCACAATTTCTACACTTACTCGCACGGAGTAAGTAAAAATTCATTCGTCACGATATGTTACTTGCACGAAGCGAGTAAATTTCACGATCGTTTTATTCCTTTATTTCAATTCGAGATTAACGCGCTTGCTCTCGTGGAGCGAGTGAAATCTTACCGAGCGTTCATTATTTCCTTTTGTTTACGCATTCGTCCTTTCCCATTTTATACCGTTTCACCTTACCTACGTTCACAAACCGAAAAGAACACTTTGTATATAATTTGTATCGATCACCCGACTATTTACTTTGATTTTTATCACGTTTCATTTGTACTTCGTTTTTATTTAATAAAAGGGGTTTTTATGCCGATCGGCTTTTCCCCTCAAAAAATCCAGGCCTCATTCATTTAATAATCCTCTTGCTCGTTAACATGTTATTAAATTTATTATTGACATTATAAAAATTAAGTGACCAAAATTTATTCGTTAATTTACTCAAGTAAAATAAAATAAACATTGGAATATTAATTAATAAATGATAAAAGGAGTCTATTTACAAGAATAAATTTATATAAAATCGAATTAATAATTTTTCTTGGAACTTTTTTATAAAATTCAATTTGGTCAAATTGTAGTTAAAAGATCATCTCATACATCTAAGAATCTATCTGTGCGAATATTTCCAGATAACCGCCATTGGACTCTTTTGGACTACACGAGACAGGTGATGGAAGATACAAGTCTACATTTAAAAAAGATTGACCTTGAGACTTATTTATCGTCATTGCAAATCCTAATCTTATTGGAAATTGCCTTCGAATCATGGTAAATGGTATGTCTTTAATTGCTGGACTTAGATCAATTCGAGGTAAAAATACTGTTACACCTTCATGTTTTCCTGTAATCATTTCAGCTAAAATTATGTGCGTTCGTCATTTTCGTATTTTTAAACGTGTACCATTACATAAACCTCCTCCTAAATTTAAATTTCTTAATAATATTACAATAGCGCCAACTTCTATATCTATATCTATATCTATATCTATATAGTAATTAAGAGGCGAAGTCTCCGGTCTTTCTGTGACGTAATTTTTCTCCGGTCTTTCTATTATGTAATTTTTCTCCGGTCTTTCTATGACGTCAATTTTCTCCGGCTATTTCGTTACGTAAATGATGATGCCCCAGGAAGTGAAATTTTAAAAAAAAATAATTGTAGTTGTCCTCCTAGTAGATGATGCACCGATGACCTGGAGGTCAGGATGGCGACCTGGGCATCGTCTACAGGAAGTGACATTTTTTAAAAAATAATTGTAGTTGTCCTCCTAGTAGATGATGCCCCGATGACCTGGAGGTCAGGATGGCGACCTGGACATCGTCTACAGGAAGTGACATTTTTTTAAAAAATAAATGTAGTTGTCGTCCTAGTAGATGATGCCCCGATGACCTGGAGGTCAGGATGGCGACCTGGACATCGCCTACAGGAAGTGAAATTTTTTTAAATTAATTGTAGTTGTCGTCCTAGTAGATGATGCCCCGATGACCTGGAGGTCAGGATGGCGACCTGGACATCGTCTACAGGAAGTGGCATTTTTTTTTAAAATAATTGTAGTTGTCCTCCTAGTAGATGATGCAATTACAATAGCGCCAACTTTTAAAATTAACTTATGTGGTGGTAAGCCATTAGGCGTTATTGAATTAAAAAATTCTATTGGAATTGTATTATATATGTCCTCATTTTTATCAGAATTCGTTATATCAACACTAATATATTCCCTAGGTTCTCCGTTTAATCGATTTAATATTTCATTATTAATCTTTAAGACATCTTTATTTGTTGGTGCTAATATTACTTTACTGTATAGCGAGTTGTCATTAGAATTTATTAAAGGGCCAAAAGTTTCTGCAATTAAATCTCTGCGAGATAAAAGATTAGACGGTAAATTAATTAAATTATTATTTTTTTCAAAATCGCTACCATTACTACGTCGTTCTCCACTTTAAGTAGCCAATCTTGGAACATATTATCATTATTATTAATTCTTTTGTTGCCTTGTAATGAAACATTATTAAACATGTTCCATAGTTTGCTTTTTTTAACACAAGATTCTATTATTTGAATTCTATTTCCAAAACGTAAAACTGATAAAATTTGTCGAAAGTCACCAGATAATATTACAATTTTACCGCCAAATGGTTCGGAAGTTCTTTTAATAATCTATCAACAGCATCAAAAGCAAATTTAGATGCCATGGATATTTCATCCCAAATTATAACCTTTATTTCTTTTAAATATTGTCCATATTCGGTTTTTAACTTTACATTGCAAGTAGATTGCTCTGTTAAATTAAATGGTAATTTAAATGCAGTGTGTATTTAAAGTTAAATTTTAAAGATTAGCTGCAATGCCAGTCCAAGCTACTGCTAATACATTTATATTCGAATTTTTTAAATATGCTATTAAATAATTATGTAAATAACTTTTACCACTACCTTCAGGACCGTCAATAAAAATTAATCTTTCTTTATTATTATTTTGAATAGCATTTATAGTGCCATTAAATATATTCATCTGTATTTCAGATAAAGAACTTATGTTATTACTCACAGAAGAACAGTATGTAGTAAAATCATTTAAATCTTCGGTGTATATTTCATTAATTTCATCTATTGAAGGTAAATCATTTTTATACAACGCGCAACCGTCTAATATTAAAATATCATTTAATTTATTTAAAACAATCTTTTCTGCTGCTTTTTCATTCAATTTTGGATCGTAAAAATAATTTTTGTACTTATCATAAAGATTTCGAATATTATTTGGTTTATGAAAAATAATTATGAATGCAAATAATTGAATTAAAGCATTTGGAAATTGGTATATAACTGCTTCTTGTAAGCAATTATCCCATTCTTCATCTACTGATACCAATCCGCCGGCTGTTACTGCATCATAATAAGTTGGATATATTATATTATTAAAGGACCTTACATCCGTGAATGATGTTGCGCCCGTTACATGTAATAATAACATTCTAAAATAAAATAATTCTGGTTGTTTAGGATTAACATAATACATTCTACTTAAAATTGGCTTTGTAAATTTTTTTCTTTTAACCTAATTTTTTTTATTTTCATCATATACGTAATAATTTGGTATTTGAATATATAATAAATTTTTAGATGCATTATCATACGTATTTAATTGAAACCAAGCAGTAAGTATGGTTGTAACATTGCGATCAATCGATTTTTCTTCTGATCCTTCTTTGAAATATACATACTGTTCGTTTTCTAAATGTATTGCTAATCGATAAATAGCATGTGATTGTTTGTACAATTTGAATTGAAATAATCAATGCATTGCTTCAGGAGGACATACATATCGAGTAGATAAGTATTGATCAATTTCATCGTAATTAAATACATTCTTATGTGATGAATCTTTATTATTAAAATTATTTAAATCATTAGTATCACTTTTAAATCTGAATAAAGTACAATCAGACCCTTTATATAAATATTTAAATAAATACTTTATTGATTTAATTGTGCTGCATATTTCAACATTAATATGACAATTGAATTTCAATAGTAAGTAAGGATTATAAGGAACTACATATTGATTAGTTGCTATTCTGTTAGAAGAATATTTAATTGCCCTCCCATTGTTACGACGACGATGTAAAGGATACCCATTGTAATCATTATAATTAGTGTTATTATTATAAGATTTAGGAAAATTTTTAGTACATTTTATTTTATTTTCGTCCATACAGGGTGAATTTAAATTTTGTTTTCCACGTGGTCCATGGATCTTGTGCTGCTTTACAAGCTCATATAATTTTGGATTAACATTCTTATCTGGTATTTCAGCACTTATTATACTATCTACTTGATCTGAATTGTAAAATTTATCATTATCAACAAGATATAACAATAAATGCATATGAGGTAATCCATGTTTTTGAAACTCAATTACATAAATGTATGCTGCGACTATTCCAAAAATGTTTTCCTTTAATAATTCTTCTACAAATGATTTTATGTTTCAATTGAAAACTCGAGCCACAAGATCAAGTCGATCTAAAGTAGTTTCATTGAACTGTAAATTTTCAACTATTTCCGACCATTTTGGATTGCACGATTTAGTAATAAATAAGTCGGGTTTACCACACGTTTGAACTAGAGTCATTGCATCCATATAATTTTGTTGCAAAGCACGAGGACCGCCAATAAAAGTAGAGGGTAAAATAACCATTTTACCAACAGTTGTATTTTTATCTAATGCTTTATTATGTACATAATCCATTAACCCACGATACATTTCTGTTCTTAAGGATGATTGCTGTTTACGAATGTAAAACAAACGAGTACCCTCTACTTTACATCATGCATCAACACAAAACTGTAGACTTACTTTACCTAATTCTAAACAAGGATTAAAATTGTTTCGAATACTAAATTTGTAAGAATAATATTCTAAAGCAGTAACTATGTTTTTTTATGTTATTACTGACACAAATTAGTAAAAAATAAAAATGTATACTGTAACAATAATTATTATAATAATTAAGCAAAAAATATAATATAATTATCATGTATTAAAAAAAATTGTTTGACGATGTATAATTACAAAAATAATACATTATTACAATAATTATTATACATTATTATTATTATGTATACATTATTACTGTAATGTATACTGTACAAAAATAGTTATAATTTCATAATGAAAATCGCATTAATTAAGGATATATTCTACCGAGAGATTAATTAATTTTATTCGACCGAGGGAGCGTTCGCGACCGAGGAATGGTAGCTATAGTAATTAATTGAAATAAAAATATATAACACTTAAATGTATACAACTTTTATTTGTAAACGATTAAACAAATTAATTATAAATAATCATTAAATATTCTTTTACATTTTATGCACCGTTAAATTTATTCAGTGACGTCAATATTGATGTAAACATTAATTACATGCTTATATTAAAATTAATACAAAAACGAACGTCAAACAAATTTTGAATTAATTGATTATTACGCGCCTTTAAAGTTACGCAGTGTTTTGTTTAACGTATGATTTATTTACATCATATGTTAGCAGTCTATTCGCGCCTATAAGTTTTTATTTTATCGGAGATATAAAAACGTTTACGGTTTAATTAAATGCATAAAGTAGCATAATATTAATTTAAGAAAAGTGAAAGTAATAGTGTCAATTTATCGTTCAACAACATCGCTTGAAGAGGAGAAATAACTTTTAATTGAGGAATCTGTAACCAGGGAAGTATAGTTTTTTACACTTTTTTAGTTGTGAGTGAAATTTGTTTATTTAAGGTGTTTGGGTTTAATTGTAGTTTATTACACATAGACAGTTACTTTACTGTTTTATTGTGAATCACGGAAATTGATTATTTTGCTGCGTTTTTAATTTGAGTTTGTTACAGATAGAGGGTAATAATGAAAAATAACAAGGTCTACGATAGGTGTCAATATTTCCTGTGCAACAATGGTAAACACAAAGGGCAGCATCTTTTTAGATTTCCAGGAGACGGTAGCCGACAAAAAACTTGGATTGAAAATTCAGGTGCCAGGTTTTTTTGTACATACTATTTAATGTTGCTTTAGTCATTTTCTCTGCAATTAGTACACCGTTTTTTTAATTGTTTAATGTTATCGTTAAAACAGCCATGTTTGTGAAATAGAAATTTGCGAAGTATAAATTTATTTATTTTTTGGTTGAAGGTTTTTTCGTATATTTTCCTTTTTGATTGGGTTATTGCAAAAAAAGTTAAATTTTTTTAATTCGCAGTTCAAAAAAATGTCGATATTTATGGTTGAAAAATTGTTAATATTAGAAAAGTTTTGATACTAAAGTATTGTTTTGACACACTTACACACACACACATATATATATAACTTTTCTATATATTACTTTTCTAAAAAAGTGCGCGCTCGGTCTTTTGATTTTTCTGTAATTGAAGTATATTTTAAAAAATACAAAAAATAAGTCTTTTCCCGAAAATTGAGCCTCCGAAAAATTTTTTCCGCAAAAATACAGTTAATTGACGTTGCACAAACACAGTTTTTTGGCTTTTTTTAAGCTATTTTTCAATTTTAGCTGTAATACCCCCTTAATTTCTTATTTTTCCCATAACTTTTAGGCAAATTAACCGATTTCAGCTTAGTTTTGTGTTTGTAAGTCATAGTACTTTTCATGTAGCGATTAATCTCGTGCCAAATTGAATGATCCCGTGCGCGCATTTATGTAATAATTAATAACTATATGTATATATTGAAAATGTATCGTGTATAGAGTATTGCACTTTTTAAAGGCTTTTTAGAGGTTTTAAATGCATTTTCGTCGCTCTATCTTAAATTTTGCAAAATTTTTCTGTTTATTTTATCGAAAACACCATAATCTTCTAATTGAAAATAAAATGTGAAGTATGTTTTCAAGTTTCGTTGTTTATAAAGCAGTATTCAACTAGAAAATAGTACCTTATTAAGTATGTATTTTGCATATAATGAAAGGGTTAAATAGGCCAAATTACAGGAATCTACACGTTTTAACCCAAAAATTGTATAAAAGTATTGAATTAAAAATCGGAAATAATTCGTACGGATAGCTTAAAATATAAGGGAAGTCCTGCGGTTTCATATTTGAAGAAAAAAATAACTTTTTTAATAACAATTATTAGTCAAAAAGGCAGAAATGTTTAACTCAAACATCAGCATTAAATGATCGGTTTAAAAATCTGGAAAAATTTATATTTTATTGTTTAAAACGTGTTTGAACGCCTAACGGTCAGGATTTTTTCAAAAATTCATATTTTTGTTTTTAAAAAATTTTTAAATAACCATTTTCTCAGTGTGATATGTCCTTATACTAAATAATTTAATTAGGTAATCCTCGTCTTCGATATTTGGCACCAACCAGTGTGCGGACTGCAGGGCTTTGTGCTGCCCATTTTACCGATGCCGATTTTAGTGACAGCACAAAGACAAGATTGTGTAGGAATAGTTGCCCTATACATTGGCAGACTGTACAAAATGTCCAACGAGATGTTCAGTCTGCCAATGAGACACTATCACAACCTCTATTTCAAGGCGATACATTAGCTGCCTCAAATCAATCTGTTTCTGCGAATGTTACAGTTGACGAGGCATCTAATTTAAGTATCGAAGTAATTACTGAATTACATGTCTCAAATAATTCTGTTATTGTAAATAATTTACCTGAAGAGACATCTAATTACATTGCCTTGAATACTGATAATCAGATTCAAAATAGTTTGCCAAAATCTACGTACCCTTCTGGTAAAGAGATTTTTTTTAATTTAGGAGAAGAAGATGTAGAAACATCATATTTAAATTCTGAAATTCCTTCAAGTATGTCAAGAAAAGAATCTGAATATCAGAAAAAAACTCCCGTACCTCCAAAAAAACGCTTTAAAAGTATTGTTTTTAAAGCAAATTATTATAGATCTAAGTGCTTGTCTTTACAATCAAAGGTACAGGAGTTACAACGGCTGTTAAAAAATGAAACGGCTAGAAATTTTCGTCTGCACAAGCGCCTCAAAAATCAAGTAATGAATAAAATAAACGATATTGATGACTTGTTAAAAGATAAAGATATTACTCCTGTTTCGCAAACGATGATTAAGCTGCAACTGCATAAAAGAAAATCGGCTTACACGAGTGATGAAAAAGATTTGTGTAAGAAGATATATTTTTACTCTGCAGCAGCTTATTCCCGTTTGCGTAACGCTGGTTTAACTTTACCTTCAGAGTCTACTGTAAGAGCGTGGGTTTCCGAGTATAGCGTTTTTCCAGGTGTAAATAAAATAATTCTAGATAAAGTCCAAATTTACTTAAATTTATTGTCTCCGATAGAAAGAGTATGCGCGCTAAAATTCGACGAAATGTCTATTAAATGTTTTGAAGAATATTCAAAAAGTCAAGATTTGATTGAAGGTCTTTGCGATATGGGTAGTAATCGAAATAAGTAGTCGAATAAGCATCCGGAAATTCAAAAGCTACTAGTTGATTTTGTTCATTGGTCGAAACAATGGACTGTTAAATCTAAGGGTAAAGTTTTAAAACCACCTTCTTTTACCGGTACTCCTTTGACTGTTACAGTTTTCATCGAATTATATAATATGATATCCAACTTTCATTTCCGGATTTTCAATTGGCAACAGCTTTGTGTAATCAAGATTCTGTAGAGCACATTCACTCAAAATTACGAGGAAGGGGTGGTTTCAATGCTAATCCCACTTGCAGAATGTACAGATTAAGTATTAGGCATATTTTATCTACTGATGTCATTGAAACAAGTAAAAAAGGGAATGTTTTGATTGAAGAAGCCCACTCCTTGCTCGAATCGAGTAAAACTACAGATTCAGGAAAACCTTTGAACTTGATTACACAAGCTCAAGCACAGTTAAATGAATATGATTCACAAGAATTGAGTGAAATTAAAGAACTTCTAGAAGCTGCTAGAATGATGGATGCTTATGAACCGATCGATTCAACTAATTTAGAAGCAAAATCCTTGTACGAGAGAGATGCTGTTGCATACTTGGCAGGATATGTTGCTCGTAAGTCTCTTAAAAAAGTGGATGTTCTGAGTGTGAGATTGATTTTATGAAAAACAATGATGATCCTCGAAGTAGTAACGAAGTGTATATTGAACACAGAGAATATCCACATTTAGATCAGAAACTTTCACAAGTTGCGTACTTGACGAGACCAACGGATCTTTTCATGGAGGTTGTTCATTGCCAACTAGAAGCTCTTAATGTTCATTACCAAAATGTATGGCACCAGAGACAATTATTGCAACAATTGACAGAGATAGCAATGAAAAATTCTCATGAAACGCCTCTTGGTTTGACAACGTCCATAAATGTTTTAATCATAGATTAGATGCATTAAAATTTTTATTATTAGTTAAAATTTATGCAAAAACTCGAGAGAGAAACAATAGCAGAAAATCTGTGAAAAGGCATTTATCGACAAAAAATCAAAAATTAAAGAATATTCAAAATTTGTAAACTACGTTGTCACTTTTTATAATTTTTGATTATAAATTTAATTATTATTTTTAATGAATGCACATGTATGTTATTTGGTTTTTGATTATCCAAAGATTATTTAATTTAATTTAATTTAATTTTTCATTACCAATTTTAAGGTAAATAGTGTACTTAATATTGTATTTGTTTTGTAACAAAGCTAGTCAAAAATAATTTTATATCGCTCTTTTAATTTTAAACTTTTCTTAACTTTAATTATAACGCATTTTACTGCAATATTAAATAAAATTTAATAGAATTCTTTTTTTTGTAATATTTTAGTATATTTAATAGTATAAATAACATTATTTTTGAGTTTCAGTTGAATATTTACTATTTATGTATTTATGATGTAAATATAAATTGTTTTATATTCTTCGAGTTGTGGAGGACTGTGGAGACTCCAGTGGTGAAAATAGGGCTATTGGCGAAGGTTCCACAATTATATTTAAAAATAATTAAATCAATTAAATATAACCACATTGTATAAATTTATCAGATCGTAAATTATTTTTTTATGTTGCATATGCTGATTGATTTATTTCATTTTAAATATAATAAACAAAAACCTAACGCGCTTTCGGCAGTACCTCGAGGGTAGTGTGGAAAACTGTCGCGTTAATATTTTTATTGTTAACGTAATATAATCATATAATTGAAAGATTATTATACAGTTTATTTTATTACAATTAATGTTTTAGAAATTCATTCTTGAATTATTGAAATAGTTATTATTATTATATGAATTTATATTTATAACGGGTACGGATTTCGAGTGTCGGCGTAGGTTAGGTCCCTGAATTATTGGCGACGTTCGTCGATAGGACCAAGTCGACTAGCCGGGATAATTGCGAATGGTAGCGCAGTGGTGAGGCTTCTGCCTCGCGCTCCCGGGATCGTGGGTTCGCGCCCCGATACATATTATGTACCGTATTTAACTTTTTTTAAGGTAATATGTACCGTATTTAAATTTAAGGTAATATATTATATTACCGAACCCCGTTATATATTATAAAAATAATAATAATTAATATAAATCAAATTTTAAACATATAAAAACTAAGGAATATATGAATTTACAAAAATTATAATTCACATATTAAAAATAATTAATTTATTAAATAAATTTAATAATGGTTTGTATGTACGTTGAATAAATTGAAAAAAATTAATTATTTAAAAATACAGTAAAACTACAATAAATAAGTAGTTAATTTAAGTTATTTATTCAAGTTACTTATAATTTTATTATAGTATCAATTAATTAACTTTTTTTTTAAATTTATACAACAAACTTATAATTACTCTTTTGTTAAATTTAATTATTAAGCTAATTATTTTTAATATGCAAATTATAATGTTTATTAAATAATATATTCCTTAATTTTTATATGTTTAAAAATTGTTTTATATTTGTTATTATTATTTTTATGATATAAAGTCATATAATAATAATAACTATGTCAATATTTAGTTATATAAAATCTATTATATAAGTAATTATTAAAATAGATATTTATCAATTATTTATTAAAATTATGTAATATAAACCTATCAAATAATTAAATAAATTAAATAACTTAAAAAAAATTAAGATTACGTGTTTTGAACCCGAGACCCTTTGGGTAACCGATTGCATACGCGCACCTTAACGCTCACGGCTACCGTATTTATACGGTTTGCAAATCTCGAAACTTATATTTAAGTTGTGCCTCGTGGTAGGAAGCTTACAGTTAAGTATTTATTTATTTTAATATCTACTGTTATAATTTTTTTTAATTTTTAATTTTATAATTATAATTATTTGATTTTATTAAGAACTAGGAAAAAAAAATTTTTTAAGAGTCTGGTGATTTGAACCATGGTCACACTGGTCTGGTTCTCGTTACCCCCTGCTTCGCTAGTCGAGTTCATACTCCCCGCCGGAGTAGGAACCAATCGGAATCACTTGGTATACCCCGCCTCTTCTATTTTCAAATCGTGCGAAAGCTTCGAGCAGCAGCAGCTAGGTGGTATCGCTGTCGTTTCTGTCTCGACTTTTTAACATTGGATCGGCAATCTCATTGTACTAATCTCTGTCTGCAGTGAGCCGCATTCCGCCTTCCTAAATTCGCCCCCTCTCTGAACCGATCGCAGCCGAGCTTGAGCCCGCGTAAAGGACGCGACTGGCACCCGTAAGTATTATATGAATCGCATCGGATAATAAATTTAGTTATTATACAAATATCTTATTTTTATTATCCCCATCACCTGCACCCTAATCCCCAGTGCAGCGTGACAAAGTATGTAATAAAATTACGTGCCAAAACTACGCGCCAATATGTACGTAACAAAATGTTCGAATTTAGCATGTAACAATACGTACTTTTGGTACGTGCTTTTATTACGTAACAAAATTACGTATTTATTTTCAATAGGGTGATGTTCAAAAATCACCGACTATCGTACATTTTCGGTGCAGAAATTTTTTAAGATGTCTTTTGTATTATTGACTTGGAACTTTGTAGAATGACTTATTATTTAATTATCTAGTGTTTCTGTATTCGGGTTTTGCCTAAATTGCGTATTTTTTAAATAAATGGAATAATTATATTTTTTTGATCGGTCGATAACCTGCCGGTTTTGCAACCTCCTTAATAAATAGTGCCTATAATATATAGAAAACATTAATAATTATCAATTTATAAAAGGAAACTTAAAAATGCAATAGGTATGGGCACTCGGATCTTTCTATTGTTTAGTTATAAACATTTGATTAAATTAATCATTTTAAATATTCATTGTATTGATGTAATATAAATATTGCATTTTATTTAACTATACACCAACATATACAAAGACTTAAGTACCTGCACTACATTTTGTAGTTACCGTTGACAATTGTCTTGCGACAGGCGTTTAAGGGGATGCCATACCTGAATTAAATCTGTTCTGAAAATGTGAGTGTTACGGGCGAACAACATTGTATAAAAAAAAAACCGTCGAATTAGCGCCCTCTCTCGAGAATAAAATGAATACGCGCGTTCGTCTCAAAAAAGAGAGCAGAAGCCGAGGAGACGTTGACGAAAGCGAACGCTCCCCACCACTTTGTATATTTTCGACATTGTATTCCTTCGTTTTAATAAACATTCTCTTTATATATATATAAAAATCCTTGTGTTACGAGTTTATCACCAAATCCTGAACAATTGGCGACCGCGACAGGACATAGTGAAAATTCAGTGTGTTGGTTATTGTTAGAAGACTCGGACTTAGTTTACGAAAAAATAAAGATGGATGCCATCAAGAAACGAAGAAAGACTCTGCGCACAGCATTTGCGAGAGCACGTAGTGCATTTACGGCGAAATTCGAGAGTAACAGTTCAAAAGAGGACAAGCAAGTGGCCTTCGAGTTCCTGGAAACTAAGATGACGGAACTGGATATAGTACATGCCGAATTTAATAGGTTACTCTTTGAGTCAAGTACACCAGAGGAAGAAATCTCTAAGGAAATTGAAATGGATGATGTGTACAAAACGCACTACTTAACGGCGAAGGTAAAAATGTCGAATTTCCTGGAATCGAGAAGTGAAAACACATCAAACAGTACAGCGGCTACGACGCTGACGATACAAAAAACATTAAAATTACCAACAATTGAATTACCAAAATTCAATGGAAACGTGAAAGAATGGTTAATGTTTTGGAGTGTTTTCAAGAAAATCCACGAGGACGCATCGATGAGGAAAGAAGACAAATTTCAATACCTTGTCCAAGCTACTGTTCCGGGGTCACGAGCACAAGATCTGGTAAACAGTTTTCCTCCCGTGGCTGAAAATTACGACAAGGTTATAGCGAGTTTAAAAAGTCGGTTTGGACGCGATGACGTTGTTCTTGAATTTTACGTGCGCGAGCTGTTGAGTCTCGTCTTACAGAATGCTGTAAAGGGTAATCAAAAGAAATCGCTGGCGAGCATTTACGACAAGCTTGAGTCGTACATACGTGCACTAGGTACACTCGGTGTGACTACGGACAAATGCGCCGCCATGATATACCCATTGGTAGAGTCGTCCCTTCCAGAAGAAATTTTACGCGCTTGGCAACGGAGCGGACATCGCGAGACAACTGATTCTATCGGATCTCGAGAACCCAAGGACCGGCTAACAAGACTCCTGGAATTTTTACAAATCGAAGTCGAGAATCAAGAAAGAATTGACATGGCGTTAAAAGGTTTCAGTTTATCAACAGAAGTCACCGAAAAATCGAAGAAACCGAAGAATAAGGGGGAGGTACCGAAAGAGACGGCCAGCGCGAGCACCCTCCTTACTTCACATGAAGAGAAGCAGCTAGAGTGCATTTTTTGTAAAGGTACACACGAAAGTCAAGACTGCGAAACCGCGAGAAAAATGAGTTTAAGTGAACGACGGAAATGCGTGAAAAAAGAGAACGCTTGTTTTACGTGCATGAAACGCGGGCACATTTCCAAAAAATGTAGAATTAAAATTAAGTGTAGCTGGTGTTACAAACGACACGCGCTGCTCATTTGTCCGAATTTTTCTACGAAAGAGTACACTGTTCCGATTAGTTCGATAAAAAGCAATACAAGCGTGGAAAATAGTTTAGCTACCTTGTGTGAAACTCCCGATATTTGTTTGCAAACTCTTCGCGTAAAAGTATTTTCTAACTCGCGGGAAGAAGTTGTACGAGCGATTATTGACACGGCCTCACAGCGTTCGTATATTCGAACCGAAGTTGCGAAAGTCTTAGGTTATGTACCTCAAGGCGACATGAATATTAGCCACTCCTTATTCGGCGGAGTGAAATCGAAGGTCAATAAACATGATTTTTTTACAGTACGTTTAAAAAGTTTAGATAATAGTTACGCATGTAATTTTTCTGCTTTAAGTCAAAATAATATTTGCGATACGATTCCGTGTATTAGAAATGAATTTTGGGTAGATAAATTGCGGGAACAAAAAATTGTTTTGACCGATGTAGGAAATCAACGACGCGAGATCGATGTTCTCATCGGAGCAGACATTGCCAGTAAGCTATTTACGGGAAAAAAGTACGACCTTCAAAACGGTTTAGTTGCGTTTGAAACCTTGCTGGGTTGGACAGTTATGGGGAAAAAACCGAAAACGTGTGACTACCGACAAGACGCTACTGTCTTGTTCACAACAATGTTTGTAAAGCAGAACGATATTTCAGATTTATGGCGGCTCGATTTACTCGGTTGTTGATCCGATACACAAAACAGAGAAATCGGTAAGAGACGAAATTACACGCGATTTTATAACAAATACGTCCAAATTGACGGCGGAAGGCCGGTACGAGGTTAGATTGCCCTGGAAAGACGACCACGCTCCTTTACCCGATAATCGTGATATAGCATTACGTAGGTTAAAAACCACGGTAGAACGGTTAAAGAGACAAGGACTTTTTTCGGAATACAATGATGTTTTTAAAGGTTGGTTATCAGAAAATATCATCGAAATTGTATCCGACAACGAAAGTAATTGCGTTAGTCATTATTTACCACACCGTCCGGTTGTAAAACTAAACAGTACAACGAAGATTAGACCGGTGTTTGATGCGTCAGCTAGTAAAAACGGTCGTCCGTCACTTAACCAATGTTTGGAAATAGGGCCAAATTTGATAGAACTCATACCGTCCACGTTAAATCGATTTCGAGAAAACAAGATCGGCGTCATCTCGGATATAAAGGGTGCATTTTTACAAATAGGCATTGACCGCGCAGACAGGGATTTCCTGAGATTTTTATGGAGTGTCGACGACAAAGTCGTTACATTTAGACACCGTCGTGTAGTATTTGGTTTAACATGCAGTCCCTTTTTGTTATCTGCGACTATAACGTTACTTTTAAATGCGGCTGTTCTAAAAGCAAAAGAAAATAATGAACTTTATTGGACGGAAAATTCAATTGAAAAATTGAAAAAATCATTTTACGTCGACAACTGTGTTACCAGTGTTAATTCGGTAGACGAACTACATGTTTTTATTCACGAGGCGACGGCAATCATGGCTATGGGAGGGTTTGAATTACGCGGATGAGAAAACACGGGAGATTCTTCGAAAAATGAAAAAACACATGTTCTCGGTGTCCTTTGGGATAAATGTAAAGACACAATAAGTATTAACCCGACATTCGCAGACGTAGAGCTACCAAAAATAGTGACTAAGAGGATTATTTTGTCCATTACACAAAAAGTTTTTGACCCGATCGGCTTCACGTGCCCCGTGACATTGTTGCCGAAACTTTTGCTTAAACAATTGTGGACCGAAAAGACAGAATGGGACACAGAAATTGATGATAATCGAAAAAATGAATTTTTGCGTTGGTTGCGCGAGATACCTTTATTAAAAGAGATTAAATTGCCTCGAAGCTTAGGGTCGGGTAAAATGCCTATCCATGCATTTGGTGATGCGAGCGGTAAAGCCTACGCGGCTGTAGTATATGCACGAATCGAAACAAACGAGTACGTGTATGTTAGGTTGCTGAGTGCGAAGTCGCATATTGCTCCGACAAATGCCACGATACCTCGATTAGAACTGATGGCGGCTACGATAGCCACAAGGCTTTCTGATTCTATTGTGAGTTCACTGACTAGACACGTAGAAAAAATAACGTATTGGACCGATTCCACCACGGTATTAGCCTGGTTAAGACGCGATAAACAGTGGGGAATTTTTGTATATAATAGGGTTAAAGAAATTAGATCCTCAAGCGACATAAACAATTGGCATTATATTCCCGGCGAGTCTAATCCTGCTGACCTTCCGTCACGAGGTTGCGCTCCATCTCAACTGATTGAATCTGATTGGTGGCGAGGGCCGCAGTGGCTTCGAGAAACCGAAAGTCAATGGTCGTCTACGGAACGCGAGATAGATGAGAACGAAGTAAATGCCGAAGTAAAAAGAAGCGTTTTGATAAATATGGCTAACATAGACGATAAGGATTTTAAAGCGAGTAATCTATTTTCTACTTATACAAAACTTGTACGTTTTATCGCCTGGGTACGAAGATTTTTGAAAAATCGTAAACTCGAGTTGATTAAACGTATTTCGAGTCCATCTGTCGATTTAGACAAAGAAAACATTGTGGGTAATGCCTACACTTCAAAAGAGGAGCGAAATAAGTTGTATTTATCTTTTGAAGAAATAGAAGAGGCCGAGATCAATTTGTTGAGATACTTACAAAGTATCATGTTTACTAACCCGGAGAGATTATCGTCTTTTAAAACTTTTGTAAATGAAAATGGTTTGTATGTTATAAAGACAAAGATATTAAATAGAAACGATTCTAAGATGTTCTTATGCCCCGTTTTGTTAAATAAACACGACGTTGTAAATATGCTTGTAAAAGAAACACATGAAAAAGGTGGGCACGCAGGAACCCAGATAGTAATGAACAGTTTGCGAGAAAAATTCTGGATTACTTCTTTACGTCAGACAGTTAAGTCCGTGATTTCAAAATGTGTTGTTTGTAAAAGAGACCAAACTAAACGCATGGAATGTGAATCCCCCCCTCTCCCACTTAATCGTGTTCGCGATTCGGCGATATTTGAAGTTACCGGTGTAGACTTCGCAGGTCCTATTTTTATAAAAGGGAATGGCAAAGGGTGGATTTGCATATTCACGTGTGCAGTGTACAGGGCCGTACACTTAGAATTAACATCGGCGTTATCAATAGAAGGATTTGTATCGTGTCTTCGTCGATTTATCGCTAGACGTGGACGACCACGGTATTTATACTGCGACAATGGTACAAATTTTGCAGGTACTTCCAAAGCATTGCAGGGCTTAAATTGGGAAAAATTGGTTAAGCAAGTGACGATATTTCGAATAGAATGGCGTTTTAACCCCCCCTCCGCACCGTGGTGGGGAGGTTGGTGGGAACGACTGATAGGTGTATTGAAAATAATTTTACGGAAAGTTTTAGGCAAAGCGAGCCTTACATACGAAGGTTTGACAACTTCCCTCTGCGATGCGGAAGCGGTTATAAATTCTCGCCCTTTAACTTACGTAACAGGAGACCCGGAAGACTTGAAACCATTGACGCCCTCAATGTTTCTCCAAGAAATTCAAGAAATTGGGGTACCAGATTTAGACATGCTTTATAATGAAAAGTTAAATAAAAAACTTAAATATCGACTACAAATTTTGAAAGACCTTAGATCCCGTTTCCGTATCGAATATTTAAGTAAATTGTTACAGAAAAACGATAAGAAGGAGGTCCGAAACCTTGAAATCGGCGATATTGTTTTGATCGGTGACGATGTGCATAAACGTATGGATTGGCCTCTTGCGCGGGTTGTCGATAAAATTATTGGACGCGACAGTAATACGAGAGTGTATATCTTAAAAACGAAAAATGGGTTGTTAAAAAGGCCGATTCAAAGATTATATCCATTAGAAATTGCTCAAAAGAACGTTGATTTTGTTAAAGATTTAAATTCCAAAATCGAAAATAAAATAGTAAAAGATAATTTAACTGACGACCATTTAAAATCTGTGACTAATGATAAGTCAGAAAAATGCGACACAGTAAGCGACTCCGTTTTACGAAATGAAAAAAATCTTGTAAAATCGAGATGCGGTAGAGTGATTAAAAAGCCAGATAGGTTTTATTAAATTGTGTGTAATTCACGTTTGATAAATTTTGTAATCAAATTTTTTGTTGTATTCAGTACTACTTTTCGACGTGAATTTGAAAAATCAAAATTATAAAAGTTAAATTCACGTTCCGTATTCGATTTTAGTTGCTAAGATTTTGATTTTCCAAAGGGGGAGGATGTTCTGAAAATGTGAGTGTTACGGGCGAACAACATTGTATAAAAAAAAAAACCGTCGAATTAGCGCCCTCTCTCGAGAATAAAATGAATACGCGCGTTCGTCTCAAAAAAGAGAGCAGAAGCCGGGGAGACGTTGACGAAAGCGAACGCTCCCCACCACTTTGTATATTTTCGACATTGTATTCCTTCGTTTTAATAAACATTCTCTTTATATATATATATAAAAATCCTTGTGTTACGAGTTTATCACCAAATCCTGAACAAAATCCTACTATGCCGACACCTGTATATTACACGCACTATTTCTCCTATTACTATTATCTAATACAATGACAACCTATAAACGCAGTGGAGGCATATTTGTAATACATATATTAAATAAATTATAAGTACAAAAGTTTGAATTGTGCTAAAATGTGCTTATAATTTGAAAAATACGATCTCAAACATAACCTCTCTTAGTTAACAGGCAACAACGATTTAATTGAATTTTGTAAAAACTGGATAGATTTCTAACAAATACAGTGCAGACGCACAATTTCACGATATTGATAAATGTTGGAACACTAAAAAAAAACAGTCAAAAGTGCACGACGAAGAAATAAATTGAAAAATACGACTGATACAAAGACGTTGGGAAGCTGGTACTAGATATTTGTGATGGTAATAAATATAGATTGCAATTACAAGATCAAGAAATAAAGTAGAGGCAACATTTTACATTATCTTAGAATCATTTTTCAGTAAAAACTAGAGGAATACATAATCAATTGAAAAATTAATTGAAAAATAAAAAAGATATTCATTCCTTCTAAAAATGTGTAATTTAGCAGACCGAAGAGTAAGAAAAAGTTTAGCTACGTAGGTTGAAAATCCACCAGTAGGTGGCGATGCTAAGCGTTTCCAGCTATGTCTTATTTCATTCGTGGTGGAATAGGCGACGGATTCTATAGGAGGTCCGTGCACGATCGGGCCGTTTGCCGCACGCACATCGTAATTTCAAATACATTGTACTGTACCGACACTGAATGTTGGGTGCATTATTTGTTTAATTCCAATTACCTAACATAATGACAGCTACAAAACGGGATAGAGGAACATTTTTAGTATAGATTTAAAGTAAATTACAAGTACAAAAGTTGAATTTATGGCTTGTGACGTTGTAGTTATACTACATGTCACTTAGAAAATAAAACAGCGAGACACGGTATAGTATAGCACCTGTCAAGCTTACTATGCGAAGTAAGCGTGCTATACATACCAATAAAATCCTAATAGACACACATATGCGAATGTGTGAAACCGGAATAGGCTTACAGTGCGTAGTAAGCAGGAGAACTCGAAGCAAAGGAGATGCGACTCCTGACTGCGCACAATTGCACACACACACACACACTGCTCCGTTGATCCAGCATCCTAATGCCTTGTCCAGCACCAGGAATGACCCGTTCAGTATCCAGTATAAATTGAATTTATGATAAAGTATCGTTAAAATTTGAAAAATTCGAGTTGAAACATAACCTGTCTTTGTCAACAGGCAACAACGATTTAATTTAATATTGTAAAAACTGGACTGTGCCCTAAGATATGCGGTGCAGATACATAAGTTCACGATATTGGTAAAAGTAGGAATACTAAAAAAGCAGACAAAAGTGCACGACAAAAAATTAAAAGAAAAATACGATGAATACTAAGACGGTAGAAAGCTTGTATCATATATTAGGGATGGAAATAAACGTTTCTCCGTTATGCGTCAGTTCTAAAAAAGAATGTTCTGCCACTTTTATCACTTTTATTTGAAATACCGTATTTTGTTGGTTTTTTTATGTATATAGTAACTGAAAATTTCAAAATTAATATCAATAAGGACAAAATGATAGTAAGAAAATAAAAATCGATTCCACTCCATAACATTGTGCAGCAATTAGTAATAATTTAATACCTATTCGACGGATACCTGCGAGGCGAGACAATCTCAGCGACGCGCCGAGCGTGTCTGGCCTCGCAGGTTACCCGCGACAATATTCAATCGCTGAAGTCTTCCAAGAAATAGTATTACTGTGTATATATGACTAAAAATAATTTTCGGTTTACCTATACAAACACTGCTATAAAAAAATGTAAAATTTGTTACAATATATTATGTGATTCCTTATAACAGATCGGTGGATATCTACGAGGCGAGATACTCTCGGCGCGTCGTACAGATTGTCTCGCCTCGTAGATATCCATCGAGAACTAAAAAGCAGCCACCCGAGAAAAAATATTTTTTGTGTATATATTACTAAAAATAATATTCGGTTTACCTACACAAACACTGCTATAAAAAAAATGTAAAATTTGTTACAATATATTATGTGTTTGTTTATTAACATATCGGTGGATATCTACGAGGCGAGACACTCTCGGCGCGTCGTTCAGATTGTCTCGTCTCGTAGATAGATATCCATCGAGAACTAAAAAGCAGCCATCCGAGAAAAAGTATTTTTTGTGTATATATTACTAAAAATAATTTACGGTTCACCTTCACAAACACTGCTACAATAAAAATATAAAATTTGTAACAATAAATTATGTGTTTGCTTTTTAGTTCTCGATGGATATCTACGAGGCGAGACAATCTAAACAATGCGCCGAGAGTGTCTCGCCTCGAAGGTTCTACGCGACAATAATCAGTCGCCGGAGCGTTCCGAGAAAAAGTATTTTTTGTGTATATATGTCTAAAAATAATTTTCGGTTTACCTATACAGACAATGTTACAAAAAAAAATATAAAATTTGTTACAATATATTATGTGTTTCCTTATAACATAACGGCGGATATCTACGAGGCGAGACACTCTCGGCGCGTCGTCCAGATTGTCTCGCCTCGTAGATATCCATCGAGAGCTAAAAAGCAGCCATCCGAGAAAAAGTATTTTTTGTATATATAAAATACTAAATATAATTTCCGGTTTACCTACACAAACACTGCTATAAAAAAAATGTAAAATTTGTTACAATATATTATGTGATTCCTTATAACATATCGGTGGATATCTACGAGGCGAGACACTCTCGGCGCGTCGTTCAGATTGTCTCGCCTCGTAGATATCCATCGAGAGCTAAAAAGCAGCCATCCGAGAAAAAGTATTTTTTGTATATATAAAATACTAAATATAATTTCCGGTTTACCTACACAAACACTGCTATAAAAAAAAGTGTAAAATTTGTTACAATATATTATGTGATTCCTTATAACATATCGGTGGATATCTACGAGGCGAGACACTCTCGGCGCGTCGTTCAGATTGTCTCGCCTCGTAGATATCACTTGCAGGTTCTTCGAGAGTAGATTTTAATAACCGCCGAAGCCTGCCGTGAAGAAGACGTTCATTTTTTTGAAACAAATAGTTTTCAATTCAGCTACAAAAACATTGTTATAAAATAAATTTAAAACCTTGTACAATAAATGAGGCTATATCCGCACGACCGCGAAGACTCACCGTACGATGGACGACGGCGCTCGACGGACTGTTCGACGCAAGTTGCGCGCGCACGTCGGGCCCGTCCAGCGAAGCAGTGAACGAGCCTGTTGAAGCTCGTGAAAGCTCTTCAGTACGCCGTCGCGGCAACGTTGGCGTCTCGTTGGCAATACGATTGCTATCGTCCTTCATTTTCCCCTGGCGGACTACCTTGTGTGTGTGTGTGTCAGGAAAGCAACATTTCAATCGTCAACCCAGGATATGCTCCTCTATACTGACAAGGTGGATGCACGCCTTCGTTATAAGTGCAGTGCATTTATTCCTTCTTTTGTAAGTATGCTTCCCATCTCGTTTTATAATTTCGCCAAAATTATACGCGGCTAGCGCTCAAAACCCTTTATCTATTATTATAATAAATTATTACTATTTTTATCAATCGTTTATTTCGCCCTTGTCGCCATGCCCTAATACCCTGCGTGATCGTCACAAAATGTATATAGAAAACTATTTTGTATTAATAGCCATATCTTGATTGAGCTTATTAGGAACTAGCAGACAACGGTTTCCTCTAGAAGGTGCGTGCACAGTTTGACTCGACGATTACACGCACCTCCTACTAAATCCATTAGGTTATGTATTAACCATGTATTATTTATTATCAGTTGTTCAACAGTATCATAGTAAATATCCATTTTATAATCTACATGTGCATTAATTATAGTGCATAAAAGTTAACATAAATAAACTTAATGAAACAATCAAAATTGTATATAAAGATAAAATCACATGTGTCCCTCCATCAACGGTCTCCATAGAAGTAGGTTTACTTGTTGTTTACCAATAACCGTTTTGCTCATTGCTTAATTTAGTAGTGATTAAAAAATTCATTTAAACATACCAATTAGTTGATAAAATTATGAAGATTATTCAGAAATACTTACTTTATTAATATTATAAGTTGTAGAAAACTTTAACAATTTAAACTTAATTTTAAAAAGCAGACGCTAGTACCATTCAGAAAGTTTATTATTATGAAAATCTTATTAAGTTAAAGTAATAGTACACATTTTTTTTATCAGGAATGAAGGGTACTAAAACTCTACAAAGTATATACGTTAAACGGCGGTAATGAAAATTGAACTGGATTAAAAATTTAATTATATACAATAATAGATCATTTTTTAAGTTTATTGAAAATTATAATGTACGTAACACTGATAAGAAAATTGTAATTTTAGTAGATGAATATGCGTAACTTTTGTTATAATTAATTATAAATCAAAATTTACAATTAAATTGCAATACAAATCAAAGTGAAAATTGAAAAGTACAATACCGACTGACATTTGGTTACCACAAGGTGTACGTGCAGTACACGGTACCATATAAAGTGTACGTACAATACACAATTCATAAAGTGTACGTACAGTACACGTTACCATAAAGTACAAATACAGTAATATAGTACAAATAAAGTGTACGCAAAGTGCAGAGTTATGACATACATGCTATTACTTTAATTTTTAGAATTAATATAACACATGTATAATATAAAAATAATTTGTAAATATAATTTGTCCAGTCCATTCCAATCGGATAAACCAATTAAATTCGTTTATAAGTTTTGCAGTATACTATTCATTTATTTTACAGTAATTTTTATTTTTTTACAATCAATTTTGTAATTACTTTTACTAGCGTTGTGTTCTATATCTTATATTACGTTAACGCTTGTTAGCGCCATCTGTGGGCATGCAACTAATATGTATTAGTATATAATACAGAGGGCGCCACATATGATTTCTGTTAAGTTAGTTTTATATAGGGTATCGATAAAACAGAAAGCGCGGACCTGCACAACAATTTTTTGTCGGGTACGACATTCCCTTAAGGTATGATATCCATTTCCTTACTGAGGAGTCTAAACTGGAGATCGAGGATCAAACGCCTTTAATTCTGATTTAATTTTTGCAGAAGAGTAAAATGAGCCTGCTTTATTTCAAAAGTAAAGCTTTTAGTTCGGAAAGACCGATAATATATATTATATAAATATCACCAAACGTTAAATTCATTTTTGTTTCAATAACATGTTAACTATTCCATAAATATCTTGCTCCTTTACATATTCAATGTTCATCACTGAAATGAGTAATGTCACATTTTTCTTAAAGAACATCATTTATTACTAATAACTTTGTATCAAATCAGATTCCTTAAAACAATTGTATTAAACCTTGTTATCTTTTATACATAAATGTTTAAATTACAATACTCACCTTAACCCATTAACGACCAAAGACGTCATTTTCTGGACCTATATTTGATCGCAAAATTCATTTATAAAACGGAATAGTGAATTGATCCAAGATACCGTCCCTTATGTTTTTGAGTACGCTATAAATCCGAATCAGGGCCCAAAATTAAAAAATTTAGTTTACAAAAATAAATATGACGGATAGTTTATAAAAAATTAGTGAAATTAAAAAAAATTTTTTTTCATGAATTTTTTTCCAGTTTAAAATCCGTCAATATCGAAATCTGTCTTCAACCATGAGTGCACAAAATAGTTGAACATTAACAGGAAAGTTGAAACGAGTGAAAAGAAATCGCACTATGTTTATTAATTTTTCTCGAAAACTGTGGACTTTAGGAAAATTTTTATAAGAACAAAAAAGTCTTAGAATTATTCAAAGAATACGCTTAAATTTTTTCAGGTTATTTTGTAAATTTTCGGAAATTCAAAATTATTGATTTTTTGAAAATCAATAAATTTCTCCTTAAAATCTGAAAAAATTTGGGAGTATTCCTTGGCAAATTATAAGACATTTTTGTTCTACAAAACCTTTTTCTAAACCTCATAGTTTAACAGAAAAAAAATAATATCGAGAAAAGGATCTTTATAACAGCTTTGTGCATTTTATCCACCATTTTGAAGAAAAATATTCAAATATAAATTTTCCTGTTAAAGTTCAACTATTTTGTGCGCTCATGGTTGAAGACAGATTTCGTTATTGATAGATTTTAAACTGGAAAAAAATTCATGAAAAAAAATTTTTTTTAATTTCACTAATTTTTTATAAACTATCCGCCATATTAATTTTTGTAAATTAAATAAAATAGCTATGTTTTTTGCATATAAGGCACGACCGCGTAAAGCGCGCGCTTCGAACTTGCATCGTTTGTGAGTTTGGGTAAAATACATGACACAACTATTCAACTTTTATTAACTTTCACAAAGCTTGGGATTTTTGGCCTAATACAAAATATAATATACATCATAAGAGATAGCTAGTAATAAAATATTATGACTTTAAATTATGTGCTTATCATCTTCGCCTTCGGGTCATGTCACAATTCGCACGCACTGCGATGTATTTAATTTTATTGTGATAAAATGTGATTTTTTGTACTATCTTCGTTATTATGACCGTTTTTCTTTTTCATCTTTGAAAATATTGTTCTAGGCGTAAAATATAAAATAGAAAAAAGTTTTGTTATTTTGAGACGATTATTTCATTCCTTTAAAGTTTGTGTACGAATAATACATTTTGATTTATTACGAAAAAACGAGTATTTTAGTACTTTTTTCATGGTAAGTTTGTTCGCGATTTTGCGTGTCTTAATATAGTAATATGTACCCAAGGAACAAGTATGTTCGAATTAAAGTCGCGCAGGATCAAGGAAATGCACTCTGAATAAATACAAAGGTGAAATAGGTAGAAATCAATTCTATATAAAGAGGTTGGAAATCGGTCTGCCCTCCTACGCTTTTTTGATGGAGAAAGGGTACGACCCTTTTTGGTTAGAGCAAAGTAGCAAAAGACAAATGCTTATTGCGTTTTTTCCATTTACTTGGACTGCAACGTACATGTGGTACCGAAGAAAAATGTACTGTTCTCGATCTTGAAAAAATACTCTTAATTCCTTTATTACTTTATGTCGATCTTGTTTATCACGTCGTTCGAATATTCGCTCGTTTATATTGTTCCTTCTCTCTGACATTATACGTATTTTACATTAAATTTTGGGCTTAGGAATGAGTGGCGAGTTTGCGACTTGCAATGCGACAGTATATACCGACCCTACCCCAGCCCGACGACCCTTCGAAATATAATAAAAAAAAAATGCTAATCGACGTATTTTTAATTGTACTTTTCAACAAAAAAAAAATTTTCAATTGTACCCCCGTAGTTTTTTAGAAAAAAAATCCTAAAGTACTAGAATATTAATCCGCCAATAGCTCCTTTTAAAGTGGTTTTAACGTTAAAGGAAAGGTGCAGAAAAATTGTACCTTTTTTATACTTAATTGTACCACCGTTACTTTTGCGAAATAATATAATACAATAAATAAAAAATCAAAAAAATTGTACTGACATAATGCAAATATATTTCCAGTCACCGCGCATGCGCGGTCACCGGAAATACGAGAAACGCATGCTTATGGCGCGTTATTTAAAAGTCATGAATAGATCAAAAAATGCTCGAAAGATGTTATAAAAAATAGTCAACGATGTATATTCATTTATCTTTCATAGACTTTACAGAAAATTCAATTGTACCACCTGAGGTTTTGAGAAAAAAAAAGTTATTGTCGGGTTACAGGTGGAAACGTTGGAAGCAGCGTGTGCAACAGCTGTTTAACAATAAAAAGACAAATTAAATATTCTTTTTTATTCGTTCTTAATTGTACCATCATTAGTTTGTTGGTTTACACATTAAATTTGAGCAGAGATAATTAAATAATAATCAGGGGCAAGCATGGGCATCGCGCATGCGCAGTTGTGGCGTACGAAAAGGCGGGTGATTTAAAATTCAAAGAAACGTGAAAGTTGGTATAATGACTCTGAAAAAAATAGTTAAAAATGTATTTATATTTATATTTAATAAACTTTACAGAAAAATTACTTGTACCACCTGAGATTTTGAGAAAAAAAAAGTTATTGTCAGGTTACAGGTGGAAACGTTGAAAGCAGCGTGCACAACAGCTGTTTAACAATTAACAGACGTATTAAATATTCTTTTTCATTTGTTCTTAATTGTACCATCATTAGTTTGTTGGTTTACACATTAAATTTGAGCAAAAATAATTAAATAATTACCAGCGGGCCTATGAAGGCAGGCGTCTTAAAATCGCGAAAAAAGCAAGTAACAACAAAAGTGTTTATTATTTATGAGGCTTATGTGGGTATTTGAGAGTTATGTAGACAGTCGTCTATAACTCGTTTTGGGTTGAAAAATTGAGAAGTAAGTACGGCCCCGTCTTAGTCAATAACCTGAGGGATAGTTTATTTTTAAAAACATAAAGCAAATCAACAATAAAAATATGGTCCACCCTATCTATGCATACATACATATAATTTTAAATTTCGGGGTTTATGACGCCCATGACAGAGAAGGAAGATACGTACTTTAGTACGATAAAAAGAGACAGAAAAGATTATGGAGCCCCGGCTCCATAAACCTGCCATATTAACAATGAGTGGGAAAGGGATAGGGTTATTGGAATTTAATATACGAGGCTCCATAACCCCCTATATCCAAATGTATATATATATATATATTAAATTACGTATATAATATGTGACGTTGTAAAACATACAACGTACAAGTACATGCACATGGCTTGTATTTACAAGTCATGTGCATGCATACATTTAGCTTATGTTAGTTCGCGATCGCGTCGCAGGTAGCGAATCCCTCGCAGGCGGACCGAAGTGCACCGATGCACTTTTAAAAATAAACACTGATACCCACGGTATGGGTATGTTTTAGCACGGAGCCGACGAACGACGCGACCGATACCCGACGGTAGTACGCGGACTACGACCGAGACCCCGGCCGAGAGGTATCGTGAGCCAAGGACCGAGCCCAGGTCGTCTCACGATACCTGGCGAATCCGATGCTGATGTCAACAAGACGGGAGGTTAGGCGGCGTCCTAACCTCAACCGTCACACGTGCTCAGCAGACGACGACGGCTGAGATGGCGCATGGGTGCGCGCACGCCCGAACTACGTACTAGTAGTCGGGAGAGCCAGGGTGCTCCCCCACCTTACACCCGTATACCGGGGAACGCGGCACCGACGGCGACGATCGTGCGGCACTAGGCGTGGTGCGTGGGAAGGGGGGATCACTCGAGCAGCGAGAGTGTTGCGCGCGCGAAGATGCTCGAGTGAGCAACCGTAGTGGGATAATGGGTGGGAGCGCGCGGAGCGAGGGGAGCGCGAGTAGAGTAGGAGTCGCGGTATACCTAATGTATACGGTATACCGCGGCATCTTAGAATGTATATATATAAATATAGACGGTGCGCGCACACCTATGTGTCGGTGTATATTCTTGTATATAGCGCGCACACATATATTATTTAATTAATTATTTTAATTAGTAGCTTAGTTAATTTTAGATGAAAATATATAGATCCGTCGGTAGAGTTTGGGGCGATTTATATTAGTTTTTAAAGTATGTATATAGTTGTAAATGGTGCTGATATAAATTAAATATTAATTATGTGTGAGTGTGTCGGGAGTAGTCAGTAGTAATTATATAGCCGGTAGGCACGGGGCGGCAGCACCGACTGGGTTACCGATATGGTAATTCATTATTTGTAATGCGCGCCTTCCGAGTGTCGGGGATGATTGGTTGCGTGATCGACCCAATAATGAACAGGTTGGTGGTGACGTAAACCACTATTATTGGGTAATCGGCCTTGACGGAAATAAGATCAAGGCTGACTACGCGTATCGATCACGCAATCAACCACCCTAATCAACGCCGGTAGATAAGGAGTATAGTAAGATAGAGCAGGATAGCGATAGGGTGGGGAGGAAAATCCTTAATTTTGGGGATCAAGCCACGCCGCGAGCCGGATGAAGAAGCCGGTCTCGACGATTCGCTACCTGATCGTCCGACGAGGCAGTCGATTTTTCTGAGCAGTAGCATTTTCGTTGAGTAGTATTGAGGCTGAGTAGCCATTTTTACGAGTTGAGTAGAGTTGAGTTAGAGTTGAGAAGCAGAGTCGAGCGGAGTTGTTTTGGAGTTGATAAATCAATTAGGCGAGTAAATTTACGGTTAGCCCGACGGGCGGCCGAATTATTTAAATATAATATTTTTCTTATTATTTTATTATATACCGCCGGACGGAGTTGAGTGAGAGAGTGGAAGCACGTGTGTGAGTCGGTCGCGAGTCGCGTTTAATATTGTGTCGGTGCCGGAAATTATAATTTCTTTGAATTGTTGAATAAATATTAGTTGTGGTGAAGTATTAAATTCGAGAGTGTCATTTTAAGTAATTTTCCTTTACTCTGAAAGCCGCCGGTTCCGAGGTGGTCAGCCGTCGGGATTCCCTCTGTGACGAGGAGTCGAGGTGAGGATTTGCCGGGTTGCCGAGTTGTTTGTAAAGTAATTATTTCATTTTTATTTAAATATCGCCAGGCGCCCAATTAAATACAAATCGGCGATATATAGCCATTTTCAACGTCGCTACGACGGAACCTCCGTCGGCCTTTAATTTAATTTAATTAGATTTTTCCCGACGAAAAGTAGCGTCGCAAAATGGCGCCCAACGTGGGGCAGTAATTGACGGCAGAGTAAAGTGTGTGATAGAGTATCCGTCCGGCAGTTTTGTGTAAAATCAACACCATTAATTAAGTGTTAAATTTTTTTTGGAGTAGTGGTAATTTATGGTAAATTTTTGTGTATACCTATTGCCAATTGGGCGGGCCCTCCTGTTTGTGTAAACCTCGTGCCAATTATACAATTTATTTGATTATTATTAAATATTATTAATAATTATATATTGATTGTATTTACATATATATCTGTTTGATATAAATATTTATTATATATATATATATATATATTTATTTGTGTTTTCCGCCAGAATTGTATTTCTGTTTCAGTGATTGCTCAATTTATTATCGCCGGTATATACCGCCGGTACTCGTGAATTTTCGCCAAAACCGACAGATTTATTTCTGTTTCAGGTGTTTTCAAAATACAACGAATCGCCGGTATTAACCGCCGGTAGTAGAGCAATTACGCCGGAACCGCCAATATTAACTGCCGATATTTGATCAAATTGCCAAACCGCCAGACTTTTATTCTGTTACAGGTTGCCAGTTTGTAAACCGCCAGTTATACAGTATATAGATATATTGTGCTTGAGAGTGTAAGCACGAGGTGATAATTTATTTATTTTCAATTGATTTATTTTATTGATAATTAGTACCTCACGGCACGAGGTTTGTAGATAATAATTGTTGTGGTGGTGGTAGTAATCATTTGTGAATTTTGCCGTGTCGAATAACCCGTTTGAAGAATCCGGGTCGGTTTATTATAATTTTATAAATTTATTTAACCGTCGGATTAATAATTTAAAATGGCCGAACACGTCGAACAGATGCATATATTACTCGAGGGTACCGCCGGTAGAGAGAGACGAAATATGAAGCGGACGATCGCCAAAATGGCGGATGAACATGTCGGTCGAGAGTTAGCGTCACGACGGCTGTGTGCCGCCGGATCAAGCGCTGCGTTGCGGGACAGGTTATTGCGTGCCCGGTTGCGGGAAGCCGAACCGGATAATGATAATATTCCATGGTACGAGTGGGACGAAGACCATGCGGAAATACGTAAGGAGTCGGTAAGCGCAGGTGCTTACCGAGCAAAGGTGATGATGGCAGTTGATAATGCTGCCAAGCAGAGACGAAGGTGGAAGAAGAGCGTTGTCACTACCGATAAGGGAGTAGGTGACAGAGAGACGGTAACCTCTGAAGATGGTAGCTTAGCGGACAGTGAGGCGGATAGTGAATTTCGGCCAAGCGGAACGGATAGAGAGAATGCTGTCGACAAGAGAGTTCCAACGTACACGACAGTCGCCACGCAGACTACCTGCACGTATTCCAATACGTTTACGACGCAGTCTGGGTTAGGCTTGCCGATTACGTCGTCGGTTGCGTTACCATCGACTAGTTATGAGCCAACGCCTCTCACAATTCCGCCGGAGTTGTGTAATTATATCCGCCAGCATCCGACCGAATGGGATAAGTTAATGACACAACTAGGTGTATTTCCCGTTAGGTCTAATCAGGTTCCGCCGGTAGAGAGGAGGAGTGATCGAGAAGCCGCATTGAGTCCGAATGGTCCCGGAAAGTCGTATAAGAAGAAGAGTATTATTCCCGCCGAATCCGATGCATTCATACCGTCAGGCCGATCCGACACTGAGTCTGGTAACTCTAGTGCGGAGGGAGCGAATCCAAAAAGGAGGAAGAGCACAAAACCGGCAAAGAAGACTGCGCAGTCGACGAGTAAACAGCCAAAGAGTATGGCGAACTCTACGAGATGTAGTACGGCGATCAAACCGATTGATTTGAAAGATGTGGAGTCAGCGTTAAATCAATGCGATTTGCCGCATTGCCATGAGGACAGTCACAAGCAGAATGCTTCCGCCGGTAGTGTAGTGAGCAGTGGCTCAAAGAGACGAAAGCTCGCGCGGATTAATTCCAGCGAATCGGAGAATGATTCCGATGAAGGGTTCACGCGCGTGCAGTCTCGAAGAGAGAAGTCGTCCAGCCCAATCAGTCTGAAACCAGACGAGAGTCTTCGAAGCATGAAAGTGCTAAAGAGCTGGGGGCTGAGGTTTGCTGGTGATGAGAGAGAGATGCCCGACGAGTTCCTCAGTCAGCTAAATGATTGTAGGAAGAGCGCTGGTTTGACAGATGCACAATTGCTAGGTGCATTGCCGTGCATACTGAGCAAGGACGCCAGCCGGTGGTTTAGGTCGACGAAGACGCAAATAGCATCGTGGCGCGATTTTCGGCGTCAGTTCCGACACCAATTTATAGGTGAATTCGACCACGAGGATTTGCTGGACGAGTTGCGCCGACGAACGCAAGGAAAGGGAGAAAAGATTACGCGATATCTCTCTAACCTGCGAATAATCGTCGGACACTTTAAGAAACCACCGTCGGAGAAAGTGTTAGTAGAGACAGCGTACCGAAATCTTCTGCCGGAATATAGGACTGCGATGGCAAGCAAGCTCGTAGAAGATTTCAAAGACCTGGAGTATTATGGGCGGAAGTGGGAACGCCAGCAGGAGTTGAACAGCCGGTATACCCCGCCACCGCCGGTTGAGAAGTCGAGAATCCCTGGAGCAGCATACAAGGGACGATCGACAAAGCAAAAGGTCGCCGCGCTGTCGGATGTAGACGTGGAGGAAGCCGCCGAAGTGAAAGGCGAGAGGAAGGTTGCTGCAAGCAAAAAGGCGAAGCAAGCAGCAACAAAAGAAGTAGTTGAGAAGTCGAAACGTCAGAAAAAGGACGTTTTGTCGAGCGTGGCTGCGGAAGTGCAAGTAGCTCAGAAGCCGACTTACGCCGCAGTTGCGAATCGAGGTTTGCCGACTAGATCGACGAATTCTGCTGCCAAGTGGGAGAGTAAGCCGTATGCCCGTCAGCAGAAGGTTGCATCGCCGAATGGACCGAGCAATGCAACATTCCAGTCGAAGTCGCCAGGTAGTCGGGAATTTTATGGTCCCTGCTTCAACTGCCAGGTGGTAGGGCATCGAGCAGCGGAATGCCCGAATGCCAAGTGTTTTCTGTGTGCCAAGACGGGACATCGAGCGGCGCAATGCCCAGAGAAGGTGTTCAGACCGCAGTCACCGTCACACAGATCACAAGAGTCGTGTCAGATGTGCGGTAAACCAGGGGCGGTTTTCCGCAATTGTCCTGACTGTGCCGACATACGTGTCAAGTTGGGAAACTTGTTGGCTGGGGGACAGTAAGTCCGCTGATCCCCCAGCAGCACTCCTTAAATCTCGCCGGGAAGGTTAACTATAATCCGCCGGTGGAGAAGCAGGAGAATGCCGTAGGTGGTGAAGAGAGACAAGTCGAGAATCACGTTACGCCGGAGGTAGACACGAAGCGGTTGAAGAAACGAGGTTTATGTTTTCTCCAGCCGGAAGCCGTTGATTATTCGCTTAGGTGAAGCGGAATATTCGCGGAAAAGTCTACAAACGTTTCGTGAAAGGGTGAGGCAAAAGGAGAGTGAAGTCGCCACGCCAGTACAGCCCAATGAGGATCTCGAAGAAGAAAGAGAATTCTCGAGGCTACACATAGTGCAACGCGCCGTAGAGATGCTCTCAGCCCCATCGCCGCTTGACTTGCCGGTAGAGAAGGAGGTAGATTGTATTCCGACGCCGAATCCAAGAAGTACGGGAGCGATTCCCAAGAGAGCGCGGACGGAATTATGTATTTCGCCGCCGAATAGTGAGGAGAAACAAGAAGTCCGTCGAGATGACGAGAATGTAGCAGCTACGTCGGCTGATAATAGGAACTTCCTAGAATTGAATCTCGGAGGAGAGAGTTATAGTGCGCTGTTTGATCCAGGAGCTATGATTTCGCTCGCTGGACCTAAAGTAACGGAGAGATTCAGAAGCCGGTTGGAACCATGTGAGACAGCAATTAAAAGCGTCACAGGAGATGTTCGCCGAGTAATAGGAATCCTAAATATTAGTTTGGAAATAGACGGATACGCCGAAATAATTCCGCTCAAAGCCATGAATGTCCTAGACCATGATGTCATACTAGGCATGGATTTCTGCCGGATTTTCGACGTAGATACCCGCCTAGGTAGAGGAGAGTGGCGAGCACGAGAAGGAAAATGGAGAACCTTCGCCGCCACAGCAGAAGATGGAGAAGCGACGATCTATGCTGAATGTGCTGGTATCCAGGAGCTACGAGATGACCAACGAGAGCGTGTTAGGCGTCTCGTAGAAGGCATATTGCCGGAACCGTCGGATACTTTCGGCGCAACTGACCTAACCGAACATCACATAGATGTCGGAGATGCATCACCTATAATGCATAAGGTTCGCCGGTTGTCACCGAGGATGTTGGAGATTGCGCGAGACGAGGTAAATAAGATGCTGCGGAATGATATTATTGAGAGGTCTGCCAGTGATTGGAGCAGTGCGCCGGTGATGGTTAAGAAACCTGATGGATCGATACGGTTCTGCATCGACTACCGTGATCTCAATAAGGTTACGAGAAAGGACGGATATCCAATGGCTACGATGGATTCCATCCTTGATAAGATGAGACGGGCAAAGTGCATTACGAAAATCGACCTGAAGCAGGCATATTTTCAAATAATGATGGAAGCAACCAGCCGGAAGTATACCGCCTTTGCCGTGCCAGGATCAGGGCAATACCAGTTTAAAAGGATGCCGTTCGGTCTTACCAATGCGCCGAAAACGTTCCAGCGTCTAGTGGATGCGTTATTCGGGCCAGAATACGAGCCGTATATCTTCTGTTACCTAGATGATATAATCATAGTAACAGAAGATTTTGACGAGCATCTGAAGTGGCTGGAGTTAGTATTGAGAAAGCTCGTGGATGCTGGACTGATGGTAAACCGGGATAAGTGCGAGTTTTGCTGTTCCAGTGTAACGTATTTAGGCTTTATACTGGACAGCCAAGGATTGCGCCCTGATCCAGAGAAAGTTTCGCCGGTAGTAGAATACCCAGAGCCCCGCAATGTTAGAGAATTGCGCCGGTTCCTGGGAATGGTCGGGTGGTACGCCAGGTTCATTGAAAAGGACTCTGAGCTGAAGGTACCTTTGGTAAAACTTCTCCGTAAAAGTCAAGAGTGGACGTGGGGAGAGGAGCAACAGGAGGCTTTCGACGCTCTGAAGGAAGCTCTAACCCAGGCACCAGTGCTCGCAAGGCCGGATTTTAGTAAGCCGTTTACTATCCAGTGCGACGCCAGTAATTTCGCCTTGGGAGCCGTCCTCACACAGGAGAAGGAAGATGGAGAGCATCCGATCGTATATATCAGCCGAGTGCTGACGCCGGCTGAGAAGAACTATACGACGTCGGAGAAGGAGTGTCTCGCCATGCTGTGGGCGATTAAAAAGTTGCGTCCGTACATCGAAGGTTACACCTTTACGGTCATTACCGACCATAGTGCCCTTCGATGGCTGCAGAATCTCAAGGACCCAACTGGCCGTCTTGCCAGATGGGCCTTGGAGATGCAGCAATGGGACTTCAAGGTGGTACATAGAAAGGGAGCTATGAACCACGTCCCTGACGCCTTGTCCAGGATGTTTCCGTCGGAAGAGGAAGACGTAGCCGCGTTTGAAGAGATAGCGGACCAATGGTATCTTAGGATGCTGAAAGAAGTGCCAGAACGTCCAGCTAAATTCAACGGTTGGAAGGTAGAGAACGGCTTATTGTATCGCCACCGGTACGATCCATTACTCGATCCAATAACTACGCCGGAAGAAGGTTGGAGGCTAGTTGTGCCAGCAGACCATCGTCAACAAGTGTTACAAGAGTCCCACTGTGTCACGTCTGCTGGGCACTTAGGGATCGAGAAGACGTACGACAAACTGGCCAGAGACTATTACTGGAAGGGCATGTGGTACGACACCCATGACTTCGTACGTAGTTGCCAGACCTGCCAGCAATACAAGGTATCGCAGACAGGACCCGTCGGATTAATGGGAAGCCGGATCGTAGAGAGACCATGGGCAGTAGTGGCCGCTGATCTCATGGAATTTCCACCAAGCAAGAGCCAGTGTCGATACTTGGTGGTATTCCAGGATCTATTCACCAGGTGGATTGAGGTGAAACCGCTGAGATCAGCAGACGGAAAGTCGGTTGCGAGGGCGTTCGAGGAATTGGTGTTATTCCGGTGGGAGACGCCAGATTACTTTCTCTCGGATAATGGTCGGGAATTCGACAACAAGTTGTTGAAAGCTACCTTGTCGGAGTACGGGGTTAAGCACGTTACGACGCCTCCGTACTTTCCCCAGGCTAATCCGGTCGAGAGAAGTAATAGAACTCTGAAGGCGATGATAGCAGCATTCGTCGGTGGAGACCATCGGAATTGGGACGTGCATGTGCACGAATTTCGCCATGCCGTAAACACCGCCGCACAATCCTCCACTAAGGTGTCACCTGCCTTCTTAAATTTCGGCAGACATCCTAAGCCAGTAAAAAGCTTGAGGAGAGAAGTAGAAGGTCATAGACCAGTTGTTAAAATTCCGCCGGAGGTATGGGAAGAGCGGATGAAACGTCTAGATGCCCTGCGAGATTTGGTAGCTCGACACATCGATCAAGCACGTGCCAAGCAGGAGAAACAGTATAATAAGGGACGTAAAGATGTTAGTTTCACCGTCGGAGATTTAGTACTTAGAAAAGTACATACGTTATCTAACGCCGCGAATAAATATTCCGCCAAACTTGCGCCGAAATATGAAGGGCCGTTCGATATCGTAAAAGTGTTGTCCCCTACAGTGTACGTGTTGGGTAGTGGTGAAGGAAACAGTCGGAAAATTGCGAAATCGCATGTCACCGAATTAAAACGTTTTATTCAACCCCGCAGATGTGTGTCTCAAAGGAAGGCAGGAGAATAATCCCCGCCGGTGGTAGAGGAGAGGTTAGGGTAGGCCCTACGGCAAGAGTACCCGTCAGGGAGCCCTAAGAAGAGTAGAAGAAGAGAAAGAAGAAGAAGACACCGCCGGTAGTTGTGAGGAAGAAGAAGGATGTATATAGTAGATTAAGGCATAGAGTTAAGATGTATATAAGAAGAAAACCGTCGGTAGTAGAGGAGAATGCGCCGGAAGAGAGAGGGAATAGGTATAATAATATAATTTTTTTTTATTAATTATTCTATTTTCTATTTTTATTATTTATTTTTATTTTATAATGGTGGTGGTTATAAATAAATAAATAAAAATGTAAAATGTGCAATTCGGTCCGACGCCCGTGCGAGGGAAGAAGTAGTATCGCGAACGAATCGTTGTTAGGAGAATAGTAGTAGTTGTAAGAGTTATTTTAAATTATATGATATATAATTGAGGGTGAATAACTTTTGTGTAATGAGTAAAAGTAGTTGAAGTAAGATGTTGTAGTAAACCGAAGGACACCGGGGGTGTTTCGGTTTAGGAGGGGGCTGTTTGTGACGTTGTAAAACATACAACGTACAAGTACATGCACATGGCTTGTATTTACAAGTCATGTGCATGCATACATTTAGCTTATGTTAGTTCGCGATCGCGTCGCAGGTAGCGAATCCCTCGCAGGCGGACCGAAGTGCACCGATGCACTTTTAAAAATAAACACTGATACCCACGGTATGGGTATGTTTTAGCACGGAGCCGACGAACGACGCGACCGATACCCGACGGTAGTACGCGGACTACGACCGAGACCCCGGCCGAGAGGTATCGTGAGCCAAGGACCGAGCCCAGGTCGTCTCACGATACCTGGCGAATCCGATGCTGATGTCAACAAGACGGGAGGTTAGGCGGCGTCCTAACCTCAACCGTCACACGTGCTCAGCAGACGACGACGGCTGAGATGGCGCATGGGTGCGCGCACGCCCGAACTACGTACTAGTAGTCGGGAGAGCCAGGGTGCTCCCCCACCTTACACCCGTATACCGGGGAACGCGGCACCGACGGCGACGATCGTGCGGCACTAGGCGTGGTGCGCGGGAAGGGGGGATCACTCGAGCAGCGAGAGTGTTGCGCGCGCGAAGATGCTCGAGTGAGCAACCGTAGTGGGATAATGGGTGGGAGCGCGCGGAGCGAGGGGAGCGCGAGTAGAGTAGGAGTCGCGGTATACCTAATGTATACGGTATACCGCGGCATCTTAGAATGTATATATATAAATATAGACGGTGCGCGCACACCTATGTGTCGGTGTATATTCTTGTATATAGCGCGCACACATATATTATTTAATTAATTATTTTAATTAGTAGCTTAGTTAATTTTAGATGAAAATATATAGATCCGTCGGTAGAGTTTGGGGCGATTTATATTAGTTTTTAAAGTATGTATATAGTTGTAAATGGTGCTGATATAAATTAAATATTAATTATGTGTGAGTGTGTCGGGAGTAGTCAGTAGTAATTATATAGCCGGTAGGCACGGGGCGGCAGCACCGACTGGGTTACCGATATGGTAATTCATTATTTGTAATGCGCGCCTTCCGAGTGTCGGGGATGATTGGTTGCGTGATCGACCCAATAATGAACAGGTTGGTGGTGACGTAAACCACTATTATTGGGTAATCGGCCTTGACGGAAATAAGATCAAGGCTGACTACGCGTATCGATCACGCAATCAACCACCCTAATCAACGCCGGTAGATAAGGAGTATAGTAAGATAGAGCAGGATAGCGATAGGGTGGGGAGGAAAATCCTTAATTTTGGGGATCAAGCCACGCCGCGAGCCGGATGAAGAAGCCGGTCTCGACGATTCGCTACCTGATCGTCCGACGAGGCAGTCGATTTTTCTGAGCAGTAGCATTTTCGTTGAGTAGTATTGAGGCTGAGTAGCCATTTTTACGAGTTGAGTAGAGTTGAGTTAGAGTTGAGAAGCAGAGTCGAGCGGAGTTGTTTTGGAGTTGATAAATCAATTAGGCGAGTAAATTTACGGTTAGCCCGACGGGCGGCCGAATTATTTAAATATAATATTTTTCTTATTATTTTATTATATACCGCCGGACGGAGTTGAGTGAGAGAGTGGAAGCACGTGTGTGAGTCGGTCGCGAGTCGCGTTTAATATTGTGTCGGTGCCGGAAATTATAATTTCTTTGAATTGTTGAATAAATATTAGTTGTGGTGAAGTATTAAATTCGAGAGTGTCATTTTAAGTAATTTTCCTTTACTCTGAAAGCCGCCGGTTCCGAGGTGGTCAGCCGTCGGGATTCCCTCTGTGACGAGGAGTCGAGGTGAGGATTTGCCGGGTTGCCGAGTTGTTTGTAAAGTAATTATTTCATTTTTATTTAAATATCGCCAGGCGCCCAATTAAATACAAATCGGCGATATATAGCCATTTTCAACGTCGCTACGACGGAACCTCCGTCGGCCTTTAATTTAATTTAATTAGATTTTTCCCGACGAAAAGTAGCGTCGCAAATATTATTTATATATATATATATAATTATATGGAAAGGTATTTATCTGAACTCTTTATTATTGATTTGCTTTATGTTTTTAAAAATAAACTATCCCTCAGGTTATTGACTAAGACGGGGCCGTACTTACTTCTCAATTTTTTAACCCGAAAGAGTTATAGACGACTGTCTATATATAAGTCTCAAATACCCACATAACCCTCATAAATAATAAACACTTTTGACTTTTTTTATGAAAAAACTGTAAAAGCCTTATAATAATGCATCTTCTTTAGGATTATAACCAAAAAAACGGGGTTACAAAGTCAAATAACCGAGCGTTACTTGCTTTTTTCGCGTTTTTAAAACGCTTGACTTCATAGGCGTCACAACCGCACATGCGCATAGTGCGCCCGTTCGTTCAGCTAATTATTTACTATTGTTTCTAATTGATTCCCATTAATAAATACAAAGTTTGACGATTGTACTATTACGTACAGATAATGTACATTTTTTTATTTACTCATAGGTAGAGTTAAATATCAATGATTTGGAGGGTACAATTACTTTTTCCACAAATTCTGGTAATTAATAATAATAATGCGACGATGGATATTTTATCAATGCCTGCCATGCATTTTTTCCCTTTTTTACGATTTTAAAATCTCGTGCGGTTGAAAATCTCGTGTGCATGCGAATCTCGCACTTCCGTTGGCCGCGCATGCGCAGTAGCTGAAAACGGACTGTCAATCAGACGATATTGCTTTTTTAATATTTTTGCGTTATACCGTTATTTTTTCGGAAAAGTGAGGGTGGTACAATTAAGTACGAAAAAGGTACAATTTTTTTACACCCTAATTAGGACGAAGGAACGATTGTAAGGTGAGGTATCGGTGTTTTAATATTGCAATACTTTGTCATTTTTTTTCTCAAAAACGGTGGGGGTACAATTAAAATTTCTTGTTTTTTTAGAAAGTACAATTAAAAATACATCGGATAGCATTTTTTTTTTTATAAAATTCCGTAGGTCGGCGGGCTGGGGTAAGGGCGGTACAGTATATACCTGTAGTTGAGTAGTTCTGTACTTCTTTCTGTCTTCTGTGATGCTAAAGTTCCTTCGTTTCCCGCTATGTCGCACAATCGCTCGTGGCGTACGTGCACGCATGATTGAGTGACAAGTTATACCTTTGCTTAATGTTATAGTCAATAGTGTGCTGTTCTTCTGTCGTTCTTTCTCAGGGAGTCCGCCATTGTTGGCGCACGTATAATTTCGATCTAGCTCCAGTGTAATCGGACAGCATCCAATATGGTTTGTAATTAAAGCGTTAAATAATGTTTATACTTTTGCCTAGATGTATGATATTATCTACAACATATAATATTTAATTATGAACATAAAGTTTATCAGTAGAAAATTGAGAAAATTGGCACTTTCTTCTAATTGCGCAACTGTTATTTTAATACCTTTAATTAACAGATTTATAATATTTTTGTTTGTAAGTTAAACTTATTGGATTTTTTCAAATATGTAGAGCTATTTTTGAAGTTTTCACCTTGTAAGTTTAAATTTACGAATTGCTGATAATGTAATTTGAGTGCAACACTAAGATTGAATTTTTTATATCTTTGGTAATTATTATACTTATTTGTATATATTTATAAGAAAATTGTATATATTTATAAGGAAATTGAATGTGATAAAAAAAGTTACCTTGATCATCTTGTTGTTAGTATTTAAATATTCCACATACTTTATATCAATAAATTTAAAACTTACTAACTGTTTTTAGAATCTAAAATATATACTAATTATAAGAGATTTATTTTTTGTTTAACAGGTGAACTTTACAGTAGATGAAATTCGTTCGATGATGGACAAGAAAAAAAACATTAGGAACATGTCTGTCATTGCTCATGTAGATCATGGAAAGTCAACATTGACTGATTCCTTGGTATCTAAAGCTGGTATTATTGCTGGTGCTAAAGCTGGAGAGACCCGTTTTACCGATACCAGAAAGGATGAGCAAGAACGTTGTATTACTATTAAATCTACGTAAGTTGTATTTGTTTGTTGATTGTGTAAGAAATAGATTGTATAATTAATATGCCTATATATTCACAGAGCCATTTCTATGTTTTTTGAACTTGACCAGAAAGATTTGATTTTTATTACAAATCCTGATCAGCGTGATAAAGATGAAAAAGGATTTTTAATTAATCTTATTGATTCTCCAGGACATGTTGATTTTTCGAGTGAAGTAACTGCTGCTTTACGTGTAACTGATGGCGCTCTTGTTGTTGTTGATTGTGTTTCTGGTAAATAATTATTTTCATTTTACTTTTTCATATTTCTTAATATTTTTAATTTTCATTAGGTGTGTGTGTACAAACTGAAACTGTATTACGCCAAGCCATTGCTGAACGCATTAAGCCTGTTTTATTTATGAATAAAATGGATCGTGCTTTGTTAGAACTTCAATTAGATAGTGAAGATCTGTATCAAACTTTTCAACGAATTGTTGAAAATGTTAATGTTATTATTGCAACATATTCTGACGATGATGGACCAATGGGTGAAGTTCGTGTGAGTAAAGTTTTACCATTTGTTATTATTAAACAAAACTATATTAATTTATTTACCAATTCGATCTCAAATTATTTGAGAGATAAGCATTAAAAATTTATGAGATGTTAAGTACAATTTTAGAATGAAGAAATACAATTGATTTGAATAAATTAAGTATCTCTTAACTTACCAGTTATTGACTAAATTACTTCTAAAAAGAATGGAGTTCCCTGTATAATTCCAAACCAAAATCATTATCTTCATTAAAATTAAAAAAAGTTTTTTAATAATTTGAACCCATCCTTACCAGTATTTTTCATATTTAAAATTGTATGTTAACATTAATTTAAGAAAACTTTTTTCTAATAAATTAATTACAATTCAACTTAAAACTAAATATAGTATAAATTACAATTCTCAATATAGGTAGATCCAAGTAAGGGATCTGTTGGTTTTGGATCTGGACTTCATGGTTGGGCATTTACTTTAAAACAATTCTCAGAAATGTATGCTGAAAAGTTTGGCATTGATGTGGTAAAATTAATGAACAGGTTATGGGGAGAATCTTTTTTTAATCCTAAAACAAAAAAATGGAGTAAACAAAAAGAACCAGATAACAAAAGATCTTTTTGCATGTATGTATTGGATCCAATTTATAAGGTAAGATATTAAGTTAAAGTTTTTTTTATATCTGATTATAATTTTAAAATCATTTTTTGTATTACAAGAATAATATCAAACCTTTAATAGAACTACATAAAAATGTTAAATTTTTATTTTGCATCAATGTTTATTTTAGTAATTTATATTTTATTTGATAGGTATTTGACTGTATTATGAATTATAAAAAAGATGAATGTGAAGGTCTTTTAAAAAAATTGGGAATTGTTCTTAAACCAGAAGATAAAGATAAAGATGGAAAAGCTCTTCTAAAGGTAATAAATTTTTATATTGTAAAAATGTATGTTGATGTGTGTGTGTGTGTACACAAACATATACATTCTTATTAATAAAAATGTATGAATCATAATTCAAATCATATTTATTTATGATTATTTCGTAGGTTGTTATGCGTACTTGGTTACCTGCAGGAGAAGCTTTACTTCAAATGATAGCTATTCATCTTCCATCACCAGTCACTGCTCAAAAATACAGAATGGAAATGCTTTATGAAGGACCTCTTGATGATGAAGCTGCAATTGGTATTAAGGTAAAGAAACCTCTTAATCAATCAATTTATTTTTCTATATTCAGGTTTTATAGGATTATTATATAATTTTTCATGTAAGGTGATAGTAATCTTCAAAAGTAGATAATGAATCTAAGAATTTTTTTTGTGTATTATATTGTTTTATTTCCTTATTTAGTTTAGTATTGAAAGCTATTTTGAATTACAGTAATTTAAAATATCTTTTGAAATGTGAGATTCATAGCCAACATATTTTAAATAATTCTATTTTTTGGAAAAATTGTAAATAATATCTGATTGAGTAAGAATAATAGTTAGTTATACACTGAGGGAAATATTATAATAATTTTTTAATTAACTTTATTTTCAATAAAGAACAATAAGTTATCCTACAGAGCTGCACAATGTACCTGTACATAGAAGCTGGAGATTTTAACACTATAACTTAATTATAATTAACTTTAATGAGTTCTGTAACTTAACCAGTATAAATAGTATACTGCAAAATTCTTTAAATTTCTATCTTTAGTTTAACCAATATCTTGTTAACATCACTAGAGTAGTTGTGCATGTATTTGTAAAAACATTTTTGTTTCTTGCAAAAATTTTCTTCTCATGTTATTTAATCTTGCATGGTAAATAAAACCACCAGCACAAGTAACTGTATAATATTGAAACATATCCTTATGTTTTTTTATGGAATCACATTGATATAAACAAAATATCATCTTTAACTAGTAAATCTTTGTACCTAGTCTGTTAAGTTACAGTGAATAAATACCTGCTTTTATTTTGTAATGTAGTTTCAATCTCTGTAGGACAAGTGATAAGAGTTAATTTGTTATAACTTTTTTCTAAAGGATTAGCAACCTTCACCTTTACAGGATTATTTTCAGCTATTTTGTCTATTTTAGTATAAATTGATCAGCATTTCCACTTTAACTTTCTTACTTTTCTGTGTTTTCTTCACAAAATTTATATACTTAAAACGGCAAGGTTCATGATTTAATCTAGTTTCATAGTCCTTGTAAGAATTTTGTTGCTTTTTTATTCTTGCATACTTAACAAATTCGTTATTTTGTATTGCATATTTGTTTCTTTTGATTAATTAATTTACAAAAATATTTATTGTTTATTAATTTCAGAACTGTGATCCTAATGGACCTCTTATGATGTACATCTCAAAAATGGTACCAACCTCTGATAAAGGTCGCTTTTATGCATTTGGTCGTGTCTTTTCTGGAAAAGTATCAACTGGCATGAAAGCACGCATAATGGGTCCTAATTTTCAACCAGGCAAAAAAGAAGATTTATATGAGAAAGCCATTCAACGCACAATTCTAATGATGGGACGTTATGTTGAAGCTATTGAAGATGTTCCTTCAGGTAATTAATTATAAAATACAACTTTAATAAAATTACTATATTTTAAAAAAGTTTCAACTAACAGTTAATTATGGATTATGAGTTTTCTCTATAAGAATCTAAAATATTATTTGTCATGATGCTCCTAACAAATTTTTATGAATTATAAGAGAAACTGAAATAGTGTGATATTTTAACCCAGATTTGTAATAATTATGGTTAGAAATCTTCTTATGACAAATAGCTATTTGATTATTTTATTTGGACTTTAGGTAACATTTGCGGGCTTGTTGGCGTTGATCAATTTTTAGTAAAAACTGGAACAATCACAACTTTTAAAGATGCTCATAATATGAAAGTAATGAAATTTTCTGTTTCTCCTGTTGTACGAGTTGCTGTAGAACCTAAAAATCCTGCTGATTTGCCAAAACTAGTAGAAGGTACATTTAAATCTGGAACTTAGTTTGTAAAATTAAATCTTGGGAATATTTTTTTAAAATTTTTATAAAATTGTACAAACTGCAAAAATTGCTCCAATTAAAGCAAAAATGTATTTGTTAATACAGGGCTTAAGCGGTTGGCAAAATCTGATCCTATGGTCCAGTGTATTATTGAAGAATCTGGTGAACATATTATTGCTGGTGCAGGAGAGTTACATTTGGAGATTTGTTTAAAGGATCTTGAAGAAGATCATGCATGCATACCTATAAAAAAATCAGATCCAGTTGTTTCGTACCGAGAAACGGTTTCAGAAGAGTCTGATCAAATGTGTTTATCTAAATCTCCTAATAAACATAATCGTCTTTTTATGAAGGCACAACCTATGCCCGATGGCCTCGCCGAAGATATAGATAATGTATATTGCTGTTTGTAAATATGTAGTATTTTAGAGTAATTTGGAAGTGATTAAAACTTATAACGTAAATTTTAGGCAATTTTATTCTATTATTTTCAATAATTTTAAAGAGTAGAGAAGTCATGTAATAATTTTTTGGTTTTTTTGCCAATGGAATTTTTTCTTTTTAAAATTGTTTTGACATTTTTATATTTAATACAAAAATTATTTTTAACTTATTAGGGTGAAGTGAACTCAAGAGATGATTTTAAAGTACGTGCTCGCTATCTAAATGAAAAATATGACTATGATGTAACAGAAGCTAGGAAGATCTGGTGCTTTGGTCCTGATGGAACTGGACCAAATATTCTTGTTGATTGTACAAAAGGAGTGCAGTATCTTAATGAAATTAAAGATTCAGTAGTTGCTGGATTTCAATGGGCTGCAAAGGAAGGTGTTTTATCTGAAGAAAATTTGCGTGGAGTGCGATTTAATATTTATGACGTAACGTTACACGCTGATGCTATTCATAGAGGTGGTGGTCAAATAATACCCACGACAAGACGTTGTCTTTACGCCTGCCTTTTGACTGCTTCACCAAGACTTATGGAGCCCGTTTATCTTTGTGAAATTCAGGTGAATTCTTTTATTTTTTTATTTTGATTCGAAATGGCAATTTACATATTACAATTTGTATATTGGATTTATAGATTTGTATAATTATTTATTTGTATGATTATTTGTGTTTTGCTAAATTATATAATATAAGAGTTTTCAAAAAAAATTATTCTAAGAAAATTGAAGAAAAATTTGAAAAATAAATTTTCTATGGTCATAATGTATAACGGGGAAAGAGTGAGAAATTATTGAATTAAGAATCAATTGCTGCTTCAATTCGCATTAAATAATTTTTTTTGAAAGAATGCAACGCTAATTAACAGTAGCGCTCAGGTCCTCGATACAAGTGTAGGTATGCAGGCTAGATGTCATATAGCTAATTCATCTTCCAGATTTTAGCTTTAATACGTGTTGAATTAACATTTATTACTTAAAGGCTAGCCTATACAGTTTCGCATTATTCTTTTTTATTAGCCTACTCTTATAATGTGAAAAGTTGCAGCAAAATAGAAAAAAACAAAATATTTTAAATTTAAATACAGAAGTACAAAATTTTTCTTATAGTTTATATGTAAGTTTTTGTTGCGAAATTTGCCAACCTTTTAAGGTGAAATAATAATTTTAAACAAATGATACTAACAAAACGATTAATACAATATATTAATCAGTACAACAGTTCAGCTTATTATTCTCATCCCCAATGTGTCTTGGAAGGGACATGAATGTAAAAACAAAATCTATATAATTATGACAAATATTTTAAAATATTATGAATGTTATTTGAGATGCATCTTCAAATGATTAGGATAACATCTACACTTTAATATATTAAATAGATTTGTATAGATAAAATTATAATAATAATAACTTTAATATTTTAAAGATTCAGGAGAACTAGTTCAAGTGAAAATTATATCAATAAATAACACCTTGAAGAACCTGTTTTGATCAGAAGGAAAAAACATTAATTAATACTTTAATATATTTATTATTATTAACGGGGTGCCAAAGCCAAGTTATTTGATTTTTTAATTTTTAATTTTTTTTATCTCCCTCCCCTTCTTTTTGTTATAAAGATAAATATTATTTCGAACTTCAAATAAATCAAGTTGCTACCAGCTACTCGACTTTGCACAATTTTTTCGAGGGTTAAGAGTGTTCCTAATATACAATAGGTTGCAAAGTTTCGCACTCCGCCGAACCCAGAACCACGACGAGATTCTATTGGTACATAAATTCCAGAAATTCTAAATATTTGAAGACACATATCATTTGAAATTAATCGGGCATCCGAAACGTATAAACATCGAAAAATACACATTTTGTGCGAACTCAATGTTGAAGCAACATCTACAATCATAAAATCATCCTTATTGCTTTGAGTACTTTAATCAAATGAACATAGTTTTTTAGTCAGTGATTTTAATTCTCTTTGATCAAGTCTAATTGTTTTCTTAGCAGAAGACACTATACCGTTATTATCACTATATATATATGTATATCATCAGTTTTATCATTTTTAGAATTAATCACATTTTCCGGATTTACAGTTTATACTTTTATATACTGAATGGCAGCAGCTTTTACTATATATATCATTTCTGTGAAATATATAGGAATCTTTAGACTTTTTATCTAAATTTTTGGCGATTCAAAATCAGATTCTTCCATTAAACATTCTAACTCTAATTCACTGGAATCATACAGTGTTACGCTACTAACCGATTCCATTTCATCGTAATCATTAACATTTTCAGAAGATTCTTCCATATTTAAATAAAATACTTGAGGAATTTTATTTTTATATTATTATATATTGTTTTATTTTATAGGTTAAGGTATCGAAATGAGATTAAAAAGAAAATCTTATCGTTATCTAATTACTCGAGAAAGTATTGCAAATGCTCTATATAACAACACCTCAGACCCGAATTTGATTAATTAAGATCTCGAATTATTTGAAAAGTCTCAAGCTTCAAAAATTTTTAATGGAAACTAATCTATTGGGCATCAAGTATGTTGCTACATTTGCAAAAAAGATAAGTTGCATCATATAACTTTAAAAAAATATATTCGGTGTTGTTATGACATATATAAAAAAAAATTTTTTCATCTACAAGACTCTTACAACTTTTTAAAAAGTAAATCTGGTAAATCTATAGCACAATTACATGAAAAGTCGATTAGTAACAAACAGAGAAAATTAGATGGCTTTTCTAAATCATCATTTTCTGTTGATATGAAAATTAACGATTTATCACATTTAGGCCATGATAGTGATCATAGTGCTCTTAAATCCAATGTTCCCTTGGAATGTCCTAAGATGAAAAACAATTTAAATAGTGCGGCTATAGAAGTGATTCCAAAAATTGAGAATGAACAACATTCTACAAATTCTGTAGAAAAAAAACTGAATGAGAAATCTAAAAAAAGCTTCTAAAGCAGCTCTGAACTTATTTAGTGCAACACTCGATTACCCCTCAAATTTTCCAAATATTACTAAAAATATTGCTGGTCTTAATATAACTGTAGAATGTTTTAAGACATTACTACCTGGAGAAAAACTAAATGATAATGTTAACAATGACTCCGCTTACGTCACGAATAGCAAATGCAAATAGTAAAACTGTTTTACCGTTCAAAACCTTTTTAGTATCTTCTACTTTAAACAAAGAATATGTTAGTCCTGGTTTCAGAAAATGGATAGGTCGATCTGATTTGTGGCATCATAAGATCTTTTACCTGTTCATAAAGAATCGGTAAAACATTGGTCCTTAATAATTGTAGGTATGCACTAACAAACTATACTGTATCTTGACTCTATGCTTTAAGACCCAAAACTCGAATGAATAAAACGAATTTGCTTATTTATTGACACTTATAAAATTATACCAGAAATAAATTGGTTTGAGTGGTCATTTTTTGTTCCGAAAGACACTCCAACCCAATTTTCAAATAATCCAGAATTTAGAATTAATTGTGGAATTCACATCTGTTCATTGGTTTATACGCTCTGTTCAGGTGAAAAAGTAAGATTCTGTGAAAAGCACATGTATTTTGCAAGAAGAGGTATAGATAATCTCTTGATTGAATGTGACACATCACGAGAATTAAATAAGATAAATGTAAAAACAAGAAAAACATTCGACAACAAAGATCCGCAAATAGAGGTTAATTACATTCATATTAAAAAAACATTCCACGTGACTACTCATCAACATTCGATTATATTTTATCCCTACAATAATAACAAAAAAATATGTTCTTTAAACAAATAAAATTAAAAAAAATAAAAAAAGTAAAAATAACTATAAAAAAATTTTTTTTAAATAAGTATCAAAAAAGTATACAAAAATATAAAAAAAATATAAAAAAAATATAAAAAGAAGTGAAAAAAAATAACAAAAAAAAAACAAAAAACGGAACCATGTTCCGCCACGTCCACGTCGTGGTTCTGGGTTCGGAAGAGTGCGAAGCTTTGCAAACTATTGTACATTAGGAATACATAATACCTTAATTTGCACACTCTTAATAATTGTGCAAACCCTGCCAAATATTGAAAAAACCGTAAGGGATGAAATATTTCTCAAGGAATAAATCGATTTAACACCCTTGTAGGGTACGTTCCTGTTTTTCAATGTATTCTAGTTAAAAGGTAGTCAAAATTCCTTTACTTTGGGCCTTCGAAAAATTTGTGCAAACTATGATTTTATTCGATTATATATAATTTTAAGTAGTAAAGGGGGTGAAAAATTCATTACCTTATATCTCAGTTTCTCCAGGAAATCGATGATTTGATGAGGAAATCGATTTTTTTTTAAATTCATATTTTTTTATTTGCTAAACATTGTATTAGGTTTTGTACGTTTCCCTATGGGGGCAAAATTTACCTATAAAGATGGGCATCCTTCTTTGCTAAGTTAAGATTTTTATATTGATGTTAAAGCAAAATTAAAAGTTATTTTAATCTATACTATAATCACCAGAATTCTAATTTTGGCGCAACCCAGGAACATCGATGCGGACGTAGAAGGATTTTGTTCCCTTTGGGGTGCTTTTTTAGAGTGACTTCCCCTCGCCACTAACTTGGGGTGCCTTTTTTAGAATGATTTCCTCTCGCTTCTAACTTGGGGTGCTTTCTTAGAGTCACTTCCCCTTGCTTCATACCTGGGGTGCTTTTATTATCAGTAATTCTCCATTAGATGCTCAAATTATTCTCCATTCGTTTTTTGACAGACTGAAATGCATTTCGAATCATATCTATTGGAATTACGTTAGTTTCTTAAAGGATTCTAGGACTTAATTCTTTAAGGTTTTCTGGATTAGTTCTGTAAACACGATGTTTTAAATAACCCCATAAGAAAAAATCTAATAGTGTTAAATCTGGAGGCTACTCTACCGTTCCTTGTCTAGCCAGAGATTAGTAGAAAGAGATTGCCGATCCAATGTTAAAAATACCACCTAGCTGCTGCTGCTCGAAGCTTTCGTACAATTTGAAAATCGAAGAGGCGGGGTATACCCAGTGATTCCGATTGGTTCCTACTCCGGCGGGTAGTATGTACTCGACTAGCGAAGCAGGGGGTAACGAGAACCAGACCAGTATGACCATGGTTCAAATCACCTGACTCCTAAAAAATTTTTTTTCTTAGTTCTTAATAAAATCAAATAATTATTATTATAAAATTAAAAAGTAAAAAAAAATTAAAACAGTAAACATTAAAATAAATAAATACTTAACCGTAAACTTCCTACCAGGGGGCACAACTTAAATATAAGTTTCGACATTTAAACAGCGTATTGATACGGTAGCCAAGGGTTTCAAAACTCGGTATATTGATTTTTTTTTAAATTATTTAATTTATTTAATTATTTGATACGTTTATATTACATAATTTTAATAAATAATTGATAAATATCTATTTTAATAATTACTTATATAATAGATTTTACATAACTAATTATTGAAATAGTTATTATTATTATATGAATTTATATCATAAAAATAATAATAACAAATATAAAACAATTTTTAAACATATAAAAATTAAGGAATATATTATTTAATAAACATTATAATTTGCATATTAAAAATAATTAGCTTAATAATTAAGTTTAATAAAAGAGTAATTATAAGTTTGTTGTATAAATTTAAAAAAAAGTTAATTAATTGATACTATTATAAAATTATAAGCAGCTTGAATAAATAACTTAAATGAACTACTTATTTATTGTAGTTTTAATATATCCTTAAATAATAAACTTTTTTTCAATTTATTCAACGTACATACAAACCTTTTATTAAACTTATATATTAAATTAATTATTTTTAATATGTGAATTATAATTTTGGTTAATTCATATATTCCTTAATTTTTATATGTTTAAAATTTGTTTTATATTTGTTATTATTATTTTTATAATATAAATTCATATAATAATAATAACTATTTCAATAATTCAAGAATGAATTTCTAAAACATTCATTTTTAATAAAATAAACTGTATAATAATCTTTCAATTAATTGATATAAATCACCTCAATGTTATTTAAAAACAATTAAAGTTGAATTTTCTTAAAAAGTTTTGAAGAATTATTATAATGATTATATATTACCTTAGCAATAAAAATATTAACACGACAGTTTTCTACACTACCCTGGAGGTACTGTCATTAGCGCGTTAGGTTTTTGTTTATTATATTTAAAATTAAATAAATAAATTTTCGTATGCAACTTAAGAATATAATCTGCGACCTAATAAAGTAATTCAATATGCTTCTATTTGAAAATAAAAATAATACTTGTCGCGAAGCGAAGCGTTCGATTTAGAACTCCAAAACGGCGAGTCATGGCGGCTGTAAAACCGCATATGACGAACTAGTTATTTGTTCCATTTCTTTTATTCGCATAGATTAACCCTATGATGATTGACAAATTATTTTATGTATGAATTTGTTATAAAACAATGGAAACAGACATGTATACTCGTATTTAAACAGCCGTACGTAGTAAAACCATTATGTTGAGAAAATAATCTCTTGTAATGCAATAAAGGGAATTGAAAATTTTTGTACTCGATAAGAAGCAAGCATACGAAAACATTTTATACAACAAAAAGTACTCAGAATTATTCGAAGAATACGTGTGAATATGGTGTTAGAATTTGTATAACATTAATGTTTAAAACATTATAAACAATTTTTTGCAAAAATATGCAACTTTTTAATTGAAAAATATTTTTGATCTAAAATTTTTTTATGAAACCAGTAATGTATGCATGCTTTTATAGATAGAAAAGATTTAAGTCCTCGGGTCTTAAACTTAAGGATAGGTGGCGTGCGAAAATAGTACATTTCGATACTAGTGCGTAAATGTGATTTGATCCTCGTATGGAGGTTTGCGCCCGAGCAAAGCGAGGGTGAAAGGTCATATGAGGATCAAATCACATTAACGCACTTGTATCGAACTATATTTTTCGATACAACCTGTGCGGAGCGAGATTTCACCACGCCAGTTTTTCGGAGCGTGCGTAAAATCGCGTCACCGCGCACGGCGTATCGCAAAAAATTTTACAGCCTTATAACCCGTACAATTATTTATTTATATTTGGGTTATAGGTACAGATCGACTGTTAGACCGGGCGCGCGCGCACGACACACCAAGTTTCGGCAATCCGATACCGTGGGTAATAGGTGTATACACTACATCGCAGTTTCTGTTTACTTTCGTAGAATAAGTATTTATTAAAATATATGTTAAATTACATGCATAATCTTTTTAACAAATCTTATAACTTAAAAATAATTAATAATATATTCTTCTTTTCCAATTTTAATAATGAATAATGAAATTATATAATGAATAATGTTTAAAATTTATATTTAAAACAAGAATTTATTAAAACATTTTTAATTTAAACTTTTTTATACTATTACAAAAAAAACTTCAAGTAATTCAATAAAATGTTACATCGATTATAATTGACAAAATACATTATTAAAATAAATAATTATTTTAAATAAATATATTGAATAAAACAATCAAGTAAGTAATATTTTATTAAACTAGACGAACTTCTTTTGCACGTTAAAACACGTTCACTGGGGATCAGGGTGAACGGCTCCCATACAATAAAATAACAACACTTTTATTCGAGCTAGAAACTTTAATATTAATAAAATAATAATAATACAATAAATAACGAACAAACTAGTCACGGTCGCCAGCCGCGTTCACGCGGCAAAATTTATATCTTTATCACACGCGATTACCGCACACACACGCACAAATCACAGCTTTCACGGGAAGCTGGAAAACAGGGAGTTTAGGCAGGAATTCTCACCTGCAGATGCTCGAAAGGAATCAATTAATAAACAATAACCACTCTCGGTAATAACTAAGAAAAATCTATGTTCAACGTCTCGTTCGACGGCCCGACTCGGAATCACCGAGTTCGTCATGTTGAGCCGAGCAGCGAGTCCGCGCGCATGCGCTTGACACAACAGTCCCATCTCGTCCGCTTGACTCCGCCGATCCGACGCGCGTATACTGTGTGTATAGCGCAACTTCTCTCTTTCTCTCTCTCTCTCCTTCTCGCACCTTACAATCAATATGCCATTCTGGAAGCTGGACATTAATAACGTATACAGGAACAGCTTGAAAACCAAACAAGCGGTAATTGTTCCTTATATCAACTCAAATTAATGTCGAATTTGTCCTTGTTTTTAATATCAATTTTAAGTGCGGTTTACTGGTAGAAGCTCGAGTACAATAATATACAGACTTGGTACAGCTCGGCGTTATACATAGCTGGTCATCATCTTCAAAGCTAGACTTTCAAAGAGCTAGAAGGACTACCAAGGTGCTAAAAGGATTTTTAAGGAGCTGCAAAGTTTTTAAAGGAATTAGGAAATTTTCTGTAATAGTGTTTGTGTGTGCGCGCATGTCAATAACTAAAAGTCCGAACTCTTTCCTCACGGTCTAGACTATCTGGATTCCGAGTGATTTTTTCAATTAATTCCTATAAGCTACGGGGCTTTGGAATAATTAATATACACTATAAATATAAAGTAAGTATGTGACATGCAGTTAGAACTGCCATGTCACAACGTATACAATTATTTATCTAATATTAAAAAAAGTTATAAAACATTAAAATTATTTATTATTAATCGTAATATTACAGTTTTTAAAAATATAAATTGGTTTCTTCTTCTCTGAAGTACTTAAAAGTTCAGTAGACATGATTTCTTCTACGTCTTGTTGAATAACATTTTCGATTATATTGTTATGTTTTTCTTTTTCTTCATTAATTTTTTTCTTTTTTTGTAAGTTGTTAGATTCATCAATTTCTTGGAAGTGATCCGGATCAATGTTTTTTATGTTTTCTATGGAATGTTCACTTGGTTTATGAATATCACGTTGTTTTTTATTAGTTGAAAAATCCGTATTTGTTACCTCTTTTAACTCGTCTTGCGTTATATTGTCTAATTCTTTTAATTCTTCTTGTGTTAGAATATTATTTTGTTTTGAAGTAGATGGACCAGCATAATATAATTCTTCCACACAATTTTTCTTATTCACACTTTTATTTGATAACGGATTTCTTACTGTAGTGGGTTTATTAATTATAATTGAAGATGAAATCAATTTACTAATATCCGATTTATTTCGCATCGAATCATTTATATAGCTTTCAGCTACACTGCTACTCTTCCATCCTCCATGTCTCTTTAATGTTATATCCACGCCTTTGTCAGCGATTAAAGTGGCTGAAGTTCTAAAAAAAGTTCTACTTTCTTCTAAAGGCATGTCCTGTGAACTTTTTGGGTTCGGGAAGGTTAAGGAATTTTGCTATTTCATAAGGTATAGTACCAATTTTTCCTTTTCCCACGTGCTATAGACAATGGTTACGTTATGTATTAATTTGTCATTTTTTCATAGATAATAGAAGTAAATGAAACGTAGATATTACCTGCCGAACACATTTTTTATTTCGATATTGATGGAAAAACCGTTGCATGCCTTCAGGACGAAGCTTTAAGTATTTTTCAATAATTGGAAAGGTTGCTGCACTCGTAGCAAATGATTTGCTGATACCTGTTTTCATAACAGGTATTGTTATGTGATAAAGCGATCCTTGGAGTTTTATATCTTTTATATTTATGTTTAATAACTCTTTTTTGCGGAGAAAGCCATGTACTCCAATAATTAAAGCTACCTAAATACGAATAATTATTAAAATACAAAATATTTAGAACACAAATAAGGTAAAAGACCCAGTGATTGAACACTTAACCTTATCGAAATGATGTAGTAATTGGACACCAAAATTTAGTATTTCTTTTAAGAAAATTGTTTCTAGCCGAAAAAACTATGCAAAACAAGAAGTTACTTAATTAAATCAGTATTCATAGTCGAATTCGTTTCCTACATATTTTTATATAATAGATATTAATGATTCTGTCTAACAACTAGGACATGTCCAACTACTGGGTCTTTTACCTTATATCTGTGTATTACAAATCTTAATTAACCTTATGTAAAAGATAATCATTATCTGGAGCATCATTAATAAATTTACTAACTTCTTCATTTGTAAATGCTTTCTATTTTTGGACATTGTGATGTTTCGATTTTGTCTTTGAAAAACATTGTAATTCCAAGTACTTACTAATATCTATATTTTGTTTCAATACAAGCATTGATTGCTTTGTAATTTTCTGATAATTTTTCAAAATAGGCTAGAACAATCCTTTCGTCTGTATTTGTTACTTTCATTTCTTTACACCACATTTCAAATTTTGTATATTGTAATTTACACAATTTTTTTGAGTTTTTTGGTATTATATTAGGCTTGGCTTTTTTAATTAGTTCATTTATTTGAATTTTACACTCTTCATCACTAATAAACTGTTCATTTTTTAAATCTTTTTTAAAATCTAAATTAGTAGCGTATATTTACAAAAATTAGTATAGTACTAGATATAATATTAAACAAGTACGTCTAAGTTTTTAAAAACTACAAAATTTAATAAATGAATTTTTTCACTTGGATATAACGTCACGAGGAAAGTTAGATCCGTACTCTGCGAGAAGCGGTTCAAAACTAGATGTAACGTTAATGCATGATTCTAGAGAAGCATTCAATTTTTAACTGCAAGCTTTTGTTTATATTAGACTACATAGAAAACAACTGAGTGTTAGAAATATATGTTTGCTACCAAGTCTAATAGCATAGTTACCTTAATATTTGACATAGCTATGGGGAAAGTACCTTACAATAGCCCAAAGTAGCTGTAATTTTTAAAATTTATGTTCGAAGTACATTTATTGTCGAACTGGCCACCTAATCGCAGCGCTACTGAGATCAAGCGGCTATTGGCGGAGTTAATACCTCCAACATTCCCTTAAGAATTTTTTTGCTTTCGCTTTTGTATTTATAGTTTACTACAGAAAATTAAGGACACAGTGATTGCGGCGCTCGAAGTGATCGGATGTGTTGTGTAATTTTAGTTGCGCGCGGGCACGTATACTAGGTTGTTTGGAGATCCGCGGACTACCGAATTATTCTAATCAAATCCTAATCAAAAGGTTGAGGAACAGTTACGTTTTGTTATTAGAGACATGCATGTTGTACTTTTATTGTTTGTTAATGACTATTGTTAATTATTTGCCAGTGACAAGATGCTTAGGATCTGTTTACGTTGACAAAAAAGCTTCTAATAAGGTCTGTTATTAGTGATCTTATCTGTTATACTATCATCATACAGAGAAAGATTTCGACGACTTTTAACGTGACTACTCTCCTGATGCTTAGAGTGATTGGACAGAAATGTCCTATTTTTATGGAGAAGGTAAAACATTTGTTACTCTTAGTTAAATCCACAGAAAGAGTATTGTGTGCGTGTACACTTCTTATCTGTCACTCGACTCCTTCTCATATGTTTAAGTCGCGCGGCGATGTCCGTGTCAATATATATATATTGTGATGTTGCCATCACTGTGGTTACCTGAAACAATTATAAAAAGAGATTAATAATAATTTAATGGTAATAAATATAATTAAAGCTATTATTTACCTGGTTGAAGTATTTAGTATTGTTGTTCCGGGTGGGTGAGGCTGATGAGTCGGTGACAGCTCCGGTTTCTTTGTTGACCAAAGGCGAAGGTTCCCTAGGTGGTCAGCTTCTCCAGGATCATAGCACCTATGAAAGAAAAATATGTTAATGGGGAATTAATTAATAAATTATAATACCTTCGTTTGTGTACGCGATGTCCCTCGTGGTAGCGTTGGTAGGGGTAGCCGTCGTCAAGCTGGCGCATCTTGTATGGCCGGGGAGATATGTATGCGCACTTCACACTTACACTTACACACGCACATATTAACTTCGCGGATCACCCGGACGCGACGCGATAAAAAACGACAGATACACGGGCAACGGTGCCGGCGTGTTTACACACGCGAGTTCGATCGGCCATATTATCAACAGGTACGCGCGCGGATAGATAACACATACGGTAGTAGAGCGCGTGTATTCACGAAGCATACGCGATATAGATGAGAATGCGAATCGGAACCGGTGAATTCCCATCATATCGTACTGTATATTCAAGAGATGCGTAAGATAGTGCTATTATCTACGTACATCATGTTTATGCGATATATGTATAGTAGTAACTTTATAGTTGGGACAATAGATTGCATACGGTATTAAGACAGGTAATTTTGGTCTATATTACCATATTTGCTGTCAAAATGGCCGAAGCTTTCCATAATAATTTTAATGGTATCAATGGTCAACATTGATACCAGTGGGGACATGTATTCTATGACTGTACTAGAGTCTTTCTTTAGGGCAGTGTCACCGCATCAATCCGCAGTATTTCCTGCCGCGGAGCCCTCGTCAACAAGCTTCACAGTTCGTCGGTTTTCCTTGTCGGCGTTGGTGCCTAAAGCTTCCCCAATGAAAAGTGAAACTCTCATGAGAGTCCCTATGGCATCGGTTAACCCCGATGAGAGGCCACTAGTTAGTGTACCGAAGCTCCTTACTACAGCCCGCCGTTTCCGTTCGACTTAACGGTTAGCCTAGAGCCGTAATCCTCGGTAGGGATGCGGCGGTGTTTAGCACCCCGCCGTCTTCCGCTTTCGAACATAAGCGGCATCCGGGTCAACCATGCTTTACCCGTCAAGCCTGCTTGTAACCACATACCACGCAGAGTCCAACCCACCTGGGACACGCCAACGTTTCACTTTCGACACAGAGGTACGTCAACGTGGGGCTCGTACCCAGTCCCCGCGTACCAGAGTAAAGTCATCCTGGTCCAACTTTCGACATGCCGAAACATGCCTCCCTATTACTCCCCGGATCCCCGGGGAGGTTTTGCGGTAGGTAGCCTAACGTTCGATAAGAATGCAATTTGTAGGAGAAATTCCTCTGCATTCTGTGATGTGTCTGAACCCTCTGTTCTCGTCGTTCACACGAGGCCGTTCGAAGTCGAGGGTTCTGACGATTCCCTTAATCGGGTTCAAACAGGCGATCCCGGCTTTGGGGATGCCTTTCAAGCTCGATGTACGGACTGGAGATCCTGATGAGACAGTCTAACCAGCTTCACGGTACACGGCTTCACACTGGATTGCCAGGGAAGTGGCCTCTTTCTAGAAACATTCGACCTTTCCCTTTCATTCCAACTTGGTGTTGGTGGAGTAACATCGCAATCATCGCTGTCACCGTCCTCGGAGTTCCGATCTGAGGGGAGAACGAATTCTCGGGCGAATTTAGTAAACGCCCGATAGATCTCTATGCGGTCCACCAACACCGAAGGATCACATGGCCACGTGTGACCATACTTGTGAACCGCATCGATGAGTGGTTGTCTGCTCTTGGCTACACGGGGACAGTCAAAGAGTATATGGTCAGAAGTTTGCTCGAGCCCACAGTTACATCTCGGATCTTCGCTTCTCCCGAAACGGTGCAGATAAGACTTAAAAGACCCGTGTCCCGTGAGGAACTGTGATGTGTAGTGGTTCGGCCGTAACCAACTCTTTCTAGTCCTGTCATGTACAGAGCGGATGAACTTGCGCGTAGTAGACCCTTTTTCTGTAGAGTCCCATCTCTTCTGCCACTCGTTCAAAAGTTCTTACCAGTGGGGACAATGCGGTAACGGGGGGGGCACCTGTGACATGTAATTACATGGATATAAGTCAAATAATGACTTATCTCCCGCAGGTGGCGCCAGAGAAACAGAAAAACGGGACAATAAGAAGGAAAGAGATAGATAATATTTGATTTTTCGGTTACGGGAGGTGTTTTTCCAAAAAGTTTCAGTCTAGTATTAGATCTCGAGTGAAGAGTATCTTAGAGCGTCTAGTATCAGATCTCGAGTGAAGAGTATCTTAGAGAGTCTAGTATCAGATCTCGAGTGAAGAGTATCTTAGAGAGTTGAATATAAGATCTCAAAGAGAGTGGTTCGTATACAGAGTGTACAGAGCATCATTTTTGCAGAGTCGACTCTAAAAGTGTGTAGAATTACAGAGTTGCTGATAGTGCGCGTTCAGTACAGATTGGTATTACCAGTATTTGTTATTAATTAGTATTCTCTGCATTTTGGTAAGCCATTACGCTAATTATTGTGGTGTTCGTAAGTGGGGACCGAGTGTTGGTCAAACGTGAGAGTATCACGGGTTTTTTAGTGAGGTTCACGGAGGATTTTATTTATGTTACTAGCGTTACGTTGGGTTTTTGCGACTTCATGATTTTAGTGTTTTTCTTAGTGTATCTCGCGTAATAGTGGTGTCAGTGGATTCCACATAGGAATCCGCTATTTAATTTAAGAGTTAGTATTTATTCGATAAGACAATTTTCGGTGGTGATAAATAGAATCCGGTCTACTTTTAATTCAATGGGATTCTCTCTGAGAGAGTCGGCCGTGCAGGTGTTTCTTACTTTTGTTTATAAAAAAACTTAGTTTATCGGCGTTTCCACCGGGAACGGAAATTGTTTATTCCAAAATTTTTGATAACGTCGCAATATATATATATATATATATATATATATATATATATATATATATATATAATCTTCAAGAAGCTCAAAACGTTTTGTTTTGATCCTTGACCTTTACTTATGTGTGTTGTTTGCAGTGGTAATGGAAGGATATATTAATCAGCGCGAGTGAAAAATTGGAATTCTCTGAGGTAAACTTGTGCTGCCCAATAAGTATCATAAACATTATATTGGATATATGGGAGCATCCAAGAAAGAGTCCGAGTACAAAAATATTCTGAAGATTTAAATTGGAAGATTTTTTTCTCAGTTTTCGAATGGTGTCCTTATTTTTTATTTAAAAATATATTTCAATGAATGAAAAAGAGAATTAAAAATTCAAATTAATTTTACTCTATGTGGGACATGTCTTCTTTTAAAATAAATTATACGAATCGAGAGAGGACCATTTGACGTTAAAACCCTCGAAAATACATGTTGGAATCTACGGAATCTACATAAGCAAAAAATGTATGTGTTAAACTCCATTAAACTCCAATCGCATCGTTAATAAATTGTGAGATTTTGGGTTTGGTGGCGATTCCACAAGCCTCTAATTCTGGCACATCCACGTAACTGTTTTGAAGAGAGTTGCCAAGATTGGAGCCCTGACGACTCGAACGGTCGAATCCCCGCTACTAGGAAAAACGCGGTTTCACCGGGATTCTATCAAGGCGTAATGAATATAATTATTAAAAATTGTAATAAAATTTATTATAAGTGAACAACAATAGGCTTAGGCGCCATCCGCATACGTTCGGGGTGAATATTCAGATGCTCAGCTGCGTTCGAGCTTCGACTTTTTTGCTGAGCGATGGGATATAGTGCAAGAGGGGAAAGGGGTAGCACATTTACGACACGGAAGAAGTGAGTTGTACACTTGCTGCAGCGGCTTGCACCCACCTTGACGTACTGCAGGCTAATCTCCGAAAATACGACTAACCGGGGTCGTTACACGAATGAACGACATATAGCTATATAAGACGAAGGTTGTTGCCACGTTAGTGTTTCTATGAGCTCTCTCATCTCGTTGCTCGTACTCGATATGTACGTGCATCTTCTCGCATCGAGTCGTCCGTCGCCCGCTATAGTGCGTAAATGGTAACAGCCTCTAGCGATGGATACAAGTACCACTGGGGAATGTATTTTCAACAAGTGCTTTCTTCACCAAGACATCGTATGACCTCCGTCGCTGATTAGTACCGATATGGGAGCATAAAAAGAGCGACGTTAAAATAATAAAAAAATATATATATATATTATCTTTCAGCCTTTGTCTGTGTATCAACTAATAAATTCGACGTTTTACAGGTTCAATTTGGAACGATGTTGTTATCTTCGGTCTCTTACTCTGACGGGCGCTCGATAAACTGGTTTTTGTGATTGCTCCTGCTGCATTTCCTGGCTGAGCGGTTGATGCAGGAGCTACAGCTGTTTACTTATGGTGCTTTCCTAAGTGTGCTGCGGCTGCTGCGGATTGTGTGCATGTCTTGGGAGTAGTTTTGGCAAAGTCGAAGGGCTGGGGTATCGTTAGATAGGCATTAGCTTAGGAGAATGGCGTGTTTAGGACTATGTGGGTAGATAGGCTGGAATAGGTAAGGCTTCGCTCGCTTACAATATTTACGGGTACGAGATACTTTGTCACAGTGTACATCCAAAATTGTTAGAGAACATGCATATCCATTTGGAAAGACATAAATTCTAGTTTATACGGGTGCATATACGATGTATCTTGGATTCCTATAATTTCAAAACTACGGAGTTCCAAGGTTCCAAAAGCTTTTTCGTGTATCTCACATCAATTGATGATGTTAGATTTGATAACTTTTCAAAAGTATAAATTTAGCATTTTCAACTTTACGGAAAGTGTAGAATCCACTATTTACTCTTTGAAAATGAAGGTCCAAAAATTATACTTTACAAAAGAGGAAAAATCGCAATTTCAACTTTTCAAAAGTGTAAATTTATCGTTTTAAACTTTACCTAAAGTATAAAATCCATTATTTGCTCTTTTCAAGACAACGTCTGAAAAATTATACTTTTCAAAGGAGTAAAAATCGCAATTTATACTTTTCTTATAGTGGAATTTTCGCTTTTTACACTTTAGAAAAATAGAAATATAGTATTTTACACTAATCAAAGTGTAATTTTCATTATTTACTCTCTTCAAAAGAGGAATTCTATAAATTTAATCTTTTCGAAAATAGTAAATTGACATTTTTATACTTTTTAGGTTCAGTTTTTACACTTTAGGGTTTAGAGTGCACTTGTTGAAATTACATTTCCCCAGTGGTGCTTGTATCAATCCGGGGCCAGGAATTGATCCTAGGATCTCCAGATTACGAGCCCAACGCCCTAACCGACCGAGCCATCGGAGACCTCATAATTAATATATAAAATATACTGAGTAATAGAATATACAAAAACATAAAAATCGTATGATCATATGATAATGAAATAATTCTTATTTTAAGAAAATGAAAAATCTTTAATTTAAAAAGTGTTATAGCGGTAAACTCGTTAAATAAAAACAATTTTTTTTAATAACTTTTATTATTTAAAATCTAGTAAATTTTATTTTTTCTGCCTTTCATTTTATTTTTTCAAATAAAATAATTTCTGACTTTCTTCTTTGATTTAAGACAAAAATATATCAATTTTATTATTTATATTCCTCATGGTAGAATAATTCACTTTACTTTCCTTAACTGACCTTTGTTGACACACGAATATTCTAGGAATTTTTTCATTATTTATACCTATAAAAATCCAAAATTGTTAAGAGGATATTTTCTCCATCAAAGAATTAATTTGGGAGCAAAAGGGGGAGAAAGTCATATTTGCAAACTACTGATCCTAATAAACGTTTATTTAAGTTTATGTTGTTACCTAAGTTCATGAAAAACGATTATAGGATCCTTTTATTACGCGGATTATTACTTTATTCTGCACCTTTTACGATACCTGTTATTACATTATCTAAATAAACAAGATCTAAGTATCTTTGTAATTAATAAAAGAATGTATATTCTTTATTTACTAAAATAACTCATTGATTATAAATGACTAATACATTGTTTTTAACAAAATCGTTTAAAAATAGTATTTTTTAGGTTAAAACTTAATAAAATAAGAAAATAAAGTTTTGAAAATAAATTTACATACATAAGTGACAAGTAAGAGGTAAAATTTTAAGAATGCATATCAAATAAGCTTGGAGTTTGTTTTGCTAAAACACGAATATGAACAATTTTTTTGACTTCAATGAAATGTTTGGATGTAAGAATCATAAACTAAATATGCATTTACTTGCTTAAAAGGTGCAAACGATAAGCAAACCAGTTGACGTTCGCAACTTAATGAATGCGCCACGTATTTATTTAATTAGATTTATTTATCTTTGTTAATTTAATAAGTATTTAATGAAAATGTTGAGTACGTGAAATTTCGCTCTTCAATGTTGACAGAAATGAAGTACTCAAAGACTAAAAAAAACCATTTTTATAATCATAAGCATAGAAACGTGGAGGTACATGGTATTAGGATGCATGTATGCGTGAAGTCCGTGTCACTGCACCAGTGAGACGTTGCGTCAGTCCGGTAGTACGAACGATTGAGAGGGGAAAATCGTCGCGATCGCATTACTGGCAACTTTTCGGAACTTGCACAGACCATTCAAATCGTAGTATTCTATAATGCAGCATAAAATTAATACGCTTACCGTTAGCTAAATTTTTATACGTTTTCTCAAGGTGAAATTATTAATATACTATATATATTTTGAATTAATTCATTTTAAGCGTCCAAATAGTTTTTGGAATAATTATTTCTAATTTGGCAATACTATGATATATTTTGCTATATGTCAATTTGTATTGATAGATTTTAATTATTTTTGTAGTTTTCTATATATTTTTTTATAATTTGTTTCAATATAATATACTTTAACATAAGTCGACATGATTTGACATATTTCTACATTCAATATACTACGAGCAAACGCAAGTCAAACATCAAAAGTTTCCAATTTTTATATGAAATTTTTCAGCATTTTATAATTAAAAACTACACAATCTATGTAAAAAAATTTTGACATATCTTTTCTGTCATAATTGTATCTATTATACGAAAAGACAATTTCAACTTACGTATAAAATATTACAACTAATATTAATTATTATATGTACTTATTTTATCAATTTAAGCCCGATAATGGTTATAATTAACGATATAAATTATACTTACAATTTTCTAATTCAAATATCGCCTATTCACTAATTTATGTAATTAAACTTATTGTTTAATTACTTTATTGAAAATTAGTTATGAATTATGAAAGTACAGGAAAATTCAATGTAAATTTTAGTTTTTATTATTGTATTTAATAATCCAAAAATCAGGGGGTTAACCTTTAGACTGCCGGCATTTTTGCCTTATAAATTGATATTTTTGATGTGCAAAATTTACACAAAAACACCTCATATCTCTAGAGTAGTTGTCAAGGTCACAGGTGGCTCATATATGAGCCATGCCGGCAGTCTAAAGGTTAAAGTATTGAATTTTTCCGAACTTGATTTTAAACTATCGCTTCGCTTTTCTATTTCGACTTCAATCAACCAGTATGGTTTCTCGTATATTCCAGTCAGAAAAGTTTAATTCGAAATGGGATCAAATATCTCTACTCTCTTATTATCCAAATAAATGCCTAGTCCCTTGTCTACAAATTTTCCTAAGGATAGCAAATTCTTCGACAATGATTCCGCGCAAATCACATTATTTAAGGTTCAAATTCTATTATTTCCCGTTTTAATATCTACGCATCCCGCTTCCTCCGATTTTAAGCTCGCCTCTGGAATTTTATTTACGTATCTCTCACATTTCTCTCATCACTTCCAGATTGTCTTTTGTAACCAAGAGTTCGATTCTCTTGGTTAAATCTCGCATACCTTATAATACCGCGTCCTCTTCCACGTCTCACGTTGCTCGCATCACTTGTGCTGGGATTTGGGCAATTCTCGGCCTTACGGTCCCGTGATAATTGCCTACAATTGTAGCATAATTTTTCTCCCGAGTTTTTCCTGGGACATTCACGACTAATATGCCCATATGCGTGACACTCGTAGCAACGCATCCCTTCTATTTGTGCGGCAGCCAGAGCTACTCTAGGCTCCACACTAGTGCTCACTGTCGCACCTCCGCTTCCCTTCCTCATCGCTTCATGCTGTAAAAGAAATGTTTTTAATTGATTATAATTTAGATCCTTACCTGTCACGTTATTGTTCACAAAATTAAGTTCGTGAATCTGTGGCACTTCTCGTACTATTGCATTATAAAAGGCATCACGAATCTCAGATTCAGCAAACGGCTGAGTATGAGGAATATTATTATGTGTTCTTATTATCTCATCAAATTTGTCAACGAAAACTGACACTTTCTCTTTACGTTTGAACACCAAAGAATACAACTGTTTCCTCAAGTTAACAGACGATAAACTACATTCACATCTCTTAATTTCCTTAATTTTTTCCAGCATCTCTTTCGGGTCTTTAATATCAATTAATTTGGCATGATAATTTTGATCGATATGATTTATTAAAATGTCTCTGACTTTAAACTGATCTCGCGTTAACATTTCTCTTTCCGTCGCGTATCGTTTTTCAGAGTTTTCATCAATTAAATCCAAGGCAATTAATTCCGAAGTAAAGTAATCCATAAACAGTTCGTATTTCATTTGTACCGATAATTTATGATCTCTCTTTGTACTCGAATCTCTCACATTCAGTAATTTAATCACGTCTTTAAACTCACTCATGTCATTCGATTTGTTAAAATTTTTAGTTTCCGAATTATTTTCTTTCTCTAATTCTGATCTAATTAATTTTATTACATCCGCTTTCGATATAACGTCATGCCCCGAATTTTCCGTCGAATTATGTGCAATATCTTCAAAATCATTTTCATTATTATCATAAAACTCATCTCTTACCTCTTTCATTTCCCTTAACACCTCTCGTCCTTCACAAATGCATCCTCTCATCTCCGAACACATTTGTCTCAGCTCATCGTTGAGGTTGCGCATCTCATCAATATTTTCTCTCAAGTTGTTTTGTTGTGATATGTCGCGTCCCGTCATTGAATCAAAGAAATTGTTTATGTCCGTGACCACCATGTCTACCCGGATCATCAAATTCGCAACAGGTTGCATTTTCTCCTCAATAACTTGAGTGACTCTTTCCATCACATTTCTTGTCTCATCCATCTCATCTGAAAAATCATCTCTTTTAATATTAGGCAATTTAGTTTTGTTTTTAATTCGCATGCTTATGTTGCATTTTTCATCAGCAATAATCAACGGCGCATTTTTATTTAACACATTCGCTTCTCTGAAATTTCGCTTCTCGTTTATTATCGAATCTCGTTTATCGCTCATCTCAGAGTCCGTTTCGCATTCAGTATCTCTGGCCATCTCTTCACCCTTCACGTCCACGTCTCTCAGGTCGACCTCAAACGCATCATCGTTCAACTCATCGCTTGTAATATCCATCTCTTTCGCATCATTCAAATCCCATTCAATCATTTCAGATTTTACTAAATTGCCTAATTCGGTAGAGGGGTAAGTAATTAGCTGGTTTTTTTTTTGACCGGAATGGTCAGTACTTCCCTTTTATTGCGCCTAGCCTTGATTGCTTCAGATACCACTCGAATCTGATCTCCTGATAGGTGATCCATATCTGAAAAACATGTATCGCAATCAGCTGATGGTTCAACCTCTTGAACACAAAGCTGTTAAACCATCAGCGAATGTAGCCAACTAACACTTGAACACAAAGCGTAGCCAACCACATCCCCACTAATGCACTGCGAGAACGTACGACGCCTGCAGCACATCAGCAGACCAGCTGTGCCGATGAATGCAACTTTTAAAACACTTTAATAATTATTATTTATTATGTATACAGGGTACATGTGAATCCGGATTCTGTTGTGAAAATTATTTGCTTTTTAAGAAGGTCTAGACCAACCTTCTGCCCGGGGAAACTCTTCTCATGTCAATTCTCATTTTAATAAGCGCATCACTTTGTTAACGTTAACTTTTACTTAATATCCTTTTAAAGTTGCTTAGACATTTGTTGGACCGATATTGTATCGCATGCGGTACGAGAAAGAGGAAAAAGAAAAGAAAAGGAAGATCAGCTGATCCGAAATTAGCGCGCAAGATCCTGCCTATCTAGCTTTTCGTCTACCATACTTCGCGCTTCTTTGCATCGAGAACGCCCCGCTCCGCGCTCACCTAGTCTAGCTCGTTTCCCTACGACGTAAGTACGCGTCTCCGCTCTCTTCCCCACTTCGCGCGCGCCCGAACTCGCGCTTCTCCCGTACACGCCCTTCTCTCTCTTTCTCGAGTGTTCCCGAGCTCGTTCGGCCGCTCCCGTCTTGCGCTCTCCTTCTCACTCGCACTCTTGCTCTGCTATTCCTACTTCGTCGCTCACGTGTTCCCGCCGCATGCAATACCCGGTACAAACAAATGCCGCGCTCTGACCTTTCCAAGGTCCTGTTCCACAAATTTTTCGGACAAAAGACAAACGTGTCTACGAATATTTTTTCACATCACACTCACAATTTTTCGCATCTAGGCTTTTCTCGTCGCATCAACACAAGATTAATAATAGATTAATAAATAAATTAATACAATTAATAAACCATGAATACCGGCCGGTGAATTTGCATAACATGTTAGTCTAAGATCGCATCGCACAACGATATCGTTTTAAACACAAAAAGCACCGCGTCGCTATCAAATCGATTTTCGCTTCACTTAATTAATATTTCCACCTACCCTTGGTGATGCTGCTCGTCGTCTTCTCTCCTTTTTCCGACATCCTGGCTATTCGCGCCTCTTACCAAAATAAGATCCTTCTCAGAATTCCCCGCGCAAATGGAAGCGGTGGTGGGCCGATAACCTGATGGATTATTGGGTGGTGGCAGCAATAAAACTCGTCACACTAATTCACTTCACTTAAATATTTATTATATATATATGAAATTATAATCTGTAAAAATAGTTCGCGGGTGCACCGTATTTGACCTGCACGGATCGGCAGCCGAGCAGAGAGAGAGAGTCCTCCGACGGACACCGTGCTCTTCTATTGTTTAAGGTGGTGGGGGGAATCGACAGAAGGGCCGATCGCAATTCCAACAAAAAGAAATCATGAAAAATTGAAATTTTTTGGGGTCTGAAAATTTGATAACCTACTATTGATTGAAAAAGTAATCATTTAGCAAAGTTTGACCTATTTAAATTTTTGACATGCCGCTTTGACATAGAATGACACATATATGTAAACTAAGGAGCATCACACACTCGGCGCTTCGTGCTTTAACCTTTAGACTGCCGGCATGGCTCATATATGAGCCACCTGTGACCTTGATAACTACTCTAGAGATATGAGGTGTTTTTGTGTATAAATTTTGCACATCAAAAATATCAATTTATAAGGCAAAAATGCCGGCAGTCTAAAGGTTAACCTCCTGATTTTTGGATTATTAAATAAAATAATAAAAACAAAAATTTACATTGAATTTTCCTGTACTTTCATAATTCATAACTAATTTTCAATAAAGTAATTAAACAAAAAGTTTAATTACATAAATTAGTGAATAGGCGATATTTGAATTAGAAAATTTTAAGTATAATTTATATCGTTAATTATAACCATTATCGGGCTTAAATTGATAAAATAAGTACATATAATAATTAATATTAGTTGTAATTTTTTATACGAAAGTTGAAATTGTCTTTCGTATAATAGATATAATTATGACAGAAAAGATGTGTCAAAATTTTTTACATAGATTGTGTATTTTTTAATTATAAAATGCTGAAAAATCTCATATAAAAATTGGAAACTTTTGATGTTTGACTTGCGTTTGCTCGTAGTGTATTGAATGTAGTGGTATAAACAATTGGTTACTTACTATAGACTGGCAAATTAATTGTAGAGCAAAATTTTTAAGCAATTTTTAATTTTGGATATGCAGGGTTCGCACGGAATGACCCATGCATATTCACAATGCATAAACAATTATTACAATATTAATAAAAACAATATTTCCAGATTTATCACCGGATAGCGAAATTGTATAGAAAAATATCATATACAAAACAATGTAAAGCCTTGAATATATTGATAATTTTTATCGAAAACTATGAAAATGCTACAAACCATTTGTAAAGTATTGCTTCAAGCTCTCTTTTAGACTTTTGGATAAAAAAATCAATTGTAGCGCACTTACACTTTTTTAAGTTGAATATTGACATGTAGTTTATGTAACATTGACCTTGAGATTAGAAATTTTAATCCAGAATTCTAGACATAATTAGCAACGAATGTTACATATAATGTTGTCTAGTAAAAGTTGATAGATTTTTTGTGAAATAGCGGTGAACCCAGCTGGTGTTGAAAAAAACTAGAAAAAATTCACTTTTTGAGGTTAGAATAACTTTTGAGCAAATAGATTCCAGTACCAAAAATTTTTTTTCTGTATTCTGGAAAACATTTGCAATGCGAATTTCAAGAAGAATCAGTTACAATATTTCATTTTATTTTAAAACTTTGAATATAGTTATAATCAATAAAAACCTTTATAGTAAAAAAAAGGGTTGTACGATCAAAAATATTTTATTCATCCAAAAATCTAATTCATCGATGATTAATTACCTTCAAAATAATGCAAAGTTTGAGTGCGGCAGAGCATTTCAGACAAAGAAATGGTGTTTTTAGGCAAATTTCTTAAAAAAAGAGAGCGAATGCATTTTATTCAAACAATATGGCACTATTATTCCTCAATATTACTAAAATATACTGTTTATTGTTAGTTACTGATACTTTTATTATTATATGTAACCAATGTTACATGCAATATTATGTAATAAAAGTTGATAGATTTTGATAAAAATAGCTGCAAAGTCAGCTTTGTTGAAAAAAAATTTGAAAATATTAACTTTTTGAGGTTAAAATAACTTTTGAACAAATTGTTTTCAGCACCTAAAAAATTTTTTTTCAGTTTTGTGGAACCTAATATTTAATGCATCTTAAAATTTCAATCCAACAAAGAGTTGTATCTAATTCTTTAAATAGGTTGATCTTAAATTATTTACTTTAAAAAAAATTGAACTGAATATCCTTAAAAGTGATATTTGTATCTGATTGATAATATAAGATTTATAAGATTCAAAGTTCATACGATTTATACTATTTGTATTTGCAGTGCCCAGAAGTTGCTGTTGGTGGGATTTATGGAGTTCTCAATCGTAGACGTGGACATGTCTTTGAAGAACAACAAGTGGCTGGTACCCCTATGTTTGTTGTAAAGGCATATCTTCCTGTCAATGAGTCTTTTGGTTTTACTGCTGATCTGCGCTCTAATACTGGCGGCCAAGCATTTCCTCAATGTGTCTTTGATCATTGGCAAATTTTACCAGGAGATCCCCTTGAAAGCGGAACTCGACCATATCAAGTTGTACAGGTAACTTATAAAAACTTAATATTTTAACCATGATCCTAACTGGTAACTAAAACTGTTTTATTGTTTAGTTACTTTTATATCCATGGGAAAGTAAACTTGTTTTATAAGTTTTGGTTATCCAGAAATATTCTGAATTTCCAGAATACTGAGACAGACATAATATGTTTTTCTTTTTTATTCGGAGAAAACATTGTGCGTATTCAAAAGTTAAATAGATTTTTTATTTATATTTTTATAAACTATATGTATGTGTGAGCATAAAAGGAGATTCACAGCTGCCTTTGTTGTTCAGCGAATTTTTATTTTTTCACATTAAGTGAATCCCTATCATTGCCATTCTTTATTAGTAATCTTATTTAATATTATCTTTGGTGTATTAATCTTTTCTCATTATCTCACTGCAACTTCACCTCTACTCTTTCTTTAAAATTTCTAAAAATTATTAAAAGTCTAGAATATTAGATTATTTAGAAGGTGATGTATGTTTATCATGCTATACTTACAAGGAACGCAAATATCAATCCAAGTTAATTTAAGTTTTTTCGATATAAAGAGTTTTGCTGTTGATTTTGATATTAGCTGATGCTTGGAGTTAGGTTTCTGAAATTCCAATTATTGGCCCTAATATTGCTCTACAGAATTTTGAATACCACCTTATTATAAGCAAAATTATGCAAAGAAATTGGTTCTTTTGAACTATCAATACTTATACTTGAAGCTTATGTGTATAAACGAAAAAAATTACAACTATTGATTCATTCTCAAAATATTGTGGAAATTACCGAGTCCTCTCGTCCAACCATATCAACCACAGAATTTGCATTAACTTTAAAAACAAAATTTTAGTCGCGAAATCGTATACAAAGTGTAGCTTAACTACTTAACTATAATCAATTAATCTTTCACTTTACAGGTACATTGAAACTCAGACAAAGATTAGGTTATTTGTAACAATTTAGTCTTTAAGTTTAAACATCTTGATTTTTAACACTTACCATTTTTAAACTGTTTAGTAAGCTATTGAAGAGACGAATAGCTTTAAGGAGATGTAAACCCATTAAAACAAAATCAGTATTTATTTTTTCTCAAGCAAACAGTATACTTTATCGAAAAAAACGCTCTGTAACGGTGTTGTATTTAGATTAAAGATAGTCTATGAATTTTTTCAAATTTTTTTATCAATAAATCAACGAGATTTTTGAGCAGCCGTGCAGCTTTGTTTTTAGCTATATAATACCGACCAAAAAATGGTTATTTCGATATAATTCATTTTAAATTAATTATTTTGAAAAAATCGCTCTGTAACGGTATACTATTTGCTTTCAACATTACCTGTAAATTATTTCAGATTTTTAATTCCATTAGTTTTTTAAATTTTTGGGATTTTAGATGTAGGTTCCTGTAATTTGGGTATCACATCGCCATCTTTACTATAAACAGTTTTATTCCGTCTTGGGATTAGTATATTTTTCTTTCTTGTTTTACTATTGGAAGACAGATGCAATGACTAAAAGTAGATTATATAATATATCCGACACTCGTGAATTTGTATTTCAAGTAAGATTAACGATTTCTTTAACAAGTCAATTTGATTATCTAAGTGCACAACGTTTCGGAAACATATTTGTCCCCATCTACAGGTGCTAAACTTTATTAATAATAATTAATAAGTACATTGTAAAAATAACATATTATTTGTCAATTATTATAGCAGCAAGATCAAATAATAAATTAATTACATTTTTTCTTTTTTCTCATTTTAATTGATTAAGTAAATTATTAAATTAATAAATTAAATAAATAATTAAAACGTCACAATAAGGAACCATATAAACACTTGATATTTAAATTTAAACTCAATTTAATAAAACTATATGTGTTAAAGAATGTGATTTCGGTAAATTGTAATAATTTATTACTTATTTTTTATTTTCGTGTGGGTCAGTTGGACTTAAAAAAATCAATTTGTTATTTCTGTTAGGCATCTGTATATTTATATTACTTGGTTGTAGATTTTTATCTTTTAAATGTACACCTATGTCAGTAAAACAATTGTTCATTATGTAATCAATTTCTTTATTATCAGAAATTATATTTCTAGCTTGTCATAAATTCCAGAAAGGAGTCAAAGCCAATTTAGAAATTCAAATTTCGCGCCAAAAATGTGATCGATTATTTCGTGTTTATTGTAAAACTAATTATTTTAAATAAAAAAAAGAATTGTCCCCCCTAGCTATCATAAAAAGCAACATTTCTGCCAAGCAAGATAAAATAATATTGTTTCGCTTTTCTGAAAACTTTGACCTACTAAACGAAGAGGTTATGTTTTACCAATTTTTAGTAGGTCAAAGTTTTCAGAAAAATGAAACAATATTATTTTATCTTGCTTGGCAGAAATGTTGCTTTTTATGATAGCTAGGCGGGACAATTCTTTTTTTTTATTTAAAATAATTAGTTTTACAATAAACACGAAATAATCGATCACATTTTTGGCGCGAAATTTGAATTTCTAAAGTGGTTTTGGCGTCCCATTAAGTGGCGGGAAGCCTTCAAAATAATGCGTCAATGTTTTCATCCCCTAAACAAGGAAATCATGAAATAAGCTAAAAATAAATACATTTAGCAGTACTTTTCGCTGAATTGTTCGACGTATATTGATTACTCTTACAAATACCTACAAAATTAGCATTGAATTGAATCAGCGCTATTCGTTTGTTAGGTAAAAAATACATTTATTTAATTGTTGATGTGATAGTTAAAATGTAAAAAATTGTTTACTACCCTTAGCAGTACTTTTGAAAAAAAATTTTAGAGAAATAAATTCTACAATGCTAGCACTTACTATTGAGACAAAATTTGATGAAGCGTTGTAGCTTTAAAACCACACTGAGAAATTCTCGGGGCATCTTCTGCCCTTATGTGAAGGACAAATACAGTACATTGCCTTTTGTACAGCATCTCTCCTAGTTTTGGGAAGTCTGCTATCCTAAACGACGAAAATGTGTTTTGTTTTGCGACTACAGCGCCACTTTTGAACGGTTCTCGTACCATTTTAGGGCAGCAGCCGTCCTAAACATCGTACGAATGCACGAATAATGTAGTTGGACAACGGGCGCCCCAAGAATTTTTCAGTGCACGCTTAAACGAAAAAAGGGGTTTTATTCGTATTGTTTTGATTTTACAAGAGTTTACGATAAATAAAACATTAAAGTAGTACTTTTTGGGAAATTTCTCGACGACAGTCGATAGATATAAACAAAATCTACAAAAAACAACGTTTTTTAATTCAGCGCTACAGCTTATTTAAAAAATATAGAACATTTTTTTAAAACAGTTTTTTATTTCTTGTGCTTAAAAAAACTGTAGCGCTGAATCAAAAATGACGCGTTTCTGTATGTTTTGTTAATATTTATCTATACCCGTTCGAGTTTTGTCAAAAAAGTACTGCTAAATTAAGTTTATGGATTAATGAATTTTTAGTGTACCGTATCGCGTTTGTTATTTTTCGTAAAGTTTTATTTTGTATTATTTGAAGTTTATTAATGTTTGTTTTACACGTGCCGCCCCAGACCGCTGAGGCGTATGTTAGTATTGGTCGGATTAAGGCTTTATAAATTATTATGCCGATATTTAGATTTAGAGACGAGTGATTTCTTAAAAGCGAATTTAGTTTGGTTAAGACGCCGATGGCTTTGTTACGAACGTTAGTAGTGTGTTGTGTGTAGGTGAGTTTACGATCGAGTGTTACACCGAGATATTTTACCGTGGGTTTCCATTCTATTGGTGTTTTATCGAAGTTAGGTGAATTTAGGTTTGAAGTTTGAGATGACTTTTTAGAAAACATAGCTTCGGATTTAGTCGCGTTGATTTTAATTTTCCATTTACTGCAGAATTGATGAATGTTGTTTAGCGCGTTGTTAAGGGGATGTCGGACCCATAGCCTCCATCAAAATCCGCTCGATCTCGCGGCTTCGAATGGCGCTGTAGTCAGGTGTCGATTTCTACGATAAACGTACTTAAAACATAAATTACAAATTTTACAGCTACAAAGAGCTGTTGAAAGATACTTTCCCCCCTAGCTATGACTAAACTTAAGGTAATTATAATATTACTCTTGGCAGCAAATGTTTATTTTTTTTAAAAAATGTGAAATACGTCTCATATTCAATGAATCTATATCTGCCGTAATGCTACACGCAACGTATTTCACACTTTTTTAAAAAAATAAACATTTGCTGCCAAGATTAATATTATAATTACCTTAAGTTTAGTCATAGCTAGGGAGGAAAGTATCTTTCAACAGCTCTATGTAGCTGCAAAATTTATAATTTATGTTTTAAGTATGTTTATCGTAGAAATCGACACCTGACTACAGCGCCATTCGAAGCCGCGAGATCGAGCGGCTTTTGATGGAGGCTATAGCTCCGACATCCCCTTAAGTAATTTTACGATTTTTTCGTTACTTCGCAAGGTCGCGTATATTACCGTGTCGTCCGCGTAGATCCCGATATTTACGTTGTCGGTCGAGGGTAAGTCGTTAATGTAAATTAAAAAGAGCAGAGGTCTCAACAGGCTCCCTGAGGGACTCCCGCTTTTATAGGAAATTCGCGAGATTCTGCGTCGTTTAGTTTAACTTTAAATTTCCGGTTGTTTAGATAGGAAGCTAACATGTGAATTAGATTAGAGTTTATTTTATTTTCGATTAGTTTGCGAAGGAGACCGTTTATCCAGACGCTGTCAAAGGCTTTCTCGACGTCGAGAAGTACCGCCCCAGTGTTTCGTTTCCAGTTAAAGTTCCGAGTAATGTCTTCGGTTAGTCTAAGTATTTGGTGTTGTGTAGAATGAGCCTGTCTAAACCCGAATTGTTCCTGTCTGATCGTTAGGTGGTCAATCATGTCGTCCCGAAGTCTATTGATAAGCAAGTGTTCGAATGCCTTGCTCATTGTGTTGAGGAGGCTAATTGGTCTGTAGCTAGTCGGGAGGGTCGGGTCTTTACCTGCTTTGGGAAACACCAAGACGGTCGCCGTTTTCCAGACGTCTGGGAAATATTTATGTTTAATGCACGCGTTGAGTATGTCGGTTAAGTGGGTTAATGCTTTTATAGGTAATTTTTTCAAAATGAAGTTACTTATTGTATCCGGGCCGGGTGCTTTATTGTTTTCCGCGCGTTTAAGATATTTTTTAAGTTCAAACGGAATTATCGGTGGAATTGTATTAGGGTTATTGTTAGAATTGTTTAGAAAATTTAGGATTAAATTATCCGTTTCTGCAGTAAAATTGGAATTGTTATGAGGCATTTTATGCGGTGTGAACGTTTTCGCGAAGTTTTCGGCTAGTTGGTTAGCTTTATCGTCCGGTGAAAAATATTTTAGTTGATTATTTGAATCTTTTAACGGTGGAATGTTAGTATGAGTTCGCGTAATATGGTTTTTAAGGATTGGATTATATCGTTTACGGTTTTCGCGGATTAATACGTTTCTATGTTTTATTGATTTAATTATTTCGTCCGGTAACGGAAGGTTGCCGGTTTTATTTTCGTTTAATGGTGTGGAAATGTCTATTGCTTTGTGAATGGTTTGTGTAAAGTCAGTGATAGCAGTGTCTATTTCGTTTTTTGTATCTATGTCTAGGAATGTAGTGATGTTTTCGTCAAAGTAATTGTTAAATGTCTGCCAGTTAGTTTTTGCAAAGTTGTATTTAATTTTTGTCGGATTGTAAATTGTTGTTAAGTTGATAGTTATGTATACGAAGCAATGGGCTGAGTCTAATTCGGAATCTGGGAGAGTGCAGAAAGATTATTAGAAGAAAAATTTAAGTTTTTAGAGATCATGAAATCTATTATATCGGGTTTGCATTTTTTGTTGTAAGGATAGTGAGTGAAGCTCGTTGGGGCGTGAATGTAAAGTTGTTTATTAATGCAATATTTACTGTGTTGGCTACCGAGTGCGTTTATAGTGCGACTCCCCCAGCGCGTATGTTTAGCGTTAAAGTCACCGGCGGCTATTACTGTGTTGGCTGTTTTAAAGATTTTATCGTAGTCGTTTTTGTTGAATTTAACAGAAGGTGAGTTATAAGTTGCTATTATCGCGATGTCGGTTCCGCGTGTTTTGATTTTAATTGCCGTTGCTTCTAAGTCTTCGGTAGTTAAAGGTATATTATAATGTTTTAGACTGTTTTTAACTATTACCGCGGTGCCCCGGTTTGTGTTATTTTTATAGACGGTGTAGTTTCGTAGTTTAAATGTACTGTTGTTTTTTAAAAGTGTTTCGTCAAGTAGGCAAATGTCAATGTCTTTTGTGTGTAGTGGTGTCTCTAGTTCAAGTTTTTTGTGTGTTAGTCGTCCGTTGGCGTTCCAAGCACAAATGGTTAGTTGTTTATTTGGTGTATTATTCATGGTCCGGTTTTTTTTATTGGATGCAACCGCAAGGGCCGAATTTAGAAGTTTTTGTGTTATTACCGCGACTTGAATATACGCGTTGTTTATTGCAATTGATCCCGAGGAGATACTGATAGAGAGGTTGGTAGCCTCTCGCAGTATTTCTAACAGCGTGGTTGCGTCTTCCGTGTTGACGGGTTTTTTTTATTGTTTTTAATGTTATTTTCATTTTTGGTTTTGTTTGGTAATGATTTAAATATTGGTATATTAATTGGTGATTGAGTTTTAGGTTTAACCGGTAGTGCAGGAAAATGACCTCCATTGTTTAGCGGAATGAGTTTAGATATTAGAGTATTTTTATTATTATTATTGCTGTTGACTTTAGTGGGTTTAGGATTTTTAGCTTTATTCGCGTAAGATTGTTTTAATATTTTATAGGCTGAACAGCCTTTGTAATTCGTGGTGTGGTTGCCTCCACAGTTTGCGCATTTTAAGTTTTCTTTATCGCGGGGTTTAGTGCACGTGGTGGTGTCATGGCTCTTTCCACACTTAAGGCATTTGGGTTGAGCGTGGCAGAACCGTGACACATGATTATAGCGTTGGCACTTAAAGCATTGTACCGGGCGTTTAGGTTTTCTGTATGGTTCGATTTTTATTTTTAAGAACGCGATTGTCTTTAGGTGGATAATATTTTTAATATTATCAGTTTTATCTAATGTAATTAGGAAAAGAGGGAGCGGGGTGGCATTTTTCCCGCTTCCTCTCTTCATTTGCGCGACGTTGTGGACTCTATATCCACCCCGCAGTAATTCGTCCGCGATTTCGTCGGTGGCCATTGAAATGGGTAGGCCCCTTATAACGAATTTGACCGGAGGTTCGGAATCAGGTGATTTGAATAGGAAGTATTGGAACCTTTCGGTATCCAATTCCCGGATGAGGGTTCGGTAGTCCTCCAGGGTTGAAACCCGGACGGACATGAAGTAATCGCGGAGTTTATAAACTACCGCGCTAAATTTTAATTTCTTAATAATAGTTTGGAGGAGTTTATAGGGGAAGTTAAGCTCATCACAGTAAACGTTTACTGGGGTGATCCTAACTTTCTTTTCTTCGGCGGAGGTACCGGCTAATAGGGCGAATTTGTTTTTGGTAGCAACCGGTGGAAGTACCGTGTTGCTAGTCTTAGTGATCAGACTTGTTCGGTCTGATTGGGTGTCCCGGGGTGTTTGTCGGGCACGTTTTCGCCTGCCAGGCTCCTTGAAGCCTTCGCAATCCATAGTAAGCGCTGTGTCCATTAAGGACTCAGCCGTGGAGGCGATGCTCTCGGAGCCATCGCAGTGCGAAAACGTGGATTTTTTCCCAGTGGCCATGATGGCTCACAATGGGCTGAGAAGAGAGAGTTGTGATAGAAAATAGAGACAGGTTTGCACCTGCTATTGAGAATTCGATAAATCGAGAGACAATAGAAATAATTTTCTATATATTGAGAATAGATGTTTCCTCTACGAAGGTTCGAGAGGAACTCTTTTCGCGCCCACGGCGGGCTTAGTCCGCGAGTACAAAATTTGATGAGCGCGAACGTCAGAGAGCGCCCGCAGCGGGCTTACTCCGCGAACACCAAATTTGATGTGCGCGAACATCGGAGAGCGTTTGCGGTGGTATTGTTTTTTAAGCGGAGAATTGAGCCTTGAGCTAAATTCATTTTACACGGACTAGGAATTATTTCACTAGCAATATTATTGCCAATATACTTGCAAAATTAACTAATATATTTCCAATATGTAGCGATATATCTTCATGGTAAACGTATTTATTGGCTATATTGTACCCAACTTAATTCAATTCAAAATTTTATTGTCTTGAAATTCGTCATAAAGGTTTCAAATAAATTAATGTAAATACGATGAGATTAAAAACGGTAATAATCTCATATTTATAAAGCACGCATATCATAGATTTAGTAAATAAATTAATAATAGTAGTAATGAATTTATTAGTCTGCGGTTTAATTTAAACTTAAATAAAAATCATTTTCTTGATTGTACATTTGATTCAGACAATGAATCTCGTAAAATATATTTTGCGATTCATTCGCTTTCGCGATCTTCGCTTTTGCTGTACGCATCAGCTATGTTCAGGCGCCTCGGCCGCTTCGCTCGTTCACCTGTTGCATTAGTCTCGCGCGGCAACGCCGCACACCTATCTTCTCTAATCCGGCCTCTGATTGGCCCAATTCAAAAATTAATTACGCCTCGCCTAATTAATATTTTTTAAAAATTCCGTCGAGATTGTACTCGAAATAATTTCCTGAACCGGAATATATATATGTATATATACATGGGCTATTTCACGTCAAGTGGTACGATGAAAATTTTAAATCGCTCCAAAATTTGAGAACAGGCTGGAAATATCTTCAAGAAGATAGAAAAAAAATTTTAGGTGTTAAAAATAATTTGCCTAAGAGTTATTCCACCATGAAAAATGGAAATTTTTCAATTTTTTAGAAAATTTTCTATTTTCAAAGCCATTTATCTCAAAATCTATTAATTTTATTGAAAAAACATTACAAACAACTTTTGTTTAAAATAATCTTTAGAACTTATCTACCTGGGTTACAATTCTTAATTTTTAAATCTCGAAGAGATAGAACGCCCGGAAATATTGAATATCAAAAAAAGGTGACCACGCCACGATCGATTTTGATCTAACACCGCTCAAAAGATCACATTTTTTGAGAGCTTTCGAATGGCGGTGGTTAGATTATTGGCCAAGACCGCAGTTGTAGGTTATGCCCTAAAATACATGAAAATTAGTGATTTTATGAGGTTTATGAGGCATAACTTACACCAGCGGCCTTGGCCAATAATCTAACCGCCACCATTCGAAAGCTCTCGAAAAATGTGATCTTTTGAGCGGTGTTAGATTAAAATCGATCGTGGCGTGATCGCCTTTTTCGATATTTAATATTTACGGTCGTTCTATCTCTTCGAGATTTTAAAATTAAGAATTGTAAGCCAGATAGATAAGTTCTAAAAATTATATTTTGAACAAAAGTTGTTTGTAATGTTTTTTCAAAAAAATTAATAGATTTTGAGATAAATGGCTTTAAAAATAGAAAATTTTCTAAAAAATTGAAAAATTTCCATTTTTCATGGTGGAATAACTCTTAGACAAATTGTTTTTAACACCTAAAATTTTTTTTCTATCTTCTTGAAGATATTTCCAGCCTGTTCTCAAATTTTGGAGCGATTTCTCTGTGACATCGAAGATGAAAAAAATAAATATTGCTATAACTGTGGGAATATGTTTTAGAGGTATCCAGTAGTTCTCCTGAATTTTTTCAGATTTTTTCTTAGCCATTATTTTAAGTTACAGAGAGTCAAAGTTGACATTTTAGCACTTTTTTGCATTATATGTCCATTTTCATGAATTTTTAGCTCCCAGGGGATGCATTTTTCACTAAAAACATAACTATGACTTTTTTTGTAAAATTTTCCGAACTTTTCATTAAAAATACTTTTAAAGACATAAATGTATGCTGTCAGACTCTTGTAAGCCATTTCAACCTTAAATAGTGAAAATCAGCAATTCTGCTCCGGACTCTGGAAACCTAATGCTGTCTAAAAGATGTCTTTTTATAGTCAGAAACTGCCTAAAAATTTCCAGAGTGGGTCTAAATCATTAAGATCACTTATGGTCAAAATATCCGGGAAAAGTGCCCGAAATATTAATAGAAATGTATATTTGTTGCCTTATAACGATGAATCTAGTACCATGATCATTGCAAAAAAATTTATGCACTTACCTTGGAATGGTAGAAAAGTATCTCCACCTGTTTCAGCATCCATCTATAAGCTGCTAAAAATACAAATATTATTATACAATTATAAAAAATTATTTTTTAAACATTTATAATGCTGGATTTTTAGTTTTACATCCCTTACAAGAATTATAATACTAATCTGAAGGATTACTATAAATATATAATTACAATAACTGAATATACTTATTTAATACAAAAAATATATAAATAAATCGGATCTATAATTATAATGAGTAATATGATAACGTGACAGTGACAAGTTTGTGAAATTCATAATGTATTGCTGAATAATAATGATAATAATGTTGATACTTTTATAGTAATCCTTCAGATTGGTATTATAATTCTTGTAAGGGATGTAAAACTAAAAATCCAGCATTATAGATGTTTAAAAAATAATTTTTTGTAATTGTGTAATAATATTTGTATTTTCAGCAGCTTACAGGGGATTAGATGGATGCTGAAACAGGTGGAGATACTTTTCTACCATTCCAAGGTAAGTGCATAAATTTTTTTGCAATGATCATGGTAATAGATTCATCGTTATAAGGCAACAAATATACATTTCTATTAATATTTCGGGCACTTTTCCCGGATATTTTGACCATAAGTGATCTTAATGATTTAGACCCACTCTGGAAATTTTTAGGCAGTTTCTGACTATAAAAAGACATCTTTTAGACAGCATTAGGTTTCCAGAGTCCAGAGTAGAATTGCTGATTTTCACTATTTAAGGTTGAAATGGCTTACAAGAGTCTGACAGCATACATTTATGTCTTTAAAAGTATTTTTAATGAAAAGTTCAGAAAATTTTACAAAACAGTCATATTTATGTTTTTAGTGAAAAATGCATCCCCTGGGAGCTAAAAATTTTTGCAAAAAAGTGCTAAAATGTCAACTTTGACTCTCTGTAACTTAAAATAATAGCTAAGAAAAAATCTGAAAAAATTCAGGAGAACTACTGGTTACCTTTAAAACATATTCCTACAGTTATAGCAATATTTATTTTTTTCATCTTCGATGTCACAGAGAACCACCCATATATATATATATGTTACCTATGTTTCTGGATCACCCTATATATGTATAACTATATACCTTCACACAAGTTTTTCCTTAAGGCTTTTGAAGACTAAATTTTTTCCCTTGTTTGTAGTAATATGTAGAGTACCCTCCAAAAATTCATATATGTTTTGAATTTATCATTTAAGACCTATTCTATTTGGTGTTTAACAATACACTTCTATATGAAAAATGTGATAAAGAATTATTAAATTAGTAAAATAAAGGTCATTTCGTCTAGTTTCAATTAACATTATTCACAATTTTCTGTTTCAAATATTCCAAGAATTTTTCTTCCTTATAAGAATGTTGTGTATAATCATAAAATCCACTATAACGATTTTAAAGGGTTAAACCCAGGTTGTAATGAAATTAACAACCAATTTGATTTTAAAAGTTGTACGACGTTTCGTCTGCTAGGTTTTGCAGACCTCTTCAAGTACTAATGTATTGAACAAAAAAAATATAAATAAATATACAAAAAACTTTTTAAATAACAACAATTCACAAAAAACACTATATATAACAAAACAATCTTTAGCAAATAAATGTCAAACAGTTAGCACTGATCTTCCATTACTCGTAGATGAGTAGTCAAGTGAAATTTCAAAAATTGTTATTGCTATATATAACGTGTACAAAAGATTGACAAGATTGGCAGAAGTACAAGGATGTGCTCGGTCTAACGATTTTACAAGTTCTAAGAATAATTTTCAACGGTTACAAGATGTTGTTGTAAATTCTACTCAACATAACAGTATCTTCTTTCTTATTAATAGTATTTTTAGTACTTTTAATATGAAGCATTTCAGAAATCAAACGTTTTTATAGCAGTTTTCAATATCTAAAACTTTAACATTTTCAAAATCGAATTCATGATTTTTATTCTTCCTGTGTAAACTCACAACAGACTCCGGATTACGTGACTTACTATGTTCAGAAATGCGTTCTCTAAGTGCTCTCTTTGTTTCGCCGACATCGACATGGGTAGTGCTTCAAGTATATGATCTGTAATTATTTTCAAGGTTTTCATATTTATTTCATCTACCCCGCCTGAGTTATCTTTAAGTTTGCTGATTATGGTTCTAATTTCACATGTATTTATAGGAGTCCAAAATATTACATTATCATTAAAAGAAATTTTAGTTACATTAGGACCATCAGGAGTTTTAATATTATTACAGATGTTTTCTTAGCATCTGTATCGATTGTTTTTATTATTTAAAGTCTATAAGTTTTTAAGAATATTACTATCATTACTTCATTGTAAATAAATTTTAACACACTTTTTGTTTTCGTTTTTATTTGATTATTTCCCAGATTATTTTCCATACTTTATATAATTGTTCTTTTTTCTTACATGATGCTATAATCGATTGTTATTTGGATTTTTCTATGTTTATTACTTTTAGTCTGTTTATTTAATTTACTACTATTTGACGCTATTATACATTGATATAAGTTAGTTTTTATGAAAAAATTATCTATAGACTTCCTACTTTAACGTTATTATACGAAAGTCTAGTTATAGCGACAAAAACTTGGAACGTACAATCTCTCTAGAAAATTTTCTAAAAGTCTTGGCTTAATTTTTACCAAAACATATGAATCAATAAAAAAATTTAAATCCAAAATAAATTCTGGTTTAGGAAAATTATGTCTATCTATAACAGCACAGTTATGACTGTCATTATTCATAATTCTTAACCTCGAGTAAACGCCCCGCTACCATGGTTTCAGTTGTTTCAATTAAATGATCTAGAATATATACAATAACTCCATCTGATTTATTTACACAAATATTGTTATAGTACATATTTTCACCTGCAAGTTGAGCATTTGAGGACATGTCAAACTCCACCTTTCTGTACATACTATCACACAAGGTTTTGAAACCAAACTATTAACTTAACATTCCAACTTTGGTAAATTAGGATAACTCATTGATCTTAAAGACATTGTAGGCTCCTTCCCATTTACATTGGTTGTTGCTTTATTACTCGACATAACTTTGCTCGTCTACAATTACTCAACTCTAATCTACTACAAAAAAATGTTTATTCAGCGCTAACTTTACTTGGAACAACAAAAGAAAAACGACCAGCTTCTTCATCGATCTTCTGGCGTGGCTTGATCCTCTAGAAAAAAAATAACTTTTCCCCCACTCTATTACTGTCCTTTTATATCCTACACTAAGCTTATCTCCGGGCGTTGATTTAGGTGGTTGATTGCGTGTTGATACGCGTAGCCAACCTAGTTCTTATTTCCGTCAAGGCCGATTAACCAATAATAGTGGTTCACGTTATCACTATCTCATTAATTATATACTCGAACATTCAACCAATCACTCTACGATATTCGGAAGGCGCACAACACAAATTTCTAATTCCCGTGATCGGTAATCTAGTAGATGCTGCTGCCCCATGACTAACGGCTATATAACTTATCTATTAACTAATTAATTGATTAAAATAACGATTAAACATCCCACATCTAATGTAATACTTTTCTTTGATTTGTAGTCTTTGTTGAAATTTAATTTAAGCAATACTACACTTTGCGGTATCATTTAATGCTAAATCACTTTGTTTTATTGAGGTTAGATTTAAGTTCGAATATTCTAGATAATTACTAATGTTTTACTAATTGCACACCACCTTTCACTTTTTCAAAATTACTTTTACGGTATATATTTTCACGTATCAAACAAATTATAATTGTAACTTTAATTCTTGGATGACATTTATGAAAAACTTCATCCTCCTTATCAGGAGATTCAACACCTCTTATGTGGTTGGGTATTAATCGAAATTTGGTTAATAGGAATTTTTGAAAGCACTGATTACGAATCTATACTAGCGCAGATAATTTTTTTGTGAATCTACGTAATTATCCACTTATAATGTACAAACTATTTTGTAACCTGAGTATCCTACTCACGGAAACGAATCTTTGTCAAATTCTCAGATATGTTTCAGACTATAACGCTCTTTTATATATTTAATATTCTTGTTATCCACGTAGTTGTGTTTTTTGGAATAGGAATTTGTTGATCTTGGTTAATTAAGGGGGTATCCTCATATAGATCGCGAAAAATGAAGGCAAACTTTAGGAATTTTTTTAAAAAAAACTATTCTATAAAAAAAAATTTTGATATATACATAATGTTAATTAGGTGAGCCACGTAATCAAATTCAAGGTGAAGATATATTTTTTTTGGTCTCAATTGGCGCCATGTTTCGTTGTTGCTGTGTCATTCTGAAACATAAGAAACAAAGTTTTTTGACATTATTATACCAATTCCTCGTCCACTTACCTAAATTTGAAATGTCAAAAAAAATTGCGGACTTTTGAAAAAAATTTCATAAAAGTTTTTTTTTTATTATTGCAGAAGAGTTATTAAATAATTTTTTAAAATAAAATCCTTTAGGTTTGTCGACTAGCTAATTAAATTTCCTTTAAAATGGTATATATTTTTTTTCAATAGCTTCAAAACTCGCTGAGTAATCAGTGAAAATCGAAAAATTGAGTTTTCGAGAAAAACGCGTTTAATATTCGCGGTATACAATATATTATTTTTTAATAGAATTTTTTCATACTTATAGCTACTAATCGACTTTTGTATTATTCAGCAATGCCTGCTCCATAAAGAAGCCCTTCTTGTTCTTCGAAATGCTGATTTTCAGATGCAGTGTTCATTTTTTGACCAATCGAGCTTCCTTGGATGCGCTCTCCGTTCTGATGTTTTGCCGTGTTACTCGTTCAGCGTCGGTGTTCTTGGCTTAAGTGGCACTGGGCAATCCGATTTTGAACTCCAGGCACTTCATCATCTTCAAAACTGCATTGAATCCGTCATTAAAAACTACGGCAGCTATATAAGCAGCAATTTCCACGGTCTTTGCGCCACAATGCAAGTGTTTTGGTGCTAAACGCCACACGAGCGCATTAAAACTCTCGTTAGCGTTTTGAGTGTAGTCACCTAAACATCTTTCCAATAAATCATCTTTGGAAAGATCTTGGTAGATTGGAAGAAGGTGTTTTTGAACGTCCGGATGCAGTGGCGGAGGATGTTCATAAACGTTTGCTCCAATACATATAACCTATACTTTCAGTCGGCTTATACTGTAGTAATGCTCTTATTTACACAACTATACGCACTAATACAACTAAAATTGGAATAGCATCTGCCACAGTACCATTGCGAAGCATCTCGAAGACCCAAACTCAGCGGGGCACCTATTGTATTCGAGCGCGTACCTGCCTACCTGCGCCGCATTTCGGCAGCGCATCGCACAACTTTAAAGAAAATAGCCATAGCATCGAAACCGCTGCGAATTTCACTTTACAATTTTAACAGCATACTATTGACATGTTGTACTATCGACTTATGTAATAAAAAAAATCGATTTTTCGATCGATCTATACGAGGATACCCCCTTAACCACAATTAAAAAATTATATGGCGATGATTAGATTTTTAATATGTAACATATATTTGGTTAATAGGTATTATTTATAGGACTTAAAATTATTAAATACATATTTTACTTACTACTCGTCAATTTTCAAAACTCATAATAGATTTTTTATCGCAGTATTTTATCACTAAGTCGTCCCACTAATAAGGGGGTTCCATACTCAATTTTTGATGATTAATTAATAAAAAAGTAGAACAGTATGTGAAAAATCAAGAGAAGAGGCGCCTTCGTTTATTGACAATCTAACTGTGTGCTGAATTTTAGATTAAAATATTATTGCGTTTTCGAGAAAAGTCTTACCAAAAATATCAAATATTTTCACCTCGTTGAGGTTAGGTTCACATTTTTGGTAAGACTTTTCTCAAAAACGCAATATAATTTTAATCTGAAATTCAGCACAGAGTTAGATTATTAATAAACGAAGGCGCCTCTTCTCTTATTTTTTCACATACTGTTTTATTTACAAATTTATTATTGATAATCACGATTGCCGATAAGGTAGGGAGGATAAATATTGACTATGGCACCCCGATAATGAAAATTAAATCAAGTTGAAGTGTATATTTATTACATTCACTCAAAAGTTGAGAATATTTATGAAAATTACCTTTTTCTTTTATATATAACTCCATGTCTAACAAATTGAAACAACATATAATAACATAAAATACACAAAAATTGAGCAAAAGCAGTCATATGACCATAATATAATACTCATGCTATCACAGACGGTTGACATTTGAAGATTATCATGCCACGCAGTTGATACTATATAAAAAATGAATATAGTACAACTTTATTTAGTTGCAAAATTTGAATTAACGTAAAACTACTTTTAATAATACTAATTCAAATTTGTTAATATTTAATAATCAATTTACTATTTATAATAAATACAATAAAAATTAAACATTTATTAACAATAAATTAACATCTATTCATAAATAAATTAAAAGTGTAAAATGACCGTCTGTTAATTAACTAGAATTAATTATTAAATACGAGAAAAATTAATTAATAAGCAATCAATATATTCAAAACTGTTCTTTTAATCAATTGACAATACCATTGTAGTGTTAGCTAAGTTTATTTGTATTATCCTTTACATTAATTGCATTTTTCTGCATTTTTATAATATACAAAATTTCTGATACTAATCATTTGTGTCAATTTTTGTCCTTCATTAATTGTTTTAAAATAGTCACATTGTCAAAATCAAATGAATGACCGTACGACGAAATATGTTCATTAATTACAAAATGTGAACCTGTTTTTTTTATATTCATTATGTATTCTTTAACTATGCATTGCAATTGTTGTATAGTCTCCCCCATGTATCTTGCGCTGCAGTCCCTACAGTTTATCCGGTATACCAAGTTAGTCTCTGGTTCTTATCAGATTGTTCTTTTCCTCTCACAATGATATTATCAAGATAATTACAAATTACTGGAATTGGATTAATAAATTGTTGTTTTATTAAACCTTCAATTTTTTTTCATAGAAATCTGGTACATGGTTTTATGGAATATGGAATATTTAACTTAAGTAAATTAGTTAAGATACTCTCCTTGTTAGTAATATTCATTACATAATGTAATAAAACTCACCTCATTCAATATAATATTAATTGATGGTAAAATGCAAACAACATTTAAGTGTATGCATACTAGCGTTTCGAATATTATAGTACCTTTTATAATAATCACAACAACATTTTTATAAACAATTATTGGCTTATAACTCATATATTTAAGAGATATATAATTATGTATTCAAGATGTTTATTTGATGTTTATTGAGAAATAAATTACGAATTTTGAAATCGGCAGCGTGAAAGTCTATGACTTTTCAATACTTTTTCAAATTCTATTTTCAAATTTTATTTAACGTCGCCTTTTTACACTTTTTATATGTTGAAGATTATTTGTCATATTACTTTGTTATATAATTCGATGAAGCAAACAGTATTAAATCATTGACATTGAAACGTGACCGACTAATATCGCTGTTTTATTAATTAATAAGTGTTGAATAAAACATCCTATGACAATTTAGATAATGCACTTATTGATACTTTCTACATTTATTCTTAACTTTTTTTTCAGGACACAAGGAAAAGAAAAGGATTAAAGGAAGGTCTACCAGATTTAAGTTCGTATCTTGATAAATTGTAAACATCATGGACGAAATATTATATTAAAACAAATATTGTAATTCAATTTTTTCGAAGCAGTACACTTCTATACCAGCAACTCTTCGTGAACATAAATACAAAATAATTAAGAAAATTATAATAAATTGTAATTTTGAGACTAAAGTGAAGCAGGAGCAAACTTTTTATACATTATTATTTAATTAAAATGAATTACAATAAAAGCTGTTTGAAGCTTTTATTTCAGAAAAAATGTTTTTTTTATAAAACTTATTTTTAATTAACCACATCATATTTTACTGTGAGACTAACTGTAATTTTTTATTATTTTTACTCTCAGAAAGCGTTTCGGCCCAAAATACCATTTGTGATACACCGTTCGTTAAAGGCTTGTAACAAGTACTATTTGTCAGTAAAAAAGTTAAGAGGTCCATATTATTGTAGTTTAAGATCTTTTCAATAGTATCCATAAACTTAACTATAGTTATATAAAAAATAAACAATTTTTCTTATTTTTTTTAAATCGAAAATAAAAGTTTCCTTATCTGCAATGAATTTAAAATTTCAATAGTCGGTGAGACAAATTTTTAAACTTTATAAATATCTATATGACTTGGAACTTATTTTTAACCTTATTATTCTAATATAGTACTTAAAAATTTTCAGAATGTTTTCGAGCTAGTTTCATTGTTGTACCATACATTAAAAGACATTGGGACAACTCCACTTAATTCTAAGAATTTTTTATTTCGTCAATTTTCTGTTTTTTAATACAAACAGCCTCAAAAAATTCAACAATGATTTACTCCATTCAATCGATTCAGAATAATCGCGACTGAAAATACAACTCTAGGATCATATATCGCAATCTGACTAAAAATAACACCTAGTAATACTACAGTAATACCGTCACATACCCAATTGTTGATCAATTAAGGCAAATCTGTACGTTCATAGAATAATTTTATGTTAAAAAAGCTAATAATTGTATATATTTAGACGGATACAGAAAGTATAAGTATTAAACTTCCTTTTAGCCATCTCAGAAAAATAAAATAGGTGCTATTTTTAAAGTAAGCAACAATCTAAGAAAAAAAAGCGGGAAGTACCAATTTCTGATCAGTAAATTTTCGGTACATATACCACTTTCTATTTAAGTCTACTAAACAATTATTGATTGTTTAACCTTCAAATTGTGCGTAGCAACGTTTAGATTTATGTAAATCTTATTATTTTATTGAAATAATACACTGATCAGAAATTGGTTCATGATCAACAATTGGGTATGTGACGGTATACTAGTATTATAATATTTTATTAATAAATATATGAACTTCTTGTTGAGAGAACAGTAAATCCATGTAAATATATAAATTATAGATAAGCTCTCAAGTCTTTTAATAAATAATTCATAAAATTGCAGATTTTATTTCATGTATTTAGAATATAATAAAAATCTAATGTTTTGAATTACAAACAATACAATAAATTCTTGATCAACGACCTCAAATATCGTCCTACGTAAAATTTTAATCTAAAATGCAAAAAGATACCAAATTTATCCAGATCTTAGATTTGCCATTTTGAATTTTGTAAAATGACTAACAAAATTGTAATATTAAACTACGCTATCAAAATTTATTGTACTTGAAAGTTATTATTATCTTTAATTATTATTTAACTTGATATTTTAAGGTTGACAAATTAATAAATAATTAGTGAAATATTTTAACCGAAAAGGAAAAATATATATAAGATAATAAACTGATTTCTTTGTTAGAAAATTTATTTGACAATTAAATAGAAATTATTTTTTACAATATGAAACATTAGTAAAGCGATTATAGGTAAGCTTTCATATAGTTAATTCAACAATTTTTATTCAAATCTTCAATAACATAAGCATGAAAATTTTGTATTATTTTAACGTCGCTCTTTTTATGCTCTTAAACTGGTGCTAATCAACAACGGAGGTCATAAAATGTCTTTGTTAAGAAAACACTTGGTGAAAATACATTCCCCAGTGGTGCTTGTATCAACCGGCCGGGGCCGGGAATCAAACCTGGGACCTCCAGATTATGAGCCCGACGCCCTAATCAACCGAGCCATCGCAGACCTCATAAGCATGAAGATAATTGTCATAACTTATCTCCTAAAACAAATATACTTTAAGGGGATGTCGGAGCTATAGCCTCCATCAAAAGCCGCTCGATCTCTCGGTTTCGAATGGCGCTGTAGTCAGGTGTCGATTTCTACGATAAACGTACTTAAAACATAAATAGTATATTACACACCTAGGGAGGTAAAGTATTGGTCAGTCCATAGCACATGTAAATTGGCACCTGAGCCGAAGGCGAGGGTGGCAAACATGTGCTATGGGGTGACCATTTTACCTCCCGTGGGATGTATACTATTTTTCACCACCAGTAGGCCGAAAATAACACATTCCTTTTTCGGTGCCGGGAGGGAATGTGGTACTTTCGGTCTACGTGTGGTGAAATTATAAATTTTACAGCTACATAGAGCTGTTGAAAGATACTTTCCCCCCTAGCTATAACTAAAATTAAGGTAATTGTAATATTACTCTTGGCAGTAAATGTTTATTTTTTTAAAGAAATGTGAAATACGTTGCGTGTAGCATTACGGCAGATATAGATTCATTGAATATGAGACGTATTTCACATTTTAAAAAAAAAATAAACATTTGCTGCCAAGAGTAATATTATAATTACCTTAAGTTTAGTCATAGCTAGGGGGGAAAGTATCTTTCAACAGCTCTATGTAGCTGTAAAATTTATAATTTATGTTTTAAGTACGTTTATCGTAGAAATCGACACCTGACTACAGCGCCATTCGAAACCGAGAGATCGAGCGGCTTTTGATGGAGGCTACAGCTCCGACATCCCCTTAAAGAAAATTTGAGTATTAATGAACAATGAATGCAACAATTTTCCAAATTTCTTTTCGAAACTTTGCAAAATATTCACTATGAAGCCTCTAATATAAAATCATATAAAATATCTCTAATATAAATCCATATAAAATATCAGTTTTCGATTTCTTTATAGCACACACGCTGCTCATTTCTTGTTACAATGCAATATTTTAACTATTTCACGAAGTCTTAGAGATCGTTTAATCGCAAAAGATATGCAAGTGTAAAACAATAATTCACAACAATCAGGTTATGTTGCATAAAAATTACAGTTTCACACTATTCTTCATAAATACTCAAAGGATTTATACTAAAATTTGACAAGTTACTTACAGTACTGTATAGAATGGCGATCTGGATCCCAAAATTCTCCAAAGACTGTTTTACTTATTGATAAAAATTGAAAACAGCACTTATTCAATCTTATTCACGTTACGTTGCATTAGAATTATAGTTTTACACGAATCCGTGTCAATGTTCCCCACGCGACAAAATTCCCACCAATGGGAAGGCCTCGATTTGAAAGTGTTCCCACCAATCAGAAAATGGCGCGAAATTTTATATTTTAAAGTTGATAAAACAGATTATACATTTATCGACTATGGTAAATAATTATTACAGATTTGATACGTAGATGTTGCTGTAAATTCGAAAATAACTTACAAGAAATCGCTAAAGTCATTGTTCGGACATTATAAGCAATTGATTCATTAAGTGCATGCCCAAGTTGCCGAAAATCGGATAATATATGCATCAATTTACTAGTGATACTTCCTGTTCCAAGCATTAAGTATGTGTAGCGGCTCGCTACATACGCTCGAGCCACTCAAACTTTTATTATTGTTAATTATATTTTTGGTCATACGCATAAATAAATTGTATTTTAACCAACGCAAACAAACACACACACACATGCATATACATTCAGAAATACGCCTCCGCCACGAAGTCCCTTCGCAGGTCATTCTTTCCCTAATCCTAAACCTTTCACCCACGCAGACGTCCGCCCCTCAATCGTTTCCATATTTCGGTATCCTCTCTTCATAATTTTTATGCTCACTTTTATAACCATCTGCGCAATTCATTTCTTTGCACGATTCGGGATTTACCCGGTCAGTGTTTTTTTTCTTAATTACCGCGGACATCTGGCTCGCACCTTTCGACGGGTTCAAACTTGCAAACCTTTTTATTACCCTTAGAAAACTAACTGTACTGATTGTTGTCATCCCTTCCATTCCTTCTCGTAGGTGATCTGCGAAGCAACTTTACACCGGAGAGACACACACGGTCTAACACTCGACCCGCACACACCTACTCATGAGACACACCGCGACACTCACCTTACGTTAATAAACCTCATTATTATTCTGTTAAATAAAAGTCTCATTTATTTAAATCCACTCTACCCGACGCGAACGACAACCAAATATGTAATAAAATATAATTCACGAATAAATTTGTATATTAAAACTAACCACACCGCAAACGAGAGGTAAATGGCACACGCATCTAAGGTGACAAGGATGAAATGTTTGCCACCGCAAATGAGACGAAATTCTCTTAAATGTAATGAACTTCAATATATCATAGAAAGTTAGGAAGTATTATAACCCGCATCTCTCGGGAGCAAACATAAGCTACCTCTCATTTCTGAGACTAGCCTGATATACTCAAAGATTTTTACAAAACTATAATTGCGGGAATTCGTTTAAATATTCACATTGTTATTTTTTCCACCGATGAAGTGAGTTACGTTTAAAACGAAGCCGAAGCGCTCAATTATTGTATTTTCAAACATAGATTTAATAGTATAAGAAAAAGGACTATAAAAAATCTATGCCCATGCCTTAACTAGTCTTCAATTTTTAATTGATTTGAATAAAATACAAGGTCTGCAAATGGCTTTTACCAGCATGTCGAGTTCGACTAACTATATTTAAACGATAATTAATTTAAATTTAAAATAACCTTAAGCCAATTATTATTTCTAACAAATAAAATATCTATTTAAATGTGTTTCAATTATAATTTATTTAAAAATTTTAATTTAACAATTAAACTATTCTAATCGTATTATAACAATTACAGAATAAATGACGGTATAAGAAATCACAGCAGCATATTAATAAATTTATTGTCTACGTAAGTGTACAAACAAATGTTTATTTAATTAATTGGCGAAGTTTCGATGTCTCTTCCACATCCTCTTCACGCTATATCTTTATTTATATACATTATATACAAATTAATAATAACATATAATATTATGTTATAAAATGTATTTATATGTAAGACTTTGGATCAGCCTAAGTATTATATTTACTTTATTTACCACAATAGTTCATTATTTGCTTTTATCATATTATTTCCCCTAGTATACAATGCGCATACTTTTATTTTTAATTACTAGTGCACCGACCTCGATATATTAATGAAATATTTTGTTAAGTAGTAAGTAGATGCAATTATTAAGCTAATCCAAAAACTTATATATAATTTAAATTTAAGACATAAATATGTAGTTGTTGATTTGCAAAAAATTCGTTTAAACGGAATTATAGTTTGATCACCTAGTTTGGGAATACCTATTAAAACATTGCCGATTAATCTGATAGCTATTGCCTTGTACGCTAACATCAACGATAAATTTCCTTATCTATATCTTTATATTGTGCAATAAAAATTTAAGTATAAGCAAAACATTATTTATGCACACAAACATAAAATTTGTTATATATATAATTTAATAATATAAATAATCGTCATTCTTGACTGCTACTATTCTTTGCTTATTACTTTTCCTTGCAGCGGATTTATCGATAAATTTTCGTTTTTTCGGCTTGCGAATATTCTCCTCAACTGTACTGCTACAATGAACTTCTACAGGTTCTTGAATCTCTAGAATAAATGTTATTCATTGTAAAAACATATCACAAAAAATGACATATTTCAAACATATTACAAAAGAGCTTCTAGAATATAAGTCCAGTTTTCAGGCATGAAGTATATTATAATGGAAATATTTTACATATTTGAAAAATTGTATCAATGGTGCGTAAGTGGCAGAGTAAAAGCAGTATAAATCGCATACGAAAACACACTGAAAATTTGAGTTTAAATAGAATTACGTAATAGTGGAAAATAGTATAATAGCACAAATAACAGTTTCTTGCAGTAAGAATATGGTTAATGAGAACATTCTAAAAAACATGTAACATCGACTCAGAATCCTTTATAATTACAATTCCTAGAATACTAGGGATATAGGGTTCAAACCAACAGGTATGAACTTTTTATAATTCATTAGAAGATAAGTTATTTACTACATATTTTGTATTTGTAACAAAACAATAATTACTATTAGTTTGTTGAGTTTCAGTATGCTTTAAAACTACTTTTAAAGTTATTTCAACCCAGTGGGCTATTATCTATGAACATAGTAAACGTACGAATAAGGTTTGCCAAAACGTTTCATATAGTTGCGGTTAAAATGTGGTCAGTATAAAATGTTAAACAAATTTCAGCCAAAAAATGCTTCCCATTCCCACTAGTGTAAACCCATCTGGAATTAACTCACATCTTTCATGTCAACATCTTTCATATCCTTTTTCTCCGCTTCATCGGAGTAATTTTTCTTGCTAGGGTCGGAATCAAAATTATAATTATCCATTTCCACTTCGGGATTGTGCTTCTCAGAATTCGAATCGTAATTATAATCTTCTAATTCTACATCGGAATTTTCCTTGTCAGAGTCACTTTCTGTTTCTTCATAATTTTTGAGGGTTGTGACGGAAATCGTCACACAATCTATTCACGACGAATAGAATATTTAAATTTGCGAATTGTAAGTCACCGGAGCCTTTCGTATGTCAAGGCCAACCGACGACACTTATTTGTTTACAGAAATCAAGTGTAGAATTACGCGCGCAATAGTACGTAGGGATGAGAGCGCGAGAGTGTGTGTATGTTTCCCACTCTCATCCCTTTTTCGGAAATTAGGCAATTGCCTATTCAGTACGTCCCGATCCGCCGCTCGAGGCGGACAAACTATCCGGTGCCAATTGTTATAGTGTTTACGGCTAAGCCAAGGCACGTGAGGCGCAAAAGCCGTCGGAGCCCGGATTATCCTCGCAAGGTGTGGTGTGAGTAGGACGAGAAGTGAGTGCGGACGCTGTTCGCGAGGCACTCGCCGCGGCACAGTGCCGCCTTTCACCACCACAGCCGACGTCGGTCTCCCTTGCCCAGGAGGCCAAAGGGACAAGGATCGGCTGGGCCATCCACGGGGCGCATCCCGGTAAGATTTGCTTATATTACCGCGCGCCCCCCTTACCCCGAGTGTATGATTGTGTGTATTCGGGTACACCGGTACCCGAATAGCGGAGATCGGGGTCGAGTCAACCGCAGGCGAGGATCTCGATCCAGTTGACTCCCGATACTTCCGCCCGCGCGAAAGTAACATTGTCGCGGCACGAGGCCTGGATGGCCAACTATTAACTTAATTGAATAAATGTTTTATTCATTTTTATTTTAATTGTGAGTGTAATTATTATTTCTCCCCGCTCCCGCCGACATCCCTTCATAATTTAAAATAATCGTGTCGAGGCAAGGAAGATCGCCCGAATCCTCCACACCGTTCGTCCCAGCGAACTCGTGTTCCTGGCGACAGCCCGCAGTTCGCGATAAATTAAATAATTGTGTGCGCGATATTGGGCAACGCGGCCCAACGGTCAATTTTAATTATAAAAATTAATTAAAATCTCCGGGTACGCGAATATCACGTCACAGGGTGATGGGATGTAGAATGTTAATTAATTGTACAGAAACATATTTTTCTTTGTGTGATTTAAAGTCATAAAGGTGTAAATTTATTATTTTATTTTCTGAATAATAGTTCCTATATATGAAGGTTCTAGTTATTGGGTTATTGGTAATTAATGCTTATTTACTGTATCTGTTGATTTGCACAAGTATTATTTTAGAAATTTATTTTGCAGCAAATGCTCTTTTATAAAACAAATGTTCTGTGCCACTATTTTGTAACAAGTTAAGAACGCAAGTAGTTGTGTGTTGTTACATAAAATTAAAACCAATAAATTAAAAGAAATAGTATGCATTAATAGGCATGTAAGAATAGGAATCTATACAAAAAATATATTTTATTTATAAAGAGGTGATCGGTAGTGCAGGTCTGCAATGTGTGGAGATAAAATTGAAAAAAAGTTCATTTTACATAGAGTAAACCATGGTTTAAATGAAAACTAGGTTGTGAAGAAAAAACAAATTTAGATAAAACTTTTTTTAAGAAAATTCTGTTCATGTACAAAAAATACGTGGTTCAAATGGTTTTTCAAATTTTTAAAATATTTGTCTAAAATAAGACTTGACGCATACAATGTTAAAAAATACAGTTAAATAAACTTACCTTCAGCTTGAACTATCAAATTTTCATCATATGATGCGAGCTTACGCATACATTTCTCCATAATCCACGTCGAATTCTCCCCCTGCATTTCCGTCCAAACTTTCCGTATAATCTCATCACGTATCCGTAATCTGCTTTTGCCAGTTACTGTTGTTTGTCCGAATTTTTTGACCCTCTTCAATTCAATTGCAGACTTTTCTTTTAATTTTACGATTTCATCTGCAGAATAAAATATTATTTATGAAGTTTAAATACAATTTTTTTATGCAATAGAATCTCGACGAATGTTGGAAAATCAAAATTATTAGCTGCATAATGAGATACATAAAAGCAGAAAAGACTTCGTAGTGATAAGAATTCGCGTTCCTGTGTCTTTGGCTATTTGTATATATAATCATGAAAATATCAAATACAATATATTGTCACTGCTTTAAAGACTTTCATTTGCTTGAAATCCAGATCGATTTTAAGGTCGAAATAGACATGTATTTGACTCATTACCACCTCGATTGTACTTCATAATTTACATTGATCTTAATGCGATTCCCGAATCGATTCGAATCCGAAAACAGGTCGATTTGACGCTAATATCGAGCCGAATCGACTCCATAACAGAGCCGAATTAACTCCGAAACCAAGCCTTAACGAGTAAAAAGTTAAGCGTAAATAAAGTATTAGACTCCGAAATCGAGTAATATCCCAAATGTCTAATGAAGAAATCACAAACTGTCAAAATATAAAAATTTTACATGGTATATAATAAAATTTAGTGAACTCCTATTAAATGTAGTAAAAATTTCTAGATTTTTATTATTTTTTACTTTATCGTACAATAATTTTTTTTATTTTAAATATGCAATATACGATCTGGATGAAGAAGTTTTCTTTAAATGTCATCCAAAAAGTAAAGTAACAACTGTGACGTGCTTAATTTGTGAGAATATATATCATAAGAGTGACTTTAATAAATCAAAAAGTGGAATTGCAATTAGTAATGCTTTTATTATTTGCCCGGAACACTCAAGTCTAAATCTAACCTCAAAAATTACAAAAGACACGTGTCTGAATGAAACAGCAAAGTGCATTATTGCACAAATAAAATTACAACAAAGGCTACAAATAAGAGAAGAATATTTAAATGACATTATTAATGAAACAAATAATGTAGATTTAAATCTAACTAGTGATCAATCAGAACTTGAAACTTTAAGAATCGAAAATAAATTGTTAAAACAACTAGTATCAGAAATGAGTGACAAAAATTTACTATTAAAAAGTGCTTTGGAACAAGACAAGGAAATAGACAATGTTGTAAAGAACCCTTTATATTCACAAGTTATTAATTACGAAAATATTAAACCAAAAAAAGTACCGAAATTAATAATCAAGAAAATAAATAATAAAGAGGACAAATACGACATCAAGAAATGTGTCGCGCATTACTTGATAAAAAAGAAATCTGTGCAAACTAAGCAAATTTATAATAAAAATAATTCTGAAGTGATAGTGGAATGTATGAACGAAAAAAGTGCTACTGAGACGGAAAAAATTTTGAAAGAAAAATTATCAAATATATGTGAAGTCAAAAAAGAAGAAGTATTTAAACCTAAGCTTAAAATAGTAGGGATTGATAATTTTGAAAATCTAAATACTAAAGCTATAGAAAATGATTTAAATGAAAGAAATTTTAAAGAATTTAATACTGGATGCAATGTTGTGCACAGATATGAAAACACGAGAACGAGGCTAGAAATTGTTATAATAGAAGTAACGAGTGAAATTTACAAATACATAAGAGAAAATAAAAATAGAGTTTTTATTGGTTATCAAAACTGTAGAGTATATGACATTATCGATATAAGACCGTGTTACAATTGTGGAAGATTTGGACATAGTGGTAATAAGTGTACAAATAGTAAAGTTTGTTTGAAGTGCGCTGGTCCTCATAATACCGAAAATTGCATGATTATAGATAAACTAGCTTGTGTAAATTGTGTATATCACAATAATAAATTTAACAAAAATTATGACTTTAAACATGTGGCTAATGATAGCGAGTGCTGTTAAAAATGAAAATTAAAAAATTTATAGATAACATTGATTATCCGATGAGTCCAAGTATACCAAGATACATCGGTAAATTAGATTTTAAACATATAACTAATAGGAAGGTAAATAGGATAAAGGCTAAATCTACTATGTCGGTATCATCTATTGCATCAAACAGCTCAAGTATCCAGCAAGATCATCAAAATGGAAAGCAACATTGAAGTGATTTCTGAGATATTGATACTTTAAAAAAAGAATTGGTTGTAAAAAATTTTGATACTTTAAATACTTATATAAATTCTAATAAGGACAATATCTTATATATTAATATAAGAAGTTTAAATGCGAATTTTAACAAATTAGAAATTTTAATTAATGGTCTGAGCATTAAGCCTTTTATGATTGTTTGTGCTGAAACTTGGAATTTGGAATATTATCAATACTTTAATCTAAAAGGTTACAAAATGCATTACAATAATAGTAAATTGAATAAATCGGACGGTGTCGTTATTTATATTGATGAAAATATAAATGAATTTACTGAAATAATAGAAATTGGTAAACTTAAAATTCTCAATACACGTATAAATAACGAAATAGTATATATAGAAATTTCTTCAATATATAGATCTCACGATATAAGTAAGACGGATTTTCTTATGAATATAAAAGAATTGTTAAAAATAAAAAAAAATATCACTAATCATATAATAGTAGGAGATTTTAATATTGATATTTTGGGTTTAGACAATGTTAGCCAAGAATTTCTAAATAATATTCTAGTAAACGGTTACTATCCAGGTTTTCAATCTATTACAAGACCATCTAGCTTATCTGATAATGGATCTTGTATTGATAATTTTTTTATTAAAATGAAATCACTTAACACTAAATCTTGCAAATTAATATACACAATTACAGATCATTTTCCTTTATTTTTATCAATTAAAAAGATTAAGGTATCTAGAACTGATAGAAAAAACGTACTACTAAAGTATAACAAACTCCATTCTTTTGCTAAAGGTTATAATTGGAATAATATACTAACAATGTCTGATCCTAATCTAGCAATTGATGTATTAATATCGACTATTAAAACTTGTATTGAGAAGGCTACAGTTACTAATATTAGTAACAAAAGAGATAAAAATAAACCAAGAAAAGGTTGGATAACTAAAGCTATAACAGTTTCATGTAATAAAAAGTAATTTTTATATAATATTTGGAGATTAGATACAAACAATTTATTAAACAAAGAAATATATAAAACATATGAAAAAATACTAAATAAAGTTATCAAAAATGCAAAGATATTGTATGATAAAGAACTAGTTGAAAACTCAACTAGAAATCCTAGAAAATTATGGAATATAATTAACCAAAAATTAGGTAAAAATAAGAAAAAGAGTAAAGCTATATTTTACATATACGATAAACAAATGAAAGTTATAAATAATACTACAGAAATTGCAAATACAATGAATAAATTTTTCACTGACATAGGTACTGAATTAAGGAAAAAAATTATCACACCAACGAATTACAGCAGGAAAATAACGAAAATTAATCAGAAATCAATATTTTTAAACCCGATTGTTGCATATGAAATCATTGATGTTGTAATCGATTTTGATATAAAGAATGGAGGAGTAGATAAAATAAACACTAGAGTATTAAAGACATTATTAAGCTACATTGTAGGACCTTTGGTCCATATTTTTAACTTATGCATAGAAAAAGCTATTTGGCCAGATGCTTTAAAAATCGCTGAAATTGTACCTATTTATAAAGCTGGTGATAAAAACTGTGCAGAAAACTATAGACCTATCTCTTTAATATCTAATTTAGCAAAAATCTTGGAAAAACTAATTTATAAAAGATTTATTAATTTTTTAAATAAATGTGATATTTTGTCAAAAAATCAGTTTGGTTTTGTTAAAAATAAGGGAACTAAAGATGCTCTGCAATACATCTCTAGTAAACTGTACAATTGTTTAGATATGAGCAAACCAATCGCAATAGCTTTTCTTGATCTAGCAAAAGCTTTTGATACAGTAGATCATATTATATTACTGAATAAGTTATATAACTATGGAATAAGAGGTGGTGCTTATGATATCATGAAATGTTATTTATCGAATAGACAACAAAGAGTTAAATTAGATAACGTTTTTAGTTCTAATATGACAGTAAAAACTGGTGTTCCTCAAGGTACAATATTGGGACCACTGTTATTTATTTTATATGTAAATGATATGTTAGCAGATAATATTATCTCATATGCAGATGACACTGCGATAATTGTCACTGGTAAAAATTGGAAAGAAGTTGAATGTTTAATGAATAGCGAATTAGAATCAATCTCCAATTGGTTGGCTACTAATAAATTGTCTTTAAATGTTAAAAAAACAACTTATAGTACATTTGGAAATTATTGCGATAGTGACCTGAGGTTAATAATTTTAATATTCATATAAATAATGTTAACATAAATAGAGTTGAGTATACCAAATACCTAGGTGTAATGTTTGACTTTAGAATGAGTTGGGGTAAACACATTGAATATATTGTTAATAAAACAAAATATCTTATCTTTGTGTTTCATAAACTGGCCAAGATTATGAACCTGGATACGCTTAGAATGATATATTATGCTTTATTTAATAGTATAATTAGTTATGGTATAATAGCTTGGGGTGGTGCATATAATAATTATATGAAAATATTACATAGTTTGCAGAAAAAATTATTAAAAATTATAAACAAGAATAATTTTATTATTGAAAATAATCCCCTAAGTATTGAACAGATTTTTACACTAGATTCATTAATGTTCCATTACGAATCTCTAAAAAGCAATTTTATGTCTTCTAACAGCATAACGAGGAAAAAAAATTTAATTTTACCTCGTACAAGAAGAACAATTAGTTGTAAAAATAGTTATATCAAAGCAATAAATATATTTAATATGTTACCTAACGATATGAAAATCTTATGCACCAAAAATAAGAAATCAAAAATTAAAAAATGGATTAAAAATAATATATATTAAAAAAAAGTTTTTATTTTCTGTTGTATTCGTCACAAATTACTTTTAGCTACAGTTGTATACTATTTGGTTACTTTGAATAATTGTTAAAGATTTATTATATTAGATTAGTTTAATATTTAAGTTAGTTTTAAGTTTTCTTTTTGTAACCAGTCCCACCAACAGATAACTCCGTTTATCTCTGTGGGAGGTTTGCATGATGTATGTGTTTCTATTATGTAAATTCTTTTCTGGTTAAATAAATAAATAAATAAAATAATTAAAGTTTGAAATCTTGTTACTGGACCCTATTGTAATTTTTAATAAACGGTCCGCGCAAGACGAAAATCGTACCGATCACGTGAGGTTATTTCTTAAGACGCGTAAGGCGCGTGCGCGAACGCGCCGGAAAGCCGGTGTGCACGACACACCGGCAGTATCGTCTCGCCTATGAGAGAGACAGGAGAAATCGAGCACGGAGATCCCCTGACGCATCGATTCTCGCGTGAGAAAGACGAAGGAGAGAACGAGTGTGAGAGAGGGAGAGAGAGACAGAGAAAAGGAGAAGGACACGGTTCCCCAGGTCTCCGTCGAATATCTAGTAAGTCCTGGCCAGGCGACTTCGTAGCGAAATCGGGACGCGAGCGAAGACCGGTGATAAGGTACGCGCGGTACCCCGACCCATAATAGAGCGAGAGGTTAGCCACTCTCGCCGCGACTCTCTGTCTCGTTCGCGTAACCTCGCATACTGCAAACCGGAGTACTTCACTCCGGCGCGACTATAACCGACGGAATTCGTAGCGAAGCCAGGTAATCCGTACCTGGCAAACCTAACCGTGTTCTCCGATTAAATCGAGACAACGTGTCCCGGTGCGTATATTGCGGCGGTCGCATACACACATGGACGACTCTGTATTCTTGTAGTTTATCCGCTTTATTAGACTTGTTTACTTTAAGCCAAGGTTTAACGTTGCCTTGGCTCATCTTGTTGTTAATATCTTCCCTTTTTTTACTTTTATATAATAAACTATTTCTTTATCTTTAATTTCGAGTAACGGTTAATCGAACCCGTGATCACCTCCTATCCCAAAGGCGAATACCGCCATGCCCCGCGGGTGTCGTGCATTGCTTCGCACGACACATAACTGACGAGCCGAGCACGAGTATCAACGAGGTGTGATATATATTATACGAGATAAGTGTGTACTAGGTAAGTGCATACACTGTACACAGGGCAGACATCGTCATTCGGAGCTTGAGGCTAGCTCCAATCGTCCTGATAGACGATTTCACCGATTTATCAGCTGCTTAGTGTAGTGCGGAGATTTCCTGTGCATTGAGTACATGCACAGGACGATTAAAACTCTCCTGACAGATAATACCGATCCTGTTACAGTACTTACTTAGAAAGTTCTTTATGCTTGGACTTGTTCGAACAGTGTTATGAAGGGTCCTGTGGTAGGATTCAAGAGCGTTATTTCTTTGGTCGGTAGCGTTATGTACGGAGAATACTGACGGAGTCACTATGAGCATCCATTGAGATTTAAAATATTTAATGAAATGTAACCACTTAATAAGCTTATTGGTATCTCCTTGATATTTCTCCTTTATTATTTTTGTGATTATATCTACTGCTTCATGGATTTTGGAGGCAGGTAATAATGCCATGGTTAAAATAAGCTTTATAATAAAATGTCCTACGGGATTTTTTGTCACATTATTAAAAAAAATTTAAAGTGCAATGTTTTGATCAACATGAAAAATGTGAGCTACAATCTGGTGTGGAATCGTGATTATCAAAAACCAAAAGCAAAAACGAACGTTTTAAATTTTTTGCTTAGCACAGAGAGTTGATGTGGCTTTGTAAAAACTATTCACTCAGGTTTGCTACCTTCATTTTACGTGCATACTGCAGGATTGCAATTCAAAACCTTATTCTAATTTATAATAATTATTTGTATAAGAATTTTTTTGCTACAATTTATATTAGATGGACAAACTTCAGCATGTAAAATTAAAGAATATTGCTTAATCATAAATTAGTTGATGTCAAATCATTTTTTAATGTGAATATATTGACTAATAGACAATTTTCATATAACTGATTATACACATTATAAATTTAAATTTTACTATTTTACTATTACCTAAATTTAAGTTTAGATTAGGTTCATACATTTCAAAATTTAATAAATTTTTACTTAGTCAGATAGTAAAAATGGCGTCAGGAGGTGAAGAGCCTCCTGACAACGACGAAGAAGTTTTTTATAAGTGTCATCCAAAAAGTAAAGTTAAAGTAGTTATTTGTTTAATATGTGAAAGTATTTATCACAAAAGTGATTATGTGAGAATAAAAAGTGGTATTACATTAAGCAGTTCGCTAATAATATGTCCGGAACATAAAGGACTAAACTTAACCTCAAAAAAATCAAATGAAGCAGCCTTGAGTGACACAGCAAAGTATATTATAGCACAAATTAAATTATTACAAAGAACGCAGATACGAGAAGAATATCTAAATGATATAATAAACGAAACGAACAATATTGATTGCAATATTAATGATGAGCAGACTGAAACTGAAACTTTAAGAATTGAAAACACCTTACTGAAACAATTAGTGGCAGAAATGAATGATAAAAATCAATTATTAAAAAGTGCTTTAGAAAAGGAAAATTCAAACAAGATAGAATTTAAAAAACAAACATATTCACAAGTTGTAAATAATGTACCACCTAAGCCAAAGAAACTTCCTAAACTAATAGTTAAAAAGAAAAGGAAAGAAGATACTTTTGATCTAAAAAAACATGTAAATCACTATATGATAAAAAAAGAAATCAATTCAGACAAAAATATATTTATGAAAAGTGATGATGAAATTATAATTGATTATATGAATGAAACAAGTATTACAGAAGCTGAAAAAATATTAAAAGAAAAATTATCTAGTTTATGTGAAGTTAAAAAAGAAGAGTTATTAAAACCCAAAGTGAAAATTATTGGTATACAGAATATAGAAAAATGGATAAATTTGTACTATAAAGTGTTCGTTGGATTTCAATACTGTAAAGTATACGATATAATAAATACAAGACCATGTTTGAAGTGTGGAAGATTTGGTCATAATAGTTACAAGTGCTTAAATGAAAAAGTTTGTTTAAAGTGTTCAGGTCATCATAATACAATTGAATGTACACAAACAGATAATTAAATTGTGTAAATTGTACGTTTCATAACCAAAAATATAAAATGAATTATGACTGCAAACACGTGGTTAATGATAGCATGTGCTGCCAAGTGTTGAAAAATAGAATCAAGAAGGAATTAGGAAACACGGATTATCCTATGAGTCCGATAATACCAAGATATATCGGTAATATAGAGATCTTTCAAAATGTTACTAAGAAGAAAAGTATTTTGAAATCAAGAACATTAACATCGATTTCATCATTGACTTCTAATAAATAATATTTAAGTAAATTTAAGAAATTCTAAATAAGTAAAAGATGGATAACTTTAATATTATTGATAACATGTGAAGTTAAAAAAGAAGAGTTATTAAAACCCAAAGTGAAAATTATTGGTATACAGAATATAGAAAAAATGGATAAATTGTCTTTTAAAAATGATATAAATGAAAGGAATTTTAAAGATTTCTCAACTGGCTGTAAAGTATTGCATAGCTATGTAAACGAAAAATTAAAACAAGAAAGTTTAATAGTTGAAGTTACAAATGAAATTTATAAAAAAATAAGAGAAAATAACTATAAAGTGCTCGTTGGATTTCAATACTGTAAAGTATACGATATAATAAATACAAGACCATGTTTGAAGTGTGGAAGATTTGGTCATAATAGTTACAAGTGCTTAAATGAAAAAGTTTGTTTAAAGTGTTCAGGTCATCATAATACAATTGATTGTACACAAACAGATAATTTAAATTGTGTAAATTGTACGTTTCATAACCAAAAATATAAAATGAATTATGACTGCAAACACGTGGTTAATGATAGCATGTGCTGCCAAGTGTTGAAAAATAGAATCAAGAAGGAATTAGGAAACACGAATTATCCTATGAGTCCGATAATACCAAGATATATCGGTAATATAGAGATCTTTCAAAATGTTACTAAGAAGAAAAGTATTTTGAAATCAAGAACATTAACATCGATTTCATCATTGACTTCTAATAAATAATATTTAAGTAAATTTAAGAAATTCTAAATAAGTAAAAGATGGATAACTTTAATATTATTGATAACATAATTAATTGTAACGTATTAAAAGAAATTATCGTCAGCGATATCGACACTCTTAACAAATTTGCCAATTCAAATAAGAATTTTATACTTTATGTTAATATACGAAGTTTGAATGCTAATTTCAATAAATTGGAAATTTTGATTAATCGTCTTGAAATTAAACCATTTATGGTCATTTGCGTAGAAACTTGGTCACTTCAATATTATAAATATTTTAGTTTAAAAGGTTACAAAATTTATTATAACAATAGTCAAATTAATAGAGCAGATGGAGTTGTTGTTTATATGGCTGAAGATATAACTGAGAATACAGACATTATTCAAATAGATAATTTAAGAATGTTGAATACAAACATAACCTCTAATCATGAAAAAACCATCGAAATCACTTCTTTATATAGATCGCATGATATTCATAAAGTAGAATTCTTAATGAGTATAAAAGAACTATTAAAATTAAAGAAAAATGTTGCTAATCATATTATTGTTGGAGATTTCAATATAGACATCTCTAGTCATGATAACATTAGTCAGGAATTTTTAAATAATTTTCTTGAATATGGGTACATTCCATGTTTTCAAACTGGAACAAGATTAGCAAATACTAACACAATGGGTTCATGTATAGAGAACTTCTTTATTAAAAATAGTAATGTAAATGTTAAGGCGGCTAAATTAACTGATTCATTTACGGATCACTTTCCATTATTTTTATCAATAAAAAATATAAAACATAGTGGGAACTATAAAATGCGATCAAAAATTTGTTATGATAGACTTAATAAAATTGCTAAAAAACTTAATTGGAATCAGATATTATTAATGAAAGATCCATCATTGGCAATTAATTGTTTGATTGATAATATAAAGGAATGTATTAATAGTGCAACATTTAGAATTAATAATAAAAAATCAGATAAATTGAAACCAAGAAAATCTTGGATTACTAAGGGAATTATTGTTTCATGTAATAGAAAAGAAATGCTTTATAGAATTTGGATGATGGATGTAAATAATTTTGATAACAGGATGGAATACAAAAATTATGATAAAGTGCTAAACAGAGTAATTAAAGATGCAAAAATTAAATATGAATATGATGTGATTAAAAAAGCTATTAATAAACCAAAAAATTTATGGAATATTGTAAATCAAAAACTAGGTAAAAATACTAAAAAACAAGAGAAAATTACTGCTATCCTTGATAAATATAAAAATAGAATAACGAATACAGAGGATATTGCTAATGTTATGAATAATTACTTTACTGACATTGGTATTGAATTGAGAAATAAAATTCTTGAAATTGATAGTGTCGATATCCGGTTGCCTGATTTCAATAACAAAACTATATTTATGATTCCGACAGATCCGATAGAAGTTTATAATATAATAAATGATTTTGAAATAAAAAATGGTGGTTCGGATAAAATCGACACTAGAACATTGAAGTCACTAATTAAATATATTTTGGATCCATTAGTTCACATTTTTAATTTATGCATAGAAAAATCTGTTTGGCCTGAATCTCTTAAAAATGCAATGATTATACCAATTCATAAAAATGGTAGTAAGAAGAAAATTGAAAATTATAGACCAATTTCACTAATTTCTAATTTAGCAAAAATTTTAGAAAAGATAATATATATAAGGATCTGTAAATTTTTCAAAGAGTGTAACATATTCTCAGAGAATCAATTTGGATTTATACAAAATAGAGGCACTAATGATGCCCTACAGAAAATAACCAATAAAATTTATAATAACTTGGACAACAGTAAACCTTTGGCTATAGCATTTTTAGACTTGGCGAAGGCTTTTGATACGGTAGATCATAACATATTACTGAATAAACTTTACAATTATGGAATTAGAGGTAATGCACATAAATTAATGTTTTCATATCTTACTAATAGACAGCAGATAGTAAGAATTGATGATACTGTAAGTCATAATAATATTGTTAAAACAGGCGTTCCTCAAGGAACTATACTTGGACCTTTGCTTTTTATAATATATGTAAACGACATGTTAAAAGAAAATATAATCTCATATGCAGATGATACAGCATTAATTGTTACCGAAGATACTTGGGAAAAAGTTAAAAATAAGATGAATATTGAATTAAACTGGATTGCAAATTGGTTAGCCTTAAACAAGTTATCTTTAAATATAGAAAAGTCAACATATATTACATTTGGAAATTATATAGATAGCGTTCCAGATTATGAAAATGATAATTATGATATCCAAATTAATAACAATAAGCTAAAAAGAGTGAAAAATACCAAATATCTAGGTTTAATATTTGATTATAGAATGAATTGGTCTTTACATATAGAATATTTAGTTAATAAAACTAAGTACCTAATATTCATTTTTCATAAACTTGCAAATTATATGAATATAACAACACTTAAAATGTTATATTATGCACTGTTCAATAGTGTTATTAGTTATGATATTATAGCATGGGGTGGTGCGTATATGAATAGTATAAGCTTGCTGCATAATTTACAAAAAAAAATATTAAAAATAATAAATAAAAACAAATTTATAACTAAAGATTACCCGTTAAATATAGAACAATTATATGCGTTAAATTGTTTATCATATCATTATAATAGTTTAAGTAATCTGTTTATGTCTTCGAACAGTATAACTAGAAATAAGAATCTACCTATTCCAAGATTCAAAAAAACTGTTAGCAAAAAAAATAGTTATATCAAAGCTATAGGTTTGTTTAATATGCTACCAATTAGTCTAAAAGAATTAAATAAAAAAAACAAAAAGATAAAATTGAAAGACTGGATAGTTAATAATATTTAAAAAAATCTATACAAATTTTATTTATAAATTGAATCTTTATTATGATTGTTGTTTAATGTTGCCTTAGTGATTTTATGAGTTAGTAGCCTCTTTATGGATGTTATATAGTATATAGTGAAAGAATTTAACTATGTCATTTTAGTATGTAAGTATATTATGTAATTTTAGTATATAAGTCTTAGATACTTCAGTATCTTGCCAGTTCCACCAACAGATATGTGCATTATATCTCTGTGGGGAAAGCTATGTAATTCTAAGGAATTCTATGTATTTTCTGATACTGGTTAATAAATAAATAAATAAATTAGTATCATCATAATTTATGAAAAATGTTAGTGGAAAATGAATCTGTCCATTTTTTAAAAACCGTCAGAAAATGCCTATTTTTAACCTCAAAGCATTAAAAATATTTGACATTGTACTCGAATAAATGTATCATATGATCAAAATCACCTATTCTAACAATAGCACATTTCATAATAATGCGGAAAAAGACGGTTTTCCGCACGATTAGTATTTGCGTTTACGATAGTTTGGCAAAGCCAGCCACACCGTGGACACAATCACATAAGTGCGGGAATTGATCGCGCGAGTTATGAACGATATTTTTGCAACAAATTTGCGAAGAATTCGTATTTTTCAATTCGTTAATAGTGCGGAATGTTCTTGCTGAATATTATTGTATATAATAACTGTATTTTTCGCATTACATAATCGAACTGGTTCATATACGACCATATCAACGGTCCTTATGAAGACTAGCACGTTTCAAAACAAAGAAGAAGAGACCTGTATTCTACTCTATGTAACTTTGGTTCAAATTAGTCTATTGATTTAATTAATGAATCATTGAGAAGATTGCACTAAATTCTTTAAGAGGATATGTAAAAAAATTTGTAAAACAATACTTATACCAACACTGTGATCATTTAAAAACGGGAAATTTTTTTGCTTTTTGCCGACGATATATACCAGGCGACCCATGATAGGTGAGCGAGTCAGTGTATGCTAATAATCCATACGAATTCTCAAACTTTACGACGAAAAAGATGGGTTGAAGCGCATTTAATTTCGATTAGATAACTGTATCAAAAAATTTGTTTTTGCTTGTCTTATCAAGCGTTACAAATCACTCGTGGACTCGCCTATAAACTATTTCATTCCTTTATCTGTACACTTACTTGTGCAAAATGAAAATAGCATCCTCGTATCCTCGCTGTTTTCAAAACTTCACGAAGCGATTTTAACAAAGCCTTTTCATAGTCTGACATAATGTTTAAAGGTTCTATAATAGGAAATAAATCTTTTATTTTTTTTCAAACGGTGGAGTATGCCAAAGATGTCCTGCTTGACATGAGCACCCAAGCGCAAGGCACAATCTGCAATATAGTAGGGAAGGAGTTAAGGATTAGGATTGAATAATGATTGTGTCGTGTAAAGGAAATAGAAATAATGTATGAAATAAAGATACTGTAGTCATAGATTATATTAATGGTATGGAATAGAAAAACGTGATTATATTAATTGGTATGGAATAGAAAAACGTTTATGGTATATCTATTCAAGGTATAAATAAATAATTTTAAATAAATAAATAAAATAATTTTATTTATAATTAAGGGAAAACTATTACAAATTTATAGAAACTTACAATGTTATTTTTCTTAAACATGATTGTTAACTACTGCTGGCAATTCTTAATATTGGGCCTAGCGTTGTCATTATTAGTATCGGGTTCACTTAACAAAGAGCGATCGTACATCAGCTCCGATGCTGAAGAGGACTGGATTAAGCATGATTCTATGCTAACATCTTTGCCAAGTATTTTAAAATGTAATAGCAATGGATTAGCTTGTAATTCACGCCCTAACTCTCCAATACTCTTATATGCATTACTTATACTGGAAGTACTAGAAGCACCTTTTGTTCGTTGCAATGTCCTTAAAATATTATTTTTTAATGTACATATAATATATATATTTTTTAAATTGCGAATGCGATTCTCATATCTTAACTTTATGATGGTGATAATTATAAGTGTAATTATAATGATATAGTAGGAAGAAAGAAATTAAATGGAAGGAAGAAAGAATTAAAAAGTAAACACAATTGCAAACCAATTTTTTATTATAGATATGTAGATGACACAATTTTATGCGTGGAAAAAAGTCATATAAACACAGTTCTCAATATCTTTAACAATTATAATAAATACCTCAAATTTACATATGAAATAGAAAATAATAATTGTATAAATTTTCTGGATCTCACATTAATCAAAGAAAACAATAGTATTATTACAAATTGGTATAGAAAACCAACTAATTCTAACCGGTTATTAAATTTTAATAAAAATCACACAATACAACAGAAACGTAATATTATTTATAATTTAGTAGATAGGGCAATGATATTGTCACAAAAACAGTTTCATAAAGAGAATCTAAATATTATTGCAGAAATACTAAAAAGCAATGATTATCATATTGAATTTATAAACACAGCAATAAATAAAAGAAAACGCAATATTTCAATTAAATACAATGTTAAAATAGATAAAAAAATCCCAATATGTACCGTATCACTACCTTACAATAAAGAGTTTTTCAATAAATGTTGCCGAATGCTAAAAAAATATAATATTAATACTATTCCATTAATTAATCACAAACTTGATACTATTATAAAATTAGGCAAAGATAGAACATCAAAATGGGAGGAGACAGGGGTAGTTTACAAGTTATCTTGTGTTAAATGCCCGGCTATTTATATTAGAGAAACAAAACGCTGCCTAAAAAATCAAATAAAAGAACATCAGAACAATAAAAATCCAGAAGCCGTTGTTACTGCACACATTTTAAATAACGTAAATCACAATTTTAACTGGGAAGATACAAAAATAATAGATAAAGAATCTTGCTATAAAAAAGACTCATTTCGGAAATGTTACATATCAATCATCATAATTCGACGATTAACAGAATAGAAGATACGCAACATTTAAACCGTCAATATAGAAATGTTATGAATATAGTTTAAAGAGATTAATGTACACAAACTATGACGTATGTAGTTTGTAAACACATACCTACTTTGTTTTTGTATAAATACTCGTTGATTTCGTATCAACTGTTATTCGACGAAGCTCACTTGAGCTGTAACATTATATTCATTATTAAGGTAAAATTTAATTTTTAATTCACAAGTGTTGTAAAATTTAATATAAATATTTATAATTTTATCCAATAAATTCAGCACCTGAAGAGGTCTGTAAACCTAGCAGACGAAACGTTGTGCACATACATAAATAAATTGGATTTATTTATTATTGACCCTTAACAATCGACTATTTACTAATTCAACAATGGAGGGTGAAAATTACAAAAAAAAAAAAAAAAAAAAAAATTACAAATTATAGTGATATAGCTTGTAAACAACTAAGTTTCCTTTTTTATACTTAAATAATCTCAATCAGTAAACAGAGATTATTTTACAAGATTTTTAATACGTAAAATATAAACAAATATATTTATCTCAAACAAATTTATAAATTTTTTATTTTTATCATACTAACAGCTAAAAAGTGTTTGCGAAAAGAATTAAAAAAAAATTGGGTTGAGATTGAATCAACCATTATTTAGTTTTGAATAATAATTATATATTTAAATTAAAAGATTTAGTCAACATTTCCGGAATATAGCAATTTTCGCATTTTGTATACCAATTCGGGATACCTAATCGCGAAGGATTATGATAAACAATCGAAAAAATCTTAAAAAAACATTTTCGAAATTTCAGTTAATAAAAATAGTTTCAAACGAGATTGAACCGAAGTTTCTACTTACAATTACATTTACTCGCTATTCTTAGTGAAAAAAGGTTTAATTATAAAAATAAGATTTTTAGAGCAAATAAAAATATGATTTTAAATATTTTAAAAGCATTTTACTTAACTACAGTTTTACAAATTCTACCATGTAAATCTTGAAAGCAATTCTTTGTAAGAGTTACATGTAAAACTTTGTCCCAAAAAAGTTTTTTATAATCTGCATTTTACAATATTTTATGGTTGTATTAATACCGTCAGAACCAATTTCTTATCTCGTAATAAATATTTCAAAATAAATCTTATCTTTTAAGATTTATAATAATATTGTTAATATATTAAATTCATATCATTGCCGATGAAGATGTCAGAAGTATCGATATAGTGTCTCTCGGAGACAAGAATCCACTTGATAAAAATCACAATACTATCGAATAAAAACACAGTATTAAACTACAAAATTAGTAAATAACAGTTCGTGAACTCTAAGAAAGAAATGTTGCTTTGAAATACTGTTAACAATAATTCTCCGACACTAATTTAGCCAGGTTCGTTTTTTAATTCATAATTGGCCGAATTCTAACAATCGACCGGTCGATAACCGATTGTTTACCCACGGATAATGATTCATTTGTAGACCGCCCGCGAGGTATTCAGATAGTCCGATTTCAGCAATCCGGAACGACCTAGGATTCAGTATCTAACAGGGTGTATGACAGCGAGAGAGCAAACAAGAGTTTATGAATGCAAGGCCAAACTATCAAGAGCATAGGTATGCTGGAACTCACGAGGATACATCTGTCAACCAGAACGTCCAGCGGGCTGTCGGGACGAAAGATGGACGTACAAGCCCGGATATCAAGACTGTGTTCTAAGGTAGTTCGAGTGACGTTTAATATTGTACTAGCGATGTTAACCTCACTCGCAGACGCTCGCTATAGGTAGTATGTTAATTGTAACTACTTAGGATAAGTTTGTTCATTAATATTATAACGCGATCACTCTAAAACATTTACATGCAAATGATCGCGCATCAAAGGTTTTTTGCTGGTTTTGTCTCGAAGTACGTATATATACTAACTTACGAAAAATCGAAAATGTCACGACCAATTCGGGGCGTGCGCGGTTAATTAGCGGATAAAAAGTGGCAAATTCTGAGCTTAATTTCATTAATTTATTATTTTATTAAGTTACTTTTCAGCCGTGGTTCGCCAACTTGACATAAAGTTGGCAGTAGATACGTTTATTTTTCTGAAAATAGAGCGGCAAAATTGGGGCTTACACGGATAATTGGCGGATTTCATTAATTTATTATTTTATTAAGTCATTTTTTACATTCATGACAGAAAGAGACATCTATTTAAAAAATAAAAACGAGGGCTGAAAAATTGACTTGAATAAATAATAATTAATGAAATCCGCCAATTATCCGTGTAAGCCCCAATTTTGCCGCTCTATTTTTCAGAAAAATAAACGATCTACTGCCAACTTTATGTCAAGTTGGCGAACCACGGCTGAAAAGTAACTTAATAAATAATAAATTAATGAAATTAAGCTCAGAATTTGCCACTTTTTATCCGCTAATTAACCGCGCACGCCCCGAATTGGTCGTGACATTTTCGATTTTTCGTAAGTTAGTATATAACGTACTTCGAGACAAAACCAGCAAAAAACCTTTGATGCGCGATCATTTGCATGTAAATGTTTTAGAGTGATCGCGTTATAATATTAATGAACAAACTTATCCTAAGTAGTTACAATTAACATACTACCTATAGCGAGCGTCGCGAGTGAGGTTAACATCGCTAGTACAATATTAAACGTCACTCGAACTACCTTAGAACACGTCTTGATATCCGGGCTTGTACGTCCATCTTTCGTCCCGACAGCCCGCTGGACGTTCTGGTTGACAGATGTATCCTCGTGAGTTCCAGCATACCTATGCTCTTGATAGTTTGGCCTTGCATTCATAAACTCTTGTTTGCTCTCTCCGCTGTCATACACCCTGTTAGTACTGAATCCTAGTCGTTCCGGATTGCTGAAATCGGACTATCTGAATACCTCGCGGGCGGTCTACAAATGAATCATTATCCTTAAACAATCGGTTCGACCGTCGATTGTTAGAATTCGGCCAATTATGAATTAAAAAACGAACCTGGCTAAATTAGTGTCGGAGAATTATTGTTAAGTATTTCAAAGCAACATTTCTTTCTTAGAGTTCACGAACTGTTATTTACTAATTTTGTAGTTTAATACTGTGTTTTTATTCGATAGTATTGTGATTTTTATCAAGTGGATTCTTGTCTCCGAGAGACACTATATCGATACTTCTGACATCTTCATCGGCAATGATATGAATTTAATATATTAACAATATTATTATAAATCTTAAAAGATAAGATTTATTTTGAAATATTTATTACGAGATAAGAATTGGTTCTGACGGTATTAATACAACCATAAATATTGTAAAATGCAGATTATAAAAAACTTTTTTGGGACAAAGTTTTACATGTAACTCTTACAAAGAATTGCTTTCAAGATTTACATGGTAGAATTTGTAAACTGTAGTTAAGTAAAATGCTTTTAAAATATTTAAAATCATATTTTTATTTGCTCTAAAAATCTTATTTTTATAATTAAACCTTTTTTCACTAAGAATAGCGATAATGTAATTGTAAGTAGAAACTTCGGTTCAATCTCGTTTGAAACTATTTTATTAACTGAAATTTCGAAAATGTTTTTTTAAGATTTTTTTCGATTGTTTATCATAATCCTTCGCGATTAGGTATCCCGAATTGGTATACAAATGCGAAAATTGCTATATTCCGGAAATGTTGACTAATCTTTATTTAATATATAATTATTATTCAAACTAAATAATGGTTGATTCAATCTCAACCCAATTTTTTTTTAATTCTTTTCGCAAACACTTTTTAGCTGTTAGTATGATAAAAATAAAAATTTATAAATTTGTTTGAGATAAATAATTGTTTATATTTTACGTATTAAAAATCTTGTAAAATAATCTCTGTTTACTGATTGAGATTATTTAAGTATAAAAAAGGAAACTAGTTGTTTACAAGCTATATCACTATAATTTGTAATTTTTTTTTTTTTTTTTTTTTGTAATTTTCACCCTCCATTGTTGAATTAGTAAATAGTCGATTGTTAAGGGTCAATAATAAATAAATCCAATTTATTTATGTATGTGCCAACGTTTCGTCTGCTAGGTTTACAGACCTCTTCAGGTGCTGATTTATTGGATAAATTATAAATATTTATATTAAATTTTACAACACTTGTGAATTAAAAATTAAATTTTACCTTAATAATGAATATAATTTACAGCTCAAGTGAGCTTCGTCGAATAACAGTTGATACGAAATCAACGAGTATTTATACAAAAACAAAGTAGGTATGTGTTTACAAACTACATACGTCTAGTTTGTGTACATTAATCTCTTTAAACTATATTCATAACATTTCTATATTGACGGTTTAAATGTTGCGTATCTTCTATTCTGTTAATCGTCGAATTTGATGATTGATATGTAACATTTCCGAAATGAGTCTTTTTTATAGCAAGATTCTTTATCTATTATTTTTGTATCTTCCCAGTTAAAATTGTGATTTACGTTATTTAAATTGTTTAGTACAACGGCTTCTGGATTTTTATTGTTCTGATGTTCTTTTATTTGATTTTTTAGGCAGCGTTTTGTTTTCTAATATAAATAGCCGGGCATTTAACACAAGATAACTTGTAAACTACCCTGTCTCCTCCCATTTTGATGTTCTATCTTTGCCTAATTTTATATATAGTATCAAGTTTGTGATTAATTTGGAATAGTATTAATATTATATTTTTTTAGCATTCGGCAACATTTATTGAAAAACTCTTTATTGTAAGGTAGTGATACGGTACATATTGGGATTTTTTTTTCTATTTTAACATTGTATTTAATTGAAATATTGCGTTTTCTTTTATTTTATTGCTGTGTTTATAAATTCAATATGATAATCATTGCTTTTAGTATTTCTGCAATAATTTTAGATTCTCTTTATTAAACTGTTTTTTGTGACAATCATTGCCCTACTACTATTAAAACATAATATTACGTTTCTGTTGTATTGTGTGATTTTTATTAAAATTTATAACCGTTAGAATTAGTTGGTTTTCTATACAATTTGAAATTGGTATAGAAAACCAACTAATTCTAACCGGTTATTAAATTTTAATAAAAATCACACAATACAACAGAAACGTAATATTATTTATAATTTAGTAGATAGGGCAATGATATTGTCACAAAAACAGTTTCATAAAGAGAATCTAAATATTATTGCAGAAATACTAAAAAGCAATGATTATCATATTGAATTTATAAACACAGCAATAAATAAAAGAAAACGCAATATTTCAATTAAATACAATGTTAAAATAGATAAAAAAATCCCAATATGTACCGTATCACTACCTTACAATAAAGAGTTTTTCAATAAATGTTGCCGAATGCTAAAAAAATATAATATTAATACTATTCCATTAATTAATCACAAACTTGATACTATTATAAAATTAGGCAAAGATAGAACATCAAAATGGGAGGAGACAGGGGTAGTTTACAAGTTATCTTGTGTTAAATGCCCGGCTATTTATATTAGAGAAACAAAACGCTGCCTAAAAAATCAAATAAAAGAACATCAGAACAATAAAAATCCAGAAGCCGTTGTTACTGCACACATTTTAAATAACGTAAATCACAATTTTAACTGGGAAGATACAAAAATAATAGATAAAGAATCTTGCTATAAAAAAGACTCATTTCGGAAATGTTACATATCAATCATCATAATTCGACGATTAACAGAATAGAAGATACGCAACATTTAAACCGTCAATATAGAAATGTTATGAATATAGTTTAAAGAGATTAATGTACACAAACTATGACGTATGTAGTTTGTAAACACATACCTACTTTGTTTTTGTATAAATACTCGTTGATTTCGTATCAACTGTTATTCGACGAAGCTCACTTGAGCTGTAACATTATATTCATTATTAAGGTAAAATTTAATTTTTAATTCACAAGTGTTGTAAAATTTAATATAAATATTTATAATTTTATCCAATAAATTCAGCACCTGAAGAGGTCTGTAAACCTAGCAGACGAAACGTTGTGCACATACATAAATAAATTGGATTTATTTATTATTGACCCTTAACAATCGACTATTTACTAATTCAACAATGGAGGGTGAAAATTACAAAAAAAAAAAAAAAAAAAAAATTACAAATTATAGTGATATAGCTTGTAAACAACTAAGTTTCCTTTTTTATACTTAAATAATCTCAATCAGTAAACAGAGATTATTTTACAAGATTTTTAATACGTAAAATATAAACAAATATATTTATCTCAAACAAATTTATAAATTTTTTATTTTTATCATACTAACAGCTAAAAAGTGTTTGCGAAAAGAATTAAAAAAAAATTGGGTTGAGATTGAATCAACCATTATTTAGTTTTGAATAATAATTATATATTTAAATTAAAAGATTTAGTCAACATTTCCGGAATATAGCAATTTTCGCATTTTGTATACCAATTCGGGATACCTAATCGCGAAGGATTATGATAAACAATCGAAAAAATCTTAAAAAAACATTTTCGAAATTTCAGTTAATAAAAATAGTTTCAAACGAGATTGAACCGAAGTTTCTACTTACAATTACATTTACTCGCTATTCTTAGTGAAAAAAGGTTTAATTATAAAAATAAGATTTTTAGAGCAAATAAAAATATGATTTTAAATATTTTAAAAGCATTTTACTTAACTACAGTTTTACAAATTCTACCATGTAAATCTTGAAAGCAATTCTTTGTAAGAGTTACATGTAAAACTTTGTCCCAAAAAAGTTTTTTATAATCTGCATTTTACAATATTTTATGGTTGTATTAATACCGTCAGAACCAATTTCTTATCTCGTAATAAATATTTCAAAATAAATCTTATCTTTTAAGATTTATAATAATATTGTTAATATATTAAATTCATATCATTGCCGATGAAGATGTCAGAAGTATCGATATAGTGTCTCTCGGAGACAAGAATCCACTTGATAAAAATCACAATACTATCGAATAAAAACACAGTATTAAACTACAAAATTAGTAAATAACAGTTCGTGAACTCTAAGAAAGAAATGTTGCTTTGAAATACTGTTAACAATAATTCTCCGACACTAATTTAGCCAGGTTCGTTTTTTAATTCATAATTGGCCGAATTCTAACAATCGACCGGTCGATAACCGATTGTTTACCCACGGATAATGATTCATTTGTAGACCGCCCGCGAGGTATTCAGATAGTCCGATTTCAGCAATCCGGAACGACCTAGGATTCAGTATCTAACAGGGTGTATGACAGCGAGAGAGCAAACAAGAGTTTATGAATGCAAGGCCAAACTATCAAGAGCATAGGTATGCTGGAACTCACGAGGATACATCTGTCAACCAGAACGTCCAGCGGGCTGTCGGGACGAAAGATGGACGTACAAGCCCGGATATCAAGACTGTGTTCTAAGGTAGTTCGAGTGACGTTTAATATTGTACTAGCGATGTTAACCTCACTCGCAGACGCTCGCTATAGGTAGTATGTTAATTGTAACTACTTAGGATAAGTTTGTTCATTAATATTATAACGCGATCACTCTAAAACATTTACATGCAAATGATCGCGCATCAAAGGTTTTTTGCTGGTTTTGTCTCGAAGTACGTATATATACTAACTTACGAAAAATCGAAAATGTCACGACCAATTCGGGGCGTGCGCGGTTAATTAGCGGATAAAAAGTGGCAAATTCTGAGCTTAATTTCATTAATTTATTATTTTATTAAGTTACTTTTCAGCCGTGGTTCGCCAACTTGACATAAAGTTGGCAGTAGATACGTTTATTTTTCTGAAAATAGAGCGGCAAAATTGGGGCTTACACGGATAATTGGCGGATTTCATTAATTTATTATTTTATTAAGTCATTTTTCAGCCGTAGTTTTTATTTTTTAAATAATGTCTTTTTTGTATGAATGTAAAAAAAATGACTTTAAAATAGGAGTTGAAAATATTAGAAAAATTTAGTATACGATACTACTTGCCCCAATTGATTCTCCCAAATAATCGAAAATTTCAGCAAATGTGTTAAATAACCAGAAACTTGACGCTTTTCCTTGAAAATCTATTAATGTTAGCTTAATGTGGTATATTCATGGATTAGCCGTATTCATTTTTCTGGTATCAATATTAAAAAAGATGGCTTCACAATAGGAGATGATAAAGAAAATTAAAAAAAAAACGATAAGCCTTGCTCCAATTGATTCTCCGGAGTAATCTAACATTTGAACGTTTCATTAGAGAAAAAAATAATTTTCACATCTTGAAGATGATATCTAGGTCGTTGGTGTGACCTCCAGGACATCGGGTCATCTACTGAAATGGACATTGTAATTAGTGAAGAAAAAAGTTTCACTTAGTGAAGATGTCTAGGTCGTCAGCGTGACCTCCACGACATGGGGACATAACCTACTGGAAGGGACATTGTTAATAGTGAAAAAAAATGTTCCCTTTTTAAAATGATGTATAGGTCCTCAGCGTGACCTTTAGGGTAGCGGACTGGAGGATCTACTGGAGGGTATGACTAGAGGGATGGAGAGACTGAGAAATTTCTATCAGTAAACTAATGTAATCACTTCCAGTAAATTATGTCCAGGTCGACGATGATACCTCCAGAGTAATGGAATATCATCTACTTCAACATCCTTACAAGGTTGTGTTGTCAAAAAAAGCATGTTTGGTTAAGAAAAATATGTAGCATTAAGAAGAGCAACGTGTATGACAGGAGGGACGGAAAGACTGAGAGACGGAGAAATGATCGTGCTTAATATATAAAGATAGATTTAATCTTATTGTTTGAATTTTATGAGGTATTTATTATGTTTGGAATTTTGTATCTTTGCATCTTTTTGAACAATTTTTCTCTGAATAAATAATATTTAGAATTTCTTTAATAGTATATAATTTATTGAATAATTTAATTTTCCGCTCCCATGGTTTAAACGTACAGTCACGGTATGATTACTTATGATAAATAATATTATAAGTAGTGGTATAATGAAAAATAATTATTCTGTTTGTATTATATTACAATTACTATATACCGGGGCCACGATTAGCTTAAGATTTACAATGGTTTTAAATAATTTTTTTCGTGCTAAAATTTGCAAATGATGTTATAAAAATTTATTTACTATGATGGCACCTCTTTTTTGCCTAAATCTTGAATAATATAAGATGATGTCCGGGTCAACGTCATGACCTCCAGGTCGTCGGGACATCATCTACTGGGAGACTTATTACTACCTGCATAGAGACATAGGACACTTACAGACGGGACCAAGGACACTTATGTACAAGAAACGATACGTGTATTCTAATTTGTACATCATAAATTTATGGTTGGGACACCAGACACTCTTTATCGGCATACCGTACCCTTATGGTGGGAACATCGGACACTAAACGCTTATCGGGGGGTTGATGAACACGGGACACCGAAAATATCGATAATATTTTTTTAATAAGAAAGATTATATTAAAAAAATAATTAATAAGTATTTATTTCAATTACTTACTGCAAAGAAACGTCATCAAAAACTTGTCTCACACTTTCCGAGCACGATTTTTTCACACTCTCTTTACAATATTGGATCATTAATTTCCTCTTTACGAATTGTGCGAGGATTTTTCACACGTATGCAACATTGATCCCAGTACTATTGTGCTTGGATCATGATTCGGTGCGATTCTTAAAGCCGCTTTACATCCTCGTTTTATACATTGATACCTATATTTTAAGAATTATAATTATAAATAACTAAATATGCGCTCATTAGTAGATGAGTACAGGCATACTAATAATAATAAAAATAACGACTAAAACGATAGGGTGCATAATAAGTAAATACATACTACTGTGCATGTATGTATCATGCAATTAAAATTCGGAGCTAAAACACTGTTTCTACAAGTATTTATAACAAGAAAAAATGACCAAGGAGAAAGAATGTAATTAAGATTCAGATAGATTCAATAATTGTTTGGGTTAAAGTGCCTCGTAACGTTCGATGTAATTTACAATTTTTAGACCAATTTAATCGTGAAAGCGAATTTTTCAATGGAAATTTAAATTAGTAACATCCTAACATCATAGTTGTACTATGTATACAGTTTTTATTTTAGGATAGTTGGTACGATTTGATTAATAATAAAAATATTTCGTTAAGTTGTATTATTCCTTCTTTTTAATCAAATGTTGAATTGCATTCTATATTTTATGGTTTAGTATGTACGGACAGGTTAATATAATCAGGTTTAAATTAATTTTTACGTTATCTATCGGTAATACCTAATAAGAATATTATCCGGTTTTCTCGAAATATTTAAGTGACCTTATTTTTATTTTAATTTCTTGTATACAAGATAGTGCAGATAATGATTGATTTGATGGAAACTAATTTTAATGTTAAGCAAATTTTTGTAGAATGTTCGATAAATTTAAATTATCATGAGGAAATATGTAAGTAAGATATATAGTAAATTAAAACACGTATAATTTATTTTTTAAAATTATGTTTTATGTTGAGTACGTTTGATAAACTATAAACTAAAATAACAAATCTTTTTATTCAATTGTTATAATTGATGTTAATTATTAAGGTTATTAGATAAATTTTTAAGTATTTAGGTCATGCCTAAAAATTATAAAATAATCTAAGGTTAAAAAAATCTTTATTAATGCGGCAGAAAAGATCAACATTAATCTAATTACTTCTGTCAATAAATTTACTAGACTAACTAGAAACATAAATGTAATCATAAATACCTGGTCTTTTCTTTATTTTTGGTACCATAGTTATAACCATCGTAGTACAGACCAGCTGCCATATACACTCTCAAATGGTCATAATCTAACCAATCCTGCAACAAAATAATAATGTATTCATTAATATTGCACTTAAAATAGTAAAATTTGATGTTACATAATTACAAAATAAAAATAATACTTACTTATAATTCAGAAAGCAAATCAACGACAAACAAATGTTCCAAACGGATGATAAATTTCAAGCTCAACTACCCGGTTGAAAGTAACCAATAAAATCCAATGAAAATTCTTTACAAATTTCGTTGGTTGATACTGTAATTTACTAGCGTATTTTACAAAGGAACTTAAAACCACTTATTATTTAGAAAATTTTGATTGGTTCTAATTGTGAAATACAGTTATGAGTTATATTGGTTTTTATAAGTTTATTTTTTTTATTGGTATAGGCATCAGAAATTACATTGACTCATTTTATAAGTAAATATGTGAATTTTGAAGAAACTGATGTTGTTAGAAGATAAAGGTTTTTTCTGGCATATTAATTATTGGAACATTATAGTTATTGTAAGATATAGTATTTTGTTGGATTTTCCTTATTAATATTACATGAGACCGTATAAGTAAAATCAGTAGAAATTTTGTTCAGAGACAATACAATGTTTCTAGTTGCAAATTCTTGGGATTTTACAAGAAAAAACTTAAACAAAATTTTGTTTACTACAAAAATCGATAACAAGGAATTTATTGGATGTTACAAGTATTTCCTGGTGCAAAAACTAGTAACATCTGATTTACATATAATTTCATTGTATTTTATAAGCAAAAACTAGTTATATGATTTCGTACATTATTTGGTTTTTCTGACGCACAGATATCTGGTATTACATACGTAAATACAAGTTTAAATAAACAAACACTAAATTGTTCAAGTTCAAAATTGTTCGGTTTATATAAGAAATAGCTTATGAAATGTTTAAGAAATTTATATATGTTCACATCATGTTTAAGTCAATGTCTATAAAATGGGATTTTATATGTAAATTCAGTTATACATTTTTTAACTTGTAGAATACGTTTTATTGGATAATATTGCGTTTTACCAACCAAGATATATTTACCGGTCGATATTATAATTTACAAGCATAATTTGTGACAATGTGCTTTGCACATGTCAAGAGCGAGCGACTGAACCCATGACAAACACCTACCTACCCGGATAAGCTAAACGAGTCCCTAGCTATACTACCTACCCATATACTCTTCCCTAGCTACCTACCCGCACATCAGCTACATCCTACCTACCCTCACAGTCTAATAACCCCACCCCAAGCGCAACACACACATGCAGCCGAAGCACTAGGTGATCCTGGCGAGGAAGTCCTGGGCGAGCATAGAAATCAGGAGGGCTCCTTCGGGTCTAACTCAACAGCATAGATGGATCAAGGGAGGCTGTCGATGAATGAGCCTAGAGGACACTCCTCAGCTCTACAGTGCAGCAGTCAGGGCGATGAGATGGTACCCAGGCAGGAAGCCGAAGAACCTCCAACGCCAAGCAAGATACAGCTGTAAAAGAGATGTTTATAAGAACAAAAACACAGCAATAGGGTAAGGAGCAAGGAAGAGGATAAATTGCCATAGCCAAGAAGACACAAGACAAGGGAAGATATGTACAGCTGTATATAATTACTACAGCTGTACAAGGAACAGTATAGGACAAAGAGGTTAGGTTGCTGTACACAAACAACGTGTACAGCAGACCTTGTAAAATACTATACACCTGAACACGCACACTAGCGTGACCCCAACACTGAATGAATTACCTGGAGTAGTTGAAGACCTGGGACCGGTCGTTCTGGTACGTCGGCGTCGTGGAGAGATAAGCAAGACGGAACGATGTAATAATTACCCAGGATGAAGTCCTACAGCATCGCCGAGAGGTACACTGCACCAGGTCAACAAACGCTATACATCTGACTTGTAACGATACCGCCTGAACACTGCGGCACTCGACACGCTCGCACGACGCGAGATCGAGGTGCCGCGCACGAGTACGTACTGCGCAGGCGCGCGGTACGAACACGGGACTCTCGAGCACGCCGAGAGTCAGAGCTCTACGGTCCGCCGTCCGAAACGGATATTAGCGAGTATAGCGAAGCCGCATAGTAACGCGTAGCTAACGAGAGAGACAGAGAGAGTGACATCGCCATTGAGGGACGAGTGCCGATTCCTCCGATAAAGGTTGGTGAATAATTCACTCTAGCTGCGTACGGTACCGCCGAGTATCCGTACTAGTGTGTGCGAGATCCTGGTCCCCTCTTTCCCTTCCCCTCCTTACAGCATAACCCGGTGCGGCGAGAGTACTGCTCTGTATATAGTGTCAGGTTAAGATAACCCGCGTGTTATCGTTATTCGTCGCGTATTAACGCGGCTGGCGCCCACCTTTTCACTTAGTTGTTTATTATAATAAATACTTGTTTTATTTATATTAAATAGTTGACCCTAATTGACCTGCACCCTGATCCCCAGTGCAGCGTCACATTGGCGCCCAACGTGGTTGTTTTTAAGGGATCTTTTTCAGTGAATATATTATAAATAGTAGCTGCATTAAAGTGGCGTAAAGCATCAATTTTTTGTTTGTGTTTTTCTCTATAAATCGAGCGTATAGAAGTATTGTAAGCGTCGAAGCGCGACGCAAATAAGCGGCCATATTGCCTTTCCTCTCCTTTAAGAAAAGCTCGCACACACACCGGAAGAAGCCGGTCGGCCATTTTGACGGCCATTTTGATAATTATTAATTGTGCACGTGCACGAAAAATATAAATTTGTTTTTTCTTTTGAATATATTATTTGCACTGCTTTACATATTTGGTTATGTATAGTTGTTTTTTTTTGTGGGTACGCTGGTTAATAAAAATATAAATAATTCATTTTCCCTCTCCTTCTAACCCATACAGCAATATTAACCCATACAGCTATATTAACCGAGTATTCATGACATTTTTTTTGTAAGTGCTTCAATAAGAAAATAAAATTTTATTAATTTTCTTTTAAATTGGCATTTTATAATTATAATAATAATTTAAGCTGCTTTGAGCATTATTAATATATTTTCTTAAGCATATTAATTTTCATTGGCTATATATATATATATATATATATATATATATATATATATATATATATATATATATAACATATTAATGATATTTAATATTGTGCTTGCTATTATCACGTTTGATTAAATTGGTTTTTCTGCTTGTTTATATACAATTAATGCTTAGTGAATTAAATCACACATTTTGCTAGTTATTTATTGTTAGCTGAATAAATAATAATAATTAAATTTGCTTGACCTGCTATACCATTGCAACAAAATTTAATTTCTCCCTTATAGCTTCCCATAATAATAGTTATAAAAATAATACTGCATAATTTTTGTTTATTGTAAATTGCTGCCTGCCTAACCCAGTGTATATATTATTTATATAAGCATAATTTGCACGTCCCTTGCACATTTACCCCAATACTGATTGATTGTAATATTATTAATATTAAATATTGAAGGAAAATTTTGGTGTGTAGTAAAAGCTGTATATATCAATTCCCCAGAATAATAAGCTGTATAAGATACAAAATAATAATTGAACCCATATATATATACATATTTCCCGCTGTATTTATTTGCTATACTGCCCAGCCGATAATAAAGCAAGCTTGTTTAATTTTTTTTTGCTGTTGTGGATTGCTTAGTGAAAGTGAATTTAATTGAATTAGCTTAGCGTGAAAATTATTTTTTTCTTTCTTTCATTGGTATTTTATTTTTTTTTTTTTGGACTTTGCTTGGCATGTTTAATTTAAGTTAAGATAATTAAACAAGAGCTAAGATATTTCACGGCAATCGAGCTAAAAAGAGCTATAAATAAAATAATTATTTAATTATTTAATACAAATAAGCTGCTAAAATTAATCAAAATGTCTCACAACGGTGATGACCTGGATTTGATTTTGGGAGAAGATTTATCTGTGTTACAACCAGCGGTGGGCGCTGGTGTAATAAGACGCAGCATAAACAATACCAGTGATGGTAGAATCACGGTATACGCGAACAAAGTGGGAATAAATGTAGACGCTGACTCCAAAATAATTAGAGACAGGTTAGCCAGGTACGAAATAAGACGTAATTTCGGACCATCGTCGGCTGACTGGAATGCAGCAGTAGACGAAGCAATTCCAACTATACAGATAGAAACAGATTTGTCCCTAACCCATTCGGAAATGGAAAATATTGCAAATATCCCTACAAATACAGCACCAGCAAGAAGTAGTAACTCAAGACGGATGCTGTACATTCAATTGCCAACCGGACAATCGAGAGGACAGTATCGAGATCCAATTTCCATAAGTAACGAGAATTTATTATCATTACCAGATATGGAAAATGGAACGGAAATGCAATCGGCTGTAAGGGAGAACAGCAACGCGAGAGAAAATATGCAGCGGTTAAATATTGAAAATTTAAGGATAAGCAGCGCAGAAATACGTCCTCAAGCACAATCTACAGCATATAGATTGAGCCTACCGTCACCAGTATGCGATAATTCGATGATGGAATTAACGCATACAGTACCAAGCATAACGACGACACAATTAAGTATAAATTCGACTTCCTATTATCCCATCCACACATTAGCCCCTTCATCTCCCACCAACCCAAACCTAATAAACAATCCATTTACTCAATATACAGCTCCAGTTACCACATACAGTACCAATATTTATACAGATACCCGACCTAGATCAACCCAAACTATCCAACTCTCAGCTTTTCATCCAGTAAGCACAAGTCCTTTTTCCCCTATTGCACTCGTACCCAGACCGGTAAGCCCCGCAAATACGCCACTGCACAGCAATACAGAACCCGAAATAGCGACCCAAGGAAGAAGAGTCAGCCACGCACACGAAAATAGACATAACCCCAGAAGCAGCACACAGCTGAGCAATGTACATAGGAATGTACAGAATGTTCATTGGGAAGACGATGGAGTTACAGAACCCAACGTCCCAAAAGAGACGCAAAATACCGACAAAGAGCTCGAAAGCAAATATGATGAACAATTCAGGCGAATGGAGCAGCAAATACAGCAAATGCAGCAATTATACAGCAAATTAATAGAAATACACAGCAATCAGCAAAATAACGAGCAGCAAACTAGACAGAATAGCAGATCGCCAGTGCACCAGGAAAGCAACGAAACGTACTCTATCCCAAATAACCCCCACATACAGCAAGAGCAAAGTACGTTTAACCCAGCATTCAGGTATACCCGTAAATTAGCAGCAGTTTCCTCAGAGCAGAGGACAGATATTGGAGTAGCTGCAAAGTCTATAGCACTCATAGCTAGCAACCCACAAAAGAAAATACAGCACCAGTACCCATGGAAGCCGAACAGCCCTCAAGCAGCAAGGGAAAATACAGTACCTCCTAAGCAAGAACCTAAGCAGCAGAACAGCGATGCCGTAAAGAATAAGAAAAGTAGCAATTATTGGCAGCAAACACAAAGAAATGAGCGAAGGTCTGAAGCGCCGAAAAAGCAGAAATTCAAGCTAAATAAAGTCAGCACGCCAAACTACGTAGAGCAAAAGCCAATTTACCCGAGAAAATTCAAAGAACCACAACCATCCGCCCTTACGACTCTACCATCCCTTATGTCCCAGCCAGTACAGCCCCCTACAACCCTCCCCTCTCTCATGGATCTCCCCAGCACCTCTACGCAGTGTGCCGCAGCGGGGACAATCCTAAGGACGAGCGGGAGTATCCCGGCAGAAGCACGTATGTCCCGCCCCAACCCGAGCAAATGTCGCCCGGGGTGTTGGAATTGCGGGGGACTGAGACATAGCTGGAGAATCTGCCCTTCTCCAAACGCAGTTTTCTGCAGAAACTGCGGGAGGAAGGGAGTATTATCCAAAAATTGTTCCCGCTGCTCAGACAGCTATTGGAAAATGCAGAGGAAAATGGGAGAGATTAAATAAATTTTCTTTTAAAACCATCCACGCCATTTCCCTCCATACAGCAGCGCTAACCAGACAGCAAAAATATAAAAATATAATTATTTTGAGCAAATAAAATACTATATTGTTCAATTAATGTAGTATAGTTATTAAGACCCTAACCAAATAGTTATAAGAAAGTTTTTATTTTTCTCCTCTTATCCCATGTCCCGTCCCTAAACAACAGCTGATATAAGAAGTAGTTTATTAACCCAAAATGGCAAAGTCTCCCAAACAATAAGGGTGGTGAGGAAAGCAGAGCAAATAATTTAAATTATATGTAATTATTAAACGAATCGGTAATTGAAAGAGTTCAAAACGAGGAACTAACAAGCAGCAGAAGGTAATAATTCACCACACCTTATTAATTTTCTTTTTGTATTTTATATTATTTCATGTTTATTATTTTATTAATTTTCATTATTCCCTGAATTTATATATATCTTAATTTGTATAATAGTATGAGTATGACTGCCATCATGTAAGTATGAGGTATGAGAGTATCGCGAGTAGGGATAGAGCTCTCAAACAAATGCGAATATTCTATATTATTATGTATATTTTATGTATTGGGGCCAGTCGTCGTTATAGTAAAATTAATTTTAAATTATTTAAAAGCAGCTAAAAAGTTATACACTATACAGCGCGTATACATACACAGATGTCCAGCCAAGCAGCTAGTCAAGGAGACTATACACTTATACCCCGTACAAATAGCGCCGGCTATTTGCATATTTTTAAGTAAGCAAGCGTATTTACCCCCACCACCATTAGCAGCATAAGCATAGGAAATTTTAAGCAAAATAGTAATTAGCAGTATTTGTTATTTTATATTTTTTTTTTTAGCTTAGCATTACTGTTAGCATTTCATTGAAATTACGACTTCCGCGTAATTTCGGTTTGGTGGGGGGGAGTTGTGACAATGTGCTTTGCACATGTCAAGAGCGAGCGACTGAACCCATGACAAACACCTACCTACCCGGATAAGCTAAACGAGTCCCTAGCTATACTACCTACCCATATACTCTTCCCTAGCTACCTACCCGCACATCAGCTACATCCTACCTACCCTCACAGTCTAATAACCCCACCCCAAGCGCAACACACACATGCAGCCGAAGCACTAGGTGATCCTGGCGAGGAAGTCCTGGGCGAGCATAGAAATCAGGAGGGCTCCTTCGGGTCTAACTCAACAGCATAGATGGATCAAGGGAGGCTGTCGATGAATGAGCCTAGAGGACACTCCTCAGCTCTACAGTGCAGCAGTCAGGGCGATGAGATGGTACCCAGGCAGGAAGCCGAAGAACCTCCAACGCCAAGCAAGATACAGCTGTAAAAGAGATGTTTATAAGAACAAAAACACAGCAATAGGGTAAGGAGCAAGGAAGAGGATAAATTGCCATAGCCAAGAAGACACAAGACAAGGGAAGATATGTACAGCTGTATATAATTACTACAGCTGTACAAGGAACAGTATAGGACAAAGAGGTTAGGTTGCTGTACACAAACAACGTGTACAGCAGACCTTGTAAAATACTATACACCTGAACACGCACACTAGCGTGACCCCAACACTGAATGAATTACCTGGAGTAGTTGAAGACCTGGGACCGGTCGTTCTGGTACGTCGGCGTCGTGGAGAGATTAATAGATAAGCAAGACGGAACGATGTAATAATTACCCAGGATGAAGTCCTACAGCATCGCCGAGAGGTACACTGCACCAGGTCAACAAACGCTATACATCTGACTTGTAACGATACCGCCTGAACACTGCGGCACTCGACACGCTCGCACGACGCGAGATCGAGGTGCCGCGCACGAGTACGTACTGCGCAGGCGCGCGGTACGAACACGGGACTCTCGAGCACGCCGAGAGTCAGAGCTCTACGGTCCGCCGTCCGAAACGGATATTAGCGAGTATAGCGAAGCCGCATAGTAACGCGTAGCTAACGAGAGAGACAGAGAGAGTGACATCGCCATTGAGGGACGAGTGCCGATTCCTCCGATAAAGGTTGGTGAATAATTCACTCTAGCTGCGTACGGTACCGCCGAGTATCCGTACTAGTGTGTGCGAGATCCTGGTCCCCTCCTTCCCTTCCCCTCCTTACAGCATAACCCGGTGCGGCGAGAGTACTGCTCTGTATATAGTGTCAGGTTAAGATAACCCGCGTGTTATCGTTATTCGTCGCGTATTAACGCGGCTGGCGCCCACCTTTTCACTTAGTTGTTTATTATAATAAATACTTGTTTTATTTATATTAAATAGTTGACCCTAATTGACCTGCACCCTGATCCCCTATATAAGGTTATTTTCCTTTATTATAAATATGAGGTATTACATTCTAATTATATTATAATTTTAAGCTATTCAGAACATAATCTTTAATACATATACTTGTAATCCAATACGCGTATATAGTGTTGTAAGTATTATTTTAACAAATTAATCATTTTTCATTATAGGTTAAAAAAAGATTATGTTTACCCAGAAAATCTTAGCTAACATTACTTTTTTAATTTATTAATTTGTTACAAAATAAATACTTAACTTTGAATTTGGGTCGAATTTTTCATATTCACGATTTAATATCGGTACAGCTCGGCATAGCGTAGCGCGGTCTTATATATGTACATTATCTCTTATAAAGAAGATCTGTCAAGTCTTCAAAATTTTCTTATGAAAAATTTTTGAACAAACGTAAACCGATCCATGCGGAAATTATAATAGCTAAAAGAAATAATTAAAAATGGTAAAAAATAATAGTTAGAAAAGTTTATACATGTTGTCCATATTTTGGCCTTTATAAGTTTGTCTAAAAGATACTAATTTTTATTTGTACAAAAGAAGAAATATTTATATGTAAAAAAAAAAAAATAACTGACAATAACCAAAACTAAAAGTTTTAGTAATAAGTATTACAAAAAATTTTAATGCTACTATTTGCTATTTCATACAACGTGACTATTTAAGCTTATAAATCAATAATAAAACTGATTAAGAATTTTTTATAGTATTTAGCTATATTAATTTATCATTTCCAAAAAATTTATTAGTTTCCCAAAAGTAATAACTAATAAATTTTCTGTGAGATATTAAATTTGAAACATTGTAATCGCTATTAATTTTTAAATAAACAATGAATCAGAATTTTTAAAAAATCTCTCTAGATTTAACACTCTTACTTACTCTAAATATCATAGAAAAATATTTTTAACAATTTTTATTACTGTGAATGTAGTATGCTCTGAATGTCTTGAAATTATATTACTATATATATCTATATAACTATAAGTATAAATAATCTAAGATCCTCATACAACAAAAAATAATCTTATAAAAACTAATATTATTTAAAACTGAATTTCACAATCAAAACCAATCAAAATATTTCAAATAAAAAGAGATTTTAAGTTCAATTGTAAAATACGATATAATCCGGTAAAAATATGTTGGATTGCAAATGACAATATCATACAATAAAATGTACTCTACAAGTTAAAAAATGTATTGCTGGTATTATTTCGTCGCTTCCGAATAAAAGGGTCGTATCTCAGCGGCCGGTTCGAAAAGGACGTATCTCAGCGTCCGGTTAGAAAAGGTCGTATCTCAGCGGCCGGTTTGAAAAGGTCGTACCTCAGCGGCCGGTTAGAAAAGGTCGTATATCAGTGGCCGGTTGGAGAAAATCGTATCTTGTTGCATTAGATTTAACATGCGAATAAATTATTAATACTGTACGAACACACATATATTTGTGTATATATTTATATATATTTAATAATGTCAATTTTGACTCTCTGTAACTTAAAATAATGGCCCTGAAAAAACTTGAAAAATTCAAGAGAACTACTGAATATCTCTAAAACGTATTCCCACAGTTATACCCATACATATATATATACACAAATATATTTGTGTTCGTACAGTATTTATAATTTTTTCGCATGTTAAATCTAATGCCACAAGATTTTTGTCAATGTTGCCAACTTAAATTTAAGAAAAAAAATTTAGCCCGCGAAATACGACCTTCTTTAACCGGCCGCTGAGAAACGACCTTCTCCAACCGGCCACTGAGATACGACCTTTTCTAGCCGGACGCTGAGGTACGACCTTTTCTAACCGGCCGCTGAGATACGACCTTTTCTAACCGGACGCTGAGATACGTCCTCCCGGTCGAAAAAAAATAACTGAAAATTTAACTAAAAAATTTACTTAAAAATTTACTTAAAAAGGTAGCTATTATCAGTTAAATTTTCAATTACAAGGATTCAAATTTTTCAGAATAATATTTAATTAAAAATTTGATTATTATAAGCTATATTTTAACTGAATATTTAAGTAAATGTTTTGTTGCCCTTAAAACAAAAATGCAGTTGAAAATTCAGTTAATTAAATATTTAATTGAAAATGTAACTATTATTAAACAAATTTTTAATTATATAATTTGGTTATTATTAGCTATATTTTTAACTGAATATTTAACCAACTATTTAGTTGCACTTGAAATAAAAATATAGTTAAAAATTTAATTAATACACCGTTTACGAAATTTAATTATTATCACCGGAATATTTAATTAAGTATTAAATTGAAGATGCCAACGTTGTGGCGACGTTATTTTAGCAACATTCCAACGTTATGAAAGTAGCTAACAGCATTCAACGTTGGGGAAACGTTGTGCCAACATTAATTTAGCAACATTCCAAAGTTGTTATGAAAGTTGCGGCAATGTTGGAGAAACGTTGCTGTAACATGGGAAATTTCCGCTAATATTTTGTAAATTGCCGCGATGGGTGGAAACCAACGTTGAAACAACGTCTAAGTAACGTTGAAGAGCAATGAACATTTCCCACGTGGCAACTTTCCTATAACGTTGGAATGTTGCTAAAATAACGTCGCCACAACGTTGTCACAACGTTGGCATCTTCAATTTAATACTTAATTAAATATTCCGGTGATAATAATTAAATTTCGTAAATGGTGTATTAATTAATTTTTTAACTATATTTTTGTTTCCAGTGCAACTAAATAGTTAGTTAAATATTCAGATAAAAATATAGCTAATAATAACCAAATTATATAATTAAAAATGTGTTTAATAATAGTTACATTTTCAATTAAATATTTAATTAACTGAATTTTCAACTGCATTTTTGTTTTAAGGGCAACAAAACATTTACTTAAATATTCAGTTAAAAATATAGCTAATAATAATCAAATCTTATATTATATTAAAGTGGATCGACTTTTGGTCTCCGGTTCTCCGGTTCTCCGGTTATTTAAAAATGCATTTTTATAGTTTCAAAGTTTAATTTTAATTGGACTTTACACTTTTGGGCCTTACATTTTTTGGACCTTACATTTTTGGGCCTTATAAATTTTGGGCCTTACATTATTGGCAACGGAATTGTAAAGTTTTATTTTAATTGGACTTTACAATTTTAGGCCTTACATTTTGAGCCTTACATTTTTGTCCTCATAAATTTTGGGCCTTACATTTTTGTCCTCATAAATTTTGGGCCTTACATTTTTGGGCCTTATAAATTTGGACCTTACATTTTTGGGCCTTATAAATTTTGGGCCTTACATTTTTGGGCCTTATAAATTTTGGGCCTTACATTTTTGGGCCTTATAGTTCTTTTAAAATAATAGATATCAACTACTATGTCGATATTATTACCAGAAAATTATCTTAATAACAATAATTAAAATAACATTTGATTACGTAATTAAAATTAATAAAATTTCAACACTGGAACATACAATAAAACAAATTAATTTTTATTGTTTATTTTACAAACTTATTTTTGCAAAAATTTCAAATTACAATTATTATGTTACAATTGTACTCTATTCACTTGTATATTTCATAAGATATATTTTTTTCAATATATCGTTTTTATTGTTTATATAATTTATAAATTCAGCAAGTATTCATCGAAATCATCTTTAACAGAAAAATTAAATCATATCATTAAATATTAAATGTATAATTAATTAAACATTTATAACGGGCGCGTGTTCCGAAACGCACAATAGCCCGTAAACTCGAAAACCGCGCAATCACGTGATTGCGCGCAACGTCGCGAAGGGCCGCGAGACACCGAGTCTCGAGCAGTCCGTTACGAGCCGTATCGACGAGCGGTCGTGATTCACGTGAAAGAAAGAGCGGAAGCCGTAAGAGAGACGAGACGTGCGACGAGATCGAGAGCGAGAGTGCACGAGGTGAGTCGAGGCAGCTCCCGGAGAACAAGCCGTTCTGAGGACACGGGTCTGTTCACCTCCAGGACGGATAGCCGCCCGGGACGACTTGCACTCGTCGAAGCTTCGCGAGATAGAAAGAGAGAGAACGGGATTGAGAGTAGCCGTTTCGCCGGCGCGTTCCTGCGCACCAAGTAAGTTGTTTACAACTTGGATCGGGTGGCATCGACTTCTTCCGGGAAGAGCGAGACGCAGTGCAGCAAGCACTGTCGGTTCGAGGGCGCGATTCGCCCAATCAGGCTTCCTCGCGCACGTGGCTAGGTAGATCGGTAACTCGGGTTACCCGATTCCCCGCGTCTTCCCCGTGGGACGTAGGAGCGCACGAGCGCGTGCGCGCGTGTGGATATAGCCGCGACCGGGCCGTCGCGATTGCCTGCGCGCCGTCGAGGTTACGCGTTGTTTCACCGTAGTTCCTAGATGATTCTTATTCTTAAACAACCCAGTATTTGTTAATTGTTTAACACCGTGCGTTATTGAGCGCTACCGAGCGCCTGTACATCTTTTGTATATTCTTTTGTAAATATCGTTGTAAATATTAGTGTTCAATATATATTTAACTGTAAATTCTTATCCTCACGCGTGTTCATTACTAAATCCCCGTATTCCTATTCCCGCTTACCCAGCCGCCTCCGCGGGCACGTTAGCATTTTAGCTAACGTGCATTCTGAGCGGCCGAGCCTCGTGTTCCAACGACGGGCACGAGCAACCACAAGCACGCATCCTTCACGCGGCTTGTACAAATCTACCCGAGTGCGACTCGGTCCGGCGATTCTCCACGCGGCGGAGAATCGTCCTCGTTGTTTACGGCGCATCAACACCGAGATACCGCGGTTGCACCACGGCTATAGCTCGTGCGCGGTATCGCGGCATCGAGGGATACGGCAGCGCGGCGCGAGGCCCGCGCAGGTAAGTCCTCACCTCGAAAGCGGTGCTCGACGAGGAGCACGCGCTAGAATCGCCCCGTTACAACTGGCGCCCAACTTCCGGTTTCGGGAAAAGAATGCAGGGTATTCTCTTCGTTTAAGAATCTGTTGTTTTTTTTTTTAATTCTCAGCGTTTGACTTATTTTGTTGAAAAGAGGTCAAACTTTGTTTTTTTTCTTTTCTCTCTCTCGTGATTTCCCTCGTATTTATTGCGATCGCGCATAAATTACGCATAGAAGTGCTAGTGTAATTTAATAAAACTCGCTTTATTTATCATTTTTTTTGCGACAAAATAAATTTTAGTGCTTGATTTATTTGGTGAAATAAATCGCACTTTGTTTTTTTTTACCTTCACTTTCGCTCGGGATAGGTCGTTTCGTTTTTTTTTGTTTATTTTATTTATTTCTCGCGAATAATTGTGATAGGGTGCTATCGCAAGTTTGATTGATCAATATAATTAGTAGAATTATCGATTTTTGTTGGTAATTATTTTGCGCAAAAATAGGGTTGTTTTATTTTTAGCGCATAAATAATTATAATTTTTGCGAAAAATTATAACTCGACAACAAAAATTCGAATTTTGAATTACAATAAAAATAATAATTTTTAAGCGTAATATTTCGATACCCACGTTAAAATTTAGCTAGCTTAAATTCGTGCGTTGTTGACGCGAGGAGGCACGCGACGCGCGAATGTAAACAAAGCGCCTTGTTTACACTTTCGAACTTTTGTATAAGACACAAAGATTGAGTCGATTTTCAGACTCGTAATTTCTACGCTGTTCAAATATTATTTGAGAAATGATATTTAGAACAGCACAGGCGAAAAATTTTACTTCGACTAGCGAATTGCAGGAAAGTGATTAGAGAATTATTATCCTTTCTTTAAGTAATTGACGAAATTACCTGCAATTCACATATTTTGTTTTTGATCATTTAATGTGACTACAATCCTTTTCTTTACTAGTGATAAATAATTAATTTTTTTTTACACTTTTCAAATGTAAATATAGTTTAAAATTTTTCGCACACACAAAATTTTGTTTTTTTTCTTGCTAACAATTTGAGAAGTTATTTAATTTAATTGGAGAAACTATTTAATTAAATTTTTAAAAATAATTTGAGAAATTATTTAAAAATTGTTTTTTATTTATACTGAAAAATAATTTGTCACTTGATTGTTTGTGGTGTGTATATATACACACGCATATAAGACAACGGGCGCAAAATAGGATATTTTCAACCTAATTTTTTTTTAAAAAATATTCATTTCCGATTTTGCGCAAGTTGGTTGAAAGAAAATATCTTTGTGTCTGTCGTTGTGTGTGAGCGCAAGTGTGCAGATATATAAGCGACATATATTATTATTTTTTTTTATTTATTATACATATTTGCGTGCGCTTTATTAATTTATATACTTATATATTTATATATGTAATATTTTAAAATTTATTAATCTAAGTGTGATTTTAAATTGTAAAAACGGCTAAAGTGTGTCTTTGGATTTTACGTTGTAAATCCGAAAGCACACTAGGTTAACGGACTGGTGTGATTGAAATAAAGCGCGCACACACAACGCTAATAAGCGCATTTGTTTATAAAATTTTGCGAGCGGCTTAAACTAAATAAATAAATAAAACAGCGTAATGGCGAGAGAAACGCTTACTTCCGTGGAACAATGGTGCTTAGCACTTTCTGAGGACGATCTCGAGGATAACCTCAAAGCACTTAACCTCAACCGGACGGGTTGGAGGTTATCAAAAGTGGAGCGTTTGTATAATTGGCTACTCGGACATTATAGCCAATCAGATTTCGAGGAAACTGAATTGAAACCCGAGGAAGCGCGAATAAAACGCGAACAGCTGCGAAGCGCGTTTATCGACCAAACGTGCGCAGAAAAATCAGGATCGACGATCCTGGAGGAAGGCTTTGATCACGATCGGCCGCATCCAATTCAAATGTTGCATGACGATGCATTAATCACCGCAGTTTATCCAATACAGCAGACGAGTGCTGAGGATAATGCGCAAGTATTGCGAATACAAGCGCAAGAGAGTGCGTCTACAAACGATCAGGTAAATGTGTTACCCACAGTAGATACGCGTAAAGCGGAAATGCAACAAACCCCGAGTACTTCGCGGCAACCGTCAGAAGAACAGCAACACCCACAGATTCCCATGAATTATCGAGAATTCATGAACGAATCTAACCGCAAATATGTGGAGCTGCAAAAGCAAATTGATTCGATAACGAGGTTATTCGAAAAATTTGCAAGCGCGTCGCCCGCGAGTAGTACGCGGATTGACGCGCAAGAATTGCACAATAACGAACTTCCGCACGGTGCAACTGGAAAAGTTGGCAATCGCGTTACTTTTCAAGACACGTACGATATTGTCAATTTACCGCAAAGCAGCCCGATATCGGTAAATCAAACTCACCATTTGTCAGAGTCGAGTAACGTTTGGAGAGGGGGAGACCTTCTCAACCTGGGTGAGAATGCTGCAGGTAACTCGGCGCTAAATAGCGCGAGTAATAGCAACGTTACTGCGACTTCAAAGCGCGATGTTGGCCAAATCGTGCGCAAATGGGGTTTGCATTTTAACGGCGATCGAAGTCAAAGCGTCGACATGTTCTTGACGCGTGTTGAGGAATGTCGCGCGCATAGTAATCTATCAGATAGCGAAGTAATGTCTTCATTATCTGAATTACTCAACGGAGTAGCGGCTGTGTGGTATAGAAACCACAGAAATGAATGGTCGAATTGGTCCGACTTTTGCGAGGACGCTCGCTTAACGTACGGAATGGCAAGCGGCTATCAACAGAGGTTGGTAGCGGAAGCTAATGCGCGCACACAAGGCAAAGATGAGCCTGTGGGTGATTACATCACTTATTTGACCGGTATTATGCGCAAACAAATACCGAGACCCACGGTGGAAGCGCAATTAGATTTGCTATATCTTAACATGCTTCCCCGCTTGCGACAGCTGATCAAAAGAACGGACTTTGACAGCGTAAGAGACCTGTTGGTTATGGCAAAGAACGCTGAGCTCAATCTTGAGTACGAGCGCACGTACAGGGCTCCGCCGGATCCTGAAGTGTCACTTTTGCCGGAAATGGCGTACCGCGCACCAAAAAGCGCCGCCATAGCAACCAAAGTGTCCGCTGTAGTCGCTGAGGACAAAACAGCGGCGCCAACAGAGATCGCTGCACTACTCACGAAAATGAATGAGAATTTTCAGCGATTTCTAAACCAACAAAAAGCAAGCCATAACCAAAGTAAAGGCCAAAATAGAGGCAAAAATAACTCGCCCAAACATAAAGGTGAACAGGGTAAAGGGGAGCGCGGTCAAGCCAGCAATAAGAGTGCTGAGAGCAAGGGCGCTCCTCCGGAAGGTAAGAGCGAAGAAGCGCGAAAACCTCCCCCGCGCACACGGGATCCAAAGAAGATGAATGTTCGTTGTTTCGTGTGCGATGAGCCAGGACACTTCGCAAGAGATTGTGCGAAGCGGGCGGGAAACGAACGACGGGAAGCGTAGACGAGGTCTCTATGCCCCCGGTAGATTCGTGTACGACCTCAAACGTTAAGACAGAGAGCGTAGAGAGTACGCAGCCTCTTTGTGCGAACATTAGTGCGACTAGTGTGGCATCGAGCGTCGATACGCCAACGAACTCGCACATGGAAACCTACGTGTTACCGCAAGCGTTGCGCGACACGCCGATTACGTCGACCCGAGATCCCAACGACATCGAGGATCGTTGGTGGCTCCAAGTCGACATCGGAGGTTTCCGAGTTAGGTCATTATACGATCCAGGCGCAGCGCGTACGGTTATGGGCGCGCTTGGACTACAAATTGCCAGCGCATGTGGACGAGAGCTCCGACCGAGTAAGGGTCGTGGAGCTCGCGTTGCCGACGGGCATTATACTCCCATCGCCGGATATGTAGATCTGCCTTTTACCGTAGCAGGTGTGAAAAAGGAGGTTACAGTGGCAATTATGCCCGACCTTGATCACGACTGCTATATCGGTACAAATTTTTGTCGTTTATTTGATGCAGTGCATGACCCTAACGCCAACCTGCTTTATTTAAAACAAGCGGAGCAAAGTGTTAAGCTAGAAGTAGCTAGTCTCAGCACTTGGGGTTTATTGCAACTATCTGCTATTGGACTCGCGCGAGTTGAGCAGATAGAACGCGACGAAGTAGAGCGTCTGCTAAATCGCGTTTTAACCTCTAGCGAAGCGAAACTCGGATGTACTTCACGGATAATGCACGAGATCGATGTAGGATCCTCGCGCCCCGTGAAACAAAAGTACTATCCGGTTTCGCGCAAAATCGAAGAAGAGATGCATAAGCAGGTCTTCGAAATGCTAGAGGCAGGTATAATTGAACCTGCAACCAGCGGCTGGTCGAGTCCAGTCGTGATGGTCCGCAAATCGAACGGTGCGTATCGATTTTGCGTCGACTTTCGCAAGGTAAATGCTGTCACGAAGCCTGACGCCTATCCATTACCATATATGGATAATATACTTCGAAAATTACAAAAATCAAAGTATATAAGTACGCTCGATCTCAGCAGCGCGTATCATCAAATACCGCTGAAGAAAGAGTCGCGGCCCTTTACAGCTTTTACTGTACCAGGGTTGGGACTATATCAGTTCACGCGCATGCCTTACGGCCTTGCATATGCGCCGGCGACCTTTCAAAGAGTCATAGACTCGATAATTACACCTGAGTTAGAGCCGTGGTCGTTCTCATATTTAGACGACATAATAATCGCTACGGAGACGTTCGAGGAACACCTCAAAATGCTTGAGGAAGTGCTCCAGCGAATAAAGGCCGCAGGTTTCACGATTAACAGGGAGAAGAGCGTCTTCTGCCGAGAGGAAGTTAAGTACCTCGGCGTCCTTGTTAATCACGACGGTTTTCGCCCAGATCCGGATAAAATTGCACCGATAATGCAATACCCGGCCCCCAAAAACTTAAAGCAGCTCCGACGATTCATGGGAATGTCGTCGTGGTATCGCAAATTCCTACCGGATTTTGCGACACTCGCAGAGCCACTTACGCAACTTACGAAGAAGGGGCGTAAATATGAGTGGGGGGAGGAGCAACAAGGGGCTTTTACACAAATAAAAGCGCTCGTGGCTACAGCGCCCGTGCTCCAGCGTCCGGACTTTTCAACTCAGTTTGTAGTCCAAACGGATGCAAGCGACTCAGGCTTGGGTGCCGTACTTTTACAGTACGTAGACGGCGAAGAGAGAGTGCTCGAATTTGCTAGTCGCACTATGACGCAAGCTGAGCGCAATTACAGCGTAACCGAGAGGGAATGCCTCGCTGTAATATGGGCAATACGGAAATTTAGACCGTATATTGAAGGTTATACCTTCCGGGTATTAACCGACCATAGCAGTCTTCGCTGGCTATGCAATTTGCGCAATCCAACAGGGCGCCTGGCGAGATGGGCGCTAGAGTTGCAAGGGCACTCTTTTACTGTTGAACATCGCAAAGGGGCGCTTAATCACGTTCCCGATGCATTGTCGAGAATGCACGAGGACGAAGCGCCCGAGATTTGCGCAATCACATGGGCGAGCGATACGCGCGATACGTGGTATACGCGCCTACGCGAACAAATACAGCAACAGCCGCGAGACTTTCCACGCTATAAAACGATAGGTGGACAGCTGTATATACACCGCCCAAGCGAAATACTTCCAGCAGAAATCGACGAGGATGATGCTTGGAAAATTGTCGTTCCAAAGGAAAAGCGACAAGGAGTCATGCAAGAATGCCATGACGAGCCGACTGCAGGCCACTTGGGGCGCGAGAAAACATACGCTCGCGTCTCATTATATTATTTTTGGCCTAGAATGTACCGAGACATACAAGAGTACGTTAAAACATGCCTCGTTTGCCAACAATGTAAAGTTGAGCAACGAGCGCCCGCAGGTTTGATGGGGCGCCGTGTTTTTGATCGACCATGGCAAGTCGTTGCGGCGGATATCATGGGTCCATTTCCCCGCAGTAAACACGGCAAAGAATACATTTTAGTATTCCAAGACCTATTCACGCGGTGGATAGAGTGCGCAGCGATTCGCAAGGCGAACGCGCAAACGATACTAAAAGAGCTTAAAGAGCGAGTATTCTTGCGCTATGGAGTTAGCGAGATATTTTTGTCGGACAACGGGACTGAATTTAAAAATCGTCTTGTCGACAAATATCTTGAAGAGCAAGGTGTGCTCCACACTACTACGCCTCCATATCACCCCCAGGCGAATCCTGTAGAACGCGTTAATCGTTCCCTTAAGACCATGATAAAGTCTTTTATCGAGGAGAGCCACTCAACTTGGGACGAAAAACTACACGAGATAGTTTACGCGTACAATACATCGGTACATAGCTCGACAGAAACGAGCCCAGCGCTCTTAAACTACGGCCGACAGCCTACTCCGCCGTCTTTTATGAAGAGAGCGCAAGATATAGCCGCTGCTGAGCAAGAGCAGCAAAACGCAATCGAGAACTGGAAAGCTAGGATGCGCGTCCTAGCAGACGTGCGCGATACAGCAGCTGATTGCGCGAGAAAGGCGCAAGCACGTCAAGCGCAGTATTATGACGCTAAACACCGTTCTCGCGAGTATCAAATCGGAGATACGGTGTGGAAAGTAAATAAAATTCTTTCCTCGGCCACCGAGGGTCGCGCTGCGAAATTAGCGCCTAATTTCGCAGGGCCCTACGTAATTACTGCACGACTTGGTCCGAATACGTATAGATTACTCGATAAAGATGGCTATATCGTCGATATAGCCGTATCGACGAGCGGTCGTGATTCACGTAAAAGAAAGAGCGGAAGCCGTAAGAGAGACGAGACGTGCGACGAGATCGAGAGCGAGAGTGCACGAGGTGAGTCGAGGCAGCTCCCGGAGAACAAGCCGTTCTGAGGACACGGGTCTGTTCACCTCCAGGACGGATAGCCGCCCGGGACGACTTGCACTCGTCGAAGCTTCGCGAGATAGAAAGAGAGAGAACGGGATTGAGAGTAGCCGTTTCGCCGGCGCGTTCCTGCGCACCAAGTAAGTTGTTTACAACTTGGATCGGGTGGCATCGACTTCTTCCGGGAAGAGCGAGACGCAGTGCAGCAAGCACTGTCGGTTCGAGGGCGCGATTCGCCCAATCAGGCTTCCTCGCGCACGTGGCTAGGTAGATCGGTAACTCGGGTTACCCGATTCCCCGCGTCTTCCCCGTGGGACGTAGGAGCGCACGAGCGCGTGCGCGCGTGTGGATATAGCCGCGACCGGGCCGTCGCGATTGCCTGCGCGCCGTCGAGGTTACGCGTTGTTTCACCGTAGTTCCTAGATGATTCTTATTCTTAAACAACCCAGTATTTGTTAATTGTTTAACACCGTGCGTTATTGAGCGCTACCGAGCGCCTGTACATCTTTTGTATATTCTTTTGTAAATATCGTTGTAAATATTAGTGTTCAATATATATTTAACTGTAAATTCTTATCCTCACGCGTGTTCATTACTAAATCCCCGTATTCCTATTCCCGCTTACCCAGCCGCCTCCGCGGGCACGTTAGCATTTTAGCTAACGTGCATTCTGAGCGGCCGAGCCTCGTGTTCCAACGACGGGCACGAGCAACCACAAGCACGCATCCTTCACGCGGCTTGTACAAATCTACCCGAGTGCGACTCGGTCCGGCGATTCTCCACGCGGCGGAGAATCGTCCTCGTTGTTTACGGCGCATCAACACCGAGATACCGCGGTTGCACCACGGCTATAGCTCGTGCGCGGTATCGCGGCATCGAGGGATACGGCAGCGCGGCGCGAGGCCCGCGCAGGTAAGTCCTCACCTCGAAAGCGGTGCTCGACGAGGAGCACGCGCTAGAATCGCCCCGTTACACATTAGATAAAATATTCAAATAAATATTACTGTTTTTAAAATGCCATTTAGAAGATTTATATCCAATATGCATATTGTCACATATTATTGATATTATATATGTTATATCTGTAACAAAAACATTTTTATTATTAATTATAAATAAATTGACAAAGTCAAAACTATACCTTTTAACTTAATCATTAAGAAATACTACTGCATTTTTGATTATTTCGATAGTCTTAATAAACTAATCAGGATACTGAAATACAAAAAGACTTATTATATTTCAAACAATAATAATTTAAAATGAAAATTAGATAATTTTATAATATACCTTGTGACTTTAATCGAATTGAATGCCATTAGGAATATAATATTTTATTGATATAATATTAATTGGAATGCTGCTGCCGTTTGTTATTTTTATTCAGCGCTGCATTCATTGGAATGCTGCTGCCCTTTGTTTTTTTTTATTCAGCGCTGCATTTATTGGAATTATGAGTGTCAAACTACTAGCAAAGAATTTGTGCAAATATTGGCCCATTAGATGGAAAGTTTGGCCCTCTTTGTGTAAAGGTTGGCCCAGATTCTTTAAATGTTGGCCCATTTACAGAAAAGATTATTACAACATATTATTTACAACATATTATTATTGCAATATTAAATATTATCAACGCAATTAAGTGCGCCTTAATTTAAGAAATTGCATGTGAAAAACAATTTTTTACTGGTTGAAAAATTTATTCCATAATCAATACAAAATGTTCCTAAATTGGCCAAAAGTGGGCTAAAGTTTGCCAAAACTGGAAAAATGTTCCAAATATTTCAATGTTGGTAAACATCGGCCCACTTTTGGCGCAAGTTGGCCCACTTTTAGCATACTTTGGAGCATTTTCATCGAAAATGTATTTGCACTAGGGTATGTATAATATTAGTATTTATAAAATATTAAATTTATATTAACTATATTTCATTCATTACATTGAAGCTACTTTCTTATAAACACTGTTTTCTAATAATTTATATTTTATTTTTTTCAGCTTTACAAAAAAATATTAATAAAAAATTTAAAATAATCGTTTAGAAAAATAAAAAAAATTATAATTATTATTAAACAATTGAAACAAATTATTAATATTATTTTTATAATTGTGAATCATTTTGTAAAATAAACCATTTTTATAATGGGTTTGACGGAAATAAAAATATTAGTTGTAAAAACGATTGAACCATATAGCGACGATGCTTCAATGTTAAATGATGAACACATATTAGAAGTTAATAACATCCTTAAATCATGTACACCATTCAATATGCAAACAACTCTTTTAGTTCAAAAACAATATAATATTAACTCAGTTCAAATGAATAATGAATACATTCAATTGTTATTTTCTGGAAAATATGAAAAAGGTCATTGGATTTGTATGTATTACAATAATAGAACGATACACATTTATGATAGTTTAAATGCTAAATATTTGCAAAATGAACATAAAGTATACATCAACAGATTATTTCCAGATAGTCAACAATTAAAAATTGTGTTTGAAACAGTGCAATTTCAAACCAATAGTTATGATTGTGGAATTTTCGCGACAGCTTTTGCTGTCTCTATTGTATTTAATTTATGCCCATGCAGTTTAAACTATGATATTTCCCAAATGCGTTCACATTTACTAAAAATATACGAAACACGTAGTATTACGATGTTTTTAATTTTACAAAATATAAACTATAATATTTCAACAATACCAATCAAAAGATACATGATTCATATTTGTTGTATTGATGAAAAAAAATTGAATTTCAATGTAGCAGAAATAAAAATAATAGAATAAAATTTTCAACAGAAATTTAATTCTGAACAACAAACAATAATGAATTTATATAATAAAGATAAAATCATTTCCGTTGATTCTATTACCCCAATGGAAATAGACTATGAAATACCAACTTATAGTTCATTTTATCAAAAAAATAAAAATAAACAATTTAATGATATAGAAATAAAACAGCTAAAAATAAAACAGCAAACTATGATAAAAAGGCAAACAATTAGCTGTATCGATATAAAAAATGAACGAGAAAAAGAAGCGTTGCATAAAAAAGAAGCTTATATGAGGAGTAAAGATAGTAATGACGGCAAAATAGAAGAAAAAAAATAAAGAGAAAACAGCAAACCATGATGAAAAGACAAAAATAAATAGTGACGAAATAAAAAATGAACGAGAAAAAGAAGCATTACGAAAAAAGAAGCTTATGTAAATAATAAAAATAGCAACGACGGCAAAATAGAAGAAAAAAAATAAAGAGAAAACAGCAAACCATGATGAAAAGACAAAAAATGAATGGTGACGAAATAAAAAATGAACGAGAAAAAGAAGCATTACGAAAAAAAGAAGCTTATGTGAAAAGTAAAAATAGTAATGACGACAAAACAGAAGAAAAAAAAATAAAGAGAAAACAGCAAACCATGATGAAAAGACAAAAAATAAATCGTGACGAAATAAAAAATGAACGAGAAAAAGAAGCATTACAAAAACAACATATTTATTATAATGAAAATACTGATCAATGTAAAAAAAATGGAAAGAAAAAATTAAATGGAAAAATATTAAACGAAAGTAGAAAAAATGATATCGATAAATTAGTATAAAACCATTTACAAAAAAATTTAAAAAGACGCATATGTATGAAAAATGACAAAGACATGGAAATACCAATCATATTGCTTAAAAAATTAAAAATTGATAAAGGAAAATTTTTTAACGTATATGATAAACCAATTGATACAAAAAAAGGTATAAATTATAAAGAATTATATAAACGTATTTTAATTAAAAATGAACAAAATGTAAAATTAGTAAGTAAATCCAAAATAATAGGTCGAATAGCAAATGTAGATTTTGATGAAAAAATAATTATTGAAAACAATTTAGGTTATATGTCTGAAACTTGTAAACATTGTAATACTAAACATTTTGTTTTTGAATATACACTAGGTAAAGAATTTTCTAATTGTTGTCACAAAGGAAACGTAGACTTACCGAAAATGCCTCCCTATCCGGAAGAATTAAAGCAATTAGCTACAGGAATATCGGAAGATAGTATTAATTTTCGCAAAAATATTCGGCTATATAATAATGCGTTAGCTTTTGCAAGCTTTGGAGCTAATTTTGATAAGTTATCTGGTAGTGGACCACAAATTCTTAGAATATGTGGTCAAATATATCACAATGTTTTTGCTTTACATCCAAATGAAAATGAAGCTCGAAAATATGGGCAATTGTATGTTCTAGATAATGAATTAGCTGCAGCTGAAAGAAAAAGTTTTAAAAATAATTTAGATACAAAATTAGAATTGTCAAGTAAATTAGATAGCTTAATTAGAAATGTTAATCCTTATGCTAAAGCTTATAAAATGATGTATGAGGTAGAAAAAGAAAAATTAGAATATTAGAAGAAAAATTAGATAAAAATATATATATATAATGAAGCTACTTGTAATGAAGTTGCAATGGTATTTGTAGGAAAAAATGGACTGCCTACTTCAGAGCGGGATATAGTTATATATTCAAAATATGACAATCCAATTAGTATTCCTTTAATAAGTAAACACACTGATCCAATGACATACCCACTTATTTATCCAAATGGTGGATATGGATGGATGCCTAATATGAAATGCAAATATAAGAAAAACAATATTTCATGTTTGCAATTTTATAATTACAGACTTTCTATGAGAATTGGATTTAATCCATACCTTAATATGGGAAAAGTTTCTCAACAGTTTACAATTGATGCATTTGTAAAAGTTGAACAATCAAGATTATATTTTGTAAAGAAAAACCAAGATATTTTAAGAAGCGATTATTATAAAGGCGTAATGGATTATTTACACAAGAAAAAAGAATCTGAAAATATAAAAATTGGAAAAATGTTTATTTTGCCATCAAATTTTGTTGGAAGTTTAAGATTTCTAAAACAAAATTACATTGACTCAATGAGTATAGTAAATCGTTACGGAAAACCTGACTTATTTATAACAACGACATGTAATCCAAACTGAAAAGAAATAACTGAACATTTAAAAAAATATGAAACTGTAATTGATAGACCAGATTTAGTATTTAAGGTATTTTATCAAAAAATAAAAGAATTTAAAGAATTGGTAATTAAGCAAGGTGTTTTAGGAAATTGTATCGCCTACACTTATGTTATCGAATTTCAAAAACGTGGACTTCCTCACATGCATATGCTATAATTTTTAGATAAAAATTATAAAATTAATACTCCCGAAAAAGTAGATGAACTCATAAACGCAGAAATTCCAAACGAAGATATCTATCCACGGTTGTATAATATTGTAAAACAGTTTATGATTCATGGACCCTGTGGAGAGCAAAACATGAGTTCACCTTGCATGAGTAAAGACACAAAAAAATGTACGAAAAATTTTCCAAAAAAATTTAATAACAAAACAACTTTTAATTCATCAGGATATCCATTATATATAAGAAGAAATGATATCAAAAAAATCAATTATAAAGGTAAATACCACAATAGAATAGCTGATAATCGGTTTGTTGTTTCGTATAATCCTTATTTATTGTTAAAATTTAATTGTCACATTAATGTCGAAGTATGCTCAACAGTCCAATGTATAAAATACTTATTTAAATAGTGTTATAAAGGACATGACTGTGCGAACATAGAAATACGTGACACAGGTATCAGATCAAAAGACAGTTCTAATTTAACTCATGATGAAGATATTGAAAGCAATGAATATAATACTATTAGAATACCCTCTACACGAACTTTCACATACCATAATAAGATTAGCTATTCACAATGAAGATGAACAAGAAGTGTATTTTAAAGAAGGAAAAGAAACAGAAATTTAAAAAAAAATGTAGAAACGTAATTAACAGCATACTTAAAATTAAATCAAATCGATTCTGATGCACGAAATTATTTATATTCCGAAATACCATTAAATTATGTAGTTGATAATAATTCAAAAACATGGAATAAAAGAAAAAAAAACAAAAAAACCTGTATTAAGCAGAATGTATTTAGTGAATCCAAAGGATCGAAAACGATATTTTATAAGATTATTACTTTTACATGTCAAAGGAGTATCATCATTTCAGGATTTACGTACTGTTGATGATATAATTTATTCTACATTTTATGAAGCTTCTATAGCTAGACATTTGGTTAATGAAGATAAAGAATGGGACAGATGTTTGGAAGAAGCAACACAATTACACTTTCCTACTGCTCTTTGTGAATTATTTGCATATATTTGTATTTTTCACAATCCTATTAATGCAAGAGATTTGTACGAAAAATAGAAACACTTTTTTTACCACCCAAAATATGAACAAAATGCTGATGAAAACCTAGCATTAAACATTATTGATAAGAACCTACAATTGAATGGATATTTTTTAAATAATTTTAATTTACCCGTTATATCTACATTTATAGAAGATTATGCTGATAAATCAACAACACATAACAAAAGTTGCACATTTACTGAAATAAACGTCAAAGTAAATTCTTTAAAAAATCGTAACAAAGACATTTTCGATACTATCGTGCAACATTTAAAAATTGAAGACAAAAAAAGCTTTTTTATTGATGGACCAGGAGGAAGTGAGAAAAGCTGTTTACTTAATGTTCTAATAGACTATCTTAAATTCTCAAACATTTCATTTTTATGTGTTGCTTGGACAGGGATTGCAGCAAATTTATTACATAACGGGAAAACAGTACACACAACATTTAAACTACCACTTAATATCACAGAATGTACTATATGTAATATTAAATCTAATTCAATTGATGGTAAAAATTTAAAAGAAGTTCAAATTATAATATGGGATGAAATATCTATGACATCGAAATACGCTTTTGAAGCAGTCAATCGCCTATTTCAAGATATATGTAATAATAAAAAAATATTTGGTGGTAAAATGTTGGTTGTTTCAGGCGATTTTAGGCAAACATTACCAGTTATACGACATGGTAGTCGTACTGAAGTTATTGAAAATTCAGTTAAAAACAGTTACTTATGGCCGAATTTTATACGTATGACACTAAATGAAAATCTTCGAGTGACAGATAATGACAATTATTTTAGACAATGGTTAATAAATGTAGGTGAAGGTAAACGTTTAAATATGTATGAAGAAGAAAATGAATTGCTTGAAATCCCTCTTGATTTAATAACAAAAGAAAATGATATCATTGCAGAAATTTTTGGAAACGAAATAAAAATAAATGATAAAGATTTAAATGATAAAGTTATATTAGCCTTCACCAACAATGACGTAATTGAAATAAATAAAATTTTGGCTATAATGGAAGGGCAAATTATTGAATACTTAAGTGTAGATACAGCAGAAGATGATAATGGAGAAAACTTAGATGTCATGTTACCTACAGAATTTCTTAATTCCCTTACACCTAATGGACTTCCTCTACATAAATTACAATTAAAAGTAGGTGCAATAGTAATTCTTCTAAGAAATTTAAATGTGAATGAAGGTCTTTGTAATGGAACAAGATTATTAGTAACAAAACTTATGAAACATTTAATTAAAGCAGAAATTATAAGCGGACAAAAAATTGGAAAATTAGTTTTAATACCAAGAATCACTTTGTCACCATCTAAAGAAGATATACCATTCAACATGCGCAGAAAACAATTTCCCATTCGATTAGGTTTTGCAATGACTATTAACAAATCACAAGGACAGTCATACAAACAAGTTGGTATCTATTTACCATCTCCAATTTTTAGCCATGGTCAATTATACGTAGCTCTTTCAAGAGCTAAAAGTAGAAAAAATTTAAAAATATTACTGTTAAACAATGCAAAAATAGAAAATAATACATTAAAAAATAAACACAAAATTTACACTAACAATATAGTGTTTAAAAAAGTATTGTAAATGTGTACACGAAAATTTATACACATTTTATATAAATTTTATAAATAAATAAAAATGGAAGTATGAAAAAAAACATTAAAATATTACAACTATTGAATGATTAAAGTGAATATGCAAAATAATTAATAATTGTTTGCGCTGAAAATCATTAAAATACAATTGAAAATCGGCTGCAACATATCATATTGTAAATGACAAATCATTACATTAGTTATAATAAATAAAAAAATGAAATATAAGAAAAATCCATTGAAATATTACTACTACTGAATCATTAAAATAAATATGCAAAATAATTGATAATAGCCTGCCGTTCGACAAAACTTACAGACTTCAAAAAAGAATCAGAGTTTCCCAAAATACAACGACCGAAAGTTTAATTCTTATAATAACGTATAAACAGGTATTTAAAATTATTATTTAAAAACTTAAATTTGTTAAAATTTTACAATTAGAATTATATTTGCATATATCATGTATAAAATATTTCGACAGAGCCGCCATTTAGATACAATCACTCACCCACCCCAATAGACAAAGTTGCACAGACAAAACTTCGTTAAAACTTGCTACACAATTTTTGAAAACAACTTGTGTTAAACTTGCTAACAAGACTTTACATAATAGTGACGTGTACCTAAATTTTATGTAAAATTGTTAAAAAAAGTTGCAACAAATAATTGCTATAAATTTGCTAACAAATAAGGACGCAGATTTAGATTAATTTGTTATTTAACTCTGCTGCACGAGTTGATATAATTTTGGTATATATTTGCTAAGAAATATATCATAATCTGAGAAATTCTTTTTCAGCAAATTGGTAGCAAAATTAAATCAGTAAATGCTTACATAGTGCAGTATATTGCAACAAGATTTGATGATAATTTGTTGCTATTTTGCAATCATGAAAATAATAATTTCAATGTATTTTTTATTCAAGAAAATCTGTGTTTTTGTGAAGTATTTCAAGTTTTGTTACTTTTTTTGCAATTTTAAGAGTCTAACACATTTACTAGTTGTGGCGGTGCGACGTGCGATCTAGTTGCACAAAAATAATATAAGTATTTGCCATTATATTTACTTAAAATATTATTTCAACAAAATAAAAGCACATTTATAGCAATACTTGCTATTTAAAAAGTAATAATTTTATGCAACAATTGACTTTAATTTTTTATAAATTTGCTGTCACTATTTTCATGTAAATGATTTGAAGCAAATTTATAATAAATAAGGACTTACATTGACGCAAATTTTGGATAAACAGGTACAAATTTTTTTTGCAAAGTTGCTGTCAGTTTGCAATCATATGTCTATTGGGGCAACGTGCGTAAAAAATGATTTTCATAACACTCAATTTTATAATAACAATTACTATACAGATTCTATTAAATACCAAAATTTTTAAATATGCATTATAAAAACCATCACTTTGAAATAATACTACATTCACATACAAATTAAAACCATGTATAACACAACGACAGTATTATATACCACTTTATAAAAAATGTTACCACCGCCATTAAAGAAAAATATAATTTATGAGAGTATATAACATGCTTATATTTTATGTATTCTGTAAACACATTATATTACATCAATTTATTTAAAATTACGATATCCCCCCAAATGGAAATTATTTTATGTGTGTGCATTTTAAATATATTAAATATATGGACATATTTCACTTTCTTTCTGAACACACGCACACACACCTTCTTTATAATAACCTATAATAATAATTTTTACACAGACACAATATATATATATATATATATATATACTTATTTTTTACTCTTTGTCATATTTATTTTCTTTTTGTATTTAATTCTATCATTATTAGCGTCAAAATTTAACAGTATACTTTTCTTTCCTTAACTTACACTATTACAGAGCTCTTATTATGTTACTATTAAATGGATCATGCATTGAAAAAATATATGATTCTTGAAATGTATACCTTACCAGCACATCCTCGCCGTAAGAGTCGAATACAATATTCATATGTTGGCTAACGCTGGAAGCATAAATATATTTTACGGAGCGTGTGTTATAACTATACACGAAAAATGTAAATGACTTCAGTACAACATGTCTTGGTCTGCAGAAACGACATCAGGTTTTCATCAAATACACTATCCAAGAGCCTAACTCTCATCCAATAATGTATAAATAGTTATTTAAAATTATCAAATAAAACGAAAACATTGGAAAGTCGACACAAAACATATGGAGTTCTCACATCTTTTCAACTCGTCTACGCGAGATCAAGATTCGAGACGCCTTTTTGAACCGATTGCCCGCTCATATACTATAAAGGACCCCTGCAATAATGATGAAAATGGAGTCGAAATCTCACGAATGATTGACATTTGACGGATTCTTTGAATGTCACGAAATAATTGATAGTCATTAGATGATCAAGTTTTCAGTTGAACTTTATTTTCAGTTCTGTCTTTAATGTTTTTTTTAATCTATAACCTCTTTTAAAAAACCAAAATATTGGAAAGTCGACACAAAATATATCGAGTTCTCACACTCTTTTCAATCGTCTGTACAATAGTAGTTACATATGTAATTTTAAAGAAATTTTGATTAATTTTAAAACTTTGGTAGTTAACTATCATATTTTGTTTATTTCTCAATTTTTTTTTACAAAAACGACATCTCAGTCACCACATTAATTATACCATAATCCTCTTCGCAATGCACAAATTATCATTGTTAGTGTTAAGGGTAGAGTACGGTTATAAAAATATTTTTGTAATTTTTATAAAATATTATGTGAAATGGCATGTTTATAACATATATTATAAAAAATATTCTTTTTTGATGATTTTTAACACATTCATTAAGTAAAATATTAAAATATTATCAAAAATAGGCTTAAAACAGGTGCAAATACAAAAAACTCCTTGCAGGATAAAAGTTGTCGGAGGGCTTTAATCCAAGAAAATTTAAATTTATATGCATATAAACTTCAACTTTACACAGCGAATTTGGTGTATCTATAAAAATGCAATTTCTGCCTTGATAAACCCAATTGGTTTACTAATTATTTAAAAAATGTAATGTTTTTCATTTAAAAAATGAACATAAAAATGTCACATTTAACTTTAAAGAAAAAAGGCTGTGTAACTATTTTACATATACTCATCTAAAATAAGCACGATCAAAATACAACCGAGTGAGCGTTAGCGAGCGAGGTATCTGTTGCTAGTTTTTAATTAAATATTATTCTGAAAAATTTGAATCCTTGTAATTGAAAATTTAACTGATAATAGCTACCTTTTTAACAAAATTTTTAAGTAAATTTTTTAGTTAAATTTTCAGTTATTTTTTTTCGACCGGGCTTTTCGAACCGGCCGCTGAGATACGACCTTTTTATTCGGAAGCGACGATTTGTTACTTTCATTCGTATTTACAAATAAATTCCATAGACATGTAATACACAGACTGGCGCGGCTCCGCGGTCTTGGTAGTGTCGGTACAGCTCGCATAACGGCATAAGTTACGTCGCGTAAGTCGTAACGCATCTTAGTGACCTCTAGCGACAGTCGATGTCAACGTTGTCCTCCACCGACCACCATGATGCAGACAATTCCGGGTTTCGGCACGAGATAAATTAATGTTAATATTAATACTTTTTCTTAATAGGGATATGGAAAATATTACAGTAATTGGTAAGATTTTTAATTTTTGTTTAATATTTTCTATAAATATCCAAAATTTTTTAAATAAATATTGTGATTTGTTTTTTTTTCAGAGCTGCTGCATATTGTGATATACGGGTTTGTTTGAGGTGGTTTTCCTTGCATTCTTTTACAACACACAAGCCAAGTTTTTGTTTGTATCATACGTACAAGGTAAACATTGTAAATTATTAATTAATTTTAATATTCACTATAAAGAGAGTTAAATAGTGGTTTATGCAAACAATTACGTGCACCCAATTATATATTGCTCTCTTTGTCTTATTCAAATGTTACAAAATACGGCTTTCGAGATTTTTTCAAATTACTCTATCTCTTTATGTGTGCTTTGATTGGTAAAAAAATATTATATATTAAATATTATATATTAAATATTATTATTAAACATTATATTATTATTATATTTTTATTGGTAATCAAATTTGATTGGTAGATTGGTAGATAAAAACAATTTTTTTCTGGCTATATTTTGATTAAATGTATTGTGTATCAAATTGAATAACTTTCTAGGATTGTTGCCTGTATAATAAAAAATTATAATTTACAGGATATATCCAATATAAAAATATTATATTGTTTGCGCGGCTTCAGTTATATCTATTAGTCGCATAATGTGGTGTCTATTACCATATTTTTGTAAATAAATTATAATGTTTATTAGCATTAAGGGGCCAATACACTGAAAATTGGTAAAATAAATTAAGACTATAAGTATTGTTATAAATAAGTGCATTTTTGCTATCTAAGTTATATTTACTTGGTACTATAATAACTGAAATATTTTGATCTAAATGCTCCATACATTGGAAAAATGCTTTTTAAGCTAAAGCGCAAAGTACACCTTTGACCAATGAACCAATTTTGATCTAATATCTCTTTTTTTGTAGCTAAACGTGTCCTTTACTACTGAAGCTATTCAAAATACGATATTTCTAAATCCTAAATTGTTGTGTTAAGGAAAATTAAAAATTTTCCAACTGTTTTAAATTATTGAAATTTTGTGTAATTTTTTACATGTATTTTACTGTACAATTTAGGATCTAGAAATATCACATTTTAAATAGTTTTAATAGTAACTGATATGTTTTAGATACAAAAAAGGTATTATTATCAAAATTGGTTCATTGGTAAACAAAATGTATATTGCACACCAGTTCAAAGTGCATTTTTCTAGTATACAGAGGATGATAGAGATGGTAGGTGGTAAATCTTTCAATGTGCATAATTGTAAGTAAATATAACTTGAATAGTTAAATATTTGAAAACTATGATTTTATAATTCATTTTAAATTTTTAGAGTATTACCTCCTTAATAAAAGCTTTTTTAGTGCTGATTAGAAAATTATGAGGTAGCGATTCATTACCTTACAGTCAATCGTATAATTAACATGTTTTTCAACAATATTCGGACTATAGAAGATATACATATGCGTTGGCTCTGCTCATCAAATTTCCGTATTCTAATCGGCATTAAAATTTGACTGAAAATTCTGCGTAAACGAGTAATTAATTATTAATTCCTTATTAATATTTATAATTTAATCATAAAGAAAGCTTTAGACAAAGATATAATTTGAAAAGTTATAAATTAAAATAAGAGTAACTGTATGCGTATTATGCAATACTTGCGAAAAACTAAAAATAGATTAACACTTGAATCTCAAATTCGACTGAAAATTGTGCGTAAATAAGTAACTATAATTACTTTATCATTATTATTTATAATTTAATCAGTGAGCGAAACTGGAGATAAAATATAATTTAAACAGTTAACGATAAAAATAAGCGTTACCCTATGTAATAAGCAATACTTGCAAAAATAAATTAATTTTTTGTACGATATATTTAATTATCGTTATTTTAAATATTACGCTACCTTTTTTACTTAAAATAACAATTTGTTATATTATATTTATTTATGATTTATCACGCCGATTGTTAAGGAAATTTGTAACCTTCAATATTTTAAACACATGTGTACTACGCGAGCAAATCATATTAACATTTCACTTGGTTTCACAACATCCGGCCATCGCTTCTTTTTACAAAAAGGAAATTGCAAAATTTGCAAAAATTGTACTAAATATGCTTATTATCAAATAAATTATTCATTTGTTAGAAACAACTGTCAATTTATAATAAAATTGGTAGTAACATTCATATTAATTTAAATAAAGAAATAGAGTTCTTAGATAGGTTTATACTGAATAATTTCAATTCTATATATATTCGCTGGAAAAAACCATCAATGTGTAATAAAATTAATCGTAACATACACATCAATTCAAAGAAGAATGAGTTCATCGGTTTATACTAATAAGCATATTGCCAATATATTGCTGCTTGATAGGAATATATTGGAAATACATTGCTAATATAGCGCTAAAGCACACTTACCCAAAGATTCCCAATATGATGGCAATAGTTGATAAATTATTTATTTATTATTATAGTGATAAATAAGGTTTAAATTTATAACTTAACTTAGCTAGAATCGGGTAAATTAAAAAAAAAAAATAAAAACAAAAGTTTGCCATCCCCGGGAATTGAACCTTTAATCTTTAGATCCAAATGCTTGCTCTTTACCACTGAACTATTTTGTTATTTTGATTTTCAACAGTTAATTTCAGGCTATAAAGACCAATTGAGAAAACGTTTGATAAATTTTCTAAGTCCAAACTTTATAAATACAAATTAAAATTAAATTAAAATTAAATTCAAATAAATTAAATTTATAAAATTTGGACTTAGAAAATTTATCAAACGTTTTCTCAATCGCTCTTTATAGCCTGAAATTAACTGTAACAATCAAAATAACAAAATAGCTCAGTGGTACAGAGCAAGCATCTGGATCTAAAGATTAAAGGTTCAATTCCCGAGGATAGCAAACTTTTTTTTTAATTTTTTTTTTAATTTACCCGATTCTAGCTAAGTTAAGTTATAAATTTAAACCTTATTTATCACTATAATAATAAATAAATAATTTATCAACTATTGCCAACATATTGGGAATCTTTGGGTAAGTGTGCTTTAGCGCTATATTCTTTTTTTTTTATTCTCTTTGCTCATCACCCCGTATACCCATTAAACGGGTTTTTACAGGGACACCCCTACCACCTATGTGTGGGGGTGAAAACATTCCAATTTTTCCCATCCCAGTCCCCACCGTCTCGCATTCGCCCGGGGTTATGCCCGTGACGAAGGAAAAACCTTATAGGAAAACCTTCCACGAGATGGCCGGTGTATTGAAACATTCTGTTTAGATGTTCAGGTCACCTTGCGTAGGCCCAAACACCGAAACCAAATGTTCCACACCTTCCGCTCACGTTGTGAAGTGTGGAGAAACACCTAACCAATCCCGAAAGCCGCACAAGAATAGTGTTACCCATCCAAGTGCCAACGGCACTCAGTGCTGCTTAACTTTCGTGATCGGCCGAGGTGCGTTTCCGCCACTCCGCCACCGTGTCGGTTGCTTTAGCGCTATATTATTAATGTATTTCCAATATATTCCTATCAAGCAGCAATATATTGGCAATATGTTTGCAATAGCTATTTCCAATATATCTGCAATATCTTGGCAATAGTTTATATTTTTACGCGGGTAATATCGTATAAGTGGAAAAGAACATGAATCCTAATGAAAGTTCTAGTCCAACACACATGGAAAAACTATTACGATCTCACTAATAAAGTGTAGCAATAATGCTTATCAATTCCATTCTTTATTCGCCAGAAAAAACCATCGATTTGTAATAAAATTGATCGTAATATACACATCGATTCAAATAAAAAATAAGGTGAGTTAATATAGGTTTATACTAGCTAGAAATAGTGAAATATAATGCCGTGTACGCGGAAAAAGAGCACAAATTCTAATAAAAATTCCAGTTCACCGTACCTGCAAAATCCATTTTAATCTCCTTAATAAATTGTAGTAAAAACTTATTAATTCTATTATATATTCGTTAGAAAAAACCATCAACTTCTGATAATATTAATCGTAATATACACATCGATTCTAATAAAAAATAAGGTGAGTTAATAGGTTAATACTAACTAGAACAAATAAAATGTAATACCGTGTATGCGGAAAAAGAGCATGAATGCTAATGAAAATTCCATTCCAACATACCAGAAAAAACCATATTAATCCTATGAATATATTGTAGCAAAAATACATATCAATCTCATTAATCATTCATTAGGAAAAACTCGAAATAACTGATTAAACCAAAATCTGGGAGTCTTAAAGTTCCGTTTTTTCTTCCAGTAAATGCAGGTAAGTTCAGTGAAAATATTATTAAATTTTATTGGTTTTTTCCCTTTAATTACTGTAAAATAATACAATTTTATTAGTTACTAGAAAAATCTAATCAATTCTGATAAAAAACATTATCTATTTGATACTTTAATAGCATCATTAGCAATTTCTTGTAAATTACAATAGAATATTTTTATAAAAAATTAATTGTGAATTATTCATAATTTTTCTTCAGGAAATGCAAATGAATACCAATACAAATTTATTTGATATTTCTTATATAAAACAATGAAATTATACATCTTATTGGTTTTCATAAGCATTTCCTGGTGCAAAAACTTATAACATGCAATTAAAATTTTTTTTATTGGTTTTCATTGGTTTCTTTCAACCGGGTAACTACACAAACGCTGACATCCACTTTCTTGTTTACCGTTGTCATGGCAATATAAATTTTGAGAAGGCGTAAAGGTCTCTTTGTGCCACCTCTGTGCAGCGATGCCAGCTTGATTTATACCAACACACTTTACTAAGACTTTTTTAAAAAGTTTTATAATAGACATAACAAGGATGTAATCTGTTATAAAATAAATGAAAAATTTTGTACAACTTACTTATAAGTTAAATTAAATAATTAATTATTCTGTAAAAGGTATAATTTAATATATTGTTAACATTAATTTCAAAACAGAATTTTTAGAACAGCAAGACTTATTAATCTTCCCCATCAAAACCGTAAACTACGATAGCTTGCATGATACGGAGCATAACCTTCTACCTGAGCATGTTATAAGAATTCGTCGGATATACAAGAATGCTTATTTTGTCCGAACAATAATTTTATCAATTTTTTCAAACTATTTTTGAATTTGCATCTACATCTATTGATCAAACGTGTAATAATTATTTACATTGTCGATAAATGTGTAATCTGCTTCATCAACTTTAAAATATAGTATCAAATTTCGAGCCTTTTTCTTCCTTGGGGGACATTGACACGGATGCTTTCACACTACTCTTCGTACATAGTCAATGAATTTGTATTAAAATTTCATAGATATTACTTATATTACTGTATAGAATGGCGCACTGATGCCAAAATTCCTCATAAACTTTTGTACTAAGTAGGTTTATTCATGCTATGTAAGGTAGTGGACCCATTTCAGGAACCAATTATCGATAATTTTGATTACAAAAGGATTTTTTATTAATTCTTGTAATAGGTAAATTGAAACATTTATAATGCATCATACATAATTAATATTCTAATGAGTAATAATCGATTAGTTTTTAATCAATCTTATTTGATATTGTTTAAAATGATCGGATGAGTTTTGAGTGCAACTACCTACAGTTTTAGCATACATTTCGATAGCGAATTTATTTAATTACACTAGTGTTTGGTTATTAAAAATTTTAAACATACATATTTTGGAGGAAAATGAATAAGTTCTCGTTTTTCACTGTGTAACCAATGATTCATCGCTATTGACATTTTTATCAATAAATATTTTCTAGAAGAAATAATTAGTAAAACAAAACCATACGAACGAAGAAAAGAAAACTAATAGAATAAAATAAATATTAATTGTAAATGCGATATATGTAAAATTCAATAAATTATAAAATTCACATGAAATAATTATAATAATATTATATTTTAATCATTTATATTATCTTCTTGAATTGAAATATATTGATCGATAACACAGACACACAAAAACTGTCAAGGGCATTTAAAGGTCAAAATAGAAAAACTACATTTGAATAGAAAAAAATTACTAATCTTTATGTTTTTTTGATCGCCGAATTCGTATTCGAGGTTGGTTTGATTTAAATTAATGAAGGTCAAGGTAATACGAATGTCAAATTTGTTTGTTTTAAATGCATTTTTAATTCACGAGGAAACCATATTTTCGTATTTTTGCAGTGATTAAATTGATTATCCACATCACCACTTACAATGATCTTGAAATGACCTTCGGATCATATTAAAAAAAAAGAAATACAGTTTTGGACTTAAAATTTTCTGCTCTCTCGGAATTTGCAATAAAAACTGCGTTAGTTTTAAAATAAACAAATTTGACATTTCAATTACCTTCACCTTCATCACTTTAAGACAAACCGACCTCAAATACAAATTCGGCGACCAAAAAATATAAAAATTAGTAATTTTTTTCTACTCAAATGTGTTTTTAATTTTGACCTTTAAATGACACTGACGTGATGTATACACACACATATATATATATATATATATATTCGATTATCTAATCATTAAGTATTTAAGTATATGTTAGAAAATATTTTAATCAATTTTTTTTTATTCTAAGTATTATTTTTCAATGGAATAATCAAACAATGTCGACGAGTAAACGATAATTAGGTCCACTGATCAAAATTCATACTTTGTATTCTATTATTTAAAGTGTGCAAAGTAAAATATTTTGTTTCGAAAATAAACGTCTGTTAAGAGATTGTAGACACAATAAGCTACTCCTTTCAAGAAATTACGTATCAACACGACACTAAAATTTTGAGTCCATCATGCTACTTATAATTGCTTGATATAATAAGCAAAGATTAAGAAGATTTAATCGTTCCGAGCGTGTTTCGAAATTGAACGCGTATGCTTAGAAAACGGTAAAAGGCGTCGCGACCATCGGTTGAATAGACTGGACTGACAAAGGGAGTGCACGCACTTCGGGAAACGGATCCTATTCTAACTTTGTGATGGCCACTATTACAAAAGTTGTTTGAAATTTAATAATTTCAATAAAAACTGCTTTAACTTCAAACGCTTATGACTCTGATATAAATAAAGGTAGGCAATTAAACCAAAAACCAGAATAAAATTGAGATGAAGTGCATGCGGTTAAAGAAGAAGAAGCTTAAATCGGTAAATTTGATGCAAAGATATGGTGATATTTTTTAATTGTATGTACTTGATCTCAACTTTCTTCTAGTTTTTTGGTGTATGTATGTACTACTATTTGTTTTATAGTTATAAGCGATTAAAGTTGAAAAAGTTTATATTGAAATTATTATTAAATTTCGTATAAGTTTTGTAATAGTGGCTATTGGACAGTAATAACTCAGCTTTCTTCATATTTTTGTATTATAAATGATATTCCAAAGTTAGGATAAGATCCGTTTCCTGGAGTGCGTCCAATTCGACTTTTCAAAACTATCTTCAAACCTAAACAGTTAAAAAACATGCTGTTATTATGTAGTACGTTTTGTTAATATTTCTCCTTTTATTTTATGTTATTAGTCAGAAACAGATAGTAATTTTAGTATGCCGACATTAAAATCGATATTCAAGGTACTTGGTTCTTTTTATAAAACTTGTTTTCTGCATATCAGTTAAGAGGATGTCGGAGCTATTACCTCCGTCGGTAGTTGCTTGATCTCAGTGGCGCTGCGGTTAGGTGGCAAATTCGACAATGAACGTACATTAAATATAAATTCAAAAAATTACAGCTATTTTAATATTCAAATTTTATTTAATTAAGGTATTTTTTTAAAGAAACGTGTAGTACGTCTTGAATGTTCCAAAGTTTTATTTTTTACATCTGAATTGGACAAAATCAAATTATATATATATATTATAACGGTAAGCGAGTTACCGATCAGGTGAGTGACCGAAAAGAGTATAGAGTAGGATGCGTGAGAGTCTTGCATGCACAGAAGAAAGATATCAAGTTCGCACACACACGGTGAGACAACGTGGTGTCGAGCCGGTCTGACCTTTTTTGAGTTAGTAAACAGAACTAAAGTGTCAGTGTATTTTGTGTATGGGTGTGAGCGATTTCTCCCCCACCAACCACCACGTCAGCGTGCGGAGTAGCACGCTCCGCCGTTCCAAAAGAAGGAAGAAAGGAGTCGGCAGCCGTCCCGACCATTGGAGTGAGAGAGAGAGAGAGAGAGAGATAGTGCCGAGGCCAAGCTCTCTAAGTCGCCCAGCCCCTTTTTTTCGCCGATACGAATTACTGAGATTCGCGGTAAGTGATGCACCACATATAGACCCGCGTGTCTTGTAAATTCTTATGCCGATTTACTTGGTACGATCCAGGAGAGGAAGCGTTCCCCTTTTGCCCCCTCTCGTGACAAATCCCGCCAGGGTAGACAGGTCGGTGGTTCGCGGGAGCCACTTCACGAGAAAAGGCGCGCGTGACGTAGGCAGCTACTATGTCAGAGCTCCCTACATCAGAGGTAGATACGTCACACGGCGTGACGTATAGCCATCAGATTAAGCAGCCGATCATTCCCGGATTGGTTGCTTATAACTCGGCCATTAATCAGTGTTGCCAGATGGCGATTTTTTCTCTTTGTTGCTCTTGCTTAATAAACATCAATATACGTAAGAGAGAAAAGGAAAAAAAATCGCCAACTGGTCACTCTGCCGTTAATAGGTTTTAACGAATAGTTTTCGCGCTGACCTCGGGGGTAGTCATCGGTACAACTTCCCTTGAATTGTTTATGTTAATTTATTATTATTTGATTGTTTATTTAATAAATTCACTCGGCGAGACGATCTTTCTCGCCGAGTAACATAATATCTCGATTGTTGATAACGTTTTACCGGTCATAGTTCTCTCCCACGAATACCGCCCTCTCCGGCGTATATCCTAGTTGGCAATTTTGAGCATAGGGCCCAACACACCGTATTAAAGTCAAACGACGTGTTTGGCGTTGTTAACGGCATCGCACGGGAATCAAAGTGATTCCCGGCCGCATCGTGGGACTGTACACTTAGGTTGGTAAGTTGGGACAGATTTTATATTAGTTTAAAACATTGAATATAGTTATAATTAATAAAAATCTTTATAGTCAAAAAAAGGATTGTACGCTCAAAAATATTTTATCCATCCAAAAATCTAATTCATTGATCATTAATTACCTTCAAAATGATGCAAAGTTTGAGTGCGGCAGAGTATTTCATACAAAGTTATGGTGTTTTTAGGCAAATTTCTTAAAAAAAGAGAGCGAATGCATTTTATGAAAAAAACATAATAGCCGTTATACTTGCATTCAAACAATATGGCACTATTATTTCTCAATAATACTAAAATATACTATTTATTGTTAGTCACTGATACTTTTGAATCTCTAAGCTGCTTGCAAACACAAAACAGTAGGTATAAGCAGTTATACCTGTTATATAATTGGATAAATACCTGAAACTTTTTATAATTCCAATAAATTCACATACAATTTTTTGTAATTGTATAATAATATTTGTATTTTTAGCAGTTTACAAGGGATTAGATTGATACTGAAACAAGTGGAGATACGTTTCTACCACTCCAAAGTAAGTGCATAAATTTTTTTGCAATGATCATGCTAATAGATTCATCGTTATAAGGCAACAAATATACATTTCTATTAATATTTCGGTTACATTTCCCAGATATTTTAACCATAAGTGATCTTAACCCTTTCACTGGTGCAGCCTTTTTTACTGTACGTGCTAAAAATGGTAGGACAATAAACTAAAGAAATTATACGTTTAACTATGTATATAAGACTTATGGGGACGCAGAATCGATTTTGATGGTTATGTTTGTGATGGATGATGGGTGGTGGCAGCAATAAAACACTTGCTTACACTTCACTTTGTTTAATATAAAATAGTAAAATAATAAAAGTTCAAAGCAATACAATCGACATCCCGCGGACGCGCCGAAACGATCAACACAGATCGGTAGCTGAGTAGAGTGTTAGTTCTCCGACTAACACCGTGTGTCGTATAATGAGTGGAGGGGGAACTCGACCTAAGGGCCGATTGCAACTCTATCACTCCCTCCCGATCGGACCTGCAATCACTTACTGTTTCCTGAAAGAAATACAAATCACACATATTAAGCATAATATATACGCATCTCTTTATCCATTCATTATCTTGAAGATTAGTTTATTATGTAAATCAAAAGCTAACGGCTTTGTAAATATATCAGCAAGCTGTTCTTTTGACTTAACCCACATCACTTTAACAAAACCCATTTTAACACATTCTCTCACATAATGCTCTTTAATTTCAATCATATGTCGCAACTTATTGTTACCTGTCATTCGGGTGGCTACACCAGCCGCCTTTTGTCGCACCACAAAATCATAGGTTTAAAATCATCAATTAGAATCAATTTGAGAGAATTTAACAACGAAATTTTATATTGACACGCTTCGCTCATTGCTATGTACTCAGGTTGACAGATAATGCGACATATAATTGCTTGTGTGTCTTTAAAGATACCGCATCTCCAAACAATTTAATTACAAAACCACTAGTTGTCAAACTATTTTACAATCGGCAAAACTTGCATTAGAATAAGTCTGAATATCATCAGTAGCACCAGTATATTTTAGATCCAAGGCCACACTTCCCTTTAAATACCAAAAAATTCTTTTATCATTTCCCATCCGGATTTATTCGATGCTTACCGACAATATTTACTGCATAAGTGATATCAGAACGCGTCACATTTGCTAAATACAATAATAAACCCACGGCTTCTCTATATGGAACATTTCGTTTGAATTCGTCATTTTTGCATTCCAATTCCGTCTCATTCTCTTCTCGATCGCGTCTCTTACGATTTTCTACCTGGTTTGTAATCATCGGAGTCCTCTGCGGATGCATCTCACCAAACCCAAATCTTTGTAACAATTTTAATATATAGCTTTCTTGTGACAGTGTCAAAGTTTTATTCACTCTATCCCGTAAAAACTTAATTCCCAGAAAGCACTTTGGTTTTCCCAGATCAGTCATTTCAAATTCTAATTTCAATTTAGTTTTCACCTCGCTTAGTCGAACTTTATCGTTGCTAGCAATTAACATGTCATCAACATACAAAAACCGAAAACAAAATTTTATTCGCCTCTCGCTAAGTAAACAAACATGGTTCGCTATCATGAGTATATAAACCTATTTTATTAGCGGCTTCCGTAAACCTTTTATTCCAACGTTTCGGACTGATTTTTAACCCATACAGCGCTTTCTTCAATTTACAGACCTTTTCTCGCTTCTCTTTGCACGTCACATTCATGCCTTCTGGCAATTCCATGTATATCTCTTTGCTTATAGTTCTGTTCAAGAAAGCGGTTTTCACGTCCATTTGATATACGTCCAAATCATATTTATTAATGATAGCTAGAACCGATCTTATCAAGGTTAATCTCGAAACAGGTGCGTATGTTTCAACTAAATCATATTCATTTCTATCCTTGAAACCTCTTATAACAAGTCTCGCTTTATATTTACACGTCCCTTCTTTTTCCATCTTTTTCTTCAAGACCCATCTAGAATCTATTACATTCGGTTTATTTTCGCCTCTCAGAATTTCAAATCGTTCTACTAGTTCCCATACTTCATTTTTGTTCATTGAGTCCAATTCACTCTGAATTGCAGACAACCAATTTTCTTTGTCATTTGAACTCATCGCCTCTCTATACGATTGTGGGTCACAGTTAATTTTTGCTAGCAGTGCATGATATTTCGGATCACTTAATATTTGTTCCTTTTCTGTTTCGCTTTCTTTCACTTGTAATTTCCTCGGGCGACCACTCTTTCTTTATTCTACTCCCTCCTTTCTTATTATTTCCTCAGATTCTCTCGACACATCTTTCTCATAATTCAAGAACCACTTCTCGTTGTTTACCTTTTCAAAATTATTGTCCCAGTTTTGTTTTTGATTCTTTATGAATCTGTCACCAAAAACAATTTTTTCATTGAATCTCACATCTCGACTTTCATAAAACCTATTTTCATCTGGTTTGAACAAGACATAACCGGTGGCTTTGTATCCAACAAGAAAACTTGGGATTGCAATCTGTCTAAACTTAGAACCTATTTTTCTCTGAATCTTTACATAAGCCATGCAACCGAAACGCCTAAATTGTTTTAAATTCACGGTATAATTTGGGTTGAATTTTTCCAAAGGAGAAACCATCTCATTTGACTTGTGCGGAGTTCTATTGTAAGCATAAACAGCAGCACCCAAAGCCAAGTCCCACATATTTTCTGGAAATTTGGAATCAAACATCAACGCTCTTACTTTCTTCTGAATAGTCTGATTGAATCTCTCAGCCACACCATTGTGCTGAGGAGTATCAGGACATGCCAACTGCAGTTCAGCTCCGAGTTTTTCCAGTACTTTTAACTGTATCGCCTCCCGTAAATTCTGTGCCCTGATTTGATCTTAAGTAACAGACTTTCGCGTCTCGTCCAAGTAAATTTCACGAAGTTTTAACAAAGTGATCAAGACACGATCCTGTATCATTTTTAAATTTTTTTGGGATATGCCTGAGCTAATCGGGAATAATCATCTACAAATACAGAAATAAAGCGATATCCCTTTGGGTGTGACTTCGGACTTATCGGTCCCATTATGTCCGAATGAATTATTTGTAATTGAGCAGATGCTCTCATCCTCGTCTCATGGAAAGGCAATTTGTTCATTTTAGTCATTCTACACACTTCGCATTCAAGCACGGAATTATCAAATTTTACATCACTCAATTCCTTAAAATCAGGAAATCTCTTCTGCAAGTTTCTCAGATAAATTAAAAAAAGGCATGATCCATTCTCACATGCCATAACATTGACTTATTCGATTGAACAGGTAAATCTGTGTCGCTATCAATTTCTTTTTCACATCTCATTTTTTCATCAGGGTTTATAGTTATTTCGTTAGGGTTATGCAGTTTTCTATCTCTCACTGTTATTTGAAAGCTTGAACCGACTTTCAACACGTCACTTTTATTCTTAATTTCTGACTGAGATTCGATTTCTTGGCTTTCATTTAATTTTACATCAGGTGTATAATTTTGCTTCCGGTTAGAAGGTACGCAATTGGTGTACAATTGAATTTTTCCGAACTTGATTTTAAACTATCGCTTCGCTTTTCTATTTCGACTTCAACCAACCAGTATGGTTTCTCGTATATTCCAGTCAGAAAAGTTTAATTCGAAATGGGATCAAATATCTCTACTCTCTTATTATCCAAATAAATGCCTAGTCCCTTGTTTACAAATTTTCCGACAATGATTCCGCGCAAATCACATTATTTAAGGTTAAAATTCTATTATTTTCCGTTTTAATATCTACGCATCCCGCTCCCTCCGATTTTAAGCTCGCCTCTGGAATTTTGTTTGAGCATCTCTCACATTTCTGTCATAACTTCCAAATTGTCTTTTGTAAACAAGAGTTCGATTCTCTTGGTTACATCTCGCATACCTTATAATACCGCGTCCTCTTCCACGTCTCTCGTTGCTCGCATCTCTTGTGCTGGGATTTGGGCAATTCTCGGCCTTATGGTCCCGTGATAATTGCCTACAATTGTAGCACAATTTTTCTCCCGAGTTTTTCCTGGGACAGTCACGACTAATATGCCCATATGCGTGACACTCGTAGCAACGCATCCCTTCTATTTGTGCGGCATCCAGAGCTACTCTAGGCTATACACTAGTGCTCACTGCCGCACCTCCGCTTCCCTTCCTCATCGCTTCATGCTGTAAAAGAAATGTTTTTAATTGATTATAGTTTAGATTATTACCCGTCGCGTTTTTGTTCACAAAATTAAGTTCACAAAATTAAGTTAAGCAAACGGCTGAGTATGAAGAATATTATTATGTGTTCTTATTATCTCATCAACTTTGTCAACGAAAACTGACACTCTCTCTTTACGTTTAAACACCAAAGAATACAACTGTTCCCTTAAGTTACCAGACGATAAACTATATTCACATCTCTTAATATCCTTAATTTTTTTCCAGGATCTCTTTCGGGTCTTTAATATCAATTAATTTGGCATGATAATTTTGATCGATATGATTTATTAAAATGTCTCTGACTTTAAACTGATCTCGCGTTAACATTTCTCTTTCCGTCGCGTCTCGTTTTTCAGAGTCTTCATCAATAATGTACATTAAATCCAAGGCAATTAATTCCGAAGTAAAGTAATCCATAAACAGTTCGTATTTCATTTGTACCGATAATTTATAATCTCTCTTTGTACTCGAATCTCTCACATTCAGTAATTTAATCGCGTCTTTACACTCACTCATGTCATTCGATTTGTTAAAATTTTTAGTTTCCGAATTATTTTCTTTCTCTACTTCTGATCTAATTAATTTTATTATATCCGCTTTCGGTATAAAGTCATGCTCCGAATTTTCCGTCGAATTATGTGCAATATCTTCAAAATCATTATTATTATTATCATAAAACTCATCTCTTACCTCTTTCATTTCCCTTAACACCTCTCGTCCTTCACGAATGCATCCTCTCATCTCCGAACACATTCGTCTCATCTCATCGTTGAGGTTGCGCATCTCATCAATATTTTCTCTCAAGTTGTTTTGTTGTGATATGTCGCGTCCCGTCATTGAATCAAAGAAATTGTTTATATCCGTGACCACCATGTCTACCCGGATCCTCAAATTCGCAACAGGTTGCATTTTCTCCTCAATAACTTGAGTGACTCTTTCCATCATATTTCTCGTCTCATCCATCTCATCTGAAAAATCATCTCTTTTAATATTAGGCAATTTAGTTTTGTTTTTAATTCGCATGCTTATGTTGCATTTTTCATCAGCAATAATCAACGGCGCATTTTTATTTAACACATTCGCTTCTCTGAAATTTCGCTTCTCGTTTATTATCGAATCTCGTTTATCGCTCATCTCAGAGTCCATTTCGCATTCAATATCTCTGCCCATCTCTTTAACCTTCACGTCCACGTCTCTCAGGTCGACCTCAAACGCATCATCGTTCAACTCATCACTTGTAATACCCATCTCTTTCGCATCATTCAAATCCCATTTAATCATTTCAGATTTTACTAAATTGCCTAATTCGGTAGAAGGGTAAGTAATTAGCTGGTTTTTTTTTTTGACCGGAATGGTCAGTACTTCCCTTTTATTGCGCCTAGCTTTGATTGCTTCAGATACCACTCGAATCTGATCTCCTGATAGGTGATCCATATCTGAAAAACATGTATCGCAATCAGCTGATGGTTCAACCTCTCGAACACAAAGCTGTTAAACCATCAGCGAATGTAGCCAACTAACAGTTGAACACAAAGTGTAGCCAACCACATCCCCACTAATGCACTGCGAGAACGTACGACGCCTGCAGCACATCAGCAGACCAGCTGTACCGATGAATGCAACTTTTAAAATACTTTGATAATTATTATTTATTATGTACCCAGGGTACATGTGAATCCGGATTCTGTTGTGAAAATTATTTGCTTTTCAAGAAGGTCTAGACCAACCTTCTGCCCGGGGAAACTCTTCTCATGTCAATTCTCATTTTAAAAGCGCATCACTTTGTTAACGTTAACTTTTACTTAATATCCTTTTAACGTTGCTTAGACATTTGTTGGACCGATATTGTATCGAGGAAAAAGAAAAGAAAGGAACAGGAAGAACAGCTGATCCGAATTTAGCGCGCAAGATCCTGCCTATCTAGCCTTTCGTCTACCACACTTCGCGCTTCTTTGCCTCGAGAACGCCCCGCTCTGCGCTCACCTAGTCTCGCTCGTTTCCCTACTACGTAAGTACGCGTTTCCGCTCTCTTCCCCACTTCGCGCGCGCCCGAACTCGCACTTCTCCCGTATTCGCCCTTCTCTCTTTCTCGAGTGTTCCCGAGCTCGTTCGGCCGCTCCCGCCTTGCGCTCTCCTTCTCACTCGCACTCACGCTCTCCTTCTCACTCGCACTCTTGCTCTGCTATTCCTACTTCGTCGCTCACGTGTTCCCGCCGCATGCAATACCCGGTACAAACAAATGCCGCGCTCTGACCTTTCCAAGGTCCTGTTCCACAAATTTTTCGGACAAAAGACAAACGTGTCTATGAACATTTTTTCGCATCGCACTCACAATTTTTCGCATCTAGGCTTTTCTTATCGCATCAACACAAGATTAATAATAGATTAATAAATAAATTAATAAAATTAATAAACAATGAATACCGGCCGGTGAATTTGCATAATATGTCTGTCTAAGATCGCATCGCAGAACGATATCGTTTTAAACACAAATCACCGCGTCGCTATCAAATCGATTTTCACTTCACTTTAGTAAGAATTTTCACCTACCCTTGGTGATGTTGCTCGTCGCCTTCTCTCCTTCTTCTGACATCCTGGTTATGCACGACTCTTACCAAAAAGAAGAACCTTCTCTGAATTCCCCGCGCAAATGAAAGCGGTGGTGGGCCGATAACCTAATGGATGATGGGTGGTGGCAGCAATAAAACACGTCTTGCTTACACTTCACTTTGTTTAATATAAATAATAAAATAATAAAAGTACAAAGCAATACAATCGACATCCCGCGGACGCACCGAAACGATTAATACAGATCGGTAGCTGAGTAGAGAGTGTTAGTCCTCCGACTAACACCGTGTGTCGCAACGGTATAATGAGTGGAGGGGGAACTCGACCTAAGGGCCGATCGCAACTCCATCAGTTTGCGTCATTTTAAATTTTTTAATTCTGACCTTAGATTCGTAATCAGCAAAACCCAAAACTCTTACACACCGAAGTTGAAATGAATTATATATTATCTATTCTTGAAAAAAACATAATTTTGATATATATATATATATATATATATATATATATGGGTGGTTCTCTGTGACATCGAAGATGAAAAAAATAAATATTGCTATAACTGTGGGAATATGTTTTAGAGGTATCCAGTAGTTCTTCTGAATTTTTTCAGATTTTTTCTGGGCCAGTATTTTAAGTTACAGAGAGTCAAAGTTGACATTTTAGCACTTTTTTGCATTATATGCCCATTTTCATGAATTTTTAGCTCCCAGGGGATGCATTTTTCACTAAAAACATAAGTATGACTTTTTTTGTAAAATTTTCCGAACTTTTCATTAAAAATACTTTTAAAGACATAAATGTATGCTGTCACACTCTTGTAAGCCATTTAAACCTTAAATAGTGAAAATCAGCAATTCTGCTCCGGACTCTGGTAACCTAATACTGTCTAAAAGATGTCTTTATATAGTCAGAAACTGCCTAAAAATTTCCAGAGTGGGTCTAAATCATTAAGATCACTTATGGTCAAAATATCCGGGAAAAGTGCCCGAAATATTAATAGAAATGTATATTTGTTGCCTTATAACGATGAATCTAGTAGCATGATCATTGCAAAAAAATTTATGCACTTACCTTGGAATGGTAGAAAAGTATCTCCACTTGTTTCAGTATCCATCTAATCCCCTGTAAGCTGCTAAAAATACAAATATTATTATAAAATTATAAAAAATTATTTTTTAAACATTTATAATGCTGGATTTTTAGTTTTACATCCCTTACAAGAATTATAATACTAATCTGAAGGATTACTATAAATGTATCATCATTATTATTATTATTATTATTATTCAGCAATACATTGTTTAGATTTCACAAACTTGTCACTGTCACGTTATCATATTATTCATTATAATTATATATCCGATTTATTTATATATCTTTTGTATTAAATACGTATATTCAGTTATTGTAATAATGATGTTTATATATTTATAGTAATCCTTCAGATTAGTATTATAATTCTTGTAAGGGATGTAAAACTAAAAATTCAGCATTATAAATGTTCAAAAATTAATTTTTTACATTTGTATAATAATATTTGTATTTTTAGCAGCTTACAGGGGATTAGATGGATACTGAAACAAGTGAAGATACTTTTCTACCACTCCAAGGTAAGTGCACAAATTTTTTTGCAATGATCGTGCTAATAGATTCATCGTTATAAGGCAACAAATATACATTTCTAATAATATTTCGGGCACTTTTCCCGGATATTTTGACATAAGTGATCTTAATTATTTAGACCCACTCTGGAAATTTTTAGGCAGTTTCTGACTATAAAAAGACATCTTTTAGTCAGTATTAGGTTACCAGAGTCAGGAGCAGAATTGCTGATTTTCACTATTTAAGGTTTAAATTTCGGCAAAATATTTATATATTATAGAGATATATGTTTACACAACAAATTATTTCTTATTCATTTAAAAATAATAATTATGTTAAATTATAATTAATGTTTTCTTTTTCTTCGAAAACTGTCAGTTCCTTCTTTTACAGGCGGGAGGCTTCACTGCCCTCCGAACCCCCCCTTTTCCACCCCCCCCCCCCCCAGAGCTTCAACCCTTTCCTCTCGTCGCCTACACTTTGCTATCCTTCCTACCAGTCACAACATTCGCTTTGTATTTACAGTAATGCTAGATCTCAATATCTTAGAAGTTAAAAATTTAAATCAAAATTAAATTTAACGGCTTTTGGTTGAAAAAAATAGTATATGCTATCGCAAACGCGAATGTAACATTTTCCCTCGTGCGGCTTTGGTGGCATAATGTACTATTTTGCATCCGTTACGCTTTCACAGTCGAATTCATAAACACCCGTTTTGTAAACATCTGTCAATTCTTTCGACTTTTTCGACATATGCTCTCGATAATTTGTAGGGATAGACATTTTACCAACATTGCACCTTATAAAATTGATAATTTTTCTCATCTCATTTTGTGAAGCACCTAGTTGAACTCGAAAATTATCTAAATTATTTACGTCAAAGGCCACGTTCTTGTCAACTTTATTTATTGTGATCTTTTTACTCCGCCCAGCAGTGCTCATATTTAAATCAATATTGGCCCGCCTGCCATTTTCATCCTGGTTGGATTCTACATTGCATTTTATAACATGAGTTGCAATTTGCTGTTGGATTTTCTGAGGAAGTTTTTTAACTATTTTTATGGCATTATCCCCGAGATTTTTGCATTCATGAGCTTTACCTTTGTCAATTTTTTGAATACAATTAATGCAATATTTTATTGAATCAACAGAATTATAACTTTTATTTAGTTCGAGCTTCTCTGATTTATGTGATTAATAATATCCAGGAGAAATGTCAATTTCTTTATTTATATCCCTAAAGTTTCCTCTACCTTTTTCGACGATGCTCGACGATGTTATGGCGTTGAGCAGAACTTTCAGCAGCGCTTAATGGCGGAAGCGCAAGCACGCAAGCAGGGTAGAGAAGTGCCTGCTCGTGATTACATTTTCTGCTTGCTAACCATATTTAGCAGAATGAATGCGCCTCCAAGTACGCAGTTTCAGCTAGACATGTTGTATGCTAACATGTTGCCGTCTGTTCGGAAGTTAGTTCCGAAAGAAAAAGTTACAAGCGTCGATAGGCTTGTGCAGCTAGCTCGTCAGGCGGAAGAGCTTATCGAGGAAGAGCGGAATTTTCCCGCGCCTCCGCCGCCAGAAAAGAGCGTTCTGCCTTCTGTGGCTTATAAGCAGCCAGATACCAGAGGTAAGAAGGGCGGTAAAGCTGCTAGCGATGATGCTACGGTAAAAGTAGCGAGTATCGCAGAACCTACGATGGAAAATTTGGCCAAACTCTTAGAGAAGATGCTAGATGAGAGATTTAGTAAATATGCGAATTCGTTTGCGAATTCCGCCAATAAGAAAGGTCAAACCGCGCGTAATTTCCATAAACCAGGTGCGCCGAAAGGAGCAAAGAATGTTTCTGATAAGCCATCTGGCGTGACTAGTACCGAGAGGAATGATGAAAGTAAAAATAAATCATCCATTACTAATGGAAAATCCGCGCGTAGTCGCAACCGCGATAAGAAAGCAGGTCCCAAAGAGCGTGTGTACTGCTATCGCTGCGGTTGGCCCGGGTATATTAAGACGGATTGTCCGGAGTGCTCGGGAAACGAGAAAAGGGGCGAATAGATAAGGTCCCTATCGCCCCAATTATTAGTGAGACCTCTGATGTGGATGACATTCCATCAGTAATTGCGCAAAAGGAGAAAATGCCCTCGCTTTTGCCTGTCGGAATTGACAGACAATCAGCAGAAAAAGGTGTTTGCGATTCTCGCGCTGGAACGCCAGTTGAGGAAGGAACTCTACAGTCTACTCGCTGGTGGCTGCAGATCGGAATCGGTGGATTCCGCGTACGCGCTTTGTACGATTCAAGGGCGGCTCGCACGGTTATTAATTCCTTAGGCTTGCAAATAGCATCAGCCATAGGAAAACCGTTAACACCTTACATTGGACCAGGTGCACGACTCGCTAACGGCCAACGCGCTCCAATACTTGGACGTTTAGAGCTGCCGTTTGATTTAGCGAATGAACGCCATTACTTAGATGTTTTAGTAATGAGCGATCTCGACGCCGATTGTATACTCGGTGCCGATTTTATTCGTGCGTTTAACGCTGTTTTGTTGCCGCGTGAAAATCAGTTGCTGATTGAAAACGTGGCTGACGCAATTCAGCTGGAAGTATCTGCTATCGGCATTGGTGAGGCCTGCTCGCTAGCTGCCGTTGGCTTAGCAGATATTGATGAAGCGCAACGCAAACAACTCAATGAGTTGTTGGAAAAGCGTTTGACTGCTCCGAATGCAATGCTAGGCTGTACTAACTTAGCTGAGCATGAAATTGATGTGGGCGGTTCGCGTCCCATCATGCAGCGCTACTATCTAGTCTCGGAAGATCAAGCTGTCGCTGATAGCGAAGCTGCAGTAGCTGTTCAAAATTGGCAACAGCGTATGCAAACGTTGCCAGAGCTGCATTATAATTCAAAACGCCGCGATGTACAATTTGCCGTGGGACAAAAGGTTTCTAAGCGGAATCGTGTACTTTCGTCCGCTGCCCAAGGCATAGCTGCTAAGCTAGCTCCGAAGTACATCGGACCTTTTATTGTTTCGGCGTTACTCGGCTCAAACGTGGTAGAGCTCATCGACAATGATGGAAAAGAAGCAGGTAAATGCCACATCAGTGATATTAAGCCATTCTACGAAGACCAGACGGACGTATCTGTGGAGAGTAGATTAAATCGAGAGGATGCGACGAGGGACAGCGAGGGATTAAGCGCAGAGCGAAGAGCTAGCGACGAGTCCAACGATAATGATCCTGTGAGCGCGAACGCACTGCGTAAGCGAGGTAGGCCGCGCAAAACTCGGGTAATTGTTAATCGTATGACTGCGGCAGATCGTGCCCCTTCTAACGAGCGATTAAACGCGAATACTGTTGTATACGCGAATCCTCCGACGACGGAAATTAGGCGCGGAAGGCCGAAGGGGGCAAAGAACAAGCCCATATCCCCGGTAGAAACGATCGAACAGCGCACTCGGTCGCAGAAACTGTAAATGTTCCTTTGAGCGATTGATGTATCTACGCGTACCTTTTCTCCGATTTTGTAATCTTCGTAAGGCGTATCGCTCTTAATTATGGTTATAATAAAGAGAGAAGTCCTTTATATGTTGGCCTGCTTAACATTTTCTTTTGCCTGATGTTTTGCTTTCAAATCAATTTATTTTATTTATTATTAAAATATTACTTATGTTTAATTATCTTTTTCATTTTGTCTTCTGGCCTAGAGAGAGAGTAGAAATGCAGAGCTGGTACGTCTTCGGCTACCCAGCGTCTGGAAGGGGGGAGTGTAACGAATCAATGTAATATTTGATTATATTACATTGCTCGTTACATTCTCTCTCTCTGTCTAGCCTGTGTATTAATCTTTACAGATGTTACAGGTCGACGTTCGACGATTTTCGGCGATTTTCGCGGACCTTCGTAAAGGTAAAAGTAGGGAAAGAGAGAGAGAGTTTTCGGTTCGTAAGTGCGAGAGCACTTAGACTAATCTCAACCGTCGAGAGACTAAACTCAACCGTCGAGAAACTAATCTCAACCGCCGAGAGATTAAAATTCAACCGTGCGATTAATTTCAACTGTCGAGAAACCTTGCGATTTGTTTTCTCCATATTTTGATCGCCCCGTGCTTGTGATCCTGGTGCTGTGCTGGTGATCCAGTGGAGTCATATTAGTTTGTTTAGCGACGACGCAGCCCAGGAAGCTAAAGGGTAGCGACTACGCAGACTTCGCCTGGTTGTTTATTCATCGATCGCGGCTCACGCACTGTAAGTGCCAGTCTTGTAGTCTCTCTCTCTCTCTCTTTCTCTCTTTATTTATCTCGCGCGTATACATCGACCTGCGTTTCGCGCGCTGCGACGCGCCTGTATTACTTTTTCTGAATACATTTATTTTTGTTATTAATTAAATACTGCATTGTTGTTTATTTAGTTGTTTACCCTCTTTTCTCGCGTTTCGCTAAATAAAGATTACCGCCGCCTCCGCCTATACGGCTTATTATAGTCGTATTATTACTGAGCGGCTGATCGCGTAAATGAGACTATTATGTTAACGGTTCTGAATTGTTATTATTTTATTTATTGTTATTAAAAATAGCAAAACCGTTACAGTATCTAACATTAGCCGGTATCATCTGAGTACCGGTGTGTCTTATGTGATTGCCTTTAATATTTTACCTTTGACGTTCCTTTAATATTTTATACCTTAATATTTTATACCTTTAATATTTTATCTTTGACGTTCTAAGAAATTATTACGATTGGTTTTTGTTACATCCGGTTTATTTCTACGAAATGAATATGCTAAGAAGAGAATAGGTAATTTTATACTTATCACATATAAATAGGAAACAGTGGTATTGGAATGTAACAGACCAAACACATACGGGTATACTATTACACTACGTTTATTTCATATAACATTTTTTTGCAATACATGACTGATTACGTATTCCAGATCCTATAGATCGCTCATTATTAAATATGTGTACTTGATTGGATAATGTAACATTATTATTTTTTAATATATTTGAATACAATTTTACAATTATTTCATCGTTTTTTCTTGAATTTGTAGAAAACTGGTTACAAAATGAGAGTAAATTATTATAACGGTACATATGATAAAGAAACACAACACAATACTGTCCACACACTTTCGAATCAATACTATGCAATTTTTTCGTGTTCCATCGGTATTGTACGCAGTTTCTTCTGATTCCTTCGATATGATGAGAAGAAAGTGGGGGGACTCCGTAACTGTCAAAGTATGTTCCGTACCCATTTTTATCTATATAGATAGCAATCCAATGCGATCCTTTTTTAGTATGATCATCGGTATTTGCAACAATTGCAACTGGTTTTTCCATTAATCTGGGAATGCGGTCAGCAGCATACACTCCTATGGTTTTAGCTTTCAGTTTTGCAATCACTTTTAGTATTTGCTGCGTATTCATTTTTTAAGTATTTTTCAATGTCGTACACATCATCCTTATCTGCTGCATCAACTTCGTCATATTCTGATCGTGCAAATCTACTATGATTATATACTGTTCGATTGACTCTAAAAATGCGACTGTTGAATCTTCGATTTCGCATTGCTTTATAAAGTCTTTCGCTATCATTTTCTTCACTTTCCGAGGAAGTATCTCGAAGTATCGACAGTAACCACTTTCTTAATAGGTACACTTGATTCAGAGCACATACGAAGCGTTTATCTCTAACAACTATATGACTATGAGACATGCATGAAATGCTTCGATGATTATTTTTCAGATCTTCAAATGTCGGTGATAACATTTGCTCAACGTTCATAACTTCACAAGCTACCACCTTTTCAAGATATTCCTGTTTCTCGTGTCCACGAGTATAAAACCTATTTGTGGCTTTTGACAGGGACCGTAAATGTTCTTCAAGTTGTTCTACACTAATATCACCATCGTTCCATCTTATACCATGATAATAGTTCGATACATACTGGTTACACCGTTTGATTTCTAGCGGTAACTTAGAGTATTCATGTGGAGACTTGATCACCCAATGGCAAAACATCCGTTCACTTAAAGAAATTACTGCCACTTCCTTAGGAATGAAGGTGTTGTTCCAATTTCTTAAATCTTGTATATCTACGATGTAATCCATTTTGATAAGTTAGTGTTCACTCGTTGACTGTGAAGTGTGATGTAGAAACGCCCGTTTTTATTCATTCATCCCCACCTTAAAGTCAAGCGCCAAAATCCGTAATAATTTGACGACTTGAATCGATTTCAAGAACGTTATCAAATTCGCTGTACACTATGCAATTAATTGTAGAAGTCAAGACTTCTTCGAATTTCAATTCTATACGAACACTTCCATGTTTCACCAAATTCCAGTGCATGTTTGAATTTGCTGCAAGGTCGGGGGTTAAATCAAAAGCAAAGAGACAATAGCCTCTGTTGTATTCGGAACGCGGTATGTTGATTGGTTCGTTTAGAAAATGTATTCCACTTCCAGAAAACAATGTTTGATAAGCTTCTACGTACAGAGGATTATCTCCGCTAAATTTTGGTTGTAATGGTTTTCCAGGCACTTGTACACCATCAATGTACAGTGAAAGATGATTGATATTGTAGTGATGGAAATTAAATGGATTATATTTTCGATTTCCATTAAAAGCTTTGTTATCTACAAACCCAATTTTAATTCTTTTAGGTAATTGTCCAAGAATAACATTATCCAATCTATCTCCGAAAATACCACTGTGTAAAGTAAAAGATTTCACTTCTACACGACTAATAGGATATTTTGCTGTCGATTTGGTTAGAGCATTTGCATGAGCTAGTATTATACCAGGACTTACACGAACTCGACGAACGATGAGTGAAGCTTCCTTTATATGAACACTAAATTTATCGTTATCTGCGGCATCCATTAGACAAAATGAATCTTTACTACGTACCAAGCGCATCCTCAGTTCTACACCGTTGAGTAAAAATTTATTCTGATTAAATACATCACAGTGCAAATGACCCATCATGTCTACCGTTTTTTTCTCACCAGTAAAATATTGTCGGTTCAATAATCCTATATTAGCACCAGGTTCTGAACGTGGTATGATAGGTAACGCATCCATTTTTCCAGGAGTATCAATATACCATAACCCCATAGTAAGATTTGAATTCATAGTTTCAGCAGAGTAATTAAGCAATGTTTCGATGTACGCCCTGTACGGATACATATTGTTGGGAGGTGAAACGAGCTTTTGATTGAAAAAGACATCAATTTGATTAAAAATTGAATGCAGAAAATTATTTATTGGACCTACTTTTTCACTTTCAACTGCATCAACTTCTGTATTTGGTAAAATCTGTACACGTAAACTTAACATGGTATGTGCAAGATCCAATTCCAATGGTCCATTGTCGCTAAGAGATGATACAGGTTTATAATGAACGAATTGAGAATTTTCTACAGAGGTTTGAGTAGGTGGAAGTGTAAATAAATCTAGCTCCGATTTCATACATTCACATTAATTAGCATGTAGAAATGCCATAATTATGTAAAACCCAAAATGTCCGATACACTACGTAAAGTTTGCTTTTTCTTCTTCTTCTTCCTTTTTACGACTGTCCGTCGTTTTTGAGTTTTTTTAGTTATTCGTCTTGATGTATTTTCTATTGTGTGCTCTCAAATGGTTCTTGGGTAACTGACGTCTTTTTTTCCTAGTTCGACGTTTATATCCTGACCCTTTCATTAGTTCAGAAATTTTATTGGCTGCTCTTCTCTTGAGATTTTGTCCAGACTCACGCATACGAATATTTACTGACTCCTTCATTTTCATTCCACTATTGTTAACATCATCCAAAACGTTTAGTCCTGTTCTAAATGCTTCTTTACCTACTGCTTTAACTCCACTGGTAATGTAGGGTAAAACTTTTCTAAAAAGACCGCTTAGAAAACTGCCAATATCATGTCCCCGTTGGTACGGCGATCCGGTAAAAACGTGACGAACATTGCCACCTCCAATCTGATCGTTGTAATACGAATTGTATTGGATCATATCATTAGTTACTAGTTTAATTAACGCGTTTAAAGTGAAGTGTAACTGTCAACGTTCCGTATTCAAATGGCACGTGATTACCATATTGATCTCTTATATCTATTACAATATTTTGAAAACTATTATTTAACAATGGAATGTAATTAGGTGGAGAATATTGTTTGATCATGGTTCCACCGCTTTCGTACTTTGCGTTATTGTAGCACACTAAACGGAATAGAGCAGCTCTGACATCACCTACTGTGTAAGGCTCACAAATATCCGTGTAAACAAAAAGTTGATCAGGAATTGCTCTTGCGAGAGAAGCAGGTCTGTCAGCCTCAACTGTAATTCCATTGAAATTTATCGGAATTCCTGTATCTTTGTAGCTTTCATTTTCAAATCCAAATATGCGTTTGAGTTTTTCTTTAAAGAAAATATAATGAGTTTGCTTAACTGATCGTTTGAGTTGGATGTGTTTTGCAAATTCGATTGATTGATTTACTGCACGTTGAAGATCGGTAATGTCTTCGTGGAAATGAACATATGATATCTGTCGCGATTCTGTCAGTTGAATTGTCAATCCGATACGAGAAACTCGATTCCTTCTCTTGAATGTGTAATATTGTACATGGAATTTGTATTTTTGTTAACCCTACGCTCCAATGACCATGTAAAGAAATTGCGTGTGACAAATGCGTGGTGTAACATGACGTGGTATTTTCAGGAAAGTATCGCATGCTACTGTTACTAGGAAGAACTACGTAAAAATTATCACTATCCATTGTTTTTTAAATCTGATTAATTTCACTGGCTTTTACCCAAGAGTTAAATTTGTGGGGATAACCTAACCACTTTACTAATACTTGTTTGTTTGAACCACGCCCTTTACTTTTGATGATGCGTTCAATCTTAAATTCAGATCCTTTGCGTACACGTTTGTCACCTACCAAAACTATTCTTCAGGGTAGAAAAAACCATCAATCAGTTCATTATTTAAATCTGTTAGTTCATAAGTGTATAAATTTTGTCGCCCAGAAACGCGAGAGATTTTGAAAATTTCTTCACTGTAGTTTTTCTCATAACCTTTTTCAAAGGTACCTTTTGCACGACTGATACGGACATAATCATCCACTTTGTATATATAGGAACGAGATAACTTTCGTTGATTTAAAGCACGTTTCTGTAAATTTTTTCTCGCTTCGGAAGCATTGTAAACGGTAACATTAGCCGGTATCATCTGAGTACCAGTGTGTCTTGTGTGATTGTATGCGCTAACAATTTTATCAATTATATCGATATATCTGTGAGTATTTTTATGTGTAAATTATCTGTACATACGTTTCTTTAACGTTTGATTTAAACGCTCTACAACAGCGGCTTTAACATCTGGATTACGTGCTACACGAAACAAAATCCCCTTTTTCTTGAGAAATTCTTGAAAATTAGATCCAACAAATTCTTTCCCTGCATCAGACTGTACATATACAGGTACTCTTCCATTTGATCTCGAAAGTATATTTTGAAAAGCATCGGATACTGTTTTTGCACTTTTATTACGCAATACCTCTATCCATGCATACTTACTGAGAATGTCTATTACTACCAGTATGCAGAGTGACCTGTTGGCGATTTTTTTTCCTTTTCTCTCTTGCATATATTGTTGTTTATTAAGCAAGAGCAACAAGGAGAAAAAATCGCCATCTGGCAACCCTGATGTAACAGTATCCATCGTTATCAGATTTGAGCGATTGTATGTCACATAAATCCATCTCCCAACAATCGTCGACGTTAGAAATGTTGTAATATAATCTAGGAAACTTACGACGAATTGGTCTGTATGCATAAAGTGTATGCATCTTGATTATTCAACCATTCGTATATCCGATTCTTTTCTTTACGATTTTTTTTTTCGATCAACTGACGAGCACCAGTGTAACCATTAGCATGGGAAACATCATAATATTTTCTAACGTAAGGCATTTTTATGCAACAATTCTCAACCACTTTACATCTCTTACCGACGCTTGAGGTGTTTCACTAATTTTTCTCTTCAATTTTTTGGGATAAACTCTTTCAATCAATTTTAACAGGTTTGCATTTTCAACAAGATTTACAGGAGTTTGAGACAACGATATAAATCTAGCTATTTTAATAGCTCCTGTAGGTTCCTCCACTGTCTTCTTATTTCTGAGTGTGTAGTTTACAATTTCTACAACGTTAGAATTGGATATAGGTTTATTATCTATTAATACAGTTCCACATTCATTCCAAGTTAAACGGTGAAGATTATTAGTTTTCCAGTATTTAAGAAGTATTTGACCTTTCTTTTTGTACGTTTTGGAAGAGTATCAATAATTTCCTGTTCGGATAATGTTGCGTTTACCTCTTCGTTTTCATCTTCTTCTTCATTTTCTACGGTACGCTCAATATTTTTAAAGTGTAAATATCGACGTAATACTTGTAAATATTTTAGACTCTTTTCTCGTTCGTCTCTTATACTCTTGGAGAATAAGATGTCGTGCATTTCGGCATCAAGGCGCGATAACACATTACCTTTTGTTTGAATTCCACATTCTTCCGACGTGTCCTTTACGTAATCTTGTTGTTGTTGTTGTTGTTGTTGTTGTTGTTGTTGTTGTTGTTGTTGTTGTAGAACTGTATTTTGAAACACGTCTTCGGGAACCATCACCATTTTTTTAGTATGAATCATTTTCTCTCACTGCTGACTACCTCCAAATATTTTAGAAATCAATGTTCCTATAATTGGTGCCAGCAAGAGAGGAAGGAAACCGCCGCCTTGTTGCACAATTACTCGTTTCTTTTTTACCCAGTCATATTTACCATTTCTGTTACTCTTTCTTTTTTTTGTTTCAATGAAACAACACCTTTCAAGATATTCAATGCACACTCGCATATACAGTTAATTAAGTCTTTATTTGCTGAGCGTATAAGAGCTAACCGTTGTTTATTATCTGCGTGACACAGAGCATTCAACACGGATACGCACTTTTTACTGAAATGGTTGGGTATACAGCCTCCTATTTGTCTCCTCGATCTTTTCTGCCTCATAGTTTGATTAGCACTGTCCATCATTTTCTTCCTTCTCTATTCTTATCGAAATTTCGAGCTGTATTTTGGCACGTACTAGTACTGCACTCTATCGTCGGGAAAGATTGACGTGCGAAATCGTATTTCTTCCCGAGTACTCTGTTTCAAATCTAGCAAAAGATATCCATGGGGTGGAGCTGTACTATCCGAATATGCTTCTTGTAAAAATTTTGGGTCTTCAGGGTAGACTTGACGAGCGAGGTATTGAATAAGTGCACGATCTCGTGGATTTTTAAAAATTACGATATAATTGGCGTTTAAAGATATGTCTCGTTGTCCGGATCCTTTATGAAACAGATTTTGTGTAATAAAAATTACGCTAATATTTTTGTGATGGCTTCCTTTTGTAAACAGATCTAACACTACGTTATTTGACGATTCTCTTATCAGGTCATCAATGATTATTAATTTATTCTTATTGTTGTCGTGAGAATAGTCGGAAGGTTGCGGTAGACCCTCGTGAAATTCTATTGCTTTACCGACGTATCCCCCCAACTTGAAGTCTGTTCTGTAGCTCTCTTGCCATTCACCATAGTAAAATAAAACTCTATCAAACTTTGAATCGCAAATATCGGTAAGATTATGAAGAAACTTTTTAACGAATATAGTTTTACCACAACCCGTTGGTCCACTGATTATACACGTAAATGGATGTTTCCACTGTGTCTCCATTATTTAAACTATTCTACAAAACTAAGAATTTTGAATATTTATATCAAATTCTATATAAAAGAAAACGCTGACCGGCGGCGGCGGCGGCGCGGCGCGGCGCGGGAGCTTTGCTAGATATTTTCCGCAGAGTAATAAGCTAATTTCAATGTATAAGCTAATCTAGCCGCGTATCATCAGCTAATTATGTGTAAATTCGCTTATTGTTATTATGTTTTTAGTAAATTAATGGGTTATAAACGTCTATTATAGAATTAACAGATACAAAATATATTTATTAATTACATTTTATATCCAAAAGGCAGTGATAATATTGTGTTAATGTATCGGCGTTTTTTCAACCCTACGTTACAAGATTTAACTTCATCTTTCGTTATAACTTCATGCGTTTTAGTTCTTCGAATACATTTAAACTTTAATTTTATTATTTTATACTCATTATTTGTACGCTCATTTTCTTTTTCTGTGCTTCTGTCAAACGCATCAGAAATCAGTTTGTCAATACTTTTGAAATTGATTTTTATACTGTTACAAAAATTTAAATTTATACCTTTAACTTTACAAAACTCAATTTTTTCACCACTTGGTGTTACAATACTCATTCCATAAAACTTTGGTCCCCCAGATACAAACTTCTCAATATACGCTCCCTCTCCATAACATTTTAATTCATTCGTCATATCACCCAATTTACTACCTAAACTAGGTTCGTATTCATTAACATCATTGCGTGAAATATATATACAAGAATCAGTATCGTAGTACAGTACGCGGCTTTGCAATTGTTCTAGATGTTCGTACAGTTTTAACCTTGCTTGAGCAGTAGTATAAGCTGCAATTACAACATTTGTATGAGACGATGGAGTTACAGCTTCATCTATGTACTCCCAATTAACATACAAGATTTCGTCATTGACAGGTAACAATTCGTTGACTTGTTTTTCGGGACTCGTTATTATTTTCAACAATTCCTCTCGAGATCTGACAATTTGCGTTTGTTTCAAGTTACTCTTTTGCCCGAATTTACCCCAAAAAGAGTTCAAACTCATCTTGCCACACGCTCTCAACCCAGGGTTGTTTTCAATTTTGTCCATTTCTAATCGTACCCCTTCATCGTTAAAATATTGATCAATATATAATTGTTTTGTCTCTTCGTTAATGCACCATGAAGGCCAACCATTAGCACTTTGTTTAATTGCTAAAAAAGTATTTATATAATCCGCGAAAAGCCCACCGGTATTTGTCTTTTGATCATACTGAGTTATCTCATATTGCCATACTATATATATTTCTGTAATTTTGTAACCAAGATCAATGGCTTTACGCAGCTCGTCAGCAACCCAAGTGCCGGAAAATTCCCGATCACGTTCATTAGTATGAGTACAATCATTTTGATTCATTTCTTCGCAACAAGATCGACAAAGAGCAAATAGTAGGCGACCGTGCATTTTTATAGGTAACAGTGGAATAAATAAATTTCTTGGTGGTAAAACTTTACACTTTACTAACCCTTCAATCCGGGAAAAGTCATTTATATTATCATTTAACAGCTCGGAACATTCATTACCAATATAAATGCGTGGGTGACCAATAGGAAATCGTCCTCTTTTACACACATATGGATAAAGCGAGCAAATGTCGGTATATTTAATTTTTTCTCCCGGTTCAACAGAGCGTCGAGCAACGATATTTTCTGTTCTACCCCCAAAAAAAGCATCTCGTGGATTTAAAATGGATCTATACATTATTGGGTGATGTTCTACAAATTCTCTAATTTCCGGATTGTGTATTTTTAACTCGTCAAACTCGCATTCCCACATTTCACGCACTTCATATCCTAAATCTTTTATTTTTTCAACTTTTTTACACGTATTTTCATAAGCTTCGTTCATTGTACGACCGTATGCCATTTTACGATCTCTAAATTTGTCAAAACATTTCGGACAACCATGTGTGTAGCAGCCCTGATACTCAAAAACGATCCCTTTTTCATTTGGCTTATTTTCATTCGGAGGAAGGTAACCATCAACGCGAAACCGTTCGGGTAACATAAACTCACGCGCTCTACCAGCATGAATGATTTCCCGGTCGAGTTCTTGTTCACAATAAACTAACCACTGCAAAGATTTTTGAGAATGTTTATCTGCTCGCCTATATCCTCCAGACGGAATTATTCCGACAGTATTTTTACGTAAAAAATTTTTTCTGAATACAATCGAGCAAGCTGATGCTATAGTGGTAGCTTCCGTAAATGAACATGTATTTCCAGATTCTAAAAATATTTTTCGAAATGCGATGTAAGCAAGTCTCAAAATCTCGACATCCATACGATAATATTCTACGATTCCTGTTTGAAAATTGAATTCATAAGACGGCAAAATTTCATTATACCACGAGTAAAATGCCTTTCGTTCGCTACTCGACATGGAATCTGGCGCGTAATACTTTGGATCGGGTAAAGAACCAATGTAATTTTGATTTTCTACCGTATTGAATAAATGCGGAAAGTAACCCTTTTTTGCGGAAGGAGGTAACGCAAATGCGGCCGGTAAAGCACTAAGTCTCATGTGAAAGTAATTCAAGCTATCGATAAATTTTGTTCGTCCACATTGTATCATTATAATATTTTTACCATTTAAGATAACATTTAGAATTAACGACATATTCTCAACAATTTCACGAAGAATAAACTGCGCATCGAATGCTCGGGCATTATGAGCGATACAAATAATTTGACTAAATTCGGAATTTTTTCTTATTGACAATTCAATTAAATTTTTAACTGGATCTTTACAAAAAATATATTCGCGTATTCCACATGTTTCACAATTTTCATGAATATCTGATTTATGCATACAGTTATTGCAAACTTGTTGAACTACACATAAATTCGGTATATTTAATTTTTTCTCCCGGTTCAACAGAGCGTCGAGCAACGATATTTTCTGTTCTACCCCCAAAAAAAGCATCTCGTGGATTTAAAATGGATCTATACATTATTGGGTGATGTTCTACAAATTCTCTAATTTCCGGATTGTGTATTTTTAACTCGTCAAACTCGCATTCCCACATTTCACGCACTTCATATCCTAAATCTTTTATTTTTTCAACTTTTTTACACGTATTTTCATAAGCTTCGTTCATTGTACGACCGTATGCCATTTTACGATCTCTAAATTTGTCAAAACATTTCGGACAACCATGTGTGTAGCAGCCCTGATACTCAAAAACGATCCCTTTTTCATTTGGCTTATTTTCATTCGGATGGAAGGTAACCATCAACGCGAAACCGTTCGGGTAACATAAACTCACGCGCTCTACCAGCATGAATGATTTCCCGGTCGAGTTCTTGTTCACAATAAACTAACCACTGCAAAGATTTTTGAGAATGTTTATCTGCTCGCCTATATCCTCCAGACGGAATTATTCCGACAGTATTTTTACGTAAAAAATTTTTCTGAATACAATCGAGCAAGCTGATTGCTATAGTGGTAGCTTCCGTAAATGAACATGTATTTCCAGATTCTAAAAATATTTTTCGAAATGCGATGTAAGCAAGTCTCAAAATCTCGACATCCATACGATAATATTCTACGATTCCTGTTGAAAATTGAATTCATAAGACGGCAAAATTTCATTATACCACGAGTAAAATGCCTTTCGTTCGCTACTCGACATGGAATCTGGCGCGTAATACTTTGGATCGGGTAAAGAACCAATGTAATTTTGATTTTCTACCGTATTGAATAAATGCGGAAAGTAACCCTTTTTTGCGGAAGGAGGTAACGCAAATGCGGCCGGTAAAGCACTAAGTCTCATGTGAAAGTAATTCAAGCTATCGATAAATTTTGTTCGTCCACATTGTATCATTATAATATTTTTACCATTTAGATAACATTTGGAATTAACGACATATTCTCAACAATTTCACGAAGAATAAACTGCGCATCGAATGCTCGGGCATTATGAGCGATACAAATAATTTGACTAAATTCGGAATTTTTTCTTATTGACAATTCAATTAAATTTTTAACTGGATCTTTACAAAAAATATATTCGCGTATTCCACATGTTTCACAATTTTCATGAATATCTGATTTATGCATACAGTTATTGCAAACTTGTTGAACTACACATAAATTCGGTATATGTATTTGTATGTTGAGGTTACCGCGATATGAAGAATCTTGACGCGTTTCGAAATCATAAAAAATGAACAGATTTTTCTTTGAAGGTGTTATCGTATTTGAAATATGTTTAATTGGTTGAATATAGCACAAATCATTCACATTATGTTTTGAATGACATAAATTACAGTAATTTTGACCGCATTCGTGTTTCCCTCTATATACATTAAAAACTTTACAACAATTAGAGCACATTTTTACAACATCACACAATTTTTTATTTCGTGTTTCCCTCTATATACATTAAAAACTTTACAACACGTAGAGCACATTTTTACAACATACCACCAATTTTTATGTTTTTTTTTATAACTAGCCCTACCTTTTATGATTATCAAAACAATGTTTGATTGTAAAATGTCCGACAGCACTCATTACACCGTAACTGACGCATTACTTTCCCGACGCACAAGGAGGTGACACAAAACATCGAGCACACTTGACTGCACACTTATGCGAATTTATGTATGTATACTTTTTATTGCAAAATTCACAAAAGAATCTTGATCCTGCTGCTGCAGTTAAATTTAAAATTGTATTAAAATGTCGCGCGTTAGAGTCGTATAAAATATTTATATTACCCTGAATACCATTACTATTTTCGTTTACGTATGGCCGACCATCGAAAAAAGCAGGTACACCGCTTCCTAAAGTCTCATTATCGTAAATAACTATTGCTATATTTTTTTGTGCATAATGTTGTTGAAATAGCTGTATCTCACGAATTCCGCATCCTTCCAATGGAATATTAACGTTTGATGATATAAGAAGTTGATCAGCTTTTTGTTCCTGCATTTTTCGACGACCGTCTCGAATAATTTCCCATTCTTTGTGAGATTTTTCCGTTGACAATAATTTTAAGTTAACAAATGCTTCTCCTACTACGAGCGCTCGAGGTAAACATTTATTATCTCTATTTCTTATAGTTACAATCGAACGCATTCCTAAATTATTTAGTACAATTTTTTTTCTTGTTCCACCCTCACCGGTAGGTACGTCAACGAGAGATACTGTTAATATAAAGGTTTCATCTAATTAAAAACTTTCATTACTTTGAGTCAATCCACTGATTAACGACCAGAGATCATTTATAAGAAAATTATTGACAGGCCGATACGATAGACCTGCTGGACCCTTGGCAAAATTCGTACTTTGTATTCCAATACTTATAAAATCATTTGGGGCAGTTCGTGAAATTATAAAAGAATGTATATCACGGATGGCCATTTCTAACCATGTAATTGGGTTAACATTACCAACACGAGAAGGAGCCACTATTTTAATTAACAATCGTTTATCGTTAATTTTGTATTTACTTATGTATTTGTGATTTTCCTCATATATAATAAAACGCTCACCGGGACCGCGAATTTCATTGTCGATCTCATCGGAATCAGAAGACTCGTTGGCTTCGGTGGATGAATCGCGGTTTCTCTGAATATCATTATCTACTCCACATCCATATTGTGTTATATCATTCAGAGACGTATCCGCAGCGTACCCGGAAGTTTTGTCATTGGTTGCATACGATTTTGAAATAAATGAATCAGCAGTGCCAGAAGCTGACGAAGATAAGTCTGCATTATAATCATAATTTATTGTTGATTCTGGATTGGAACTCTCCGACGTATTATATTCTGCAAGAAATTAAAATTTAGTAATATTTTATTTGATAACAGATTAAAATAAGAAAACATAAAGCTAATTACATTATGCCACAGGTGGTCCGGAAAAGCTTTCAGAAACTCGAGATAAAAGGTCCTCCAGATCATTTTCAGTAAATAAGGTGGAATGTAAATCTAATAGCATGTCTCGTATCCATCTCAGTTCCTGTGCTTTACGAACATCTATAATTCTTTGTACTTCGTTAAATAAAATTGGCGGTAGTGAATGAACGTTCTCAAAGCTTCTCCGAATTACTTTAAAAATTATTATTATACAGATTGTGTAAATATGAGAAACCGAATTTTTTATTTAAAAAATACTTACTTTCGTTGATTTGCATATCGTGTGCGCTACGTTGATCAAAAGTGTGGGTGGTTACCCTATTATGTTCTCTCGTCTGAAACACCATTTCTCTGTACGGTGGTACCCTACGAATAAATTTGTGGATCATTTCCTTTTTTTCAGTCGAACGAATAATTACGGCAGGTGCTGCTGAAGTAGATGGTGTTGGTTCGGGTGTACGCACACGTTGATTCACAAGTATATGCAACTGTTCCCTGGAATTTTCGTATAACAACAAAAATTGTTCGTGATTTCTTCTAAGTGGGTTTTTCTCTGCATCCAAATCAGATGTTTCTTCCGATGAAGATGAATCATTCATCGCAACCCTGAATTGATATTCATTAAATGTTTCCTCCACTTGAGCAGAAGGTTCACCATCCGAATCATAGGAACTGTCACTTTCATCACTGGATGTATCAACATTATCGTTGTATTCCGATTCTTCATTTTCCTCCTCCTACTCCTCCTCCTCTGCTTCACGCAATAAGTTTTCTCGAGCTAAAAATAATACAATCGTTTTTACTATATATATATATATATATTGTAAAGGTAAGCTACATACTCTTATGCGTATGAAGCTATACCTTATAACGAGCGCGAGTGACGATCGGAAAAGCTCGTAGGTGATCGGGAAAGCCCGCGCGTAAGCCGCGTAAGGACTAATAATGGTCCGACGCGCAAGCTGACTGAGGAGAGTAGATAGAGAGTTTATGCGAGTCATCGTAGATAGACACGTCGCCGGTAACGCCTTCCTTGATATTTCGCGGCAAGAGAACAAGAATCGTTATCGCGGATTCTTGCTCGGGTTCCGGGTTTCGCGCCGTGAAGAGTGAGTGACTCGGTGGAGTGAGCGTGCTGGTGTTAATTGCACAGCTCCAGAGACTCCCAGGAACCTGCGGAGACGGCGAAGTTGCCGCGCGCGAGAGCCCGACGGAGAGTAGGGAAACAGGCGAAGCCAAGCGCATCGACGGGGAGATAAGGTACGTGGTGCACCACTCGCGAGCCGCCGAAGCCGTAAAGACTCTCTCTCTTTACGGCTATAACTTTAAGTTAGGGATCGACGGATCTCGCCCGCGCGCGACGGCGAGGAAGCTAACGGGCGACCGCGTACGCGTGCTAGAAAGAGAGAAAGCACGAGTAACCCCGGTGGTTACACCTCGTCGCGAGACTTCACGCGGCCTATATACGGCTTTTGTTAAATCTTTGATCTTTGTTAAACTTTGTTTATATTTCTTTAACTTGAATAAAAATTCATATGTAATCAATATCCGAATACGAGTTTGATTATTGATTACCGGCGTACATCATTCCCGTTATCCCGAATACCGCCCTCTCCGTTTCAGGAGCGGCCGAGGTAAACTTACCGCGAATTTATCCCTTTTATTCGCGGCCCTTTTCAGCTCACGACGTTTTAGCTGTACAAAGACGCGAGATCGGCAAGTGATCTCGCGGTTGCTAACGGACATCGCAACGGTAGGTCGTGCGCGGGGTTCACTGATTTGAATCCGCCGCGCACTCTCGGAGCACCGCCTAGGGAGTATAACTAGGCAGTGCCGTAGCAACCGATCCCTTTACCCCAACCGACGCGAAAGATTGTACCCCGTTACAATATATATATATATATATATATATGAATATAATCATTTAGAATATTATTACATGATAATTGTCATATGTACTAAGTAAAATGATATAAATTTAAAAATCACCACGATAATTAAAACTCTCTGTATTATTAACAATTTAAAACTAACAAAGATAGAAAAGTGATTCTTTAACTCCATATTATTAAGACAAAATACAAATTGAAATTCTCATATAAACTCGTAAACTTATCTTCTTTTTTAGATGCAATTCGTCATCTACAATTTTTAAAATTTCTTAATTACACTAATTCTTCAAATTTTACACTATCATTGTATTATGCACTAAGTAAATAATATACAGTTCAAAAATCACCTCGATACGATAATTAGAACTATTTTTATTATTAACAATTTATAACTTTTAAACTAACAAAGATAGAGAAGCGATTTTTGAACTATATATTATTTAGACAAAATAAAATCGATTCGTAAAATAAAAATCAACTTTTCTTCAAAATTAACACAAAAGAAAAATTTAAATTCGGTTATGAAGATCTGGTTACAGCAGCTCGAGTCGACTCATATAAACTCGTAAACTTATCTTCTTTTTACGAGCAATTCGTCATCTACAATTTTTGCAATTTCTAAATTAAACTAAATATTCAATTTTGACACTACCATTGTTTTATGCATTAAGTAAATAATATACAGTTCAAAAATCACCTCGATACGATAATTAGAACTATTTTTATTATTAACAATTTCTAACTTTTAAACTAACAAAGTTAGAGAAGTGATTTTTGAACTACATATTATTTAGACAAAATAAAATCGATTCGTAAAATAAAAATCAACTTTTCTTCAAAATTAACACAAAAGAAAAATTTAAATTCGGTTATGAAGATCTGGTTACAGCAGCTCGAGTCGACTCATATAAACTCGTAAACTTATCTTCTTTTTACAAGCAATTCGGCATCTACAACTTTTGCAATTTTTAAATTAAACTAAATATTTTTATTTTTGACACTACCATTGTTTTATGCATTAAGTAAATAATATACAGTTAAAAAATCACCTCGATACGATAATTAGAACTACTTTTATTATTAACAATTTATAACTTTTAAACTAACAAAGATAGAGAAGTGATTTTTGAACTACATATTATTTAGGCAAAATAAAATCGATTCGTAAAATAAAAATCAACTTTTTTTCAAAATTAACAAAAAGGAAAAATTGAAATTCGGTTATGAAGATCAGGTTACAGCAGCTCGAGTCGACTCATATAAACTCGTAAACTTATCTTCTTTTTACGAGCAATCCGTCATCTACAATTTTTAAAATTTCTAAATTAAACTAATTTTTGAATTTTGTCACTACTATTGTATTATGCACTAAGTAAATAATATACAGTTCAAAAATCACCTCGATACGATAATTAGAACTATTTTTATTATTAACAATTTATAACTTTTAAACTAACAAAGATAGAGAAGCGATTTTTGAACTATATATTATTTAGACAAAATAAAATCGATTCGTAAAATAAAAATCAACTTTTCTTCAAAATTAACACAAAAGAAAAATTGAAATTCGGTTATGAAGATCTGGTTACAGCAGCTCGAGTTGACTCATATAAACTCGTAAACTTATCTTCTTTTTACGAGCAATTCGTCATCTACAATTTTTGCAATTTCTAAATTAAACTAAATATTCAATTTTGACACTACCATTGTTTTATGCATTAAGTAAATAATATACAGTTCAAAAATCACCTCGATACGATAATTAGAACTATTTTTATTATTAACAATTTCTAACTTTTAAACTAACAAAGTTAGAGAAGTGATTTTTGAACTACATATTATTTAGACAAAATAAAATCGATTCGTAAAATAAAAATCAACTTTTCTTCAAAATTAACACAAAAGAAAAATTTAAATTCGGTTATGAAGATCTGGTTACAGCAGCTCGAGTCGACTCATATAAACTCGTAAACTATCTTCTTTTACAAGCAATTCGGCATCTACAACTTTTGCAATTTTTAAATTAAACTAAATATTTTTATTTTTGACACTACCATTGTTTTATGCATTAAGTAAATAATATACAGTTAAAAAATCACCTCGATAACGATAATTAGATTAGAACTATTTTTATTATTAACAATTTCTAACTTTTAAACTAACAAAGTTAGAGAAGTGATTTTTGAACTACATATTATTTAGACAAAGTAAAATCGATTCGTAAAATAAAAATCAACTTTTCTTCAAAATTAACACAAAAGAAAAATTGAAATTCGATTATGAAGATCTGAGTTACAGCAGCTCGAGTCGACTCATATAAACTCGTAAACTTATCTTCTTTTTACGAGCAATTCGTCATCTACAATTTTTGCAATTTCTAAATTAAACTAAATTATTCAATTTTGACACTACCATTGTTTTATGCATTAAGTAAATTAATATACAGTTCAAAAATCACCTCGATACGATAATTAGAACTATTTTTATTATTAACAATTTATAACTTTTAAACTAACAATGATAGAGAAGTGATTTTTGAACTACATATTATTTAGACAAAATAAAATCGATTCGTAAAATAAAAATCAACTTTTCTTGAAAATTAACACAAAAGAAAATTTAAATTTATAACTTTAACTACAAAGATAGAGAAGTGATTTTTGAACTACATATTATGTAGGCAAAATAAAATCGATTCGTAAAATAAAAAATCAACTTTTTTCAAAATAAACAAAAAGGAAAAAATTGAAATTCGGTTATAAGATCAGGTTACAGCACGCTCGAGTCGACTCATATAAACTCGTAAACTTATCTTCTTTTTACGAGCAATCCGTCATCTACAATTTTAAAATTTCTAAATTAAACTAATTTTGAATTTTGTCACTACTTTGTATTAGGCACTAAGTAAATAATATACAGTTCAAAAATCACCTCGATACGATAATTAGAACTATTTTTATTATTAACAATTTATAACTTTTAAACTAACAAAGATAGAGAAGCGATTTTTGAACTATATATTATTTAGACAAATAAAATCGATTCGTAAATAAAAATCAACTTTTCTTCAAAATTAACACAAAAGAAAAATTGAAATTCGGTTATGAAGATCTGGTTACAGCAGCTCGAGTTGACTCATATAAACTCGTAAACTTATCTTCTTTTTACGAGCAATTCGTCATCTACAATTTTTGCAATTTCTAAATTAAACTAAATATTCAATTTTGACACTACCATTGTTTTATGCATTAAGTAAATAATATACAGTTCAAAAATCACCTCGATACGATAATTAGAACTATTTTTATTATTAACAATTTCTAACTTTTAAACTAACAAAGTTAGAGAAGTGATTTTGAACTACATATTATTTAGACAAATAAAATCGATTCGTAAAATAAAAATCAACTTTTCTTCAAAATTAACACAAAAGAAAAATTTAAATTCGGTTATGAAGATCTGGTTACAGCAGCTCGAGTCGACTCATATAAACTCGTAAACTTATCTTCTTTTTACAAGCAATTCGGCATCTACAACTTTTGCAATTTTTAAATTAAACTAAATATTTTTATTTTTGACACTACCATTGTTTTATGCATTAAGTAAATAATATACAGTTAAAAAATCACCTCGATACGATAATTAGAACTACTTTTATTATTAACAATTTATAACTTTTAAACTAACAAAGATAGAGAAGTGATTTTTGAACTACATATTATTTAGGCAAAATAAAATCGATTCGTAAAATAAAAATCAACTTTTTTTCAAAATTAACAAAAAGGAAAAATTGAAATTCGGTTATGAAGATCAGGTTACAGCAGCTCGAGTCGACTCATATAAACTCGTAAACTTATCTTCTTTTTACGAGCAATCCGTCATCTACAATTTTTAAAATTTCTAAATTAAACTAATTTTTGAATTTTGTCACTACTATTGTATTATGCACTAAGTAAATAATATACAGTTCAAAAATCACCTCGATACGATAATTAGAACTATTTTTATTATTAACAATTTCTAACTTTTAAACTAACAAAGTTAGAGAAGTGATTTTTGAACTACATATTATTTAGACAAAGTAAAATCGATTCGTAAAATAAAAATCAACTTTTCTTCAAAATTAACACAAAAGAAAAATTGAAATTCGATTATGAAGATCTGATTACAGCAGCTCGAGTCGACTCATATAAACTCGTAAACTTATCTTCTTTTTACGAGCAATTCGTCATCTACAATTTTTGCAATTTCTAAATTAAACTAATTATTCAATTTTGACACTACCATTGTTTTATGCATTAAGTAAATTATATACAGTTAAAAAATCACCTCGATACGATAATAAGAACTATTTTTATTATTAACAATTTATAACTTTTAAACTAACAATGATAGAGAAGTGATTTTTGAACTACATATTATTTAGACAAAATAAAATCGATTCGTAAAATAAAAATCAACTTTTCTTGAAAATTAACAAAAAGAGAAATTGAAATTCGGTTATGAAGATCAGGTTACAGCAGCTCGAGTCGACTCATATAAACTCGTAAACTTATCTTCTTTTTACGAGCAATTCGTCATCTACAATTTTTGCAATTTCTAAATTAAACTAATTATTCAATTTTGACACTACCATTGTTTTATGCATTAAGTAAATAATATACAGTTAAAAAATCACCTCGATACGATAATTAGAACTATTTTTATTATTAACAATTTATAACTTTTAAACTAACAAAGATAGAGAAGTGATTTTTGAACTACATATTATTTAGACAAAATAAAATCGATTCGTAAAATAAAAATCAACTTTTCTTGAAAATTAACAAAAAGAGAAATTGAAATTCGGTTATGAAGATCAGGTTACAGCAGCACGAGTCGACTCATGTAAACTCGTAAACTTATTTTTTGAGAAGCAAAGCACATCGACACGATTTATAATTATGTACGTTGCTTCCGTTTTTTTTAAATAAATTTGAATTCACTTACCTTCTTCTTCTTCGTGTTCATTTATCATTCGACGTAGATGATAAACATTTTGAAACCCTCTATGACGTGTATACTCCACCGCACATTTTGTTGCACTTTTTGATGCTCTAAAGAATTTATTATAAAATTCGGCTATTTTACGTGGCCCACAAACACTTAATAAAATTTTTAATTCTTTTTGAAGCATTCTAAGTTCCCTCAAAACTGTAATTCGTTGGAACCATGCAATATTGCATTTTCTTTTAATCACATTATTCTGATTTTTTTAAAATACGTGCGAATTTAATTAGTATTTTACGAAAAATTAACTGTGCAGGCTCCGTCATTCTTGATGCGTAAAAAGGATTTATGAATGATCTAAGCTGAAGTCTCATTATAACTAAAACGTATAACGAGGACGCTGCCCCTTTTATTGAAAAAACTTATCTAAAAAAAGGACCCTCGAACTCAACTATTGTGTCTCCATCTCAGGATGTTTTGATTAATTTTTTTGCAAGCTGATTATTTCGATTCTTGAAAGGAAATATAACCATGCTTTTTAAGGTATGGTGTGATCATATTTATTCAAACAACGTTTGTAAAGTTTAGTACTTAACTAAAATAAATATTGATTTCACACCATTATCTTATTCGTTTCTCTTTTTTATTAGAAAGTTCTCCGAATTGATAGTTCATTTGAAAAAATAAATTTTTACTACATCCTGTTGTTCTGATCTTTATTCGAATAGGTGTAGATCACTTTCATTTTTTACAAGTATCGTATCAATGATAATTAAAACCATAATTTATGTAGTATATTTTTAAGAGGGTTACTTTTCAGTCACATACTTACTTGAACTCAGCTATCGGTATGATCATCTTTCAAACTGATGTAAGATCAGTTTCATTTTTTATAGGTATATATTGTTTTATTCTCCATATCATGTCGGTAATAATCAAAAGGATATTTTAGATAAAATATTTAAGAGGTTCAACTTTTCGGTCACCAATTTTCATCCGCTCAGTTCTTGCTCTACCTCGGATTCAACCATGTCGTGGTCCTCGGCTAGTAAAAAATTCGATTATTTGAATAAACGGATCAAAAACGTAACGCGATTAATTAATAAAAATAATTTATTAATTAGAATCAGTACAAATAAAGTAGCTGAATTAATTGATATATTAGAAAAATTAGAGTCGCAGAAAACTGCATTACAACACTATTTAGATACTATTAGTTTGAAAGAAAGTTTTTTGAAAAAAAAGTATTTTGAATTTGATAAATATCCAGTGGAAGCTACATCGTGTGTGATGTGCAACAAGATTTTAAAAAGAGTTACACGAAGCAGTACATGGGAAAGCTGCAAAAAGTGTGAAAAGTTTAGATGCTGCGAATGTGTTCGTCAAGAATGCAAGTGCATAGGAGATTAGATTTCACCTGAATCTCCATCACCTTCCGAGCAAGGTGAACACTTAGTAACACATTAGATACCTACATCATCATCAAGTAGTGTCCCACTGTCTATACCTGCACTTACGATCAGCGTTGAAGAGATGATGGAGACCCTCTTCAACATAAAACAAGAGCCTGCTGATGTCGGAGAGTGGGAAACCGAGGAAATTTAAAAACCGTAACAGTACTCGTAGTTATAGTGTAGAATAGTGTAGTTATAGTATTCGTAATTTTAATGTGAACCTATTATAAGTATCCAGCTTTTTCTGCTCGTCGTAAAAACAGTAAGTAATTTTTAATCACATATGACGTTTCACTTGACAAATCAACTTTTCTTGAAAATTAACAAAAAGAAAAATTGAAATTCGGTTATGAAGATTAGGTTACAGCAGCTCGAGTCGACTCATATAAACTCGTAAACTTATCTTCTTTTTACGAGCAATTCTCATCTACAATTTTTAAAATTTCTAAATTTAGCTAATTTTTGAATTTTGACACTACCATTGTTTTATGCATTAAGTAAATAATATTCAGTTAAAAAATCACCTCGATACAATAATTAGATCTCTTTTTATTATTAATAATTTCCAACTTTTAAACTAACAAAGATAGAGAAGTGATTTTTGAACTACATATTATTTAGACAAAATGAAATCGATTCGTAAAATAAAAATCAACTTTTTTTTCAAAATTAACAAAAAGAAAAATTGAAATTCGGTTATGAAGATCAGGTTACAGCAGCTCGAGTCGACTCATATAAACTCGTAAACTTATCTTCTTTTTAGAAGCAATTCGTCATTTACAATTTTTACAATCTATATTATATTAAAATTCATCCGTTCTCTGGTGCTCGGCGGTGGTGTCCGGTCTCCTCTTGTAAGAATTAAGAGTATGTGTGGAGTGGAAGGGTTAACGCTGATATTTCGGGAATTTCTGAATTATTTCGGGATAACTTCACTAAATACGGGGTTTCCTGGATATTACGGGAATTTTTGAGGTATTCTGGGATAACTCCACTAATTTCGGGATTTTCTAAATAATTCGGTAATTTCTTAGATATGCCGGGATATCTTCACTAATTTAGGGTTTTCCTGGACATTTCGGGATTTTCTGTGGTATTCCGGGATAACTCCACCAATTTCGGGATTTCCTGGACGTTTCGGGATACATTCCCTAATTTCGGGATTTTCTGGTTGTTTCAAGATTTTCTATGGTAATTCGGGATTTTCTGTGGTATTTCGGGATTTTCTGTAGTGTTCCGGGAACTCCACTAATTTTGTGATTTCCTGGATGTTTCGGGATTTTCTGAGGTATTCCGGAATAAATCCACCAATTTCGGAATTTCCTGGATGTTATGGGATTTTCTGTGACATATCGGCATAAATTCACTAATTGAGGGATTTCCCGGATGTTTCGGAATTTCTGTTGTATTTCGGGATTTCCTGAATGTTTCAAGATTTTCTATGGTATTTCGGGATTTTCCGTCGTATTTCGGGAAAAATCCACCAATTTCGGGATTTCCTGGATGTTTCAAGATGTTCTATGGTATTTCGTGATTTTCTGTTGTATTCCGGGAGAACTCCAATAATTTCGTGATTTCCTTGATGTTCCGGGATTTTCTGAGGTATTCCGGAATAAATCCACTAATTTCTGTATTTCCTGGATGTTTCATAATTTTCTGACGTATTCCGGGAAAACTGCACCACTTTCAGGATTTCCGGGATGTTTCGGAATTTTTTGGATGTTCGGGACTTTCTGTGGTATTCCGGGTTAATTCACCAATTTCGGGATTTCCTGGATATTTCGGGATTTTCTGTGGTATATCGGGATAAATTCCCTAATTTCGGGATTTTCTGGTTATTTCAAGATTTTCTATGGTATTTCGGGATTTTCTGTAGTATTTCGGGAATTTTTGATGTATTCCGGGATAACTCCACCAATTCAGAGATTTTCTTAATTTTTCGGTCATTTTTTAGGTATGCCGGGGTACTTTACTAATTTTGGGATTTCCTGGATATGTCGGGATAACTTCACTAATTACGGGATTTCCTCGATATTTCGGAAATTTCTGAGGTATGCCTGGATAACCTCACTAATTACGGGATTTCCTCGATATTTCGGGAAATTTTGAGGTATTCCGGGATAACTCCACTAATTTCGGGATTTTCTAAATATTTCGATAATTTCTCAGGTATGCCGGGTTAACTTCACTAATTTTGGGATTTATTAGATACTTCGGAAGTTTCTGAGTTATTTCGGGATAACTTCATTAATTACGAGATTTCCTGAATATTTCGGGATAATTTCACTAATTACGAGATTTCCTGAATATTTCGGGATAACTTCACTAATTACGAGATTTCCTGAATATTTCGGGATAACTTCACTAATTACGGGATATCCTCGATATTTCGGGAATTTCTGAGGTATTCCGGGATAACTTAACTAATTTTGGAATTTCCTGCATATTTCGAGAATTTGTGAGTTATTTCGGGATACTTCACTAATTACGGGTTTTCCTCGATATTTCGGGAATTCGTGAGGTATTCCGGGATAACTCCACTAATTACGGGATAAAATATTAAAAAAGTGTATAAGCACTTTTGCCAGTACTCCTATTTTTGTATAATTTTGTACCAAATTAAATTATTATATTAAGAACATACCTACAAGTAATATTATAAGTAATTAATAATAAATAATGGTCACTACATACATAAATAATGTAAAAATTAAGTGGTCACAGTAATACTAACATAGACTGAAGCAGTACTGTCAGTCTTATAATTTTTAATAACTTAAATAATATTTTAATGTAATATATATTTTCTTTGATGATTCGTTCTGTTTTTTTATCACATTTAAATATACGTTTTTACACATTTTTCATCGTACTCTATTACAAAGGTGTAAAATGAGTGAGAAAGGTGGATAAAAAAATTAAAATTTTATTTTTGATTTATCATCTATATGTATATCAAAATTCATCCGTTCTCCGGTGTCTGGTATCCCAAAAGTTACAAGAATTAAACGTATGTGTGGAATGGAAGGGTTAACGCTGAATACGACAACCACACATCATTTATCTCACATCTAATGATAGGTGCAGATAGGTGCAGGAGGAGTCATGAGAGGGGGGGGGTAAAATTAGAAAATTTTTTAAATATTTTATAGAGGTTATCGGTATATATGAATTAGAATATGAGTAGGATCATTCTTTTTTATTCTAAAAAAACTAAGATGATGTTTTCGGTTATGGTGAATAGCGATATGATAATCACTCTTCATTTATCCTCCATTTATTGCTAGATGGAGGAGGGGCAAGAGGGGGAGGGGGGAAATAAAATTAGAAAAATTCCAAAAATAATTTAGGGGTTTCGGTACAGGTGAATAACAATACGACAATCACTCTTTTTTATCCCCTATTTTAAAGATGAAGGAAGGTGGGAGGAAGGGTCAACATTGAATATGACAACCAGTCTTAATTTATCCCCCATGTAATGATTGAGTGGTAGGAGGTAAGAGGGGGGTTTAGCAGAAAAATTCCAAAAATATTTTATAGGGGTTTTCGGTAAAAAAAAAGTGGTCACAGTAATACGAACACTGACAAAAACAGTACTATCACTCTAATAAATTTTGATAACATATATAATATAATATATATAATTTAATGTAGTACATATTTTATTTGACGATACGTTTTATTTTTTTTTATTACATTTATATAGATTTTTTTTACAAACATTTTTCATCATCTCCTATTTCTAAGATGTAAAATGCGTGAGGAAGATGGTTAAAAAATTTAAAATATTATTTTTCTTTCATTTTTTTAATGTAATACCAAATGTAATATTACAATAACTTTTATAATTAATATTCAATTTTTATTATTGTAATTGCACAATATCATTTATATTTTTTGGTTGCAATTACTAATATTCTTTTTTATAAAAGATTTTTGAAAATAAAACAAAATTAATAAAATGTGAAAATAAATCTTTTAGCCAGAATTTTAATCTGAAAAAAATTTTTATAAGTTCAATTATTACGTATAATTATTTGTTTGACAGAATAATTGAATACATACGATGCATTAGCTGAGTTTAGTAATTTTGTATGAAATTTTAAATTCTTCATCTCCTTTCCGTGAATATGTATAATGGTCAAAGAATAATTTTATATTCTCATTTTTGTTGTTGAAAATATTATTCTGGTAGAAAAATAACACATTTGTTACTAGATTGATGTAGCTTCTTACAGGAATAGAGTGGAAATATTGTAAGTAATGATATATGTGTTACTACGTATTAAAAATTTAAATTAAAATTCCTTACTTCAGTGTAAGTTTTATCATGTCGATTATTTTTAATTTTTTTTTATTGTATCAGTATGATGAAGAAATATGTTTAGTATCTATAAACTCTTGTTTACTTGACTAAGATTAAATAAGTATATACAATGTTGCAAATATGATAGACTGTTATTTTTATTTTATTGACTAAAAAAATTGATTGTAACTGAATACAAGGTTAATTAATTACACATTATATTTTACATTTTCATTCAATTAAATTGTAAAATTATAAATTTAAAAAAAATATAAAAAATAAGTATATATTTAGTGTAATTTCGACCGAGGGAGCGTTAGCGACCGAGGAATTGTTGCTAGTTTCTAAATTAAACTAATTTTTGAATTTTGACACTGCCATTGTATTATGCACTAAGTAAATAATATACAGTTATAAAATCACCTCGATACGATAACTTGCACTCTTTTTATTATTAATAATTTATAACTTTTGAACTAACAAAGATAGAGAAGATTTTATTTAAACTGCAATATATTTAGAAAAAAGTAAATTTTATTCGTAAAATAAAAATGAACTTTTATTCAAAACTGACAAAAAATTTAAATATTTTTTTCAAAATAAATATTTTTTTTGTATGGTGGATTGGGGGGTGGGGGGAATACTGTAAGCAGGTATCCATAACAAATGACGTCATCAAGGTCACACGTTAACTTACTTGTTTGTTTATATAAACAAACAATTAAGATAACATTCCTTTTTTTCAAAGTCATTTAATTATTTTTTAAGAAGGGTATTAAATGACCTTGAAAAAAGGAATGTTATCTTATTGTAAGGTGGATTGAAGGGTGAGGGGAATGCTGTAAGCAGGTATAGAGGGGCATAACAAATGACGTCATCAAGGTCACACGTTAGCTTACTTGTTTGTTTATATAAATAAACAATTAAGATAACATTCTTAAGATAACATTCCTTTTTTTCAAGGTCATTTAATTATTGGCTGAGAAGGGTATTGAATGACCTTGAAAAAGGAATGTTATCTTAAGAATGTTATCTTAATTGTTTGTTTATATAAACAAACAAGTAAGCTCACGTGTGACCTTGATGACGCGTTTTGTTATGACTCCCTATACCTGCTTACATACTACTTTCATTGAATTTATGTAATAGAAGTGTTCGATATTTTTGTGTTAAACAATTTTTTATTTTATAATAAAAAAATATAAAAGCAATAAAAAATTTTATATTCAAAATATATAAATGTATAAAAATAATTAATTGTACAAATAAGAATTAAAAATAACTTAAATGTTTAACACAAAAATATCTGACACTTTTATTACATAAAATCACATAAATTCAAGTGTTAAATAAAGTCGTCCAAAATTTTATGCTTTCTAGAAGAGTTGATTATAGTATTCAAATTGTGCACACAAGTAAATATAAGTGTTACGTCCTAGGGTAGACGTAACGTAGAAAAATTAAATGGACTGAATTTAAATTAAAAATAGAAGTTCCCCGTTTTAGTACGCGTATAGCATCAAGGATGGGTGGCAATTCTCCTCGGTATAGCACAGGTCACAACATAGACCCTTCCGAAATTTACGTGCATGGGTAAGCCCGAGGTGCAACAATGAGTGAAGGCGAGGAAAGGAAAACAACCAACCTTATCGGGCGGGAGATCTACGGTTTACCGGTGGCTGCAACTGCTCGACTGTCTTTCTCGCTCTCGTTGATCCTCGATGCAAAGACTCCCTTACAATAGAAATGCGGTATAGACTAATTGGGATTTTAAAGGGAATAGGAAAATGACTAGTGTTTGAAGGTTTAAAGATACTGAACAATGACTTTCGATTTCTTGCTTTATTTCGCGTTAAGTTTTGGATACAGGAGTTTACCTTATTTGAGAAAAGACTAAAGAGCAAGAGCGCACACCCGGTGCGACATCCCTATTTATATCAAGGGTTTGGGGTGGAGTTTTGGTTCCTCTTGACCAATCAAATATTGTACATTTACTTAATTAATTTATTCTTTGTCATGCGTGACCTAATTAAGTTATTGGCTAGAATTTTTCAAGGCGGTTCCTGTCTTTGACGAGGACATCCTACTTTACGTATTACGTGTTACGTGTGTGCATATGTGTGTCTGTATGTGTACGCGCATGTGTGTACGTTGCGTCTATCATGACGCGACACCTCTCCCTTTAGAGAAGTTTAACGCCAGGCGTAAGCGTCTACACGTTTGTTGTCTTGTTTTGTTATTATGGTGGTTGTTTGTTTTTTTTTTGTTGTTTGTTGTTTTTTTTTGTTTGTTGTTTTTTTTGTTTATTCGTTTGTTTATTTTTTTGTTTGTTTATTATTTATTTATTTATTTTTTTTTTCTTAAAAACTAGATATTACAATTATCGCTACATAAATTGGTATATATATGGGAGATTCCATGTGAAGTGATCCAGTTAAAAAATAGAATTTTGTTTTAATGTATGGAATCAGTAAAAAACTACTTGAATAGAGTGTAGCTTAATTTTTAGACCTAAATTTCATTTAGTACTAGAGCTATAACCAATCAAATAATCGAATTTTTTGAAAAAAATGACTTTTTGGCCATTTTTATCACTTAATAATTCAAAATCTAACAATTTTTTCTTATATACATTAAATTTAAAAAAGTTTATAAATTTCAAGAAGAATCTGTTGAAATATTTAATTTATATTAGTTTAACACATTGAATATAGTTATAATTAATAAAAACCTTTGTATTAAAAAAAAAAGAATTGTACGATCAAAAATATTTTATCCATCCAAGAATCTAATTCATCGATGATTAATTACCTTCAAAATGATGCAAAGTTTGAGTGCGGCAGAGCATTTCAGACAAAGTTATGGTGTTTTTAGGTAAATTTCTTAAAAAAAGAGAGCGAATGCATTTTATGAAAAAAACAGAGTAACCGTATACTTGCATACAAACAACATGGCACTATTATTCTTCAATAATTCTAAAATATACTATTTAATGTTAGTTATTGATACTTTTCAATCTCTAAGCTGCTTACAAACACAAAGCAGTAGGTATAAGCAGTTATACCTGTTATATAATTGAATAAATACCTGAAACTTATTAAAATTCCAATAAATCCAATTATATAACAGGTATTATACCTAATGCTTTGTGTTTGTAAGCAGCTTAGAGATTGAAAAGTATCAGTAGCTAACATTAAATAGTATATTTTAGAATTATTGAAGAATAATAGTGCCATGTTGTTTGTATGCAAGTATACGGTTACTCTGTTTTTTTCATAAAATGCATTCTCTCTCTTTTTTTTAAGAAATTTGCCTAAAAACACCATAACTTTGTCTGAAATGCTCTGCCGCACTCAAACTTTGCATCATTTTGAAGGTAATTGATCATCGATGAATTAGATTCTTGGATGTATAAAATATTTTTGATCGTACAACCCTTTTTTTTTTAATACAAAGGTTTTTATTAATTATAACTATATTCAATGTGTTAAACTAATATAAATGAAATATTTCAACAGATTCTTCTTGAAATTTATAAACTTTTTTAAATTTAATGTATATAAGAAAAAATTGTTAGATTTTGAATTATTAAGTGATAAAAATGGCCAAAAAGTCATTCTTTTCAAAAAATTCGATTTTTTGATTGTTTATAGCTCTGGTAGTAAATGAAATTTAGGTCTAAAAATTTAGCTACACTCTATTCAAGTAGTTTTTTACTGATTCCATACATTAAAACAAAATTCTATTTTTTAACTGGATCACTTCACATGGAATCTCCCATATATATATATTATTGTATTTTGTTTATAAATACATATATGCATATGAATATATTTTTTTATTTTTCTTTTATTTTGTGCATTTAGTCTAATAAATCTAAAAGAGGAAAAAGGAGAGAAATGAGAATAAACATGAGGAAGGAAAAGCTAAAAGAAAGGAAAAAATCATGCATTTGTTAATACTCTTGTCCAGCTATCCTTCTTTGTCTTCTGAGGAGGCCGTATACTTCCTCCTTGCATGAGTCGCAGATGTGGAGTGATAAGTCTCCGTATTCCCATATGCACCAACAATTCAATCCTTGGTATCTGGGGATGTCGAATCGGCCAATGAATTCGCATCGCGGGCAATTTTGCCGCGTGTTCTTCGCCCTCAAACCGCATTCCACGCAACGAGCCGGTCGTTCGACTTCTTCCGTGCTGCCGTAATCCAAGAGGGATAATCCCTCTAGGTTTAGATCGCTGTCCCAATGGTTTGTTACTCCTGGCTCCAGTAATCCGTCCATTACCTTTTCCAGAAAACTACGGTACTTCTGCCTGTGGTACCGTACTGTATTTGGATCCAAGTCATTGCAGATCCTCTCTTGTACATGTTGTGTATTCCACCATTGGCTGGCTATTCTTTCATCAGCAGTGTATGCTGAGTAGTGGTGTCCGGCTATTCCTATCCGGGCACGAGTTGTTCGGCGTACTTGACCGTCTCTCATTAGGTATACCCATAAAGAAGAATATTTTCTTAGAAACTGCCACAGGACTGTTGTTCTTCTTAAAGCACGTCGTTCCGTCATCCATCCCACTGACGAATCGAGTTCTATTTCCATATCCCAGTTGTCGTTGCTCATCTTGGTGTGTGAGGGTTGACGTGTGGCCGTGTTGTTGCTACAAGTAAGAATAGATTGTCAAGCGTGAAACCCCCCTATTTATAGGCTGGTACTGTTGGATTTTATGTTTTCTCCACCCCCGTGACTTAATTATGATTCAGGGAAAGCCCTGGATTGGATAAAAAGAAATAGATAAAATCAAGGGTTTTTTTTATAATCTATATCCTATTCATATACATATATTTACTTATTGCGCAAGTTCGAAAGTTATTATAATTTATTTATAAACAAATATTTATATTTAAATGATAAGCGAGCATACTGTTTACATTATATATTTTTATTATAATAAATAATTGTTAATAATAATTCATTTTTAAATGCCTTAAACATTGTTACTTGGTTCAGTTTTCTCGGATAAAACTGGCGTGTTCGGAGGTGGTTCTGGTTCATACGTCTTGGGTGGTGTTCTCGGAGTTGCATATACGTGTTCTCGAGGTAAGAAATTCCATTGTATTGTCGGATCAACTGGTTGCATTGGGACGTACTCTACTTTGTCTTTTCTTGATTTCCTAATACATTTTTGGAAAATATATCGATCTAGTATTAAGCATCCGGCAAAAAGCATTAGTATAATAACCATTCCATGTAAGTAAGCATCAGTTATTTGATTTTCAATTTTAACATTAATAGGTTTATCCGGTTTTAAATCGCTCGGAAGGTTTTTTCCTGCTCCGATCAACTGCAATGGTGGTAAATAGTACGTGTCCTTTTCTCTCACCAGCAGCTCTGAAGCGTATATGTTATCGTGAACCTTAAAGTGGCAGCCCGCTGAGAGGGAAATCGTTCCTGCTTGTTGAAAAGTGTATGTCTCTTCGAATCCTGGACAAAATACATTTACGAGTGTAGGCTTTGCGACTGAGTAAACATAGTGTCTTGGATGAGCAGTTTTAATGATGTATAAGTTCTTGCCTTTCATAAAATTAATTCTACATGAACTAAAAGTTGCATAGTCTTGTTCCAGTAATAATTTGCTTTCACACTCTCGTTGGAGATGCACAGGGTTTTCCCTTACGCATATATAATTCCTTTGTAATTTAATGCATCTCGACAGCTGCGTTGTACTTAAAAAGGTGTGTTTTTCCCCGTTGGGAAGAGAGGCTATAAAATCGTCCCTGGGTTGAATGTACGCTGCATTATGGATTAAATCCCCTTGTTGGAAAACTGGCACTGGAAGCATTTTGTACAAAGTGTGCGTTTCCTTTTCTACCATTGGCATTATTATTTGCATAATTATGTGATCTTTATAAATTGTTAATTCTCTTGGAGCGAACTCGGCAATTATTGCTGCATTTATTTGTTCAATTTTTACCGGACTCTTGGTTTCGGATACTTTTTCTATCATTTTTAAAATAATTCTTAAATTTCTTGTAGCGCCGGAAAACTTTGTTGTTGACAATAAACTTGTTATCGTGTTGGCTATATCCAAGTAACTATCCAAATTTTGTAATGCTAGATTGATTGTTTCCTCAACTCTTGATTTGTCAATATCTATTACTCCTTTTTCTCCTTGTAGTATTTGTAATATCGCTTCCAGTTGCTTCATTTCTACAGACATTTTTTCTAAAGTTTGCATGATTTCATTATCTATGTATGCCTTTGCTGTACCTCTTCCTAACATTGCTTCTCGAGAGTGATGTCTCATTTGCGTAATAATTGATACTATATCTAGTGATGAATTTTTTGTAAATGCGTTTTCGCATATATGAAGTCGCTGAAGTGATATAAGCGTCTATTATTCTAGAGAACTCGCGCATTTTTTCTTGTAATAAATAAATTCTGCTTATCGTTACCGCGTCCTATAGCCTTGTATACGTGTCGAATTGTACAATATCTTGTATTATTTTTGTAAAATTTTCTTGGATTCAGAAAACTTTCTGCGTGTCAATTGTAGTTATTATACACCATTCTTGTTTAATAAAGTCTATTTTTTGCAATCGATTAAAAATGATTCAGGGTTATTTCGCTCTGTTACAATTGCCTTATGTTGAGTCGTCGCAATCACAACGTGAATCACGATGAAAAATGCGCACATAATCTCTTCGAATAGAATACTATTTTGTTTATTTACTCGCGCTGGAGTCAAGAAATTCCATTTACGTTGTTCTCGAGGTTGTAATTGCGATGTTATACATTCGTGTAGTCCGCCATTTACGCGCGTTAGTACATATCCATTGCATTTAACTTCTTGCTCGATAAGACAACTTTTGGAAGGAATTGGGAGTCCGCAACAAAAACATTTTAGATCAGTAAAAGTACAAATTAATTCGCGTATCGTTCGTGTAGCACTTAAAGAAAACCGAATTTTTTCTATGTGTGATAATTTTGTCGTATAACAATAATGGCACAGGTATGTATTATGGCAAAAATAGCAAAGTCGCTCCCAATTTCTTACTAAAACTGACATTTTTTTTATTAATATAGTATACTATTTAAACTTATAGAATATTCCTATACTGTTTAAATATAGGTATTATGTATATATATATATGGGGTATTCCACGTGAAGTGGTCCGATCAAAATTTTAAAATGCACCAAATTTTGGGTATACTTTGCAAATGTATTTCAGAATACAGAAAAAAATTTTTAGGTACTGGAATCTATTTGCTCAAAAGTTATTCTAACCTCAAAAAGTGAACTATTCCATATTTTTTCAACACCAGCTGGGTTTACCGCTATATAACTCAAAATCTATCAACTTTTACTATAGGACATTATATGTAACATTCGTTGCTAATTATATCTAGAATTTATTCTTCTGGGTTAGAATTTCTAATCTCAAGGTCAATGTTACATAAACTACATGTCAATATTCAACTTGAAAAAAGTGCAAGTGCGCCACCTTTGATTTTTTCATCCAAAAGTCTAAAAGAAAGCTTGGAGCAATACCTTCCAAATGGTCTGTAGCATTTTTATGGCCTCCAATTCTGTAAAAAGTTATGACAATTTAAAGAAAGACAAAAAATTCACAAAAATTAACATGGTAATTCCCATTTAAATTTTTTAAAAAATTTCGTGTTTCTTTAAATTGTCATAACTTTTTACAGAATTGGAGGCCATAAAAATGCTACAGATTATTTGAAATGTATTGCTCCAAGCTTTCTTTTAGATTTTTGGATGAAAAAATCAAAGGCGGCGCACTTGCACTTTTTTCAAGTTGAATATTGACATGTAGTTTATGTAACATTGACCTTGAGAAGAATAAATTCTAGATATAATTAGCAACGAATGTTACATATAATGTTCTATAGTAAAAGTTGATAGATTTTGAGTTATACAGCGGTAAACCCAGCTGGTGTTGAAAAAAATATGGAAAAATTCAGTTTTTGAGGTTAGAATAACTTTTGAGCAAATAGATTCCAGTACCTAAAAATTTTTTTCTGTATTCTGAAAAACATTTGCAAAGTGTACCCAAAATTTGGTGCATTTTAAAATTTTGATCGGACCACTTCACGTGGAATACCCCATATATATATATATCTTTAATTCTTAATTAAAACTTTATATCGATCGGCAAACCACAAACAGTAGCAAGTAAATAAATAATGAACTATATATATATTACATTCCCTTTTTTTTTACGTAATATTAATTTTTAGTCCTAAGATTAGTTGAGTCTTTTGTCCCTAAAGTACTTAGACAGATTTGCTAATAATATTTCATTAATATTTATCGCAAAAGGTTACTATAATCTTACGTATAAAAGAACTGAATGCGGCAGAATTGGCCTGTAGCATGAAAGGTTTCAATTTTCCCATCGATCTACACAATCGTACATTCAATTCTGTATGGATAAAAAAAAATCGATTATTTACTAAAAATTTTATTAAACGCCCTATCATAAAAATGCCTATAATAGCTGCGCTAAATGATCCGAAAGTACATAATTGCCCCCAAATTTTCATCCAAGTGTTATTGGCTAATTCTGTTAACGCTTCTTCATCGAATAATCGGGTAATAGACATACCGTTTTTATCTACCTTTTTCCCGGTCATTCCTAATGCAATTGTGTTCAACATGGCTGGCCTTTCTACGGGAAACATAAGGTGTTGTCTTAGTGCTTGGATCTCCGCTTGGGTGTAAATTCCGCTTTTTGCAAGTTCGGTTGGCTCTGTGTAATTCCAGTTATTTTTAGTAGTTGGTTTTAAAATGTCTGGTTTTACTCCCTTAGTTGTTCCTCTTGGTAAAATAGTAAACCAATCTTCCCCTAGTCAGAACATAGGAGGAATCAGAACAATGCAGGCAGCTTCGGTCCCATATTGTTTTAAAATATGTGTCCTTGGCGTCAAAAAATAATCTTTGTCGTCTTTGGTTACTGGTAACTCTTGGTAACATTTTGTAGTTTCTCTTCGTTGAACGTCAATTTGTACGCACTTCATTAAGTGCACAACTTCTCCGGCTACCAAGCCCATGTAACCACTTTTTTCATGATTTGATATGCAAAAACGTCAGGTGCTGTTGCTGCAATGCTTAATGCATTTGATATAACTCTTCTTTCCAATTCGCATTTTTGCAAAATTAAATTGCGATATAATGTTTTTAATTGTCCTTTAATATGCTTTTCTACGTAAACGAATTTAGAGTTTACGTATGCGAAAATGTCGATTTTCTATTGACGGATTTCTTACGGCTTGGAAGGTTTCTGTTGTTGGTCCTTCTAGAAAAAATAATTTTGGGGGCTCTGATCTAATTAATTCATAAGAACACACCGGAATTTGTCCTAAAGTCGTGAAAGCAAAGGTTATCTCGCTCGATTCCATTACATATACCGGATGTTGCTCATTGCCTTGTTCTACAACTTTATTAACATAACCCGCGTATAATTCTGAGTATTTACTGCGTTCGCATGCCTGTACTGGTAACCTATCCCAAAAGGCGTACCCTGCTTCTACGTCAATACAATCATCTTGATTAAACTTACAGCGCGTACCGGATCGTAAAATAAATTCGATAGCATTTAAGTTTACCGGTGCATAGTAATCCCTTAAAGTAATGGTAACATAGCCCGTGACTATAGCATCGTCAAAAATACCATATGGATCCGCGTACATTCCTGCCTTACTACAATCTCCTGCTTGATCTACCTTCCCAACAAACGTCATTGGGTGGACAATCGATCCGTTCAGTTTTAAGTTACTTATTACTTCGTCTCGTACTCGGTGTGCGCGGTATACATGCATTCTATTACATTCTTCCCTAGAAATTTCATCAATAAACTGAACCTCCCCTCTGTTTTTGTCTTTTCTATGCGAAAACACGCCGCAGTATGTTACCGATCTTTTTATTTCTACTTTACAAAGCTTTACATGAGTGCTTGAAAAATCATTTAATTGCAATAGTCGTACATAAATTTTTGTTGTATTTACTACCGGTTCAGGTATGTCGCATTCTCCTACGTGAATTAACGAAAATGTTGTTAAATTTGAGACGTGCTGCGAACAGTCGTACCCTATGATTGCGTTAATATAGATTTTTCTTGGTATAATAGTTGTGAGATAAATGATGGCCAATAGTGTTTTACAACTCATCTGCAACATTAAATAAGTTCATGAAAGCGTTCTTTTTTTATTTATTTATAGAACCATTGCAAAAATGCTTAGTTTTATCTTTCCGTTTTTTTTAATTATCAGAATCTATTGACTGATTCTTTATTTATTTCCTTAGCATTTTTGCATTTGTGAAAATACATATCATTGTTAGAGTTTTGCTATATACATGGCTTATTTTTTTTATTTACATTCGTCATGCTCTTAAATTTAAATACCAACAAGCTTATTCGGATTCAATATGCGATTTGCGTAAGCGATTTATGTGCACTATTTTATTTTTATTTCCATTTATTTGAATTTTTACATTCCCATTGTCGGAAACGTCTAGAACTAAAAATGGACCCGAGTATTGATCGTCAAATTTCTTAGGTTTTGGCCCCTTTTGCAGCCATACGTAATCACCGATTTGTAGTGTTAAAATGTTTACCTTACGATCGTAGTATTTCTTGGCTCGAAGTTTTGCCTTTAAAAGGTTTTGTTGGGCTATGTTTTGTAGACTGTTTAGGCGCTTGACTAAATCTTCAAGATAACCATCGTATCTAGGCGCCAGGTCTTCTGTTTCGACCGGTGCGTTCGAGGGTGTGCGTGCCAGTCGGCCAAACACGAGTTCAAACGGCGTATGCCATGTAGACTCACTAATTCCCGTGTTAAAATTAAAGGTTGCCAAATCCAGATAATCGTTCCCATCTGTTCGATTACTATGTACAAAAAATTTCAAGTATTCAATGAGACTTGAGTGCGATCGTTCAAGTCCACCGTTTGATCGTGGGTGGAACGCCGTGGTTTTAGTTTGTTTAATTCTAAATATTTTTGCTATTCTTTTCATTAATTTACTCATGAAATTCGTACCTTGATCCGTAAGGATTATTCGAGGTGCGCCAAATATGCATATGACTTTTCTTATTAAACCATTCGCTACATCCATGGCCGAAATTCGCGCCAAAGGCTCAGCTAATGCGAATTTAGTTAATAAGTCTTGGAAGGTTAAAATGTACTCGTTTCCCCGATTGGTTTTGCATAAGGGACCAACAATATCCATACTTATTCGGTCCATAGCGTGCGTTCCCGAGTTTGTAATAACCATTGGAGCTCTAGTTTTAACCCTAACCAATTTTTTAACTGGCAATTCAAACATTTTCTTATAAAATCTTGTACCTCTATCTTTAAATTCTCCCAGTTATAATTTTGTTTAATACGGTTATAGGTTTTTGTGACACCTCTATGTCCTCCTATATCCGAACAGTGAGCTTCTTCTATAATCGGAATTCGATCGTCTAGTGTCGGATATCGTATTAGACCTAAACAAACAATTAATTTGACCGTGCTTTGACTAAAAACTCCTTTTAGTTTTTCTAAAACTAATTCCCACTCTAAATTTTCAATTCTATCGGTTTTCGCTATACTTATTGATTTTATCTGTACTGTATCTAAAGTTAAATATAGATTTTCGCATAATAAATTTAGGTTATTATCAATTCCACTTAGCCCGATTAACGATTCTGTTCGTATCGGTAATGCTATATGAATTTTTGTATTTACATTTTGTGACGTGGTATTCGCGTGCCCCAGGTAAAATTAATTAATTTATATAATTAAAAACCGTTGGGTCGCGTTGCCCAATACCGCGCACACAATTATTTATTTATTTATCGAACTGCGGGCTGTCTCCAGGAACGCGAGTTCGCTGGGACGTACGGTATGGAGGATTCGGGCAATCCTCCTTGCCTCGACACGATGGTTTAAATTAATAGAGGATGTCGGCGGGAGCGGGGAGAATAAAATAAACACTCTTAATTAAAAATGAAATAAAAGAAATGTTTATTTTAAATAAAATAATTAACAAAATGGCCACTCAGGCCGTGTGCCGCGACAAAGTTATTTCGCGCGGGCGGAAGTCCCGGGAAACCTGCCGGATCGAGATCCTTTCCTGCGACAGGTTTCATTCCCGGGAACCGCTGTTCGAGTACCGTTGTACTCGAACACACACCCGTGGTACACACACACACAAGGGAGGGGGAAGGTCCCGATAATAAATTGTCACTTACCGGTGACGCTCCTCGGGGATGGCCCAGCCGATCCTCGGCGACTGGTCGACCTCCTTGACAAGGGGACGACCGGTGGTTGAGGTGGTGAAGGCGGCCCTTGCCGCGGCGAGCGAATCGCGATCCGCGGTATCACCCGCGCACGATCCCGTCCTTTGGTTCACACACACACACAAACACACACCTCACGGAACACACGTTTTAGTCCACCCGGGTCTCCGCACCTAGCTCTGCTCCGGAACAACCGTTCACAGAGCTTAATGCAGGAGGGGGTGGGGCGTACTCTCGGCACTCACGAGCAGTACGGAACGTCTAGACAATGTAATAATCCGTCCCGATCGACGGATCTTTACGCACTGATTAGGCGATCGCCTAATTTCTCGAAAAAGGGATGAGAGTGGGTAAAATCACACACTCTTTCGCGCTCCCATCCCTACGTATAGTCGCGCGCGTAATTGTACACTCGTAGAAAAGTAAACAAGTGTCGTCGGTTGGCCTTGACATACGAAAGGCTCCGACGACTTACAATTCCCGAATTTAAGTACTCTATTCTTCGTGAATAGATTGTGTGACGATTTTCGTCACAAAGCCCCCCCCCTAGACTCCACTTCCCTCGGGAAGGCCGAGTCGAAAGAAAGGCACAATCTATCCACGACTGCGCGCTGTACGCTTCTCTTCGTATCTTCAATTGGAGGCTGCTTCAATGATTCTTCGTGCTTCGTATGATATTGACGTGGCATACAGTCACCAGGCCCAGCCTTCGCTGACTGTTCTCACGTACGCCGATACGTTTTCCCTACCGCTTTACATGGCAACCCGAGGTGGTACATATCTCTCCACAAAGGATATGTGTACCTCGGTCCGTTTCCGACCAGACTCTTCTAGTCTCAGAACTACTGGAGATAGTACTTCTTCAACTTTAAAGGATCTGTCATACTTTAGTGCCAGTTTAGCGGACATGCCTTACGCACCTTAGGAAAATGTACGGCCAATTTAAATCATAAGCCTTGAGGACCTGCTTGAGACGTCTTATAGTTCTGACATATCAGACACCGTAAGACAAATTGGTGGGTATCGTGGTAGATACCTGGCCAATAATAATCTCTTGCAACGCGTTCGTAAGTTTTCAATTCCCATGTGACCCAAAGCTGGATGGAAATGAGAATCTACTAGAACTCGGTTCCTCTGCTCTAAGGGTAGCATAAGACGCCAGCCTTCCTCTCGTTCTGTTACAGAGTCCAAGAGTTTATCACTTGTAAAACGATATAGCATATCATCCTCAATTTTCCACTCCGGAAATTTCTGAGGGCATGAGTGTACATCGTTTAATCTAGCAATATACCATGGGTCTGTAATTACTTCGAACGAGGCAATCTCTTCTTCGTCGGGGTCTGGGTTGACGGCACGAGAAAGCGCGTCCGGGACATAGTGCAAGGCTCCTTTCTTATGCACTATTTCAAAGTCCCATTGCTGCATTTCAAGTATCCATCGTGCCAACCTACCCGACGGCTCTCTGAGATTTTTGAGCCATTTGAGAGCACTATGGTCGGTCACAGCCGTGAATCGATAGGCCTCAATGTATGGTCTCAATCTCTTAATAGCCCATATGAGAGCCAAGCATTCTTTTTCCGTTGTCATGTAATTACGTTCAGCGCGATTTAATAATCGGCCGACGTAGACAATCGGATGCTCGAAACCCTCGTCGTCCAGTTGCGTCAACACCGCACCTATTGCTAAGTCACTAGCGTCACTTTGGACGGTAAATGGCTTAGAAAAGTCTGGACGGGCTAATACAGGCGCTTCAGCTAACGCAACTCTAAGCTGACGAAACGCCTCCTCTTGCTCCTCGCCCCAATCCCAAGCCTGGTCTTTACGCAGCAACTTGGTAAGGGGAGCTTTAATGTCAGCTTCTCGATTAATGAATCGAGAGTACCAGCCTACCATCCCGAGAAAGGATCTCAGCTGTTTGACATTACGAGGAGTAGGGTAATTAAGGACTGGAGCGACTCGTTCCTCGTCAGGCCTCAAGCCGTCCGCGTCCAATTTGTACCCAAGGAACGTTACGCTGGAACAACAGAACTCACACTTCTCTCGATTCACTTCGAGTCCAGCGTCATTCAACGTCCTTAGTACGTATTCGAGCCATTTTAGATGGTCCTCAAAAGTTTCGGTAATGATGATCAAGTCGTCTAGATAACCAAACACATGAGGTTCCACCTTAGGCCCGAAAATTGCATCTATAAGCCGTGCAAAGGTCATAGGAGCATTCATGAGGCCAAAAGGCATTCTCGTGAACTGCCACAGCCCCGACCCTGGCACAGCAAATGCAGTATAATGCCGGCTCGCCTCGGCCATTAATATTTGAAAGTACGCTTTCTTAAGATCAATTTTCGATATGTACCTTGCATTATGCAGCTTATCCAATATGGTATCCATATTAGGAATTGGATAAGAATCACGTTTTGTGACTGCATTAAGGTCTCGAAAATCGATACAGAAGCGATAACTTCCTTCGTCCTTGCGGACGATGACCGGAGCAGCTGACCAATCACTCGCACTCGGTTCGATAATGCCCTTGTCAAACATCTTTTTGACCTAACTCTGGGCAAATTCGAGGACCTTGGGAGATATACGTCTTGGCTTATGACGAACCGGTCTTGCACCAGGCTCAACCTCTATATGGTGTTCCGTTAACGTCGTAAAGCCGTGGACGTCTCCCGAGGGCAAGAGTAGGCTTTCAACTAACTCTTTGACTTGTTTCCGCTGGTCGTCCTGTATCTCAATTATACCAGCACATTCAGCGGAAATCCTCGAATCGATGTCATGAGCTGTATCTCTGACGAAGTGTCTCCAATCACTCTCGCTAATACGCCAAATAGCTTCGCCTAATTTGACTTCCATATTCCAATGTTGTAGAAAATCCATACCGAGAATGATGGAATGCTCAATATTCTCTACAATTCTCAGTTGGATATTGCCATCAAGGCCTTCTACACAGAACAGAATGTCGATCAGGCCAAGGACTTTAAGTGCTGGTCCAGACACACCTTTCACGATAACCTTGACAGGTCTCCATTTAAACTTGTACTGTTCGACAACATCTGATCGTACAAGAGAGACCATGGCGCCAGGATCGAAAAGTGCTTTAAAGTCCTTTCCACCGAGTCGTACCAAAAAGAATAGCCGGTTATCCGATTGGATTCCAGCAATTATCTGATCGGTTTGACTATCGTCGTTAGGAGTCGATGCCGTGTGCGTCATTTTAGACGCACTTGGTACGGCATCTGCCCCCCCCCCTGAACTGTACTTCTCGGCAACGAGTTTGTACGGTTCATGTTATGCACACCATCGACAACTACCTTCTCCACCAAGGGCTCGTTGTTGAGGACAATTTCCTTCTCCACCAAGGGCTTCTTGTCCTCATTACTAGATGTGTCACAACGGGGTGACGATGAGCAACAACCAAGGTCGTTCACTCGGTTATGCTCGGTCGTCGAGTTTACGGTTGGACTGACGTTTATGAGTACGTCTCTCCGTACAGCTTTCACGACGTTCATCGTTGCTTGAGGCTCTACTCACAGAACGATGGTGTCGTGAATTTCTGTTTGGAGTCGTGTACTCACGCCTCTCTCTTCTATCTTGTCCTTCACAAGTCTTAGAAGAGGTCTCACGACGTCTCTGTTCAAATCTCGGTTTTTCGTAAGATTGAACACTGACGTCATTAGGAAGGTCATATCCAATCCTATCATCAACAAATTGACGTTCGGTTGTATTAGCCTCGGGTTGCCTGTTGTCGTATTGTCTAGAGGTGTATCCTCGTGACGTACGACGGTCGGCTTTCGTCTGCGAACCCAAGTCAAAATGTTGTGTTGGCACTTCACTCTCTCTAGTGCCAAGATGTCCGCTGTTTCTCTGCTCTTCAATTGGAAGGTAATGTGCGGGTGCATAAAAACCTCCGAGTTGAGCAGTCGTCACGGTCATAACCGTCGACGTAGTGGTTGTGCACGAGGTTGCAGCCACCGAAACAGGAACATAAGGGATTGCAGTTGTGGTCGTGTTTGCTCCCAGTACCTCACCAAACCGTTTAGGTATAGCACCTGTTGATGCCAACCGCGGGCTTTGTGCAGTACTCATTGGCGAGTTTCTAGACAGACCACTTGGTGACAGAGTTCCATCTTCTTCAGGGATAGGTGCTCTGTCACTAGCAACCCTTTCGCGATCCGACATTTCGGACTCGCAGGAAACATCCGTCCCTGATGGGACCACACTCCCTTTCTTGGAACGAGGTTTCCTAATTTCCTATAGTTCCTGACATACTAGAGGTTTATGTGCAGGCTCTGCCCTTACATTCTCATCGTATTCAGGGAACCATGGTATTTCCAGATTAATGTCTACACATCTTATCCGGTGACGCAAAAGGCGTTCGCGGCACTCCGCCTCTTCGCCATTTGCGTTTAAACTCAGATGCTCCAATTGGAAGCATCTTCGTTTCGCGACGAATATCCCTAGCTATGCGTGATTCGCTGGGCCATTCGGGCTTCATAGCTGCTGGCCATTATTTTTTTGACCAGCAGCAGCCGACGTGTTACGTCGGGAGAAGTACTCTCAACCGGGATTTCACATGAAATCCCTAGTGTTTCAAATACTTCGGAAGTATCCAATTTTCAATTGGAAATTATTTTATTGGACTCACCACAATAAAATAATTATTACTCCCAACGAGTAAAAAAAAATTTGGTGTCGGCTTAATTACAATAAATTGTAAAAATGCACCGACTAGTGTACCAACAAAATTAATTCACTTAATTAAAATCCGAAAGATTTTCTTTAAAAGGAATTTATTTCGTCCTTAGAAGGACAAAATAATTAAATTTTGTTGGTTAAAGTTGTGGCAAATCACACACTTAACACTTGCACCAAATTAAAATTAATTATTTAACTTGCTCACAAGTCTAAATAATTAATGTTTATAATAGTGTCTTGTGACTCACACGCACCAAGACTCTATACAATTGCTTCTGCAAGCAAAAACAATTATTAACAAAAAGAAATCTTTAAATTATTTCAATATCGTCGGTAATTTACCAGTAACGGTAAATTTAACGATTTCCCAAAATATCTCTCTCACCAGTTATAATCCAAAAGATTCCTCACTAGCGAAAAGAATTTATTTTGTTATGGAAATTGAAATAATTAAAGTTTCAATCTATTAATAAATACAGAACACCAAATTATAAAGGAAGAAAAGACAAAAAAAATTAAATTATTTATCTCACTAACGAGCCTAAATAATTAATTTTAAAATAAATATAAATATAAATACAGTGTCTTATGATTCACACACACCAAGACACTATTTATTATTTTGCTTTTCCATGCCCAAAACAACAACAAAAAATTTTCCTTTATAATTTACACTACACAACAAACACAAATTTAATTAAATTACTTCAACAGTACGGGTATTTATTAAATGTTGTAAATCCTGTATGGTTTGCAACAAAAATAATTATTTCACTAATTGTCGTCCCAAACAACAATTTTTCAGCGAAATATATTTATTTTATCCTAAAAAGGACTAAATAAATAATTCATGTTGCTACCAAGTTGAAATAATTTATATTTCCTTTTTTTTTAAATAAATTGAACGAAAAGGAAATGAAAATTTAATTATTTAACTTGCTAACAAGTCTAAACAATTAAATTTATACACCGAATTATTTTACTCAAACACGCCAAAAAAAAAATTATAACCAATTATTTAACTAACAAACAAGTCTAAATAATTGGTAAAAATGTGTAGAGATATAATTTAAACACACAAAAAGAGAAAAGAAAGTTTTTTACATATATTAAAATTTCACGGCAAATAACTAATACAAAATATTAGGTTAGATGCCGATCATTGAAATACATGCAAAAAAAAAATTTTTAATTATTTAACTCACTCTCGAGTCTAAATAATTATATATTATGACTCTCGTATCTTTGCGGAACAATCACACAAAGATACTTAACATTAATTGTTTAACTTGCAACAAGTCTAAACAATTAACACGAGTTATAAAAAAAAATTTTCTCACACTCAAAATTTTTAAAAATATAACACAAGTATCGCGAACAGTAATACTTAATAAATACCAAATATTAAATTAAGTAATTACTGTCAGATAATTGTAATACAAAAATAATTTTAATTATTTTACTCACACACGAGTTTAAATAATTAATAATACAACTATCGTAACTTTGCGGCTGATTCACACAAAGTTACGTAATGTTAATTATTTAACTTGCTAACAAACCTAAATAATTAACAATAGTTGCAAAATATATTTTATTCACAAATAAAATGTTACATATATTATAAAAAATAAATAGTAATAAATAATAAACACAATTTAAATTATATTACTATATTATAATATATGTGGGTCAGGGAGGGGAGGAGAGCCAAATAAAAATAATATGCTCTCGAACTCACAAAAAAAACAACAATAATTGTTTCGCCGCGTCCCGTATAAAAGAAAAATAAATTATTTAAAATTTTCTTTAAAAGGGAGGAGGGGTGGGGCAACTACCTCTCCCGAAAAAATCTATTTCAAACACTCTCACACCATAAATATAAAATAGATTCCGCGCTGGAACGAATTTATTTTATTAATGCAAATAAAAATAATTCGCCGCAGTGGTTTTCTATCGGCGAAACCAGCTGCGAAGACTTATACACGCGAAGGGGCTAGGCGATCGCGCTATCTCTCTCTCTCACACACACCGTATAGCCCGCCTAGCACCTAACTCCGATTCCCCGCGACTAGGGATTCTCTCTCTCACTTCCACTCGCGGGCGCAATCGGAGAGAGCCGATGGTGATCGGCTCTCGCGAAGTCTCTCCATTGCGCTATTCGGGGGGGATTCTTGCTGCCCGCGATCCGCGGCGCAAGCTACTCTCTCCCTACTTTGCTGCTTCCATGCAAGCTAGAAAAGGTCTCCCGGCAAGCTTGCGATCGAGAGAGACCGATCTCGGTGAGATCGGGCGCTTCCGGCTGAACACGGTCACGCGCGAACTCTCTCCCGATATAACGGTGTACACCTCTCCTCGGATACCCGAGCAAGAGGGGGAATACTCCGGTCTCTCGCGCTCTCTCTCTCTCTAACTCGCACTACTCACTCTCTCTCTCTCTCTCTCTCTCTCTCTCTCTAACTCGCACTACTCACTCTCTCTCTCTCTCTCTCTCTCTCTCTCTAACTCGCACTACTCACTCTCTCTCTCTCTCTCTCTCTCTCTCTCTCTCTAAACTCAACCCGCTCATGTTTCGCCGCGACACTGCTCGCGCGCGAAAAGATGGCCGACACTTTTACTTTAATTTAAATCTAATATCGGTGAGGACGAACCGAACGTCCTGTCACGGTCGCCATTTGTGACGTGGTATTCGCGTGCCCCGGGTAAAATTAATTAATTTATATAATTAAAAACTGTTGGGCCGCGTTGCTCAATACCGCGCACACAATTATTTATTTATTTATCGAACTGCGGGCTGTCGCCAGGAACGCGAGTTCGCTGGGACGTACGGTATGGAGGATTGGGGCAATCCTCCTTGCCTCGACACGATGGTTTAAATTAATAGAGGATCTCGGCGGGAGCGGGGAGAATAAAATAAACACTCTTAATTAAAAATAAAATAAAAGAAATGTTTATTTTAAATAAAATAATTAACAAAATGGCCACTCAGGCCGTGTGCCGCGACAAAGTTATTTCGCGCGGGCGGAAGTCCCGGGAAACCTGCCGGATCGAGATCCTCGCCTGCGACAGGTTTCATTCCCGGGAACCGCTGTTCGAGTATCGTTGTACTCGAACACACTCCCGTGGTACACACACACACAAGGGAGGGGGAGGGTCCCGATAATAAATTGTCACTTACCGGTGACGCTCCTCGGGGATGGCCCAGCCGATCCTCGGTGACTGGTCGACCCCTTGACAAGGGGACGACCGGTGTTTGAGGTGGTGAAGGCGGCCCTTGCCGCGGCGAGCGAATCGCGATCCGCGGTATCACCCGCGCACGACCCCGTCCTTTGGTTCACACGCACACACAAACACACACCTCACGGAACACACGTTTTAGTCCACCCGGGTCTCCGCACCTAGCTCTGCTCCGGAACAACCGTTCACAGAGCTTAATGCAGGAGGGGGTGGGGCGTACTCTCGGCACTCACGAGCAGTACGGAACGTCTAGACAATGTAATAATCCGTCCCGATCGACGGATCTTTACGCACTGATTAGGCGATCGCCTAATTTCTCGAAAAAGGGATGGGAGTGGGGAAACTCACACACTCTTTCGCGCTCCCATCCCTACGTATAGTCGCGCGCGTAATTGTACACTCGTAGAAAAGTAAACAAGTGTCGTCGGTTGGCCTTGACATACGAAAGGCTCCGACGACTTACAATTCCCGAATTTAAGTACTCTATTCGTCGTGAATAGATTGTGTGACGATTTCCGTCACAATTTATCAAAACCGGTATTCCGACCTGCATTTCCTTGAATCTTGGTAATTTATTCTGTTGTTTTAATTGCGAAGCCCCATCGTCGCATGGTTCTCCTGTTGTAGTAACAAAATACATATAATTGTCCTTACGCATAAATAATTTTTCTCTGCATATAACAATTACTTGTTTATCGTTAATTTGATTAAATTGTTTTTCATAGATCGACTTCTCTTCGTTTATTTGATCATGACTGAATTGCGGATCGTTTTCAAGTAATGATTCATTAACATGATCAAGATCTTCGTGTAAGCGTAATCGCGCATTTTCCGAGTGAACGAAGGGTTCCGGCTCGAAAGTTTCCACCTCCGTATCGTCGTGCGTTCCTTCTTCACGGTCCGGTGATTGTTTGTTCGCTCGCCTCTCGTTTTTTCTTCCCCTTTGCGGGCGTAGAGCCTCTATCGCGTCTAAATATCGCTGGCCTACCTGGCGACCCGCTTTCGCTCTCGTGTTCATACCCCGCGGTGGTTCAACTAGGCTAGACTCGGGCCTCCTGCCGGACACCTGCCTCTATTGCCTTGCTTCTCGTAATAACTAGGACCTTGTCTATGGGGTTTCTAGACAGTGCGTCTGCTACATTTAAACGACCCGGTCTGTATTTAATTTCGAAATCGTACTCCGCGAGCATAAGACGCCATCGCGTAACTCGTGAGTTCGGGTCCTTGTGCGTTTGTAACCATACCAGTGGTTTATGATCTGTTATAAGATAAAATTTTCGTCCAAATAAATACGGTCGGAAATGCTTAATGCAAAATATTATTGCTAGCCCTTCTTTATTAAACGTATCCCAACGTTTTTTAACATCCGAAAGAACTCGAGAGACGTATGCAAGGGTTTGATCTTTCCCTATCTCACCTTGACTTAAGACTCCAGCAATTGCATATCCCGAAGAGTCGGTCGTTAGATTGAAAGTAATTTCGAAATTTGGAAAAATTAATACTGGTTTTTCGCATAAACTAATGCGTAATGTCTCAAATGCCTTTTCTGTTTCTTCTGACCATTTAAATTGAACGTCCTTTTTTAATAAATCCGTTAAAGGTTTTGCAATTTTTGAAAATTGATAAATAAATCTTCTATAGTAGCCCGCTAAACCCAAAAATTGCTTGATATTTTTAGCATTTTGAGGGCGTGGAAATTTTCGTACAGCTTCAATTTTCCGCGAATCTGGTTTAATTCCTTCTGCACTAATAACATGACCTAAATATGTAACTGTTTTTAAAAAATTCACATTTCTCTGGTTGTAATTTTAAAACCGCTTTTCGCAATCTAATAAATAAATTCTCTAATCTTTTAATATGCTCTTGTAGAGTCTCCGAATAACATATAATATCATCAATAAAGCAAAAAAGTTCTTTATTGATAAGTCCAGCGAGTGCAATTGAAAGTGCTCTTGAGAATGTAGCCGGCATTGTTCGTAGTCCAAAGCTTCCTCGGTTAAAATGATACAAATCTCCGTTTGTAATAAACGCGGTTTTGTGACGGTCTCGTTCGTCAATTTCTATTTGATGATACGAAGCCTTAAGATCAAAAGTTGAGAATTTTTTTGATCCGCCCAATTGGTCTATTATTTCAGTTATATTCGGTAGCGGAAATTAGTCGTCTAAAGTTTTTGCATTTAATTTGCGATAGTCGATCAACATTCTGTATTGCTTGCGTCCTTGTATGTCCTCTTTCTTAGGAACTAGAAAACAAGGGCTTGAGTACGATGAGGTAGATGGTTCGATAATGCCGTCTTTTAATAAGTCTTGCACTTGTCTTGCTATTTCTTCTTTATGTACCGGAGGTAATCGGTATTGTTTTGAAGTTATTGGTACATCATCCGTTGTTGGGATTGTTAGTTTTAAAATATGTGTTGCTGTTAATTTTTCACCTGGAAGGTAAAAGATGTCGCTATATTTCTCAATTAATTTTTCTATTTCTTCTCTTTCATCAGCAGTCAAATGGTCAAGTCGTAGTAATGATTTTACCTTTTCCGCTCTCCCTTTTGGTATGATACATGCTAAGCGATAAACTTTATGACTACCTTTTAGTTTCTTTCCGCCTTTTCCTTTTAAATTAATTCTTAATTTAAGTAAACCCTCCAATGTATCTTTAATAACATTTTTATGAGATTCTCCCCCAAAGGCATGTAGTTTTACATAATTTCCTAATTTATTTAGATTTTCTCTTAATTCCTTTGAGTTATTTGTTGAGTTGTCATGATACTTTATTTCCATTGGTAGATTACTTATTAACATTTCCATGTCTTGGTTATTATTCCACAGAATTCCATTATTCATTAAACCTTCCTCTAGAATTTTTTGTAACATGCGTGTCGAAATTAACAACCTTTCTTCATCGAATTCGTTTGAGTCTACATTTTCATTTTGTGCTAATGCCTTTTTATTTTTTGTATTATTATCGAGACCTACCATATCTTTTCTCTTTATCTCAAAATTAGAATATTTTTCATTACTTATTTCGTGCTCGTTTCTTGGATTTGGGTGCGCCCTTGATTTATTAGTTGCCTCATCACTTTCAAGTTCATTTAAGAGATTATTTTTTTTATTTGAGGAGTGCTTTTGCAATCTTTCTTTATTAATTTCATGATTAAAGTATTCTTCATCGTTCTCCCTTATTACTGGGTTCGATTTGGTATTTGTTTCTAATTTCTTAATGATTTTAGTTTCTTGACTTGTCTCTTCGTTTCCTTGTTCAATTAATTTACATATATTAGGCTTACATACTGCTTTCGTACGTAAGACTTGATTTAGGCTTGGAATTTCATTTAGACTTCGATATTGAGTTACCTTTGAACTCGATTTTAGATTTTGAATTTGATTTTGAATTTCATTTGAACTTGAATTTTGATTTAGAATTTGATTTTGAATTCCATTTGAACTTGAATTATGATTTTGATTTTGAATTTCATTTGAATTTGCATTTTGATTTAGAATTTGATTTTGAATTTCATTTGAATTTGAATTTTGATTTCGCTTGGGATCTTGTATTTCCAATTTATTTTTACATTGAGATCGAATTTGAATATCTTTCTGATTTTTTAATTGATTTCGACTACCCGGTGGGTCCTGACTTTGAGATTTAATTAAAATTGACTCTTGCTTACGCGATGGGCTTATATGTCCTCGAATTCGCGTCTCTTCTACAAGATATACTTTCTCATTAATATGATCGACCTCTCGGGTCGACACCTCCCTTCGTTGAAAATTTTCATTAGCATAATTTGTTTTTCCTGTTTCCCCAAACGAATTCCTTTTAGGTGGTTTTATTACCTGTGTGATATGTTTTACGACTTCCTCACCCTCTCTTGCATTGACACTCATAGGGTTAGCAGAAATTCCCTTACGCGTTCCCGTTCTCTCGTTCAATATACTGTTACGTTTTTCTATGACATTAATCGTCGGGTCTTCATACCTTTCCTTTGTTTCGATCAATAATATGTTTTCTTCTACAAAAGGGATACAGACGTCTACAACTCTTAACATTCTTTTCGCATAATCAATTTTTGCACCTAATTGACAAAAAAAATCGCTTCCCAGTAAACCATCTTCGATTATAGGCACGTTGTCATTTATTATATGGAATTCAATGTCAAACTTTGGAAAATTGATGTCAACTTTGCCTAAAGTGTAAATACTTTCTTCCGTGATTCCTTTTAATTCTAATGTTTCATTTTTATTCATATTTTCGTCTTTTGGTATGTTTCGTAATTTTAGTAAATTGGGACCTGCTCCTGAATCTAAAATAAGAGTTATTTCCTCGTTGCTTCTCGGATTTTTAAGTTTAATAATTGGCGACTTGTAATTTTTACTTAATCGAACATATCTTTTGATGATGTGGGTTCCTGTTTTTTGTAACTCGGGCGCCTCGTGTACTCGGTCTCTCGTCTCGCGCCCTGTTGTCGGAGACCATTTTCGTTTTCCGATCGGTTCTCTCGATTTCGATTATTAAATTCCCGTTTTCTACATTCTTCTATAATATGGCCCTCTTTTTTGCAGTATCGGCATATCCTTTCTGTATTTGTATAATTTTGTTTTGGGAAGGTTGCATTTTGGCGACGAACATATTGATTTTCTTGCTGCTTAAATTCATTAGTCCGTTTTTCACCTGGCCATTGTTGCGGTCTGCGTGACTCTCGAGACTCCGCCCAGTCATTCGTAGGCCGTATTTCCCTGGCTTGGGGTTGTCTCATTTTTTCTAAATGCCAGCATTTCGGTGCCAGGTGGCCCTGTCTCCCGCAAAGTTGACATTTATCGGTATATTTTGTCTCGGCAAAATGGACTCTTTGTATAGGATTTTTATTTTCTGCTATGACTTTAATTGTTTCATTTAACTCTTCTACTTCATAGCATGCAAAATCTCTATCGATTTCTATAGCTTCTGCAGTAGCTTCATCCAATTTACACACTTGCCCCATTCGTGCTTTTATTACCCAATGTAAACCGCGAATAAAAAATTTTACTAAATTATTTTCTAAAGATCGATTGAAATTATTAGTTAATCTTTTTTCTCTTCGAGCTGCTTCAGTGATTTCTTGACCGATGGATCTAACCCTGTTTGAAAAAACTACGACACTTTCTTCCCTTTTCTGTTTTACATTAGCTAATTTACCGTGTAATTGATGATAAGATTTCGCAGACCCAAAAATACTATCAAAAAAATTTGCAATATCTTCAATCGATTCAAAACTTTTTTTTGCTGCACTCTTCAATGCTTCTCCATATAATCTCATTTTAATTAATTTCGCGAGGTCCGGTTCATATTGTTCATGTATTATGTTGCAAGCTTCCCTACATCCGTCAACAAATTGACTCAATGGAATATTTACCCCATTATATTTTGGTATTAATTCAAGTGCGTCTTTTATAGAAAGGGGCCTCACTTGTCCTAAGGTTGAGTTTGTTAAATACGAATTTAATCTTGGCAATCTCTCCGATAATAAATTAATATTATTACAGTTATTTGGTAAAATTGGTGTGCTTGTAGTAAATCTGACATTATTATCTCGTTTAACAATTTCAGGTTTCATTGGTTGTTCTGATGTTTTTGCATTTTTAATTGTTGTATTTTCTGCCGAAAAATAGGTTGTGTTATCGTCTGTTAGTTCGGGTTTAAAACCTATCCCATTTACTTCTACTTTTGTTTTTTCTTCTAAGTTTCCGATAATATAATCGATTATTAATTTTGGATTTACTCTTTTTTCTATAAAATCGCCTAAAGCTTCAATTAGATACTTATCTTCGCAAAATTCTATTATATCTTTTTTGTCTACGAATTCCTTTAACAAGTCAATTATTATAGGTATATTTTTATCGAGGCCTACCGCTTCATCTGATAAATGTATCCCGCTATCATGCCTATCTTTAAATAATTTCAACAAACTAGCTAAAGATTTGTCCGGATTTTCAACACAAAAATCTGGGTTTATTTTAAGCGCCTGCTTAAGCAAAATTGAAGCCGCGTCTTTATTTCGAGAATTCTCTTTTTCATTGGTACCCATGATCTGTGCTAATAAGGAAGACAATTGCTCTAATCCTTCTTTAATTTTTAGGACGAGTCCCCACTTGTTACGTCCTAGGGTAGACGTACCGTAGAAAAATTAAATGGACTGAATTTAAATTAAAAATAGAAGTTCCCCGTTTTAGTACGCGTATAGCGTCAAGGATGGGTGGCAATTCTCCTCGGTATAGCACAGGTCATAGACCCTTCCGAAATTTACGTGCATGGGTAAGCCCAAGGTGCAACAATGAGTGAAGGCGAGGAAAGGAAAACAACCAACCTTATCGGGTGGGAGATCTACGGTTGACCGGTGGCTGCAACTGCTCGGCTGTCTTTCTCGCTCTCGTTGATCCTCGATGCAAAGACTCCCTTACAATAGAAATGCGGTATAGACTAATTGGGATTTTAAAGGGAATAGGAAAATGACTAGTGTTTGAAGGTTTAAAAATACTGAACAATGACTTTCGATTTCTTGCTTTATTTCGCGTTAAGTTTTGGATACAGGAGTTTACCTTACTTGAGAAAAGACTAAAGAGCAAGAGCGCACACCTCGGTGCGACATCCCTATTTATATCAAGGGTTTGGGGTGGAGTTTTGGTTCCTCTTGACCAATCAAATATTGTACATTTACTTAATTAATTTATTCTTTGTCATGCGTGACCTAATTAAGTTATTAGCTAGAATTTTTCAAGGCGGTTCCTGTCTTTGACGAGGACATCCTACTTTACGTATTAAATGTGTGCGCACGTGTGTGCGTATGTGTGTGTGCATATGTGTGTGTGTATGTGTACGCGCATGTGTGTACGTTGCGTCTATCATGACGCGACATAAATAAATAATATTGTAATATCATAAATATATACCTAATGCAAGAATTGCAAAATTGTAATCTTGGAAGAAATTATATTTTTAATTAATATTATCAAATAAAATATTTTTTATGTTTAGTTCATAATGTGTAATTATTAACATTTAGCTTTTAATTAGCTTATAAAATTGATACTCCCGCTTTGTATAACATTTTTTGAAAACTTGATTGTGTAATATGCATAATAGTAATTAAGATAATATGATATAGACTAAAATTAATAACAGTATTGTTTTCTTATAAATAACATTTATACTATAAGATTACAAATATTATAAGTTTTATGTATAATATGTTGAAAACAAAATACAAATATCTTTTAGTTACTTATATAAATATATTTGATGCATGACAATATAAAACTGAGTTAATATTTACATTACTTTTAGTTTTCTTAAATTAATTTTTTTATGTATTTTCACTTCCAACATTAACAGCTGTACCAAGATCTTGTTTGTTTAACACAAAAATATCTAACACTTCTATTACATACATTCAATAAATAATAATTATTTTAATAATTGATAGTTTAAAATATTTTACATAATTAATTATTAAAATAGTTATTATTTATGAAATTTATACAATAGAAGTTATAGATATGCATATCTATAACATTTTTTTAATTTATAATAAAAAAATATATAAAAACAAAAACATTTTTATAATCACATATTCAAATCATATACAAATTCACATTCACATATACAAATATTTTACACTATCAATTATTAAAATAATTAAGAAAACTAAAAGTTATGTAAATATTAACTCAGTTTTATATTGTCATGCATTAAATATATTTATATATGTAACTAAAAGATATTTGTATTTTGTTTTCAACATATAATATTTTTAATCTGATAGTATAAATGTTATTTATAAGAAAAAAATACTGTTATTAATTTTAACTTGTTGATTTCACCCTCCATTGTTAATTATTAAAAGGAATCGATTCCTTTTAATAGTTATTAATTTTAGTTTATATCATATTATCTTAATTACTATTATGCATATTACACAATCAACTTTTCAAAAAATTTTATACAAAGCGGGAGTATCAATTTTATAAGCTAATAAAAGCTAAATGTTAACAATTACACATTATGAACTAAACATAAAAAATATTTTATTTGATAATATTAATTAAAAATATAATGTCTTCCAAGATTACAATTTTACAATTCTTGTATTAGGTATATTTTTATGATATTACAATATTATTTACTTATATTTACTTGTGTGCACAATTTGAATACTATAATCAACTCTTCTAAAAAGCATTAAATCTTGGACGACTTTATTTTACACTTGAATTTATGTGATATTATGTAATAAAAGTGTCAGATATTTTTGTGTTAAACATTTAAGTTATTTTTAATTCTTATTTGTAGAATTAATTATTTTTATACATTTATATATTTTGAATGTAAAAATTTTTATTGCTTTTATATTTTTATTTTATACAATAAAAAATTGTTTAACACAAAAATATCTAACACTTCTATTACATAAATTCAATGAATAATAATTATTTTCATAATCAATAGTGTAAAATATTTTACATAATTAATTATTAAAATAGTTATTATTTATGGAATTTATGTAATAAAATTGTTAGATACATAAAAAAAAAAAGTTGAGTCTCAGGATTTGAACCCGAGACCCCATGGTTACTGCAAAATGCATACGACTTAGCGCTCACGGCTACCGTGACATGTATTAACTTTTATATCGGAACTTATATTTAAGTTGTGCCCCCTGGAGGGGAGCTTAGAATAATAAGGTAATTAATCATTACTTAATTAAATTATTATTGACAATTAAAATAAATTGAAAATTTTATTATAAAAAAAAAAAATAATTTTGGGAGTGAGGTGATTTGAACCCTCGTCGTTCGGGTTCTCGTTACCCCTCCTTCGCTAGTCAAGCTCATACTCCCCGCCGGAGTAGGAACCAATCGGAGCGCGGCTCTACTGTGCAGACTCGAACTCCCGGTACGAGATAGAAACACTGCCTGTGATGTTTTGTAAGTGGCTGGTATTAATACAGTTGGCCTTAATGAGTTGTGAGGTGTAGTATTTGGCTTCTGTGATGTTTTGTAAGTGGCTGGTATTAATACAGTTGGCCTTAATGAGTTGTGAGGAATAGTATTTGGCTGGTGGAGATCAATAAATTCATTAATCATATTGCTTACAGTGTAAACATCAATTGATTCACAAACTTTCGAATAGATCAAAAAATTGAAATTTTAAAATTATATGGTATTGGATCACTAAATGCTGTTTATGCGAATATTCTGACGTTTAAGACATTAGTTCTATGTACGTGCGTTAGGGGGCTACCTGTTAAAATGTGAAACTGACTATTATTTGCTATCGGTTGTGCGTATATACCTCATGTCTTCCTCGTCGGAATATAGCTTTTTTCAAAATTTTCATATTGTATCATTCATCTGTATCTAGGTACGAGTTGCCTGGACTCTACTGATGAACTCACCAGGCATACTATAGGCAAAAGACAATAAATTTCCTACTCATTTCTTGTTATTCTGATGTTTTTATTTTATACTTCACTTAAATAAATTATTTATTTGGACTTATCTTGTCTTGGTCTTTTTTCAAACACTCTTCCTGTGATGTTTTGTAAGTGGCTGGTATTAATGCAGATGTCCTTAATGAGTTGTGAGGAATAGTATTTGGCTTGTGAAGATCAATAAATTCATTTATCATATTGCTTACATTGTAAACATACAATTGATTCACAAACTTTCGAATAGTTCAAAAAATTTAAATTTAAAAATTATATGTCATTGAATCACAAAATGCTCTCTATGGTAATATTCTGACGTTTAAGACATTAGTTCTATGTAAGTGGGTTAGGGGGCTGCCTGTTAAAATGTGGCACTTACTAATGTTATCGGTAGTATATGTCATTGAATCACAAAATGCTCTCTATGGTAATATTCTGACGTTTAAGACATTAGTTCTATGTAAGTGGGTTAGGGGGCTGCCTGTTAAAATGTGGCACTTACTAATGTTTGTTATCGGTAGTGCATATATACCTTATGCCTTCCTCGTGGGAATAGAGATGTTTTTTCATAATTTTTATATTATTTCATTCATCGGTATCTAGGTACGAAATTCCTGGACTCTACTGATGAACCCACCAGGCATACTGAGGGCAAAATACAATAAATATTTTTTACTTTGAGTCAGCTTTTCTTAATCTGTTTTCAAACTCTCGTCCTGTGAGGTTCTTATAGTGGCAGGTATTAATTCAGTCCGCCTTATTGCGTTGTGTGGAATAGTATTTGGTTTGTGGAGATCAATAAATTCATTTATCATATTGCTTACATTGTAAACATACAATTGATTCACAAACTTTCGAATAGTTCAAAAAATTTAAATTTAAAAATTATATGGTATTGGATCACTAAATGCTGTCTATGCGAATATTCTGACGTTTAAGACATTAGTTCTATGTAAGTGCGTTAGAGTGCTGCCTGTTAAAATGTGGCAGTTACTAATGTTTATTATCGGTAGTGCATATATACCTCATGCCTTCCTCGTGGGAATAGAGCTGTTTTTCAAAATTTTTATATTATATCATTCATCTGTAACTAGGTCGTCCTCGTGATCGAAGAAAAGTAACAAAAAGAAAATAGATGACTGTATAAGAATCAATGAATAATAAGATGAAAGGATCAAATATTGATTGTCAGCAGTTCAAGATTAGGATTTTAAATATACATGCATAAGAGATCTTGAAACTTACTAGAGTGAGTATGAAAGTAGAAGAATTATTACATACCTTTAATCTAGATATAAACCAATATATTAATCTTAGAACTTAAATTAAAGAAAATTTGTCATCATCTCACAATATAATTCTAGATATAAGAACTTATATTTGTGCGAATATAAATGCAATCATAATGTAGATCGCAAACATCGTCGAATTTCAAATTATAACTACAATAAAATGAGTAACTTCTTTTTAAAAACAAATGTAAAACTGAATAATATCACTGAAAACTGCGACAATATAAATTGTCGCGAGGCATTATTTTAAGAAATTTCTCGATGCCTGTTTGCCCGTTTACAATTCGGGGAAAACTTGTTGAAAAACAAGTCCCCAAAGTGTATAAAAAAAGGGGCAAGCAGCGGTCGAGCTCATGGGAGAGGTAGTGACGTAGAGTGCCAAAAAGTAAGAGCCTTTTCTATTGGCCCTTGCTGAAACAAAGGGCCAATTGAAAGGCTCGATATCGAGATGATCGGGAAGGCGGCGAAATCGGTTACGCCGCCGAGTCAGTACCTAGCGGAGAGCGATCGCGCGCGGATGTGCAGAGCCGACTCGTGTGTGTGTGGACAGCCGACAACCGACCCGAGGAGCTGAGGAGACCTTCAAGAGTGACACGCATCGTCTTGGAATTGAGACGAGGGCGCACTTCTAGGAGTAGCGACCACAGGGCGAGAGTGAGGCGAGAGCGAGAGTGAGAGAGAGATAGCGCGACGAGAAGCGCGAGCAAGCGGTCGACACCGGCCTTCGAGATTGTCCTCAACCAGGGTAAGAGAAATAATTTATTATCGGTTGCTCGATCGCGAGTTAGGCGCGGATCCCGATTAATTAAAGACATTAATAGTGTGTGTGTGTGAGAAAGAGAGAGAGAGAGAGATTGATTGATTGATTGTACTTTATTTGGCTTTTTGGGGTAAATACCCCATAAGCACCATTAGCATGAATTACAATGATATACAATAAAATAAAATAAAATAACAATATGTGAAGTATAAAAATACGTTATCAGTAAATAGCGATATATAAACGAGCAGTGACTAGATATAATAATAATGTAAAATAATTTAGAAAAACATATGTACAATTAATTAAATAATAAATAAATAAATACTTAAAACTAAACAACAATAAATAAATAAATTAACTTCTCTCTGCAGGTATCGCTGAAGTTAACAAAAAATTGGTTGAACTATAAAACTTACTGTTGAACAATAAAACTTAGAACTTAACAAGCTAAGCGCTATAACAATTTTTAAAAACAATTAGGAATGTAATTAAGCAGCATCCAGGTGAGGGATGGACCTCGGCAATAAGCCCTCAGACACTACCCGCAAGGACCAGGCTGCTTGGTCGAGCCCAGACAAATTATTAAATAATGTAGTTTTGAATTCGTTGAAGCATGAAGGGTTAAAGTTGATGATAGGGAGCTGATTCAAAATGCGGGTGGAGGTGATGATAAATGACTTATTTAAGGCTTCTATGCGCGGAGGAAGATACATGAGCGATTTGGGAGGATGACGAGAGGAAGAGCCAGGGTTTTGGCCGGAGGTATTAAGCAAGGTAAAATGGTCAGCTAGATATGAGGGTCAATTGTGAGCAATGATATTAAATGCTAGGGAACCGATGAGATATGAACGTCTGGACTCAACCGACAGCCATTTTAAACCGAGTCTAAACGGGGTGACGTGTTCACGTCTCGCTATGTTGCCTCACACAAATCTTACGCAGGCATTCAACAATCTTTGAAGCTTGATGTTCTTAGTCTGATCTACATCATTATATACTGCGCACGCATAATCTAGATGGGGAAAAATAAGCGTTTCAACAAGACTCTTGCGAAGCTTGATCGATAATGATTTATTGTAATAGCGAAGAGAATGTAGAACACCGTGGACGCGCCTAAAGATTGACATGACCTGCTTAGACCAATCAAGGGTAGGGGTGATCAGCAACCCTAGCGATTTAACCACACTCTCGTAATCCAGCAAGTCATTACCTAGTTTAACCTTCGGGGCAGTGCTCAGGTTGATACGCGAAATAAAAGCCTGACTGCCCAGGATCATTACCTTCGTCTTTTTAACATTCAGTGAGAGGCCATTTTCTAATGCCCAGTTTGCGATCGCGTTCGCATCGTGAGATACGCGTTGAACACCAGCGTCGAAGTCAGATGGAAAGAACGAATGATAAACCTGGGCATCATTGGCAAATAACATATAATTGCTATACTTTAAAACCTTAGGTAAATCATTAATGAAAATGGAAAATAAGATCGGACCCAGAACACTGCCCTGAGGCACACCAGCATTCACCTCTAGCCAATCAGAGAACATGCCAACCTCGTCCACAACGGCCTGTTTGCGACCCACAAGGTATCTGTAAAACCAGTTTAGTACCAAGTCTGTACAGCCGATGTCGCCCAGCTTGCGGATGAGCTTATCGTGTGGGACTGTAACAAAGGCCTTGGAGAAATCAAATAAGACTAGGATCGTAATCATTCTTCAGATTCAGGAAAAACAATAGCTTCGATAGATGAAAAATGAGTTTTTAAGCGATTAATATTAGTATGGAAAATGTTGAATGAGTTAGCTGATTTAGCGTTCCCGACCCGACCTGCCCTGTCTCATTTAGTATGAGGCGAGAGCGGAGGAAGTTTACTTATGTCAGCCTCCGAAGTCACACGCATGAGTGGACCATCCCTCACCTTTCGTATAAATACACTTAAATTGTAAATAACAGGCCTCGCGTAGCCTAACTCTTTACATTTAGAAATTGCCGCTTGCCAAAGGTCAAAGATAGGCTTGGGCCATAACGGCCGAATAAATAACAAATGGTTACCGCCATCCCCAAAGATTTTTGACGCCGACTGCCCCTTTAATAAATGCGCTCTGTCTAAAATCAGGTCCCTAGCCGAGGCCGACGATAGCCGAAAAACTAAACCTCGGCTGCGCGGTTGAGCCGATGTTTCGCCCTCAATAGCTGGTCTGGATCGCGGTAGCCAAGGTCTGGTCTCAACAATCTGCTTTGACATTAGAGGTAGCTTGATCGTGTCAAGCACCTTGTCGACAATGTCAATGTCAGAGAGGGACGTCGATAATGGCAAACCCGTAGCCAGAATCTCGCAAGTGTCTTTGGTATCAGGAGAGAAGCCACAAGAAAGCGCATTTGAACCACAGCCGGAAGGTCTGTTTTCCTCCATGGCAGCAATTCTCCGCTCTAGCTCGGAGTAACGTTCATTTATGTTATCAAAGCGCACCTCTGTAGCCGACTCCACCTGATCAACGCGAGCATGTAGAGCCACAATATCCGCCCTCACTTCATCCAGCTTCCCCTCCACACGATCAACCTTCTCGACCACTGACTTTATGTCGCTTCGTAAATTGTCGATATTTAGCTGGAGGTTCGTCTGAAAATTGCGCGCGAAGCTCTCCATCCACGGTGGTGTAGCACCCGCCATTGCGTCGGACTCAGGTGCAGTATCGTGCGACGCTTGATTGGGCGGCAGAGGCGTGGCGCCACGAGGTTGCTTGACAACCTGTGACGAAGATGACGACGGAGGCGAGGCCACGCGCTTAGATACGGAGGAGGGCGGAGTGGACGTGGCTGACGGCGCGGTGCGGCAGGTCGCGCTCGCTTGTCGCGGCAATCCAGGCGGTGGCGCCCTCGCTTCAATGGGAGCCACAACTAGCGCTTTGGCTTTAGCCAGCGCACAACAGCGGCGCTCCGTCGAGAGAGATAGATAGATAGATAGATAGAAAACTTTATTGGGTTTTAGGGGTAGAAACCCCGTAAACACAAAAATACATAGGTCGCAAAGTAATACAGAGTAGATTTACATAAATAAAATTAACAAATAAAATACAACGCAGGAAAAAATAATAATAAAACAATTGAAAGTAACAGATAATAAAAATAAAAATAAAAATAAAACGCAAAAATAAAACAAAACGCAACAATAAATAAATAAATAAAACGCAAGCGAAATTAAAATTACAAAATCAAGTAGTGCATAGAAAAATGAGCAGCGAAAAAGGAAGGCGCAGAGAAAAATATAAAGATAAAAATAAAAATGAAAATAAAAAGATAAAAATATAAAAATAAAATAAAAATATAAATATAAATATAAATATGAATAAAAATATAAATAACAATGCACAAGAAAAAATAATACTGTAAAAATAATATTGGTAAAAATATCACAGGAATAAAGGACAATTAATAAAATAAAGGTATCACAGCGCAAGTTATAACATTAATTTTAATCTTAATTTTCCTCATTCGCTTCATTCTCTAATGATAAGTCGCTTACATAGTTACTATCACGCATAAAACTTATATCTAAATCAGTGGGGTCGCTTAATTGGGGACGGATAAGATTTTCACGGGTCGCTCTTTCCTCCCAAGCTAAGGAGTCGAGACGAAGAAAATGAGTGAAGGTAGATGATTTGAATGTGTTGATATGGGATGGATCGAATGACGTGATAGAGAGTGAGTTTAACTGCTTGGTGGCTGTGATGACAAATGATTTGTGAAGCGATTCAGTACGAGGAGGAAGGTACGTTAACGATTTCGGAGGATGACGAGATGAGATGCGTAGGTTAGATGAGCTGCTAAGTTTAATGAAGTGGTCTGCTAGGTAGTGAGGGGAATTATGTGATAGGATGATAAATGACAAAGAGGAAATGAAAAATAATCGTCTCGACTCGACAGATAGCCAGCCCAACTTCAACCTATAGGGCGTAACATGATCGAATCTACGCAAGTTTCCCCAAACAAATCTGACGCAAGCATTTAGGAGCCTCTGAAGCTTAATGTTTCTGGTCTGGTCCAGGTCATTGTAGACCGCGCAAGCGTAATCAAAGTGAGGGAATATTAAGGCTTCCACAAGAGATTTTCGGATGCTTCTGGAGAAGGCACGTTTATGAAAGCGTAGCGAACGTAAGATTCCGTGCACCCTCTGAGAAATTGTCAGAACGTGTTTGGACCAGTCCAGAGTGGGCAGTAGCCAGACGCCAAGCGATTTTACTTGATTTTCATAATGGAGAGGCTTATTCAAAAGCATAACTCGCGGGGCAGTGGTTAGATCTATACGCGAGACATATGCCTTACTACCCAGGATCATTACTTTTGTTTTATCAATGTTCAGATCTAAGCCATTAAGAGAAGCCCAGGACGCAACCGCATTTGCGTCATGTGTGATTCGCTGGACACCCAATTCAAATTCGTCCGGTGGAAAGGAGTAGTAAACCTGGGTGTCATCGGCATAGATCATATGATTACTATACTCAAGAACATCCGGGAGATCATTCATGAAAACTGAAAAAAGTAATGGACCCAAAACACTGCCCTGCGGTATGCCTGAATTTACTCCAAGCCAGTCCGAGCAGACGCCCAACTCATCCACCACCGCTTGCGAGCGACCGACTAAGTAGTGAAAAAACCATGTAAGAACCGTGTTTGAGCAACCCATATTACGTAGTTTAATCAACAACGGGCCGTGCGGCACCGAATCAAACGCCTTGGAGAAGTCGAACAGGACCAAAATCGTGATCATACGTGAGTCAATAGCCCTTCTGATGTCGTCAAGAACCCCCAAAAGGGCGGTCTGCGTACTGTGGCCCCTGCGAAACCCTGCCTGTCTATCAATCAGCTTGAGATTCGATTCCAAATAGTGAGACAACTGCGAGTGTACCAACCTTTCAAGCAATTTAGAGACCTCACAGAGCTTCGCGATCGGCCTTGTATCTGAGCAAGACTCAATCCTGCTCGACTTCGCCAATGGAAAGAGTAGAGACTTCTTCCAGCAGTCCGGAAAATACCCGATAGATAACATGTCGTTGAATAAATGAGTGAGCTGCGGGGTCAATTGTGGCTCTAGTAATTTGAGCATCGCAGCAGATAGTCCGTCCGTCCCCACTGCCCTTGACTTAGAGAGAGAGAGAGAGAGAGAGAGAGAGAGAGAATCGTGACGGGAAGTGCAGTGCCGATACGAGAGTGAGAGAGAGAGATAAATATAGTGATCGCGAGTGTAGAGACATATACGACGAGATTGTTTTGAGCTGCGCGGTGGTGCGCGTAGCTTTACATCTCCGTCGTATATTCGAGCGCAGAGAGTGTGTGAGAGAAATAGAGAATAGAGTAGGGCATAAGAGTGACAGAGAGAGGAGATATAGAGAGAAGCTGCAGGTGTGTTGTGTGAGTGATCGCGTACGTTTTAGACTATCGCGTCCGAGTGTGTTGATGTAATAAGCGCGTGAGATTAAATATATATATCTATATTTATTGTAAATAATCGAGAGTTTATTAATTAAAAGTAGCGTTTTGGTGAATTATATTGTATTTATTTATTGTCCAGCACCTATCCTATTCCCGAGGTAGATGTAAGTCGAAACCCGGAATTCCCTCTGGGATCAAATAAAAAGTGCCGTAAGTATTTAAAATAATTATACACGGGAGAACGGGAACATTTTCTTATATAGAAAATACCGTGTTATAAAACATACTGTATATATGGATGAAGGAAACAGAAAGTGAAAAGAATGACTTAATGAAAAAAAATTTGTAAAAGTATATGCAATACATATAGAATACTTCTACTATTCATAGATATGACCTCATTGAAACTTCTTTTGATATGATAGATAATATGGCTAAAATAAATAGTAATAATATAGTGATTAATAACTGCACCTGGAAACAAGATAAAACAAATAACAAGCACAGAATGACGTATGGAGACATTAATTACCGAGGAGGAAATAAAGCACTGCTTTATTTTTACAGAGGCATAAGAGGAACTGAGACTTCCACTAATTCCATGTATTCACTAAAAAGTCAACCAGCGTACAAAGATACAATAGTAGTAGATGATATAGTATTCTCATCATCTTGCAAATGTGATTCTGCACTCCAACACAAATTATTATTATTAGCAACACGTTTTGGAATAAAACTATGGGCCCTCTGCACTTCAAATGGATTTGTTTTAAAATTAGATATTTATTGTGGAAAGAATGATAGTTTAAATGATGCAAAATTTTCTAAATGCAGTTTGGGATCAAGGGCAGTTCTGAATATGCTTTATACTTTCCGAATGATGGTCTCCAAAACAGATGTTTTAAAATATCATTTATATTTCGATATATATTTTACATCTCCTGATTTTTAGCACATTTGAGAAAACAAAATCTCCGTGCATTAGGAATGGTTAGAGATGATCGTGTCTTCACAAATGATATGTTCCATAAAGTTTTGGAGAAGGCAAATAAAAAGTCAAAACAAAAAACGATAAATCCTGAAAAAGAAAAATGGATGAACAAACATAAAATGGATAAAAATAAAGTCGTAAGAGGTTCCTATGTAGTAAGTCACGAGGAAAATAGTGGTATAAATTATATTACTGTAATGGACTCAAAACCAGTGTCTATATTATCTACGGCACTCAATGTTACTCTTACAATTTCAATGGAAAGATTTGATAAAACAGATAAAGGTAGTGTACCAATTCTATTTCCTGGAGCGTCCAAGACGTACAATAAGTTTATGGGTGGGGTTGTCCTTCATGATCAATACCGCAGTGAATGAAAAGAAAATGCCCAGTAAAGATGTCGCAGAAAGCGTTGCGAGTTCTTATTTAGAATCATCTTTAGAGAAGTTATCAAAGCATTTGAAACTTGTAATCCCTGATCGTAGAAGAGTTTGTATAAAGTGTAGCATGAAAACGATATTTTATTGCTTCGAATGCAAGAAACATTTTTGCGACTCTTGTTTTAGACAAATCCATCATATCCACCAGATATCCACAAAATCATCACAAAGAATTTGTAAAGCTTACGTTCATTGCAAAAAACGGACAAATATTTATTGTAATGAATGTGAGGAGTGTATATGTTCAAGCTGTTTTGACTCTTACCATATTGAAAAAAATTTCTTCCACCATTATTTCAAAAGTAAAATTTCAAAATTGAATCCATTTCGGCCATTTTAAATTCGCCATGTTGATTTTTTCAAATCTGATTTTAGATTCGTAATCAGCGACTCTGAAAACCCCCGTATATCAAATTTGGCTAAATATGGTTGACTTTTGAAAAAAATGTTCGCCATGTTTGATCCGCCATCTTGAATTTTACAAATCTGATTTCAGATTCGTTATCAGCGACCTCGCGAACCTAAGTATTCAAAATTCGGTATAAATAAGAAAATTTTTTAAAAACATAAGAAGTTTCCGATTAATTTCATGATGTCACAGACGCCATCTTGGAAAATTTTTCGAAAACATTAAATGTTTCAATAATAATATCATTTACAACATGAATCCGTCTCATGATCTTCGTTAAATAGTTTTATTCAAAACAAGCATGTCCAAATGTTAAAAAATATATTTCTGATTTTTCACCAAATTCAAACCGCCATTTTTAAATTTTCCAATGGTAATTTTCAAATTCTGATTTCAGAATCGGAAATAGCGGAAAATTATAGTTCAGGAAAGTGCTTCTGGTTATTATTTTTGTTTTTTTTTTGACAATTTTCTAGGCAAAAGACCAATCGACTATAAAATGTCCGCTTAGGAAGAAGTAGGTTAATTTTAACAATAATCAATTAGGAACAAAAAAATAGTCTGATTTTTTTTAAACATATTATATAGATTAATTTTAAAGTTGTTATTTTATTTATCATTATTTAGAAGAAATTTTTTATTATTTCTTTACAAAAATCTTTTATTTATTATTAAATAATAATATTTTGCCGTGAAGAATCCATTTTCAGATTCTGAAAAATAGGTATATATTTTAGAGGGTTCTTATAATTTTTCTCTCACAAGGGGAGTACATGACCTCCGGAAAACGGATCTTATCCTAACTTTGGTATATATTGTTTGTAATGTAGAAATATAAAGAATGCTTTTGATTATTACGCTTATGATTCCGAAACAAATAGAGTATTTTGTATTCTTTTTTCATAATTTTGTTTCAAATTAAATGTTTAAGTTTTGTTTTTTAAATTATATATACTTGAACTAAACTTTCTTGTGGTTCTTGGTTTGAATGTCTATTTCTATTTTTTTCGGGTTTATACGCGATTAAATTGAAAGTAATATTTCTTACACTTACGTTTAGATTTTGTATAATTTTAGTCAAAGTGGCCATTGACAAGTAATAAGTTAGCTTTTTCATATTTCTACACTACAAAAATATACTAAAATTAGGATAAGATCCGTTTCCCGGAGATCAGGTTCTCCCCTTGTCGGTGTGTAGATATTGAATGATTATACAGTAAATTCTTACCTGGAAAGCAGTCATACCTATGTCCAGATGTAAAAGACTTATATTCGTTGATTAAAAAAAGAAATAATACCTTTGGATTGTGTTTGACAAGAGCACAAAAACAAAAAGGCGCAGTAATAAACAAATGAAAGTTATTGTTGCATTTATTCTCTTCTTTTTCTTACTTTTATGATATTGCATATCATTCTTATTATTATAAAAACATGAAACTTAAAATATTAAACTTAATATCAAATATTAAATCAATATATAAAAATTATCGGGCTTTGCGAACCAATATGCTTTATTAAGCGAGGCTTATAATACACTTTGTCCTCTATCGTTGGTAGAAGTCCCAATGTAAGCTGTGACGGAAATCGTCACACAATCTATTCACGACGAATAGAGTATTTAAATTGTCGAATTGTAAGTCGTCGAAGCCTTTCGTATGTCAAGGCCAACCGACGACACTTGTTTATTTTCCTACAAGTGTACAATTACGCGCGCAATAGTACGTAGGGATGAGAGCGCGAAAGTGTGTGTGTGTTTCCCCACTCTCATCCCTTTTTCGAAATTAGGCAAATGCCTAATCAGTACGTCCCGATCCGTCGCTCGAGGCGGACAAAATTCTATCCGGGCCGAGTAGAGTTTTTCTGGCTAACAAGGCGCGTGAGGCGCAAAAGCCATCGGTTACCCGGACGATCCTCGTGAGTGAGCCGCGAGTGATTTGGTGAGTGTGAGCAAGGACGGGAAGTGTTGGTGTGAGTGCGGACGCGGTTCGCGAGGCACTCGCCGCGGCACAGGGCCGCCTTCCACCACCGCAGCCGACGTCGTCCTCCGTTGCCCAGGAGAACAAAGGGACACGGATCGGCTGGGCCATCCACGGGGCGCACCCCGGTAAGTTGTGCTTATATTACCGTGCGTTCCCCTCTTACCCGAGTGTATGAGAGTGTGTACATCGGGAGTGTATTCGGGTACGCCGGTACCCGAATAGCGGAGATCGGAAGAGTCAACCGCAGGCGAGGATCTCGATCCGGTTGGCTCCCGATACTTCCGCCCGCGCGAAGTAACATTGTCGCGGCACGAGGCCTGGATGGCCAATTGTTAATTAAATAAATAAATGTTTTATCAATTTTTATTTTAATTAGTCGAGTTTGTTATTGTTCTCCCCGCTCCCGCCGACATCCTATTAATTTAAAGTAATCGTGTCGAGGCAAGGAGGATTGCTCGAATCCTCCACACCGATCGTCTCAGCGAACTCGCGTTCCTGGCGACAGCCCGCAGTTCGGATGAATAAATAAATAATTGTGTGCGCGGTATTGGGCAACGCGGCCCAACGGTTTTTATTAATTTCATTAATTAATTACTTGAATCGGGTACGCGAATACCACGTCACAAAGCCTTTCCAAAAATTAAAAAAAAATTATAAAATGTCATTTTCTCCACAGCTTTCGCGGTCTGGTTATGGGAATTCTTACCACCAGGAGGATTCGACTTTCCTCTCTACTAGAGAGACAGTAAAGCACAAGGAATAGGTATAGTAGACGCTTTAAAATCCACTGGACGTCGCTTTCCATCTACAACGAGTATCCTAAGGAAGGCCACTAGCTCTTTACTAAGGAGACCAAAGCTAAAGAGCTGTGGTCGTAACGCCAATTTATAATTTTTTTTTTATTTTTTGGAAAGGTTTACTCCGGAACTTTTATTAACCATAGTACTCGAAGAGTATTATAAGCTTAGCTTAATAATGCATATTGGTTCCCAAAAACCGATAAATTTTATATATTGAAATAGTCTTTAGCGGACGATAAATTTTATATTTTCTGAAAACTCGCAACTTCGGGTGAAAACACGTAGCGCTCTGTTTTAGTGGGAATTCTTACCACCAGAGGGATTCGACTTTCCTCTCTACCCGCTAGAGAGACAGGCAAGTACGAGGCATAAGTACAGCCGCATTAATATCCATTCGAGGTCAATTTCCATCTGCGACGGGCGTCCAAAGAAGACCTCTAGCTCTTTATACCAAATCTAGATAGCTATGGTCGAAATGCCAATTTATATTTTCTTTTAATTTTGGGAAAGGCTTACTCTGGGACTTCCAGTAACCATAGCAGACGAAGAGTATTATAAGCCTCGCTTAATAAAGCATATTGGTTTGCAAAGCCCGATAATCTTTATATATTGAAATAAATCTTTAGCGAACGATAAATTTTCTGTTTTTATCATATATTAAACTTGTATTATAAACTATCTACTAGTGGTATTTCTGAGCGAAATTGCATGACTCGATTTTTTTTCAAATACTGCATCATATTGCCATATATATTACCAGAGGTATTACAAAATTAATTTAAGAAAGATTGAGAAAGTAAAAAGTCAACGTCCCTAGGTCGGGATCGAACCGACGGTCTCCTACTTTACTTTTAGACATCCCTCCCCTCGCTTACAAAATTTCAACCTTAGCATTCTATTATAAGCGGAAAGAGGGACATCTAAAGGAAAAATCAAGAAAGATAGACTTCGAGATACAAGGAATGTGGAATCGTTGGGTTTCCTTTAACTATGTGGTAGGGCCTCGGTTAGCAGGAGACCGTCGATTCAATCCCCACCTGGGGAAGTTGATTTTTTTCTTTCTCAATTTTTCCTAATTTAATTTTCTAATACCTCTGGCGACATTTAAGACTGAGCGATATGCAAGCAATGTGCCAAAAAGAGAGTTTTGTGCAATATTTGAAAAAATATTGAGGTATGCAATTCAGCTCGAAAATACCGATTAATATATGCTTTATAATAAATACATGCACTGTCGATTTAGAGTAAAAATTTAAAATATTAAACTTTTAATTAAATTATTACAAATAATACTCGTAATCCGACACTTTACCTAAAGACAGTTCTCCAAAAATCGTATAACGATGACGACAGCCACAGTTTCGCGACCTTCGATACTCATGACTCAATTGGGTACATGATACATAAAAAAATTCGAATATATGGGACGTATTAAGGGGATGTCGGAGCTATAGCCTCTGTCGATAGCTGCTTGATCTCAAGGCTTCGAATGGCGCTGTAGTATCATGTGGCGATTTCGACGATAAACGTACTTCAAACATAAATTATAAGTTTTACAGCTACATAGAGCTGTTAAAAGATACTTTCCCCCCTAGCTATGACTAAAATAAAGGTAATTGTAATATTAACTCTTGGCAGCAAATGTTTATTTTTTTCAAGAAATGTGTAACACGTAGCGCGTAGCATTAAGGCAGATATAGACTCACTGAATACGAGACGTATTGCACATTTCTTGAAAAAAATAAACATTTGCTGCCAAGAGTAATATTACAATTACCTTTATTTTAGTCATACCTAGGGGGGAAAGTATCTTTTAACAGCTCTATGTAGCTGTAAAACTTATAATTTATGTTTGAAGTACGTTTATCGTCGAAATCGCCACATGACTACAGCGCCATTCGAAGCCTCGAGATCAAGCAGCTATCGACAGAGGCTATAGCTCCGACATCCCCTTCACGATGTGTTCGAACTAATGATGGGTTTATCAATAATCCCCTTAAAGGCTATTAAAGGAGATGAAGTACTTAACTAGCAGAAGCTAAAATCATTCAGTTAAGAACAGGCGTTTCCGCAGATCCTCCGAGAAAAAAATATGCCTCTTCCCTAACACAAAATCTCACGTGAGTTCTCACGTGAGATTTTGTAATAGGGTTACTATCTTCGCATAGAAAATATAGTTTCAAAATACAGCGATGAAATATACGAAGATAAATTGCAATACCTAGGAGACATTGCAAATTTACTGGGATCTTGAACAACATGTAATAAACATATATTGTAGTTTCTTAGATTATCATAATAATAAAATAATAATACAATATAGATATTGTTTCCTTATATTGATCATAATTACCAAAAAAGAAAAAAACTTTAAGTTACAATAAAATAATTGAAAATTAAAAACAGATAAAAAAAAATTAAAAAAAAAATGGAGTCGAAAGCCGACACGTCCTTGGCGTCACTCTGGATTGAAACTGAGATCGGCAATAATTTTAAAAATAAAAAATAAATTAAAGTACAAATAAAATATTTTTAATGAAAAATATTTATTATAAACTAGCAACAAGTCGCTAACGCTCCCTCGGTCGAAATTACACTAAATATATACTTATTTTTTATATTTTTTTTAAATTTATAATTTTACAATTTAATTGAATAAAAATGTAAAATATAATACAATGTGTAATGAATTAACCTAGTATTCAGTTACAAATAACAGCATATTTGGGGTTAGTAGATTTTTGGTGCAGGGGAGTAGTCAGATTGCTTTATTTTTTATTTTTTATTTTTATTATTTTTATAGATTCTTCGGGGGTGATTATAAGTAGGGGCAATCTGACTGCCCATATAATTGACTGTAAGACCGATAAAAATATTAATTAATTTAGTTATACTACAGTCGACATAAGTAATATTTTATTTATTCAGTTACAAACAATTTTTTTTAGTCAATAAAATAAAAATAACAGTGTATTATATTTGCACCATTGTATATACTTATTTAATCTTAGTCAATTACACAAGAGTTTATAGATACTGAACATATTTCTACATAATACTGAAACAATTAAAAAAAATTAAAAATAATCGACATGATAAAACTTACACTGGAGTAAGGAATTTTAATTTTTATTTTTAATACGTAGTAACACATATATCATTACTTACAATATTTCCACACTATTCCTGTAAGAAGCTACATCCATCTAGTAACAAATGTGATATTTTTCTACCAGAATAATATTTTCAACAACAAAAAGTAGAATATAAAATTAATCCTTGACCATTTTACATATATTTCATGCTTTTTATGATGTTTCACGGAAAGGAGATGAAGAATTAAAATTTCATACAAAATTACTAAACTCAGCTTATGCATCGTATGTATATTCAATTATTCTTTCAAACAAATAATTATACATAATAATTGATTTTATAAAAAAATTTTTCAGATTAAAATTCTGGCTAAAAGATTTATTTTCGCATTTTATTAATTTTGTTTTATTTTCAAAAATCTTTTGTAAAAAAGAATTTTACTAATTGCAACCAAAAAATATAAATGATATTATATAATTACAATAATAAAAAATTGAATATTAATTATAAAAGTTATTTTAATATTACATTTGGTATTACATTAAAAAAATGAAAGAAAAATAATATTTAAAATTTTTTAACCACCTTCCTCACGCATTTTACATCTTAGAAATAGGAGATGATGAAAAATGTTTGTAAAAAAATCTATATAAATGTAATAAAAAAAAATAAAACGTGTCGTCAAATACATATGTATTTCATTAAATTATATATATTATATTATATATGTTATCAAAATTTATTAGAGTAATAGTACTGTTTTTGTCAATGTTCGTATTAGTGTGACCACCTTTTTTTACCGAAAACCCCTACAAAATATTTTTGGAATTTTTCTACTAAACCGCCGTCTTACCCCCTACCACTCAATCATTACATGGGGGATAAATTAAGACTGGTTGTCATATTCAATGTTGACCCTTCCTCCCACCTTCCTTCATCTTTACAATAGGGGATAAAAAAGAGTGCTTGTCATATTGTTATTCACCTGTACCGAAACCCCAAATTATTTTTCGAATTTTTCTAATTCTATTTTCTCCCTCCCCTTCTTGCCTCTCCTCCATCTAGTAATAAATGAAGGATAAATGAAGAGTGATTATCATATCGCTATTCACCGTAACCAAAAACCTCATCTTAGTTTTTTTAGAATAAAAAAGAATGGTCGTCATATTCTAATTCACATATCGTCGGCTGAGTGGAAGAACAGTCTATCCGCTTGGAAAACGCCCTATCTCGGAACTTGCTTGGAAAACGCCTTATCTCACGATCCGCTTGGAAAACGCCCTATCTCGCGTCTCGGTTGAAGAACGCCCTATCTCAAATGAAATTTTTCGCTTTCAAATCAACTTAAAAATCCTAAGCTTAAAAATCTCATCCGTTCTCTCAACTTTTTTTTTAACCTCCCTATTACAAAATCTCACGTGAAAACTCATGCCAAAATCTCATCCGACTTTTCACCCGGACCGCTGCTTAAACTTCTCAAATAATAGGAAATCAATTTATGTATATGGTGAGTCACTTAATAAGTGATAACACCCCCCAGATGAGTTCAAAAATCAAGGTTTCGAAGCGTTTTAAGCATATTTTCGATTTTTAGAAATATTTTCGATCGTTGAAAATTTCTCACGTGAGTTCTTACGTGAGTTCTCACGTGAGATCTCATGTGAGAAATTTCTAAAGATCGAAAATATGTCTGAAACGCTTTCAAACCTCGATTTTTGGACTTATCTGGGGGGTGTTATCACTTAGTAAGTGACTCACCATATTCATAAATTGATTTCCTATTATTTGAGAAGTTTAAGCAGCGGTCCGAGTGGAAAGTCGAATGAGATTTTGGCATGAGATCTCACGTGAAATCTCACGTGAGATTTTGTGTTAGGGCTTTATTAACTTAGAACATTTTTTAAATTGCACACAGGTCGGCTGATATAATAAGTACTTGATATACATCGCCGCTGATAGACAGATAAAGTCAGAGAAGTCTCTCTTTCTCTGAGGAGTCCCGATGCCGCCTAAACAATTTTTTTCCGAATTTTAAACACTTTACTAATTAATTTATTTTAATTAGAAAGACCGTATTTTTAAGTTGCGCAGTGATGCCACTACAAAATTTAAAAGCGAAAAATTTCATTTGAGATAGGGCGTTCTTCAACCGGGGCGCGAGATAGGGTGTTTTCCAAGCGGATCTCGAGATAGGGCGTTTTCCAAGCTGGTTCCGAGATAGACTGGTCTTCCACTCAGCCGACGATATACTGATAACCCCTATAAAATATTTAAAAAATTTTGTAATTTTACCCCCCCCCCCCTCATGACTCTTCCTGCACCTATCATTACATGTGAGATAAATGTTGAGTGGTTGTCGTATTCAGCGTTAACCCTTCCACTCCATACATACGTTTAATTCTTGTAACTTTTGGGATACCGGACACCGGAGAACGGATGAATATATATATATATATATATATATATATATATATATATATAATAAATCAAAAATAAAATTTTAATTTTTGTATTCACCTTTCTCACTCATTTTACACCTATGTAATAGAGTATGATGAAAAATGTGTAAAAACGTATATTTAAATGTGATAAAAAAAAACGACGAATCATCAAATAAAACATATATTACATTAAAATATAATATTTAAGTTATTAAAAATTATTAGACTGACAGTACTGTTTCAGTCTATGTTAGTATTACTGTGACCACCTTATTTTAACATTATTAATGTATGTTAACTATTATTTATTATTAATTACTTATAATATTACTTATAGGTATTTCCTAATACAATAATTTAATTTGGTACAAAAATATACAAAAATTGGAACCGACGCGATGGTGGAGTGGCGGAGACGCACCTCGGCCGGTCACGGAAGTTAAGCAGTATTGAGCACGGTACCCAAGTGGATGGGTGACGCTCTCGGTCGTTTGGCTTTCGTGGCGGGTTAGGTATTTTTTCACATTTTACAACGTGAGCGGGAGGTGTGAAACATTCGGTTTCGGTGTCAAGGCCTACGCAATGTGACTTTGACACCCAAAAAGAATGTTTCGAATACACCGGCCATCTCGGGTGAGGTTTTCCCCTGATTCACAGGTTTCCCTCATCCACGGGCATAACCCTGGGCGAATGCGAGATTGTGGGGTTTTTAAGGGAGGGATAAAGCTTCTACACATAGGTGGTAGGTGGACACCGTTAAAGTCCCCAGGGGATAAACGGTAGGAAGTGCTAGGAAAAAGAGGGCACAAAAATCTAGAATAAAAAAAATAAAATATACAAAAATTGGAGTACTTGAAAAAGTGCTTATACACTTTTTTAATATTTTATCCCGTACTTAGTTGGGTTGTCCCTGAATACCTCAGCAATTCCCGAATATCCAGGTAAATCCCGTAATTAGTGGAGTTATCCCGAAATACCTCAGAAATTTCCGAAATATGCAGGAAATCCCGTAATTGGTGGAATTATTCCGAAATAGCTCAGAAATTCCCGAAATATATTCAGGAAAACCTGTAATTAGTGGAGTTATCCCGAAATAACTCACGAATTCCCAAAATATCCAGGAAATCCCAAAATTATTGAAGTTATCCCGGCATATCTCAGAAATTCCAGAAATATCGAGGAATTCCCGTAAATAGTGAAGTTATCCCGCAATATTCAGGAAATCCCGTAATTAGTAAAGTTATCCCGAAATAACTCATCAGAAATTCCCGAAGTATCCACTAAATCCCAAAATTAGTAAATTTATCCCGGCATATCTCTGAAATTATCGAAATTTTTAGAAATTCCGAAATTAGTGCAATTATTCCGGCATACCTCAGAAATTCCCGAAATATCGAGGCAATCCGCCCTTAATTAGTGAAGTTATCCCGGCATATCTAGGAAATCCCAAAATTAGTAAAGTTATCCAGGCATACCTCAAAAATTGCTGAAATATTATGAAAATCTCGAAATTGGTGGAGTTATCCCGGAATACATCAAAAATTACCGAAATATACCACAGAAAATTCCGAATACCATAGAAAAATCTTGAAACAACAAGAAAATCCTGAAATTAGGGAATTTATCCCGAAATACCACAGAAAATCCCGAAACATCCAGGAAATCCCGAAATTGGTGGAGTTATCTCGGAGCACGTCAGAAATATCTCGAAACTTCCAGGAAATCCCGAAATTGGTGTAGTTATCCCGGAATACTTAAGAAAATCCCGAAACATCCAGGAAAACCTATTGGAACCGACGCGATGTCTGGAGTGTGCGGAGACGCACCTCGGCGGTCACGGAAGTTAAGCAGTATTAAGCCGGTACCCAAGTGGATGGGTGCACGCTCTCGGTCGTTTGGCTTTCGTGGCGGGTTAGGTATTGTTCACATTTTACAACGTCGAGCGGGGAGGTGTGAACAATTCGTGTTTCCCGGTGTCAAGGCCTACGCAATGTGAACTTTGGACCACCCAAAAAAGAAATGTTTCGAATACACCGGCCCATCTCGGGTGAGGGAGTTTTCCCCTGATTCACAGGTTTCCCTCATCCACGGGCATAACCCTGGGCGAATGCGAGATTGTGGGGTTTTAAGGGAGGGATAAAGCTTCTCACATAGTGGTAGGTGGACCCCGTAAAGTCCCCAGGGGATAAACGGTAGGAAGTGCTAGGAAAAAGAGGGCACAAAAATCTAGAATAAAAAAATAAAATATACAAAAATTGGAGTACTTGAAAAAGTGCTTATACACTTTTTTAATATTTTATCCCGTACTTAGTTGGGTTGTCCCTGAATACCTCAGCAATTCCCGAATATCCAGGTAAATCCCGTAATTAGTGGAGTTATCCCGAAATACCTCAGAAATTTCCGAAATATGCAGGAAATCCCGTAATTGGTGGAATTATTCCGAAATAGCTCAGAAATTCCCGAAATATATTCAGGAAAACCTGTAATTAGTGGAGTTATCCCGAAATAACTCACGAATTCCCAAAATATCCAGGAAATCCCAAAATTATTGAAGTTATCCCGGCATATCTCAGAAATTCCAGAAATATCGAGGAATTCCCGTAAATAGTGAAGTTATCCCGCAATATTCAGGAAATCCCGTAATTAGTAAAGTTATCCCGAAATAACTCATCAGAAATTCCCGAAGTATCCACTAAATCCCAAAATTAGTAAATTTATCCCGGCATATCTCTGAAATTATCGAAATTTTTAGAAATTCCGAAATTAGTGCAATTATTCCGGCATACCTCAGAAATTCCCGAAATATCGAGGCAATCCGCCCTTAATTAGTGAAGTTATCCCGGCATATCTAGGAAATCCCAAAATTAGTAAAGTTATCCAGGCATACCTCAAAAATTGCTGAAATATTATGAAAATCTCGAAATTGGTGGAGTTATCCCGGAATACATCAAAAATTACCGAAATATACCACAGAAAATTCCGAAATACCATAGAAAATCTTGAAACAACAAGAAAATCCTGAAATTAGGGAATTTATCCCGAAATACCACAGAAAATCCCGAAACATCCAGGAAATCCCGAAATTGGTGGAGTTATCTCGGAGCACGTCAGAAAATATCTCGAAACTTCCAGGAAATCCCGAAATTGGTGTAGTTATCCCGGAATACTTAAGAAAATCCCGAAACATCCAGGAAAACCCTAAATTAGTGAAGTTTAGCCGGCACATCTAAGAAATTACTGAATTATTTAGAAAATCCCGTAATTGGTGGAGTTATCCCGGAATACCTCAAAAATTCCCGAAATATCCAGCAATTCCCGTAATAAGTGAAGTTATCCCGAAATAATTCAGAAATTCCCGAAATATCAGTGTTAACCCTTCCACTCCACACATACTCTTAATTCTTACAACAGGAGACCGGACACTGCCGCCGGACACCGGATACCACCGCCGGACACCGGAGAACGGATGTATTTTAATATAATATAGATATGCTAGGTAATCTCTTAAAGTAACAAGCGTTTTGGAGAAATATCGCACGTTAATATTGGAGAACTGTCTCTTTGGAGAAGTGTCTTTAGGTATAATATCTTTAGGCAAAATGTCGTTTGGTGAAGTGTCTGTAGGTAAAGTGTCGTGAACGCATAATACTATGTTTAAACATTATTCGCAATTTTATAATTTTATCTTACCTTTTCGCTTATGAAATCTTAATTAAACAATGTTATATTATTATATTGTGAATACGTATAGTAAAATTTCAGATTACTATTCATCAATTAATTTATAAAATTACAAAATATATTATACAATATTAAATTTACAGTAAATAAAGAAATAAAACATTTTATAGACTAAAATATGATTAACAAAATAGGTAATAATACTTTAATAGGGCAGTAACTGGGTACGCATTACTGCAGCAGGTGCGTCAGCTTCCTAGACTTTCCTGGTACGAGTGTGCTTTCCTCTACTTCCTGCACTGAATTCCCTCGTGTTACTAAATATAATATTAACAATTATTGTGCCTTGACACTACATTCTAATTTTAAATGTGAGTGTTATAAACTGATAATTTATGATCGATAAAAAATAAAAGTGAAAAGTTATGGTAAATGGTTATGGTAAAAGTTTAATATGATGAGTCTTATCTCCAGAAAAAAGTAATTTGTAAAGATCACCGTGAATGCTTTTTAGAAGTCATTAGTTATCTTACAACGACTTAAAGTGAGCAAAATTTACCACTTTGAAATTTAATTTTAAAAGTTCTTGATCTGCAAATGTTTAAGCAGTACAATTTATTATATTTTACTTTTTACGCCATAATTTTTTCTAGAGTGAAATGGTGTCCATTTTTTTACAGTGCTTCCAAGATATTTTAATTTAATTAATGTTACTTACCTTGCATTAATTAATTGTAGTACTTACCCGCGTAAAAATCGAAAGTTTAGGCCATATATTGCCAATACATTGGAAAATTATATAATCAATGCATCGGGAAAACATTGGATAGACAACTATCCAATATATGGGCGGAAATACGGCAAACCTACATTATCCAACGTTTCACCCATATATTGCCATGTTTCTTAAAATATATGTTTTGAGTACAATTCCCAAGATATTGGTAACACATTGCCCATGTTTACAAAAATATAATGTGTAAAACATAGGCAATACATTGGTTGCGTTTTAAAAAGTTCCCAATATATTGATAACACAGTGCCCATGTTTTCAAGAATATAATGTTTATAACATACGCAATACATTGCCCATTTTTTCAACAATTTATAATTGTAAATTATTAAATATTATTGATGTGTTGTGAAATTGTAGAAAGAGAGATACAGAGAGAAAGAGAGCGGGAGAGAGAGAGAGAGAGAGAGAGAGAGAGAGAGAGAGAGAGAGAGAGAGAGAGAGAGAGAGAGAGTGAGAAATATATTAATTAACACATTTCTACATAATTTAGAACTTTGATCTTTTTTATTTTTAACACATATATTTTATTAATATTTTAGTAATATAATTTAAAAACTATTCATTTGTTTATTTTCCAAGTTATTAACTAAAACACATAAACATATATAACTAATAAACGTATCTTTCCTTATATTTTAGGGTTTCTTATAGTCGCGCACATCATGTTTACGCATGCGGTGAATTCAGCAGGTTTTAATTTGAACGAGCATTTTTTGTTAACGTAATCTGAAATTAAAATTTTAATGATTAACGTAAATGTACTATTTTAAATACAATTGCAAATAATAAAATTTATAAATGTTTCAATTACATTCCACAGCGTCCATTATATCCTCAGGAATCGGTGAACTATTTTTGGACTTTCCACGGGCACACATATTAATCAGATTACTTGAACCCACTAACAATTTTAAAAGTCTCCGTGTCATTTCTTTTAGAGAATAATAATACCTTTGCAGGTGTGTAAGATCAGCCTGGTCCAACCACACATTGTAAATGTTGCATAATTGCGACCGTCCATTTCCGCCTTTGCGACACATAGTCAGTGGATTTTCCTCCTGTAGAACGAAAAATTATGTATATATAATTTATTAAATTAATTAATATTTTTATCGGTCTTACAGTCAATTATATGGGCAATCAGATTGCCCCTACTTATAATCACCCCCGAAGAATCTATAAAAATAATAAATATAAAATATAAAAAATAAAAACACTAACTAAACATAAAAACAAATTATTAATAAAGCAATCTGACTGCCCCCCTGCACCAAAAATCTACTAACTCCAAATATGATGTCCGACGTTTCGAGCTCGCTGCTGCTCCTCATCAGGGACTGAAATGAAAATCTATTCCACACGATATTTAAACCCTCAAAAAAGCCTCCCCACTCCACGGACCCACCCTAAATAAATTCACACCAATAAACTAAGCTAAGTTAAGATAGGATGATAAATCTTATTTAATTTACTTGACTCTAACATTAAATTAACATTCTTATCATTCTTAAATATATGAATATTCTCAAGACTTTCTCTTTTAAATTTATTCATAATATTTTGTTCTAAAATTTCTACATTTTTAAAATCAAATGAATGAACAAAATCTAAACAATGCTCTTTCAAACCTGATGTGACAGATACACTCCTCAAACTATATTTATGTTCATAAATTCTCTTTTTCAAATATCTACTAGTTTGACCAATGTAACATTTATCACAATTTATTTTATAAACAACTCCAGATTTATCATCCTTTCTATCTATATCCTTACAATTATTAAACAAAAAACTTAAATTATTAATATTTCTAAAGAAAACTTGAATATCTAGTTTTTTAAATTCTTTTCTTATTCTTTCAGATAAACCTCTAACATACGGTATAACAACAAATGCATCAATTTTAATATCTACTCTTACTTTTAATTTACTATTATAAATTTGATTCACTCTCTCTTCAATCACTCTATTAATCAAATTTATCGGATAATTATTATTAACAAAAGTTTTTTTAACTAAATCCAAATTTACTTTTCTAAAATCACCGTGTGACAGTCCAACGGCACGGTCAATAACACCTTTCAACGCACCAATCTTGTCACTGAACTGGTGATGAGAATGGAAATTTAAAAATCTACCCGACCAAGTAGGCTTTCTATACCAATTTAATTTAACTTTATTTTTATCATCTCTAATAACTTTAATATCTAAAAATTTTAATTCTTTATCAATCTCAACCTCTACTGTAAATTTAATTCTATCATGAATTGAATTAAAAACATCAACCATTTCCTCAACAAAACATTCAGGTACTATCGTAAAGATGTCATCAACAAATCTACTAAAAATCATTGGCTTAAAACTCAATTTCGACAAAGCAATACCCTCTAACTTTTCCATCACTAAATTAGCTATTACAGGTGACAACGGTGATCCCATTGGGCATCCATATCCCTGTTCATAAAAATCTTTATCAAAAGAAAAAAATGTATTATTAAATACTAAATTCAGTGCTTTGGTAAATTCATTAATATCTAAAATAGTATATAAACTAATATCTGACCATTTTTCTATTATTATATCATTCACAAAATCTAAAGGAACGTTTGTAAACAAAGATACAACATCCAATGAGATCATTTTACAATTATTCGGAATAATCATATCTTTCATCATATTATAAAAACTCCAACTATCTTTAATATAAGAATTTGTTTTCCAACTACATTAACTAAAATATCAGACAAAAATCTAGCAAGCTTATAAGTAGGAAAATTAATAGATGATATAATTATTCTATATGTCAGCTTTTCTTTGTGAATCTTAGGAAGCCCATAACATTTTGCTACTGTACCATTTTCACATTTTAAATATTTAAAAGTTTTATCATCAATATAATCTTTCTTTCTCCAACAAGAAAGTAACTCCTTTAATTTATCTTGCAATTTATTGATATGTGGATTCCTAATTTTCTTATATGTAGTGTCATCATTCAAAAGGAGCTTAATCCGATCTATAACATCCCTTTTATACGAAGTCACTGTTATATTACCTTTATCCGCTTTCTGAAAAATTATCTCTGGATTTTCTTTCAAGAAATCCTTAGTTATTTTTAATTCACGAAATAAATTACTATTTAAAAAATTATCATATTTACTTTCTTTTTTAAAATTACCTACCACTTTGACCAAAGATCCTCTACATTTAGTTTTGAAATTTTCTTCAAAACCTATTATTCTACTTTCAACATCAGCAACTATTTCTTTAATGGGAAGATCCCTCCTCAAATATGGTAGACCAAACCTAGAACCCCTTGACATGATATTCACTACTTCCCTAGGCATAACAGTATCGGTAAGATTCCTGAACCAATTATCATTAATCTCAAAATTATTCAATTGATTGAAATTATTTTTTATATTTTATATTTTTTATTTTTATTTTTATAGATTCTTCGGGGGTGATTATAAGTAGGGGCAATCTGATTGCCCATATAATTGACTGTAAGACCGATAAAAATATTAATTAATTTAGTTATACTACAGTCGACATAAGTAATATTTTATTATATAATTTATTTGCCTATCTATTTCCTGCTCTTTCTCTCATATCTCTTCCTCTGTTTAGAACATAGCTTAAAATTTAATTGCAACAAAAATTAAAAATTTATATATATTTTTTTTTAATTAAGTTTTAAAGATACTTTGTAATATTAATCTAAAGAAGATCATTTTGCGCGACTTACCCTTTTTTTAATTTCGATTGAATATATCAAAGGGCAAAACAAAAAGAGAGAAAAGAGAGATGTACATATATGTGTAAATTAATATGGTCATGTTAACTAAGTTCAAGTTCGTTGATTTGCTACAAATTTAATGCAGAAATAACGCTTCAAGTATTAAATGTTTCTAGTAATATTCCCCTTTTTATTTTTCACAATCTACATACACTGTGATTACTTGATTACAAACTGTAAACAATTATTAATTATTAAATTACTTGTTACGTTTGTTTTTCAATAATGTTTCAAGTTATGTATATAATCATTAATGAGATTAATTAAATTAATTTGAAATCGAATAATCACAGTGTATGTAGATTGTAAAAAATAAAAAGGGGAATATTACTAGAAAAATTTAATACTTGAAGCGTTATTTCTGCATTAAATTTGTAGCAAATCAACGAGCCTAAACTTACAAGGAGACCATCATATGTTTGGTTGATAGATCTTATTAAAATTCTAGTATGTTTCCTTGTACAAAAATATAAAGAAGAAAAAAAAATCTCATGTTGATTAATTTGCCTCAAAGTTATGGAAAAAATAAAAAATTGAAGAAATTTTAACCAAAAAGTAGTAACAATGTATTGATTTTTTATTTAAAAGTTCTTAATTTCTTATTCTTTCCATGACTTTGAGGAAAATCAACCTATTTGAACTCCTTTTTTCTAATCGTATCTACTTGATCTTAGCTTTCGTCCGAAATTAGGTTTGAGTATCTATAGCTGTATTTGTTTTCGATTTATAAACGTTTAAAGTGGATGTGATTTGTTTTACAAAATTTGCTTCATTTGTCCATAACTTTGGTAAATTTGAGTGTTAAAGTCTAAAAATCTGGCATTCTTTATATTTTAGTAAGAAAAAATATAACCTAGAATTTCAAGAAGATCCGTTAACCAAACATATGATGGTCTACTTGTTAGTTTATATGAAATTGTATCAATTTATAGACATATGTACGTGTGTGTGTGTGTGTGTGTGTGTGTATGTGTAATAAAAGAATCTTAATTTCATGTTAAAAAATAAATATATAACTCTTATATACCTATACACGCACATATACGCGTACGTAAAATATACATATATACAATCTACGGACGTGTGTATTTGCGTGTATAGGTATATAAAAATTATATATTTATTTCTTTAAGATGAAATTAAGGTTTTTTCATTGGTTTTTATTAAAAAAATATTCTAATTACCACGTTTTCATCTGAATTATTTCCCGTATTTCTTTTCAATCGTCTATCTTCCACAAGTCTTTTTAATTGCTTCAATTCTTTCTGCAATTCTTTAATACGCTCTATACGCATATCCCTACAAATCGTTGAATTTTGATCCGGCTGCATTCTCTTTCTCTTTTTCTTCATTTCCTGCATGTTTCTGAGTTCTTCATTATCCCTGTAATTCTCTTTTTTTGAACTGTCACCCTCACTTTCGTTTTCTTCCGTTGTTTCTCCTGATTCTCTTCTTCGTTTTCCACTAATTACATACATTTCTTATATCAGTGCCTTCTTCTTTTCTCGCTCTCTGCCCTTCTTTATCAAATTCAGAAACTTCATGCTCACTTTCTATTTTTTCTAATTCATCATCTGACAATAATTTTTCAACATCATTTCTTTGATTACGTTTTTCATTTCTTGACGTTCCCATTACACCTTTTTTCATGACAAATTTGCTATTGCTTGGTTTCATACTTCTATCTTCGCTATATTCATTTTCAGTTTTTTCCTTATCGGAATCTGATCCTAAAATGCTATTAAAACTATCTGACATTAATAATCTTTCTATATCGTCATCTCTTTCATATGTATCATTTCTCTGCTCATTTTTTGACTTCTCCATTACACTTTTTTTCATTACAAATTTACTTTTGCTTCGATTCATGCTTGTATCCTTGCTTTTTTCGTTTCCTGCTTTTTCTTTATCTGAATCTGATTAAAAAATGCTGCTTGAACTATATAAATTTTTATTCATACTGTATGTTTCCTCAGTTTTTTTATGTTTCTTTGCTTTCTCTTTCTCCTTTAAAATTCCATTTTTTAACGTAGACGGGCGTTTCATGTACTTAGGCTTCTCTCTACGTAAAAGTTCGCCTTCCTTATTTACGTTTAAATTCTTCAAGAAATCTTTGTCATCTGAAATTAATAATTATACGCAGTTAATACATTAACCTCTCTCTCTCTCTCTCCCTTTCTCTCTCCTTCTCTCATTCTCTTCTTTATTAAATAATCTTAAATAATTATAATTCTTTAAAAACTTTTAGGTTATGCTGTTTACAAACAATGTTATTTTCAATTTTATTTGATCTGTATATGTATGTAAAAGTATTTAAAGAATTATAATTTATTAAGATTATTTAATGATTAATAAATTAATAAAATAGAAAAATAAGTGAATAAAGTACATTCCAAATACTCATAGATTTACACATCTTTTAGCTCGATGTGACATATTAAGCTCGGGTTAAGTTTGCTAGATTGTATATACTTATTGAAAAAAGATAATTTGCGATCTAAGCGAAAGGCAAAGATTAATAAAAACCAATTGTTAAAAACATGTCAAATACTTACGACTTTTTTTCATTACTTTTGCTTCGTACTGAAATCAACGTTTGGAATCAAATCATTTTCTTCCACAATATTTGTGCTTTCATAATTAATCCAATATACAAGAACAAACATTTTTATTTTGACGATAATGATTCCTTGCAGACTTAAAAGGTAAATTGTGAATATGCCGTTTAGTAATTTGAATCTTATCTATTGTGAAATTAGCCATTTGACAGAAATGTGAAATGTTTCTCCTTCGGCATTTCTAATATATTGCTTTACTACTTAACTGCTAGATTAGAGACTTAAATAGTATCTCAAGTATGTGATTAAATAAATAAGTATTGTCACACCGCACTGGGGATCAGGGTGCGGGTGATGAAATTAATATCACGGATAAAATAACAGAGAGTTTATTCTATGATATAAATTAGATACACGGTTGCCAGTCGTGCTCGCGGCTAAATATTAACGGCTGCTAATTATTATACTAACGCTTAATTAATTATAACGGCGTGGGACTCGATATTTGGCTCAGTGAAATTTCACGCGCGGCGATATAGCTGCTGCTCGATCGAATACCCGCTCGATCGACAAAAATGGCGACGCCGGCCACGTGTGCGAATACGCAAAAAGGGGAAGTGCGGCACACACACCTTACGAGGAGAGGAACACGATAGGGATAGCACTTTGCACCAACCTTATACAGGTGATTCCTCGCTCTCAATTGCTCTCAATTGCACCCGGTGCACGCTCTTCGGACTCTTAATATTGTACGGGAAACGGTCGATCGGCTCACGAAAAAATCTCTCAAAGGCAACCTCGCTGCGTCTCGTCACGGCCGAGTTCCCGAGCTCTCTGTGTGCTTCGTCTTGCGAGAGCGCCGCGCGCATGCGTCGCGACCGTCTCCGCGCAGTGCGAGCGCGGCCTTACAGCGAGAGCGGCTTGATGTTGTTGTTAGTGTTCTGCTAAGCGGTTCGAGTGAGACGACGACGACGACGACGACTGGCGACGGCGAGGCTGCTATTTGGTAATTATAACCTCGTTCCTAATTAATTATCGGCTAATCAATCCGTGGTTTTATTTCCAGATGGACGACGAGCCTTACTGCCTTGGTTGACGGGTCGTAGCTGCTTGGTGGGTGCACATACGTGTCGCTATCTCCGTCTCTCTCTACTTCGTGGCTTCTTGGCTGCTGAGACGTCTCTTCACGACGTCGGCTCCGGAGGCTGTTCCTCGGTTCTACGGCGCGGCTGCTATAATACGGTAAGGAGTCACTTGACAGGTGCCTTGTTATTTCGTTAGTATATGTGAGCAATGTTTATGCTCACATAACCTCTAACCCTGGTTCCTATACACCTCTACTCCTGTACACAGTCTTGTGTACTCCTACCTGCTCCTTAGTCTTAAAAACATACTCATGATTATGCTTTACAGGTTGATCTCCCTGTACGAGTCCGTTGCTGTTGGATGGCTCCCTTTGGCTTGAGGCTATTACGGATATGCTGTTATCATTGCTGCAACAGCCGTCTCCTTGGTATTTTGGACCTTGATGCCCTATCCATGCTCTTATGCTGCCTTCGCACTCAGCTGATGTCTCCAGGCTCTTCGAGTGCTGTTCGCCCTGCATGTAGCCTCTTGGTGGCTACTGGTTTCCTCGACTCATGTGTGTGCTGGCTCCGCTTCTGCTCCAGGGTGTAGCTTCTTCGGTTTTAGTGGGGTTATCTTTTTATATAGGTAGCTAGGGATATGTGTGCTCGGTGTTAGGCTTCTTTCTATACGGTTTAGGTAGGTAATTTGGGTAATAGGTAGGTAGGAATGTGTGTGTGCTCGCTTGCACCATGACAGGCACACTTGCCTTGTCACACTCCCCCCCACCAAACTGAAGTTACGCGGAGTCGTAACTGAATTAATACAAAAAACTTAATAATATAATAGAATATTGCACGCTTTAGCCTACTGGTGGGGTGAGTACGCAATCTTAGAATTGGAACTTAAAACTAGGTCTTAAATAGCTCGTGCTATTATAGCGGTGTATTTGTGTTCAGTCTTGATTGACTGCTGCTTGGCTGGACATACTGTGTAAAGTGCGCGCTGAATGTGTGATAAATAATTTGCTAATTTACTAATTATACTAGATATTTGAACAACGACTGGCATACCCTTTATAATATATAATGCGCTTTGAGAGCTATTTTTCGCGGTCGCGAATCTCTCACTCTTGCTTACTTACATGTTGCATCCATACTCATACCTTTATGTACATAATATATTTAAATATATAAAAAAAAATAATAATATTAGTAAGATAAGTGCAAACCTGTGCTTTGAATTAAATGCAATTTTTGCTTGTGCGTTTCCTCCTGCTGCTTGATATTTGGCTAGTGTAATTTAAATAAAAAAATAAAAAACTGAACAACTATTTGCTACATAATTTGCATTCATAGGTAAAAGAAAAAAACTTATGATTTTAAACTATTATTTATTATAAAAATGAAAAATAATTAAATATAAAAAGAAAATTTACAAGGGCCTGCGGCTCCTAAAATATTCTGCCCTTAGGGCTTTATAATTGTCCCCGCATCGCGGGCAATCTCGGGTTACTACCCCCATCGTTCCGCAGTTCTTGCAGAATGTCGTTCTGTCTGAACGACAATTCCGCCAACTGTGTCCCTCCCCGCCGCAGTTCCAACAATATGGACGACATTCTGCGGGCGGCGGGCGAGGGATGTATTTCTGCTGTGGGGGTGGCTCGTTGGTTGGCTCGGCTGCTTGGCTCGTTGTTGGGCTGCTGGTTGTGTAGGGCATGTTTGGGCGGGATGGGGTCGGCTCTGCTTGGGGAAGTTGGAGGGACATTAGGGGTTGTGGCTTCTGGGAGGGTTTGGGAACATTCAGGGACATTAGAGGCTGGGGTTCGGGATGGGCTTGATGGGGCAATGGGAAGGGTGCGGAGGCTATTTGGGAGTTGGGGGCTCTTACTGAGGAAATGTTGGGAATAAGGGGATTTTGGGGAGGGATGTTGACAGGGATGTGGATGTATGTGTAGAGGTTGGTTTGGGGATCTAGTACGGGACGGGTTATTATGGGTTGGGGAGGGAAATTAAAGTCAAAGATAGGAGGGTGGATGGTTGGGATGGTAGGGGTATGGGAGGCTTCTTGGACCTCTTGGCCCGGCGTGGCTTCCAGTGGAGCTGCCCAGCTGGATGAGGGGACGTCATCCCTTTCGCAGAGGTGGCGTCTTCCTCTTACGCATGCGCGCGTTCCTGGGCAGGTCCTCTTTTGGCTGCTGGGGGTGGTTGGCTCTTGTTGTGGTGGGGTGGGGCTGGGTGGTCGTGCTAGGTCTAACCTAGCTAGAACTGTTTCCAGCTCCTCCTCACCCGGTCGAATAGTGGCTCTTGGTTGGACGAACCGTCCACGACCTCGTGCTCGTTTCAGAGCTGACGCTGCTTGCCCTGTTCTATCCATCTACAATTTGTTTTGTATTACTAACTAATGCCTAAACTCACTAAATTTTCCTTTGATTTCGCCATTTTACTTTATTCGCGAGAATCTATTATTTGCGCGGTCTAAGCTGCATTCTTTGCGGGCTATTCCCTAAATTGGGTGTAATGGCTTGCTGCTTTCGGGGGCGACCTCTTTTCGTTGGGGGGGCATCATGTTTTGGATTACTTGGGGTGGTTTGGGCTCTTCCTGGTTGTGGGACGGGAATATTTGGGTTGAGGTTTGGGATATTTCGCGGCGCAATGTGGCGTTTCAAGTCTGTTATGTGCACTTTAGTTTGGCGTTTCGTTTGTACATCTTCTATTAAATAAACTGTGGGTGAGAATACTTGAATAATTTTTGCGGGGCCTATAAATTTGGGGGCTTGTTTGGCTGCTATAAAGTTGTCTGCTGATGATAAGATGCGATTTCGGTACCTAACTAGGTCTCCTAACTGATATTGTATATCGCGTCTACCTTTGTTATAGTACTTGGCTTGTCTGGCTGTTGCTAAATCAATATGCCTTTTTACTAAGTCATATATTTTGGGGAGTTTATGTAGGCGTTCTACCCATTGATCGGTATCTGGGGTTGGTATTTGCTTTGGAAATTCTATATGTTTTCGTAGGAGAGCTACTGGGGTGGGATTTCTGCCTAAGTTGAGGAATGCTGGGCTATATTTGGTTGACGAGTGCACAACTGTATTTAGCGCGAAATTAAATTCTCCGAGATATCTATCCCAGTCTCGGTGATCGTCTGCTAGATAGCTGTTTATCATCGGCTTTATGTTCCTGTTAACTCGCTCTACGGGATTTGCTTGTGCAAAATATGGCGGGATGGTTGTTTGCACTATTCCGTATTGCGTTAGTCGCTCGGTAACCAATTTATTGGCAAATTCTGTCCCATTATCTGTTACGAGATATTTTGGACAACCCCATCTATTAATAATGAGTTCGTCGAAGGCTTGTAGGACACTTTTTGCATCAGCTCGTCGTAGAGGTTTCATCTCTATATAGCGGGTGAATAGGTCTTCAAACACGATTATGTATCTAAATCCTTGCTTCGTTGGCGGCTTTGGTCCCATAATGTCTGCTGCTACCACTGTCCATGGTTGGCTTATGTTGCGTCCTTCCATTAGACCTGGTGGGGCTTGTTGGCTGCTTTTGTGCGCTTGGCATTCTTGGCATGCTTTTACATAATTGCACGTTTCGTAATACATGCCTGGCCAATAATAATGCGTGGCTAGTTTTGCGTAGGTCTTGTCAATACCTAAGTGACCTGCCTGAGGTGTATAATGGGCTTCATATAGGGCTTTTTCGCGATCACTTTCTGCCAAGATTAATTTCCATGCGTCTAGGTCAGGTATGAAGGGGTCTACTAGGGGATTAGGACGGTGGGCATATAGCACGTTATTGGAAATTCTGAGGTCAGGGTATTTATTGGGAAATTTTGCAACGGCTCGCATTTTCTCTTGGTACCATGGGTTATTGGTATTTAATGTTAATGCTGCTGCTATGACTTCTGCTTCTTCAAAGGCTCTTGATAAGGCGTCTGGGACATTATGCATTGCTCCTTTGCGATGTACAAATTTAATGTTGTAATTTTGCAAGATCGTATTCCAACGGGCTAACCTACCAGCTGGATCTTTAAGTCGGTTTAACCACAGGAGGCTGTGATGGTCCGTGATTACCGTAAACTTTTCACCTAGCAGGTATCCTTTCAGCCTTTCCACGGACCAGAGAACTGCTAAGCATTCTTTCTCTGTGACCGTATAATTGCGCTCTGCTTTGCTTAAAGTCCTGCTCACATAATAAATAGGATGTTCTTCGCCGTTGATCTCCTGCGTTAATACGCCTGCTATTGCGTAATCGCTTGCGTCCGTTTGAAGGGTAAAGGGAATAGAAAAATCGGGGCGGGCTAAAACTGGGGCTTCTGTTAGGGCTAATTTGATTTTTTCAAATGCATCTTGTTGCTCTTGATGCCATTGCCATCTGACACCTTTCTTGCTTAGATAACTTAATGGCGTTCTATACTTGGCTAAATCTTTAATAAATCTAGAGTACCATCCCACTAAGCCGTTGAAACGTCTTAGTTGTTTCAAATTCTTCGGTGCTGGATACTCTAAGATTGGCTTAATTTTATCTTGGTTAGTTTGCAACCCTAATTCGTTTATCTTATATCCAAGATAAGTTACTTCTGGACAACAAAATTCTGATTTTTCTCGGTTTAATTGCAGCTTGGCTTTCTTTAGGGCTACTAGGACTATTCTGAGCCATTTCATGTGTTCCTCGAATGTTTTTGTCGTGATGATAATATCATCTAGATAGGCAAACACATGTGGTTCCCATTCCGGTTTAATTAATTTGTCCATTAATTGCTGAAACATAGCAGGTGCGTTCGTTAGACCGTATGGTACTCTTTTAAATTGGAAAAGTCCTTTCCCTGGGAGTGCAAATGCTGTGATTTCGCGGCTTTCTGGGGCTAGTGGAACTTGGTGGTAGGCTTGTGATAGATCTAGCTTACTGATAAATCTGCTTTCTCGCAATTGGTCCAGAATGTCATCCATGTTGCGCATTGGATAGGCTATTTTCTTTGTTACTTCATTTACTAACCTGTAATCAATACAAAAGCGATATTTGCCATTTGCTTTTGGTACGATTACCGGATAGCTGCACCATGGGCTTTGCGAAGGCTCTATTATGTCTTCTCTTAACATCCGATCTATCTCTTCATAGCCTGCTTGGAGCATTTTTGGTGAATATTTGCGGCGTGGCTGTCTTATTGGCTCTGCTCCTTGCACATCTAGCTTAAGGCTCGTTAAATTAGTTACTCCTAGGGTTTGGGGTGTTCGGGGAATTAATTCATCTAATAGTCGGTGCATTCTATCTATTTGCTCCTGGTTGGCTCGCTTTAATCCTCCAATACTTGCTACTGCTGGAATACAACTGGCATCGTTGCCTTCGGGGTAAAATTTGTGTATTACGCCTTTATTCGTCCACCAGGTGTCATCTTCATAGTTGATGCTCATATTAATTTTGCGTTTGAAATCGATTCCAAGTATACAGTCGTAGTGTAATCCGTCTGCGACTTCAAATGGCATAACTATTTCGTCTCCATCAATTTTAATTGTGATGTTAACTGTGCCCTGGACAGGAATAACTGTGCCGTCTGCTACCTTAACTGCAGGGCATTGCGATGCTTTTAATTTGTGTTGCACTAGCGCTCCTATATTGCCTCCTAGAAAAGATTTTGTTGCTCCATCGTCTAAGAGTGCAATTATTTTATGGCCGTTTATTTCTAGATTAAAGTAATGCCTGGGGTCAATATTGGGGATATGTTGGATAAGCGATTGATTGCTTGCTACTTGGGATGGCTCCGACCCTTTAGGGAGCTGGGTTGAGGAAATACGGGTCTTTATCTCCTCTGATTGAAGTTTCCCGCTGCCTGATTTGAGTTGCATCTCTGGCAATTTCTAACGTAAACGCCGGGTGTACCGCAACCTCGACAGCGTTGATTCGGACATTCTGCTGCCCAATGGCCCACTTTATTGCAACTGTAGCATGGCTCGTTCTGTTTGCGCGGATGATTGAAGATGATCGGCGCTTTCGAGTTCGAGTATTTATATTGGCTACTTGCTTGCTGATTTTGATTGTTTCGCTGCTGGTTTTGGCTGCTGGGGTTTTGGTGGTATTGGCTACTTGGATTTTGTTGATATTGGCTGCTGGGATTTTGTTGGTATTGTTTTTGCTTTTGCCAGTTGCTTCTGTTAGAATTATAATTTTGTTGCGCTTGTGCTCGTTGCTGATTAGCATTTTCATTCTTTACTGCATCGACATATTGCTTTTGCTGATTGTAATTCACCTTTGGGTCGTTTCGCTTTGGGAATGGCTGCTGGGTTTGTTTTGGTGAATTAAAATTTGATGCTGGAGTTGCTGGCTCAGGGTTTTGTAAAGCTTCCGGATCTTTGGGTTTTGGCTCATTTGCTACTGCTGCTACTTTGCGCGACTTAGGCTGCGTGGGATCTACATAAGCAAATCTTTGTAGTCCTGAAATTGTGATTGGTGGAGGTGGGCTATATGCTTCATTCAGATAGCGTCTGGATTCCTCTTTCTTACCTAATCTTTGCAATTCGGTGAAGTCATTAAAGTGATGCCTTTCTATTCTCGCTCTATAACTTGGGTGCAGGTTTCTGTATGCTTGATCAAGTTGTTCTTGCAGTGAAATTGGTGGCTTAAAATGATCGAACATTCCTCTCAATTTTTGCAAGAATGTTGCTATATCTTCGTTAGCTCCTTGAGTTCTTAAGTCTGCAGTTCTACGTAAGCTTATTTGTGCATCTTCTACTCCGTATTGCAGTTTGAAAGCTTCAACGAAATCGCTAAACGTTCTCCAATTACATTTATCTCTCTTGAACCAGTCGTATGAATCCTCATCTAATACTGCTGGCAAGGAAAGCATTATTTCTTCTGCCGAGAAGCCGTGTGAGTCTTTGCATTCTTTTAAATTTTGTAAGAACGTTTCCGGATCGTTCTTCCTGTTGCCCTTAAATGATATATGCCATCTGTTAAAAATTTCCACCATTCTCTTTTCTCTGATGAATGTGGCATCGTCCAATCTTGTCGCTTGCAATCTATTTGTGCTGTTAAGGGTGGGTAAGGCGTTAAGGTCTGGCTGCTGCTGGTACTCGTATTGCTGCTGGCTATTATAATATCGCTGCTGGGGTTGGTGTAGAATAAGGTTTGGGTTTGTTCTTGGATTTGCTTGGGAAATGGGAGAATACGGAATTTCATACGTTTCATTATTTGCTGGCTGTGCTCGTGGAATATTGTAGGCCTCTCGATTTCGCTGCTGATTATGATATGGGTGTTCATCTTCCCAATGGACGCTTGGTAGATTTTTGTTAAACTCTCTTGGTCTTGGGTCGATCTGGCTCGGTGATTTTAGGTATCTTTGCTGCGTTGCTGGTGGTTGGCTTGTGGTGGGTGCTGTGGCGATGGGACGGAAGGCTGATTGCTGGATGCAGTGGGATTGACGGGGTTGGGAATTAATTAGGGAGCTACTGGTATATGTTGTGGTGGGTGCGGTATAGTGTGTAAACGGATTGCTCATTAGGTATGGGTTATTTGGCCGTGTAGGTGCTATTGTCTGTATGCTATAATGCGAGGTCGAATTAACTGCAAGTTGCGCTGTGGTTACATCGGGTAATGTACAAAAAATTTCTTCGTTTGGAGCATCGATTAAATTTGGACTCGTCGTTGGCACTGGCGTCAGTGTGAGTCTGTAGGCTGTTGATTGGGCTTGTGGGTTGCTGGCTGTTTGTCTCCTTGGCTCTTCTTGGTTACTTGCATGTATATTATTCCGCTGTTGATTGTCTGCTTTATTTAAATTTGGGCTGCTACTTCGGTGTATTTCATTTCGCGTTGCTGATTGTTGCTCTTGTTGCGTTATTTCTTCCATTGAAATCGGATCTTGATATGGGCCACGACTTTGTCCCGTTTCCAGTTCTCCGAATATCAACTGTCTGCGTGTTTGTTGGCTTCGTTGCGAGTTTTGGGAAATAGCTTGTGAGGATTGCGGAAATAAATTAGTGGCTTCTGATTGTGTGAGTGATAGGGACAAATCGTCGGGATTTATTTCTAATAACTGCTGGGCTTCTGCTTGTGCTAAGTCTATCTCAGCTTCTTCATCAAACCACATTTGATCTGATTGAGGGTCCCATTCGGCTGCAGAGTTTCCAAAATTACGCCTAATTTCGTAGCGGGCTACTCTGTCACGAATGATCGCAATGCTGCTATCCAAATTTAAAAATGCTGTACCTGCGTAGAAGACTACTCTTCCATCAGGTAAATTATTTACACATCGCCTAATTATTGGTGCGCCTTGAGCTGCACTTAGGGAATTTAATTTGCTACCTAATCTATAGTTTATGGACATTTTGATGGGCTCAATAACAATGTTTTGCTTCAAAGTAATAGCTCTTATTTAAATTGCTTAGCTCGATACTCACGTAAAAGGAGAGAGAAAAAAAATTATTTTTACTAAGTACTACTCAAAACAATCAGTATCAACTATATATTATGCACACAAAAAAATTTAATTTAATTAAATAAATTCCAAGCTGCGTTTTCAAGGTAAACTTGCAAAAGAGGGGAGAGGGAGAAAAAAATATATTCACAGCAATTTGAAACCAAAAAAAAATTATATAAGCACTTGCAGGAAATAATTAATTAACAATTAAAAATTGTGGTTGAGTAGGCTCTTAATAAATGTAGAGAAAAAAATAATAATAAGGCTAGTTGATATGGCTATGATAGGCTATGTACACTTTAATGTGCGGGGAGAGGTTAAAGGAGAAGAAAAAAAATTATATGTTAATAGATGCTTTTAATAATGCAAAATTTATTGGTAATGTGCTGGTCTAAATGCAAAAAAAAACTCAATTTAATGTGTGAGAAGCAATTAGCTATTGAAAAGAATGCGCAAATAAATTTTATTAATTTATTAGTTTGGCTAAAGACGAGCAAAAAAAACGGTTAGTGGCGAAACCAAAGGAAGCAATAATAATATAATAAACCAAGCAATAATAATATTATAATATCAGGTGCAATTGAATGTTATATCCCAAACAACAAAATTAATAAATGCAAATCATAGGCAATCAAAAATAATGTGCGGCCATATTTATATGTATATAGCTATGTGTGAAGGAACGCCTGTACACGTTATATATATATTTTCTATATGTACATGCACTTCATATATATATTCGCACTATTCAAAATTCTAATAAATAATAATTATGAATAGAAAATTATAAAAGCAGCACAAGAAAAAAACAAGCAATATGTTGCATGCAATGCTCAATAATGCGGGAAGAATTTACTTTAATTTCTCGACACGTTGTCGATTTTCCAAGATGGCCGTGCTCCTGACTTGCGTGTGTGTGTGCGCACTCACAAAGGCAAAAATGGCTACGCTCGTATGCTACGCTATATATTTATTTTAGTAGAATGGCTGCTTTTTATTTTCGCTAAGATTGGCTTCCGTGTTAAGCCGTTATATAAAAAAACGAATGCACTTTAATTTCGCTCGATCCCAATAAGAAAATTTAACGTTGGGCGCCAATGTCACACCGCACTGGGGATCAGGGTGCGGGTGATGAAATTAATATCACGGATAAAATAACAGAGAGTTTATTCTATGATATAAATTAGATACACGGTTGCCAGTCGTGCTCGCGGCTAAATATTAACGGCTGCTAATTATTATACTAACGCTTAATTAATTATAACGGCGTGGGACTCGATATTTGGCTCAGTGAAATTTCACGCGCGGCGATATAGCTGCTGCTCGATCGAATACCCGCTCGATCGACAAAAATGGCGACGCCGGCCACGTGTGCGAATACGCAAAAAGGGGAAGTGCGGCACACACACCTTACGAGGAGAGGAACACGATAGGGATAGCACTTTGCACCAACCTTATACAGGTGATTCCTCGCTCTCAATTGCTCTCAATTGCACCCGGTGCACGCTCTTCGGACTCTTAATATTGTACGGGAAACGGTCGATCGGCTCACGAAAAAATCTCTCAAAGGCAACCTCGCTGCGTCTCGTCACGGCCGAGTTCCCGAGCTCTCTGTGTGCTTCGTCCTGCGAGAGCGCCGCGCGCATGCGTCGCGACCGTCTCCGCGCAGTGCGAGCGCGGCCTTACAGCGAGAGCGGCTTGATGTTGTTGTTAGTGTTCTGCTAAGCGGTTCGAGTGAGACGACGACGACGACGACGACTGGCGACGGCGAGGCTGCTATTTGGTAATTATAACCTCGTTCCTAATTAATTATCGGCTAATCAATCCGTGGTTTTATTTCCAGATGGACGACGAGCCTTACTGCCTTGGTTGACGGGTCGTAGCTGCTTGGTGGGTGCACATACGTGTCGCTATCTCCGTCTCTCTCTACTTCGTGGCTTCTTGGCTGCTGAGACGTCTCTTCACGACGTCGGCTCCGGAGGCTGTTCCTCGGTTCTACGGCGCGGCTGCTATAATACGGTAAGGAGTCACTTGACAGGTGCCTTGTTATTTCGTTAGTATATGTGAGCAATGTTTATGCTCACATAACCTCTAACCCTGGTTCCTATACACCTCTACTCCTGTACACAGTCTTGTGTACTCCTACCTGCTCCTTAGTCTTAAAAACATACTCATGATTATGCTTTACAGGTTGATCTCCCTGTACGAGTCCGTTGCTGTTGGATGGCTCCCTTTGGCTTGAGGCTATTACGGATATGCTGTTATCATTGCTGCAACAGCCGTCTCCTTGGTATTTTGGACCTTGATGCCCTATCCATGCTCTTATGCTGCCTTCGCACTCAGCTGATGTCTCCAGGCTCTTCGAGTGCTGTTCGCCCTGCATGTAGCCTCTTGGTGGCTACTGGTTTCCTCGACTCATGTGTGTGCTGGCTCCGCTTCTGCTCCAGGGTGTAGCTTCTTCGGTTTTAGTGGGGTTATCTTTTTATATAGGTAGCTAGGGATATGTGTGCTCGGTGTTAGGCTTCTTTCTATACGGTTTAGGTAGGTAATTTGGGTAATAGGTAGGTAGGAATGTGTGTGTGCTCGCTTGCACCATGATAGGCACACTTGCCTTGTCACAGTATTTAAATGAGTAACAAAGAAATTTATAGAATAAGCAATTTTGAAATAGGTGTACAATGTAATTTCTTTAAATTGTTTTAAAATATTTTGTAATTGATGTCATAGATTAACTAAAGAAAAATGTCCACGTGCTAGAACTTTATAAAGAAGGGAAAGGGGGTGTATAAAGTTATAAAATTACTTTATAATAAAAATTATAAAATTACGTAAAGGGTACATTTTTAAAGTGAGAAAAAAAATTTTTAAAAATAAGTAGAACAATCAAGTTTTTATCCTCCTTTCAGTAGTATAACTTACCCTGTTGAAAAGACCTTATAAAATCCGATAAAATAATGGCACATTGAATCGGGGTGCCGATAAAAATTTTATAGTAATATATCGGGCGATTTCTTTTTTATCGGTACCTATAATGAAATCCTCACAGCTACGAATCACAAGTTCCGAAATTTAGTTTTTATAAGTTTTACCTGGTAAAAGATATATCAGTTTCTATGAGACTAATAAATTTATAGGCTTTTATAGAGATATGCTCATTTAATTATTTATAGAAATCTATTCACTTTACCAATATGAATTCAGAATCGGCATATATCGTAATAAATTGATTGAAAAATGATAAGCCTATATAGATGTTTTACTACATGAATTACACAAGTGCATCCAAGAAAATATTAATCGGGTTCTATAATAAAATAAATGACTATAAAAAGATTATAGTTCATACACATTTCCCGATAAAAAATTTAATAAGCTCTTATCATGGAAATACTGTATATGTTTATATCTTTTTTTGCTTTCTAATAGTAGGTTTATAATTCGAGTCTATAAGGAATTCCGGGTGCAAAAACCTCATACCATACTATACAATAAATGTTTATAGTATTTTATAAGATAAACCTCACAAAAGAAAAAAACATTTTATAGTACAATATGATGAACAACAAAATAAATGGGCGGTTCGTTTACCGGATCGTATGAGCTGAGACATCCATAAATACAATCTTAATCAAATCGCTAATCGCGTTCAACCAGGCAATTCCGTATTTATTATTTATAACAAATAGGCATGTATCGGGTTTTCGAGTATTAGACGTATTCGTGTGCATTGAATTAATAAGGTTCTATAAGGCTTTCCACTATATTGTCCACTAACAGCTATCGGTGTCTACCGTTAAATTCCATAATTTTCAACCAACCAATACAGTTCTTCTATAAGGTTTTACGAGGATCGACGCATGTATTAGGCATACGACCTATCGGGTACTAACGGCTGCGCCAGCAATAACAAATCTTAATCAAATCGCTAATCGCATTCTAGCAGGCAATTCCATATTTATTATTTATAACAAATAGGCATGTATCGGGTTTTCAAGTATTTGACGCATTCGTGTGCATTGAATTAATAAGGTTCTATAAGGCTTTTTACTATATTGTCCACTAACAGCTATCGGTGTCTGCGGTTAAATTCCATAATTTTAAACCAACCAATACAGTTCTTTTATAAGGTTTTACGAGGATCGACGCATGTATTGGGCATACGACCTATCCGTTACTACCGGCTGCGTTAGTAATAACAAATCTTAATCAAATTGCTAATCCCATTCTACCAGGCAATTCCGTATTTATTATTTATACCAAATAGGCATGTATCCGGTTTTCGAAAGTTTGACGTCTTTATAAGGTTTTACGAGGTTCGACGCATGTAAGGGACAGACGGCCTATCGGGTTGTATCGGCTGCGCCAACAATAATACGAATTACATAAGTATACTTAACACAGCGATACTCGTGTGACACTTTCATGTATTCTTAGTTTTGTAACCTTTAGTTATAAATGTTTTTCATTGTTATTCTTCATGCATATAAGATAGAAGTATCTATGATATACTACTAATAAACATGAAAGAAATATTAAATTTACTTTATATAAACTTATCCAATATAATAATTCTTTTCTTTTCAGGCATCAAATCCAACTCAATTACATGTTAATTTTCAGTATATTTTCAAATACAAAGAATATTCTTCCTCCAAGGACAAAACAGATCTGGAAAACAAATAATTTTAATTCAATTTGAATGTGCTCTCAATTATAAATCTAATTAATAGCAATAATTAATAGCTCTGAGTGTGTAATATTTTACATATACTCATATATATATATATATATATATATATATATATATATGATACAGTTGCATGTAATCTTAATTTTGAATTATTTAGTTATAAATATTTTTTATTGTTAATCTTCATGCAAGTAAAGGTAAAAGTTTTCTATTATAAAGCTACTAATGAAAATCAAAGAATTATTAAATTTTTTTTATATAAACTTATCTAATATAATAATTCTTATACGATTCACTGATTCAAGTAAACTCTGTAAAATAATTCAGAATGTGTAACGGCATTTATATGTATTCTTTCATTAGTATACTCTTGTATAAAAGTTTATTCTTCATTATTTTTTAAAAATAAAAAAAATATTAACAGAACTTTTAGAACAAATATTTCAATATTCAATATTCCTATATATTTAACTACTTTAATAATGGTTATAGAAATAACTGTCAGACTCGAGTGGCACTTGCAGGTATTCTTAATGTTGTGCCCTTTAATTATAAATATTTTTCAATGTTATTCTTCATGAAAGTAAAGATAGTGGATTTCTTCAGAAAGAGCTAAGAAAAGCTTATAAATTTTATAATTAATTTATAATATGCAGATTTTGGACTCTGTTAATAGTTAGTCAGAATTTATAACTTTTATTAACTCTTCTTAGCTTTTGCTAGATTTTATTAGCAGTTAGGTTTTTTTTCAAAAGTAAAAGAAATGTGCGAGTTTAAAAAAGCTAATAACTACTAATAGCTTTTTTAAATTATTATATACAGTAAATAAGTATTTAGAATTTTTATGAATATTTACCAATAGCAATCTTTTATTAATAGCTTTTGTTTTTTTGCACACCTCACTTAGAAACAGCTAAAAACAGTTAAATATAGGAAAATGCAACAGTTACTATTAGTGTCATTTTATCGTTTTTCACGATATTTTCGAAATACAAAAATCTAATAAAACCTAATAAAGCTTAGAAATATTTACGAAATTTTAAAAACAATTAAAAAAATCTTATAAACATCACCAAATTTTTTAAACTATTACTACAGTCCAAAATCCGCACTTTATAAAGTGTTATGAAAATATAATAAAAGCTAATAACTTTTATTAACTATTTATAAACATTATTCGCATATGATTATTTCCGCTAGGGAAAGAAATATTAAATTTAATTTTCAATAAAGTAATTCAATTTTGTTAATCTTTAATATGATTCCATGATTCATGTTAACATTTAAAATAATTCAGAATTTGTTACAGAATTGTAATAAAGTTTATACTTCATTATTTTTCTAATATGAAAACATATTAACCTATTTTTAGAAAAAATATTTCAATTATCCAATATTCCTATGTGTTCTTAGTAACACCAAAGCCACTTGAGAAATACAAATTTCGCGCCAAAAATGTAATCGACTATTCCGTGTTTATTGTAATACTAAACCGCTCATTTATGTGACAATACTGATTAAACCCTATAAACGAACCACATAGGTTGCTTGACAATATTAGAATATACCGGTAGATTCGGATAAATAATGCTCGCCTTTATAGTGAAATGTCCTATTCAACCCGATAAATTGCAATCATGAAACATCTTTTATTATTTGAAATCCAGATACATGCCTATTCGTTGTAAATAGAAAATACAGCAATACCTCATAAAATACGATAAACGATTCAATAGCGGTTGCTTCTACGACAGGCGTAACCGATAAGATCCTGTAATCAAACCGCTGATTTATGTGACAATACTGATTAAACCCTATAAACGAACCACATAGGTTACTTGACAATATTAGAATATACCGGTCGATTCGGATAAATAATGCTCGACTTTATAGTGATATGTCCTATTCAACCCGATAAATTGCAATCATGAAAAATCTTTAATTATTTGAAATCCAGATACATGCCTATTCGTTGTAAATAGAAAATACAGTAATACCTCATAAAATACGATAAACGATTCAATAGCGGTTACTTTTTGACTGGCAAAGCTAGGTACGATGCGTTAGGCAAGCCGCCCATTTCATGCGTCGATCGTCATAAATCCGTATAAAGATACCAGGTAAGTTGTTATATAATATTGAAATATACTGGTAAGGTCATATAGCCGTTACTTGGCGTTATTGTGAAACGCCCTATTTAACCTTATATTTTTGTATGCTCTATAAGACAATAACTGTTAAAATCCCGATAGAAATCCACTTGTTAAGAATATATCATTTTGTATTACCTGAAATAGAACTATAGATAATTCATTCATGTTCGGGTTTTTCATTATAAAATACTATAAGCTTTAGAGTGAAAAAGCATTGATATATAAGTACGTGAAATGTGGCAAATCCTTATAATGCCCGGTAAATATAAATATTTAAATATAAATGTGTACCCGATATACTCCGATAAACTATTTTATGCTCTTTTATGTTACACGTTTATTCCTATAAAACCTTATAAACAAATTTATTTTTATCGCATTTTATGAGGTGTTCATTATGAAGCCTATAGTTATAAGCTTATTCTTTCCGATTCGTATTAAATAATGTATATATACACTTATAGCATTCTATCGCAAACTCCGGGTGCAAAAGCCACATGAAGTACGATAAAAAAATTTTTTTTATAGTTTTATATGAGGTTTTTTCAACAGAGTAAAAAACACTAAATTTTGAATGTGTTTTTTTACACAAAGTTTAATTCAATTGAATTTACAGTTGAAAAAGTCTCTCATACGTCTGACTTCACAGCAGGTAAGGTTCCATGCCACGTTGGTAGATTAAATTCAGGTTATTGAAAAAAAGAAATGACATCTGTACATGATATTTGGGTTTAAGGGGAGGTCGTAACAGAGAAACCTGTCAATCAAATATGTCACTGTTTTAGTGCGTAAATGGAAATTTGTATTCTGCACTATTCTCCTCTTTTGATGGATCAAATTACTCCAAATTTGGCACACATCATTAATTTGGTCAGGAGAATAGCGCTCTGGTTTTAATTTAATCGAAAAATTTCGTATTATTATTATTTACCGTAAATTATCTGACCATCGTATGAGATGCAGTTTAATTACGGTTCTTCACTAATTTTTGCTTCTACGCTATGTCATGATACAAAATTTTACCAGAACAATCGTAATAAAGTATAGAATGGCGCTCTGGTAAGATTTTGTATAAAAAATTATGCAAAACAGCTAAAATTAGTTTGCAAATAATAAACAGTTTTGCAGGTTATCTGCGAAACATATAAGTTTTTTTATTTTGCCTAATGGTGGCGCTGTGTAATATTCTTATAGGCCTCGATCTGTCGAATCGATCGGTTAGCTATTAGACACACATGCGGTGTGCCTTACCTATTGTTATGTATATTACTACATATTATATGATACTATAATTATTTTTTTCATAACCTCAAATTGTCAAATCTGTCAAATCTGTTAACCCATCAATCAGTTTTGTACGACCTCCCCTTAAAGCGCATAAAAGCGTTGTATTATTTACATGGTAAATAGCAAACATGTCAAAACGACCAATCCGCTTTGAAGATTACGCAGACGAGTTCAAAAAGCGTTCGACTGCAACATTTATTAAAAATAACAACACTAGATTGTGAGAGTTCGATTGCATCGGAGACTTGTGTTAACCACAAAATTCATGTAAGTTTATTTCAATTCACTATTTTCTTTTAAATTTAACTTTTAAATATAACTAATGTATGCTAAAAATTTAAAAAATAGAATTATTTTTTCGGAAGTACAGTTTTAATTTTAATTAGAGTTTCGTAGTTTTTGTTTTACAAAGAAAATATAAATATATTTAATTTTAATCATTGTGTAAACACTAATATGTATCAAGGGTGTTAAAAACAGATTTATTCAACAAATTTTTAAAGTATTCTAATTTAAGGTATCTATACAGTTTCAATAAGCAATAATATGAGTAGTTTAATGGTAAGTTAATTATTTTAACAAATATACACACTGATATGTTTTTTTACTTTCCGGAAAAGCAGGATGAGCTGTATTGCGCTACAGCAAGTACATGCAATAAGACGAACCTCTTTAATTATATGGTTACCGCCGAGACACAAATTGATTTGAACAGTGAAAAAGACCATCAACAAGTAGACAGAATCAGTCATGGTAAATATTAACCACATTGTTAATAAAAAGTACCCTCACATTCTCTCTGTCTTTGTTTCTCTCATTCTTTCTTTTTTCTCTCGATCTAGCTAATCAAATCGTCATATTATGTCGTTAATTTTTTCAAAATATTATTATTTTATATATTGTTATTATTTTTATTTTATCATCTATTCATTTATTAATTATTGCTATTATTGCTCACATCTAAATGAATTTGCATTATCTTACATCTATAATGTTTTTAGCATATTTTATGCACATTGTGTTATATAGTTCTAAATGTAATTTAGGAGGGTATTACACTTAAAATTGGTTAATTATTGTACTTTTTCAAAGTTATTAGTGATATTCTTTATAAATTCTAAGAGATTGGGATTACTTTTTATAACCTTATCCTGGTGCTTCAATGACAGTTCGTGAATTTGTCTTAAGATTGGGAGTTTTAAAATCAAAAATCAATCAGCCGGATACTCATACATGTCATACTCTCAAATTATTTTCTATAACAATACCAAAACCAAATAAATGTCCTACAAGCATGTACAAATTCAAGAAGTACTTAAATGCTATTGATGATAAAATTATAATAAAACACTTTTATTTTCCAGATTGCACTGCACCCACATGTAATACGAATCCGGACGTTAACAATGATGAATCTATTGAAGAAGAAGAAGTTTCAGAGAATCTAATTTCATGTGATTGTAAAAAAACTGATAAATATTTTATTGAAATTCCACTGATTCGTCAACTAGAATCATTGTATAAACGCCCAGGATTTTATAATAAATTAAATAGTAGAATTAAAAACAGAAAAGATGAATGCTTTAACGATATTTACGATGGCTGTATATATATAAAAAATTTATGGATACAAATAATATACTGTCGAACCAGAATAATATATCTTTTCTGTGGTATATGGAGTTAGAATATTTAAATCTTCCAAGTTTAATATTTGGGGATTTTTCCTTATTATATTGGAACTGCCTTACGAAGAGCGATATAAGGTAGAAAATATTTTGTTAATTGCTTTATGGTTTGGTGACGAAAAACCTGTCCCAAATTTATTTTTGGAACCATTAAGAGATTCATTGAAGATGTTGTATAATGGTGTAGAATTCTTTGTGAAAGACATCAATAAAACATTAACAATCAGGGCGATGATTTTGTGCGGTACTGCTGATCTTCCAGCAAAAGCATTGTTTCTGCAGATGAATCAGTACAATGGTAGATTCGGTTGTCAAGAAACTGGGAGAGATATGGTTTGACGCTAAATTCATGCATGAAAATTTTAATATTTCCAATTTGATTGACATTGTTGATCACAAACTTTGTTCTATCAAACCTCCCTCTTATGTGGTGCGCCGCCCCAGATCAATAAAGACAGATTTTAATTATTGGAAAGCTTCGGAACATAAAAATTGGTTTTTTTATTACTCTTTGCCGGTTTTAAATAATATATTACCCGCTATATATATCGATCACTATCAACATCTTGTACTTGCTATTTATATTTTATGTAGAGAAAAAATTACAGAAGAAATGATCCGTTTAGCCGAATTATTAATACAAGAATTTTTAAGCAGGTTTGCGTATTTATACGGTCAAAAAAACATGACTTGCAACGTCTACAGTATTCTGCATTTGCCAGGCGTTGTACGAAGATTAGGTCCACTATGGACAACTTCTTGTTTTCCACTAGAAGATCTGAATGGAAAAATAAAGTCTTTAGTTCACAGCAGTAATAAACCGGAGTTACAAATAGTTTTTAATTTAAATATGTTCCTTAAAATACATTCTTTAAGGTATGAATGGCTTAGGCAAGACAGCGATGCCTATTATTTTTGTGAAAAGCTGTCTTCCCCAACAAAAAAATTAAAATTAACTAAACTTGAAGATTTTATATTCGTCGTCGGTAGCTCATTTAAAGTCAAAGATCCCGACGCAAGACAGATGTTATTAAATTATAATTCGATAGGATCTAACGTATTTTCTTTTGGAAAATTGTATAAAAATAACTTATTGTATACATCGGAAGAGGTACAAAAAGATAATCAAACTGAGTCGTATTTTGTTACTTACGTACACAAGAAAAAGGTTGAAAAATTAAAAGTTTCGTACGTGTTACGAGTTGTTTGTGCAAGAAAATTTGCTCCTGTTTAGGAAAAACTTTTGCTTGCATGCAAAATATTAAAACAACAAACCCATTCCATATTAATACTTTTGGAGGTGCATTAACTTATATTCACAGATGAACGTATACAAGCAATACGATATCAATGATTGATGTACGAAATTTACAATATATATGTGTTCACATGAAATTTGATGATGAAATGTATCTATGTGAGCCTGTAAATAGGACAGATTTCGAATAAGTGCGATTTTATACATTACAAAAAAAATTAAAATAATATGCAATTTCGCTCTTGCATAATACTTGCATAATGTACACACACCGTTAATTGAAACTTTGAATTTCCGGAAACGCCTATTTATTCGCGCCATCGTCCGTCGCGTGACAACTGAGGTTAGCAGTGCTGTTAATACGCGGCGGACGATGGCGCGAATAAATAGGCATTTCCGGAAATTCAAAGATTCAATTAACGGTGTGTGTACATAGGTTTTAATACATGTTTTTCTCTCTCAATTATATCAATATAAATATCTTGTGTAATGAACAAATAAATAAATAAATAAATAAATGTATATTTAAAAATGTATGTATCTATCTCTCTTTCATTACATTAAAACATTAAAAATGTATTGTTCATATAAAGTCCTAATAAATTAATAATATATCAATAATTTTAATAATTTACAATTATAAATTGTTGAAAAAATGGGCAATGTATTGCGTATGTTATAAAAATTATATTCTTGAAAACATGGGCACTGTGTTACCAATATATTGGGAACTTTTTAAAACGCAACCAATGTATTGCCTATGTTTTACACATTATATTTTTGTAAACATGGGCAATGTGTTACCAATATCTTGGGAATTGTACTCAAAACATATATTTTAAGAAACATGGCAATATATGGGTGAAACGTTGGATAATGTAGGTTTGCCGTATCTCCGCCCATATATTGGATAGTTGTCTATCCAATGTTTTCCCAATGCATTGATTATATAATTTTCCAATGTATTGGCAATATGTGGCATAAACTTTCGATTTTTACGCGGGTACATTAAATATTCTTGTTAAGTGCCCCTCTCAAAACCTTTTTCTTTCAATATAGAATATTTTGATATGTACAACAAAATCAAATATTTACTTTAGTACTTATAAAAATTATTTAAACCCACTTAAGAATTGATTAGTTTTCTTAAGTATCATTTTAAAATTTGCATCATATGAGATTAAAGATTTCAATGATTACTTTATTATAAAATAATTTTTCTAATGTGAAAATAATGACTTGAAAAAAATTCTAAAGTTTTTGTACGATTTATCAAGTTATGCTTATCTTTTTACTATATATTATATTTGTTATGCTTTACTGGGAACAGAAAGTATTATAATATCTTAAGTAAAGCTAAAAAGCATACACAAACATTTTTCCGTTAACGATATAATCTGTGTGTCTTCTAAATTTTTAGTTATCAATATTCTTAAGACATATCAGATCTGAATTTTCATTTAATATTCAGTTCGTGAAACTCTCAAATTATATTTGAGGTACAATTACTGACAGTGATAGTAATTTGGGCCAATATTATTCTTTAAAAATAGTAATGCATAGAATATTTTTTTTAAAATATTTTTATACAAAGATCGATGTCTCGAAGTTATAACAAAATCTGAGATCTGGAGACTAACGCTTTTGCTATTTGCTTTCACATAAAAATTCAATGTGACATTTAAGAAAATAATAGAATCAGTTCACTTATCATTATTGATTGTTAATCATAAAATATGAAATATATTACATCAAAAGCAGTTAAGTCTCATCTACAGTTTTCATATTAACATTCATGCACAATATTTTTCACATTGTTATTTTACATAGTATACATCTACTTTAACAAAGGCTTTTGTATATTTATTCTTCAGTCACCTCACTGCTCTCATGGTGATAAATGCTACTCTCCAATGAGATGGCAACTTTAGAATTTTGCTCGCGCAGTCAGACATTAAGGTTACTTAAAATTATTTAATCTTATCTGTATGTCTCTTTTACATGATGTATCCCACAGGGTACCACTTCTCTTAAATTTTAGATGAACAATGTAGTTATCAACTTCGTAGAATAGATACGACCACCATGCTATTACTGTTTTTTATATTATGATTCTCTTTACAGTTGCTGCTTGTTCCTGAGAAAGCGCAAATATTATTTGATAACTTATCGGAATATACAGACGCAGATTGTTAGCAGGATTAACAGAATGCAAGTTCTTGCTTTTACATCAATTTTTGAGACTGTGAACACAAAAAAATACAATAAGTTTACAAGTAACTAAAAGACATTTATGTATATGTTATTTATGCATAACTTTTTATAACACAAAGTAGTTTTTAATTTGCAAGGATTAAACAATAACTAAATATTATTAAAGGATAGTTACATACTAATTTCATGTAACCAATGTAGTACACAGAAACATATAATTAACCTTAAAAAAGTATGAATTTTTTTTAAGTTTTTATAGTATTATAGATTGAATAAAATTCTGCATAAAATTTTATATCTACAAAAAGCTGTTATGCTAATTAAAACATGATAAAATACATATTTATTTTAAAAGGAATAACATTATGAAATTATGATTAACACCTAATTATGTAGCATATGTTTTATTTAATAAAGCATCTAACGTATCTTGTGTCCCGTGCAATATTGCAGGTTTAAGAATCCAACATTAGTACCTGGAGTGTTAATAGGTACGTTGGGTGCATTAATGCAATCTGTGGAATCCGCGGGTGGCAAAGTCTGGCAGTCAGAAAAAAATGAATGCAAGAGTCTGAATGAAAAATATGTTTACCTGGTCCAACATCGAGCAAAAGAATTTGTTTATTAGACCAACTTATATATTTTCAAAATCGTCTTTCATGGATAGAATTTGCATTCTATAGAATCACATTATCCCTAGTGGAAAAAATAAATGTAAAAAACTGTAAAAAATTATGAAATATGGTTTGAATAATGATTAAAATATTATAAAATTCTGTTAATATTTGTAGAAAAAAGGTCGGATTCGGGACATAAGTAACAGTATATTTTCAATGTTTACAGTCATAAACAGCTTTTTACCATACTTTACAGTTATTTTTAGTTCTTTGCAGTAACTTACATCTTATAAAATATTTGTAATAATTTTGTAATAATAATTATTTACAGATTGTTACGTCTATTAACAGTTTCTTGCAGTTTCATTCTATATATATATATAGATTTTCAACACTTTTTACAATTTTTTACAGTCGTTCACAAATATTGAAAATAACAATTATCCACTTTTAACAGCTGTATATTAGCAGTTGTTTACAGTTATTAACATTTTCATAAAAATCTTTATAGTAAAATAAAAATACAGAACTTTACAGCTAAATAATTAATTAAATTAAAATATTAAACAACTATTTATTATATAAACTAAATCTGATTACCCTATTAAAAAATTAGTACAAATTTAGTACAAAATCAGCACTAAATTTAGCGCTAAATCAGTACAAAATTGATACGAAATTCGTCCGAAATTAGTACAAAATTCATAGTTCTATAAATAAGCACAAAATTCATGCAAATAATATATAGAATTTGTATACAAAATTAGTACAAAATCAGATCAAAATTTGTTCGAAATTTGTACGAATTTTATATCCTGTTAAAAAAATTCACGCTGATTCAGTACTGATTTCATATTGTAATCAATATGAGATCATCACTGCATCAATATAAAACCATTACCGAGTCAGAGTAAAATCAGTACTGAATCTGCAGTAACTTTTTCCCAAAACGCAGAATTGAATTGGTACAGAATCAGTACAAAATCAGAATTGAAACAGTACAAATCATGTGCTAATATTGTACAAATTTCGGACGAATTTCGTATCAATTTTGTACTGATTTAGCGCTAAATTTAGTGCTGATTTTGTACTAAATTTGTACTAATTTTTTTAATATTAAAAAAAAATCGATTCCATCGGGAATTGAACCCATGCCCTCATGAGCTAGAATCGACTACCTTATACCACTCAGCCACGGACTCTTCTTAGTACTATTGCTTCCTTACGTCCTTATAAAGTCTAAGTAGAATATATACTTATAAATTTTAAGTGGGTATCCCAAAGGGGAAAGAACTTTTTACAGAAAGCTCCTACATATGTAGAAGATACTGCAAATTGTAAATTAAAAAAATTTATTTTATTTTTTTTCTTACATCTTGAAATCGTATATAAATGTATATAAATGGGGTATTCCACGTGAAGTGTACCGATCAAAATTTTAAAATGCACCAAATTTTGGGTACATATTGCAAATGTTTTTCAGAATACAGAAAAAATTTTTTAGGTATTGGAATTTATTTGCTCAAAAGTTATTCTAACCTCAAAAAGTGAATTTTTTTCTAGTTTTTTCAACACCAGCTGGGTTTACCGCTATTTAACTGAAAATATATCCACTTTTACTATAGAACATTATATGTAACATTCGTTGCTAATTATGTCTAGAATTTATCCTTCTGGGTTAGAATTTCTAATTATTTACTTAACTCACAAAATGTAAATAATTGTAAAAAACTCTTAATAACTGGACATAACCGTAAATATTAGTTATTTATATTTAAGTGTTTACTGCCAATTATTTTCCATTTAAAAAAAATGTGAGTAACAGTTAATAATTATAAATAACTGAAAAACGTTGTAAATACATTTTTCTTTACATCCATATTTTAATTTCAGAAAATGTAAATAACTGAAAATTACAGTGAGAAACTATATAAAAAGTCGTACATAACTGTAAAAAATCTTGTGAAACAGTTATTTATGTCCCAATTCTGATCTTTTTTCTATTATTATTTTACACTTTTTTTTATAATTTTTTTACACTTTTTTACATTTTCTATTTCCGCTAGGGATCTTAACAATTAATGTAATACCCCATACCCCTACTAAAAATTATCACGCGATTATCACGTGGATATCCACGTAATAATAACGTGAGATTTTCGACCATTTTTCCACGTGATTATCACGTAGACACGGAGTTCATGGGATTCAATTTCACAGAAACTAAACTGGCCATTCGGTTTTGACAAAAAAAATCCTTTATTCGCTACGTTATAAATATATGAGGCAAAGTAAAGGCATACAATATGATCAAAGTCGCTTTTACCTTCCTACATTGCCTCCATATAAGCCTCACACACACGCTAATCTATAGCGGGTAACTGGCAGCCACCTATCCGTCGAAACGGTTTTGAAATATGACTACTGCACTTGCTCACGGTGTTACCAGTTACGGCCGATAGGTGGCTGCCAGTTACCCGCTATAGATTAGCGTGCGCGTAGGGCTTATATGGAGGCAAAGTAGGAAGGTAAAAGCGACTTTGATCATATTGTATGCCTTTACTTTGCCTCATATATTTATAACGTAGCGAATAGAGGATTTTTTTTGTCAAAACCGAATGGCCAGTTTAGTTTCTGTGAAATTGAATCCCATGAACTCCGTGTCTAAGATTACATTTATAAAAAAACAAAAATTTTCATATATCACGTGATTATCACGTGGATATCTACGTAATAATCACGTAGAAAAATAGTCGAATATCTCACGTGATTATCACGTGGATATCCACGTGATAATCACGTAGTTATCCACGTGATGATCACGTGATAATTTTTAGGAGGGACCTCATATATCAAAAACTTATACCTCAATTGATCAAGTATAGCGTGCGTGCGACATGCTACGATGCTAGGCGAGTACTGATGTTATTGGTTCTTCTAATTTTGGAGGCTAGAAAAGCACCGTTACTCATGTGCACAACATCCCCGAATTGTAGTGGTGGATGGGGAGGCGGTCTATCCAGTAACGATAACCAATATCGGAACAAAATCCCTAGAGGTAAGTTGGGCAGCTGCGGGGGCAACCATAGCGGCACATACAAAAACAAGGAAAGGAGCAGGTAGCTGGTCATAAGACCGTCAAGACTACAAGGAACAGACACAAGGCGGAGCTGCGGAAGAAGCGCCAGATGGTCCCTGCATCGGTGACAATGACTGAAGCAACGGGTGCGTCCAAAAGACAACAATCAACTCTACTCTCACTAGGAGAGTGTCACACCTGCGGGAAATGGATTCTTACGAAACTGTAGAATATGTACTATAAAAATATGAATAAAGCCGGAGCTATAGACTCTAACGCTCTATTTTTGGATAGTTACAAGCAAAAAACGTAAAATTTCGTTAAAAATACTTCTAAGTTTGATTGTTTATAACTCAAAATTGGCTAAAGATATACATTCGAGCTTAAGTTCAAAAGAAAGCTGAGATCAAGTAGATACATTTCAAAAAAAGAAGCTCAAATATCTAAATTTGGTCTGAAGTTATGGGAGGTATAAGAGTTAGATGAAGTTTTGGCTTAAAAAAATCATTAAATTGTAAAGATAAATTTTCGTTAAAATTTCGTCTTATTCTTATGTCTTCCATAACTTTAGACTAAATTTAGATATTTGAGCTTCTTTTTTTTTAAATATATATACTTAATCTCAGCTTTCGTTTGATCTTAAATTTGAACTGTGGCATGAGACTTTTAAGTGCTGAATAAAAAATGAACCAAGCGTCGGGTCCTGAACCCGAGTCTCTTCGGATCCGAAGGCGTTCACGCTAACCACTGCGCTACGCCCGCACTGGTCGTAGCGCTTTTTATTGCTCTTATAAGCTACCGATACCGCGCCACCTCGCAGTGTCGGTAATGCTGGCATCTATGACAAGTGGATTAAATCCACCTTGTCACAGAACGTATATCTTTAGCCAATTCCGAGTTCTAAGCAATTAAACTTAGAAGTATCTTTGGCAAAATTTTACGTTTTTTTGCTTGTAACTATCGAAAAATAGAGTGCTAGAGTCTGCAGCTCCGGCTTTCTTCATATTTTTATAGTAGAAAGCATATCCTACCCGGTCGAAAAAAAATAAGTGAAAATTTAACTAAAAAATTTACTTAAAAATTTAGTTAAAAAGGTAGCTATTATCAGTTAAATTTTCAATTATAAGGATTCAAATTTTTCAGAATAATATTTAATTAAAAAATTGATTATTATTAGCTATATTTTTAACTGAATATTTAAGTAAATGTTTTGTTGCCCTTAAAACAAAAATGCAGTTGAAAATTCAGTTAATTAAATATTTAATTGAAAATGTAACTATTATTAAGTAAATTTTTAATTATATAATTTGGTTATTATTAGCTATATTTTTAACTGAATATTTAACTAACTATTTAGTTGCACTGAAAAAAAAATATAGTTAAAAATTTAATTAATACACCGTTTACGAAATTTAATTATTATCACCGGAATATTTAATTAAGTATTAAATTGAAGATGCCAACGTTGGTCGGAAATTTCCGCTAATATTTTGTAAATTGCCGCGATGGGTGGAAACCAACGCTGAAACAACGTCTAAGTAACGTTGAAAAGCAACGAACATTTCCCACGTGGCAACTTTCATAACGTTGGAATATTGCTAAAATAACGTCGCCACAACATTGTCACAACGTTGGCATCTTCAATTTAATACTTAATTAAATATTCCGGTGATAATAATTAAATTTCGTAAACGGTGTATTAATTAAATTTTTAACTATATTTTTGTTTTCAGTGCAACTAAATAGTTAGTTAAATATTCAGTTAAAAATATAGCTAATAATAGCCAAATTATATAATTAAAAATTTACTTAATAATAGTTACATTTTCAATTAAATATTTAATTAACTGAATTTTCAACTGCATTTTTGTTTTAAGGGCAACAAAACATTTACTTAAATATTCAGTTAAAAATATAGCTAATAATAATCAATTTTTTAATTAAATATTATTCTGAAAAATTTGAATCCTTATAATTGAAAATTTAACTGATAATAGCTACCTTTTTAACTAAATTTTTAAGTAAATTTTTTAGTTAAATTTTCACTTATTTTTTTTTTGACCGGGTAGAGTTTGGTCAAGATCCGTTTCCCGCAAGTGTGACACTCTTCTGGTCAGAGAGAAGAATAACGAGAGTCATTGGAGACGCTCCGAAAAGTTACAGCTGGGTGTTGGCTCCCGACATAATGGTGAAGGGGCTCAAGAGGCACAACCACGTTGAAGATGGATACATGAACGGTTGTCGATACTGTGAGGCAAGCCTCACTTGATCAATTAATAAAACAAGTAATTGTTAAGTAATTGGGATTTCGATGGAAAGAGATGAGATGGTGTGAGAGAGATGGATGTAGAGAAGTGATAGGTGAGGTTAGGACTGCGGTTGTTCGTAAATATCGGACCGAGCCACTCTCATTATTGGGAAATCGTGAATGAGAGTTTACGTGATAATAATAGGGAATATTTCGGTTTGTTGAGGATGATGGGTACAAGGGAAGGATTGAAGGTTAACGATAACACGTAGTAGCGGACAGAATGCGTACAAGTATCAACGGTACGAGCGCCGATCACCGCGTGCGTGCGCGAAACCGAGAGAGATAGAGAGATGTTGATCGCGTGCGTCTAGTAAGAGAGTGACGGCGCGCAAACTGCGCGCGCACGTCAAATATAGGTGAGAGCGACGCGCCGAAGGGGGAACGACTACAAACGGGCTGATATACATACGTACCCGTGTAAGAGGAAAGGAGATAGACAACTGCCCCGGTGCATTGGTGGAGGCGTTGGCGGATACGAACAGACAGCGGATAAAATAAAATGGCGAACATACACTAGCGGAATTGGCAGGAAAATAGGTGGCGTTACGGACGTTATCGGTACGTCTACTACTACCGATCTGGCGGATAGAATAGCGGAAAGGGAGATCAACTAGCTTCGCTATCGGCAGCGGATAATATGAATCGGAGAAGAAGGAAGAGACACCTTCCCCAACCGCCATATAGTACAGACGTGTTGTGAGAAAGCTATCGATGTAGTGAAACGGTACGATGATTAGCGGCAGCGGTCAATAAAACCTGAATTTATTATTATATTTTCTTTAGCGTTTCGCGACGAATTACTGAGTTGCGTGGGTTAATTCGTATGTAATATATTGAACAATAAATCAGCGGGATTTCTGAGAGCGTTTGTATTTATTGTATATAAAATTAATGATAATTAAAGTGTTGATAATTGTTGTGTTAAATTGAAGAGATTGATTTTAACCCGAGTAAAATATTCAAATTCCTACAACGTAGTTCCGCCATCTTTCCCGTGATGGCAATGTGGAACCCGCGATCCTGAATCGGCTTGATGTTAATTTTACCGGTAACTGGTGCCCAATTAATAAAAAGTGTTGCCGGATAATAATTAATTAATAGATATTATTATTTATTTGTTGTAAGCCACAGTGCAACGTTGCACTACGGGAACGACTCGTTAAGAATGAAAGGTGCAACATCACAATACTAAACAGGTGTCGGTAGAAATGAAAGGGAAGAAAAATCTTCAAAGAAATGGTAGAAAAGGACTCAGATAAAAAGACAACTGAGACTGTGGAAGTCGATCTGAATTCTGCGGCAGAGGTAAGAAATGAGGCATCTGAAGAGGACGGTTAGGCAGGTATGCTGAGTAGTGAAAATACTTACTCTGCAAGAACATGCATTATTTTTAAAGTATGCAGGTAGAGTAGGTACCAAAACACTGTTCAAGGGACTTGTGTACAATGCGTCTTACCTCCAAATTAGTGGAGGGGGGATACAGAAATAATAATTATGGTGGCTGCAGTATACTTTCTCTACGAAATGATGGCATGTCAACCAGATAAAGTAGTATCATTAATTAGAGAATGCGAAGATAAAGGCGTAGAATTGACAGTGGGATGTGATTCAAACTAACATCACACAGTATGAGGCAGTACTTATTGCAATAGAAGAGAAGAAAGGCTAGTTGAGTTTTTATAATCTACAAGCAGATACATCTTGAATAGAGGAAATAAACTTATTTCTCAAAATGCTATAAGAGAAGAAGTTATTGACCTAACGTTTGGATCGAGAGGTTGTGGTCTGAATGTCATAGATTGAAAGGTATCGGATAAGGTCTCTATGTCGGATTACAATTATATTGTCTCTCATATTGAAGGACTCAGTACAGTTGGAAATAAAACAAAAAAGAAGATGGCTGTTTTCCCTGTGTCTCAATGCACAACGGAGGATATCGATCACTACTGCGGATTCTTAGAGAACGTAGAAAAAGATTTGCAATGTTACGGATTTTGAGTGGGTTGGTATCAGAGTCCCTCGAGACCAGGAAACCGAGAGATTGGATATGAAAGCCGATAGTAGTCGAGGTCTGTCGAAAATAACAATTACAATGTCCGCACGGAATACGAGAATTCTTTTAAAAATAACGCACGCACGCGAGAATGCATAGCGGGACCGGACGAGTAAAGCGTTGCGCAGGTTGGAGGCCAGCGCCGAGGAAGTACGACAAATAGTGTATGCGGATCGCGAGTGTTGCGGCATGCTCGGAGAGAGAGCGTCGGCATTTCCTCGCTCTTGCTGGCAGCCCTGCTCCGGAGCGAAGCTGCACACGGAACACTGCCTCACGAGGTTTGTAGATGTAGTCCAGGATTCTCACTGACTGTAGGGATGTTTCTTATATCAAGAGTTTGACTCAACGAGTGTCGTCGGTGTCGAGAAACATAAATTTTTCAGTCGCAATCCGGATCCTCTCAAGCTGCGAGTTTCAGGGACGTGGTGCGGCGAGTTGGAACCACATGGTTTGAGAATCGAGGTTTTCGACAACTTATCGGGTGAAGGCTTAGTTGTGTCCTCGGATTTATCGTGATAGCGTAGTTGGAAAATTATTGTACCTCGGTTTGTCATCCATATGGCTAGTAACTTGGGTTCAATGGGATATCGCTAAGTACAGCGGATAGCGCTTAGTACACGGGCAGCGAAATTTCAGGCATAAGTTATTGATAATTGGGGATTAAAGATTAGATTTTAGGTTAAGCGGAATGAATGTGTGGGCGAGCTCCGCGCTTGCTATGTTAGGAAGCCACTGTAATCTAGAGTCATTCAGGGTCAGGCGGACAATCGTTGCTCGAAGGATGGACCCAACCGACGGGTAGGACGCTGGGGGTCGGTACGATCAGCGTGATTGTGAGAATGAACGTGCTGGGTTTTTTTGGCTTCGGGGTTTAGGTTAGATTTAATAATTTTAAGTAGTAGATAAGAGGACATATCGGGAGAAAGTTTACTAGAGGTTTATCACCAAAGGGATCACGAAATCCCAATGAACTGACGAATCGGTTTCGTCCGGTGCCTCCGGTAAAAGTTTTTCGCCGAGAGGAGAACATCGTACACTCTGTCGGAAGAGGCGATTATCAGGAAGACAAATAAAGTTGGAACCATTGCTCGGAGTAAGTTATTGGCAAAGAGCAAGTAGCAGGATGGGTATGTAATTAAAGAACTTCAGAAAATAAGAAAAGTCGCGTTACACGTTATTAAAAGATTGTTCAGGAATAATTCGACGCTCCCTATCTATAAAATGATAACTCAAAAGCGAAAGCAATAAAAGTCTAACTCAGTTTATTATGCAATAAAATGCTAAGTCAAAATTTTAAGCAATAAAAATTTAACTTGCGAGTAGGAGCAATAAAAATCTTATTCATTCTAATAACAATATAATGCTAACTCGCAAAATAGAGCAATATAATACTATATCACATATCTGTGCAATATAATTCCAATTCACACAATCGTATACGCACATAATGCACTTTATTCAATATGAAAAAATTAAGTTTATATAATAGTTTATCGAATAAAACTTTATTTACATATTGCAAATAGTCTTCAAATTTTATAGTTCAAATAGTATTTTATTGTACAATTGCGTCAATTGGAATTATATTGCACATATATTTGACACAGTATTATATTGCTCGATTTTGCGAGTTAGCATTATGTTCATATTTGAATGAATTAGTACATTACGATACAAGTGCGGAAAATATGCAGGAGCACCAGTGGGAACACTACTCCGCACGAGTATCGTATACTACTTTTCAACACAAGTTTTGGAAACTTCAACAAAAAATATAAGGAGAGCAAGAAAGAGAGAGAGAGAGACGGAGAGAAAGAAACAGCGAGAGAGAAATAATTGATCAGCGCCCGCCGGCATTTGCAGGCACGAGCGTAGCGAGTGACTGATGGCCGGGGGCGGACGCTGATCATCCATATTAAAAAAAAAATTATGTAATTATAATAAGAAATAATAAAACACAATAATTTGAGTACACACAATTATTTATTAATTCATTTGATAACAAAAAGAAGTACCTGCGTATGCACAAACAAACAGTACAATTATATTTTCTAATTAGAAAATTCATATACGCCTTAAAAAAAAATAATCGTGAAATTATAATAAAGAACGAATCAATTAATTTTTAGTTTTAGCACTCATATTTATTGTAACAATATAGATAATTGTGTCGCCGGCGACTTTCAATACACGTTTAGAAAATTGAACTTTCCGCACACCAGTGTTGAAAAAGATTTTTATTGCCTCTTCTCGCGAGTTAGACTTTTATTGCTTAAAATTTTGACTTAGCATTTCGTTGCGTAAACTTTTTAATTGGAATTTTAATACACGAATTATTCAATTAAAATTTAGATTTTTGTTGCTTTCGCGTTGGAGTTATCATTTTATAGATAGGGGGCGTCGAATTGCGAGTTAAGAAGTTAAACCAAGGGGGCACCTTGATGGAATCACTTTCTAAAAAATCTCAAAAACTAGATTAGAAGGCACATGAAGAGTGAAACGGATCTAAGGCTTTTTAGAATAGTACAGAGTATATATAAGAAGTAGATAGAGGAAGCAGCAGTGGAAGGACGGAGGAGTTATCGCAGCAAACAAAAAATTATATCAGATACGGCTAGGCACTGCAACATACCAAAAAATATATCAAAACAAAGGAGGGAAACTGGACTAAGGATGGACAAGAAGCACTAAAAGATTTATTGGAAACACACTTCCCTGATTTCCGAGAAGAGGACAGGAGATGGTAAAATATATAACAGGTAAAGCAAGGATAAAATGGGTGCTAGGTACGTTTGGATCCTATAAAGCGCCGGGGACGAGTGGTATCATTTCAGCACTACTATAGTAGGGTAGAGACAGACGAGCGTTAGAGAAGTTTCATAGAGCGATCTCTGATCTAGGATTCCTACCGTTAGAATGGAGACTTGCCAAAATTGCCTTTCTACCTAAGTTAGGGATGTTACAGCACACCACAGTAAAGGATTTTAGACCGTTAAACCTTGACTTGTTGATACATATATGAAGGAAAAGCTACTATTAAGTCTAATCTTTTATTTTTTAATTCTAAAAATAAAGGTTAATGATCGGTTATAGTTACCTTCAGTATTAGGGTTTTTCAAGTTATTGTATAAGTTTTGATGAAAACATTATTTATTATTGTATTATATGGCCTAGTGTTACATGTAAATCATGGTCGAAAATCTTTTCCAAGTAAATTATTAATGAATACAACACTGATACTGTTATTTTCCATTATAGTTATATTAAAATGACCGATTATTAAATAATTCGTAACCTTCCTTTTTTGGTGTAAATAATTTTTATTAGTAAGACTAAACTTCGAGCAACTCATTGCGTGTGATCTACATATGAACGTTACTTTAAACTGGCTGTTATCATTCAATTCAATTCAATAATATGGTTTAAAAGATTAAGTCTGCCTACTTCTAGAATTTCAGTTAAATGCAGTGTATTTTTATTCACAAATACTACTACTCTATCATTTCTACTTAAGTCACTTTTGTTATAATAAATTTTATAGTCTTTAAGCTTAAAGAATTGATAATGTTGCAAATTCCAAACCTCTACACAGACTATGATATAAGGTTTGGTCTTGAATCCTTTAATTAGAATTTGTAACTGTTCCAAATTTGCTTTTAAACTTATTATATTTATGTATAGTATCAAACTATTATTAGTACTATTCTCTTTATTAAAACACTCAAGATTATTATACATTCTTTCTCTTTTTATTATACTATTTTGTATTTATTCTATTACTTTGATGTTCTGATCCATTATAAAATTGAGAATGTGTTCTAGCTCTCTTGTCTCTTATCTGTTGTCAATGAGGTAGATTCTTTACTTAATTTATCTATGGTGCTTTTATATTTTTTGGTCTCTTTGTTTAATAAGGTAGATCCCTAACTCTTTGGCATTGTATTGCTCTTAAAACACTTAGCTCGTCCCATGTGGGTAATATAGGTGCAATAGGATTGCCAGTGTTATAAATATACTTTATGATTTTGTTTTATAAAACAGCTTACTTTACAGTATTCATAAATAAATGATCCATAGGTAAAGTAATCTTATACTTGCTATTATTATAAGTGCATCTAAAACACTCAATTTTTGTTGTTTACTCAGCAGCTCTATGTTTTTGAGAGCATTTAATACAAACATCGTTATTTTTACATTTTGTCCCACTATGTTTCATCCTACCATAATTGAAACAACGCGAGATATTCATTAGGTCATATGAATTGCAATATTGGTAGCCCACATGAACTCTATTCTTATAGTCTCTTACTTGTTCGTATATAGAGGCTGGTATTTTCATTAGTACAATAGTTATTTTCTTTTTGTAGTTCGAATACATGGGTAGAACTTTACCTACACCATTCAAATGTTCAAAGTTTCTTTAATTGATATATTTTTCTATTTTTACTATGTCCGTGTTCTCAATATTATCCATAACAACTATTCAAAGTATAGGGGTATTATATTCCTCTATTTTAATTTCTAACAATTTATAACATATTCTTTATCATTTTTTACGAAAAAATTTGGTTTGTACGAGATTTTCTTTTATAGACACTCTTTCTTTTAAGTATATAATTTATTCTTTTATGTTTGGTTGATTCAGTATTTTTGTTCTAATAATTACTTAAGGCATGCATTTTGGTCTTTGTTTTATATCTTTCGTAACATCAGCAAATAATTTCTTATTTTCTGCATTATCCTTGGTATTTTCTTTATTTGTAATTCTATGACGTCCTTTTGTAATTGATTCTTATTTTGCAATTCAGTTATTAATTATTCTAATAAAATGTTTTCAGCTATTAGCATATTTATTTCCGTTTGTATTTCTTGTTTATTTTCTTCATCTTGTACAATGGTTTGCGATTTTTCACAATTTACATCGTGTATGCTTTTAGTATTTCCTCTCTTATTTCATCGGTTTTTTTAGTTTTATTTGTGCAATATGCTTTGCTTTAACACTGAGCACGTGTTCATTGGTTTTAAAGCTACTTTCTTCGCGTTATGTTCATTACAAATTCCTAGATTGTTACCAACATATATATTGTGACAGAAATTGTCACACAATTTTTTCACGACGAATACAATATTTAAATTTAAAATAATTGTAAGCCGTCGGAGCCTTCGTGTATCATTACGCACGCAACGATACATAGGAATGAGAGCGTGAATGTGTGTGTGTGTTTCGCCTCTCTCATCCTTTTTTCGAAAAAATTAGGCGATAATCTAAACAGTATGTCCCAATCCGCCGATCGACGCGGAGGATCGTTCCGGGTGTGACCGCTAAGATTTTCGTGAGACAGCACCCGGATCATCCTCGTGTGTGATTGTGTTAAACAGTGTCTCAGTGAGTGAAAAGACGGGTTTGTGCAGTAGTGTAAACGCGGGCCGCGGAGTACACTTGCCACGACATTTGGGTCGCTTGATCACTATTGCAGACCACCGGGACCGAGATCAGATGTGTCATCCACGGATGCGTCGCCAAGATGGTTATTTATAAAATATTACGAAAATAAATCTTTATATTTTTATATTAATTACACGTAATTATTGTGTTCTACCTGCTCTCGCTGACTTATTTAATTTAATTATTTATTATGTTTCTATTATATTTATTATATTTATTATATTATTTATTACTTATTATATTTAATTTAAATTCAACGCGAGGCAAAGGGGATTGTACGAATCCTTTGTATCGTGTGTCCCAGGGAACTTGTTTCTGCGACACTAACTAGCCTTTCTGCGAACTATGAATTAATTGTGTAAACGGTATAAGGCAACGCAACCCAACTGTCAAAGAATATTAATAATAATCATTATATTTCATTTGCCTCGTTCTCGAGATTACATATGTAGTACTTCCTTCATTGTCGCAAGAGGTCACTACGTTTAGCGTAAAAATAAAGAAAAACCATCAGCGAGTAAGGATAAGGGCCCATCCCCTCTCCTTACCCGCGCACCAATTTCTCATATTCTTTCGTAGTGCGCTAGCGGTCACACGTGTTTTTCTTTATCCCCGGTGTAAGTAGGCGGTTTTTGGTTTTTTGTTTTTTGTTGATTGATCATTTTGTGCGTCGCCTGCAAAAATGGGCAAGCGAAAAAAGGAAGAGATAAAAAGATTGACGGATCAAGTTCAATCGTTGCAAGAAGCAATGGAGAAATTAGTTGAACAGTCAACTGGCAAAAATGTTGAGGTGAGAAGTAAGAAAAGGCGGGTAGCTGAATCTGATGAGGAAAGTCAATCCAATAGTCAAGCTGAATATGCTGCCTCTGGGAGTGAAGCTGAAGATGGAAGTGTATATTCACAGTCAAGTCACAATACATGTAATTAAGATAGAGAAAGAAAAAAGAATAGGGTTTATTTCACGCTTGCATAACGCGATTGCTGCAAAGCATTTTTAGCATATTTTCATATTAAATATGTATATAAAGCGGTCATTTAAATAATTAAATTATTGTCTGAACTAGCTGCAGAGTATGTTTATTTATATATACATATATATACATAAGTTACAGTACATAATTGTGTACGAATCTAGATTCAAACACGCTCGCACGACGTGTACTAAGAAGTCTGCAAAGATCCACTATTTTTTTATAATACTCGCTCGCAGGACGTGTTGACATTCAATACACATATACTTTATATGTGGTTTTCTGAGTAATATATACACGCTCGCAGGACGTGTTTATTTTTCGACTGCATTTATATCACAGAATAAAAAAAAGATTTTTGATTACACGCTCACAAGACGAGTTTACGTTTCTATTCTCGTTAAATTTAGCATCAAATTCAAGATACAAACTATTTATTTTTTTTGCTTTTAAAATTAAAAAATTTGTTACAGTCAGTTAAAATTAAATAAATATTTTAATTCCTTACAGAGGTAAATCAAAACAAAGAGAATGATGCAAATGCAGCTAAACAAATTGAAAAAATTATGGCTGATGAACAAACAATTCTGAAATAGATAAATCGACTGAAATAAATGAAGCGCCTATTGATGACGAAATAGCCGAAGCATTGGGAGAAAATCCATTGACATCGAAGGCATTAGGTATAAAATTACACTCGCAGATTACTGACCATTGGAAATATTGGTACTCAAATGGCCTTAAAAAAGAGGAAAAGGAAAAACGATTGGAAAAATATGCTGGGTTAGAAGCTCCTAAACTAAACCCGGAAATTATGCTTAAATTACCAAAACATTCAAAATCAAGAGATTTTCATATGGTCCAAAGACAAGAATTAGCAGAAGCAGCCCTGTCGTCAATTGGCTTAGCTATGAATTATTTAATTGAAGATAATACAGTCGAAAAGGTTAAGTTGATAGAAAGACTAAGCGATGCGAGTAAACTGTTAGTTGAAATGATGCACAGTCAGACAAAATCACGTATAGCATGTATAGTGGCTGGAGTAGATAAGGAGACTAAATCTATTTTGGAAGATACAAAACCAGAAGAGTTTATTTTTGGAAAAAATTTGTCTGAAAAATTTAAAGAAGCGAAATCGATAGATAAAGTAGCCAGTTCGATAAAAAAATTTCCTCTTAAATCGCAAAATACGAATACATCATACAAACAAAATTTAAACTACCAGAGCCTGCAGGGAAAACGGCCATTTCTCAACCAAGCTGGCCCTTCCGATCAAGGATACCAATACCCGTCAGGCCAAACAAGAGGTCGGTTTTTCCGAACCAAACAGCCGTTCAACAATCGAGCACAATACCAAGGGCAGAACAGATCGAGGAATGAAACTCGCTTCAAATAAATGCAGGTTTATCAGCTGGTAGGCTAAAATATTTTTTAAATAGATGGGAAAAAATCACATCCGATAAATTTGTGTTAAATTGCATTAAAGGATATAAAATTAAATTTTCTAACAAAGTAGAACAAAATCGAGTTTCTATAGTAAAATTTGACTCCAAAAATGAAGAAATTAAATATCAGAAAGCTATTAACAAATTATATAAAAAAGGTGGAATAGAAATATGTAAACCCTGTAAAAATCAATTTTTGTCAAAGTATTTTCTTGTTCCAAAACCAGATGGCTCATTCCGTTTTATACTAAATTTAAAACAATTAAACGAATTTATCAGTACGAAACATTTTAAACTGGAAGATATACGAACAGCGTCAAAATTAATTTTTCCTGGTTTTTTTATGAGCACAATAGACTTGGAAGATGTTTATTATTTAATTTCTATCCATAAAGAAAGCAGAAAATTTTTAAGGTTTGAATGTAAGTCCTTTTATTTTTACTAAAATATTGAAACCTGTAATAAATTTTTTAAGATCGAATGGGTTTACATCAGTCATTTATCTAGATGATATTTTGTGTATTGATCAATCTTTTCAAGGGTGTAAAGAAAATATTAAACAAACAATTAATGTCTTAAAGTATTTGGGGTTTTTAATTAATTTAAAAAAGAGTAAATTAACTCCGTCAACTGTATGTAAATTTTTAGGATTCGAGATTAATTCACTTGATTATACGATTGCTTTACCTGACGAGAAGAGAAATAAGTTACAAGAATTAATAAAACAATTTTTAGTTAAAAGATCTTGTTCAATTAATGAATTTGCTAAATTAATTGGAACATTAGTATCAACCTGTCCAGGTGTAGAGTACGGTTTAGTATACATTAAGCTATTGGAAAGAGAAAAAATTCTAGCTTAGCATCTAATAATGGGGATTATAATAACGTTCTGTCAATACCAAATCCATATACCGGAGTTAAACTGGTGGTTAAAAAAAATATACCGTCAACAGTAAATTGCATAAAAACGGCTGAGTTTGCAGTGAATTTTATACAGACTCTCCAATGACGGCCTGGGAGTTACTGACGATTTAAATAAATATTGGATTTTGGGATAATAGCAAAGAAACTTCCTATTAATTATAAAAGAATTTTTAGCTGTTTAAGTTAGTTTTTTAGAATTTAATAGCAAAAAATTTGTTTAATTGTCAAATAGTTAAGAATGTAATATACTGCCTGTTAATCGTAATAAATAATGGGCGGTGTACGTTTTCCAGCTTACAATTTGTTGGCTAAAAGTCTGGCAATGGGCGGAAAAAAGAAAAAATTTTCTTTTTTGCATCTATATGCTTCAGCTGTAAAAACAGGCTGAACAGTTTTGATTACACGCTCACAAGACGAGTTTACGTTTCTATTCTCGTTAAATTTAGCATCAAATTCAAGATACAAACTATTTATTTTTTTTGCTTTTAAAATTAAAAAATTTGTTACAGTCAGTTAAAATTAAATAATATTTTAATTCCTTACAGAGGTAAATCAAAACAAAGAGAATGATGCAAATGCAGCTAAACAAATTGAAAAAATTATGGCTGATGAACAAACAATTCTGAAATAGATAAATCGACTGAAATAAATGAAGCGCCTATTGATGACGAAATAGCCGAAGCATTGGGAGAAAATCCATTGACATCGAAGGCATTAGGTATTAAAATTACACTCGCAGATTACTGACCATTGGAAATATTGGTACTCAAATGGCCTTAAAAAGAGGAAAAGGAAAAACGATTGGAAAAAATATGCCTGGGTTAGAAGCTCCTAAACTAAACCCGGAAATTATGCTTAAATTACCAAAACATTCAAAATCAAGAGATTTTCATATGGTCCAAAGACAAGAATTAGCAGAAGCAGCCCTGTCGTCAATTGGCTTAGCTATGAATTATTTAATTGAAGATAATACAGTCGAAAAGGTTAAGTGATAGAAAGACTAAGCGATGCGAGTAAACTGTTAGTTGAAATGATGCACAGTCAGACAAATCACGTATAGCATGTATAGTGGCTGGAGTAGATAAGGAGACTAAATCTATTTTGGAAGATACAAACCCAGAAGAGTTTATTTTTGGAAAAAATTTGTCTGAAAATTTAAAGAAGCGAAATCGATAGATAAAGTAGCCAGTTCGATAAAAAAATTTCCTCTTAAATCGCAAAATACGAATACATCATACAAACAAAATTTAAACTACCAGAGCCTGCAGGGAAAACGGCCATTCTCAACCAAGCTGGCCCTTCCGATCAAGGATACCAATACCCGTCAGGCCAAACAAGAGGTCGGTTTTTCCGAACCAAACAGCCGTTCAACAATCGAGCACAATACCAAGGGCAGAACAGATCGAGGAATGAAACTCGCTTCAAATAAATGCAGGTTTATCAGCTGGTAGGCTAAAATATTTTTTAAATAGATGGGAAAAAATCACATCCGATAAATTTGTGTTAAATTGCATTAAAGGATATAAAATTAAATTTTCTAACAAAGTAGAACAAAATCGAGTTTCTATAGTAAAATTTGACTCCAAAAATGAAGAAATTAAATATCAGAAAGCTATTAACAAATTATATAAAAAAGGTGGAATAGAAATATGTAAACCCTGTAAAAATCAATTTTTGTCAAAGTATTTTCTTGTTCCAAAACCAGATGGCTCATTCCGTTTTATACTAAATTTAAAACAATTAAACGAATTTATCAGTACGAAACATTTTAAACTGGAAGATATACGAACAGCGTCAAAATTAATTTTTCCTGGTTTTTTTTATGAGCACAATAGACTTGGAAGATGTTTATTATTTAATTTCTATCCATAAAGAAAGCAGAAAATTTTTAAGGTTTGAATGTAAGTCCTTTTATTTTTACTAAAATATTGAAACCTGTAATAAATTTTTTAAGATCGAATGGGTTTACATCAGTCATTTATCTAGATGATATTTTGTGTATTGATCAATCTTTTCAAGGGTGTAAAGAAAATATTAAACAAACAATTAATGTCTTAAAGTATTTGGGGTTTTTAATTAATTTAAAAAAGAGTAAATTAACTCCGTCAACTGTATGTAAATTTTTAGGATTCGAGATTAATTCACTTGATTATACGATTGCTTTACCTGACGAGAAGAGAAATAAGTTACAAGAATTAATAAAACAATTTTTAGTTAAAAGATCTTGTTCAATTAATGAATTTGCTAAATTAATTGGAACATTAGTATCAACCTGTCCAGGTGTAGAGTACGGTTTAGTATACATTAAGCTATTGGAAAGAGAAAAAATTCTAGCCTTAGCATCTAATAATGGGGATTATAATAAAGTTCTGTCAATACCAAAATCCATAATACCGGAGTTAAACTGGTGGTTAAAAAATATACCGTCAACAGTAAATTGCATAAAAACGGCTGATTTTGCAGTAGAAATTTTTACAGACTCATCCAATGACGGCTGGGGAGTTACTGACGATTTAAATAATATATATGGATTTTGGGATAATAGGCAAAGAAAATTTCATATTAATTATAAAGAATTATTAGCTGTTAAGTTAGGTTTAGAATTATTAGCAAAAAATTTGTTTAATTGTCAAATATTGTTAAGAATTGATAATATTACGGCTTTATCGTATATAAATAAGATGGGCGGTGTACGTTTTCCAGCTTACAATTTGTTGGCTAAAAAGATCTGGCAATGGGCGGAAAAAAGAAAAATTTTCTTTTTTGCATCTTATATTGCTTCAGCTGATAATAAACAGGCTGACAGTCTGTCTAGAATAAAAAATAATGACACTGAGTGGGAACTAAATCAAAATTGTTTTAATATCATTGTGGAGAAGTTTGGAATGCCACAGGTTAATTTATTTGCTTCACAAATAAATGCAAAATGTGAAAATTTTATATCATGGAAAGAGGAATCTGGTGCGTTACAGATAGATGCTTTCACAATAAAATGGACAAATATTGATTTCTACGCATTTCCGCCGTTTAGCCTAATTTTGAAAACTCTTGTTAAAATTAAAGAAGAAAAATCAACAGGAATTATAGTTATTCCAAAATGGCCTAGTCAGCCGTGGTACCCACTATTTCTAAATTTGCTTGTTTGTGAACAAATAGTTTTTCAACCTGATAATAATTTATTACTTTCTCTATCTAGGAAAATCATTCATCCATAGGCGAATCACCTGCATTTAGTGGCAGGGAAGGTATCAGGCAAGCCTTTGTAAAGAAAGACGTTCCGCAGGATGCATTAGATATCATTCTTTCATCCTTTGCGCCTAGTACGATTAAACAATATAAAACGTCTTTAAAAATGTGGTGGCAATTTTGTCAAACAACTGATTGTGATGTTTATAATCTGCGACAATGTAAATTGTCGCGAGGTATTATTTTAAAAAGTTTCTCGATGCCTGTTTGCCCGTTTACAATTCGGGGAAAACTTGTTGAAAAACAAGTCCCCGAAGTGTATAAAAAAGGGGCAAGCAGCGGTCGAGCTTTTGGGAGAGGTAGTGACGTAGAGTGCCAAAAAAAGTAAGAGCCTTTTCTATTGGCCCTTGCTGAAACAAAGGGCCAATTGAAAGGCTCGATATCGAGATGATCGGGAAGGCGGCGAAATCGGTTACGCCGCCGAGTCAGTACCTAGCGGAGAGCGATCGCGCGCGGATGTGCAGAGCCGACTCGTGTGTGTGTGGACAGCCGACAACCGACCCGAGGAGCTGAGGAGACCTTCTTCAGGAGTGACACTCATCGTCTTGGGGTTGACACGAGAACGCACTTCCGGGAGCAGCGACTACAGGGCGAGAGTGAAGCGAGAGCGACAGTGAGAGAGAGAGAGAGAGAGAGAGAGAGAGAGATAGCGAGACTAAAAGCGCGAGCAAGCGGTCGACACCGGCCCGCGGAGAGGAATTCGAGACGATCAGCACTTCTGCGAGATCGTCCTCAACCAGGGGAAGAAAAATAATTTATTATCCCGGTTAAATATAGACGGCAATAGAGTGTGTGCGTGTGTGTAATAGAGAAAAAATCGCGACGGGAAGTGCAGTGCCGATACGAGAGTGAGAGAGAGAGATAGATAGATAGATAGAAAACTTTATTGGGTTTTAGGGGTAGAAACCCCGTAAACACAAAAATACATAGGTCGTAAAGTAATACAGAGTAGATTAACAAAATAAAATTAACAAATAAAATACAACGCAGGAAAAAATAATAATAAAAACAATTGAAAATAACAGATAATAAAAATAAAAATAAAAATGAAACGCAAAAATAAAATAAAACGCAACAATAAATAAATAAATAAAACGCAACCGAAGTTAATATTACAAATTCAAGTAGTGCATAGTGGAATGAGCAGCGAAAAAGGAAGGCGCAGAGAAAAATATAAAGATAAAAATAAAAATAAAAATAAAAAGAAAAAAATAAAAAGATAAAAATATAAAAAAAAATAAAAATATAAATATAAATATGAATAAAAATATAAATAAAAATGAGCTAGAAAAAATAATACTGGTAAAAATATCACAGGAATAAAGGATAATTAATAAAATAAAAGTATCACAGCGCAAATTATAACATTAATTTTAATTTTAATTTTCCTCATTCGCTTCATTCTCTAACGATAAGTCGCTTACATAGTTACTATCACGCATAAAACTTATATCTAAATCAGTGGGGTCGCTTAATTGGGGACGGATAAGATTTTCACGGGTCGCTCTTTCCTCCCAAGCTAAGGAGTCGAGACGAAGAAAATGAGTGAAGGTAGATGATTTGAATGTGTTGATGTGGGATGGATCGAATGACGTGATAGAGAGTGAGTTTAACTGCTTGGTGGCTGTGATGACAAATGATTTGTGAAGCGATTCAGTACGAGGGGGAAGGTAGGTTAACGATTTCGGAGGATGACGAGATGAGATGCGTAGGTTAGATGAGCTGCTAAGTTTAATGAAGTGGTCTGCTAGGTAGTGAGGGAAATTATGTGATAGGATGATAAATGACAAAGAGGAAATGAAAAATAATCGTCTCGACTCGACAGATAGCCAGCCCAACTTCAACCTATAGGGCGTAACGTGATCGAATCTACGCAAGTTTCCCCAAACAAATCTGACGCAAGCATTTAGGAGCCTCTGAAGCTTAATGTTTCTGGTCTGGTCCAGGTCATTGTAGACCGCGCAAGCGTAATCAAAGTGAGGGAATATTAAGGCTTCCACAAGAGATTTTCGGATGCTTCTGGAGAAGGCACGTTTATGAAAGCGTAGCGAACGTAAGATTCCGTGCACCCTCTGAGAAATTGTCAGAACGTGTTTGGACCAGTCCAGAGTGGGCAGTAGCCAGACGCCAAGCGATTTTACTTGATTTTCATAATGGAGAGACTTATTCAAAAGCATAACTCGCGGGGCAGTGGTTAGATCTATACGCGAGACATATGCCTTACTACCCAGGATCATTACTTTTGTTTTATCAATGTTCAGATCTAAGCCATTAAGAGAAGCCCAGGACGCAACCGCATTTGCGTCATGTGTGATTCGCTGGACACCCAATTCAAATTCGTCCGGTGGAAAGGAGTAGTAAACCTGGGTGTCATCGGCATAAATCATATGATTACTATACTCAAGAACATCCGGGAGATCATTGATGAAAACTGAAAAAAGTAATGGACCCAAAACACTGCCCTGCGGTATGCCTGAATTTACTCTGAGCCAGTCCGAGCAGACGCCCAACTCATCCACCACCGTTTGCGAGCGACCGACTAAGTAGTGAAAAAACCATGTAAGAACCGCGTTTGAGCAACCCATATTACGTAGTTTAATCAACAACGGGCCATGCGGCACTGAATCAAACGCCTTGGAGAAGTCGAACAGGACCAAAATCGTGATCATACGTGAGTCAATAGCCCTTCTGATGTCGTCAAGAACCCCCAAAAGGGCGGTCTGTGTACTGTGGCCCCTGCGAAACCCTGCCTGTCTATCAATCAGTTTGAGATTTGATTCCAAATAGTGAGACAATTGCGAGTGTACCAACCTTTCAAGCAATTTAGAGACCTCACAGAGCTTCGCGATCGGCCTTGTATCTGAGCGAGACTCAATCCTGCTCGACTTCGCCAATGGAAAGAGTAGAGATTTCTTCCAGCAGTCCGGAAAGTACCCGACAGATAACATGTCGTTGAATAAATGAGTGAGCTGCGGGGTCAATTGTGGCTCTAGTAATTTGAGCATCGCAACAGATAGTCCGTCCGTCCCCACTGCCCTTGACTTAGCATTAAAAAGAGCACGCCGAACTCCCGAGGAAGAGACTACATTGAATTCAAAGGAAGGCGTACTAGGAGGATCGGAAACAGAGGAATAGAGAGTGTTTAAGAAAGAAGGCGAAAGCGGAGGAATCCGATTGGAGATTGAGACGAAATGTTTATTAAGCTGCTGGGTGGAGAATGTGTCTAATGGGGATAAGTTGGTTTTGGCACATAGACCAAGATTTTTTAGTTCCCTCCATTTGGCTTTCAGGTTTGCAGCATTTTTTAATTTGTTAGAGAGATATTTATATTTATTGCTGTCAAGAAGATTTGAAACTTTATTTCTTAATGTTTTAAATTCCACGTAGTACTCAAAACGGTTAGATAGTTTAAAATTCTTAAATGCCGAATTCCTAGATTTGATAAGTTTTTTAACCTCCGCTGTCACCCAGGGCTTAGATTTATTGCTAACAGTAGTGAGCTTAGCTGGAGCAATGGAATCAAAAGTGGAGAGAGCTGAAACCATAAGATGTGAAACGGAAGCTCGGAGATGAGAGGTTGAATCGCAGTGGAAGAAATCATGAGATGAAAGTAACAAGTTAGATGAATATGCACTGAGTGGATGAGAATTATGAGAAGTGGATAATAAATTAGGTGAAGACATGCTGCATGAGTGCGAATGAGAAATGGAAAATAAGTTAGGTGATGACATGTTAAGAGATGAGGGGTGGTGGGTGGGAGTCAAGGGATGAAATGAATGAGAGAGAGGCAAATTATTGGTGATGGAACAAGGCGGCGAAGACAAATTCCCAGTCGGATTCGGACTCAAATACAGAATCGAATTTGAGTGCGAAGTAGAACTGAGACTCCGGTCAGACGACTCTGGATTATGAGGGTCTATTGAAAAATGAGGTATGAGGGTTGTATTAGAGTTATGTATGGTGTTAAACGTATTAGATAGTTCCTGGAGGTTGATCCCCTCCAAATCACGTGACCAGTACCTTTTTAGCTTAGGCGGGTCTTTGTTAATAAACAACTGTAGTGCTATAAAGTCATGGCCCGCAGCAAAGGGAGTTGTTGACTTATAGTAGTTAAAGGCAGGTGAAGGGTCACTGATAAGAAAGAGATCAAGCCAAGTGTGCGAAGAGCCTGAAGAAGTGATCGCATGGTGAGTTGGTTCAGAGACAACGAGCGATAAGTTGAGGGCTGCTATATTAGCTCTCATCATGTCTGCCGCAGCACTTGAAGACTTCATATCAATATTGAAGTCTCCAGTAATAACAGCAAGATTATGGGAAGGAAGGAAATCAGATAGTAAATTAAAGAAAGTAATGGGGTAAGAAGCTGTCGGCCGTCTGTAGACAATACTGAGGATGAGCGAAGTCGATTTACCAATGATATGTTAAATAAAGAACTCAGGAGAGTTCGAAAACAGTTTGTCAGATTGGGCCAACAAGTTGACTTTGTACTCATCCTTGACGTAAGCAGCAACTCCCCCTCCTTCCTTACCCACTCGGTCAAGTCTGTATAGAGTGTACCCAGGCAATTTTACTATGTCAGAGGAATCCGACTCCGTAAGGAAGGTCTCTGTAAATGCAATCACGTCAAAGGCTTGTGGATAAATTAAAGATTCGATTGATGAGAAATGAGTTTTAAGTCTATTTATGTTTATGTGAATGATTGAGAAAGACGGTTTTAGAGAATGTGGGTGAGAAAGAGACGTCTGACCGGCTGCCTTTCATAGGGAAGGAGGAATATTATTGACCGGAAGGGAATTTGGTGATAGGGAAAGGAGTTCGGCTTCGGAGAGAATGCGGAGTAACGCGCCCTTTTTTTCTTTTCGCATGTATACTGTACAATTCTTAACGATCGGACGCATGTAACCTAGTTCTTTCGATTTACGTAGAGCTGACATCCAAAGTGCATGAACAGTCTTCGGCCATAAAGGTCTAATATACAACGAGGATTCACCTCCGAGCCAAAAATGCTAAACGTCGTGGCACCTTTTAAACGAAAGGCTTTATTAACAATTAGGTCTCTAACGGCTGGTGAAGAAACCTTACAAACTAAACTTTTGGTGACGTAGAGAGAAGAAGGAACTGACGTAGTTGTTTGGCTTGAGACCGAAGAGAGATTTGCCGAGTTGATTGGACGCGGTTGCCAAGGCCGAATCTCGACAATGTGTGATAGCACGAGCGGGAGATTTAGGTGAGTCAGCAGCAATTCAATCGATTTAAGGTCACTAATAAATGAATCTGTAGGTAGACCTGTGAATAAAACGTCACAGGAACTATCTTGCACCCCGGAATCGTTCAATGCTGCCGGTGTCGAAGATGATGACGCACGATCGAAGAGCTTGTTCATATTGCCTTCAAGCCGCTCAACGCGAGCTCCCACCTCATCAAAACGTTCGCTAGAGACCGTCTCAAGGGTATCGACACGTCCGCGAAGTGATTCGAGTTCAGCTCCAAGCGAATTTAATTTGGCATCTACGCCGTCGACCTTGACCTCGATCCTCTCCACCAGCCTAGTAATAGCGCGTTCATAGTTAACGAACCACGCCGGCGGAGCATCCGCCATCGCAGCGGCATCTCGAGAGCAGCCCGAATGCTCAGAATGGGGACCGAGAGGCGTGGCTGCGCGAGGTTGCTTAGCAACCTGGGTAAGAGGTGGCGAGGTAGGCGAGGCCAAGCGCTTCGCGCCTGACGTGGTGGGGGGAGTCGCGATAGTCACCGCGGCTGTCCCGCTCATTGATGCTCCGACCGTCGCGCTCGCAAACTGCGGCCCAGTAATACGCGAGCTCGAAGGAGCGCGAGCCAGTTCGCAACAGCGCCGAGTGTCGGTACCCGGCAAAGTCAACACGCAATGCGAATGGGTAATATTATTACACTCCGGGCATACCTCGGAATAGTCTTTGTGGGATATGCGCACTCTGCACACGAAGCAGCATCTGGATGCCATTGTGTCCGTGCCAGCTGGTTGAGGCGGGGAGATATGATGATTTAGCGAAGCGTGTGACGTCACAAGGTCGAGCGGTAGTAAGGTGAGAAGCCGCAGTTCCAATAAAATCCAGGAGAGGCGTTCGTGTGGCTCTGCGAAGGATTACCGCCTAAGTTGGCTCTCCAAGCGAAAAACTAACCTCGATGTTGGCCGGTTGTTTGTAGCGAAAATTAAGGAGGAAAGACCGACTGCAAAAGCGCACTTTAACGAAAAGTAAAAGCTGCAGCCAGTCCGCCCACGAAAAAATTCGCGCTGAAAAGCTCAGGAACCAGATGTAAGAAAGAGGCGAGGTAATAAAGACAGAGCAATACGAAAAGCGGCTTGTCAACTCACCTTGCGCGCGCAGAGAGAGAGAGAGAGAGAGAGAGGGAGAGAGAGAGAGAGAGAGAGGGGGGAGAGAGAGAGAGAGAGAGATAAATATAATAATCGCGAGTGTAGAGACATATACGACGAGATTGTTTTGAGTTGCGCGGTGGTGCGCGCGGCTTTACATCTCCGTCATATATTCGAGCGCGGAGAGTATGTGAGTGAAACAGAGAATAGAGTAGGGTATAAGAGTGACAGAGAGAGGAGATATAGAAAAGCTGCAGGTGTGTTGTGTGAGTGATCGCGTACGTTTTAAACTATCGTATCCGAGAGTGTTGATATAAAAAGCGCGTGAATTAAATGCATATATATCTATATTGTTTGTAAATAACCGAGATTTTATTAATTAAAGATAGGGTTTTGTTGAATTGGATTGTAATTATTTATTGTCCAGCACCTATCCTATTCCCGAGGTAGATGTAAGTTGTTACCCGGAATTCCCTCTGGGATCAAATAAAACAGTGCCGTAAGTATTTAAAATTATTATACACGGGAGGACGGGAACATTTTCTTATATAGAAAATACCGTGTTATAAATCCTACGAAATCTAATGTGATCAAATTGTTTACAGAATGTTTAAAAAATAATGCGTCTTATAGTACATTAAATACTCATAGAGCGGCGATTTCATTAATATCAAAAAATAACATAGGTAGCGATAATATAATATCTCGTTTTTTAAAAGGCGTGTTTAGATGATAGAAACCAATCAAACCAAAATATTCCCACACATAGGATGTGTCTGTAGTTTTAAATTATTTGAAAAAATTGTACCCGTTAAATGACTTAAGTTTAAAAGATTTGACTGAAAAAACAGTTGTATTATTAGCTTTAAGTGCGGCCCATAGGGTACAGACAATAGCGTCGATTAAAATTAGTAACATTAAGTTAACGTCGAGAGGAATCGAAATAAACATTCCAGATATTATTAAAACCTCTGATCCAGGGCGTTACCAACCTCTGTTAACTTTACCAAAGTTCGTTGATGAGCCTGAATTATGCGTTGCCTCTACGGTTTCTACATACAGGGTGTCCTAAAAGTAACGATACACCCAATAAATATTCCAGGTAAAAGCTTTTTTAAAAAAAGTGAAGGTCATTCCTTAAGTAACTTTTTACGACGAATCCAGTGGTAAACTTGGATTTGACCTTCAACTTGTCATTCAAGGTCATTTCAAGGTCAACTTTGTTTTTTTAAATGGGAACCCCTATTTTTGACAATAGCAATCGAAAGAGCGAGAAATTTTACGTCTAAACATGTACTCAGGTCATAAGTCAAGGTGACCTTGAACCTTCTGCTGAAGGTTATTAAGTTTTAGATATGGATCGGCTCCGATCTGTACTTGTTTGACTTAGGGGTATTAAAAAGGTCAAGGGAATTCTTGTAATAATGGTATCCAATGGTGACCTTGGATTTGACCTAGCGTTAGACCTTGAAGGTCATTCGAAGGTTAACTTTTTTTTGAATGAAAACGGCTATTTTTCACAACAACAATCAAAAGAGCGGGAAATTTCACTCGCACCTGCTATGAATTAACTCCAATCTGTAAGTTTGAATCTTCAAGGTCATTGCGAGGTTAGTTTTTTTACATTTAGCGTTACTCAGGAACAACAACGTGGAACAACAACGCGAATTTTTTCAGTATTAATATAATCTCCTATAAGCTACTTATTGATTGATACTGAAAAAATTGGAGATGCTTTTCTACCACTCCAAGGCAACTGCATACATTTTTTTGCAATGATCATGCTAACAGATTCATCATTATAAGGCAACAAATATACATTTTTATTAATATTTCGGGCACTTTTCCCAGATAGTTTGACCATAAGGGACCTTAATGATTTAGACCCACTCTGGAAATTTATAGGCTGTTTCTGACTATAAAAAGACATCTTTTAGACAGTATTTAGTTTTCAGAGTCCGAAGCAAAATTGCTAATTTTTACTATTTAAAGTTTAATTGGCTTATAAAAGCGTGACAGCATATATTTATGACTTTAAAAGTATTTTTAATGAAACATTCAGAAAATTTTACATAAAAAGTAATATTTAGGTTTGTAGTAAAACATCCTTTGGAAGTTACAAATTCATGAAAATGGGCATATAATGCAAAAAAGTACTAAAATGTCAACTTTGATTCTCTGTAACTTAAAATTATGGCACCTCTAAAATATATTCCCACAGTTATAACAATATTCATTTTTTTCATCTTCGATTTCAGAGAGAACCACCCATATATATATATATATATATATATGGGGTATTCCACGTGAAGTGGTCCGATCAAAATTTTAATATACACCAAATTTTGGGTACACTTTGCAAATGTTTTTCAGAATACAGAAAAAAATTTTTAAGTACTGGAATCTATTTGCTCAAAAGTTATTCTAACCTCAAAAAGTGAATTTTTCCATATTTTTTTCAACACCAGCTGGGTTTACCGCTATATAACTCAAAATCTATCAACTTTTACTATAGAACATTATATGTAACATTCGTTGCTAATTATATCTAGAATTTATTCTTCTGGGTTAGAATTTCTAATCTCAAGGTCAATGTTACATAAACTACATGTCAATATTCAACTTGAAAAAAGTGCAAGTGCGCCACCTTTGATTTTTTCATCCAAAAGTCTAAAAAAAAGCTTGGAGCAATACCTTTCAAATGGTCTGTAGCATTTTTATGGCCTCCAATTCAGTCAAAAGTTATGACAATTTAAAGAAAGACAAAAAATTCACAAAAATTAACATGGTAAATCCCATTTAAATTTTTAAAAAAATTTCGTGTTTCTTTAAATTGTCATAACTTTTTACTGAATTGGAGGCCATAAAAATGCTACAGACCATTTGAAAGGTATTGCTCCAAGCCTTTTTTTAGACTTTTGGATGAAAAAATCAAAGGTGGCGCACTTGCACTTTTTTCAAGTTGAATATTGACATGTAGTTTATGTAACATTGACCTTGAGATTAGAAATTCTAACCCAGAAGAATAAATTCTAGATATAATTAGCAACGAATGTTACATATAATGTTCTATAGTAAAAGTTGATAGATTTTGAGTTATATAGCGGTAAACCCAGCTGGTGTTGAAAAAAATATGGAAAAATTCACTTTTTTAGGTTAGAATAACTTTTGAGCAAATAGATTCCAGTACCTAAAAATTTTTTTCTGTATTCTGAAAAACATTTGCAAAGTGTACCCAAAATTTGGTGCATTTTAAAATTTTGATCGGACCACTTCACGTGGAATACCCCATATATTTATCCCAATAGGGGTTTATGCAGCCTAAGAAAGAGAGGGAAGATGCTTACTTTAGCACGTGCGAGAGAGACCTTCGGGGTTATGCAGCCCGGGCTGCATAAACCTGCCATACTCCCAGTGGGTGTAAGGGAGATAGGGTTATTGGACAGTAACACGTCGGGCTGCATAACACCCGGTGGGGAAATATATATATATATATATATATATATATATATATATATATGGGTGGTTCTCTGTGAAATCGAAGATGAAAAAATGAATATTTCTATAACTGTGGGAATATATTTTAGAGGTGCCATAATTTATATATATATATATATATATATATATATATATATGGGAGATTCCATGTGAAGTGATCCAGTTAAAAAATAGAATTTTGTTTTAATGTATGAAATCAGTAAAAAACTACTTGAATAGAGTGTAGCTAAATTTTTAGACCTAAATTTCAATTAGTACCAGAGCAGTAACCAATCAAAAAATCGAATTTTTTGAAAAAAATAACTTTTTGGCCATTTTTATCACTAAATAACTCAAAATCTAACAATTTTTTCTTATATACATTAAATTTGAAAAAGTTTATAAATTTCAAGAAGAATCTGTTGAAATATTTCATTTATATTAGTTTAACACATTGAATATAGTTATAATTAATAAAAACCTTTGTAGTAAAAAAAAGGGTTGTACGATCAAAAATATTTTATCCATCCAAGAATCTAATTCATCGATGATTAATTACCTTCAAAATGGTGCAAAGTTTCAGTGCGGCAGAGCATTTCAGACAAAGTTATGGTGTTTTTAGGCAAATTTCTTAAAAAAAAGAGAGCAAATGCATTTTATGAAAAAAACAGAGTAACCGTATACTTGCATTCAAACAACATGGCACTATTATTCTTCAATAATACTAAAATATACTATTTAATGTTAGTTACTGATACTTTTCAATCTCTAAGCTGCTTACAAACACAAAGCAATAGGTATAAGCAGTTATACCTGTTATATAATTGAATAAATACCTGAAACTTATTAAAATTCCAATAAATCCAATTATATAACAGGTATAACTGCTTATACCTATTGCTTTGTGTTTGTAAGCAGCTTAGAGATTGAAAAGTATCAGTAACTAACATTAAATAGTATATTTTAGTATTATTGAAGAATAATAGTGCCATGTTGTTTGAATGCAAGTATACGGTTACTCTGTTTTTTCATAAAATGCATTTGCTCTCTTTTTTTAAGAAATTTGCCTAAAAACACCATAACTTTGTCTGAAATGCTCTGCCGCACTCAAACTTTGCACCATTTTGAAGGTATTAATCATCGATGAATTAGATTCTTGGATGGATAAAATATTTTTGATCGTACAACCCTTTTTTTACTACAAAGGTTTTTATTAATTATAACTATATTCAATGTGTTAAACTAATATAAATGAAATATTTCAACAGATTCTTCTTGAAATTTATAAACTTTTTCAAATTTAATGTATATAAGAAAAAATTGTTAGATTTTGAGTTATTTAGTGATAAAAATGGCCAAAAAGTTCATTTTTTTCAAAAAATTCGATTTTTTGATTGGTTACTGCTCTGGTACTAATTGAAATTTAGGTCTAAAAATTTAGCTACACTCTATTCAAGTAGTTTTTTACTGATTTCATACATTAAAACAAAATTCTATTTTTTAACTGGATCACTTCACATGGAATCTCCCATATATATATATATATATTATATATATATATATAATATATATATATATAATATATATATATATATATATATGGGTGGTTCTCTGTGAAATCGAAGATGAAAAAATGAATATTTCTATAACTGTGGGAATATATTTTAGAGGTGCCATAATTTATATATATATATATGGGAGATTCCATGTGAAGTGATCCAGTTAAAAAATAGAATTTTGTTTTAATGTATGAAATCAGTAAAAAACTACTTGAATAGAGTGTAGCTAAATTTTTAGACCTAAATTTCAATTAGTACCAGAGCAGTAACCAATCAAAAAATCGAATTTTTTGAAAAAAATAACTTTTTGGCCATTTTTATCACTAAATAACTCAATCTAACAATTTTTTCTTATATCATTAAATTTGAAAAAGTTTATAAATTTCAAGAAGCAATCTGTTGAAATATTTCATTATATTAGTTTAACACATTGAATATAGTATAATTAATAAAACCTTTGTATGTAAAAAAAAGGGTTGTACGATCAAAATATTTATCCATCCAAGAATCTAATTCATCGATGATTAATTACCTTCAAAATGGTGCAAAGTTTTCAGTGCGGCAGAGCATTTCAGACAAAGTTATGGTGTTTTTAGGCAAATTCTTAAAAAAGAGAGCAAATGCATTTTTATGAAAAAACAGAGTAACCGTATACTTGCATTCAAACAACATGGCACTATTATTCTTCATAATACTAAACTATACTATTAATGTTAGTTACTGATACTTTTCAATCTCTAAGCTGCTACAAACACAAAGCAATAGTTATAAGCAGTTTATACCTGTTATAATTGAATACTGAAATTATTAATTCCAATAAATCCAATTATATAACAGGTATAACTGCTTATACCTATTGCTTTGTGTTTGTAAGCAGCTTAGAGATTGAAAAGTATCAGTAACTAACATTAAATAGTATATTTTAGTATTATTGAAGAATAATAGTGCCATGTTGTTTGAATGCAAGTATACGGTTACTCTGTTTTTTTCATAAAATGCATTTGCTCTCTTTTTTTAAGAAATTTGCCTAAAAACACCATAACTTTGTCTGAAATGCTCTGCCGCACTGAAACTTTGCACCATTTTGAAGGTAATTAATCATCGATGAATTAGATTCTTGGATGGATAAAATTTTTGATCGTACAACCCTTTTTTTTACTACAAAGGTTTTTATTAATTATAACTATATTCAATGTGTTAAACTAATATAATGAAATATTTCAACAGATTCTTCTTGAAATTTATAAACTTTTTCAAATTTAATGTATATAAGAAAAAATTGTTAGATTTTGAGTTATTTAGTGATAAAATGGCCAAAAAGTCATTTTTTTCAAAAAATTCGATTTTTTGATTGGTTACTGCTCTGGTACTAATTGAAATTTAGGTCTAAAAATTTAGCTACACTCTATTCAAGTAGTTTTTTACTGATTTCATACATTAAAACAAAATTCTATTTTTTAACTGGATCACTTCACATGGAATCTCCCATATATATATATATATATATTATATATATATATATATTTCCCCACCGGGAATATATACTTGCATTCAAACAACATGGCACTATTATTCTTCAATAATACTAAAATATACTATTTAATGTTAGTTACTGATACTTTTCAATCTCTAAGCTGCTTACAAACACAAAGCAATAGGTATAAGCAGTTATACCTGTTATATAATTGAATAAATACCTGAAACTTATTAAAATTCCAATAAATCCAATTATATAACAGGTATAACTGCTTATACCTATTGCTTTGTGTTTGTAAGCAGCTTAGAGATTGAAAAGTATCAGTAACTAACATTAAATAGTATATTTTAGTATTATTGAAGAATAATAGTGCCATGTTGTTTGAATGCAAGTATACGGTTACTCTGTTTTTTTCATAAAATGCATTTGCTCTCTTTTTTTAAGAAATTTGCCTAAAAACACCATAACTTTGTCTGAAATGCTCTGCCGCACTGAAACTTTGCACCATTTTGAAGGTAATTAATCATCGATGAATTAGATTCTTGGATGGATAAAATTTTTGATCGTACAACCCTTTTTTTTACTACAAAGGTTTTTATTAATTATAACTATATTCAATGTGTTAAACTAATATAATGAAATATTTCAACAGATTCTTCTTGAAATTTATAAACTTTTTCAAATTTAATGTATATAAGAAAAAATTGTTAGATTTTGAGTTATTTAGTGATAAAATGGCCAAAAAGTCATTTTTTTCAAAAAATTCGATTTTTTGATTGGTTACTGCTCTGGTACTAATTGAAATTTAGGTCTAAAAATTTAGCTACACTCTATTCAAGTAGTTTTTTACTGATTTCATACATTAAAACAAAATTCTATTTTTTAACTGGATCACTTCACATGGAATCTCCCATATATATATATATATATATATATATATATATATATATTTCCCCACCGGGAATATATACTTGCATTCAAACAACATGGCACTATTATTCTTCAATAATACTAAAATATACTATTTAATGTTAGTTACTGATACTTTTCAATCTCTAAGCTGCTTACAAACACAAAGCAATAGGTATAAGCAGTTATACCTGTTATATAATTGAATAAATACCTGAAACTTATTAAAATTCCAATAAATCCAATTATATAACAGGTATAACTGCTTATACCTATTGCTTTGTGTTTGTAAGCAGCTTAGAGATTGAAAAGTATCAGTAACTAACATTAAATAGTATATTTTAGTATTATTGAAGAATAATAGTGCCATGTTGTTTGAATGCAAGTATACGGTTACTCTGTTTTTTTCATAAAATGCATTTGCTCTCTTTTTTTAAGAAATTTGCCTAAAAACACCATAACTTTGTCTGAAATGCTCTGCCGCACTGAAACTTTGCACCATTTTGAAGGTAATTAATCATCGATGAATTAGATTCTTGGATGGATAAAATATTTTTGATCGTACAACCCTTTTTTTTACTACAAAGGTTTTTATTAATTATAACTATATTCAATGTGTTAAACTAATATAAATGAAATATTTCAACAGATTCTTCTTGAAATTTATAAACTTTTTCAAATTTAATGTATATAAGAAAAAATTGTTAGATTTTGAGTTATTTAGTGATAAAAATGGCCAAAAAGTCATTTTTTTCAAAAAATTCGATTTTTTGATTGGTTACTGCTCTGGTACTAATTGAAATTTAGGTCTAAAAATTTAGCTACACTCTATTCAAGTAGTTTTTTACTGATTTCATACATTAAAACAAAATTCTATTTTTTAACTGGATCACTTCACATGGAATCTCCCATATATATATATTGTAACGGGCTTATTTATATCCCTTACATAAAAATACATTTATTTTTAGCAGGACCGTAATAAATGTATGAAGTGAAAACGTCTGGGGTAGATTAGAAACAAATCCAGTGTTTCTTTTCATCCCAGAACGATTTCTGGATATTTTAATGGAATAAGAGGTTGGATAGAGGTTCGAACGAATCCAGCGTTCGGCCTCGCCCAATAAACTCTTTGGTGAATGTATTATTTGAAAAAATCAGGTAGATGTTGAAATAAATCCAGTATTCCACATCATTCTATGGAAAAAAGGAAAATTTGAATAATTCGGGTAGAAGAAAAAGCGAATCTAGCGCTCCTTTTCGTCCGAATGTATTCTAAGGAATCGGCTTTAAAGGATAAAAGAATTTGGGTAGAGATTGGAATGATTCCAGCATTCCATCTTATCCAAGTACCTTCAAATGAACATTACACCTCTAGCTGTTCAATCAAACTCACAAAATTTAAATAGCAATATTCATTTATTTCTAGAAGTGGCGAGGAGGGTGCTTCCTTCCTCGCCTTACAGCTCGAGGCGAATGCTGGTTTCGACAGCGAGACGGCCGGTTTTGTACCTTTGGTTAGAGGTGGGGACTGCTCTCCCACCTTCTTCACACCTACAGCTGGAGTTTTCGGCATCACTCTCTTCTCATTATCCTCTTTGTTGTTTCATATGATTTTGGCATAGGGTCGTCAACCTCTCTGTCTTTATATTGATTTTCATTAGTTTTCAAAATCTGAATCTTATATTAATATAATAATTAACAAACGTGAAAAACAATCTTTATTTTAATTTTAATTCATTTTACTTTAATTTATTGTTCAAATACTTATTTATTTTTTATCACTTTTCTTACATATATATTTTATATATATATATATATAATGTATAATTATATATTATAATATAATGTACTAAATAATATACATTATAACATAACGAATAATTTCAAATTTTATTAATATTAACTATAAACAATATAAATTTGCAACTTAGTCAATTTTAGTCGTATTTCAATTTAAGAATATGTATATTTTGCAAAATAAAAAAATCTTTAAATAAAATTATAAATTTTATTAATTTTGATTAATTAATTATTTAAATAAATTAATTTAAATAATTAACAAAATCTTCCGAGAATCGGGCTTGAAACCGGACCTCTTGCGTGGCGCGATTACACTCCATCGCTTGAGCTATTACGCTATATGACTGGAGCCTAACCATACATCTATATATATGGTTATGCCCGTCACAATATATATAATAAATATAATATAAAATATATTATAAAAAAATTCCACAAGCAGTGTCACAATTTATTTATGAATGATACACACAAAAATTCATGTAATATATAACAATAAATTATAATTGTTTTAAATAATTGTTGCTGTCTCAAACCGACGCGAATCGATGAGCCAAGCGTATAATATTTATGCACTCACACACCCACAATTAATTAAAGGAATTTATTAAATAAAGAAAAAAATAGGATTTTGCATGACAAGGCGAAGCTGGTCCAAGTATTACGGCGATCGCACGAGACCGAGGATCAGGCGGCCGAGTAAAGAACATTTTTTTTTCTTGATATGTTAATCGCGAAATTCATAAAGAATATTAATGTTATTAATGTGAGAAGTTAGTAAACTCGTAATATATTTTGATTTATAAGAAAATAATAATAAATGGTGGGTACGGGAGGGAGGGAAGAACATGGCTGGGGGGGGCGTCGGGAGGCGTAGCCCCCGCCTGTTAAAAAAATTGTTCGTTCTTTAACATAAATACTTTTATTATTATTATAGTCAAAGAAAAGTGGATTAAATATTCAATAAATTTCAAAAGCTATCCAAGAAATTATTGTATAACAAAATTTACATCTTTTTGCTTACTCAGGTGCATTTTACGCCTCCATATAAGGCTGCAAAAGCGAATGTTGCGGCTATGATTTCAAATAATTAATAAAAATTTAGAAAAATTAATAACTCATAATAGAAATCATCATCACTATTATAATTAAAATTTTTCCTCAAAAGTGTCCGGCGTCCGACATTCACCATTGGGCGTCTTCTTATTATGTTTTATATACAGGGTGTCCTAAAAGTAACGATACATCCAATAAATATTCCAGGTAAAAGGTTTTTTAAAAAAGGTGAAGGTCATTCCTTAAGTAACTTTTTACGACGAATCCAGTGGTGAACTTGGATTTGACCTTTAACTTGTCATTCAAAGTCATTTCAAGGTCAACTTCGTTTTTTTAAATGGGACTCCCATTTTTGATAACAGCAATCGAAAGAGCGAGAAATTTTACGTCTAAACATGTATTCAGGTCATAGGTCAGGGTGACCTTGAACCTTCTACTGAAGGTTATTAAGTTTTAGATATGGATCGGCTCCGATCTGTACTTGTTTCACTTAGGGGTATTAAAAAGGTCAAGGGAATTCTTGTAATAATGGTATCCAATGTTGTGAAAAATAGCCGTTTTCATTAAAAAAAAGTTAACCTTCGAATGACCTTCAAGGTCTAACGCTAGGTCAAATCCAAGGTCACCATTGGATACAAGAATTCCCTTGACCTTTTTAATATCCCTAAGTCAAACAAGTACAGATCGGAGCCGATCCATACCTAAAACTTAATAACTTTCAGCAGAAGGTTCAAGGTCACCTTGACCTATGACCTGAGTACATGTTTAGACGTAAAATTTCTCGCTCTTTCGATTGATATTGTCAAAAATAGGGGTTCCCATTTAAAAAAACAAAGTTGACCTTGAAATGACCTTGAATGACAAGTTAAAGGTCAAATCCAAGTTCACCACTGGATTCGTCGTAAAAAGTTACTTAAGGAATGACCTTTACCTTTTTTAAAAAACCTTTTACCTGGAATATTTATTGGGTGTATCGTTACTTTTAGGACACCCTGTATATGCATGTGTATAAGGGTAAGTGGGTTATGGTGAAGAGGTCAGGGTGAGGGTGAGGGTGGAGGGATAGGGATGGGGTCACCCTGACCACCTGGACATCGTCTCCAGGAAGTGAAAATTTTTTTTGCAAATTCAAGTAGAAAGGCATATAGACTTTCCTGTGGAGGATGTCAGGATACCCTGGAGGTTACCCTGACCACCTGGACATCGTCTTCAGGAAGTGAGAATATTTTTTGCAAATTTGTGCAGAACAGAATGTAGACTTTCCTGTAGACGATGTCCGGCTGATCTGGATGTCACCCTGACCACTTGGACATCGTCTCCAGGAAGTGACAATATTTTTTGTACATTTATGCAGAACGGCATGTAGACTTTCCTGGGCAAGATGTCAGGATAATCTGAAGGTTACCCTGACTACCTGGACATCGTCTTCAGGAAGTGAGAATATTTTTTGCAAATTCAAGTAGAAAGGCATGTAGACTTCCCTGTGGACGATGTCAGGATAACCTGAAGGTTACCCTGACCACCTGGACATCGTCTTCAAGAAGTGACAATATTTTTTGCAAATTTAAGCAGAAACGCATGTACACTTTATTTTTATTTATGTAAAGTATGCTATAGTATAATTATTGACTTTAACATTTTTAGCAAACTTTTAAAATGCTAAATTTGTATAAATAACCAAGTAAATTTAAATTATGTTGCAAAATATTCAATACTTAATAGTTTGAAATATTAAAGTTGTTTCTTCAGCTTCCACTATTTTCAATATAAAACTATAAATTATCGTGCAAACGATTAAAAAGTAAGAATGTATTATTTTTTTAATGATTTTACAGCCTAAATTGCATAGTATTAAAACTTTTTTACACGGTTGTTTTGTGTGCAAGAGATAGAAATAAAAAACATATTCATTATTTATATGTATTATACGTAGATATAATCCTCGGACTTTTTAGTTCAATGTTGCCTGATGATTTTGCAATTTTCTATACGTGACAAATGGTTTCTCATTCAAATACTTCTAAATATATAATAGTAACTTTATTGACATGTATATAAATTTAAAAACCTTTTATTAAATTTAAATTTTTAAATAAATTAGTTAAATAATTTAAAAAATAATGTGTCATTTTTCTCCATGTAGGATATAATATTCTTTAAATAAGTTTACAAATAGTCTTAAGGGGATGTCGGACCCACATTACAGGGATATACACCTTACAACCCAAAAATTATATATAAAATATTGAATAAAAAATCTGACAAATTCATAAGGATAGTTTATAGCATAAGGGAGGGCCTGAAGAATTAATTTTTTAAGAAAAAATAATATTTTTAATAATCATTGAATTAACAATTTTTGGTCGGTAATTTATAGTAAAAAAAGACATTAATTTTCAACCCAAACATTGTATTTAAATTATGAATTTAAAAATCTGAAAAAATTTGGTTACGTTGCTTAAAACATACCTGAGGGCCTGATGAAGAGGATTTTTTAATAACTAAATTCGTTTGTTTATAAAAAAATATTAAAAAACATCCTCTTAACTTGGTTAAAGAGATGTCGAGCACAAATTAAAAAAATTTGCAATTTTCAACATAAATGTTGTATTTCAAACATTAAATTTAAAATCTGAAAAAGTCGTATGGATAACTTAAAATATAAGCAAGAACATGACGTTTTGATATAAAAAAATTATATTTTGAATAATAATTTAATAAACAATTTTTGGTCGGTAATACATACACTTTCAATGTAATCATAATGTAATAATAATGTAATCATAAAAATAGTTCAACATCTACTAAACCGTCAATTGTTTTTAATATATTAGTACTACATTGATATTAAATTTTCAGGATTTAACTATGAATTTGGGACATAGCTTTTACAATATAATACGCGAAGATGGTAATTCGCAAAATAGAATGTTAGACGACAATCATATGTTGGAATTTATGAAATTAATTCCACAATATAAAATGCAAGATACAATTTTTATAACCGCTTTAAATAATATTGAGAAACGTTCTTATGATGAAGAATTTTTGCAAATATTATTTAGTGGTTCAACAAATATGGGACCTTGGATTTGTATTTGGTATAATAAAAAAGTTATACATGTATTCGATAGCTTAAATTTAGGTTTACATACTGATCATTTGAAATATATCAATAGATTATTTCCCAATAAAAACTCAATTACAATAGTGCAGGAGTACGTACAAAATCAATCACAAACTTACAATTGTGGTGTATTTGCAATAGCTTTTGCAGTATCCATTTGTAATGGTATTTGTCCTTGTGCGGTAATATTTGATGAATCAATGATGAGAAATCATTTAGAATTTATATTTAAAAATGAAGAAATTAAAATGTTACCAATTTTAAAACATGTTATTCCTAATAATGAGATTTGCCAAGATATTATTTTAGCTCACAATTTATCAAATCAGCAAATTATCAAAATACATTGTTAAATACTCCTATGCTTATTGATTCAATTGATTTAAGTGAAGATGTTAACCGATTTAATAAGAATGTGCCAATGATCATTGATTCAATCGATTTAAATGAAGATGTTAACCAATTTAAAAAAGTTTTACAAGAAAAATTTACAGCCTATGATAATAGAAAAACAGTAGTAAATAAAGAAGAAAAAGAAATCACTTTTGCAGACAAGTTAAAATTACAAATTAAACGTTTAGATATGAAAAAATTGCACGATGAAGAATTAAATAAAGATAACAAAATTAAAAATATATCATTATCATTATCGAAAGTAAGTTTAACTGAACATATTAAACAGTTAAATGTAATGCAAGAAAAAATTTCAGAAGTAAAACATAAAGAACACATAAATCAGTACGAGAACGAACATTTGGAACATCTCAATCTGAAGATAGATATAATGAAGTATCAATAATTAAAGGAAATAAAAGAAAACCAATGACGAAAGAACAAAAACTAATTGAAGCAGAACGGAAACGTAAATACAGAGAATCTCAATCTGAAGATAGAAAGAACGAAATTGCAATCATAAAGAGAAAGAAAAGAAAACAAATGAATGAAGAGCAAAAATCATCTGAAGCTGAACGCAAAAAAAATTTTAGAGCATCTCAATCTGTAGATATAAAGAAAGAAATCTCAATAATAAAGAGCGAAAAAAGAAAACAGGTGTCTGAGGAGCAGAAATTAGCTGAAGCAGAACGCAAAAAAAATTTTAGAGCATCTCAATCTGTAGATACAAAGAAAGAAATCTCAAGATTAAATAGCCAAAAAAGAGAACAGATGTCTGAGGAGCAGAAATTAACTGAAGCAGAACGCAAAAGAAATTTTAGAGCATCTCAATCTGAAGATATAAAGAAAGAAATCTCAATAATAAAGAGCGAAAAAAGAAAACAGGTGTCTGAGGAGCAGAAATTAGCTGAAGCAAAACGCAAAAGAAATTTTAGAGCATCTCAAACTGTAGATACAAAGATTGAAATCTCAAGATTAAAGAGCAAAAAAAGAGAACAAATGACTGAGAAGCAGAAATCAGCTGAAGCTGAACGCAAACGTAATTTTAGAAAATCACAATCTATTAATAGAAAAAATGAAATTTCAAAAATGAAAAGCCAAAAAAGGAAAAAAATTACTGAAGAACAGAAATTAATTGAAGCAGAACAAAAACGTAAATCTAGAAATAAACAATGTGAAGTTAAAGAAATTGAAAATTTGGCTGCATCTCAAGAATTAGAAAAGAATGAAAGAATAGAAATAACAAAAATTAAGGGCGAGTTAATAAACCAAATAAGTACTGAAGTCAAATTAAATGATACTGAACAAAAAGGAAAATTTATAAAAAATTCGGTAAAACATAAAAAAAACGTTAAAACAGATATTTTACGTGGGAATCCTATTTATAGCTCATTTTCACAAGAATGGGATTTCGATGAATCTATTATTGAGTGCAATTACCTTGGAAAATTAATTTATGAATGTGTATTTTGTGAAGCAAAACATTTTAAAAATGAAATTAAAAAAGACAATAGGTATTCTGATTGTTGTCATAGAAATAAAATAAAACTTGAAAATTATAATATTTATCCTGAAAATCTAACAAAATATTTATTGGGATAAAGTAACAAAGATAAGAATTTTAGACAAAATATCAGAATTTACAACAATTTATTAGCATTTGCAAGTTTTGGTGCTAAATTAGCACATTTTTCTACTGTTGGACCACAAGTATTAAAAATATGTGGACAAATATATCATAATACATATGCTTTACACCCAAATGAATTAGATCGTCCAAAATTTGGCCAATTGTATATACTTGATAATCAAATTGCAAACGAATACAGATTGTCTCAGTCAAATCAAAATAATTTAGACAAGGAATTAATACAAGATTTACATAGTATATTACGTGACATAAATCCATTTGCAAGTGCTTATAAAATGATGCATGAAATTGAACACGAAGAACATGAACGTTCAATAAGATTAGATCGTCCAATTCAAGAAATTAAAATGATAACTAGAGATAAAGCATTAAAAAACAAATTGCAAATAGCAGTATGTAATGAAGTTGCTATCGTCTATGTTGGAGAAAATGAAGAACCACCTTCTAACAGAGATATATGTATTTTTCAAAAAGAAAAAAAACCTCAGTCAATTGCAATTATAAACAAAGACATTGACCCAATGGTGTATCCATTAATATTTCCTTTCGGTGATTCAGGTTGGGAACCATGTATGAAAAGTTTATCAGATGAAAAAAAATATAATAATATATCTGCCTTGCAATATTATTCATATAGATTTAGTATTCGAAAAGAATTTAATCCATGTTTAAATCTCAAAAGTTTATCAAACCAGTTTATTCTAAACTCATGGTCTAAAGTTGAAAATACTCGTCTGTATTTTATTAGAAAAGATCAGCATAAATTACGAACTGATCGATATAAAGGTTTAATGGATCAACTTAACAACAAAAATAATAATAAACATGTTTCTATTGGTAAAATGGTTATACTACCGTCTAGTTATATAGGTAGTCCTAGAGCGATGCAACAGAACTTTTTAGATGCAACAACCATAATGTAAAATAATGAAAAACCAGACATTTTTCTGACAATGACGTGCAATCCTAAATGGAAAGAGATTAAAGAAAATTTATTAGAATATGAAAATACGCTTGACAGTGTGACATTGTAGTTACATTGTACACAGATTAACTCTAAAAGAAAAGCTGTTCCAGATTCCAGTGTTCCAGAATTCAAGTAACCCATTACACTTATTAATTGAAAAATTTGTTTCTTTTTGTTATTCTGTTGAAGTTTTATAGTAATATATGCGAAGAAAAAAGTTAATTTATTTTACGACACAAACAACACAGACAGTTACACTTTACACCGCTGTAGATAGCACCGGCTATCTTAGGTTAAGTTTTTACGTACTAGGATCTATTTAGAATCGTATTGATACCTAGTATTGTATTCATACTTATGTGTGCATTGTGCATCCCCTTGCGTATTCTAAATCGAAGTAAGGTATAACTTCGGTTTGGGAGGGGGGAGTTGTGACATTGTAGTTACACTACATGTCACTTAGAAATAACTAGCGAGACAAGGTATAGTATAGCACCTGTCAAGCTTTCTATGCGAAGTAGTAAGCAGGAGAACCCGAAGCAAAGGAGATGCGACTCCTGACTGCGCACAATTGCACACACACACACACTGCTCCGTTGATCCAGCATCCATCCTAATGCCTTGTCCAGCACCAGGAATGACCCGTACTGTATCCCCAGGTCCCATCCAGCATTGAATGCCTTCTCCACCTGTCCGGACACTCCGAGCCGAAGATCCCGTATCGACGATATACGGCACCTGCAATAAAGAAACTCGAGGGGTTCGATTTAGCTTAAAATCGAGGTAAAAAGGAACGATTTAAAGCTTACCTCGCAGATAGTCTTCTCAGCAGGGCCGCAATTACTCGATCGCTATCCAGCACCAAAGAAAGTCAACGTCGTCGACGATATCTCCGTCGAGGCAGCGAAATCACGGCCCGAGCGGCCAGTACGAACGGAGCCGAGCGCGCACGACTCGAGACGCGAGAGTAGGCGCGCCTGCGCAATACGGCGAGGAAAAACTCTCTCGCTTCGTGCGTGCCGATAATCGAGAGACTGCGACCGACCACCGATCGAGTACCACGCCATATCGCTATTTGAACAAACCACGTGTGTGTCCGAGGGAACCAGGAGACGAGCGTCCAGGTGAGCCGTGCTCCTGCCTCCCAAATCCAGCTTCCATTAAGTGTGTGTGCGTGACGCGTGGTTAGGTGCGGGACGGCCCGTAATCGCGCGAACGCGAGCGACCGCGGCCAACGTGACTGGCATTTTTGAACGGCAAAGCCGCTGCTTTGCCGTGTAATACTTGAGAGCACAGTAAGTGCAATAAACCTGCAATCTCTTTTTTTAACTAAGTTGTTTGATTTGTGTTTTATTCGTGACTCCACCCTAATCCCCAGTGGACACGTCACATGGCGACCGTGACTTTTTGATCCGAAAAAAATTGTGATCGTGGACTTCGGGATTTTTTTCAAGTATTAATCCGCCATATTGCGCACACACAGAGGAAGCATCGAAAGTGGTTTTGGACGGCCATGTTGTTTCGACCACGTGTAACCAAATTTTGATTTTTTGTAATAAATTCAAGTTTGGTTAATAGAAATTGTTGTTATTAGTGAATTATCTACAAAATTCGGTGAGTCTATTCCATATTATTTGGTTTGAAATTTTTTTCTGCATATTGTTCTTTTTTGCATATAACAGCAATAATTTTATTTTTCCCTTTAAAAATATAAATTTTGTAATTAGTTTATTCCCTTCTAGCTCCAAAATATTTGATTTTGTTTAATGGCTTTTTGAAGTTTGTGAAATTAAATTATATTAAAAGTTATATGAGTAAGAGAATTTTGGAGTACGAGTAAGTACTTAGTAAATTTTCATTTCAAGCTACGTTCTCAACTTAGAAAAAGAAAAGTAAGGAAAATGTTTTTTTTTAAGTTTATATTAATTAATTATTGTTAAATATTAGCAGTGAAAGTTAATATTGTACCCAGTAGTAATAAATTCAAGGGACAAATAGCAAATATCGCAGTTACTTGATTTACTCAACAAGTAATTTTTGTGAAAATGTTTGTTTACAATTAAATTGAGATTTTTATTATAAATAACCATTCTTTGAGTTAATTAGAACCTTTAGCCACCAAAATTATATTCAATTTAATTTATTTTTGAACAAAATTCGACCCTTCAAATATTGAGAACGATAGCCAACCAAGTGTATATACAGTTATACAGTGTTAAGATAGTAATATTTAATTGCTGTACGCTTATTAATTTTGAAATTGCATTAACAAGTAACATTTCACTATTTATTTGCATTGTATATATATCTTTTTAAGAGTCGTAACCCATCTAGCACCATTGTAACCCAATCCAGCACCATATATACCCATATATACCCAATACGCTTAAATATTTCAAGCTTGGCTTGTAAATTATTCACTTATACGCTTACCTTTCACTCAAGTTAGTTGTTGTGAATTCTTGCGTAGGTACTTAATTAGTTTTTGTTGATAAATTTGGTCATAACAGTATCGACAAAAATAATTTAACGATTTTTTTTGCTTTTGGCATTTTGTGCGCTTAAATTAACAATACTGACTTGTTAGTGTGTTATATAATTTTAATTGCTTAATAACTAAAATCTAGTTTTGTTATTATTTTTATTTGCTTGCTCATAAATTAGTTTACTTAAAATTAAAGCAATTTGATAATCTTATGCTTGCATAATTTTAATTAATTATTAAGTCAAAATTTTGTTTTTTTTTTAAGAAATTAAGCTACAATTGAGCTGTTTAGAAATAAATTTAATTTTTTTGTGATTGACTACAAGTTGTATTGAGCTGCACTTAGTATTAAAATTTTTTTTGACGAAATAGCGTGAATTAATTTACGTGTCCTAAGAAATCCTCAAAATGTCAGAACTAAATGGAAGTTTGACTCTGCATACGTTGGCAGAGGAGGATTATACTAGGTTATTGTTGGAAGAGGGCATCCAGCGGATACGGCAAAATGTTTTTCATTGTAGTAACCAAGAAATACTACAATATGCCGATCTAAAAAATTTAAACGCCACAGATTCCATGTATAATATAAGAAATCGAGTAGAAAGATATGAAACACGGAAATGTTTCGGGTTAGCGGCGGCATATTGGGATCCTGAAGTAGACGAGGCGAATCTCGTTCCATTGGATATACCCGGTAATAGAAATTTGAATTTAACCTCAGAAGGGGAAAACTACTTAGCTGGCACATGGAGGAATCCGTCCATCATGAGGCCAGTAAGTAGGGGAATTACAGCGGGAAATCCTACGGTACCAAGGGATAACATGGAAGTGCACAGTGGTGCTTATCCACGTATTCATGGGCAATTGCCGACAGGTCAAACATTGGGACCATATGCAGATCCATTAACTTTCAACAATTCGCGGAATTCGACAGCACTGATTGGCGGAGAAAATGTGGTAACGACAAATGTTAATGTTAGATTACATTTGAACTTCCCATTGCCCACTTCAACGTCAGAACCCCTCCAGCACCAATTATAAACACCGGAAAAGCCCATCCAGCACCATCTAAAAAACAAGAAAATTCCCAAGCCCATCCAGCACCATCTAAAAAACAAGAAAATTCCCCTCCAGCACCATCACAAAATAATTTTAGACAATATCCATACAATTATTCCCAACCCTACCCCCAGTCAAGCACCAGGCGAGAAGGATCACTTTTGGATAATTCGACCTTCCAAAGAGAAAAACGTGTCAGCGAAATTCTAAAACAATGGCATATTGAATTTAAAGGTGATAAAAGGAACGATCCAGAGTCATTCCTAGTAAATTTGACGGAATGTGCACGTTCATACCAATTGATTATGGATGACATCACTAGGTCATTGCCAGTAGTACTGGATGAAGATGTCTGGTGTTGGTTTCGCAGAGAACATCGCAATTGGTTGATATTGGAAGACTTTCAACAAGCATTTAGACTCCAATATTGTAAAGAAGACTTACAATATCAAGTAAGAAAAAGGATAATGGTAAGAACGCAGAGACCGCAAGAAGATATTTCGACATATCTTTCGAAATTCCGCAACTTATTGGATCAGTTGAAGCCTCCAATGCCCCTTGGCGAACAATTAGCGATCACATACGATAATCTACATCCAGATTATAGGCGAAGAATCGACAAAGACCAATTTTCATCGTTTATGGAATTGCAGCTGCTAGGAAAGAAGGAAGAAGCACGCAAACGCCAAGACACACTCTACCGTCCTCCGCCAGTAGAAGACGACGAGCAACTCTTCAACTCCGCGTACGAACCAGTAAAAGTGAAAAAGTCTGGTAAAACTGCTGCAATCACTGGGAGTGCCAGTGATGCAGGCACTACGCACGAAGAGGCACCTGCTGCCACCTTACAGCAACCTCCAGCATCCTCAAACCCCCCGTCGTATAACCCCAAAGGAAATAATAGAAAATCTTACAATAAAAAGCGAAACGGAACAAATCAAAATGGAAGAGGGCCAAATGAGAAAAACAAACAGGCCCCAGCTGGAAATGGTAATAATGGAGAACAGAAAACCGGGACAGATAGCCCCACTACTGAAAATAATGGTAAAACAAGGAATAAGGAAACAGACACTTGCCACACATGCGGCACCACAGGTCATTGGTCCTATGATTGCCCAGACAATTCTTGCAGAGGGTGTGGTAGGAAAAACACATTGAAGCGAAATTGTCCAACGTGTAAAGTTCCTAGACCGGCGGGAAACGACTCGCGGAGGAACCAGTAGGAGTCGTTGTGTCCTCCTTGGTAGAAAACGTTATAGTAGACTCCAAAACTACCAAATTTCCAGCAAACCCAAATAAGAGAAAGAAAACAGGTTCCATGAATCCAAAAAGATTAAAAATTTCCTCTCCAGCCCCAATTATGAATACCGGAAAAGCCCATCCAGCACCACACAAAAAACAAGAAAATTCCCCTCCAGCACCACTCCAGCTTCCTATTGCCAGTCCGAATTATTGTATAATCCCCGTGTACATAATTATTCCCGTGAATATGTGAACAAGCAAAGTTTTAATCAAGGAAATAAGTGTAATGTGTACGATAGCGTTGAATTTCCTAGAAACGAAAATTCTAGTCGAGAATCCCGCTATGTAAACAGTGAGCCTCGTTCAAGCGACCTTGTTTACGCTCGCGAAGTGGCCAAGGGCAGCGCCGCGTCGGGCGAGAAAGCAATAAAAGCAATGACATTGGCAGCGAGAGTATCGAAACTCGTGCCTTTTCTGTATTTCGGTTGCCGCGATAGAAAATCACGAAGGTGCGATCAATCGGTGTCATTGAGGACGGGCTGCTCTGAATCGGAGCTAGACGTCGACAGGATTGGATCAGCATCCGCGATCAATCGGTGTCATTGAGGACGGGCTACTCTGAATCGGAGCTAGACGTCGACAGGATTGGATCAGCATCCGCGATCAATCGGTGTCATTGAGGACGGGCTGTTCTGAATCGGAGCTAGACGTCGACAGGATTGGATCAGCATCCGCGATCAATCGGTATCATTGAGGACGGGCTGCTCTGAATCGGAGCTAGACGTCGACAGGATTGGATCGGCATCGCCACATGGTGACGACATAGGACCTCGAGATGGCCAAAACGGAGACGAATTCTCCGCCATAGTTGTCACCAGGTGAGATTTCTTTTGTGCGCTGTACATGCCGAAGATCGCAGAAAACGCCCCTTCCGAACCCCGCCAAACCACCCCATCGAGGCCTGTCCGGAGTGCCACGACGAGTGGGTAGAAGCCCTAAAGGATTCACCCTAAATAGGGAAACGTAGAATTTTTTTTTAATTTTATTAAATTAGTAAAACTTATTGAAATATGACTTGTATTTTACTCCCTTAAGACCCACACCATTCCTAAATATAGTGAAAAATATATACGCAATGTTAGTTAGTACAATAGTTAATTGATAATTTCGAATTACATACAAACTTCACAAAGCATAATGAATAAATTTTTAATTGTTAAAGAATGAATTAATAAAGAAAACCAAATAATGTGTTTGATTCACTATAAGTTATTCATAATAGTTTCATTATTATAGTTAAATTCATGTCATTATTTAATCTTGACGTAAAGCCACTTTCGACGGAGGAAAGCAACTCACCAGGTTAGTAATGAATGAAAGTTTTCTATTCTAATACATTTTTTTCTTGGGATGATTGTTTCATGTTAGTTTGGGTTATGAAGGTCGCGAATTTCGGAATTGGTCGGAAAGCGAGCGTGATAAGAGTTTGTAAGCCAGTCACACGTAATTCAAATCGAATAAACTAATTTAATTATCGGAAAAGTAATAATTACACACTCAGCGTATTACACGGTTACACAGATTAACTCTAAAAGAAAAGCTGTTCCAGATTCCAGTGTTCCAGAATTCAAGTAACCCATTACACTTATTAATTGAAAAATTTGTTTCTTTTTGTTATTCTGTTGAAGTTTTATAGTAATATATGCGAAGAAAAAAGTTAATTTATTTTACGACACAAACAACACAGACAGTTACACTTTACACCGCTGTAGATAGCACCGGCTATCTTAGGTTAAGTTTTTACGTACTAGGATCTATTTAGAATCGTATTGATACCTAGTATTGTATTCATACTTATGTGTGCATTGTGCATCCCCTTGCGTATTCTAAATCGAAGTAAGGTATAACTTCGGTTTGGGAGGGGGGAGTTGTGACATTGTAGTTACACTACATGTCACTTAGAAATAACTAGCGAGACAAGGTATAGTATAGCACCTGTCAAGCTTACTATGCGAAGTAGTAAGCAGGAGAACCCGAAGCAAAGGAGATGCGACTCCTGACTGCGCACAATTGCACACACACACTCACTGCTCCGTTGATCCAGCATCCATCCTAATGCCTTGTCCAGCACCAGGAATGACCCGTACTGTATCCCCAGGTCCCATCCAGCATTGAATGCCTTCTCCACCTGTCCGGACACTCCGAGCCGAAGATCCCGTATCGACGATATACGGCACCTGCAATAAAGAAACTCGAGGGGTTCGATTTAGCTTAAAATCGAGGTAAAAAGGAACGATTTAAAGCTTACCTCGCAGATAGACTTCTCAGCAGGGCCGCAATTACTCGATCGCTATCCAGCACCAAAGAAAGTCAACGTCGTCGACGACATCTCCGTCGAGGCAGCGAAATCACGGCCCGAGCGGCCAGTACGAACCGAGCCTAGCGCGCACGACTCGAGACGCGAGAGTAGGCGCGCCTGCGCAATACGCCGAGGAAAAACTCTCTCGCTTCGTGCGTGCCGATAATCGAGAGACTGCGACCGACCACCGATCGAGTACCACGCCATATCGCTATTTGAACAAACCACGTGTGTGTCCGAGGGAACCAGGAGACGAGCGTCCAGGTGAGCCGTGCTCCTTCCTCCCAAATCCAGCTTCCTTTAAGTGTGTGTGCGTGACGCGTGGTTAGGTGCGGGACGGCCCGTAATCGCGCGAACGCGAGCGACCGCGGCCAACGTGACTGGCATTTTTGAACGGCAAAGCCGCTGCTTTGCCGTGTAATACTTGAGAGCACAGTAAGTGCAATAAACCTGCAATCTCTTTTTTTAACTAAGTTGTTTGATTTGTGTTTTATTCGTGACTCCACCCTAATCCCCAGTGGACACGTCACAACAGACCAGATCTGATAGTGCGTGTATTTGACCTAAAAGTAAAGGTATTAATGGAGGAATTATTGAAACACGAAATTCTTGGTCAAGTTAATTCTTACATTTATGTTATAGAATTTCAAAAACGAGGACTGCCCCACATTCATATGTTATTATGGTTATCTCAACTAAACAAAATTCGAAATACAGATCGAATTGATAATATCATATGTGCAGAAATTCCTGATAAAAATAAATTTCCGAGACTATATGAATTAGTAAAACAAAATATGGTTCATGGTCCTTATGGAATTCAGAATAAAAATACTGTATGTATGGATGGAAGTAAAACATATTGTACAAAAAATTATCCAAAATGTTTTAGTACTAAAACGCAAACATCTCCTAATGGTTATCCAATTTATCGCAGACGAAATAACGAAATAAAAATAACATACTCCAACAATAAAATTGCGGATAACAGTTTTGTTGTTCCATATAATCCATATCTACTTCTAAAACTTGAATGTCACATTAACGTAGAAATATGTAATACAATAAAATCTATAAAATATTTATTTAAATATCTTTACAAAGGCCCAGATACAGCTTTAATAAAATTCAGTAATACAGAAATAAAAAATGTAGAAATTGAAAATGTGCAAAAAGACAATGTTCTAAATTATGACGAAATATCCGAATATATTTCTACAAGAGATGTTTATCCACCCGAGGCTATGCGTTGTATGAAAGAATATAAATTACATTCGCAATCACATGCAATATACAGATTAGCTGTACATCTTGAAGATGAACAATTTGTCTATTTTAAAGAAGGATCTGAAGACAAATTAATTAATAAAAATCATCGAATAACATTAACAAGTTGGTTTTTACTAAATTCATCTGATGTGAAAGCTAAGAAGTATCTTTATGGTGAAATTTCTCAATATTATGTTTACGACGAGATAAAAAAAGAATGGAACAAGCGAAAAAAGTTAAATAAACTCATTCTAGTCAGAATGTTTCATGTAAATCCTAAAGATCGAGAACGATTTTTTCTTAGATTATTACTTCATGTACGTGCGGCCGAATCTTTTGAAGATATACGCTCATACGAAGGCGTTGTTTATGATACATTTTATGAAGCATGTATGGTTAGAGGTTTACTCATTACTGATAATGAATGGGATAAATGTTTAGAAGAAAATTGTAATTTTCAATTTCCACAGGCACTATGTGAACTTTTCGCTTTCATTATATCATTTGATCACAATTTTGATGCCTTGTAACTTTATAATAAATATAAAGAACATTTCTTTGATCCTAAATTACCTGAAATTTTAGGAGAACAAACGGTTTTAAAAATTATAGACAACGTTTTATCAAAACATAATTTAATATTGCAATAATTTAATTTACCTAATATTGATAATATTGATAATGAAAATCACAATGATATGTTTTATAATGATATTATTGCAAATGAAGATAATGGCATAGAAATATTGTTAAAATCTTTAATATTGGAACAAAAAACAATATTTGATACAATAGTAGAAGTAGTTTACGATAATAAAAAACAAAAGTTATATTTATAGATGGTCCTGGTGGTAGTGAAAAAAGTTATTTATTAAATGCTATTATAAAATTTGTGAAATTAAACAAAATACCAGAGTTAGCAGTTGCTTGGACTGGTATTACAGCAAATTTATTAATAGGTGGTAAAACTATCCATTCCACATTTAAAATACCATTTAATTTAAACGAACAATCAACATGCAACATTTCTCCAAATTCCAAACAAATTAATAATTTGGGATGAAATATCAATGACTTGTAAATATGCATTAGAAGCTATAGATATTTTTTTCAGAGATTTATGTCGAAATAATAAACCGTTTGGTGGTAAAATATTAGTAACATCTGGGGATTTTCGACAAACACTTCCTATAGTTCGATACGGAAATAGAACTCAAATATTAGAATCATGTGTAAAAAGTAGTTCTTTATGGCAATTAGTTCAAAAATTTACATTAAATAATAATTTAAGATTGGTCAATTCAAACAGTATGTTTAAAACGTGGTTATTAAATATTGGAGAAAATAAAAATATTACAAAATTTGAAATTGATAATAACGTTATAAAAATTCCTTCAGAATTTATTACATTTAATAATTTGATAGATGATATTTTTGGTAATAAAATAAATATTGATGATTTACATACTCTTAAAGACAAAGTATTTCTTTCACCTATAAATAGTGATGTTTTAGCGATTAATAACGAAATAATTGAAAGAATTGAAGGTGACGGTAAGATATATTTAAGCATTGATAGTATTACTAATGATGAAAATAATAAATTGGATGAAACAATAACAATAGATTTTATAAATTCATTAATACCAGATGGTTTACTACCGCATAAATTAGTATTAAAAAAAGGAATGATCGTTATGTTACTTAGGAATTTGCATTTAGATGGAGGTTTATGTAATGGTACCAGACTCATGATTACAGAATTAAAACAGTACACTATATATGGAGAAATTATAACAGGTAAAAATTCAGGACAAATTGTGATGATTCCAAGAATAGATTTATGTCCATCAAAGGATGATATACCTTTCAATATGGTTAGACGACAATTTCCTATTAGATCAAGTTTCGCTGTGACCATAAATAAAGCACAAGGTCAATCATGTAAAAAAGTAGGTCTATATTTACCAAGACCTGTATTTAGTCATGGTCAATTATATGTTGCATTATCAAGAGTTACAGATGAAAAAAACCTAAAAATAGTATTTTCGAAATCGTCAATGATACTCACTAATACAGAAGGAGATATACTTAATATAAATGAGAGTAATTTAAATAATAATGTAATAATATATACAACGAATATAGTTTTTTCTGAAGTGTTTGATACTTAAATAGTTTTTTTTTATTTTTAAAAATCAATTTAAGGTCGACTTATTAGGCAAACGAATTATAAAATAATAAGATATAAGCATCAGACAAAATTTGTAGATAAAATTATGTATAATAAAGAATATTTTTCAAGTATACATTATTTACATCAAGCAACATTTTAATATATCATTACTTAAGATATATACAAATATTAAAATATTAGTTGTCTGCATTAAGCGACATTTTATTGGCAAAATTATTTATGAAATATATAAATTTTAAAATAATCAACTGTCTGCATCAAGCGACATTTTTTTAATAAAATACTAAAGAAAGAAACAAATTTAAAATTCATTGTCTGCATCAAACGACATTTTATTGACAAAATTATTTATAAAATATACAAATTTTAAAATAATTAATTGTCTAATATAGCATTAATTAAATATCAATTAAAATATTTTGATAGTACTTGTTAGAATACATTGTCTGCAAAAAGTGACATTATTTTAGAACTTTGTTTAGATATTAATGAAACAAAAAATTACAAAATAATTATTACCTATAATAACGAATATACGAGATGCCATATTATATTATTTATTTTATTTTTAATGCAGCCATATTGGAACGTATATTTTTATCAATTTTAAAATATTTACGTATTATACCATACATAATTTTGAAATATATATATATATATATATATATATATATATATGTTAGAAAATCAAATATTTGAAACTTTTAATACACATTATATTTACGTTCATTATATGACAGTCTCAAGCCTGTAAATGCAGAGAGAAAATAATACAAACCAACATTCGAAAATAAACTTTTATATAGTTAAATATCATGATGAGTAAAAGGAATAAATTGTATACATTTTTTAAAATAAAATATTTTATAATTTATTTTTATTTGTTTTAATAATATAACAACAAATTTTAATTAATAGTTTAAAGCACATGAAAAAAATTGGTTTGAAAATAAAATAAAATAATTGTATCAAAATCGTTTAAAATTTATTTGTTATAAACTAATAATAAATTTAAGACTACACTTTATAATCAACGTCTAGCCTGAAAAATGTGATTCAACCGAGGGAGCGTTAGCGACCGAGGTAATATGGCTAGTGAATTAATAAAATTCATAGATCAAAACTAATGAGAGTTAACAAAATTTACAACCTGATTTAGAAATGATTTAACAAAAATCCAAACATGCAATTAAAATGAAATGACAAACTACACGGAATGATTTTTTATAATAATTTAATTTTTTAAATAATTTAATTTTTCGCTTCGAATAAGGGAGGGGGTATTCTCTATCGCGTAGTCAAAGAATACGGCCATCGCCGATACTTTGACTTGGAAGGAATATGTCTCCCGGTGTGTATGCCGTGTATACTCTCTCTCTCTCTCTCTCTCTCTCTCTCTCACTCTCTCTTACTATTTTAATATTCGTGCCGCGCGAGTCTATCGCCTTGTTAGTCTTGGTCTCTATCTGTCTCCCACGACTACAAGACTGATTCTCTCTCGGCACTATTCGACTCCGCGGCACTTCTCTCTCTCTCTCTCTCTCTCTCTCTGGCCTGTCGCCTCGAGCTTTTTGCAGCCAATATCGTGGGGACGGATACTGATCGCAGTGACTATTTTTTATAAAAAGTCGTTAATTCTGCGGTTAGTTGTTCCAATTCTTGACATTTATTTCATCCTAAGTTTGGAGGTTAGCTGCGAGATTGTGGAGAGAAGGCGGCATATCTGGTGTTCTGTGAGCAGGGACTCCAACATTTGCATGTCACCAGTTTTGCGAACTACAAGGTCGGCTAAATGGCAACATCGCGCGGCTGCTTCGTGTGTGGCGTTTGCTTGACACGGAAGGACTACACGGAGGTCTGTGTCGCTTGCAATAACATTACGCATACTCATTGTTTTGATGTCGCGCCGGGCACTTCGGAGCGACGTTGTTGTTTGCTGGCGAAATCTAAAGTGCCAGCCGCGGCTCCCACTGAAGCGAGGGCGCCACCGCCTGGGTTGCCGCGGCAAGCAAGCGCGATCTGCTATACCGCGCCGTCTACCACGCCTACTCCGCCCTCCTCCGTTTCCAAGCGCGTTGCCTCGCCTCCTTCGCCATCGACGTCACAGGTTGCCAAGCAACCTCGTGGCGACACGCCTCTAATGCCCAACCACGCGTCGCGCGATATCTCTACCGATAGCGACGCGATGGCGGGCGCTCCACCACCGTGGATGGAGAGTTTTGCGCGGAACCTTCAAGCCAGTATCAGAGACATTCAAACGAACTTACAAAATGATTTGAAATCGGCGGTGGAGAAGGTTGACCGCGTTGAGGGCAAGCTCGATGGCTTAAAGGCGGATATGCAGGCACTCCATGCTCGCGTGGATCTATTTAAGTCGACCACGGAAGCGCGTTTCGTCCAGTTCGGAGAGCGGTTCGCGGAGCTTGAAACTCGAGTATCTACATTGGTGGAGATCGGGAATTCCAGCGGTGACTCAGCGGTATCGTCGCACAATGCCTCTGCTGACATCTTAAGAGACACGTGCGAGGTATTAGCTACGGGATTGCCCCTGGTGTCGTCTTTGCCAGACACTTCCATCATTGAAAGCATTTTCAATACTATTAAGCTGCCTCTACTATCGAGGCAGATAATTGAAATTCGACCCTGGCTTCCGCGACCAAAATCTACAGCTGAAGGCGAGTTACCGACACAATCGCGCAGCAGAGGTCTTGTGCTACGTCTATCGTCTGCTACAGCCAGAGACGCGAAAATCGATAGGGCGTATTTGTTAAAGGGTCAGTCGGCGAAAGAAATCTTCGGAGAGGGAGGTGATAGCTCGCTGTTTATTCGGCCGTTATGGCCCAAGACGGTTTATAATCTTTGGCAACTGGCCATTCGTAAGTGTAAAGAGCTGGGTTACGCGAGGCCCATCGTAAGAAATTTAAATGTATTCGTGCGAAAGGTGAGGGATGGCCCCCTTATTCGTGTAACTTCGGAGGCTGACATTAACCATCTCCCTCCTCTTTCATCCCATACCACATGAGACAGGATTGGTCGGGTCAGAAACATTAAATCATATAATTCAATCTCCATTTTTCATTCTAACATAAACCGCTTAAAGACTCATTTTTCGTCAATAGAAGCATTGGTTCTTCCTCAGTCCCATGACGTCATTGCTGTCACTGAAACCTTTCTTACTGAAAGCGAATCTTCCGAAATTCTTAAGTTACCAGGTTATACTCTTTATCGGTTGGATCGTGTCGGTAAGGAGGGTGGCGGTGTAGCGGCTTATGTGCGCGACGAGTTTGCGGTTACCATCTTAGCTTACTCCGACCCTGTCTACTCGAACGCCCCCGAATTCATTGTTCTAAGGTTAGTAAATAAGACGGTGGCGTTGGCGTTGGCAGTGGTTTATCGCAGGCCTTCTGCTGCATATCCATCGGAATTTTTTGACACTATGGCTGCTATACTCCCTAATTTTACTCATGTCATTATAACGGGTGACCTTAATATTGACATGAAATCCTCCAGTGCTGCAGCGAACATGCTAAAAGGGAGTTTGGAAGCATTAGGTCTCTTCCTTATCCCATCTCACACCATGCAGTGACGTCGACGGGTTCATCTCATACTTGGTTGGATCTTTTCCTAGTTCGCGAGCCAGTACCCGAATTTATCTATAATAAGTCTAGTGCACCCTTTGCGGCGGGTCATGATGCAATTAGTATCTCCCTTAAGATCATTAAACCGCAGGGGGGTGTCAAAAGGTTCTGGAAAAGAGACTGGGAGAAGATCAACCTTCATCACCTTGCCACCACATTCTCCTCATTTATGAATAGATCAACTCATCTTTCATTGCCACTATCTCCATCCATCACTGACTCACTTTCACCTGCCTGGCCTGACCAGCCTCTCTATATGGATCCACTATCATCTAACCATTTTGACATACTCTCATCTTCATTATCTCTACTGTGCAGCTCTATTACTTCAACATTTAATGCCGTTGCTCCAGCTAAATTTATAGCTGTAAAAAACAAACACAAGCCTTGGGTTACGCAGGAGATTAGATCTGACATCAAAGCCAGAAATGCTGCTTTTAGGCTCTTTCGCAGCACGAGCTCCCCCATTGATTATAATGCATATAAAGTACTGAGGAATCAGGTTAATAACGCTATTAATTCAAGCAAATTTCGTTATCTGCAACTTAAGCTTAATAATGGAGACAATCCTACTGAAGTTTGGAGATTCCTCAGAAGCATGGGTCTGGGCTCTAAACATAATTCATCGCCATTAAAACATTTCTCAGCACATCAACTCAACACTCATTACGCATCCATTTCTAACCACACGTCACCACTCTCTATTCATTCTTTTGCATCTATCCTTGCTAACTTTTGTCATCTCCCTTCATCCCCCTCCTTCACTTTCCAGTCGGTGTCAGCCAAAAAAGTGCAGCGGGCAATAGTTAGATCCACTTCCAAAACTTCGGGTGTTGATGGCATTTCTGTTAGAATGTTAAAATTATTAGAACCCCAAATTACACAACCGTTAACGGATCTTTTCAATGGTATGCTTTCATCTGGATGGTTCCCTTATTACTGGAAGAGGGTTATACTGTTCCAGTTGGCGAAATCGAGTAGATTGGTGACGTGCTCAGACACGCGACCGATTGCCAAGCTTTGTGAGGTGTCAAAGGTGTTGGAGAGACTGGTGCATGATCAGCTGGTTGAGTATCTTGAATCCAATAATGTGTTATCAGCCAGGCAAGCGGGTTTTAGAAGGGGCCATAGTACTCAATCAGCTCTTCTGGGGGTATTAGACGATATAAGAAGAGCCATTGACCTGAGAAAAATCACCATCTTAGTCCTATTTGATTTCTCCAAGGCCTTCGACACAGTTCCTCATGGTCAACTCATCCAAAAATTGGGAGACATCGGTTGTTCAGATATTGTCCTCAACTGGTTCTACAGATATCTTGTGGGTCGCACACATGCCGTTGTGGATGAGGTTGGCGTGTTGTCTGACTGGCTCGGGGTGTATGCGGGTGTGCCTCAGGGCAGTGTTCTAGGTCCGGTCTTATTTTCCATCTTTATTAACGACCTACCTAAGGTTCTCAAATATAGTAACTATATGTTATTTGCCGATGACGCCCAGGTCTATCATTCGTTTTTTCCAGCCGATATTGTTAGTGGAGTTCAACGGGTATCTCACGATACGAACGCGATAGCTAGATGGGCATTGGAAAACGGCCTTTCATTAAATGTTAAAAAAACGAAGGTTATGATCCTGGGCAGTCAGGCTTACATTTCTCGCATTAACCTGAACACTGCTCCGAGAGTTAAATTGGGCGAAAATTTTCTGGAATACGAAAATGTGGTAAAATCATTGGGTCTATTAATTACACCCACTCTCGACTGGTCAAAACAAGTCACGGCAATCTCTAGGCGCGTTCATGGAGTTCTGTACTCATTACGCTATTACTACAAGTCACTTTCAATGAAACTTCGTAAGAACCTTGTGGAATCACTCATTTTTCCCCACTTCGACTATGCGTGTGCGGTCTATAATGATGTAGACCAGACTAGAAATTTAAAATTACAGAGGTTATTAAACGCTTGCGTGAGATTTGTATGGGGCAATATAGCGAGACGTGACCATGTAACCCCGTATAGACTGGGACTGAGATGGCTGTCGGTTGAGTCCAGACGCTCATACCTCATTGGCTCTCTGGCGTTTAGCATTATCGCTCATAAGTCACCTTCATACCTGGCAGATCACTTCACCGAACTCAATGCCCCTGGTCATATTTCTCGTTCCTCCTCCCGTCATCCACCTAGGTCACTCATGTATCTTCCCCCACGCACCGAAGCTCTAAATAGATCATTCGTCATTACATCCACTCGTATTCTAAATCTTTTTCCATCACTCACCTTCGATCCTTCATATGTAGATAAATTCAAAATCATGTTATTCAATCATCTGTTTGGGCTTGACCAGGCAGCCTGGTCTTTGCGGGTCACGAGTGAAGGCATAACCTCGCGGTCCATCCCTCACCTGGATGTAGATGTGCTGTCGTGATCGTTTTAATTTAATTTATTTAGTATCTATTCTACTCAGATTGTTAATATTTTATTTGAATCTTTATTGTTATCATACTTTTTCCTGCGATCAATGATTTGTATTATATATTTTATTTAATTTTGTATCTTGTTTTATTCAATGCGTTTACCAATTATTAGTTTGTACATATATTTTATTTATTTATTATTATTATTGTTATTGTTTTATACACTGATTTTATTTTATTTTATTTTATTTTGTTTTATTTTACTTGATTTTATTTTATTTTATTTTATACCATGAGTTACTTATTGTTGCGAGCAATCGAAATCTATTACTTGTTAACTAGTTTTAAGAATTTATACGCTGTAGATGTTTACATATGGTGCCTATGGGGTATCTACCCCCTCATGGCCGAATAAATAACTCAATCAATCAATCTCTCTCTACGCGAGAGCTGTAGTTAAGAATCTCACTGTACATATGCGTAAAACCAAGGGAGGGCATCTCCTTCCCATACACTCAGAATCGGACATTCTCAGTCTCTCGTCCTGTAATTCCACCTCGTCGAAATGAGGGTTGCCGGCATTAGTTTTACCTTCAAACCATGATATCATTGCCTTTTCCGAAACCTTTCGTACGGATTACGACTCCTCTGAAATACTGGGCCTTCCAAACTATACATTATATAGATTAGATCGAGTTGGAAAGGAGGGGGGGGGGGGTGTTGCGGCTTACATTAAGAGTAATCTCGATGTTAAGCTAGTAGCTCACTCTGACCTTGTTTTTTCCAACTCTCCAGAGTTTATGATTTTTCAAATTTATGGTATTTCCAGTTTGTTGCTCTTCTGTGTGGTTTACAGAAGGCCCACAGCGGCCTACCCATCAAAATTCTTCGATTTTATATCAAAATTCTTGCACACTTGCAATCAAGTAGTAGTCACCGGAGATTTTAACATCAATATGTGCAAGAAGAATGGGTCGTCCGCCATGTTGGAGTCCTACTTAGAGTCATTAGACCTCTCTCTGATTAAATCCGATCCTACTCATCATACACATGCAGCTGCTATTTCATCCCACACATGGCTCGATTTATTTATTGTTCGAAATCCTCTGCCAGTCTACAAGTATACCAAATCACCCGTGCCCTTTGCAGCAGGGCACGACTACATTATTCTTGAATTAGATTTTAGTACAGCTTTGTCTGTGTCAAAGAGGATTCGGTCGCGCAATCTTGCGTTGAAAAGCTAGAAAAACTGGTTCATGAGGAACTCACAGATTATCTTAATTGTAATAACTTAGTTATTGAGAGAAAAGCGGGCTTTCGTTGGGGGCACAGTACTCAGACGGCACTAATTGGTGTGCTGGATGATATTAGGAGATCAATTGATAAGAGCATGATCACCATCCTTATCCTGTTCGACTTTTCCAAAGCGTTCGATTCAGTGCCGCATGATATTTTACTCTGTAAACTGCGTTCTTTGGGGTGTTCGGACACGGTCATAACCTGGTTTTCCACTACCTTGTAGGCCGTTCTCAGGCGGTGGTGGATAATTTAGGAAACACCTCGGCCTGGCTTGACACATCTAAGGAGGTTCCACAGGGCAGTGTCCTGGGCCCTCTTTCATTTTCAATTTTTATTAATGACCTACCGAGCGTCTTGAAACATTCCGATCTATCACTCTTTTTATCCTGTAAATCTCGCCCAGGGAGTCCAGAAAATTTCTGAGGATGCCAACGCGATAGATAACTAGGCAAAATCGAATGGGCTAAGTTTAAACGTGAAGAAGACGAAAGTGATGATTGGTAGTCATGCCTATATTTCGCGCATTCATTTGGATTTCGCTCCGAAAATTACAATCGGAGACAATCCACTTAATTAAGAATCTCAAGTCATATCACTGGGCATCTGGATTACCCCTACTCTGGATTGGTCTCGTCAGGTTGCGTCAGTTTCACAACGCGTTCATGGAGTCCTTCACTCCTTGAGATTTTTCAGACGGGCACTCTTGCGTCAGAATAGAAAACATGTGGCCGAGGCGCTTGTTTTCCCACACTTTGACTATGCGTGCGCGGTCTTTCATGACTCAGACGCGACCAAGAATTTGAGACTCCAATGTCTCTTAAATTCATGTGTTCGCTTTGTGTGGGGAAACATACCTTGGCGCGAGCACGTGACGACAACCGTCTCAAGCTAGGATGGCTGTCGGTTGAGCTTAGGAGATCCCTCTTCATTGATTGTAGCGCCTATAATATCATTTCTCACAAATCCCCGTCCTACATTGTTCGTTATTTCATCCCACGTGATTCCACATTTTTATCCCGTTCTTCCTCTCGCCACTCACTCTCGTCCCTTTTTTATCTCCCTCCTAGAACCGAAGCCCTGAACCATTCCTTCCTAATCACTGCCTCTCGTCTCATTAATCATCTACCCTTCACTAATTTCGACCCACTCCACTTCATTTCCTTTAAAACTTCATTATTATCATATCTCTCTGAGCTTGACCGACAGGTATGATTAGAGATGATACCCTGTAATAGTGACTTTAGGGGCCGCTACTGTGGGACCTATTGCGTTTAGAGCTTTGTGCCCATTGAGATTTTTGTTCAGGACGCCAAGACACACAACATATATAAAATTCAGCGAAATTGACGGAAACCACATTTCCCATAGGCGTGTTACGGGGTCCTTTGTGGCCTGGCCTCATTAAAAAGTTTTAAGTTCGCGGCTCGGAGACTTCTCCGCACTAGAATAGTTTTAATCTAAAAGTACTGTTTATTTATTTATTTATTTATTTATTTATTTATTTATTTATTTCCTTATTTACTTACTTACTCACTCACTCACTCACTCACTCACTCACTCACTCACTCACTCACTCACTCACTCACAGCTTATTTATTTTACTGTGATATCACTGTGCAATGTTGTATTTATATAAGCCTGTGTATAATTTTTATTTTTATTTAAAAATAAGTAAATTTTGTACTGTTCAAATAAACTTATATCTATCTATCTATCTATATCTGTCTCCCACATGGCACGCTTCTGGTGAGTAGAGTACTTGATTATTTTGTTTACTCCTTTCTACTCATCGCTACCATCGAGCTTTCGGCAGCATAAATTAGAATTGCAGCCGACTGTAGCACTTATTTAACTAATAGGAGCTAACTGTTGTAGTCAGCCATTCCTCGTTTATGCACTTTAATCATGCCACGATAAGGTAAGGTTAACTGGAGTTTGCGACCCGGGCGATTTGTTTTTGCGCAGCTTGGTGCAGTGGCGCCTTTACCGGCAGCTACTTACTTATCTGCTCTTATCATCATCGTCTACTTCATACCACGCTAGTTCTAAGCGCCAGACCTCGTCTCCGTCACCATCTTTGTCGCAGGTTACTAAGCAACTTTGCGGCACTACGCTTTCTTCACCCAATAGCGTTATTTCGGGGTCATCCACCGACTCCGCTGCCATGGAGGATACACCGCCGGCCTGGTTCACCAACTTGATGCGCTTCTTTGAAACTACTATTACGCGATTAGTTGTCATCTAGTTGCAGCGAGTCGAGCATCAAATAGACCGTGTCGAATAGAGGCTGGTGAAGCTATCTACGGAACTGCGCTCGTTTTATGCGTGTGTCGATCGGCTTGAGGAGTCGACCGTGTCCCGGCTAAACGAGCTTGACAAGAGGATGAAGACACTTGAAGATGACACGGCCAGGTTGAAAGGTTGCTGTAAGGAGCGTGCGTAGTCCGCCAATTCGTGACACCCTGGTGCAGAAAAGGACAGCTGCCGACTCCCCTTGTTAGTGATAAGTGACATCGGTCGGCGGTGTCATACCAAAGACTCCGACTTACCCGACTTACGACCTGCGATGGCTCGGTCGGTTAGGGCGTTGGGCTCGTAATATGGAGGTCCCAGGTTCGATTTCCGGCCCCGGCCGATTGTTACAAGCACCATTAAGAAATGTATTTTAAACAAGTGTTTTCTTAACAAAGACTTGGAAGCATAAAAAGAGCGACGTTAAAATAAACAAATCATAATATTTACTTGAACTTGTTTTTAATTATAGAGTTGTGCATCAGAAATGCTATTACACAACAAAATTGCTTATATTAATGGATTTGACAGAAACAATTTTTTAGAAATAGCTAATACGTATGTACGAAAGATGTAAGAGTGTTTTTTTATAAATAAAAGTATAGCTGGATTGTTTATTGAGTAATATCGACAAAAGTAACTCCTTTAAATAAGAGACTGCATAAACACATGAAAATCAACCCAATCATTTTTTTACTCATTGCTTATAACGATACAGATAAAAACATACAAAAAATACTGCTCTGCCATTGTTCTTATTCTATTGTATCTTATACTTTTTTCTTCAAATGGTCTATGCAGTGGATTTCTTATTCTCCTTTTGCAGTTCGCTTCTACGTATCTGTAGCATGCAGTAAAAATCGGCCATATCATGTTAAGATATCATCTTTCCTGATAACGACAATTAAGTGTACTTATTTAATTGATGAAATTGTCTATCTTGTTCTTCTTTATAGTATCTATAGAATATAAGAAGTACATTTTTAAGTTTATCGTATTACATAAAAAATTTTGGTACTGGGGAATAAGGCCCTGGTTAGGCCCAATTTGTCCCAACTTACCAACCGAGATAGTTATGTCCCACGATGCGGCCGGAAATCACCTTGATTCCCGTGTTATGCCGTTATCAACGCCAAACACCTTGTTTGACTATAAATCAGTGTGTTGAGCCTTATACCCTCAATTGGCCGACAAGCATATACGCTGGAAAAGGCAGTCTTCGTCGAGAAGAATTATTTTCTTGCGGCAGAAAAGTTGCAGATTTGCATACGCGCACGTGAAATAGTCCTAATACTGTAGAATTATGTAAGACTTATAGCCGCTCGAGTGGATAAAGGATAATGCAGTAAAGCAAGTAGGCATCTACCAGAATTGTAGCATAATTGTATACTTTGCCTACATCAGAATGTAATTTTTCTTAAATTAAGTAAATTTATTAATTTAAAGTAGAATGTATCGCTAATTTTACGTTAATTTTTATTATTTTTTTTTATTTATTTTTTTTATTTATTTTTTTTATTTATTTATTCAGAGTTACATAGATTCCATATACATGATATATAAAATACAAAAAATATACAAAATCTTGCACACAACATTCGCAGGTGGTTACAGTGCAGTAATTATCTTACAACAATAACCCACTACAACTCCTCGAATCCTACAGAGAGAAATGTAATTCTCAGTTCGTAGGTCCGGATTACAATCTTAAAACTAAAAAACAATGTTGGTTAGCTTCGCTGTGACATCACAGCAATAGCTTCCAACCATACTATCATTCATCCTTTTCCATTCATTCATAATTGGTTTCTTGACGCCACCATTCCACATCGGACTTCCAGACATGTATCGCATCATCACCAAACCCATTAATTCACACTTACATTGATTATAGAGGTCTATCTGACTCTTATAACCAAACTTTTAACATTTCTATATATTATTTAAGTATTAACAATAATATAATCTATTATTAACAATGATAACAGCCTTGTTTTAGAGAATTTTTTTAAATACTTATAATTATTCTATTATTTGTATTTTTGGATTTTATTTTTACTTTTTACTTTTTTGATAATATTATATTGCACTTCTTTTTAGATTCTATATTGTAGTTTTAATTTATTGTAAGAAAAATAAAATTTATATTTTGTAAATTTTTTCGAAGGTCTTGTTTTACCAATACGTTACTAGCATTGATCTCGCTGTTGTATACGTTTCTGTTGATGCATTTTTGTTTGTGGCAAATATTATTTTTTCAATGCTATTTAGTCTTGCAGGACATGTAAGTCTAACTGCACAGGTTATTCTATAGTGCGGAAACATTGTTTTGTGTTGTAACGCTGGGTCACATTTGTAGATTGATGTAAAAACAATATCATCTATTACTACAACGTCTTTGTGAGGCGGTTGATGTTTTTCAGAATACATAAAGTTTGTGAAACTCTGAATTCCTCTTATTCCTCTGTTAAAGTAAAATATGGCTTTGTTTGATCCTAGATAATTAATGTCTCCATAGGTCGTCCTATGATTATTTATTTGTAGTATTTTCTGACCTGGTGCTTCATCTGCTTGCTTTTTTCTAGCTCTTCTGTTATTTGTTTCAGCCATTTCATCAATCTTATTAAAAACTGTTTCTATTGGCTTATATCTTTCAGTTGTTGAATCAATTTTTTCTTGCGAAAAAGTGGTCAGTAGCCATAATTTGAGTTGTTTGCAGTCTATATTCGAATCTGTATTAGTATTTTTATTATATTTGATTTTTTACTCATATCAAGTGTCTTTAATTCATTTGGTAAAGAATTAAAAACACTGATTGCAATTATATAATTGTTTTTTGTACTGACATTTTTGTGATACTTGGGTGGTAATATAAGCTTTTTTCTTGTTTTACTTGAAGAGTTTATATATTGATTCTTTAAACTATTGTAATAATACTGAAGACATTCTAAAGTAAATAATTTCTGTGTAATCTATGAGTAGCAAAAATATAATCAACAAAACAAATAATTTTATTTTGATCTAACTAAGAAAAACATAGTAAACAAATAAATGATTAATAACAAAATTTTCTACTATTACAAATATAATTTTTCTTACCCAGGCAAAAGCTTATAAATTAATATAGAAATTTTGTCGGTCTTGCTGAGCTTACATTTAGCGACTCTAAGAACTCAAAGTTGCTTGCTCGAAAAGGCACGACAATTCGCCGTGTATCAATCCCGAGAACAACATTATGAAGGTCACAAGCCGCCAGACATAAACCAAAAGGAGAAAGAAGAAGCAAATAAAATACTAAGTTATAAAATTGAAAATATTTTATATAAGAAAGAAAGAAATTTTAAGTCTATGTGTTTCGTCTTGGGACCGCCCGCCAGAACTCATCAGTGGGGCGCAGATAGTCCTTGCCCTAGACACACAAGACAATATTACCGAATCAAAATAATTATAAATTTAAATTTCGGTATCGTAAGAATGAATGAACGAAGCCTATATAAGTACACTTAAGGTAGAAATTCTGATTGTGGATGGAATAGCGCCCCTTAACATCAGAGTGTGTACTATGGACACAATTCTAAACCAAAGTCCTATTATTATTAAAAATATAATTTTTTCACCCAGGCAAAAGTTTTTAAATTAATATAGAAATTTTGTCGATCTTGCTGAGCTAACTTTCTCTTTCTTTATAGTACTAGTAATTCAATAATTATCTATATTCTTACAAAACTTAGGTGTTTATTATTTCCTTAGAAGGTGTAAAATTCATTTGTGCAATTTTGTACACTTTAACACGTGCATGGAAATTTCTATTGTAGTACTAAGTGATATATGAATTAATAGTCATATCGACTTGAATAATTTTAAACAAAACAATATTAATAATATTAAGTGGATAAGTAATTGTGTGGATAAGTGTAAATATCATTTGGAAGTTTTGTGAGTATAATGCGTATAGGTTTTTTCGAAATTGCAGTTTGATACTTACATAGACTGAATAATTTTTGAATAAAGAAAAAATAATGTTATGTAAGTCAGTAGTTAAGAGGCACTATAGCGTGCCAAAACAAACGTGACTCATGCAGACAGTGTGCGTTCGTTTGGTGTTGCGCCACAGTACCCGTGATGCACATCGTAGTTCATACTGCTGACCAAGCAGATGAAGCAACATTTTTATTAACATTACAAATAAAAAAAAAGATATACTGCGAGAATATTTAAATTGTGTTCTTCGACACACGTACCGTACACTACTATACCATAAAGTTTTTGGACCGTTCGATTATCAAAATCGATTAATAAATATCGATAATATGAATATGAACCGATCAGAAAGATTTTTGATATACCTATTGATATTGCAGTGACGAACTGATGCATATACATGAAAATGTAATAAATCAAGAATTATTAAATTTTTCATCCCGGTAATTAACCGAGGAATAGCAAGCTAAGTTCTTAGAATCTCCATTATTTTAAATGTGTATTTTTTTGCTATATCCAAATAATCAAAATTATGCAAATTCGGAAGCTATTAGAAATATCGAAAAAAGCTATTTCACGGTATCAACATCTCGATTTAACGATGAAATAAAAAGTTACATTTTCCAAAAAAATGGTATTTTTCAATTTTTGATGAGATAGCAATGAGTCGTTACGATAACCACTGTGCTCGATTTCTAAGAAATGCGAGTATTTTAATTCTTGATTCTCTGCTTCCTTTATTTGTTCATTAACGACTTTCGACATTATTTAAATAATGTAAAGTTTGTAATTTTTATTTTGAGTATTGGTACTGATTGCAATGCCATTTTTTCATAAGAGAACAATAATTTTTTGATTTTTATCGATATCTCTAATAGTTTCGGAGGTATGGTCATTTTTAGTTTTTTCGATAAGAAATTACTTTCTTTTTTCAATTTTATAATTATTATTGAGTGCTCATTATCATATTTTATATTCTTTTTTGATATATAATAATTATTTTCTATGTACCGTGACTTCATACTTCTTGATCGTTATACAAAAATGCGAATAATGTTTTAAAAACTAAGCTGTTTAATTTCTCAATCATGTGTTTATAAAAAATCGTGCGATACGATTAGTCAGTCGAGATGTCAAATTTCTTAAGTTGGACATATTTTTGTTTTAATATAAAAGTTGTAAATTTTATTATTCAGCAGTATATACTTGAGTATTTTAGTATATAAGGTGGTATATCTTCCAACGTTTAAATTGTAATTTAGTTATTGTACAGAAAGCCATGAAAACTGTATCGAGATTTCACGCTGTTAGTGTACTTTTCTGTGTTTTACGGGTTGTAAGAAATTACGAACCTATGATTCGTACGATATCTCGAAATATGAAAAGAAGTTATTAAGTACTACTAGAAAGTTATATAAATTAGGTATGTTTCAAAACAAATATATTTTGGAAATAGTCGTTAATGTTATTAAACGTCTGTACCCTCAAGGACATCCTGAAGTTAATGACATTATACAAATATATAGTAAGTATCTGTTGAGATTGTCTAAAATTATTACCGTAAATATACATGTACCAAAGTAAAGTAACGATAAGTAAATTATATTTACATTGTTACTTCAAATGAATAAGGATTGAGAAGGAGATAATTTAATATTAGAATGTTATTTTAAAAATGGTAATTTTAGAAGTTTTTATATGTTTATTAAATAGGTTTAAACCTGCTAGTGAATCGTTTTTATGTAATTAACAGCAGTACAGGATAATACACCATCGTCAAGTAGAGCATGTATGGAGATTGTTCAGCTGTCATCATCGGATACCGATTGTGAAAGTGAGACAGAATCATGTGAATCAGACGATGATAATAATGACAACCGCACGTAATTCTGTTTAATGAATTACCATCTATCATAGGATTGAATTACATCAAAAAAATTTTCAGACGGTGAAATACAGAGCGGACAAGGCGGAGGTATTAACAACTCACGGTTTTTAATCGAAAGTGAAACATCTCTTTTTTTATCAACGTTTCGGGTTAGAAAGTGTCAAGATTCAGGATCGCATAACTAATGTTCCAGAGGGATACAATATTTTAGATTGGTTGGCAAGTGCAATAAGAGAGTTGTACAGAAAACTCATCGATGGTCGTGTACCTACTGGTTTTATTGGTCTCACAATGGATTCGGATAGTCTCACCCACGGACCTCTTTGGTTATCTTATAGACCGATTCGTGATTTTAATGCAGATGAATTGTGGAGTATGATATTTAACGTTGCACAGAGTGGAACAGAATTTAGTATGGACTTATTGACGTTTAAATGCAACATTGTGATTGATTAATTGATTAATTGATTCATATTTATTGCAGCCAGTAGGGTATAACCCTATGGGGCTGAAAAGCAATACAGGTGAAGTACAATAAATTTAAGTACAGAGGAAGTACAAGTAAAGAAATAATGATGTGAGAGGTGCAGGTCGTGTAGCATTAAATGAAAGATCTGTGAACAAAAGACCAATTTTGACCATCAGAAATGATGACAATCTTTGTCTACCACGTTCGCTTGTCACATGCTACTCATACGTTGTCAGAGGACAAATTCGTTCAGGGAAATTTCATGAATATTGGAATAGTATACGCCGAAGTAATAGTACTGTACAAAAAAGCAGCTGTGGATCTAGTACGTCAGGCAAACGTGAAGATCCCATCAACAGGATGCGGGATCGACGAAATTCACAATTTTCAGAAATTTTTTGCAACGCAAGGTGTAGTTGTAGTAGTTTACGCTTTTTGGACGAAATGATTTACCTATTTATGATGGAACGAAATTTGTCATCGATACACATAGGTACAGTAATTACATTCTAAGGATTATATTTATTACGAACCATCGAGACATTTTCAACCTATTTTAAATTTACTAGCAGCAAGCGGGTCTAGAGGTTATTGTACCCCTTGCAATAAATCATACAGAAATGTTGAAGTTCATAGATGTTCGAGTAAATGTTATAAATGTATGAAAATTTCTGCATGCAGCATAATTAGTGTTACAAAAAGATGTTTGACATTATGAGAGACTTTTTTGGTGATAGCTGTTTTAAAAATCATTTAAGAAAGGATTCATTCAACAATTTGTCAAGTGTTTGTGACATGATTAGTTACAAAAAGATGTTTGACGTGTATGAGAGACTTTGTTGGTAACGGCTGTTTCGAAAATTATTTAAGAAAAGATTCATTCAACAAATCGTCGAGGGTTTGTGAGATGATTAGAAGATGTTAAAAGTGCTTACAAACTGTACGTTCTAAAAACTGTAATAAGACACACGAATGTGGATTCTCTTTTTGTAAAGTTTGTAAAGAGAATTTACCATTAAATCACTTTTGTTACATAAAACCGATTAAAAAGGATCAATTACACACTCCCAAAAAATTGTATTTCTTTTACGATTTTGCAACGCAGCAAACATTGTCGGTAACAGGAGATGAAAATAAAAAGATACACGTCGTAAATTTATGCGTTGTTCAACAAGTATGCAGTTTTTGTTTCCAAAACGCAGAAATTACATATTTGTGCAAATATTGTGGAATACGGGAATACGTATTTATTAGAGAACCTGTAAAAGAATTTGTGGAGTTAGCTGCTGCCAGACGAAACACATTAAAAAAATTGTCTGTATCGCTCACAATTTTCAAGGATTCGACGCTCAATTCATTTTTAAGCAACTTGTAGAGAAATATTGTGACTGGCTTACCCCTACTATTATTTTAAACGGTTCCAAAATTATTTCGATGAGCATCATAAACGTTAAATTCATTGATAATTTAAATTATTTCCATATGCCGTTAAGTAGTTTACCTAAAGCATTTGGATTATCAGGAATTGAAAAAGGAACATTTCCTTATTTTTTTAATACACCTGAAAATGAAAACTATGTAGGTTCTCTACCACCTACATCAGGATATGCTGTCGACATAATGGGTGATAAAAAAAGACCGACTTTCTTGGAATGGTATGCCACGCAGACACAGAAGGGTTATATTTTTAATTTTAAAGAAGAAATTATAAAATACTGTAAACAAGATTTAAACATTTTGAGATTAGCATGTTTAACCTTTCGAGAGATGTTTATAGAGTAAAGTGTCAATCCTTTTATCGACTGTACGACCATAGCTTCAACTTGCTTACGCGTGGTTGTATTGGATGGAGCAAAAAGTTTTAAAACGTAAAGTCGTACATGCAGGAAGAGCACGCGAGAAAACACTTTTTGGAGGTATCTTGGTAGATGGCTATTGCGAACCTAACGAGTATGAACAACACCGTGGAGTAGTCATTCAATTTCACGGTTACTTTTGCCACGGTTGTCCTCGTTGTCATCGTATTAATAGAGATAAACTTTCGTCAAACGGCGAATCAATGGATAATCGATATGAAAAGACTTGCTCTACTAGTGAGAGAATTAAAGTACACAATTATGAATTAATCGAGATTTGTGAATGTACTTTCCAAGAACAAATTAAAAACAAAGAAGAAATGAAAATTTAAAAAAAAAATATTTTACCAACAATTGCACGAAAACCTCTCAATCCTCCTGACGCCTTCTTCGGTGGGCGTACAGATAATAACGTAAAAATATACGATTGCAGACCACCGGAAAAATCAAATACGTGGATGTTTGTTTACTTTATCCGTACATATGTAAAAGAGGGAAATACCCACTGGGACATCCAACAATATACGTAGGTGAAGAAGAAACAAATTTATGGATAGTAAGAAAGACATTTCCAAAATCGACGGTCTTATAATGTGTGATATCTTACCACCTCGTAACCTGTACCATCCTGTCTTACCAGTAATAATGCACGGTAAATTAATTTTTCCATTGTGCCGAATGTATTGCGAAAACTTCGTACAAGAGGATTGTCCACACATTGAACCAAAAGATCGAGTCTTAAACGGGACATGGGTATCCGAATTAGTAAAGAAAGCTATCGAAATGCGATACGTTATAACCAATGTTTACGACATTTGGCAATATGAAATGACACAATACGATACGTTTATCGATACAGGAGGAATTTTTACCGAATATATCAATGAATTTTTCAAACGGAAAACGGAAGCACCCGGATATCCACCGGAATGTACTACAGACGAGGACAAAGATTCTTACATAAAAGATCTTGAAATATGTGAGGGACTACACAAGTTGCATACAACATTTTATGCAATGAGTGCGTGAAGTTAGTGCAAACAAGAAAGCAAGTAAGCGAGGGAGAGGGGGTAGCAGGCCCAGGGCGGGAGCCCTGGTGGAGGTGTAGAGGGCAAAGCCCCCCGGGGGTTGGGGGGGTGGAGCCCCTCTCATAAAAAATACTTTTATAAATTAAAAAAATAATTAAATGATTAATGTATTCAATTATGTAAGTAAGTAATAAATTTAAGTAATTAAGAAAGTAATAAATGTTATTATGTTAGAGTATGATAATAATAAATAATAAAGTACAATAAATTACTAACAATAGAAAATAAGTAATTATCATTATGATTAGGATTCTTGAGTACGTATAAATATAAAATAAAAAAATGAGAAAAAATATAAATAAGTAAGTAAATAATAATTTAAATAAATAAAAAAAGTATATATTTTAAAGTATATAGTTATAAAAATAATTAAATGATTATAATATATATATTAGCAACAGATACCTCGCTCGCTAACGCTCACTCGGTTGTATTTTGATCGTGCTTATTTTAGATGAGTATATGTAAAATATTTACACGGCCTTTTTTCTTTAAAGTTAAATGTGACATTTTTATGTTCATTTGTTAAATGAAAAACATTACATTTTTTAAACAATTAGTAAACCAATTGGGTTTATCAAGGCAGAAATTGCATTTTTATAGATACACCAAATTCGCTGTGTAAAGTTGAAGTTTATATGCTGTAAAGGTAAGCTACATACTCTTATGCGTATGAAGCTATACCTTATAACGAGCGCGAGTGACGATCGGAAAAGCTCGTAGGTGATCGGGAAAGCCCGCGCGTAAGCCGCGTAAGGACTAATAATGGTCCGACGCGCAAGCTGACTGAGGAGAGTATATAGAGGGTTTATGCGAGTCATCGTAGATAGACACGTCGCCGGTAACGCCTTCCTTGATATTTCGCGGCAAGAGAACAAAAATCGTTATCGCGGATTCTTGCTCGGGTTCTGGGTTCGCGCCGTGAAGAGTGAGTGACTTGGTGGAGTGAGCGTGCTGGTGTTAAGTGCACAGCTCCAGCGACTCCCAGGAACCTGCGAACGGCGAAGTTGCCGCGCGCGAGAGCCCGACGGAGAGAGAGGAAGGAGGCGAAGTCGAACGCATCGACGGGGAGAATCGAGATTTAAGGTACGTGGTGCACCACTCGCGAGCCGCCAAAGCCGAAAAGACTCTCTCTTTACGGCTATAACTTGAAGTTAGGAATCGCCGGATCCCGCCCGCGCGCGACGGCGAGGAAGCTAACGGGCGACCGCGTACGCGTGCTAGACAGAGACACCTCGTCGCGAGACCTCACGCGGCCTATATACGGCTTTCGTTAAATCTTTGTTTTATGTTAAACTGTATTTATATTTCTTTAACTTGAATAAAATTCATATGTAATCAATATCCGAGTACGAGTTTGATTATTGATTACCGGCGTACGTTATTCCCGTTATCCCGAATACCGCCCTCTCCGTTTCAGGAGCGGCCGAGGTAAACTTACCGCGAATTTATCCCTTTTATTCGCGGTCCTTTTCAGCTCACGACGTTTTAGCTGTACAAAGACGCGAGATCGGCAAGTGATCTCGCGGTTGTTAACAGACATCGCAACGGTAGGTCGTGCGCGGGGTTCACTGATTTGAATCCGCCGCGCACTCTCGGAGCACCGCCTAGGGAGTATAACTAGGCAGTGCCGTAGCAACCGATCCCTTTACCCCTACCGACGCGAAAGATTGTACCCCGTTACAACTGGCGCCCAAATACGTGTGGATTAGGGATTACGCCGGATTAATTATCACAGAGAAGTGATAATTAATCTTACGAATTATTTATTTATTTAATAATAAGAAATTTTTAACAAGAATAAAGCTTTTACTACCAAGTGGGTAGTGAAAGCCGAAAAGCCGCCGTGGTATTTGCGGACAAATACCACAACGTGAGGTCGACCCTGCGACTCAATTGGATTAATTTCCATTTCTCTCTCTCTCTCTCTCTTGAATCGTCTCGTTTTCGGCGGATTGAGACAATTATTCGTAAATATTTGACTCAAAATTCAACAAGCGAATTGTAAAGCCTGCGCAAGGTTACAAACTTGAACCTGGTAGAATTGAAGCTTTTCGGACGGACATAACCTGGCCCGACGTCCTAACATTTATAGGTTAGGATAACAAATCCATGTTTATGCGATTGTAAGTGAGGTCATGCGTGCGGTTTAAATAATTTTTAGATAACGATAAGATATTAATTTGTCTGTGATTAAGTTACTTAATTTATTTAAATTCACTAATTTAAGAAGATTTAGTTGCGATTGACCTCGAGCCAGGTTAACAATTTAAATTAACGAGTGGATAATGAAAATCTTGTATATTATTAATTTTTAAATTCAAATTGTCCTCGGTTTTCTTTGATAGTTCTCTAGTGAGTGATAATAGAGTTCAAGAGAACCTGTCCGAAAAGCTAGAAGTGTATTTGCGGATAGCAGATTCAAGTGAGTGGCTATATATCTTAGGGAAAAGATAATTCCTTCAACTTTTGGCCCAATAATTTTAATTTTTCTTTGCTGCCACGCAAATTAAAATAGAATAACCTTGCGCACGCCAGGCCACAGTGCACCAAAAAAAGAGATTTTTGTTTATTTTGAAGTTATCTGCGAGCGATAATTAAATAAGCGCAATGGCCGACCGAAACGCCGACAGTTTGGCCCAACGAGACGAGGACATTATAGTGCAGGTGGACGAGTGGATCCACACCCAAAACGCAGCACAAATCGAGGCTCACCTAGAACAGATGGAGCTTCGACTTGATGGTTCCCGCTATCAAAAGGCGGAACGCCTACAGCAATGGCTGCTAGGAAATTATTCGGCCGACGAGTTCAGTCAAGAAACTGACACCGTCAATGATCGGATAAGGCGGGTCGAGAAGCGGACAGAAGTGATCCGCCGAGTCGGGGAGAAAACGCCAGGAGCGTTACCTGATGAGAGAGGTACGCACCTGATTGAGGAAAATCTCAATCGTACAACCCGACTACCTAGCGAGGACCTGCCAACAGCCCCAGAGGAGGGCGAGTCTAGCAGCCAATCCAGTCGGAGGGGTAGTCAATCTGACTGGATAACGCTAATAGCGACCGATGGGACGCCATTTGATGTGCCGCGGCTATTCTCCACATGTCTGGCAGAACAAATTGCCAAGACAAAAGCTCTACCAGAGCAAATGGAAAGTATGGCGGCACAGATAACGAGGCTAACCGATGCCGTAAGCCACATGACGTCCCAAAGAGCATCAAGTACGCGATTGGATCCACTAGGCCCAAGTCCACGTGTCCAATTTCAGGACACGTATACCTGCTACCGGCCAGAGGAGTCACCGGTTCAGAAAGAGGACGCACGACTACAGCCCCAAACGCCAGGACCAGCTCCTAGCGCCACCCTGGGCGGAGCTTGGGAGGGGGGAGACACCTGGGTACCAGGAAGGCCCCTATGTGAAGAAAGTTCACCCTTAACGCCCCAAGCGTCGTGCGTCCAAGAACAACCGTCCTGGGCTTCGCGCTCATTTAACCCCACACGCGACCGAGGCGAGATCGTGAGAAAGTGGGGAATAAAGTTCTCAGGGGACGGAAGCGAGAGCATTAACAGCTTCTTAGAGTGCGTGGACGACTGCAGAGTCCTAGCAAACATGACGCAGGATGAAGTCCTTCCTTCTCTTTCGCAGTTGCTGGTGGAAGACGCCGCAAGGTGGTACCGCAATAACAAAGGAAAGTGGAGGAATTGGGACGAATTCACGTGCTCAATCAAACGCTGGTACGGAGCCAGCGAAATTTACCAAGAGAAGCTGATCCTTGAATGCACCTCACGTACTCAGGGCGAAGACGAACCGGTACGTGAGTACATGAATTGCATGATAGGCATGCTACAAGAGCTCGTCCCCAAGCCTAGCGAGAGGAACCAGGTAGATCACCTCTACCGAAACATGCTGCCGAGAATCCAGCGCCGGTTCAAGCGAATCGAGGCGCAGACGATCGACCAGCTGTTTGACTTGGCCCGCGAAGCGGAGCGGCTGCAAGAGCGCGAAAAGCTCTACAAACCACCTCCAATGGAAGGGGAGCTGGTGCGGCCGGAGTTCGCGTATAAGGCCAAGAAGAAGTCAGAGAAGGCTCCTCTGAAGGCAAAGGTAGCAGCGGTGGAATCCGATAAATCCACCACCGGCAAGAATCTGGTGGAGCTGGACGCGATTCTCAACCAGCTGAAGAAGTTGCTACCAAGTGAGAACGGGAGCGCAGCCGGGAGTAGCAAACCAGGAAGTCCCAAGAGTGGACGACGGTTTGCTCAGAAAAAGAGACCGATTTCCTGTAATGGGTGCGGTAAGCTTGCGTATTTCCGCCGCCATTGCCCTGACTGCAATAAGGGAAACGCCTCCGGGAGCGGCTAAACGGGACTCAGGCCGAACCCAAGGGCCAGAGAGTCCCAGATGCCCAGAACTTCGGGCCCACGGAATGAACGAGACCGCGCGGAGCTCATCCGCGGCGGGATAGACTCGATGAAGCCAGAGGAGCATAGGAAGGGAATCGATTCCCAAGATTCTATTCCTCAAGGTCAGCAGGAGCCACACCGGAGCTACCGTCCAGAGGACGAGACGCGCTGGTGGCTCCAAGCGGAAATAGGCGATTTCCGGATCAGAGCCCTGTATGATCCAGGAGCTTCGACGACGGTAATGGGGTCTAACGGCCTCACAATCGCCACCGCCCTGGGAAAATCGCTCTCTACCGAAAACGCGGGAGAGTGAAATTGGCTGATGGACATGCACAACCACTGAGTGGGCACGTAATGTTGCCTTTCACCATCGAACCGGCCCGGAGAGCAGAGGGGCCAATACGAGAAGCCCCGCGGCGGAAAGAGCGCGGAAGGAGGGCTAAGCAGGACGCCCTTCGATCCGAGCAAACCGATTTCCTGTAATGGGTGCGGTAAGCTTGCGTATTTCCGCCGCCATTGCCCTGACTGCAATAAGGGAAACGCCTCCGGGAGCGGCTAAACGGGACTCAGGCCAAACCCAAGGGCCAGAGAGTCCCCAAGATGCCCAGAACTTCGGGCCCACGGAATGAACGAGACCGCGCGGAGCTCATCCGCGGCGGGATAGACTCGATGAAGCCAGAGGAGCATAGGAAGGGAATCGATTCCCAAGATTCTATTCCTCAAGGTCAGCAGGAGCCACACCGGAGCTACCGTCCAGAGGACGAGACGCGCTGGTGGCTCCAAGCGGAAATTGGCGATTTCCGGATCAGAGCCCTGTATGATCCAGGAGCTTCGATGACGGTAATGGGGTCTAACGGCCTCACAATCGCCACCGCCCTGGGAAAATCGCTCTCTACCGAAAACGCCGGGAGAGTGAAATTGGCTGATGGACATGCACAACCACTGAGTGGGCACGTAATGTTGCCTTTCACCATCGGTGGTGAGACCAAGGAGCTCAGGGTTGCCATTATGCCAAATCTGGACGCCGAATGTTACGTAGGAGTCAATTTCGTACGTGCATTTCGTGCAGTTCTAGACCCAGACGCTGATCAGCTGTTCCTCAAAAACAGCAAAGCCCACGTCCAGTTAGAGGTAGCTAGCTTGGACGGAGGTACGGCTTCTTTGTCGTCAGCAGGTGTGGCTGACGCAACCGACAGTCAACGCGAGGAATTGCGTCAGCTGTTGGACCGAGTTCTATCCAACACCATGCCAAAGATCGGTCGATCTCACGATGTCGAGCACACAATCGACGTCGGATCAGCCAAACCGATCAAGCAGCGGTACTACCCGGTCTCGGACAAAATCCAGGAAGAAATGCACCGTCAAGTGAAGGAGATGCTTGACTCCGGGGTCATTGAGCCCTCGACCAGCGGATGGTCCAGCCCGGTGGTGATGGCGAGAAAGGATAACAATTCTAGACGGTTTTGTATCGACTTCAGGAAAGTCAACGCTTTAACAAAACCAGATGCATATCCTTTGCCTTTCATGCACGATATACTGCGCAAACTAAGAAAGGCTCGTTATATCTCCACTCTCGACATGAATTGCGCCTATCATCAGACACCGTTGCAAGTCGAGTCGCGCCCTATTACTGCTTTCACAGTTCCTGGATTGGGACTGTTCCAGTTCACGAGGATGCCGTACGGATTGGCATACGCGGGAGCGACCTTTCAACGGATGATAGACCAAGTCGTAGGACCAGACCTGGCGCCGCACGCTTATGCTTACCTTGATGATATTATCGTCGTGTCGGAGACATTCGAGGATCATAAGCGTTACCTAGAGGAAGTCCTTAAAAGACTGGCAGAAGCTGGACTTTCAATAAACCGGGATAAGTGCGTTTTTTGTAAGTCAGAGGTTAAGTATCTTGGCGTACTGGTAAACCGGGACGGAGTACGTCTCGATCCCGCCAAGATAGAGCCGATAAAAGAGTATCCGGCTCCGAAGAATATTAAACAGCTTCGCCGTTTCCTCGGTATGGCTTCTTGGCATAGGCGATTTATGCCGGATTACGCGACAATCGCAGAACCCTTGACGCGTTTAACCAAGAAGAACCAGCGGTATGAGTGGCTTGATGAGCAAGAGCAATCCTTCCAACAGCTCAAGGCCGTCTTAATGACAGCACCGATTCTGCAGCGTCCTGTCCCAATGGGCAGTACATACTGCAGACAGACGCCAGTGACACCGGTATAGGGGCTGTGCTACTCCAACTCGTGGATGGAGACGAAAGAGTTTTGGAGTACGCAAGTCGGATCTTGTCACAAGAAAGGTGCGCTCAATCATGTTCCAGACGCGCTCTCCAGAATGTATGAAGAGGGAGAGCCGACGATAGCCTCGGTCTCTTGGAGCGACACCACTGTTGACCCGTGGTATCTCGCATGGGTAAAGGATGTATCAGAGAGACCACGGGAATTCCCCGAATGGAAAGTAGTAGGGGGAAATCTATATACTTACCGGCCTGACCCCACCTTAGAGGACATCATGGAAGACCCCGAGGCATGGAAGATGGTAGTGCCTCAAGAGAATCGCCCGTCGATTCTAAGAGAATGTCACGACGATCCAACTGCTGGCCACTTAGGTCGCGAAAAGACTTTCGCACGGGTTGCCAGATTATACTATTGGCCCCGATACTATGCGGAGGTAGGTGACTACGTGCGGAAATGTCAAATCTGCCAGCAGTGTAAGGTAGAGCAGCAATCGCCTAGAGGCCTAATGGGCCGTAGAGTAGTCGAAAGAACTTGGCAGGTAGTCGCAGGTGATGTGACTGGACCATTACCTCGCTCTACCCACGGATTCGAGTACATTCTAGTCTTCCAGGACTTATTTACGCGCTGTATTGAAGCGGTCCCAATTAGAAAAGCAAACGCAAAGACCATAGTAAAGGAGTTACACGAGCGCGTCCTCATGCGTTTCGGCACGCCGGAAGTATTTCACTCCGATAATGAGACCGAGTTCAAAAACAAGATGGTCGACGACTATCTCAAAGAGAAGGGAGTGTACCATACGACGACACCTCCTTACCACCCTCGAGCAAACCCCGTAGAAAGGTCGAACCGCACGCTTAATACAATGGTAGCTTCGTACATCAAGGAAAAGCATACCAGCTGGGACGAAAAGCTACCGGAATTAGTGTTTGCGATAAACACAGCGGTTCAAAGCTCGACAGGGTGGAGCCCGGCAATGTTGAACTACGGTCGACAGCCAGAGCCACCTAGCACGGACCGGCGAGAGCAAGAAGAGCTCGCACAAAAATGGTTTGATCAGCAGCGGCTCCAGGACTGGTCTGAGAGACTGTCCAGGCTAACCGAGTTGCACAAAGTGGCCTCCGAGAATGCCGCCGCGGCTCAAGCGAGACAAGCCGTATATTTCAACGCTGGGCGTCGAGACGAAATCTTTGAGATAGGCGATCTTGTTTGGAAAAAGAACAGAGTCCAGTCTTCCAGCGCTGACAAGACAACCTCTAAGTTGGCACCAAAGTATGTAGGCCCATACGTGGTTGTCCAGACAAAAGGCTCAAACATGTACCTTATCCAGGACGGGCAAGGCGACGAGGAGATGATACACGCCGAACATCTCAAGCCCTACGTGCCCGACAATGGAATGCCTCTGGCCGAAGTAGACGACGTCGCCCAACCGACGATGGACGAAGAGGCGACGAGCGACCCGCCTCCTGCGAGCGAAGACACCCCGAGCGAAAAAATGTACTCTTCGGCCGCTCCCAGCGGGGAGCCGAGGCCTGCAGCGAGCGTTCCGACGAAAAAGGGAAGGGGTCGTCCGAGGAAAACCGCTAGGGTGGTCGTCCGTCTGACAAATAGGGCCATAGAACCGCGCACAAGCGTCAGTAAATCAGAACGGAAGCGTGGTAGGGATCGTCCAAGGAAGAACCCGAAATAAGGGAATACCCGGACAGTACCAAAGCTAGCAGCCGACACCCATCTCTGAAGGCTCCTTTTGGATTAAACTCTCCTCTGCCACGGAACGAGCAAATTGAGAGCCCCTAGCTCGTTCTGGACGACTAGATCTCAGAAGTTCCGTGGCCAAAGATTGGGCATCCGAGCCCTATCCCGATCCTGCACCCGCGAATCTCAGATACACACGTCCAGTGTACGTGGAATCTGGGAGGGGGGTGTAAAGGTAAGCTACATACTCTTATGCGTATGAAGCTATACCTTATAACGAGCGCGAGTGACGATCGGAAAAGCTCGTAGGTGATCGGGAAAGCCCGCGCGTAAGCCGCGTAAGGACTAATAATGGTCCGACGCGCAAGCTGACTGAGGAGAGTATATAGAGAGTTTATGCGAGTCATCGTAGATAGACACGTCGCCGGTAACGCCTTCCTTGATATTTCGCGGCAAGAGAACAAGAATCGTTATCGCGGATTCTTGCTCGGGTTCTGGGTTCGCGCCGTGAAGAGTGAGTGACTTGGTGGAGTGAGCGTGCTGGTGTTAAGTGCACAGCTCCAGCGACTCCCAGGAACCTGCGAGGACGGCGAAGTTGCCGCGCGCGAGAGCCCGACGGAGAGAGAGGAAGGAGGCGAAGTCGAACGCATCGACGGGGAGAATCGAGATTTAAGGTACGTGGTGCACCACTCGCGAGCCGCCGAAGCCGTAAAGACTCTCTCTTTACGGCTATAACTTGAAGTTAGGAATCGCCGGATCCCGCCCGCGCGCGACGGCGAGGAAGCTAACGGGCGACCGCGTACGCGTGCTAGACAGAGAGACACCTCGTCGCGAAACCTCACGCGGCCTATATACGGCTTTCGTTAAATCTTTGTTTTATGTTAAACTGTATTTATATTTCTTTAACTTGAATAAAATTCATATGTAATCAATATCCGAGTACGAGTTTGATTATTGATTACCGGCGTACGTTATTCCCGTTATCCCGAATACCGCCCTCTCCGTTTCAGGAGCGGCCGAGGTAAACTTACCGCGAATTTATCCCTTTTATTCGCGGTCCTTTTCAGCTCACGACGTTTTAGCTGTACAAAGACGCGAGATCGGCAAGTGATCTCGCGGTTGTTAACGGACATCGCAACGGTAGGTCGTGCGCGGGGTTCACTGATTTGAATCCGCCGCGCACTCTCGGAGCACCGCCTAGGGAGTATAACTAGGCAGTGCCGTAGCAACCGATCCCTTTACCCCGACCGACGCGAAAGATTGTACCCCGTTACAATGCATATAAATTTAAATTTTCTTCGATTAAAGCCCTTCGACAACTTTTATACTGCAAGGAGTTTTTTGTATTTGTACCTGTTGTAAGCCTATTTTTGATAATATTTTAATATTTTACTTAATTAATGTGTTAAAAATCATCAAAAAAGAATATTTTTTATAATATATTTTATAAACATGACATTACACATAATATTTTATAAAAATTACAAAAATATTTTTATAACCGTACTCTACCCTTAACTCCAACAATGATAATTTGCGCATTGCGAAGAGGATTATGGTATAATTAATGTGGTGACTGAGATGTCGTTTTTGTAAAAAAAATGCGAAATAAACAAAATATGATAGTTAACCACCAAAGTTTTAAAATTAATCAAAATTTCTTTAAAATTACATGCAACTACTATTGTACAGACGATTGAAAAGAGTGTGAGAACTCGATATGTTTTGTGTCGACTTTCCAATATTTTGGTTTTTTAAAAGAGGTTATAGATTAAAAAAAACATCAAAGACAGAACTGAAAATAAAGATCAACTGAAAACTTGATCATCTAATGACTATCAATTATTTCGTCACATTCAAAGAATCCGTCAAATGTCAATCATTCGTGAGATTTCGACTCCATTTTCATCATTATTGCAGGGGTCCTTTATAGTATATGAGCGGGCGATCGTTTCAAAAAGGCATCTCGAATCTTGATCTCGCGTAGACGAGTTGAAAAGATGTGAGAACTCCATATGTTTTGTGTCGACTTTCCAATGTTTTCGTTTTATTTGATAATTTTAAATAACTTTTTATACATTATTGGATGAGAGTTAGGCTCTTGGATAGTATATTTGATGAAAACCTGATGTCGTTTCCTGCAGACCAAGACATGTTGTACTGAAGTCATTTAGATTTTTCGTGTATGGTTGTAACACACGCTCCGTAAATTATATTTATCCTTCCAGCGTTAGCCAACATATGAATGTTGTTATTCGACTCTTACGGCGAGGACGTGCTGATAAGGTATACATTTCAAGAGTCATATATTTTTTCAATGCATGATCCACTTAATATTAATATAATAAGGGCTCTGTAACAGTGTAAGTTAAGGAAAGAAAAGTATACTGTTAAATTTTTATTCACCCGTATATTTTTAACAAAATAAAAGGAAATATCTTAGTATAAACTGCATGGGCATAAATTAAATACAATAGTGACAGCAAAAGCTATCGCGAAAATTCCACAATCATAACTATTGGTTTGAAATTGCAGTTTCAAAAACAATTTTTAATTGTTGACTATCTGGAAATAATCTATTGATGTATACTTTATGTTCATTTTGCAAATATTTAGCATTTAAACTATCATAAATGTGTATCGTTCTATTATTGTAATACATACAAATCCAATGAACTTTTTCATAATTTCCAGAAAATAACAATTGAATGTATTCATTATTCATTTGAACTGGGTGAATATTATATGGCTTTTGAACTAAAAGAGTTGTTTGCATATTGAATGGTGTACATGATTTAAGGATGTTATTAAATTCTAATATGTGTTCATCATTCAACATAGAAGCATCGTCGCTATATGGTTCAATCCCTTTTACAACTAATTTTTGTACTTCCGTCAAACCCATTTCATTAAAAGATTGATTTAATTTAAAATTATGTGTTCGGCCGTTCGGTGTACATTGCAAAAGATATTTTTGGAATTATTCTATTGTGGGTTTGTAATAATGTTTCATACATACGTAAAAATACTTTATGTTTATAAGGAGATGTTAGTGCGTCCTAATGTAAACTTAACTTAAGATGTATTTTTTACAAAAAAAATGTACATAAACATCACAATGTCCTCTTTTTACAAGACTTTATGATAAATTTTCACCTCAATTTAATTTAAAATAATTAAATAAATTAAAATAAAAAAAAAATTATAATTTATAATCTAGATTATTAGATATAGATTATAATTTAATTTAAAAAAATTAAATAAATTAAATTAAAAGAAAAATAATAATTTATAATCTTTAATTTATAATTAAATTAAATTATAATTAAATTTAATCTTAATCAAATTATAAGCTTTGTATAAAGATTCGGCCGAACGGCCGAACACATAATTTTAAATTAAATTAATTTTTTAATGAAATGGGTTTGACGGAAGTACAAAAATTAGTTGTAAAAGGGATTGAACCATATAGCGACGATGCTTCTATGTTAAATGATGAACACATATTAGAATTTAATAACATCCTTAAATCATGTACACCATTCAATATGCAAAGAACTCTTTTAGTTCAAAAACTATCAAAAGGCGCGATAGCGCCTGCACGCAAGTATGCAGGCGCGTAAGCCCTTATTATACAGCTAACTAACCCCTCAGATTTTTTATATTTTCGTACATTTAAAATTATACTATCTATTTATGCAATTACAAATCTCACATCTATTTTTTATATAAGTTTTCACTTTACAATAAATCCGGTTTGAATTCATAAGTGCATAGTGGAGAAATTCGATGTTGATTAAAGTTGCTTGCTGAATTCCGATTCTCGAATTTTTGCTATTTCCACTTTCTTTTTCATTCGATGGCAACAAAAAGAGATAGCGTCATAGGAGATGCGAAAGATAGAAAGAGACGAAATTTTTTCCATCCCGTGAGAGAACGCCTACAGAGGTAAAAACTGTTAGCAAGTTGTTTGAGAAGTGGCCGCAAAGAGATATATATATATCTCTATAATATATAAATATTTCGCCGCCGCCGCCGCTGTGTCTAAGAATTCAGAATTCAACATATATATTGTGATGCTGGTTTTAATTTAAATAACAAAAAAAATATTATGTAAATAAAATTATATCCGGATTCCCAACATCATCGAAAAGAAAAACAATTATTAGTTTATTAGTCCTGATTACCCGGTGGACTCACCCAGAGGAAGTTCCGTTGAATAAAATAATAGTTCCGGATAACTATTAAACCGCGTAACGAATATTAACACCCTTAACAAAATTTAGATATAACTAATTATTTTACGGGATCTAATAATAGATCCCGTGGCACCACTAACCACGAGAGAGAGAACATTACTTTATAATTAATCAAATAAATGATTTAATTTATTCAGAAAAACGCGCACAGAATTTATCCTTTTTGTCCCCACTAAATAAATCAATTATTATGTTAATAATTAAAATAACTCACCAATTTGATGTAAATAAATTAATAAAATAATAAATAATATTCGAGATTATTTTCTCCCTATTGGCAAATAATATTATTAGAATCACTCCTTAATCCTCAATAAATCCTCCTTAATAAAAGTAAAAGAAACTGCCAAAAATCTGTTATTGCTGTAATTTACTCCAAAATCTCTTTTTCGATAGACTAAAAAAAAACAATACTTTGTACGGTAGATATGATTAGAATATACCGAAAACACTACTATCTGGAAGATCGATAGGATAAGAATACTGAGTCAATACTGTACTTTTCAGTAGGTAGAATCAGAATACAACACTGTACGATCGGTAGGATCAGAATGGCGATGATCCGTTTTTCCGAGTCACGCCAAACTTCTTCCCCGATTTTCTATCTCCCTCAATCTCCTAATATCCCTATCTGTTCTCTCTCTCGTTACCTGCGAGGGATACGGCAATATTATAATTCTCCAACCCTTCCGTATCCGTCACAGGTGTAATAAAGCTACCCGTATTTACCCCACTATAAATAAAAATGACAACTAATTTGCATAAGTTATCATTGTCCCAACTAGTATTTCGACTTTCCGTATTTAAGGTAATTACAGTCATATAACGTAATATGCTGTTATATTTACCCATACGGAAGTCTTATTCTCTAATAAAGTCATCTATTGATTGGTTCAATAGATCACTAAATTATTCTCTAGTTAACAGCGCTAAATTCAAATATACATTTATCTCCGTACTCTTATATACATGTTCCCCCACTATCCGCGTTCCAAATTCCCTATACTATATGCGCGCGATCCCCGTATATCGATACGAGCGCGGACCGCGTGTTCAGTGTGCGCGCGCTTGAATCTAGATCGATTCAAGATGGCGACAACTGAGCGCGGGCCGGCACGTAAACAACGTGCCTCGCGACCGTTTCCCCCGGGTGTGCGCGATCCCCACCGGCGGGAGTAGTACCCGGGTACTACCGCGGAGTGGTGCGTGCACGTGCACGCACTAACAACGACTCTCCAGGCGACGCCCAGTGATGTTACTACATCACATTACCCCCCCCTAAACTTTACTTACCCTGGTAAGGATAGTATATTCCTTAAAAAAGTACCTTCAATAACTCCCGGGATAACGTGACACCCCAACACATATAAAAAAAAATATACGGTAATAATAATAAAAAAAAACTTACGTGAACTTCTTATAATTCATCCTGCTCCAGTCATTAATCCCCTTTCTTCCTTGGTTTTCTAAACCATCCCTACTTTTAGGAAGGATACCTCTACTAACTACCCTGCTACTTTACAGTTCTTACTACCCTTCACTCCCCGTGGTGTAACATACCTGATTAAATCCTTTACATGCACCTTATTTATTTTCCCTTTGGACTTATCAGTCCTATCAATAATATACACGGTAGGCGATAATACTTCTAATATGGTGTAAGGTCCTTCGTATTTAGGACACAGTTTTGCCGAAAACCTATTCGCGGCGTTAGACAAATAATGAGTCCTACAAAGTACCCTATCTCCCGGGAAAAATCTGACGTCCCTCCTACCCTTATTAAATACCTTAGCTTGTTTTTCCTTCGCCTGTTCTATATGCTTGGTGACAATATCTCTTAGTATATCTAACCGTTGTACCCTATCGGCCCAAGCTTTTTCATCACCCTTTTGAATTAATTCCCTTGGTTCTACCTCCCTACGTAAACTTTTAACAGGTCTGGGGTGTCTCCCATAATTCAAGAATGCGGGTGATACTTTTAAAGACGATTGAATCGCGGTATTTATCGCATGCCTAAATTCACTAAGGTGTTGATCCCAGGTCCTGTGATCGTTATTAACAAACGCCGCAATCATAGTTTCCAACGTACGTCTGCTCCGTTCTACAGCGTTTGCTTGAGGATGGTAGGGTGGAGTGGTGACATGTGTAACCCCATATTCCGCTAAGACATCATTTAAAAATTTATTCTCAAACTCTTTACCATTGTCAGTAAGCAAATAGTCAGGAGTCTCCCACCTAAATAAGATCAATTCCTCAAATGCTTTGCTACTGATTTACCATCCGCGGTTCTTAACGGTTTCAACTCTATCCACCGAGTAAATAAATCTTGGAAAACTAACAAGTATTTACACTGACTCTTACTAGGTGGAAACTCCATCATATCCGCTGCCACCACTACCCAAGGTCTCTCAATCACCCTACTACTAAGCAATCCTTGTGGGCCTAACTGGGATACTTTATATCTCTGACAAACATCACACCCTACTACGAATCTATTAACATCGTACCATACTCCTCTCCAATAATAGTCCCTAATAACCCTGTCATACGTCTTTTCTACCCCTAAGTGACCCGCCGAGGTTTCGCAATGCGCATCCCTTATTACTCGCTCTCGCTGTTCCTCTGGGACCACTAATCTCCAATCTTCGTCCCTATTTGTGACCGGGTCCAACAATGGATCGTTACGGTACCTATATAATAGGCCGTTTTCTACTCTCCATTGCTGGTAACGGTTAGGAAATTGCTCGACGTTCTTGAGCATATTTAAATACCAAGTGTCCCTAATCTCCTGAAAAGCAGCCACTGTATCGACCTCACCCGGATACATCCTAGAGAGTGCGTCTGGGACTTGATTGAGAGATCCTTTTCTATGGACTATCTCAAAGTCCCATTGTTGCATCTCTATAGCCCACCGAGCGAGACGACCAGTAGGCTCCTTAAGGTTCCGCAACCATTTCAACGCACTATGATCCGTGATTGCGGTAAATGAATATCCCTCTAAATATGGCCTCAACTTCTTTATAGCCCAAATTAACGCCAAACATTCCTTTTCCGTTGTGGAATAATTCCTTTCCGCGGCCGACAAAACCCTACTAATGTAGACTATGGGGTGCTCCCCGTCTTCCTGTTCCTGAGTCAGCACCGCTCCCAGTGCATAATTACTTGCGTCACACTGCACTTTGAACGGTTTGCTGAAATCAGGGCGAGCAAGAACGGGTGCAACAGTCAAAGCTCTCTTTAGTGTATCGAAAGCTTCCTGCTGCTCCTCCCCCCATATCCATTCTTGTCCCTTATGCAACAACCTTACTAATGGTATTTTTAATTCGGCCTCATTCTCAATAAAACGCGAGTACCAGGCGATCATACCAAAGAATCTTCTTAATTCCTTGATTGTCCTGGGTACTGGATAATTGACCACCGGAGACACTTTATCTGGATTTGTTCTAAGTCCGTCCCTATCTAAAATAAATCCTAAATAAGTCACCCTACTACAACAAAATTCGCATTTGTCCCTATTCACCGTTAACCCTGCATCTAATAATTTCCTCAATACCAAATCCAGATATTTCAAGTGTTCCTCGAACGACTCGGTGACGATGATTATATCGTCCAGATATCCGAAAATAAAAGGTTCGAATTCCGGACCGAATATCGCATCGATCAACCGCTGGAAGGTCATGGGCGCATTCGTCAAACCGAATGGCATCCTTTTAAATTGCCATAGACCCGATCCTGGCACCGCAAAAGCCGTATATTTTCGACTAGCAGGCGCCATCTTAACCTGAAAGTACGCCTGCTTCAAGTCGATTTTGCTAATATACCTGGCTTTGCGAATTTTATCCAGAATCGAATCCATTTGTGGCAAAGGATACGCATCCCGTTTTGTGACCGAGTTCAAGTCCCTATAGTCCACACAAAATCTAATTGATCCGTCGGACTTCCGTACCAAAACTGGTGCACTGCTCCAGTCACTTGCCGATCTTTCTATAACTCCCAACTGTAACATCTTCCTAACCTCCACATGAGCTGCCTCCAACATCTTGGGCGAGATGCGCCGTGTCCGATGTTTGATTGGAGAAGCTCCCTGAACATCAATTGAATGTTCAGTAAGGTCTGTCATTCCTAACCGATCGGCGTTTATGTCTGGAAGCAAACTGTGCACCAATTTTTGCACTTTGTCCCTTTCCTCATCCTGTAATTCAGAGATGCCAGCGCATTCCCCGAATATTATAGGATGGTTTGTCCCTTTATCACTACTATACGACCTCCAAGGACCTTCCCTAACACGTTCCTGATCCTGTCCTAATCTATCATCAAAATTAAAAAGTTTGCCGAAGTCCATTCCTAATATCATATCCGATTCCAAGTCTTTCAATGCCCTGCAATTAATTTTCCCTACGTGTCCGTCAATCTCTAAATTGATTTCTAACGTCCCTAACGCCCTCACTAATCCACCATTGACATTTTTAATAACAACATCAGAGGACTTTAATCTATCCTTAAACTGTTCAGCTATCCTTGACCCTACTAAAGACAATGTGGAACCAGAATCAATTAACGCCCTATATTCCTGTCCTCCTAAAACAACTTTCAAATAATGCCTATTTTCTATGTTAGATACTGATACACCTTGTTTCGGTTCAGTTGATCGATCTGGTGTCTCCTTGTTGCCAAGGAAGGTCTTTGGACTCTTTTCTTTTTCTTTATTATCCCCTAAAAGCAACTCTACACCCTTGTTAATCAAATTTAGTCTATCGTAACCCCTAATCTCTTGATTATCCTGTGACCTTCCTTCGCTAACTTGAGTCCCGCCACGATCAACTTTCCCCTTTTTGGCTAACAATTCAATATCTATTCGCTCTGCTCCCTTTAATAACCTATCCTCAATTATTCTAACTCCTGAATCATTTTCTGGATCGTCCCTACTGATCGACCGTAAATTACCCTTAGATCTTGGAATCGCACCCTTAGACCTATCTAACCTTCCTACACTTACTTTGGGAGACACACCCTCTATATTGATCCTATCAATATTCTCCCCCACCCTTACTTCTAAATTTACCTCTGGCAAACAGTAACTTGGTAACGCCCTATCGGTCCCTACTGCCGTGTTTCGAGAGTCAGGGGACCTTTCTGAACTCCCGATTTGCCGTTTCCCAACATCCCCCTAAACTGTGTACAATTCGGACAATCGTCGAATGTCGTCCCAATTGTTTTACAAACTTGACATGCTAACCCCTCAGTTTTGCGAAGGGAGCAGTTTCGTATGTTATGACCCGGTTTTTTACAAAAATAGCACCTCCTATTGGGACACTCGGAACTCCTATGCTCTACCTTCTGACACTCGAAACACGGACCGTGAAAAGCTCTATTTTCGTCCCTATTTCCATTACTAACAAATCTATTCGACTCCCTAAATTCCCTATTATCTGGTCTATTCTGCCACCTATTCGACTGAAAATCCTTACTATCGGGTTGATTCTGCCACCTATTCGACGGAAATTCCCTACGATTAAAATTCCGATCGTTATAATTCACCCGTTGGCCATCAGCTGGTGGTCTTGACCAACCAGTCTGCTGCTGTACCGGTGGTCTCGCATTTTGTGGTGGTGCCTGCTTGGCCACAACCATTGCAGCTGTGATTGGCTGCTCCTGCGAATCCACCTGCACTTTAGCCTTAACCGCGCTTTTACTCGACCCTTTATCTACCTTCGTCGGCTTCAGCTTGTCTTTCGACCCAACTACACCCTGTTCATTTTCTTCCACCTTAGCCACCTTACCCTTTACTCTCGGCCCTTGGTATACGGCTTCTGGAATCCAAGTCCTTTCCTTAGGTGGCGGAGGAACGTAACGGTTGTCTAATTCTTTCTTCCGTTCGTATTTTCTCCCCCACTTCTCAATATCGTCCAAACTATCGAGATATTCGTTTTCCATTGCCTTCCGATACTCCGGCAACAGATTACGAAATATCAACGGAACTAGCTGACATTCCGACGGCGGTCTCTTAAAATGCCCTACTATAAGTCTAATACACGATAGGTAACTAGCTATATCCTCTCCCTTTGCTTGAGTCCTTCTACGCAATTCTTCCATGATATCCTCTCTATCTAATATCCCCATGAATCTATGTCTGAATGCGCGTTTAAACTCTTTAAGCGTCTTAATCTTTTCCTTTACTGATCGAAACCACCTAACCGCGGTTTTCGATAGCGTACAAGGAATCGCGCTTAGGAACTCTGTATCAGAATACGCAGTTCCTTCATAGCAATCTTGAAGTTGAGCCAAGTACTCCTCCGGACCCTCCTTACCTTCGCCAGAAAAGTGTATTTTCCAGTTTTACAGCATTTTAACACACTGCATACTGCGCAACTGATTCACCCCTCTCTGACGTTGGCTGGTCTTATTAGACCTCGGAGTTTCCCAGACTCCCTCATTATCACTATTTCCGCTCATATCTGTCCCAACTAACTCCCTGTCCTGATTCTGATCTACCTGTCTACGCATTAACTTTTTTTCTTTATGGACTCTCCTACTTTTGCATATTTCCTCTTCTGAACTACTACCTGTGTCGGTTTCCTCAACGTAATAAATTCTTTTCCCCTTATTGTTTAAAAACTCGCCCTTTGAGAAACCTAACTTCTTTGGCCCTAAGTTACTACATCGCTTGGGAGTAGATTCTCTTTTTCTCGATCCTAATTCGTCCGCACTACCATTTGTCGCTTTACGCTTTGATTCTTCTACTAATGAATTCTTTAATTCACTATATTCTACTAAATCTCTACTATTATTAATATCTCCCTCGGTTTCAACCCTTTCTGGTTGACCTAACTCTTCTACCTGTTTACTAGCTTGCAAGTTTTGCAACCTTGCATCTACTATTTTAATTAACGCGCTCTCTAACTGATTACCCATAACCTCCCTAATAATGTCGGTTACTAATATCCTCAAACTCCCTACATCTATGTTACTCCCTACTACTTCGCTTTTTTCCGCAGTTACCATTTCCTTTGATTTCCCGTTCGATTTCTTACGCGCACCCGTTTTCTCCTGATTCTTTTCACTAATCTGAGTTTCTTTCCCTACTTCCACTACCTCCTGACTAACACTTTCCATTATTTTGTCTTCACTTTCCTTTACTTGTTTCCCTTTTCTATTACATTCCCCTTTGTCACTATTTTCCTTACTATTCTCATTAATGGGTTGTTCTACTTCTGTTTCATCTGCCCTTGTCGGTATTTCCCCCTCCCCTTCGTCATCCGTATATCACGGTACGTTTAAGTTAACATCTATTTTCCTACAGTCCGCCCTTAGTAACCTATCTTTCAATGTCCCAAATGACCCTACTGTACTTAACCCTTGTTTTTCCAATAACTCCTTAATTAATTTAGGGTCTATTTTTGAAATCTTTCTAGATAATTCCCTCGCCCCTGTAGACTGTTTAAGGATATTTTCCATTCGTTCCTTGTGACTACCCATTTTACTAAATTCCGATACGACAAAAGCAACAACGCCAAAATACTACAAACAACCGAGAGAATAACTTAAAAACACGAACAAAAAAAAATAAAAATGACTTTAATATTGTAATTTCCCTTAATCAAACCCAGCGGTCTTAATTTCCCGGTAAACTGAATTAAACGGGAACTCTTCGGTGCACGGGTCCGATCTGACCAGATAAAGCCTCGCGCCAAATAAATAAATTTTCCTAAGCCCCACTGTAAATCACGAACAAAGTGAAACAACAAAAAAAAAAGCACATTCGCTATATAAATATAAATAAATATTGGCAAATAAAAATAAATATAAATTATAAAAATATAAATTACTCTGGAGATTACCGTTTTGCTATATCTTCCTAAAAAAATGAAAAAAAAAACAATAAATAAATAAATAAATCCTTATTAAAATGGCTGGTGAAACAAAAAAGAAATTTATCTCCTTGTGGTGTCCTCACGTCCAACTCCTGATTGCTTTTACAAATGGTCAATTCCAATACATATATTCAAAATTACCATGAATTATAATTTATATACGTCCCAAATATCAGAAAATAACACAATAAATAAAATAAATAATTATCTCCCAACTATTTTTTTTACTTGGCACGAGGCGATATCACTGTCTACTGCAAAAATTGTTAAATTGTCGAATAAAAGTTTTATTAACTTTAATTCAACAATCAACAAATCACCTTTAAAATAGCAGCAGCCCACAAAAAGCGCTTGCAAAATAGGTGATAGCAACAGACAGCAACGACAATAATTATTGCAATAATAATAAAAATAAAATAATATATCAGTTTATCTCCCGCTAGAAACGGTAATAATTAAATTTCAACGCGGCCAGTTAAACGTTAAAATGGCAGCAATCGAATTTATAATTTTCCAAAATGGCGTAACCGACGCCGAAAATTTCTCTCTCTCTCGACCCCACTGTGAAATTTCTAACACACTCCCTAAAATATTCGTCAATTCAACTTCCGCCGATGTACAAAAAAAAACGTTAAATTTGCTAACAAACCGAAAATAATTTAATCACTTAATGTACAATAAAAACACACGTTGGGCGCCAAATGTGATGCTGGTTTTAATTTAAATAACAAAAAAAATATTATGTAAATAAAATTATATCCGGATTCCCAACATTATCGAAAAGAAAAACAATTATTAGTTTATTAGTCCTGATTACCCGGTGGACTCACCCAGAGGAAGTTCCGTTGAATAAAATAATAGTTCCGGATAACTATTAAACCGCGTAACGAATATTAACACCCTTAACAAAATTTAGATATAACTAATTATTTTACGGGATCTAATAATAGATCCCGTGGCACCACTAACCACGAGAGAGAGAACGTTACTTTATAATTAATCAAATAAATGATTTAATTTATTCAGAAACACGCGCACAGAATTTATCTTTTTTGTCCCCACTAAATAAATCAATTATTATGTTAATAATTAAAATAACTCACCAATTTGATGTAAATAAATTAATAAAATAATAAATAATATTCGAGATTATTTTCTCCCTATTGGCAAATAATATTATTAGAATCACTCCTTAATCCTCAATAAATCCTTCTTAATAAAAGTAAAAGAAACTGCCAAAAATCTGTTATTGCTGTAATTTACTCCAAAATCTCTTTTTCGATAGACTAAAAAAAAAACAATACTTTGTACGGTAGATATGATTAGAATATACCGAAAACACTACTATCTGGAAGATCGATAGGATAAGAATACTGAGTCAATACTGTACTTTTCAGTAGGTAGAATCAGAATACAACACTGTACGATCGGTAGGATCAGAATGGCGATGATCCGTTTTTCCGAGTCACGCCAAACTTCTTCCCCGATTTTCTATCTCCCTCAATCTCCTAATATCCCTATCTGTTCTCTCTCTCGTTACCTGCGAGGGATACGGCAATATTATAATTCTCCAACCCTTCCGTATCCGTCACAGGTGTAATAAAGCTACCCGTATTTACCCCACTATAAATAAAAATGACAACTAATTTGCATAAGTTATCATTGTCCCAACTAGTATTTCGACTTTCCATATTTAAGGTAATTACAGTCATATAACGTAATATGCTGTTATATTTACCCATACGGAAGTCTTATTCTCTAATAAAGTCATCTATTGATTGGTTCAATAGATCACTAAATTATTCTCTAGTTAACCGCGCTAAATTCAAATATACATTTATCTCCGTACTCTTATACACATGTTCCCCCACTATCCGCGTTCCAAATTCCCTATACTATTTGCGCGCGATCCCCGTATCGATACGAGCGCGGACCGCGTGTTCAGTGTGCGCGCGCTTGAATCTAGATCGATTCAAGATGGCGACAACTGAGCGCGGGCCGGCACGTAAACAACGTGCCTCGCGACCGTTTCCCCCGGGTGTGCGCGATCCCCACCGGCGGGAGTAGTACCCGGGTACTACCGCGGAGTGGTGCGTGCACGTGCACGCACTAACAACGACTCTCCAGGCGACGCCCAGTGATGTTACTACATCACAATATATATGTCATTTATATGTTTTATATATATGTCATATATGATATATATATGTATGTCATATATATAAGTGTGTGTGTGTGCGTGTGTGTGTGCGTGTGTGTGTGCGTGTGTGTGCATGTGTGTGTGTGTGTGTGTGTGTGTGTCTGTGTGTACGTGTTACTTGTTTTTTCAAGAATAGATAATATATGTATTTTTTCCGTGCGCAAAAAAAAGTTGTGAATATAACTTGAAAGAATGTGTATTAGTTTACTTATTCCTGATAAAACTCATAAAATAAAAACGGACCTAAAATTTAATGTAATGTTTTTAAAAATATGCACAATTTTTCGAAGATAAAATAAATATTAATCAAGTATAACATACACTTTTCAAATATCTATATGTGAAATATACAATAAATTAAAAATTAAATATATTAATTATTGCATTTTTAAGATAATTCTATTATAAACAGTAATGACAAAAGAAAATTCAAATTTTAACAGTGGCAATATAAAATACGAATTACATTTCAAAAGTTTTTCGAAAATTATTATTTTAGTAGTATGTAATTTAAATATTATTCAAATCAAAATTTAAAAATTGTATGGATATATAAGTAAGTAGATTACGTATATTTATATAAAACAATATCTTAAATAAACAAGTATGTATTTATTAGAAACAAAAGGTTAATTAAGGAATGCCTTTGTTTATAATAATTAAAATAAATATATGTGGTCTGTAACTAAAGGAAAAAATAATTGGATATAATTATGGATTAAAACGCAAATTTTGAAAGAGGGTGCAAATTACGAATTACGGGAGAAATGGAAGAAACAGGTTTTTATTTATATACCACTAAAATGTTACAAATAATTTTTTAAATCTAATACAAAAATTAATTTAATTAAGTAGAAAGTTTTATTACTCTAAAAGTACAAAATATTAATGACATATAGAACTCTTGGCGATGACTTAAATAAATTAATCTTAGGAGGTATAGTTCTATTTAGATCCGTTTAAAATAATCTAAAATTTTAATAGGTTTTTACTAAATACTACAATTAAGTTTATGCACTTTACTATTTTTGGTAAGTTAATTGTTCATTACCACATATATATATATATATTACACCTTTGGTGTAAGTTATGTCCTAAAATACGTGAAAATTAGTTATTTTATGAGGTTTATGAGGCATAAGTTACACTAGCGGTCTTGGCCAATAATCTAACCCAAGCCATTCGAAAGCTCGCGAAAAATGTGAACTTTTGAGAGGTGTTAAATTAAAATCGATTATGGTGTAGTAGCCTTTTTTTTGATATTCAATATGTCCGGGTGTTCTATCTCTTCGAGATTTTAAAATTAAAAAATGTAACCAGGGTAGGTAAGTTCTAAAGATTAATTTAAACAAAAGTTGTTTGTAATGTTTTTTCAAAAAAATCAACAGATTTTGAGATAAATGGCTTTAAAAATAGAAATTTTTCTAAAAAATTGAAAAATTTCCACTTTTCATGGTCAAATAACTCTTAAGCAAATTATTTTTAACACTTAAATTTTTTTTGTTTGTTCTGGAAGATGTTTCCAGCCTGTTCTCAAATTTTGGAGTGATTTAAAATTTTCATGGTACCACTTGACGTGAAATAGCCCATATTTGTGTATATATATGTATGTATGTATGTGGGTGTGTGTGCGTGCGGCGGAATATTAATATAATATATATATATTTTAAAATTGTTTTTTCAAAAATACATAATATATGTATTTTTTCCGTGCGCAAAAAAAAAGTTGTGAACATAACATGAAAGAATGTGTATTTGTTTACTCATTCTTGATAAAACTCATAAAATTTTTAAACGTATACTCAATAATAATAACGGATCTAAAATTCAATGTAATGCTTTAAATACAGATGCAAAATTGTTTGAAGATGAAATCAATATTAATCAAGCATAACATACACTTTTCCAAATATCCATATGATATATACAATGGGTTAAAAATTAAATATATTAGTTATTGCATTTTTAATATAATTCTATTTTTATACTTATTTATATTTTAATTACACCTTTTTATAAGTAATTTATACTCCATATTAGTTTTCTGCAATTGAAAGTACTCAAATCAAAAACACCTTTCAAAAAGGTGTCAAAACCCGCAAGTATATGTGTTATTCTAATCAAACTTTGAAAATTGTTATCTGTTAAATAAAATTGTTATCTGTCTGATAAATTTTAAAGTATAAGATAAAAATATCTTTGATTCTAATTCCCATATTTTCTCTACTTATTTATATTTTTATTACACCTTTTCTATATCTAACTTATATTCCATAATATTTTTCTGCAATTGAAAGTATTCAATTCGAAAACGCCTTCCAAGAAGGTGTCAAAACCCGCAAGTATTGTGCTATTCTAATCAAACTTTGAAAATTGTTATCTGATAAATAAATTCTGCAATTCAATCTGACATTGTTATCTGATAAATAAATAATTTTAATTTCTAACTACCTTATTTTATCTATTTCTTTGAATTTTAATGAAACATTTTTATAAATATTACGAAAATTTCGTATAAAAAATTTCTGCAATTGAAGGAATTGAAATGAAACTGAAATCGACAAGTATTTTGAATCGTACCATAAATTTATATTTTATATAAACATTTTTATATATATTACTTAAACTTCGTAAAAAGTTTCTGCAATTGAAAGCACTGAAATCAAACTGTAATCGACAAGTATTTTGAACCATGCAAAAATTTCTACCAATCTGAATACAGATTTTTTTATATGAAAAGTATCTTACACTATTATTTTTCATTTCTGGCCCTCACATGTTTTACAGTAATAAATAAATAATATTCTAATGATATTATTATTATTAAGTTACTCAGTTGGCACCCTCCTATTTGACTAGGTTATGCCAGGCACTTGGGTATTCCCTTTGCGCCCTGTTTTCCATTTCCCATCTTTAGCCCCCCGAAGTGTATAGCAATATTGCCACACCTGGGTGAGCCTTCTTATGGGTCCTTGGTTTTTTCAATCGGGCACCGCCCAGAGACCCTGCCAAACAGCAAGTATTCCCTGGACATCCCAATTGGGGATATCTCCTGAATCAATTAGAAATTTACCTGTGAGGCACCATCTTCTTGTCATGATTCTGGGGCATTCACATAAGATGTGTAGAAGTGTTTCGTTTGCCTCCTTGCACATTCGGCATAATGGATCTGTTTCCAGTCCCATTTTATACCTATGGTATCGCAAATCTCCATGTCCAGTAAGTATGTCCATTAGCTTGCGAGCTGTCTTTCTGCTAAGTTTCCTAAGCCCTTCTTCCCAGTGTCCGCTTATTGCGTTTCCAAGTGCGGCTTTAGCTTGTCTGCATCCTGCAGTTTTTACCCAAGCCCTTTGGTGTTCCTTCACCAGCCATTCCTTTAATAATTCTATGAGGTGGCTATGTGGCATCTTCACCATCATGCTTGGTTCCGCATGTTTTCCATTTGTACCTATCTTTGCTAGGTCATCGGCTATCTCGTTACCACGTATACCTACATGACTTGGTATCCATGTTAGCGTTAGCCGCTTATACAACTCTGCCAGTCTATTTAGTGTCTTATGACATTCCCAAATTAGTCTGGACTTAGTGGTGTGACCATTCAGACTCTGTAACACAGTTCTGCTGTCCGAGTAAACGTATATCTCTTCGTCTTTGCAATTCTCCTGTGCCGCTTTAGCACATTGCAGGATTGCAAATGTTTCCGCTTGGGAAATGGTATTGTATTCCTTTAAGGAATATATCCTACCCTTCCCATTTTTTCTGCAGTATACCCCTTCTCCGACTCCCTGGATATTCTTGGACCCATCATTATACCAGAGTTCTTTGCCCTCCGGCACCCTAACATGTCCTTGACTCCAGTCATCTTTGCTAGGCAGACTGACTCTGTATCTCTTATCGAATAGGAACTCAGTGCTGCATCTATCAGTTCCCTCGTATAAGTTCTCTCTTAGATTTCGCGGGAGCGTACTTAGGAGTCCCCTGTCCGCCCGTCGATCTAAGAGATTTCTAACTCTTAAGTATCCTTTTATGGCTTCTGACTTAAGAGTGAGCTGAAAGGGCTCAATATTCGTTATGACCCCCATAGCTTGTACTGGCGTGGTTCTTAGAGAATTGGTGATGCAGCGCAGGACCAATCCTCGTACCCTTTCCAGCATTTGGTTCGCAGTTTTCAAACCTGCTCGCTTCCACCAAATCACTGCCGAATACGTGAGTTTTGGTTTCAGAATTGCTGTGTAAATCCACATCATGGTTTCTGGTTTAAGACCCCAGTTCAAGTGCAGAGCTCTACGTGTTTGCCATAGTACTCTTATAACTTTATTACACTGATTCTCAAGGTGCTCTTTCCAGTTTAACTTACTGTCAAGAATGACACCTAGATATTTAGCTTTTTCTTTTATTTCTAGCCGTTTTCCTCCATATTCGAGGTGTTTTATGCTTGTTTTTCACTTATATTTACGTATAAACACCATAACTTCCATTTTTTCCGGGTTAACCGATAGTCCACCTCCTTGGCACCACTTATATACCTTATTCAAGGCATTTTGCATGATGTCAAATAGTGTTTCTAAAAATGGTCCTCTAACTATTATTGCTAGATCATCTGCATATCCTACAACCTCACATCCCGTGTTGGTTAGTAGGCATAATAGTGTGTTCATTACAAGATTCCAGAGGGACGGGGAAATAACCCCCCCCCCCTGTGGGCATCCCGTGTTCACCCAGCCAGTTACCTTGGTGTTACCCTTGGTCATTACCAGCTTTCTGTTTGATAACATGAGTTCGACCCAGTCAGTAACTGGCTGAGCTATTCCATGTCTCCTCATTGCCTCCTTGATTACTCTTTTGGAGGTATGGTTGAAAGCTCCTTCTATGTCTAAAAAGACCACTAGAGCGAAGCCTCCGTTTTCAATTTGTTCTTCAATCAGGTTCACTATTTTGCACAGAGCAGTCTCAGTAGAGTGTCCTGCTCTGTACGCATACTGATCCCTATGAAGTGGTCGTTCTTTTAAAGGTTTATCTTTAATATGTCTATCTATGAGCCTTTCCATTGTCTTCAGCATAAACGATGTAAGACTTATAGGTCGGAAGTCTTTAGGAGAAGTATAGCTCCCCTTACCTGCTTTCGGAATGAACGTCACTCTCGTTCCCTTCCAACTTTCTGGAATATGGCATAATTCCAGACTTGCCCTAATAAGTCTGGTCATTGGACGGATAATGCACTCCCCCGCCCTTTGTAATAGTGCGGGGTAAATACCATCCAGTCCCGGTGACTTATATGGCCCAAAAGATCCAATGGCCCACCTGACTTTGTCCTCTGAGGCAATTTCGGTCCCCAGCACACTGCATGATTCGGTTTGGATCACCGCATGCTGGTTTCCCGTTCCGTAGTCGTTTGACTCATGAACTTCCATCGCCCCTTCCCCTTCTTTCGAGAAATCCGGGTAGAAGGATTCGATCAGGCGGTACAACGTTTCTTCGTCCGTCATGGTGTATTTCCCATTTGGCAGTTTAAGTGCTCCCAGTATAGCTTCCGGATTTTTTGACAAGATCTTGTCCAACCGGGCTGCCTGTAAGCCTTTTTCTATGTCGCTGCAAAAGTTGGCCCATGATTCTGCTTGTGCCTTCCCAATTGCTGCTCGATAGCTGTCTCTTTTACTTGCGTAATGATTCCACTCGTCTGCTGTACCTTTTTTTTGGGCCAGCTTATAGGTTCTCCTTACTTGTTTCTTGAGACACTCTAGGTTCTCGTTCCACCAGTAGGTTTTATCTCGCTTACCCACCAATGTGGGTCTACAGTTGTTCTCAAAAGCTGAGATAATTCCTTTATTTAGTTTATCAGCAGCTTCTTCAAGCTCCTTCCAGTTTCTTATATGTTCTGGAAAATTTGCTAGTGAGCTGCTTATTTCTTCCTTGTAGGTTATCCAATTTGTCTTCTTCGGTTTCCTGGTCCATGTTCTAGGATTTGTACCAGGTCCCACTAATTCGAAAACAATTTTGGCATGATCAGATAGTGTCGGTTCATCAGATACCCTCCACCTCTTGATCCTATTTGTAATTTCTCCAGTACATAACGTGATGTCCAATACTTCTGCTCTAAGTTTATTACAGAATGTTGGCGTTGTACCAGTGTTTAGAATATCTAGTTTGGTTGTGGCTAGATATTCTACCAGTTCCTCTCCTCTCCTATTGATGTCTGTGCTCTCCCACAGTATGTGATGTGAGTTAGCGTCACAGCCTATTAGGAGCGGTAAGTTTTTACTCTCACAGAAGGTAATTAACCTTTTAACTTCCGTGGGTGGATTTACCTCTCCATCATATGGAAAATACGCTGAGGCAATGACTATGTTTCCAATGCCTTCCGATTCCGTCCTCACCGCTGTCAGGTCTCTTGTACAGAAATCCATCAGCGGGGTTACATTTACTCCCTTAGTGATGATACACGTTCTGGGCGTCTCAGCTTGCATGTCCCTGTAACAAACAAGCCCCTTTCCCCTTAAACCCTTGATTGTTCCTCTCACCGTCCATGGTTCTTGGACCAGTGACAGGCCTGTGTGCATCTCTGCCAAACCCTTACGCAATAGTGCAGAAGAGTCTTTGCAGTGATGCAAGTTAATTTGTGAGATTTGCAGCGCCTTGAAGGTCATTATTTCGAGCTTCCCGGCACTGCTGCCTCTTTATCAGACTCCGCTACCGCCGGCGCGTGTACTTTGAAAGTGACACGCTCCAGTGAGTAGAAGGGTCTGCAATCTAGAGCCTGAAGGGCTCTAGCTTGGGACTCCGGCATCTGCACCAGAAGAAAGTTGTCCTTCGCTGCAGCACCGTCGGTAGCCCCCTTGTCGCATTTTACGACCCGCCATGTTGCGGTATTTAGCGTCGGATTGTACCGCATCAGCCTCTGAAGAACCAGCTCCGTGGGTTTCGGTGCTCCCGGTATCCACGCGCTGGCCTTCACCAGCCTCTGCAGCACCTCCGTTCCGCTGACTGTCAGAGCAGGACCCCGCCAAGATTTTAGTCCGGGCACGATCCCACTCAGCCAATCCGCGGACCGTTGATCCTCTGCTATTATCACAAACACTCCCCCCTGCAGAAGGACGCAACAAACTTTGGCAGCTGCTCAGGAGGAAGGACATCTGTCTCCTCCTCCAGAGCATTCCTGAAGTCTTCAAACTGTCCTGTAGTAAGAAGCACCTCAGGATATTCTGCTGATGTCACGACCCTCGACAGAGGGTTCGTTCTCTGTGCTGTTGTAAGTCCCACACTACATTTCGGCTTTTCAGCACTCTGAGTGTTACTTACCTGTGCCGGCTTGTTTTTATGCCGTTTTTGTGTCCGCGGGTCCTCTGGCGGCGTGTCCTTCCCTCTTTTCCCCATAAGAGGCGTTGAGGGAGGTCTCTCCGCGCTTTGAGCCCGCATTTCTTGCTTTCTGAGCTTTCGCCTGCGGTTTTTCTCCGCATAGCGTCCACTCGTCCAGCTTCTTCCTTCATTGGTATCCATTGGCATTCCAGCTCCCGGTTCAGGATTGGACACCGTCAATGGCCCATCAGGATTTTTAAATTCAGTGGGTTGGTAAGCAGACATCCCACTGGGCGCCGCCTGCTCACCTACCTTTACTCCAACTACCGGTGACACCGAAGTTACCACCGGCAAATTGGTTGTGTTGAGAGTTGGGATCTCTCCAGGGTTTGTTGACACTTATGGGCTAGCATCCGAATAGCCCGTTGCGTTTACATTCTAATGATATTAATTTGTGCAAAATTAATTTCTGCAATACTAATAAAATGGACATTTCTTTTTTATTCTTTTAAATAATAAAATAATACTTGCACCACCGTTGGTTAAACGCTTCATATATGTGTTAATTCTGACTATATTAACTGATGTTACATTTTATAAATAATTACATACATCTTAGCTTTTATCTTATTAATTAATTAATTAATTGGTAAAATCATGTAGATTGTATATCCTTAGTTAAGCGAAATAATAATTATTTTACATAACTACTAAGAAAAACTTGCTAATCAGCGATGGAGGTCATACGATGTCTTGGTGAAGAAAGCACTTGTTGAAAATACAGTCGCTAGTGGTGCTTGTATCAATCGGCCGGGGACAGGAATCAAACCTGGGACCTCCAGATTATGAGTCCGTCGCCCTACCGACCAAGCCATCGCAGGCCTCTTTTAGGAACTTTATTAGATAAAAATAATGATGTCTATTTTATCATTGGTGATGTAGGATATTAAAATTGCCAGATAGTATTGCAATATTTATATATTATTACTCATTGCAGTTTCTTCACGGTATTATATACTTTCATAAATGTAAAGGAATACATTAGTAAGTCAGAATTAACACATATATGAAGCGTTTAACCAACGGTGGTGCAAGTATTATTTTATTATTTAAAAGAATAAAAAAGAAATGTCCATTTTATTAGTATTGCAGAAATTAATTTTGCACAAATTAATATCATTAGAATATTATTTATTTATTACTGTAAAACATGTGAGGGCCAGAAATGAAAAATAATAGTGTAAGATACTTTTTATATAAAAAAATCTGTATTCAGATTGGTAGAAATTTTTGCATGGTTCAAAATACTTGTCGATTACAGTTTGATTTCAGTGCTTTCAATTGCAGAAACTTTTTACGAAGTTTAAGTAATATATATAAAAATGTTTATATAAAATATAAATTTATGGTACGATTCAAAATACTTGTCGATTTCAGTTCATTTCAATTCTTTCAATTGCAGAAATTTTTTATACGAAATTATCGTAATATTTATAAAAATGTTTCATTAAAATTCAAAGAAATAGATAAAATAAGGTAGTTAGAAAATAAAATTATTTATTTATCAGATAACAATGTCAGATTGAATTGCAGAATTTATTTATCAGATAACAATTTTCAAAGTTTGATTAGAATAGCACAATACTTGCGGGTTTTGACACCTTCTTGGAAGGTGTTTTCTATAATATTCACCCAGTTCAAATGAATATTGAATACATTCAATTGTTATTTTCTGGAAATTATGAAAAAGGTCATTCGATTTGTATGTAAATTTTATTAAATTTAATTACGTAATCAAATGTTATTTTAATTATTGTTATTAAGATAATTTTCTGGTAATAATATCGACATAGTAGTTAATATCTATTTGTTTAAAAAAACTATAAGGACCAAAAATGCAAGGCCCAAAATTTATAAGGCCCAAAAATTATAAGGTGCAAAATTTATAAGGCCCAAAAATGTAAGGCCCAAAATTTATGAGACCCAAAAAATGTAGGTCCCAAAAATGTATGGCCTAAAATTGTAAAGTCCAATTAAAATAAAACTTTACAATTCCTTTGCCAAAAATGTAAGGCCCAAAATTTATAAGGCCCAAAAATGTAAGGTCCAAAAAATGCAATGTCCAAAAAATGTAAGGCCCAAAATTGTAAAGTCCAATTAAAATAAAACTTTGAAACTAAAAAAATGCACTTTTAAAAAACCGGAGAACTGGAGAACCGGAGACCAAAAGTCGATCCACTTTAATATAATATAAGATGTTTGCTGTTAAGAACTCATCTTTAGTAAAAAATGTGATGCTTTCTCAAAAATACTGTCATTAAATATAGTTAATTCATTTTCTTGCTCATCAGTTTCTTGCTTATCATTTTTTTGCGTTATTGATTTCGTAATTTACTTCATGTAATTCGTCATTTAAACCAAAATCATTAATATCGTAATTATAAGTCTAAAATAATTTGTTCAATTTTTTCTTGCGTCTATAACACTCAGAATTCTCTTGCGTTGTAGTACTCTGATAAACTATAATTACAGAAATAAGAATGTCTTCAAATTCTTGTAAAGGTTTAACTTGGGTTAAATACCCAATGCATCTTAAATAAAATGAAGTTACGTGAATATCCGATGGTTTTAGCGCATCCCATTTTCTGAATGCGTTAAGCAGGTGCGCTACATCGTGTCTAGTAGCAGTAGGGTAAATCATTTTTACGAGTTTGAAGAACTTTGTAGCAACGTAAATCATAATTTTTATAAGATAGTCTATTAAAAGCTAAGCAACATGCATTTTGCAAAGCTAACGAACCGTCTGTTACAATTTCTTTCGGGATTCTAGCTCCACTTTCTATCCATAAAATCAATAATTCTAAAATAATTGCAACATAGTGTATAGAAAGAAGAGCTTGCATTAAAGGTATAATTTTCTTTTCAACACCAATAACTAATGTATAGTAAAATATTGTGTTACTTTTAATTTTTTGTCATGCCACCGGTTGCATCAATTGATAATGGAAGTTGCTGTGGCTGTAGCTTATTCCATCAATCAATTTGTTTATCTGTCCAATTCATTGCGACAAATTGTTTGACTGACAATTTCTTGATGCTGCAGTGTATAATGAACTGTTTATGAAAAATATCGGTATTTTTAAAATTGTTGTATCCTATCTCTTCGTCTAATGCCTCCTGTCTTACTTTTCTATATATAAGTTGCACTTGTATTTAAGTGTGCAGGTTCATATTCTGTAGTTAACAACTCATATTGTTTTTCACGATATACTGATGCAGTCTTTGTAACTAAAACTTTTTTCAATTCTTGTCTCCTGTTGCCTGAAAGTTTTGTTTTCGGCTTTCAAATCATTTAAATTTTCGCTTTCGCCACATATACCTGAACCGCAATCTGCACAATATTCACTAAATTTTAAAACACTTTTGGTTGCATAAAAATTTCTAAACTTATAAGCACAAGGCAAATTTTGAGTGTGCCATATTTGCTAGAGTACATTAGTTCGTATATTGTTAGCTTGGGTCTCAAAGATATTGGAATTTGATGTCGTAATTTGAAAATTTAAATCTGGAGAATTGGTTGGATTTTGTTTATATATATCATCTAGACAATAGTCAGGATCTTTTTCCTTTGTAGATTTGTTTTTTTTTACTTTTAAGTTGAGCGCTCAAAAATGTTTCTACGTATGTTTTAATGCCATTACGATCGTGATAGACATTTAAATACAATGATTTTGCTTGCATATTCAGTTTCAATTCTTTTTTAATATCTTCCCATATTGGATTTGTAGTACCTTTTAATAGTCCTTTATTATCGAAGATCGGCCATGCTTTTAACTTTTGTTTTAAATATTCAGGCGGAACTTCAGCGTCTTGTGGCATCTGGAATGCAAATAAATTAATATAAATCACTATTTTTAGTCCTTTCTTATTTGAACTTTTAATAGATGTATATAAATTCATTTTATGAAGCCAGTTTGGTAAAAAAATGTTTACATTTTTTATTTCCGTACTTCTATTTAGACTGATTTTTTTTATACTTGTCGCATCCTATTTAAATCATATACTATCAAATTCAGGTTTAATTCAGCTTATTTTAAAGCTATTTAAGTAAATTAAGATGTTACTTATTAAAATTAAAAAATTAATTTCTAAAAAGTTAGCTAAATAAATTTCATAGTTGATAAAGATATAAGTAATATACTTACATATAATTATAAAAATTGAATGATTATATTAATAATAAAATTCTCTGTAGACTATTAAAATACATTTTTAGCTGGTACGCTGGCTGCACTTTTGACCGATCAGAATTTTAGTTTAATCTCTCTTTTTTTAGCTGAAATATGTACGTTGTGACTTAAACTATTCAGATTACAATATTTTAAATGCACAATTGTTAGATTTAAAAGCTTGGAAAAATTTTGATAATTTTTGAAAATTTAGTAAGAGATATATGCGAATGTAATAAAAATAAGTTAATTTCGACAATAAATATTCATTTTAACAATTTTAAGTACATTAACCTCTATAAGATTGAATAAATTATTGAATTGCTATAAATAACAAAATTTACTTTACTATATATAAATCTAATTTTGTAATACAATAATTACATATAATGAGTTTAGCAAAAATGTTCGCAAATATGTACAACTTACCTTTATTGAAAACTTTAAAAAAATGCGATAAATGAACACAAATAAAAATTGTTTTTGCCGTTTCTACATACACAGTTTGATTGAATGATCAGTCCGAGAAGAAACCGTTATAATTGTTGATAGCCATAGTATGATAGGTGTACCAAGTATACCAAAATTTTAAATTGTTTATTATATACACTACTCAAGTCAAATTGCTATCTTCTACAGTTCGACATATTGATGTAATTACTTGTTACTTATGCACTATGTACACACACCGGTAAATGAAACTTTGAATTTCCGGAAACGCCCGTTTATTCGCGCCACAGTCCAAGTGCGACTTATGTGCACTATACTAAGTCAGTTAATACGCAGCGAACGGTGGCGCGAATAAACAGGCGTTTCCGGAAATTCAAAGTTTCATTTACCGGTGTGTGTACATAGTGCATAAGTAACAAGTAATTACTGGGTAACGTTCTTATTCATAGCAGTAATTGTATAATAATTTTATTTATTTTTCTTTATGTATTTTAAAGGCAATAACATTTATGTAATTATCAACGGAGTTTTAGGTTATGTTACATACTCCGAAGAATTCAAATTTATAAATGTTGCATAAGAAATAGTTCTGATTTAATAAATTTCCAGTGTGACTCTAAATCATTAAGATCACTTATGATTAAAATATCTGGGAAAAGTGCTCGAAATATTAACAGTAATGTATATTTGTATTTATATATATGTAATAGAAATGTAATTTATGCACTGACCATGGAGTGGTAGAAAAGTATCTCCACTTGTTTCAGTATCCATCTAATCCCCTGTAAGCTGCTAAAAATACCAAGCTTATTATACAATTATAAAAAATTATTTTTTAATCATTTATAATGCTGGATTTTCAAATTTACATCCAACTTTAATAATTTTGATACTATACTAAAGGATTACTATAAATATATTAACATTATTATTATAATAACTGAAGATATATTATCTGTGGTATTTCGGGATAAGTCCACCAATTTTGGGATTTCCTGGATATTTCAGGATTTTCTGGGGTATTTCGGGATAAATCCACCAATTTCGGGATTTCCTGGATGTTTCGAAATTATCTGTGGTATTTCGGGATATCTCCACCAATTTCGGTATTTTCTGAGATATTTCCGGATACAATCCACCAATTTCGGGGTTTCATGGACATTTCGGGAATTTTAAGGTATTCCGGGATATCTACACCAATTACGGGATTTCCTGGACGCTTCGAGATTTTCTGGGGTATTTCGGGATAAATCCACCAATTTCGGGATTACCTGGACATTTCGGGATTTTCTGGGGTATTTCGGGATAAATCCACTAATTTCGGGATTTCCGGGACAATTCCGGAATTTTGAGATATTCTGGGATAGCTACACCAAATTCGGGAATTCCTAGAAATTTCGGGAATTTCAAGGTACTCAAGGATATCTCCACCAATTTCGGCATTTCCTGGATGTTTCGGGATTTTCTGGGGTATTACGGGATAAATCCATCAATTTCGGGGTTTCCTGGACATTTCAGGAATTTCGAGGTATTCCAGGATATCTCAACCAATTTCGGCATTTCCTGGATGCTTCGGGATTTCTAGGGTATTTCAGGATAAATTCACTAACTGAAGGATTTGTTTGACATTTCAGGAATTTTGAGGTATTCCGTGATATGTCCACCAATTTCGGGATTTCCTGGATGTTTTGGGATTTTCTGGGGTATTCCGGGATAAATCCACTAATTTCGGCATTTCCTGGATGCTTCGGGATTTCTAGGGTATTTCAGGATAAATTAACTAACTGAGGGATTTGTTTGACATTTCAGGAATTTTGAGGTATTCCGTGATATGTCCACCAATTTCGGCATTTCCTGGATGTTTCGGGATTTTCTGAGGTATTCCGGGATATATCCACCAATCAAGGTATTTCCTGGATGTTTCGGAATTTTCTATGGTATTTTGGGATAAATTCACTAACTGAGGTATTTCCTCGACATTTCGGGATGTTCTGAGGTATTCCGGGATAAATCCACCAATTTCGGGATTTCCTGAATATATCGGGAATTCTTGAGGTATTCCGGGATATCTACACCAACTTCGGGAATTCCTGGACGTTTCGGGAATTTCGAGGTATTCCGGGATATCGCCACAAATTACGGGATTTCCTAGAGATTGCGGGATTATCTTTGGTATTGTGGGATAAATCGACAAATTTCGGGATTTCCTGGATGTTGCGGGATTATCTGTGGTATTTTGGGATAAATTCACTAACTGAGGGATTTCCTAGACATTTCGGGATTTTTGATGCATTCCGTGATATGTCCACCAATTTCGGCATTTCCTGGATGTTTCGGGATTATCTGTGGTATTTCGGGATATGTCCACTAATTTCGGCATTTCCTGGATGTTTCGGGATTATCTGTGGTATTTCAGGATATCTCCACTAATTTCGGCATTTCCTGGATGTTTTGGGATTATCTGTGCTATTTCAGGATAAATGCACCATTTTCGGAATTTCCTGGATGTTTGAAATTATCTGTGGTATTTCGGGATATCTCCACCAATTTCGGGATTTTCTGGGGTATTTGCGGATAAATCCATCAATTTTGGCATTTCCTGGATGTTGCGGGAGTTTCTGAGGTATTCCGGGATAAATCCACCATTTTTGGTGTTTCCTGGACATTTCGGGAATTTTAAGGTATAATATTAAATTTAGTTACGTAATCAAATGTTATTTTAATTATTGTTTTTAAGATAATTTTTTGGTAATAATATCGACATAGTAGTTAATATCATTTTGTTTAAAAAACTATAAGGCCCAAAAATGTATGGCCTAAAATTGTAAAGTCCAATTAAAATAAAACTTTGAAACTAAAAAAATGCACTTTAAAAAACCGGAGAACCGAAAAAAAGTCGATCCACTTTAATATAATATAAGATAAGATATACAAATATTTAGGTAAATAATATATACAAAGAATAAATAATAAAGGATGATAAATTATTAACAATAGAAAATAAGGCATCACTTGGAGCGTCTATTAAAAATCTGTGCGTGAGTAGAGAGTAGTGCGTGAAGTAGTAAGTGTGTGTGAAGTAGTACTACGGAATAACTGCTTCACGCTCTAACTTCATGCACAGAATTGCATAAACTATGTTAAATTCAACGCCATGCTGCGATGTTTCGCTGAATTATGTCTAATTTCTCTGTGGGGGAAGTTAGCTCAACGGGAAAACATGTCTAAAACGGAGGTTATAAAAGATTCAAAAAATTTGATTAATTTACTAATTGATCTGAAGATAAGTGTAAATAGTATACTACCCGTCAACGAAGAACCGATATATATATCATGGTGTTATAAAGATGATAGTTTTGACACTGTATCTACAACCAACGTTGTCGTAGCTGCGTTTACAACTGGTCAACGGCGTTTAAAATTATTTGGTTATTTGCACGGGATGAGTCGGTCTTTATTATACTATGACACGGACTCTGTTTTTTACGTTAGTAAACCCGATACAAATGATTTACCAACGATACTTGGAGATCTAACGGATGAAATGTCGAAATATTGTACAGGCACGCACATTACATCTTTTATATCTGGTGGACCAAAATTTTATGCTTACGAATATAAAATACCCAACGGTAATGAGCATTGTACATGTAAAGTAAAAGGTATGAAACTCAATTACGATGCAAAACAATCGATAAATTATGAAAGTATTCGACAAGATGATAACGGGTGATAGAGAGGGTATAATCGTAATTTTGCAATCGATACGCCGTACACGATTTCACACTGTGATTACACAACCTGAGATAAAAGCGTGCAGATCCGTGTATGTAAAGAGAAAAATTATCGATTTGAATAGAAGTCTACCTTACGGTTACACAGAAATGTAAACTCATCAAATGGTGAGGAAAAGCAAGTAGTCAAAGGAGTTGAAAGAAAAATGTTTGGATTTTCAATCGCTAAATAATTTTACTCCTATACGAGCGAGACCGTACCGCGCGCGCGAGACCGCGAGTCGTAACGGATCAGTATGCTCGACCATTAGACAAAGTGCTATACGCAAGTTTGCGAGCGGCCGCGCGGGGAGCTCCACCGCGGCGATCACGCTTCCTGATAGAGGTACAAGCGTTACAAGATAAATATTCAAATGTTCTGGTAGATTTAGACAGTAACAAACATGGATACAAGGTGGAAACCTCCATTCACATCAATTTTGAGCGAACCCACAGGTTGTGTTAAACTGGTGTTTGTTAAAAAATTTATTAAAAACATCAATCACATGTGCTATAGAATAATTGAGCGAAAGATTTTTTTTACACCGAATGGCAGTCTGGGTACAGATATATGGGCAAGGATGTAGAATTCCGTGAAGGGTTACCACAGCCTATCGACTACGCTAACGACACTCGACCAAAATTGATAATTATCGATCACTTGATGCGCGAATCGCCTTGTGACGGTGGCGCGATCGTTAATTTGTTTACTAAAGGAAGTCATCATAATAATTTAAGCATTATATTTAGAACACAAAATATTTTTCATCAAGGTAAAGGGCAACGAGATATATCATTGAACGCTCATTACATTATACTATTCCGGAACTTACGCGATCGTGCCAAGATATATCATTTGGCTCAGCAAATCTACCCAGAAGATATACGATTTCTCAGAGAAGCCTACGGAGACGCGACTTCTCAACCATACGGCTATCTTTTACTTGATTTGAAACAAAATACACTCGACAAGTGCTGATTTCGTACATCGATCTTTCCCAAAGATACCTACCATTACGTATACGTACAACGAAAAACGATAAAACACGGTGCTTATACCAATCAGCTACCAATCGTGACTCTATGATGGTATCGAAAAGCCGTCGAAGACCACCATTTAACACCAAGACAGCGGTTGTTTCAAGAGCATTGTACCATTTGCGGACTCAAAACTAGTTAAACATATTTGTGAATGCGCATTGATTGTGTTGGCTGGTAATGTGCCTCTCAGTAAAGTTCATAAATTACGACTACGTCAACACGCACCAATTTTACATAAATTAGATGAACGTAATGTTAATTTGACGCGTAAGAAGAAACTAGTTGTTCAACGAGAAGGTTTTTTACCGGCTCTTTTAGCACTTCTGATCCGTACAGTTTTAGCCACATTTATATCAAAGTGAAATATGGAACACGCTAGAAAAATGATACTCGTACCACACGAAAGTGTGGAACGTATGAAAGAACAAGTAAATTTGGATAGTGGTATTACAAAATCTGTTCATACACCAGGTACGGTGACTAGTAGGCTTGATGTGGAAATTAATGATATTTTGAATTCAGCGATGGATGAGCGAGAAAAATGGTGTCTCTACGGTCAGGTATTACAAAGATATCTTCACTTTAAAAATAATTAACACGAATTTAAAATTTCAATGACATGTGTATTCACGGGTCTGTAAAACTACCCTCACGTGAAGAAGCAAACATGGATCATGATAATAGATTTAGTAAAGACGCTCTGAGAAATAGAAAAAGACCACCACCTTCAGGGCGTGCTCAGTTTACTGAGTTACTCCGACAAGCATCAGTTTCTCGAGAGTACATTGGAAATGAACGAGTTTGGAAGTCACCGTTAAAATCATCGTATAGAGATACAGCAGATGTTAGTACACCTATTGCTAATAAACGTAGGAAAAATAAGAGTAGCCCCTCGTCAAGTAGTACAGAGGATGAAGAATTAACACCTAGACATAAACAAGTTCATCAACTATAAAAAACACAGTTTTTTGGTTAAATGGAAGAGACTGGATAGTCTGTTTTAGAAATGGCGAAGGATGGTAAAAATTCGGAAGCTGAGGAAAGAAACGTGTTGGATACATTAGTAGATTTATTACCTTTCGAAATGCATGTACCTCGATACAAATTTTTTGGTCCAGGTACAAAACTTGCAGAACGCATAGAACGCGGTGAAGTTGGTATAAACCCAATGGATGAAGCGAAAATACGAATCGTAGTAATGCTGATCGGATTCTTGCTGAACACGCTTTTTCTCGTGTGTTAGCTGGTCACACACCTGGTGATGAGAGAATTTCAAGATGTGATCCGAAAAGAAGGAAACATTTACAGAGTTGTACGAAGTCCCGATGTTAAAGCAGTAGTAGCTGAAAGAGTTATTAGAACACTAAAAGAAAGATTGTGGAGGTTTTTTACGTATACACACACAAGACGTTACATTGATGTGTTACACAATGTTGTTTCTGCATACAACAGAACAAAACATTCAGCCACCAAGATGGTGCCTGCTGCTGTTAGGCGTTTCAACGCTGCGGAAGCTCGGAAAAATTTGGATTCTAAATATACTTCCATTATAAGACAATGGAATATATTACAATATACAATATCGGTGATTTAGTTCGTGTCAGTCGTGCGAGAAACATTTTTACAAAAGGTTACGAAGGTGGTTAGTACGAGGAAGTTTTTAAAATTTATCGTATTTCTACTTCTCGATACCCCGCTACATATTTTCTGAAAGATTTGGACGATGAAGAGATTGTTGAATATTTTTACGGGGAGGAACTCAGTAGAGTAAAATTGGATTTTACTAAAAAAGTGTTTGAAGTTGATAATATTTTAGAATCTATAGGACAAGGACGGTCAAAAAAATACTTTGTAAAGTGGAGAAGTTATCCTGAAAAATTTAATTCGTGGATAATAGCGAGCGATTTAACATCACTAAAATGAAAGACCAATTTTACATTGTCCTACCCAGTAACAGTAGAATGCAATATTTTCCGGATAATACCACAACACACTACATTACACAATTACCACAACCATTCCGTCTACAAAAAACAAGGAGTGTGTCTTTCACGGGAATTCAAATACCTCTTACTTTTCAACATATAGTGACTGAAGAGGATAGAACTATGCATATGATGGTCACTCCTGAAATAATTGATATTACACAAGGAAAATTTGATTCAGAACCAATAAAGTACACAATGGATGACGTCTCGTTTTTACATCCTGAAGTATATAAAAGTATAGAAAGTTTAATTGAAGAAGTAAATAGTTTATATTGTCTTAACACTTGAAATTTCACATAGAGTGAGGAGGGTATACAGCTGTCCGTAGAATGTGCACGTATCAATCTTGTTTCGATATGGTGTATTCCTTCTTCATCTCTAGAAAAGTCAGAAAAATTTTTGGATTTGACTACTCAGCTAACGATTTTAAACCTTTAATTGTTGTTAAAGATAAATTGTTAGTTTCCTATCGACCTAGTAATCTATCAAACAGTTTACCCGATATGTTAATGGTATATATAGATATTTGTGAACCGTATGTGACGGAAGGCGTCCAAACACGTTTGTTACGAGCTGTCTCGTTAAATAGTACACATTATACGTATGGAAGCGTGAGGATTAAAACATTTACTTCACCAATGTATATACCTATATTATTTAACACCTTCCAGAATGTAGAAATAGATATAAGGGATGAACAAGGTAAACCTATAGCATTCGATTCTGGTACTTTGACGTTCACACTGGACTTTCGACGTCAAGAGTAAATAATGGATTGCTACGATTAATATTTTAGTCAGCAAATTGCTGGTGGAAGAGCAGGCGTTGGACGTATTTACATCGGAAGTCCTTATCAAAGGGGTCACGGTGGTATCAGTTCATTCCTCGCAGGAATTTTCCGAAGAATGTTACCTTTTATTACACGAGGTGCAAAAGTTGCAGGTAAAGAAGCATTACGTACCAGTATAAATATCGTTTCTGATGTGACATCTAATGATGTTCCATTAAGAAAGTCGTTTAAAGACACGGGTTCATGAATCGGGCGAAAATTTAAAAAGAAAAGCTGAAGAGAAGTTGGACAGATTGATGGAGGGGTCATGATATAAAAAACGACGGATCACCAGTGTCCTGCAGTTGACACCTACAATCGTGATAGGTCGTACCAAAAGATCGGTAAAGAGAAAAACAAATAAAATTCGTAAATCGTGAAATAATAAAAAATTCAAGAACAAGGAAAGAAAGAAAGTTTACCGAAAGAATAGGAAAAATAAAAAGAACGTTCGAACAAATCTTGATATATTTGGTTAAAAATGGCTTTCTTACATACACAATCTTGCGAATGTCTCAAATCAGAATTACTCTTATTTGAAATTTCACCAACAACAACTATTGAAGGATCGCAATGGGTTCAGTATAAACCTATCTCATCATTGACAAGTGATTCACCTATTGAGTTTGTAATACCTGAAGACGGAGACGAGTATCTTGGTCTTGCACACACTATGTTAAGTTTACGTATCTCCTTAAAATGTAATGATGAGAAAATTGATGACGCTACGCTACAGCAATTGAAGAAATCAGGTACTATGAACAATTTTATGCATTCGATGTTTAACCAAGTAGATGTGTTTTTCAATCCTAAACCGGTATCACCGCCGAATAATTCATATGCTTATCGTGCGTACATAGAAACTTCATTAATGGGAGTCCGTACTGATTACAGGTTTCTGCAATTGATTTTTCAACTACAGTTTTTAATTTTTATTTTTTCTAAATTTTTTTAGCACACGTACAATTGTTACACATCGTAGAATGTGCCTTAACTTAACAAATTGAACAAATATGGAAATTAAATGATAAATTTGAAAAATCTATTAATGTCGGTAAGTGTGTATTTTAAATGAAGGTACTCCATCCCCTTAAACTATGGTAGCGGTGCAAAAGAGTCACACCTTACAACTGTCTTGTGGTCCGATGATACACCAGGAAAAATGGACTACTCGGAGGGTGGTAATGTCGGTCTTACAAATCGTATTAAACTTTTAGATTACAAAAAGTCTATTAGGAGTATTATTAGCCCATGCAAAAGCTCTGTCAAAAACTACAGCAATATATCCTGTAACACGAGTGGAAGTTAAGGCTTTTACAATGCACAATGGTGTACACGGAGAAACATTAGATAACGTAATTCTTGGTCAATTACCGAAAAGGATAATTGTCGGTTTCGTGAAAAATAAGGTTTTTAACGGACATAAAAATTTTAAACCTTTTAATTTTGAAAACCTTAACATTAATTTTTTGTGCTTATACGTAGATGGTGTACAGATACCGTCAAGGCGTTACAACCTTATTTTAAAACGAATCAGTTGTACGTTGCGGCCTACCACACATTATTTTCTAGTACAGGTATACACTTTTTAAACGAGGGTAACAAAATTACACGTTAATCATACCCTAATGGTTTTTGTCTACTTGCCTTTGACTTTACACCTGACTTGTCAGCGAACGATCACGCGCACTGGAACTTGATTAGACACGGTAGCATTCGATTAGACTTAAGATTCGATGATCCGTTGTACACAACCGTCAATTGTATAATTTATGCTGAATTTGAAAACATATAAGAAACTGATGAGTCAAGACAAGTAATGGTCGATTATAGCGGGTAAATGATTTATAGATGGATCTGTTTCACGGTTAGTGTAAAATACAGCATTTACGCGAAACAGTACGAGTCGACATTCAGTGTTTAAAAGAAAATAAAGGTGTAGTAACTCCTAAGGAAGTTGCAATTGTTTCGGTGAACTATGATTTTAGTGGTCACTGGCTCGTTATACCTTCGATAGGTATTGACCGGTTAACTGATGGTATAAGAAAACAAAATAACTGGTTAACGAACCATCATCACGGTATAGATTATGTCGAAGGTGAAGTGTCAAAAAAGATTTTAATGCAAAGTTTGAAAGAAATTACAAAGAACGTACGTACGATCTATACACGGGGTAAAGAAAAATGGTTATTTATACAGAAACTGACAGCTCGTGAAGTTATTAATTTGGAGTACGACAACGATTGCCCATCATTTCAAAATTTACCATGGAGTGATAAATATTGTATCCATCACGGATTAAAAAGATCATATTTACGATATAGTTGCGCGTTGAATAATGCATTTCGATTAAAGGAGTGGTTAAACTTAAAAAAAGATATACACCCATTGAGTTCGATTTTAGTGTACCAATACAACTTTGCAATGAACAGTTTGGAGATTCTGAAACATTTGTCCAGCATTCGGAGTCACACATTGAGTTTATTCCCAGCAGATCAGATACCACGGGTGCGGATGAAACCGACGGCTTTTGTCTTCAATACTGATGATCATACGAAACCTGGTATGCATTGGGTTGCAGTATACGTTGGTAAAAATGGAATCGGTTATTACTTTAATAGTTATGGAAACCCTCCATTTGTACCATTGCATATTAAAACAATAAATAAAAACTGTAAGCGTTATCGTTAGAATTCGCAGCAACTGCAAAATGGTTCATCCGACGTATGTGGACAATATTGCATTTTATTTATTCGCCATATGAGTAGGGGTATTGGGTTACAGAAATTTCTCAAGCTTTTTTCCGCTGATCTTTCAAAGAACGATGAAATTGTAAGATGACGCGTGCGATATATTTAAAAACACTGATACAAGATTCGTGGGTAACGGTAATGACGGATCCTTCGTCAGATGTTTACAAAAATCAAATTCCAAGATGTCTTTACTGTAAAATATACGTGACTAATGGTGACGAGTTTAATGTGATTTAGTGTATGCGACTTACCACCATCCTCGGAAATAATTCTCTTGTTAGTATGAAAGAGAACGATAAGGTGAGAGCATCGTCAGTCTATTGAAGCTCAATATTATTAAGTTACCGAATGACAATGATTAACAATCAATCAGGCAATCAACATACCAAGCCGTTCTACCAGCGACCATCAACGCAACAGTTACTAAGTCGTTTATATTCGTTAAATAAATCGTTCACTAAAAAAATCCTTATTGGTCTGGTGTACAACGATTTAGGAGAATATCATGTGTTTCCTGTGATACGACTGCTAGCTGCAGATTTCATCGGTATAGCCTTTTCAAAAGAAGGTTGGTCCGAGTTTTGCTTAATTCTGGAAGAAATTGACGGATGTTTTGGAGGTCTTAAGGATGAACTCTATGATCAAAAAGTTTACGGTCATGGGTGGATTTTGAGTTACACGTATACACACAATGACAAGGTGATTGAGATTAAAGAAGATCATAGACCAATACACGGTCCTCCCGTAAAGCGATTTCGTCGTACCGTAGTTATGAAAAAAGTTACATTCGATAAATTGAAAAATGTGAGTACATGTATTAACGAAAGATTAAAATATATAAATAATATATCGTCGTTTATAACTATTTTGACTCGGGAAACTATTAACTTTATACACAATACAAATGTTAGTATGCATAATGCTTAAAAAACACAATATACCGACAAAAATAATATAGATACCGCATCTGACATTGTCGATGAAATTCTCGATTCGATTTATTAAAAAATTAATGAGGAGGTGCCTGTTAGTGCGAAAAATGCGTTAAGTATGGATATAAAACGTTATATATTGTACGAAATAATGATGTTACAGTGAAATTACTCAACGATAGAATATTTAATGATTAACAATATATTGTGAACGTATATGAGGAAATCCACGGAACCTTTAAATTTTCTGTTACTCGACTTTTTATCTCGGAAAATATTTTTTCAAGTGAATATAAAGCATGTAGTTCTTTAGTTTTGATGCTGTACTATGTTATTTTAATGATATTTGACCATCAAAAAATCATCTGCCATGTCTGAAAGACTTTAGAAGATAAAATAATTGAGAAATCGCATTGTTTTCAAGCGTCACTTTGAACTTTTTTTTTGTCTTTTGTCTATAACTTTTTGATACCGCCATGAATCAATATGAAAATTTGAGGAAATATTCCTTTTATTAAGGCCTTTGAAGTATCTACACTCGTATTCGTGAGCCATTCGCTGTCTTACCGTCAACTACGTTTAAATGCGCGTCACTCTGTTTTGGGTCATTAACATTTTTTTGACATTTTGATGTATAACTTTTTGATGCCTTTAATATTTACAACTTCGATTTAACGAAAATGAAGCTTTTGAAAAAACGAAACAAACGGTACCTTCAAAAGTTATGTGCCATTAAAATTCATGAAGCTAGAAAGAAAAGTATATAAAAATATACTTGCCTAACTTTTTTTCGAAAACATGTTTTTTCGTTGGCACATCGATAATTTTATTTTTAACACGTCAGAACCTTTTGTAATCTATTATCGGTTACCTCGATAATTTATCATCAAAAGCATGACTCCAGATTTTCAGTTCTACTAAAGGTGCAAACTTTTGTTTATTGAACAAATTTTTTTAACCCACTAAAACTACATGTAAACATTCCCTGATAAACATTGACAAATTTATGCACCGATGTTTGATTAATACTCCATATATTCATGCGTTCTATGCCTTAAAAAAATCATAAACTTTAAAAATGACATTTTTTGTTATTTTTTGCAAAAGCGCCATATTTAATTTTGCGGGCAAAATTTTTAGATTTTCAGTCCGGATTCGGATTTTGCATACCGAAAAACATAAGCAATCATATTTCAGACCTCGTTGCTACTTCGTTAAATACCTGAAATTCAGTTACAAAAACATGGTCTAAAATTAACCGTTTTGGTCGTTAATGATATTATATGTCATATCATAAAAAATATTGAAACATGAAATTTTTTCACGAATTTGTATCGTAAATGAATGAAAAAAAAATCGAAGTAGAAAAAACGATTGTTTATTAAAAGTGTTTTCTATTCTAAATCATACTAACTACAACCTTTACAATTGTTAATTTTTATAGAATTTTTTTACACTAGGTTCATAAGAAATTTTTGGATTATACGCTAATAATGTTACGTTTTAATCATTGGAATTTCAGTACAATGTAACAAATATTAAACTACCTACTATTATCGCTATCCAAGCAAAAGAAATTTATTTTGGGTCAAATAACTAATTTTTTTAGTTTTCTATCATAGCGACGTGAAGACTTAACATAAATCAGTTACGCGAGTAAATTTGTTACCTTTAGTCATCTACAATCATGTCTAAATACGTTAAAAAAGTGTGCTTCAAAATAAAAAAATTAATTACAATTTGCCGAAAATTTAAAGGTTCCGTGGATTTCCTCATATAAAATATTGAAATCTACGTATCAATAATAGTAAAAAATTGTAATAAACCAATTATTTAAAATATAATCACATTAACTTTTCTTAACCTTTGCAGTCCGATTCCTTACCTTTGTACATTGGCATTATCACTTTATTAATATTTTCTTTAATAGAGTAATTTAAATTGTTTATTTAAAGAAGCTGATTTTAGAAAAATACTTATAGTTCAAGTTTTGTTTCAATATTCTTTTATACAATTAAGATTTCAATTAGTATATCACGTGATAAACAAGAGCAAACACGTATGGTGAGGGTGTCTTAAATACTATTCGTCGACAGCAATTTCGCACATTTTAATCTGGTAAGTCTACAACCATGGGTCAACATAAGAGCAATCATCTGTGTACCCCGTTACTGTGTAAAGAAAGAAATGATAAGAAGATTAGTATCAAATGCAAGTATACATGAAAACAGTGTTATTAATTTTTGTATGGTATTCAGTTTCTGTGCATATAACAAAATAAACTTCATTGGTTTTCAATATCCTTGTTTTCATTGTTAGTGCGACGACTCAGTGATGCTACGATAAAAATTGAAATGCTAATCATTCGATATATTGACAAGTAGTAAGTAAAATAGAAACCACTAGGCTAAGATACACAATCTATATTTGTTTATGTACATTCAAATATATTCGTTTTTGTAAATAAAGGTATAGCCTGAAGAGGATGATGAAAAGTCATCGAAACGTCGCCATTTAATTAAACGTATGCTTTATTCACCAAGATCGAGAAACCTTAGTTTGAAATAAAGTGTAAAATTTATTTTGAAATTATTCATAACATAAATAGAATTATTATTATTCTCATGCTGAATGGCGTATGAATGTGTAAAGTCATATTGACTTGCATAATTTTAATGGTTAAAATAATATTATTAAAGTGGATAAGTTATCATTAATTCTTACAGTTACATAATAATTTTTTTATATTTTTGTTAAGCTAATATATGTGTCAATTGCAAAAATCATTTATAAAATTTGTGAACTTTAACATGTGTAGTAAAATTTTTATTATAGTGCTAAGTGACGTATAAATGCTTAATAATCGCATTGAATAATTTTAAAGAAGAAATAATATTTAATACCCTGGTAGAAAAATTGAGCAGTTTTTGGCTAGTCCATAGCGAGTGAAAGACAAACTAGCCAGTGAGTTGAGCAGTGACTGGCTAGTCGACGTGTTATTTTCGTCAGATTTTTAAGCATTCACTAGCTAAGGACTAGCCATAAACTTATAATTGGAAACAAATGATATAATTACAGATTTATATCGTTTAAAATAATAAAAATATATAAAAAATGTTTGGATGGATGATTACATGTAAGTTCCTATCAATACGCTAACTTAAACTTCCAGAACAGAAAATCGATTTCGGGAAAATTTTTGTAGGTTATGTTTACGAATCATAGGTTGGTTTCGATTCATATCGATTCTTAAGCAGAGCTTTTCCAGTGCCTAACCAGCGACACTGCCCAGTTGAACTTAGCTAGTGACTAGTCTGCTCAGCAGTTTCACTGCTTTATTTTCTACCGGGGTAGTTATATAAGATATTGTTATACATCGTTATTCATATGTATGAAGTATAAATATCATATAGAAGTTTTATAACTGTAATTCGTATGAGTTTTTAGACATATATGACAGTTTGACTCTTACAATGATTTATTAATATATTTAGAGAAATAATAATGTTATTTAAGTGGTTAATCTATAATTCTCTATCCCTACAACTATTCGATAAATGTTTATATTGTTGTAAAACTGATATGTGATCAGTTAAATGACAAGTGTAAAATTAATTTTGAAATTTTGTGAGATACACGTATGGGACTATTATTGAATGTCATATTAATGGCTTAGTGTAATATACATTTCTACATAAAACTAATGTGGCAGTTCTTTGACAAGTGTGAAATTCATTTGATTACTTTATAAACTTCAATATATACAGAATTATTTTTATTCTAACTCTGAGTGACATGACTGCAGCTTGATAGCCGCATTATATTAAATAATTAAAAAAAGAAACTAATTAGTGGATAAGTTATTATATATTTTCAATCCTTACAATTATTCAATAACTTATATAACATTTTTATAAAACTAATGTGTTAATTCTTTGGCAAGTGTCCAAGTGGCAAGTCCAAATATACATTTGGGCATTTCATAAACGTTTGCATATATACAATAATTTTTATATCAACGCTGAAAAATATTAATGACTGATAGTCACAATAAGTTAAATAATGTGAAGAAAAATGAAGCTTAATTATAAGTCGATAAGTTATTATTCTCATCCATTCTTAAAGGTTATTATAGTATTATAATAAATTATTATTTGTTAATTATATGAATTACAATAAAAGAGATATTAATAATTTATTTATGACATTTCCTAAAATACGTTCTTTTAATCTCAGTAGGTAATTTTTCAGATATAACTAATTCAAATGTAAAATGTATTATGCTAATCTACGAATATACATAACTAAAATTTTTTACAATAAAATTACTAAGAATTTTAATATTTAAAATTTTTTTACAAAAAAATCTTCAAGAAAGAGTACATGAAAAGATTTAATTGATACTTTAAACATATTTGTTTTGTGACAATGTGCTTCGCACATGTCAAAGTGGCACCAACCGAGCCCCTGGCGAACACCTAGCTACCCGTACAAGCTATACGAGTCCCTATTGCCTTTTCCCTTCCTTCAGCAAAGCTCGCACACACCCGGAAGAAGCCGGTCGGCCATTTTGACGGCCATTTTCAGCAAGTAATAATTGAGCACGTTCACAGAAAATATAATTTTGTTTTCATATAATTTATTTGCACTGCTTTATATATTTGGTTATGTATAGTTGGTTTTTTGGGTACGCTGGGTAATATTATATATAAAAATAATTAATTTTCCCTCTCCTTCTAACCCATACAGCTGTAACAACCAAGTATTTATAATTTTTTTGTGTGCGTCTATAAGAGAATATTTTTTTTTTTTAATTGTAATACATATAATCGATAACACGAATTGCATTTTACAGTTATATTAATAACTCGAAGCTGCCTTAATCATTATTAATATTTTTTTTAAGCATTATAATTTTTTTTGGTGACATATATTACATATTAATGCTATATTCATATGCCTTTTGCTATTATCACGTTTGGTTAAATTGTGTTTTTGCTATATTATACAATTAACGCTTATTGAATTAACACACACATTTTGCTTGCATTATTTATTGTTAACCTAATAAATAATAATAATTAAATTTTGTTTGTCCTGCTATACCCATTGCAACGAAAATTTAATTTTTCTATTATTGCTCCCCGAGAATAATAGTTGATTTAAATAATTTATACTGCATAAAAAAATAATTTTTGTTGTTGTTTGCTGCCTGCCAAATCCAGTTTGTATTTTATTCATATTAGCAAAATTTGCACGTTTTATTTCCAAATATACCCCAATATTTATTGATTTTAATAATATAGCAATAACTATTTATTAAAAATTTCGGTGTATAAATAAGGCTGTACATATTATTTCCCAAAATAATAACGCTGTGTAATACACACATTAATAATTAATAAAAAAATGTATATATAAAAATTTTCCCGCTATATTTATTTTCCTGTACTGCCCAGCTCATAATAATGCAAGCTTGTTTATAATTTTTTTTGTGGATTGCTTAGTGAAAAATAAGTCTGATTTAATTAGCTTAGCTTGAAAAATTATTTTCTTCTCTTCATTGGTATTATTTGATTTTTGCTTGGTGTGTTTAATTTACATTAGATATTAAATTAAACAAGAGCTAAGAGATTTTATTTCAATCGAGCTAAAGAGAGCTATTAGTAATATATTTATTTAATTATTAATACAAGATAAGCTACAGTAAATTAATCAAAATGTCTCGCAACGGTGATGATCTTGATTTAATTTTGGGAGAAGACTAAAATAATGCCAGTGATGGTAGAATCACGGTATACGCGAGAAAAATCAGAATAAATAAAGATGCGGATTGCAAAATTATTAGTATTAGGTTAGCTAGGTACGAAATTAGACGTAATTTCGGACCATCGTCTGCTGACTGGAATGCAGCAGTAGACGAGGCTAACCCAAATATTGAAACAGATTTGTTCCTAACGCAATCAGAAAGAGAAAATATCCCCAATATCGCTATAAATACAGCTCCAGCAAGAAGTAGTAAAGCAAGACGGATGCTTTATATTCAACTACCAACTGGTCAATCAAGAGGACAATACCGAGATCCAATCTCCATAAGTAATGAGAATTTGTTATCATTACCGCAAATGGAATACGGATCGGAAATGCAATCGGCTGTAAGGGAAAACGCGGTAGAAAATATGCAGCGATTAAATAATGGAAATTTAAGAATAAGCAGAGCATCTAATCGTCCAAGCACAATCTACAGCATATAGATGGAGTCCAGCGTCACCAGTATGCAATAATTCGATGATGGAATTAACGCATACAATACCAAGCTTAACGACATCACAGTTAAACATAAATTTGACTTCTTAATATCCCATCCACACATTAGCCCCTTCATCTCCCACAAACCTAAACCTCGTAGATAACCCATTTACCTAATATACAGCACTAGTTATCACATACAGTACAAATATTTATACAGATAACCGACCCAGATCTACCCAATCAATCCAACCATCAGATTTTCGTCCCATAAGCACAAGCCCCGTTTCCCCTATTTCACTCGTACCTAGAGCAATGTAGAACCCGAATTAGCGACCCAAGATTCAAGAGTCAACCAGGCAAACAAAAACAGACGTAACTCCAGAAGCAGCACACAATTGAGCAGTGTACATAGGAATGTATCGAGTGTCCATTGGGAAGACGATGGAATTTTAGAATCCAACGTCCCAAGAGAAGAGACGCAAAATAATGACAAAGAGCCTGAAAATAAATACGACGAACAATTCAGACGATTGGAGTAGCACATACAGCAAATGCAGCAGTTATACAGCAAACTAATCGAACAAAATAGCATTCAGCAAAGTAACCAGCAGCAAAATAGATAGCATAGCAGATCGCCAGTGCATCTGGAGAACAACGAAACGTATTCAATCCCAAATAACTCGCACTTACAGTCACAGCAAAGTACTTTTAATCCAGCATTCAGGTATAGCCGTTCGTATGAAACATGCTTAGAAGATGCTACCTTTATAAGGGAGAAAAGGACAGCACAAATATTCTCACAACACCATATACAATTTAAAGGAGCGAAAAAGAATGATCCGGAGACATTCTTATCAAATCTTGAGGAATGTAGAGAAAGTTATGGTCTCTCCACTCAGGATATATTTAAAGCTAAGACGAAGCATGTGAATGGTTTAGACGTGAGAAAAGCAGTTGGAAGGTGTAGTTAGATTTTGTAGATGCACTGAGACTACAATTTAGGACCGAGGAAACACAAAGCAAGCTAAGACAGGCGATTGAGAATCGCACACAAGGACCGAATGAGGATATTTCCACACTATCTCATTAAGCTAAGAGGCATGCTAGACCAGGTTAAGCCAACAATACCTCAATCCGAACAGCTGGATAGAGTGTATCGGAACCTGCACCCTAGCTATAGATCGAAAATCGAAAGACACCTTTTCGATAATTTTATACAGCTGCACCGACGTGGTAAAAGGAGGAAGTAAGACGTTTAATGGATGAAACGTACAAACCTCCACCAGTCATTCAAAATTACGGTCTAGCAAAGTATGCATACGTTGATCCTATGCAAACAAAAACTCGCAGATTAGCAGCTGTTTCCTCAGAGCAGAGTGCAGATATTGTAGTACCCCCAAAGTCCATAGCACCCATAGCCACTAACCCACGAAAGAAAATACAGCACCAGTACCAATGGAAGCCGAACAGACCTCAAACAGCAAGAAAATATACAGCACCCCTTAAGCAAGAGTCTAAGCAGCAGTACAGCGAAGCCGTAAAGAATAATAAAAATAGTAGTTATTGGCAGTGAGCACAAGGAAATGAGCCAAGGGCTGAATCACCGAAAAAGCAGGAGTTCAAGCCAAATAAATTCAGCACACCAAACTACGCAGAGCTAAAGACAATTCATCTAAGTAAATTTAAAGAGCCTTGCTATAAGGAAAGCAAGGAGTCAGTTATAAAAAGCAGCTGTATTAAGAACAGAAACCAGGGAAACTACAGCCAGAGAAAATACAGACCCGTATTTTCTCATCCAAACACTCAAAAGGGTCAATACCCTCCCAAATAGCAGCAAATAATTCCTTAATACAGCAAATACCGTTATACCGTTAAATAGCCGTTCATACAAAACATGCTTAGAAGATGCTACCTTTGTAAGAGAAAAAAGGACAGCACAGATATTTCCACGCCACCATATACAATTTAAAGGAGCGAAAAAGAATGATCCGGAGACATTCTTATCAAATCTTGAGGAATGTAGAGAAAGTTATGGTCTCTCCACTCAGGATATATTTAAAGCTAAGACGAAGCATGTGAATGGTTTAGACGTGAGAAAAGCAGTTGGAAGGTGTAGTTAGATTTTGTAGATGCACTGAGACTACAATTTAGGACCGAGGAAACACAAAGCAAGCTAAGACAGGCGATTGAGAATCGCACACAAGGACCGAATGAGGATATTTCCACACTATCTCATTAAGCTAAGAGGCATGCTAGACCAGGTTAAGCCAACAATACCTCAATCCGAACAGCTGGATAGAGTGTATCGGAACCTGCACCCTAGCTATAGATCGAAAATCGAAAGACACCTTTTCGATAATTTTATACAGCTGCACCGACGTGGTAAAAGGAGGAAGTAAGACGTTTAATGGATGAAACGTACAAACCTCCACCAGTCATTCAAAATTACGGTCTAGCAAAGTATGCATACGTTGATCCTATGCAAACAAAAACCCGCAAATTAGCAGCTGTTTTCTCAGAGCAGAGCGCAGATATTGCAGTACCCCCAAAGTCCATAGCACGCATAGCTACTAAACCACAAAAGAAAATACAGCACCAGTACCCATGGAAGCCGAACAGACCTCAAACAGCAAGAAAATATACAGCACCCATTAAGCAAGAGTCTAAGCAGCAGTACAGCGAAGCCGTAAAGAATAATAAAAATAGTAGTTATTGGCAGTGAGCACAAGGAAATGAGCCAAGGGCTGAATCACCGAAAAAGCAGGAGTTCAAGCCAAATAAATTCAGCACACCAAACTACGCAGAGCTAAAGACAATTCATCTAAGTAAATTTAAAGAGCCTTGCTATAAGGAAAGCAAGGAGTCAGTTATAAAAAGCAGCTGTATTAAGAACAGAAACCAGGGAAACTACAGCCAGAGAAAATAGAGACCCGTGTTTTCTTACCTAAACACCCAAAAGGGTCAATACCCTTTCAGTTAGCAGCAAATAATTCCTTAATACAGCAAATACCGTTATACCGTTAAATAGCCGTTCATACAAAACATGCTTAGAAGATGCTACCTTCATAAGGAAAAAAAACGGCACAAATATTCTCACAACACCATATACAATTTAAAGGAGCGAAAAAGAATGATCCGGAGACATTCTTATCAAATCTTGAGGAATGTAGAGAAAGTTATGGTCTCTCCACTCAGGATATATTTAAAGCTTTGCCATCAGTCTTCGATGACAAAGCATGGAAATGGTTCAGACGTGACAAAAGCAGATGTAAGGATTACCTAGATTTTGTAGATGCACTACAATATGACTACAATATGAGACTACAATATGGGACCGAGGAAACACAAAGCCAGCTAAGATAGGCGATCGAGAATCGCACACAAGGACCGAATGAGGATATTTCCACATACCTCACTAAGCTAAGAGGCATGCTAGACCAGGTTAAGCCAACAATACCTCAATCCGAACAGCTGGATAGAGTGTATCGGAACCTGCACCCTAGCTATAGATCGAAAATCGAAAGACACCATTTCGATAATTTTATACAGTTGCAGCGACTTGGTAAAAAGGAGGAAGCAAGACGTTTAATGGATGAAACGTACAAACCTCCACCAGTCATTCAAAATTACGGTCTAGCAAAGTATGCATACGTTGATCCTATGCAAACAAAAACTCGCAGATTAGCAGCTGTTTCCTCAGAGCAGAGTGCAGATATTGTAGTACCCCCAAAGTCCATAGCACGCATAGCTACTAAACCACAAAAGAAAATACAGCACCAGTACCAATGGAAGCCGAACAGCCCTCAAGCAGCAAGAAAATATACAGCACCCCTTAAGCAAGAGTCTAAGCAGCAGTACAGCGAAGCCGTAAAGAATAATAAAAATAGTAGTTATTGGCAGTGAGCACAAGGAAATGAGCCAAGGGCTGAATCACCCGAAAAGCAGGAATTCAAACCAAATAAATTCAGCACACCAAAATACGTAAAGCAAAAGCCAATTCATCCAAGAATATTCAAAGAGCCTTGCTATAAGGAAAGCAAGGAGTCAGCTATAAAAATTGCGGCTGTAATAAGAACAGAAACCAGGGAAACTACAGCCAGAGAAAATAGAGACCCGTGTTTTCTTACCTAAACACCCAAAAGGGTCAATACCCTCCCAAATAGCAGCAAATAATTCCTTAATACAGCAAATACCGTTATACCGTTAAATAGCCGTTCATACAAAACATGCTTAGAAGATGCTACCTTTGTAAGAGAAAAAAGGACAGCACAGATATTTCCACGCCACCATATACAATTTAAAGGAGCGAAAAAGAATGATCCGGAGACATTCTTATCGTAGATGCAATGAGACTACAATTAGGAACGAGGAAACACAAAGCAGCTAAACAGGCGATTGAGAATCGCACACAAGGACCGAATGAGGATATTTCCACACTATCTCATTAAGCTAAGAGGCATGCTAGACAGGTAAGCCAACAATACCTCAATCCGAACAGCTGGATAGAGTGTATCGGCACCTGCACCCTAGCTATAGATCGAAAATCGAAAGACACCTTTTCGATAATTTTATACAGCTGCACCGACGTGGTAAAAGGAGGAAGTAAGACGTTTAATGGATGAAACGTACAAACCTCCACCAGTCATTCAAAATTACGGTCTAGCAAAGTATGCATACGTTGATCCTATGCAAACAAAAACTCGCAGATTAGCAGCTGTTTCCTCAGAGCAGAGTGCAGATATTGTAGTACCCCCAAAGTCCATAGCACCCATAGCCACTAACCCACGAAAGAAAATACAGCACCAGTACCAATGGAAGCCGAACAGACCTCAAACAGCAAGAAAATATACAGCACCCCTTAAGCAAGAGTCTAAGCAGCAGTACAGCGAAGCCGTAAAGAATAATAAAATAGTAGTTATTGGCAGTGAGCACAAGGAAATGAGCCAAGGGCTGAATCACCGAAAAAGCAGGAGTTCAAGCCAAATAAATTCAGCACACCAAACTACGCAGAGCTAAAGACAATTCATCTAAGTAAATTTAAAGAGCCTTGCTATAAGGAAAGCAAGGAGTCAGTTATAAAAAGCAGCTGTATTAAGAACAGAAACCAGGGAAACTACAGCCAGAGAAAATACAGACCCGTATTTTCTCATCCAAACACTCAAAAGGGTCAATACCCTCCCAAATAGCAGCAAATAATTCCTTAATACAGCAAATACCGTTATACCGTTAAATAGCCGTTCATACAAAACATGCTTAGAAGATGCTACCTTCATAAGGAAAAAAAACGGCACAAATATTCTCACGACACCATATCCAGTTTAAGGGAGCGAAAAAGAATGATCCGGAAATATTCTTATCAAACCTAGAGGAATGGTTACGGTCTCTCGATTCAGGATATATTTAAAGCTTTGCCATCAGTCTTCGATGACAAAGCATGGAAATGGTTCAGACGTGACAAAAGCAGATGTAAGGATTACCTAGATTTTGTAGATGCACTAAGACTATAACATGGGACTGAGGAAACACAAAGCCAATTAAGACAAGCAATCGAGAATCGCACACAAGTACCAAACCAGGACATTTCTACATACCTAACTAAATTAGGAGGTATGCTAGATTAAGTCAAGCCGCAAATACCTCAATCCGAACAGCTGGATAGAGCATATCGTAACCTATAGCTATAGGATAAGAATCGAAAGACACCATTTCGATAGCTTTATGCAGCTCCAACGACTGGGAAAGAAGGACGAGGCAAGTTGCCTATTAGACGAAACGTACAAACCTCCACCAGTCATTAAAAATTACAGTCTATCAAAATATGCATATGTGGATCCTATTCAAACAAAAACCCGTAAATTAGCAGCAGTTTCTTCAGATCAAAGCGAAGATATCGTTGTATCCCCAAAGTTTATTACAAAGCTACTAACACACAAAAGAAAATACAGTACCAGTATCCATGGAAGCCGAACAACCCTCAAGCAGCAAGAAAATATACAGCAGCCCTCAAGCAAGAGTCTAAGCAGAAGTACAGCAAATCTGTAAAGAATAATAAAAGTAGCAGTTACTGGCAGCGAGCACACAGAAATGATCAAAGGACTGAATCACCAAAAAACAGGAATTTAAGCCAAATAAATACAGCACGCCAAACTACGAAGAGCAAAGGCCAGTTCACCTAAGGAAATTTAAAGTGCCTTGCTATAGATGCGGAAAACTTGGGCATTGGCTAGCGGAATGTCCAGTTCCATTAAGCTGCGGAAATTGTAGAAAGCAAGGAGTCAGCTATAAAAATTGCGGTTGTAATAAGAACAGAAACCAGGAAAACTACAGCCAGAGAAAATAGAGACCCGTATTTTTTCACCCAAACACCCAGAAGGGTCAATATTCTCCCAGTTAGCAGCAACTAATTCCCTAATACAGCAAATACCCGGTATCGATCCACGTCATTTCTTTAACATAGAGTTAAACGGACAAAAACTTACAGCTTTACTTGACGATGGGTCAGTACACTCATTCATTGGTTGAGGAATGAGTAGAGTATTACAGCATAAATTGCGAAAATCCAGCAATTCGGCCGTTAAAGTAGTAGATGGTACAGCAGTACCAATACAAGGTATAATAGATGTAGCCATGGAAATAGATGGTGAAACTATTATAATGCCCTTTCAAGTAGCAGACGGCTTGCATTATAATTGTATATTAGGTATCGACTTTAAACGTAAAGCGAACATGAAAATATGTTATGAAGATGATACATGGTGTACTGATAAAGGTATCATTCATCATTTTTATCCTTATGGCAAAGATCCTAGTTGCTTACCTGCCCTAGCAAGCATAGGAGGATTGAAACGAGCTACCCCGGATCAAGAAAAAATATTATAGCAGCTACTAAATGAGATGATTCTCCCAACACCGGAAACCGTAGGTGTTACTAACCTAGATTCCTACAAAATCAATGTGCAGGATGCCGAACCTATTCGTCAACGTAACCGCCGTTATTCGCCAAAGATGTTGCAGGCTGGATACGAGGAAATCGATAGGATGCTAAAGGAAGGTATTTTAGAACCTTCAGAAAGCCTGTGGTGCAGCTGCCAGCATACACTATGCGCAATATGGACGACATTCTCGACCATCTGAGAGAAAGCCCTTACATTAGTAAGCTTGATTTGTCGCAAGCTTACTACCAAGTCCCTGTAGCACCAGAAAGTCGCGAAATAACAACATTTTCACTTCCCGGTAAAGGATTGTTTCAATTTACCCGAGCCCCCTATGGCCAATCGAATGCACCTGCAATTTTCCAAAAACTAATGGACAAGCTCATAAAGCCAGAATGGGAGCCAAATGGATTCGCATATCTTAAGGACATTATTATTAGAGCCAAAACCTTTGAGGAACACCTAAAATGGTTAAGAATAGTACTAAGCGCCCTCAAAAAGGTAAACGGCAAGAAGGAACGAGTTAATAGTTACCTGGAAGGAAGTTATACCGCATGTCCGAGACGTAAACAGCACCAGGTCACCGTACACCATACAGTCGACTTGCACCGCTACAGCCTGAATACAGCGGTAATCGACTCACTCGCACGATGCGAGATCGTTGTACTGCGTGCAAGTACGTACTGCGCAGGCGCGCGGTACGATCGCGGCTCTCGAGCACGCCGAGAGCCAGAGCTCTACAGTCGGTCGGCCCGACGACTACCCGAATAATCCCGCAGCAGCCAAAATCTGACAGCATTTTTGCGAACGAGCGATTGAGTGAAAAGAAGAGTGAGATAGAGAGAGAGAGAGGAACACTTTCTCGACCAAGCGTTCCGTCTTTGCAGTAAAGGTTGGTGAAGTATTATCTCTATCTGCTGACGGTACCGCCGTGTACCGTAAATTGTGCGTGCGAGTATTTCTTTTCCTTCCCGTCCTTCCCCTTCCGACCCTACAGCATATCCAGTGTGACAAGGTATGTTATACCTGTCAAAATAGTAAGCGAGCGAGTCCCAATATAAACTAGCCTACCTACCCTCACATCTCTAAGCCTACTTAACCTAACCGAAGCTTCCCAAATCCCCAATACTTCTCTTAGTTCCTTTCACGTAGCACAATGAAGTAGCATATCAAGAGAGGCGAAACGACTTCCAGGAGCATCGCACCAGGACCATGAAGCAGCCTACGATGGCCCAAGGTGCCAGACTAAGCAGCTCAAGCAGCAAGAAGACTCCAGGAAGCTGTGAAACATTAACTAATAAGTAATAATCCTAATTAGGAGGAGACAAGGAAGCATGTAGTTACACACAGTAACTGACAGCTACATGGTAGGAGAGGAGTAGAAGTGAGGTTGTGGTAATCACAACATTACCATAACTCTCAAGTAATAACTAGTATATTATACGCAGCACTCCCTCGGGAGATAGATATTTACCTAGGAAACAGCCAGAATCCCCGCAGCAACGCAGCATCGAAGAAGAGCAGCAGTAACTGATCCGACGCGCACTAGCTGAGCGGCCACCGTGAGAGCGAGTGAGAGAGAAGACTCGAGTATCGGCCGTCCCGTCAGCACCTGTAATGAAGTGGACCTATTAGCCGATACGTTAATATCACGAAACGATCATAAAGGCTTACCTGGTCAACAGCATCACCAGGAACACCATCCTCTCCGTGGGAAGCAGCAGCCCCGGCAATATCGTCCGCCTTGGTAAACATGACCACGAGCACTCACTACACGAGGTGCGCGAGACGACGGCGGCCGACGGGCGACGACCGAATATAATATTATAATTAGATTTCGAGTGTGTGTGTGTGTGTGTGTGTGTGCGTGTGTGAGCGACTGACCGCAGAGCCGCAGACTTCCAGGAGACGATCTCCACTGTCATAAGGTTGGTGCACGCCCTGCACCAGTATTTCACGATCTTTCCTGACCGTAAGTGTGCTTCCCCTTTACTCCCCTCCCCTCCCCTCGCGCAGCAAGCAGCAGCAGCTCGTACGCAGACGAGCTTGACGATACAATAAATTCGCCGCGATCGTACGCGGCTGGCGTCAAAACCTTATTTTAATTTTATAATAAATTAATATTATTTTATATATTTCAATTATTTATTTCGCCTTTGACGCCACGCCCTAATCCACAGCGTGACCGTTACACCAGGTATACCCGAAATCCGGCCACGTATCGGGCCGGCGGTTGTATAGCCGGTATATAATATTCTGCTACGATAACTCGTGTGTTATCGTTATTTCGTCGCGAAATAATGCGGCTGGCGCTCACCCACTAATTGTTATATTATTTAGCAATAAATATTTATTTTATTATTAATAAATTTCTGACCCTCGTTAACCTGCATTCTGATCCCCAGTGCACTATCACAGTTTATATCACTCAGCTCTTTTTTCATTTAAACAGTTACTGCATTAATAAAATAATATCATGTTCATTTTTTTATCGCAGTAAAAAATTGTCATTATAAAATAAAAACTCTTAACTACTTTTTATACATAAAAATACTACTGTTATATTATTTAATTTATTTATTAAAATCTACTATTACTTTCAAATAATCTTCTCAGTTTATTATTATTACTGTAATAAATGACTAATTAGAGGCCTGCGATGGCTCGGTCGGTAGGGCGTCGGGCTCGTAATCTGGAGGTCCCAGGTTCAATTCCCGGCTCCGGCCGATTGATACAAGCACCACTGACGAATGTATTTTCAACAAGTGCTTTCTTCACCAAGACATCGTATGGCCTCCGTCGCTGATTAGCACCGATTTGGGAGCATAAAAAGAGCGACGTTAAAATAATAATAAAAAAAAATAAATAGCTAATTAGCATCAAAAGAAATGCTCTGAAATCATAATGAATTGTCAAGTTTTTCTATCTAATTACAATTTTGAATTATTTTCAACAGAATATTTATTATTTTTCATTCTTAAATTTCTTTGTTCTGAACAGTAATATAGAATCTCCTTATTCGTAAAACAATCAATTTACATTATTTCGTTATATAATTAGCTATTGTATTAAATTTTATTAATAAATGCATTAAAATAAGTTAGGTACATGTGATAGATAATAATAAAATCAGTTTGGAAGTAATTAATGTTAAATATAAAAAATATCTACCGCGCGGGGTGTCCTGTCCCCGTATGCGGCGCGTCCTCCGGGTGGCGGATGGGGGAATGCTCGTCACTCTAGCGTGAAGGGTAGAGGTGAAATAAAATAATCTCCACACAGTACAACCAGAAGTATGAGCAAGCGAGATGAAAACATACTACCCCAAGCGGGCAACTCCAAACTAGGAGTGAATCCCGTCGTCGGTTCCGATCGGGTGAAAGCCCCGGTGGCCGGCGCTGGCCTCATGGATTTTGGCGGAGGCCACAAACCGCTTAGTTCTAACATCACGTCAGAGGCGAGGTCCTCGAAAGAAAACCCCCAACAGCAGCCGCTATCCCAGATGCTGAGTCTTGCTTCTGCAAGCAGGTTACGAAGCGGCAGCGTCACCAGCATTGGTAGCGCCATCAGCGGCATCTCTGCCTATAGCAGAGAATCTCAAGAGGAGATAGAAGTGTTCCGTAAGGAATACAAGAAGGTGGAGAAGGCGCAGGAGGAGATCGACTCCACTTACGACCATCTGAAAAAAGAACTTCAGGCAATGTTGGCAGCTTGTGCAAAGCAACCTAACATTTCCATGGTCGTCAAAACAGGGCTGAAAACCGTAGACGCTCTTGTACAAGAGCTCTACGGGAAAACGAAGAAGATGTCTTTAGCAGTCGATGATTACAAGTGCCAAGTCGAGGATTATCGAGTTGGCCACGAGAATCGTCGGCGGCCTAAGAGAAGAGGCATCATTGCTAAAGCCGTCATCGCGGCTACAGCCAAGATACAGGCTCAAAAGAGGAGTAGGGAGGGCCCTCAAAGCCCACCCGAGGCCTCTAAAAGCCGTAAGAAGAAGAAACCTCGCAAGGAGATGCCACCACCTGGTAAGGACAAGGAGCAATCCAAGTCCAAGCCTGTGGTGGTGGAAAAGAAGAAGCCGACGGTTAAGTCGGGACAGGCGCCTCTTGACAGGAGAAAGCGCCAGAAGGCGCCGGTATCCATCCTGGTGGTCACAATCGCGAGGGACCGAACGTTTGCTGAAGTTCTGGGGAAGCTTCGAAAGGAAGTGAATCCGGACGATAGTGGCGCGCAGGTTCTGAGTGTGCGGCCCACAGGGCGGGGGGACGTCCTGCTTCGGCTAGGCAAAAAAACCGATGCGGCAGTATTCGCGGAGAAAGTGCGTACTGCTACCCAAGGAATGGGAGAAGTTCGAGTCCGAGATCGAAGGGTTACCCTTGAGATCAGAGACCTGGACGCTCTCACAACGAGGGACGAAGTGGTGGCAGCCCTAAATAAAGTGCTTACTTCTTCGCCTGAGGGCCGAGAGGTGACGCTTTTGGGCCTAAACCGCAGTCAACAGAAGACAGCCATCGTGAAGCTGGATCACGAGAGCGCTGACAAGCTGAAGTCGATGCGGCATCTCTGCCTTGGCTTCGCAAGCTGTCGCGCTCGGGATCGAGTCTTGGTCGAGAGGTGCTATCGGTGCCTAGACTTCGGCCACACGAAAAGGAAGTGTGAGTGGACAGGTCCTCGTCGTGCTACAAGTGCGGCGAGCCTGGACACAACCTTAAGAATTGCAAGAGCGCTCCCAAATGCTTTCTTTGTCCATCAAAGGATGCTGAGGGAGTGTCTCACGTGGCGGGGTCCGGAGCCTGTGCCACCTTTAGGCGCGCGCTCGATACCGCCAGAAAGGCCACTTCACGATAAGTGGCAGTCTCATCGAGGGAGGATAGAATAAGGAACGAATGACGCATGTCACAAGACACGCCTCCCAGCTTGAAGTAATGTGAAAAACAGTTCCGGGCTGGGCAGGTGAAGGCGTTGGGTTTGGAGTTTTAGCCGGTAAGAATCCGGCACTGGCGACGAGTGCGGACCCTGGTCGTCGTCTTATGTAAGATTTCTCCAGTTCCCACGAAAAAAAAAAAAATATATTTATAATTTCCATGTATAGGTCAATTGAACAATGTCCCAAATTAATGTAAAATTCCTGGAACACCTTACAGGGAGAGGCCTGGGTTAAAATTGAAAAAAATATAATCAATTTTAACAATTATTAATTTTTTATATCAATTGAAAAAAGTATTCAATTATTCAGCTTGAGTAATGTGAAAAACAGTTCCGGGCTGGGCAGGTGAAGGCGTTGGGTTTGGAGTTTTAGCCGGTAAGAATCCGGCACTGGCGACGAGTGCGGACCCTGGTCGTCGTCTTATGTAAGATTTCTCCAGTTTCCCACGAAAAAAAAAAATATAAAAAATATCTACAATGGTAAAAAAATTGCAAGAATGATATAATTTTAAAAACAGTTTTAAAATTGTTATTAATAGTTTAATATCTTTACTTTGTCACACATTCGTTTCTACTTAAAAATTAATTCAATAATTTTTATTAACAAGCTAGGTGGAGACCCCCTGCTCGCCACGCTCGGTAACCCTCATTTTTATAATTTCCATGTATAGGTCAATTGAACAATGTCCCAAATTAATGTAAAATTCCTGGAACACCTTACAGGGAGAGGCCTGGGTTAAAATTGAAAAAAATATAATCAATTTTAACAATTATTAATTTTTTATATCAATTGAAAAAATATTCATGATATCAGCTTGAAGTAATGTGAAAAACAGTTCCGGGCTGGGCAGGTGAAGGCGTTGGGTTTGGAGTTTTAGCCGGTAAGAATCCGGCACTGGCGACGAGTGCGGACCCTGGTCGTCGTCTTATGTAAGATTTCTCCAGTTTCCCACGAAAAAAAAAAAATATAAAAAATATCTACAATGGTAAAAAAATTGCAAGAATGATATAATTTTAAAAACAGTTTTAAAATTGTTATTTAATAGTTTAATATCTTTACTTTGTCACACATTCGTTTCTACTTAAAAATTAATTCAAATAATTTTTATTAACAAGCTAGGTGGAGACCCCCTGCTCGCCACGCTCGGTAACCCTCATTTTTATAATTTCCATGTATAGGTCAATTGAACAATGTCCCAAATTAATGTAAAATTCCTGGAACACCTTACAGGGAGAGGCCTGGGTTAAAATTGAAAAAAATATAATCAATTTTAACAATTATTAATTTTTTATATCAATTGAAAAAAGTATTCAATTATTCAGCTTGAGTAATGTGAAAAACAGTTCCGGGCTGGGCAGGTGAAGGCGTTGGGTTTGGAGTTTTAGCCGGTAAGAATCCGGCACTGGCGACGAGTGCGGACCCTGGTCGTCGTCTTATGTAAGATTTCTCCAGTTTCCCACGAAAAAAAAAAATATAAAAAATATCTACAATGGTAAAAAAATTGCAAGAATGATATAATTTTAAAAACAGTTTTAAAATTGTTATTAATAGTTTAATATCTTTACTTTGTCACACATTCGTTTCTACTTAAAAATTAATTCAATAATTTTTATTAACAAGCTAGGTGGAGACCCCCTGCTCGCCACGCTCGGTAACCCTCATTTTTATAATTTCCATGTATAGGTCAATTGAACAATGTCCCAAATTAATGTAAAATTCCTGGAACACCTTACAGGGAGAGGCCTGGGTTAAAATTGAAAAAAATATAATCAATTTTAACAATTATTAATTTTTTATATCAATTGAAAAAATATTCATGATATCAGCTTGAAGTAATGTGAAAAACAGTTCCGGGCTGGGCAGGTGAAGGCGTTGGGTTTGGAGTTTTAGCCGGTAAGAATCCGGCACTGGCGACGAGTGCGGACCCTGGTCGTCGTCTTATGTAAGATTTCTCCAGTTTCCCACGAAAAAAAAAAAATATAAAAAATATCTACAATGGTAAAAAAATTGCAAGAATGATATAATTTTAAAAACAGTTTTAAAATTGTTATTTAATAGTTTAATATCTTTACTTTGTCACACATTCGTTTCTACTTAAAAATTAATTCAAATAATTTTTATTAACAAGCTAGGTGGAGACCCCCTTTAACAATTAAATTATAATTTTTATATCAATTGAAAAAATTATTCAATTATTTAATATTATTATTACTAGGCTTTATTTAAAGTTTATTTTTAATATGCCGAAATACCTTAAGAATTCCCAAAATTCCCGAAAAATCCCGTAATTAGTGCAAATATCCCGAAATGCCTTAAACATTCCTCGAAATCCTGAAAAATCCCACGATTAATGCAAAATATACCGGAATTTCCAAAAAATCTCGTAATTAGGGCAAACATCCCGAAAAACATTGAAAATTCCCGGAATTCCCAAAAATCCCGTATTTAGTGCAAATGTGACGTCCCACACAGACGTCTACATTATTACAAATATTCATTTTTAATAATTTTGATTTTCTTCTGATATATATATGCACTCATAAAAATTAACCTATAAAGCCTTTAAATAAATTTACAAATTTTGCTAAATCAGTCGTTACACGCAGTGATGTCGGTCGCTGACCTGCGAACATGTCGATTTGACAATTGTTAACTACTCCCACCTACGCCGAGTCTGAATCGCGTTCGTTGCTGATTGGCCCGCGACTCTCATACGGTTCTAGAATATTCGCGAGTCCATCTTTCTTTTAAGTCTTTATAAACCCGCGAATGCACCATCTAACGCCTTTAGTCTTCAGTCTTGTTCTTGAATCTCGTGAGATTCGTGAGACTCGTGGTAACAGTGAGCGAAGTGCCCGCCGTTTTAGATTTCGGCGTAAGTATATTGTGAAATTCATATACAGAATTTAAAAGTATATAAAAGCTTAAAATATAAGGTATCGTCTCCATGCTTGCCCTTTTAAGCTAATCGTGATATAAGATATATAGATCATTTGGAGGCTACTTGAATTTAGAGATTTACCAAGGTTTCTAAACGAGTAGTTAGATTTGTATAAATTCATTCGCGAAATATTTTTCTAACAGAGATTCACCAAGGTCTCTAGAAAAATATATAAAACCTAGAATTGTATTTAGAGAAAACCCGAATTTGGCCACGAAGACTATTCGTGTAGTTTTTAATCTTATGTTAGAATAAAAGGATTAAATAAATAATCAAATAAACACTGTGACGGGCCTATGTTTTTTGTCACATAGAAAAATATATTCTTTTTTGGTCATCAGGATATGATTAGGGTTCAAAAAGGAATATATAATTGACTAGTATCATGGCTAGACATATAATTATAAAAACCATGCGCCATCCATGAATACTTGGTCGAAAGGATCAGAGTCACTTGATATAGGAATTAGTGTGAGCATTCTATAGAGCCTCAAAATGAATTTAATAGTACATTACGATACATATCGTATACTATTTTTCCTAACGAATTGCGCAAAGATTTCATTTTGTGCTGACATTTGAGCGAGCGAGATAGTACATTGCTGCAATAGTAGGTAAAATAAAATTTTCCTGCAACAGTACTCACAATTATAAGAAAAAAAATTATTTCGCCCCGAACCGATGTTTGCGTCCGAGCAAAGCGAGGGTGAAAAGGTGGTACGGGGTTGAAATCACTTTGTCTCTGATAATTTTGAGCACTATTTCAGGAAAAGTTTATTTTGCGCACTAGTGCGGGAATGTACTATTTTGCGCACTCAAATGCGTGCGCAAAATCGAATTTTGCGCTCGGAGTTAAGAAAATAATATTTTATGATTTCTTATTCAAATCAAGTTCCAATTAAGCTATTCGAAAAAGTAGATTTTAAGATATAAAATCTTTTAATCATTTTTTCCTGTGATTAGCTTAATTAACATTTGATTTGATAATTCTAACAAATACAATTTATTATATTCATAACGTGTAAGTTTATTATTAAACAAGTGTTTTCAAAGATTATATAATTCTTTATATTATGAATATTATATAAGTCCTCGTCGGACTTTTGCTTAATTATATGAAGTACGGAGATGGCTCTCCGTCGCTCGGTCGCGCTGAGGCGAATGCTGCTGAGTACGAGGAGACGGCTGGTTTTGTCTCTTCGAGATTTGACTGGAAACCCTCTTTGCCGATTTTCCTTATTACTGTAGTGCAAAATCGCTGCCCTTACTTTTCGCACATTCACACATTTACATTTCATTCTATGTATGTGAGGTATTGCCCCACTCTTAGACTAAATTATATTTTGTGTCGCTTTTGATTCTTCAACGTTTAAACTTACAATATTTAAAATTTACAATGTTTAAACGATGTTTAAATCAATAATAATGATATAAATTATTATTATTGTTTTACAAAAACTTGTCATACATTTTTTCCATCAGCCTTCTTATGTGGCTGAATTTCTATATAGCGCGTAAATAAATCTTCGAATACAATGAGGTATCTAGACCCTCGTTTTGATGCTAGTTTTGGACCCATGATATCGGCAGCCACGATTTTCCTACTGCTGGTGGTAATTGGCAACTTTTGTGTATTTGACATTCATGACAAGATCGGAGATAACACGACGTGTCGTAAAAATAACCCGGCCGATAATAATAAGTTGCTAGGCGAGCGTAAGTTTTTTCTATTCCTAAGTGTCCTGATTGGGGAGTACCATGCGCTTCGGCAAGTGCTTGAGGTCTATACGATGCTTGGAGGACTAATTTCCATGCATTTAAATCCGGAAACAATGGGTCAACTAATGGATTTGGACGATGTACGTAAAGAAAACGGAAGAGGATGAAAGAGGAGAAGAAAGAAAAAGGAAGATGGGCAGTCGGACACCTCCGGCCAAGAAACCGACAAGGAAGGATGGATAACTTTGGTATCCGATACTGGCGCTCAGTTTGACATACTAAAGAATTTTGCTTCGATGTTAGCGGAGCAAATGAGCATATTAAGAAGCTGAAAGCACAGATGCACACCGTCAACAGCAACCCAAGATGTCCAGTTCCAGGACACCTATACGTGTTACACCCTGGACGAGACGGACATCAGACCACAACACGGGCAGGTAAAGCCTGAGGGGTCCCAAGCACCTCATGCAGATGCTGGAGGAGCTCGGGGGAGGGGTGATACACGGAGACCGAGACAGCCTCCATGTTCAAGCTCTCCTTACCCTAATCTGAAGAACTTTTACGAGTTCGGCCAATCAGCATCAAGATCGGCCGGGACACCGCGCGATGTTGGTGCGGTGTTTCGTAAGTGAGGAGTCCGATTCTCTGGCGACATAAGCCAAAGTATCGATGCCTTCCTTGCGAGACTTGAAGATTGTAGGATTCTCGCCAACCTCAGCGAGGACGGGGTGTTGCCGTCCTTGTCCGAACAACTCACCGGAAACGCAGTTGCGTGGTACCGAAATGGGAACGACAAATGGCACTTGTGGCAAGATTTTGTGAAATCTGCCGAGAAATGGTACGGTATGAGCCAAAGCTTCCAGCAAAGGCTCATCGAGGAGTCCAATGCTCGGATACAGGGTGAGGATGAGCCGGTTAGAGATTACATCACCTGCTCAATCGCAATCATGCGAAAACTTAAACCGATCCCGAGCGAGCGTAGGCAATTGGACCATCTCTACCGTAACATGCTACCTCAGCTTCAGCGGTTATGTAAGAGACCTGAAGCCAAATCGGTTGAAGATTTATTGGAGCTGGCGATGGACGCCGAGCAAACGCTCGAGCGGGAAAAGTTTTATCGACCGCCTCCGGCAGAGGAAGATTTAATGCTGCCGGAACTTGCTTACAAGGCAAAGTCCAAGAAGCGGCCGACCGCCAAGCCCAAGGTAGCAAGCTTGGCTAAGGAGGTGAGTGAGTCGAGTCGGGAAGATTGAACGGCTCACAAAAGTCCTGGAAGAAACCCTTAGGACCATGTGGACAAGTAGCCAGACAACTGGGGTTAAGGTGGATAAAGATACGCGCCTAGGAAGAAAACCCTCAAGTCTCCTCCTCGGTTTAGAAGAAGGAGGAAGGAGACACGTAAAAGTCCCGATCGACGGTCATCGAGTGGTTCATCCTCGAAGCTTGGGAAATCATCGGATTCAAGAAAGAAGATCAAGAGAAAGAAGAATTCCTCAAACCGATCAAGTGCCACAGTTGTGGTAAGTTGGGGTACACCGTCAGGACGTGCCCTGACTGCGCAAAAAACGCGCAGGGAAGCGGTTAGAGGGGACAACCACCGTACCCTCGAAAAGAGGTTGGTCCAGCTCCGTGGTGATGGCGAAGAAGGGTGAGAATGCTAGGCGTTTTTGCATTGATTTTAGGAAAGTCAACGCTTTGACGAAACCTGATGCATATCCTTGGCCATATATGCAGGATATCCTACGCAAACTCAAGAAAGCCCGATACATCTCCACGATTGATAGGAACTGTGCTTACCACCAGATACCTCTACAGATGGAGTCGCGCCCGATAACGGCTTTTCGGTACCTGGAATGGGTTTGTTCCAGTTTACTCGTATGTCGTATGGATTGGCGAATACTGGCGCGACATTCCAGCGTATGATCGATCAGGTGATTCACCAGAACCTGAACCAGTTGCTTATGCATATCTCGACGATATCATTATTACACTGAGACGTTTGAAGAGCATAAGCAACTATTGATCAAGGTGTTAACTCGCTTGGCAGAGGCCGGTTTATCTGTTAACCGGGAGAAGTGTGTTTTCTGCCAGCCCAAAGTAAGATATTTGGGTGTGCGAGTTAACCGAGACGGGATACGACCTGACCCAGCTAAAACGGAGCCGATTAAAGAATATCCGGCTCCCAAGAATTTGAAGCAGCTGAGACGGTTTCTCGGTATGGCATCTTGGTCCAGACGCTTCATGCACGACTATGCTACCATAGCTGAGCCGCTAACGCGTTTGACCAATAAAGACCAGAAGGATCTTTGGCTGGAAGAACTAGAGAGGGCCTTCCAGCAGCTTAAAGCTCTGTTGATGACAACACCCGTTCTGCAAACTCCCGATGAGAACGGTGAGTACGTGGTCCAGACAAACGCTAGTGACACTGGTATCGGTGCAGTGTTGCTACAGATTGTCGGGGCAAAAGAGAGAGTCCTGGAGTTCGTCAGTAGAATCCTCTCACCCGCCGAACGCAATTACAGCATCACAGAACGGGAATACCTGGCCGTAGTATGGGCGATTAAGAAGTTTAGACCATACATCGAAGGTTACCAGTTTAAAGTTGTCACTGACCATAGTAGTCTTCGTTGGTTATGCAATATACGCAATCCTACGAGCCGGCTCGCCAGATGGGCGTTAGAACTTCAGTCTCATAACTTTACTACTGAGCACAGGAAAGGAGCTCTAAACTACGTTCCTGATGCACTTTCTCGTATGAATGAGGAAGATGAGCCGGCCTTATCCTCCGTCTCTTGGAGATAGACTTTTAAGGACCCCTGGTACCTTTCGTGGACCAAAGACGTAAGTGAGCGGCCGAGAGAATTTTTCTGATTGGAAGATCCAAGGTGAAAACCTGTATTCGTATCGAGTGGACACCAAATTGGATGACGCCATGGAAGATCAAGACGCTTGGAAGTTGGTCGTACCCGAGTAGCACAGGCAGGCCATCCTCCGAGAATGTCATGATGATCTGGCAGCTGGCCACTTAGGAAGAGAAAAGACATTTGCTCACGTGGCAAAGTTATATTATTGGCCACGTTACTATGCAGAAGTTGGCGAGTATGTGGAGCAACGTCCTCCCATGGGTTTGAAGGGTAGGCGAGTGGTTGAAAAGCCATGCCAAGTGGTAGCAGGAGATGTTACTGGACCGCTGCCCCGCTCCACACACGGATTTGAATAAATTTTGGTCTTCCAAGACTTATTCACGAGCTGGATTGAAGCAGTGCCAATCCGGAAAGCTAACGCTAAGACAATCGTAAAAGAGTTACACGAACGAGTCGTCATGCGTTTTGGCACACCAGAAGTATTTTTATCTGACAACGGCACTGAGTTCAAGAACAAGCTCGTAGATGATCATCTCGTGGAACGAGGAATATTTCATACAACTATTCCTCCATACCATGCTCAGGCCAATCCCGTCGAACGTGCTAATCGGACGCTGAAAACGATGGTAGCGTCTTATACTACCGAGAAGCACAACACATGGGAAGAGAAGTTACCAGACCTTGTGTTTGCTTTAAATACGGCGGTACAGAGTTCGACAGGATGGAGCCCGGCCATGTTAAATTACGGCCGGCAGCCTAAGCCACCCGGCACTGCTCGTCGAGTTCAAGATGAGCTGACTCAGCAACGTTTGGAATACCAATGTTTGCTTGAGTGGAGTGATCGGCTATTACGACTACTTGAGCTTCACAAGAAAGCTTCAGCTAGAGCTAATAAAGCTCAGGATAGGTAAGCCGGTTACTATAATTCCGGGAGACGAGCTGCTTCTTTTGAAGTCGGAGATTTTGCATGGAAGACGAACCGAGTCCTCTCATCCAGCGCACAAGGCGTCTCGGCCAAGTTACCTCCAAAATACGTCGGTCCTTGTTTGATCGTCCACAGCTACCGCCCAAATACTGTTAAGATCCAGGATGCTCAGGGACATGAGGAGATATGCCATGTCCAGTACCTCAAACCGTACTTATCGGATGACCATGGCGATGAGTGCGGCCAAGAAGACGACATCGAGACCGATCTACCTACGAGGAAAGAGGAACCCGAACGCGACATGGTTCCTGCAAGCGAAGACGTCTCACGCGGCGAGACGCAAGCGAGTGCCGTTCCACGCGAGGAACTAGATAACGCGAATGCCGTGCCCCCCTTTAAACGAAGTAGAGGTAGGCCGCGTAGATAGACCGCGGTATGGGCCGACGGTAATTCCGGCCGCTAGCCACAGCCGACTAGCCAAACGAGGTAGATGCAGACCACGACGGAACTGCAGTTAATGTCCGGATTTTTGGGCCAGTTTTTTCTGTACCTGTGTAGCCACTTCCCATCCCAAATTCGTCAGGGATGCAGAAACCACATCACGGGTATGTGGAATCTGGAAGGCGGGGGTGTAACGGTAAGGTATTGTTTACCTTATCGTTTGACGAATTCGAGCAACACGAGCGTACAGTATCGTAATGTTCGCATCGGCTCGGGCCGGCGAGATTCTGCTCGGCTCGGTTCGTCGTGGTTACAAGAGATATAGCCGCCTTGTTACACGACAGGTGTCATCCCCCCGCGCCCCGTGTTCAGTTTTGCTGTGCTGTATTTTACCGTGCTTAGCGTGTGTATTTTGACTGCACGCCAATCCTGCATTTGCAGTGACTGGTGTAACACTGTGATCGACCTGCAGCCACACAACCTCGGCGCACGGGCGAACGGACAATCCGTCCTACACCGCAGCGAGAGTTAGAGAGAGAGAGACAGAGAGAGAGAGAGAGGGAGAGAGAGAGAGAGAGACAGAGAGAGAGAGAGAGAGAGAGAGAGAGAGAGAGAGAGAGAGAGAGAGAGAGAGAGAGAAAGAGAGAGGGCGACCGATCGGCTGGTCGTTGTTTACCAACGACTACATCAACTTATGAAGTAAGTGGTACCACTTCACGCGATCGTGTTTTATTCGCAATTAATAGATAATCTTATTGCTTTATGCCAGTCCCGTTGACTGGGTATATTATTTTAGTTCGCGATATTTTTCCCCCTCTCTCTACAAGTCGGCCGTTTACCGACTTGTAATAAAAGCGTAGACCTCGGCAACAATTAGAGATTTTGTTTATTATTTGTCTTTTATATTCAATTCAATAAATTCAATTTGTTATTACAGTTCAATCCGGTGTTCAAAGAATTGAATTTTAACCCACGTACGATTCCTTCCGTAATCCTAAGAGATCTTATATTTCTGGTTGACAAGTGCTATCCCTGTTTCGCGGTCAATTTCAGATTTGACTTTTTTACCTGGTTGTTATCTGAAACAGTACCTCTGTTTCAGACTAACACTTAACAGATTTGGTAGAGCGGACGGGTAACCGCCGCCGCGACGCGGGAAAAATACGTTTATTTAAATACGGTAAGTTTAACCGTATCGCTGAGCAGCCGCGATATTAAAATAAACATCCGTGCGGCAACGAAACTGTTACAATATATATATATTCTAACGTTGTGCTTGCCTTGAGAAAAATATAACGAGTCGCAAGTGTAATGTGTTAAGCCGTTCGAATTTAAGATTCGTCGAAAGGTTATTATTCGTCGCTGTTCGAGTAAGGAGAAGTAAACAAGCGGTGTTGTTATTATAAATATAACTTAATAACATAATATGTAATATAATAGTATAAATATAATAATAACAAGTATATACTTACCCATTATTCATCCATTATTGCGGCCCATCATTCAAATTAAAAATATAATATATTTAAATAACTAAATGATTAATGTGTATTTTTCCTTTTATTTATTTTAGCATTCAATTTTTATTTCCAATTTTATTTAGAATTACACTAGTAATTATTAAAAAGAAAGTATAAATTTAATTATATTTATTTAATTATATTAAATGTGGGCAGGCGGCCCTGTAGATTCACTGCAACCAGAGGGCGTAACTAGCGCTGTCGAGCAGCGAGCGAGAGCTGCAGAGAAGCTTCTTGTCCAGTCAGTCGCGTCTAAACCTTCGACGCATGAGTCCGCATATTGCGGACGATAGCCTCAATAAAGCAATTACTAACTAAACACTTGTTTTAGATTACTACCTCGCACTTCGTCCTCTCGACCTGGCAACGCGGACGTATGGGGCCGCGTAAACGGTGTCTTACACATATACACCAAACCCCACAACTGGTGACCCCGACTGTTAATCAGCACAAGCGGCGTGGACACACCGAGCGGACGAGCCAGCGGCCGATACGAGATCGACCGGTACACAGCGTGCCGACCGCCATTTTGGGAGTCCAACAGCGGCGAGATACTGCCTAAGTCGCAGAAGCTGAGAAACGAGTACAGCCAGACTTTCGAGCATCGCTTCTTTCACAGACAGCGTCATGGAGGTATAATGCGAGCGAAAATTGCGAACCGGCCGATGACGAAAAATTGATCGACCGGTATAAAGGCAAGACCGCATGGTGCGTTATCATCAATATAACTGCACCAAGGTCAAAACCATCGTCTTCGCGAGAATTTAATAAATTGAGGCGATGGTCATTAATTAGTAAAAAAAAAAAAAATAAATAAATAAATTCAGTCGAAGTTCAAGGACATCTTATAATTTCATCAAGAAAAATTACGCGATTTCATAATTTTTGTTAAAGTAACTTTACGACGGTGTCACACAAACGTACGAATGAAAATAGCTGGTTTGATGCATAAAATGATGCAAATTAAGAATGCGTGTGCAGAGATTCGGTGCAGACCGTGGCTTCGCGCGCTCAGCTAAGATCGATATCTTGTTATTGGGCGAGTAGTAGCAAATTAATGCACACGCCCATAAATTCGAGAAGAACGCAGAACGAGCAACAAATGCTCGCCGCGGTCATTCGTACGGGGTTAGCAACTTTCGACATTGCGGCGCGAGTTGTTCGGCGTAGGCCGTAGCTTGTGCCATTCAGCTAAGGTCGCGACCTTGTTATTGTTTGGTAATTAGCAGGCAGCTTGCGCAGCAATGCAAAACAAGTAAATAGCTAGAGTCAGGCAAAACGAGCGCGTAGGTACATGAGCCATAATTAGATTTACAGCGAAGATTATGGTATCTGCGATATACCCGTAGGGCAATCCTGTAAGCTCATGTACACAACGAAAAGACGTAGAAAAGAGTCAGGTTTTGTAGGAACATACGAGTGGCCACAGCTATCATTAGAGAAAGAAAGTAATTCATATCTTCGTAACGGCAAACAAGTTAGACCGGCGAAAATGGAAAACGCGATAAATTCGGGCGCAAATAATAATTCCACCGATATGGAAATAGTACCCGATAACTAAAATTTATAAATCCTACGTAACGAAAACACTGAACTCCGAAACAAAGTCGAGCAATTAACGCGCTTAGTTGAACAACAACTTCACACAAGGTCAAACAATAACGTAGCTAGTCAAGTGCCAAACATTAGTTTACCGGATAATCGAAACGTATTAGGCCTACCAAATGTAAACACGAGACAATCACAAGGACAGAACGACTAACGTTTATTTACTTTCGGACTGAATAGTATAGAATTTGCACGCGGTTCACAAAAAAGCAATTTTCCAAGATTTAATAATATTTCACAATCTAATGCTCACAGATCAAGGTCAATTAATATTAAATTTCAATCGTTTTGGCGGCATGAGCCAGTAGCATGGTTTTCCATGCTAGAATCGCAGTTCGAGGACAATAACATCATTTCTGACCAAGTTAAATATTGTAATTTATTAAAGAATTTAGGCGACGAAATATCTCGCGAAAACCTCGACATTCTGAAAGCTCTGCCGGCAGACAATAAATATCAAGCAGCTAAAATAGCATTTTTACGGAAATACACGGAAACTCCGGAACAGAAATTGAATAGGTTTATAACAGATGTTAAATTGAAAGATAGGAGACCTTCCGCGTACTTCAATGAACTAGTTGACGCCGCGAGCAATTTAATGCCGCGAAAATCCGTTATCAAATTATGGGCAAATAGAATCCCAACTAATATCGCGTTGCATATTCAAGACGAGTTGTCTAAGGGCAACGAAGAAAAGATTTTAGATAAGGCCGATTCGATCTTCGACATTTTGCAAAGAGATTCTCAACGCGTAGATGCGATCAATGCTATATCTGATAACTCCGTATCAGAACCCGAGGTATCGACCGTGCATGTAGGTAAAAACAACGCCTACCGCGAGAGAAATCGGGAAAATGGCAATAAAATGCCAAATCAGGGACGTCAGTTCCAGCGCGGACGCGGCAGATCGCGTAGCCAGCCGAATAATAACAACGAGAGAAAGGATCGGAGTAAATCGCCGAAACGCAATTGGATATGCAAAGGTCACTATCGATACGGTGAGAAATCTCGTTATTGCACAACCGGGTGCACGTACAATAAACGGGACGTGAATAAAGAGAATAAGCATACGGGACAGACGGGCGAAAAGACCGTCGCAGCGATTACGAATCCGGAAAACTAATTGCTCCCGGAAAACGCCGGGAAGCTCGTCAATTCGTCTCCATGTTACTGATAAAAATACGCGCGATGTATATTTAATAGATACGGGTGCTGAAATTTCGGTCGTACCAAGACCAGCGGGATGTAAGAAAAAGCCACTTGCACTTCAGTTGCACGCGGCAAATAATACGCGAATAAAGACCTACGGTTTTACGAAGCGCACTGTAGACTTCGGTTTTAGAAAGGCAATCGATTGGCAATTTGTAACAGCCGACGTGCCTTACCCGATACTCGGGGGTGACGCGATCGTACACCACTACCTGATTCCCAACCTAAAGTTAGGCAGGCTGGTCAAAGATGACACGGGGGAATACGTATGCGGTAATACGCGAAGCGCGAACGTGTACGCAATATCAATATTGAGTCCCGAACACAAATACGCGGAAATATTAAATAAATTCCCGGAAATTATCGGCTTAAATAAACCTGTAAAACTTGCAAAATGCGGAATAGAGCATCACATCGCGACTCAGGGCCCACCTATTTATCACAAGGCTAGGCGGCTTAACGTAGAAAAAACAAGGGCTGCTAAAGCAGAAATAGAGAAACTGTGTAAAGCAGGTGTTTGTAGACCGTCTGATAACCCGTGGGCGTCACCAATACACATGGTAAAAAAGAAAAACGGAGATTGGCGATTATGCGGAGATTATCGTAAACTCAACGCAGTAACCATCCCGGATCGTTACCCCGTACCGCAGTTACATGACTTCCCGAATTTTTTAAAGAAGAAAACTATTTTTGCAGAGGTTTTTAGGTATGGTGAACTTTTATAAAAAAGTCTACCACGCGCCGCGGAAGAACAGCGTCTCGTATTTGTCAGATGTAGCAATGGGAGCCGTTCTAGAGCAAAAAATAGACGGGAATTGGCGACCCTTAGCCTTCTTTTCAAGAAAATTTAATAACGCGCAAGCTAAGTACTCAACCTACGATCGCGAATTAACAGCGATTTATGAAGCTATTAGATATTTTTACTATTTCGTTGAGGGGGAGTAAGCATTTAGACTTCTACTGCGATACGTCAGGCGATTCGTTGCGTCCTAACGTTCCGAAATCCTTACGCGAAGAAATCATTAAATTATTTCACGATCCGGCACATCCGAGCGCCATAGCAACCGATAGGATGGTTAGGCAGCACTATGTTTGGCCAGCGATTAGCAAAGATATCAAACGCTGGTGTAGAAACTGTATTTCGTGCCAACGGTCGAAAATCTCGAGGCATAATAAGTTATATAATGGTATGGTAGAAAGATGGCACCGCGACCTCAAAGCGGCGATAATGTGCCACACAGATAATGCAGATTGGGCAAGAGTACTTCCGACGGTATTACTAGGCCTCAGAACGCGTGTTAGATTAGAAACGGACGCGTGTCCAGCAGATTTTGTATTCGGAAAATCTCTGCGCATTCTGGGAGAATTATGCGTTTTTGACGAATTCAAAGCCGAGAATAGCGGTTTTCTGAACGAATTCTGCGACTACATGCGAAGAGTTAGGGCCGTACCGGTAAAACACAAAAATAAATCGCGCCCATTCGTATACAAAGATTTGAAATCCTGCACACACGTTTAAAATTAACTAAACGTATTAAGCCAGCGTTAGAAAGATCGTACACGGGACCACATCGGGTAATTGATCGATCCGAAAACGGACGTACTTTTACGATCGAGCACTTAAAGCCAGCATATTTCATTCGCGCTGAGGTGACAGACAATGTAAAAAATAATCAAAAAGACATTGACAATGGTAAAAATGATGTTAGCAAACACAATAAACATATTGATGACGACGATGATAATACCGTCAGAAATTTTAATAACCAAAGCAATACTGTCATTGGCAATAGCGCAAATAATGTTATTACCACAGCGCAAATTCACGCAGAAGCGGATAAAGAGAATAGTGTTGACGAACAATAAGCAGTTAACACGCAAAGGAAGGCCAACGACAGTACAGCTTGTGACCATGATGTGAGAGCATCAGATAATATTTTAACGAACGGAGATAATTCCATTAACTTTGATATAAATAATGACTCACGCAAATCAGCGGATATCATGCGAAATAGAAATAAAAGTTTAGTAAAAAATAAAATTTTAGTAGATAACGCGAAGACGAGTCAATCGCGAAATGTAGTTTTTGATTGCAAATTTGCAACCTACTGTGATAAAAAAGAAAAAATTTATTCCTAGTATTCTAAAAAGAAACAGAAAGACTGAAAATATAGACTGTATAGAGTCACGCGTATCTACTGTAAAAATAAGAAAGAACGTTATGTTCAGACTGTTTTAGGGAAAAAACTATTAAGAAAGAAACTGTGATAAATGCAAACGAGACTGACTAAATATATTAATTAATTAACAGGAAAGCGTCTTAACCAAGGCGGAAGCGGCGTCAGATGAGATCAGGCACGATTGTTTTACGGTCGAATTATACGTCGAGGATTATGAGAGAGAAGTCAAAGAGACGTTCGAGTAGCGCAGAAGGCCGTTACAGCGAAAAATGCTACGCGGATCGGTACCTCACGACATTAATATTGACATGCACCACCCCGTCTTGTTCGTGCAGGGGAAACCCGCGCTTCGTTTATTCGCGTATAACATGTTTCGCTATTTTAAAAGGTCCGTAATCATGAACTGTATAACCGACGTAGAAATTGAATCAAACCACTTCGAAATCAAAAAAATTATATGTAAAAATAGTAAGACCACGTTCATTATAGAGTGTAAAACGTTAACAGCGTCATTCAGAATTCAAGCAGCATCATGCTTACATAAATTAATGATTAGGGACGATAAAGGTCACACGGATGTAGTCAAAGTAAAACCCGATCTAATTCACGATGTAAAAGAGCTCAAGAAGAACAGGAGTAAAAATTTTAAATCGGAAGAATATTTTACCAAGGTTTTTGGCAATTTAGCGTTAGCTAGTACCGTAACTTCGCGATTAACGGCAGCAGAATTTTTCACGCTTTATCACGCGTGTTATTTTAGTACAACTTTACACGGCAATGAGGTAGCCTTTGACGCGAACGTAGGTCGATATAAATCTGACGACTATATTGATAAAATGATTTTTGATTCAAAAGTTTTCAACTTCGTTAGCATCAATTTTGAAAGTGGCAACAGAGTTGTACCTGCACCGGTGATTAAGCGAATAGCCGAAAATCAATACATGTATGGTACAGAACCGGGAGAACCAAATAGGTCGTAAACGCAGGTTGCGTAAATTAGCATTTAATAGTAGTGAAATATCAATAGTCATGTTAAGAAAAATTGCATTCTACTTTGACGTACAGGAGTTAAGCCTGAGAGGCACTAGCGATTTGTGTGACACCGTCCTTAAAGAATTTGCGACGTGTAAATCACTGACAATTGTAAATAAGGATAAATTCAGAGCGAACCAATTACAAGCATCACAACAGTTAACGTCTCTAAAACTCCTGGGTTGTAGGATGTTGTCAGCGTCAGCACTGCGAAAGTTTATCCGCGACAATAGACAAGTTCGGGAGTTACAAATAATTGACTGCGCGAGCATCGATAATTTTGTACATCTTTCAACAATTATGGAAGATATTTGTAATGAAGATAATGTTGTTGAAGCGTTAACATTCAAGTTTACACACGTGCAAGAAATCCAGGACACGTTTATTAATCAGAGGAATCTATTCGATAGCACTCGTATAAAAAACTTGGACTTGAGTAACAATGTATTTGTGAGAAATGCGATTCAGAAAATTGTTAGCTGCACCACTGCAGCAAAATATTGCGATTTCTCCGGCATAGCGATCTCTGAACATATTGATTTGTTACTGCACAGCTCTCTCGAGAAACTTAAACTCGATTATTTTGTTCAAATTAATCATACGCTGAATAAGTTAATCAATTCACCGTTGAAGAAATTAAACATTGTAAATAAGTTAGGTAAAAAGCGTACAAAAGTGTTAAATTTAGAGTTTATACAGAGCGTAATGAGACGCACCAAAGAGTGCAATGTGAAATTAAAGAACTGTAAATTAGTAGTCCCGAAATGGAATTTGCGGCAGTTTATGCAACACCAGGAATGCGTGGTTAACGAGGAGTGTTTTGATTTTACCTTTCGGCGTACATAGGAGCGTAGTATAAGAAAAATATGAATAAATGTTTAAACAAATGACAGGACCTCACCAATGTCAATACCGACCTAGGATGCATTTTATGCAGGTCGTCATTTAGGGGGGAGTACTGTGGGCAGACGGCCCTGTAGATTCACCACAACCAGAGGGCGTAACTAGCGCTGTCGAGCAGCGAGCGAGAGCTGCAGAGAAGCTTCTTGTCCAGTCAGTCCAAGTGTCCCAGAAGTCCAGTGAACCTTCGACGCATGAGTCCGCATATTGCGGACGATAGCCTCAATAAAGCAATTACTAACTAAACACTTGTTTTAGATTACTACCTCGCACTCCGTCCTCTCGACCTGGCAACGCGGACGTGTGGGGCCGCGTAAACGGTGTCTTACACATATACACCAAACCCCACATAAATAATGTTTATATAAATAACACGTATACATATATTTTTTGTGTGTTTTTTCCTTGCACTATTTTAAATACTTATTTTTAATTCCTTATTTCTTTAGAATTAAACTAAAAAATAATCAGAATAAATTTATAAAATAAATTTACAAATCAGCATACGGATATGATATGCTAACTTTATTTCAATTTTTAAAAATATAAATATACTTATAAAGTACATCAAAATTACATTACATCAAAAATATATTTATATTATTATAATAAATAAGATAGTGAATGTATTTTACGTTTTTCTTTTCAAAAATAAATATTAAAATGCAAAAGCAAATATTATTACTTAACCATTATTCATCCTATATTGCGGCCCATCATTCAAATTAAAAATGCGCAGAAGAAATATATTTGAAAATATAACTTTCGATTTTGAGTAGCAAGTATACTATGCTGTAATTTAGGAGGACTTAAAACTTTAAAATTAAAATTAAACTTTTAACTAATTGTAACGAGGTACGGACTGAATATGAGGAATAAAAAATCAACGAATGTATCGGGGCGCGAACCCACGATCCCGGGAGCGCGAGGCAGAAGCCTCACCACTGGGACCTACCTACGCCGACACTCGAAATCGTACCCGTTATATAATATATTATTTAGTATAGAAAATTCAATCTATGTAACTTTTATAGGTAACTTGTTTTTTCTTCGCTATATCAATATTTTTTATCTACTATTATTTAAAGTAAACTGCTTGTAATGAAGTATATTTATATAATCTACATAAACGAGAATAATAAAATTAATTTTTGGTGTTTGAATACCTTAATTTGAACCTGACGTTTAAAATAGGCGATCAAAGGAAATTAATTTATAAATTAATAACAAATATTTGTTGTTGTTTTGGTATCAAAACTGTCACGGTTTTGGTCATACTTAGAAATTTCTCTCTAAATAGTTTTCATTTTCACTCAAACTTGCAAAGGCACATGCGAAAGCATATGCAAAATTATCTTCTACTAGTTTTCAATATGCTGAAAAAAATTTCAGAACAACATGAAATGTGACGCTACTGTGTTGCGTATATCAGAGTTGAAACTTGAAGATCTGCTACTGGCTACCGTGTAACCATAACGTTTAACTGGTTTTACAGTTATACACATTGATAAGTATTGCATTATTTACAACATATTTTTGTTGCTGCTTAAACCTGCAAATTACACTTCAAAATTTATTTCTTCTCTACATTTTTAATTTAAATAACGGGCCACATATTGGATAAATAATGCATAAGTAATAATATTTGCTTTTGCATTCCTATTATTTATTTTTGAAAAAAAACGTATAATACAATTATTAATTTATTTATTATAATAATATAAACATATTTTAAGTGTAAACAAACTTTATAAGTGTATTAAATATTTCAAAAATAAAAAAAATTTAACACATGTGATGTGGGTACATCACCGAGGCCACCTGAAAATAATATATATAGAATATTAATATTGATTAGTAAAGGAAGAAACTATATTAATTAAGTATACTTATCTAGTTGTCCTCTTGGGTTGATGCGAAGGTATATCAGGTTGTCCTTGGATCAGCGTGTCCTGGGTTCCCTCGGTGACAGGTATATAATTAATGGTAAGGACAGGTATTATGGGAAAATTATATAGGGAGTTTATAAATATTAATAATAATATAAGTAGGGAGATGTGAGGAAAATGACAACGGATGGGTGTGTTGATTGTTAATTTGAGAAAGGAAAAAGAAGATAATATAGATTAAATATTACAATAGTTAAGCATTAAAGAGGGATAAAGAACAGGTGGAATTAATGTAAATAGTGGATATATAATTGTTGGAAATAAGACGTGATAGTCTCTCTCTCTCTATCGTTACCAACTGAGTAACGAGGAGTGGGGAGGACCCCGGAGGAAGCGACGCAAGCGGCGGCGCGGTGAGATCGGTTTCTCCCGCTACTGCACTCGAGCCATGGATCCCGACACGGTCGGATGTACCAAGGCCTCCCCCAGTGTACATACGTTTTAATATATATAGAATAAATGAGTTTATTATTTCATAATATAAACGGTGAGTTTATCATTGAAGCCAAGCCCTTCCTCTCCTGTTTTTATTCAAACAGGTTATGGGCCCAGCACGCTTCCACTGCGCGCTGGTTTGAGAGGAATAGTTTGGCTTTGTTATTTGTTAGAAGTCCCGTCTTCGCGATCGCGAGTGCTTGTGAGAAAAGTGTGGTGTAAAGTTTTGTTGGTGTTGTGCTAGAAAGAAGCTAGAAGGGGAGATCAGACAGAGCTACGGTCACCCAGTCAACCACCACAAAGGAAATTTAGCTAGGAGAAAGAAAGCTAGAGGATCGACCGGGATCAGGTAGAGGAATCTACAGCAGCTAGAAAGAAAGATGGCGGATGAGATAGGAGACCTCCGCAAATCGGCAAATGCTAGAGGTATGTGACTCAGCGAGCGAAAGTGCGGGCTAGTAACATGTTAAATTCAGTTAGTTTGAAATTAAATTCGGTTAGTTTGAAATTAAATTCAGTTAGTTTGAAATTAAATTCAGTTAGTTTGAAATTAAATTCTGTTAGTTTGAGATTATATTCAATTGAAAATGCTCGATCCAGAGTTATGTAAGTTTGAAGCTAGTTTAAAATTTTGAGCGTTTGCGTGTCGTTCGAGTGCCGGGTTTTTCGCAAAAAGTGCACGAAATTGGTTTTTGATTAGACGGTTCCGAGAAATCGGTAGACGCAAGGAAGCCAAGATGGCCGCCGGGCCTGAGCGGGAACGCCGGGTTTGAGCGGGAACGCCGGGTTTGCGCGGGAGCGCCAGGGAAGTGCGCCGTTTCTCACCGTATTGCTCGACCGCGCGGAGTGGGGGAAACTCGCGACTGGAGAGCATGCTCGTTCGGCCGGCGCGCGCGAACTATCGATCGATCGACATTCACACCGCTTGATATTTGCAGTTGATACGTAGCGCGACCGAGTGAAATGGACGCGCATGAAATTAGTTAGAACTAATAATGCACATGCGAGACCCGCACATCGTTTGATGCGGATAAATGCTTCGAAATTGAAAGTTTGACAATGCGCATTACTAGAAAGTCAATAAATGACTATACAAGCTAGACATACTGTACAGTTTCGAAAATTAGAATCAAGTTAGAAAATATATTGAAGTTAGATATATGAAATGATTGAATATTTTAAGTTGGATTTAACATGGTTTTGATGTATAGACCAACGGACCTTGAAGCTGTTCTTGCTCACGCAAGACTTAGAGCTTCAATTGGCGGAGAACCACCCGGACGAAACATATATCTTCGACATCCAGGAGGAAGGAGTGGTCTTCACCATGTCTGGCCGAAAACGTTATACAGTTGGTAAACATGAATTTTTAAGCTAGAGTGGTAAGAGTAATTAGATAGTAGTTAGATACGAAATTAAAAATCATATATATATGTAGGTATTATACCTTGAAGCATGCAAAAATCTCAGATTAAAGCTGGCTCATGGATTTTCTGTATAATGTGTTCTTATGCAGTCTGTTCATGATATTAAGCGAATGTGGAAAATCTGTGTGTTCCAGTGCTTCTGCATTCGCTTGTTGTTCATGTTTGGCTTGTGTTTGGTCAAATTTTGGACAAATATCTAAATTTCCCATTGTATTTTCACAGGACGAGAGCAATTGAGTGACGAGATCATTCGTGTCGTCAGTGAAGAGTTAGAAAGGAAACGGCTGCTGCTAGAGGCGAGTGACGCCAACCAATCTCCTCTGAGCCAACAGGAGGATGATCTGGAGCTAGAAAGGGAAGGGAAAAATGATCCTGACCCACAGCTAGATTTTGAGCTAGAAAAGGAATCTGAGCTCGAGTCTATGGATAAGCTAGATAAGTTAGAAACGAAAATGAAAGGTAACTCAACCCCAATGATAAAACGAATAGACTCGTGCGTTTATAATCTGAGTAGGTTCAAGAAAGAGAGAAGTCTCCTTGAGAATTCTCAGTTAGAATGTTACACAGACGATAAGGGAGATTTAGTTAATAAAATTGGAATAAATAAAGATTGTAATTTTTCAGATTTGACCGGAATGCTAGAAAAATTAACAGCTAGAGTGGCGTCGCTGGAAGATAGAGTCCCGACTCTATATGAACTTGGTTTGAAGGACCAAAAGATGTACCACGGCGACATAGTGACTAGGATAAGTCACATATATGAAAGAATTGGTACGCTAGAAGGAAAATGGGCAAAATGGGAGGAATTTGAAGAAATCGAACCAACTAGAGAAAAGGTAGCCAAATTATTAGTTTCTGAAACAGTTAGAAAAGAATTTGACAAACTAATTAGAAATAATATGCTAGAAAATAGATCAAGTAACTTAAAAGAAAAGATTCAGATCGAAATTGTAAATAAAGATACGACAATTAGGCGCGAGTACAAATTAACAAATGGTTCAAGTTTAGAACAGTTTTTGGACTATCTGACGTCCGAACTGCGCGTTTGTGATTTGCTTTACGTTATAGATCCTCGATAAAAAGCTAGAGACGGGATAGATACGTTGGAAAAAGAAAAGTTCAGAGTTAAAGACATAATTATAAACAGAATCGACCAATCGTATCATTCAAAACTCGCGCACATTCATAACCCAGATGAATTGTTAGATAAAATTAAAAGTCTTAAAGCTAGTGAATCCAATGTGACATTCGGGTATTTGAGAAAACAATTGCATAATTTAAGATATCAACCTAATAAAGAAACTGCTTCGGTATTTTGGGATAAGTTCGACAAAATAGTTAGACAGTACAATAATTTGACAAATGTACCAAATTTAACGGAAACGGAAATTAGAGATGCATTTTACGATGCAATAGTAATAAACGTACCCAAAGTTAGAGATGCTGAATTTTTCAATAAAAATACGCATCAGCGACCCCTTTCAGTCGAACAATTAAAAACCTATATTGTTGAACAGGAAGCAGTTAGAGGAGAAAATTTGAAATCGGCAACTGCTCAACATGCTACGAGCAGTCAAAAGGAGGCATGCTACGTGTGTGGCAATAAAGGACATGCAGCTAGAGATTGCACGAGAGACGGCAGAATGTGCTACAGATATCGTCGATACGAAGGACACGTTAGCACGACCTGCCCATATTCGGACAGACAGCTAGAAGAGATGGGAATCCAAGCTAGACCAAGGTATGTTAGACAGTTGTGTACTAAACGAGGGTTAATTCGAGGAGCTAGATTTTTAACGAATAAAAGACAAAGCCCCGGACTCGAACAAATAACAAAGAAACGACCTAGATTAGATTTGGCTAGAGGTAAGGGTCAGGATAAACGGAATGCTAGAATCAACCGTGGGTTAACGAGAGGCAGAGGAAAAGCTACAGAAAGAGCACCAGTAAACAAAAATCAAAGTAATCCCGGTGAGTGCAATGGTCTTTTAACAACTAATAGTAGTTTGCATTATTCGACTCCTGAAGAGAACGAGATTCCACAAAATAATATATTAGTTAAATTCCTGGCCGATTCCGGTGCCACAGAACATATGTCAAATACAAAATTGATTTTTAAGAAGCTAGATAATAATAAAAAGATTGATATTAAATGTGCTAACAAAAATGATTACGCGATTATAAAATCGGAGGGAGTAGGTCAAGTTAGTGGTATAACCTCACAAGATAGAACGCTAGAGTTAGAAAATGTGATTTGCGCCGAACAGCTATCCGAAAATCTTCTTTCTTTGAGAAAACTTGTCGATCAGGGTCTAGGCATATATCTAGATAACGAAAAAATCAACGTATTTGATCCATTTACAAAAGAGTCGTTCATTACAGGAATTTATGAAAAACCTTATTGGATAATTGATTTAGAAATAGATAGATCGGAAATTAAGAAATTAAACCAGCCAGAAAATGATAGTTAAGTCATCGCTTACATAACAACGAGAAGCCAAGGCAGTAAAAGAAAGCTAGAAAAGGAAAATGCCAATGTTGACGATGAGGAAAGCGGAAGAGTAGATACGCTAGACATAGATCGTGAAACTCCTCAGTCACAGTCTTCAAACTTTGAGAATACTATATACGATAGAAAGATAAGCCAAATAGATAATCTATTAACTGACGAAACAACAAAGTTAGATTGTAGTTTAGATACAATTTCAGAAAACAAAGCTATTTTATGGCATATTAGACTTGGTCACGCATCGCTAGAATATCTAAAATCATTTCAGAAACGGTTTCCGAATCAGAAAGATTTAAGTAATGTAAAGTTCGATAAATCAATACAAGATTGTGAAGTTTGTATCGTCTCGAAGTTTAATAAATTGCCATTTAATAGTCAAAGACAAAGAGCAACCAGACCGTTACAAATTATACATGCTGATACAATGGGTCCAATCAGTCCAGCTACTCATCCAAAGGGATATCGGTTCATATCCGTATTTATTGATGATTATGCTAGATTAGCGATGGCATATCCGATGAAAAATAAAAGTGAGACAGGAAACTGCTTAGAATTATTTGTTAGAAGCGCTAGAAATATCTTGGGCTCGGATGAAAAAGTATGTTATCTTAGATGCGATCAAGGAACAGAATTTACCGGTGGATATACGCTAGAAATATTAAATAAATTAGGAGCTGATCTGCAATTAGCCCCTCCGGATACACCTGAACATAATGGTGTTGCGGAAAGATTCAACCAGACGATTCAAAAGAAAGTTAGAACTTTAATTTACGATACGCGATTGCCCGAAAATATGTGGGATCTTGCTTTAGGCACGGCGGTATACGTGTATAATAGAACGCTGCACAAATCGAACAATGTAGAAATACCACTAGAAAAATTCTGCCCCAATTACAAGATAGATGTAGAAAGATTTAAAAGATTTGGTTCAATAGCTTATATGAAAATACAAAGAAAGATTGGAACGAAGTTCGATCAGCTAGGAAAACGAGTAGTTATGATAGGATATACTAATACGGGATATTTACTTTTGAAACCGGAAGAAGGTAAATTCTATGAAAGTAGAGATGTTAGATTTTGTGAAAAACTGGTATTCGGAGATAAGTACAACAAAGCTAGTATTAAAGACTGGGCTAAATCGGCAGAGGAAATAAATAAAGAAAGTTGGTTTTTAGAATTTGAAAAGGAAAAAGAAATTTTAGAAACGGAGGGAGTAAAACGCAAAAGAGGTCGTCCTAGGAAAATTGTCAAAACTATAAATCTAGAAGGAAAGTTAGAAACGGTTATAGCAACCGAAACAACGCAACAGATAGAATCAAATATCAATATGTTAGAATTAGAAAATTATCAATCTCTATTAGCTATCATAAGAAAAGAGCCAACTTCGTATAAAGAAGCTATGTCAGCAAACGATAAGTTAGAATGGAAAAGGGCAATTGATAGTGAGCTAGAATCGATGAAAAATAATAATGTTTGGACTTTAGTAGATCGACCAAAGTATTCGATAGATGGAAGCAAAGCAAATATAATTGACTCCAAATGGGTTCTAAAAAGGAAAATGCTAGAAGGGAATGAATGTAAATATAAAGCTAGATTAGTTATTCGCGGATTTAAGGATAAGAATAATTATGATCTAAACGACACATATGCACCTGTTTCGCGATTGCAGATTATTAGATCAGCCTTTGCAATTATTAATAAGCTAGATTTAAACGTTTGTCAGCTAGATGTAAAGACAGCATTTTTAAATGGGACAATTGATAATGAAATTTACATGGAGATACCAGAAGGTATAGAATGTTCCGAAATTGATAGAAAAGTTAAAGTTTGTAAAATCAATAAAGCCCTGTATGGACTGAAGATAAGTCCCAAACGATGGAATGAAAAGTTTACAGAGGTGGCAATAAAGTTAGGATTAAAATCGCACGAAAGGGAACCATGTCTCTTTACTTGGAGAAATGAAAATAAATTATTAATCTTAATAATATATGTTGATGACATGTTGATAGCTAGTAATGACTCGATGAAGCTAGAAGAAATTAAAACAAAACTTCAGTTAGAATTTGAAATGACAGATTTAGGAGAACCGAAAACATTTTTAGGTATTGAGATAGTCCGAGATAGAAAGAACAAAGTAACGATATTAAAGCTAGAAAACTATATAGAGAAAATGTTACAAAGATTCGGTTACAGTGAAATGCACCCTCAAAGAACTCTTATGGTTACTAATCAAGTCGCGAATGAAGCTAGAAGAGATAGAGAAGAAAGTGATGAAAAGGCTAGTCTAGAGTCAACTATGAATAAGGGAAATTCGTCATATAGGGAAATAGTTGGAACTTTATTATATGTAGCTAACACAGTTAGACCAGACATTTCATACGCGGAAAATGTATTGAGTCGACATCAAATAAATCCGACTGATGATGAATGGAAAATGGTAAAACGATTATGTAGATATTTAAAATATACTAAGAGTTTAGGTTTAAAGTTCGAAGGGAAGCTAAACGATTTACAAGCTTATTCGGATGCTAGTTTCGCTGATTGTAGAGGTAGCCTAACTACCTGTGGATATGTGATAAAGTTATTCGGTGATACTATATCCTCGAGAACACACAAACAATCGTACGTCTCCCTATCAACATGTCAAGCCGAGTTTGTGGCCATGAGTGAAGCGTGCCAAGAGATAGTATCTCTACAATGCTCGATCTATTTAATGTTAGAAAACTCGTTTCCGCCCGTGACTCTATGGTGTGATAATATGGCTGCCATACAAAGCACAAAAGTTAGTTGTAGCAATAAACTCAGACATATGACAGAGGTTAGAGAGCACTACGTTAGAGAATGCGTTGACAGGAACCTAATTGAAATTAAATGGATAGCTTCAAAGGAGCAAATAGCGGATATATTCACAAAGCCATTGGCTCATGATTTGCATGTTAAATTAGCTAGAGAAATTCTGAATTGTTATTTAGAAAATTAATAGATTGATGTTTCGTTACAGAAAATAAAAGCTAGATGGAGCAGATAAGTTGGAGCTGGATATAGCTGGATAAGAAGCTAGAAGTTTAACTTAGAAATTGCAGCTAGAAGAGATCAAGACAACCACGGGAGGGAGTGTTGGAAATAAGACGTGATAGTCTCTCTCTCTCTCTCTCTCTCTATCGTTACCAACTGAGTAACGAGGAGTGGGGAGGACCCCGGAGGAAGCGACGCAAGCGGCGGTGCGGTGAGATCAGTTTCTCCCGCTACTGCACTCGAGCCAGGGATCTCGATACGGTCGGATGTACCAAGGCCTCCCCCAGTGTACATACGTTTTAATATATATAGAATAAATGAGTTTATCATTTCATAATATAAACGGTGAGTTTATCATTGAAGCCAAGCCCATCCTCTCCTGTTTTTATTCCAACAATAATAAATTAAATATATATAAATAGACATTGTTTAGTTGGGAATAAACAAGGTAAGGAGTGTTACGTGTTAAGGAGAGAGAGAGGATTGTTAGAAGGGAAGTACAGGTTATATTAATACATATAATTAATTATTATAAATATTTATGGTCACCAAAAACACTTACGAGCATATACAATATACTTATGAAATCCTCTCCGTGAGCGGTTGTTGACATCGGTGTTGGAGATGTTTCGCCGTGTGCTGCGTCGCCTGAGGAGCCTTGGTAGGTGCGTGCGCGCACCTCCGGACGCGCACCACTCCGCGGTAGTACCCGGGTACTATTCCCGACGGTGGGGATCGCGCACACCCGGGGAAACGGTCGCGAGGCACGTTGTTTACGTGCCGGCCCGCGCTCAGTTGTCGCCATCTTGAATCGATCTAGATTCAAGCGCGCGCACACTGAACACGCGGTCCGCGCTCGTATCGATACGGGGATCGCGCGCATATCGTATAGGGAATTCGGAACGCGGATAGTGGGGGAACATGTGTATAATAGTAAGGAGATAAATTTATATTTGAATTTCGCGCTGTTAACTAGAGAATAATTTAGTGATCTATTGAACCAATCAATAGATGATTTTATTAGAGAATAAGACTTCCGTATGGGTAAATATAACAGCATATCACGTTATATGACTGTAATTACCTTAAATACGGAAAGTCGAAATACTAGTTGGGACAATGATAACTTATGCAAATTAGTTGTCATTTTTATCTATAGTAGGGTAAATACGGATAGCTTTATTACACCTGTGACGGATACGGAAGGGTTGGAGAATTTTAATATTGCCGTATCCCTCGCAGGTAACGAGAGAGAGAACAGATAGGGATATTGGGAGATTGAGGGAGATAGAAAATCGGGGAAGAAGTTTGGCGTGACTCGGAAAACGGATCCTCGCCATTCTGATCCTATCGATCGTCCTAATAGTATTGTTTTTTCTGATTCTATCGATCGTCAAAAGTGTATCTCAGATTATACAGATTAATTACAGAGTGTTATTTTGAATCTATCGATCGCATTAACAGAGGTTTTGCATTTATTTCCGCATAATTGAGGAGAAAATCATATTGATACCAATAAGGAGGAATAATTATTCGAAATATATATATATATATATATATATATATATATATATATATATATATATATAAATCTCCAAACGAAATAGTATCCGAGAATCTTATTTATATTATATTGATTTTCATATTGATTTTATTTCATCGAATTGGTGAGTTATTTTAATTATTAATATAATAATTGATTTATTACCGACGCGGTGGCGGAGTGGTGGAAGCGCACCTCGGCCGATCGCGAAAGTTAAGCAGCGCTGAGCGCGGTTAGTACTTGGATGGGAGACCATTCTCGTGCGGCTTTCGTGATCGGTTAGGTGTTTTTCACATTCCACAACGTGAGCGGGAGGTGTGAAACATTCGGTTTAGGTGTCAAGGCCTACGCAATGTGACTTTGACACCCAAAAAGAATGTTTCGAATACACCGGCCATCTCGGGTGAGGTTTTCCCTGCTTCACAGGTTTCCCTCACCCACGGGCATAACCCCGGGCGAATGCGAGATGGTGGGGTTTTTAAGAGAGGGATAAAGCACCCACACATAGGTGGTAGGTGGACACCGTTAAAGTCCCCCAGGGGATAAACGGTAGGAAGTGCCAGAAAAAAAAGAGGGCACAAAATCAAGAATAAAAAAAAAAAAGAATAATTGATTTATCAGTGGGGACAATAAGGATAACTTCAGTGCGCGTTTTTCTTATTAAATTAAATTATTTATTCGATTAATTATAAATTAACGTTCTCTCTCTCGTGGTTAGTGGTGCCACGGGATCCGGATGTTGGGATCCGGAAATAATTTTGTTTAAATAATATTTTTTTTTATTTGAATTATAAACCAGCATCACATTTGGCGCCCAACGTGTGTTTTATTGTACATTTAGTGATTAAATTGTTTTCGGTTTGTTTGCAAATTTAACGGTTTTTTTTTGTACATCGGCGGAAGTTGAATTAACGAATATTTTAGGGAGTGTTTTAAAAATTTCTCAGTGGGGTCGAGAGAGAGAAATTTTCGGCGTCGGTTACGCCATTCTGGAAAATTGTAAATTCGATTGCTGCCATTTTAACGATTAACTGGCCGCGTGGAAATTTAATTATTACCGTTTCTAGTGGCAGATAAACTGATATATTATTTTATTTTCTATTATTATTGTAATAATTATTGTTGTTGCTGTCTGTTGTTATCACCTGTTTTGCAAGCGCTTTTTGTGGGCTGCTGCTATTTTATAGGTGATTTGTTGATTGTTGAATCAAAGTTAATAAAACTTTTATTCGACAATTTAACCATTTTTGCAGTAGACAGTGGCATCGCCTCGTGCCAAATAAAAAATAGTTGGGAGATAATAATTTATTTTATTTATTGTGTTATTTTCTTATATTTGGGACGTATACATATTATTCATGGTAATTTTGAATATATGTATTGGAGTTGACCATTTGTAAAAGCAATCAAGAGTTGGACGTGAGGACACCTCAAGGAGAGATATTTCTTTTTTGTGTTACCAGCCATTGTAATAAGGATTTATTTATTTATTTATTGTTTTTTTTTCATTTTTTAGGAAGATATACAAAACGATAATCTCCAGAGTAATAATTATAATTTATATTTTTATAATTTATATTTATTTTTGTTTGTCAATATTTATTTATATTTATATAGCGGATGTGCATTTTTTTTGGTGTTTCACTTTGTTCGCAATTTACAGTGGAATTAAGAAAAATTTATTTATTTGGCGCGAGGCTTTATCTGGTCAGATCGGACCCGTGCACCGAAGAGTTCCCATTTAATTTAGTTTACGGGGGAATTAAGATCGCTGGGTTTGATTAAGGGAAAGCTTTATATTAAAGTCATTTTTATTTTTTTGGTTCGTTTTTTTAAGTTATTCTCTCGGTTGTTCTCTGTAGTTATATTTTTTTTTGTTGTTGCTTTTGTGGTATCTTAGTTTACTAAAATGGGTAGTCATAAGGAACGGATGGAAAATATCCTTAAACAGTCTACATGGGCGAGGGAATTATCTAGAAATATTTCAAAAATAGACCCTAAATTAATAAAGGAGTTATTGGAAAAACAAGGGTTAAGTACAGTAGGGTAATTTGGGACATTAAAATATAGGTTATTAAGGGCGGACTGTAGGAAAATAGATGTTAACTTAAACGTACCGTGGTATACGGATGACGAAGGGGAGGGGGAAGTACCGACAAAGGCAGGTGAAACAGAAGTAGAACAACCCATTAATGAGAATAGTAAGGAAAATAGTGACAAAGGGGAATGTAATAGAAAAGGGAAACAAATAAAGGCGAGTGAAGACAAAATAATGGAAAATGTTAGTCAGGAGGTAGTGGAAGTAGGGAAAGAAACTCAGATTAGTGAAAAGAATCAGGAGAAAACGGGTGCGCGTAAAAAATCGAACGGGAAACCAAAGGAAACGGTAACTGCGGATAGAAGCGAAGTAGTAGGGAGTAACATAGATGTAGGGAGTTTGAAGGTATTAGTAACCGACATTATTAGGGAGGTTATGGGTAATCAGTTAGAGAGCGAAGAATCAAAGCGTAAAGTGACAAATGGTAGTGCGGACGAATTAGGGTCGAGAAAAAGAGAATCTACTCCCAAGCGATGTAATAACTTAGGGCCAAAGAAGCTAGGTTTCTCAAAGGGCGAGTTTTTGTATAATAAGGGGAAAAGAATTTATTATGTTGAGAAAACCGATACAGGTAGTAGTTCAGAAGAGGAAATATGCAAAAGTAGGAGAGTCCATAAAGAGAAAAAGTTAATGCGTAGACAGATAGATCAGAATCAGGATAGGGAGTTAGTTGGGACAGATATGAGCAGGAAATAGTGATAATGAGGGAGGCTGGGAAACTCCGAGGTCTAATAAGACCAGCCAACGTCAGAGAGGGGTGAATCAGTTGCGCAGTATGCAGTGTGTTAAAATGCTGCAAAACTGGAAAATACACTTTTCTGGCGAAGGTAAGGAGGGTCCGGAGGAGAACTTGGCTCAACTTCAAGATTGCTATGAAGGAACAGCGTATTCTGATACAGAGTTCCTAAGCGCTATTCTTTGTACGCCAGCGAAAACCGGGGTTAGGTGGTTTCGATCAGTAAAGGAAAAGATTAAGACGCTTAAAGAGTTCAAACGCGCATTCAGACATAGATTCATGGGAATATTAGATAGAGAGGATATCATGGAAGAATTGCGTAGAAGAACTCAAGCAAAGGGAGAGGATTTAGCTAGTTATTTATCGTGTATTAGACTAATAGTAGGGCATTTTATTTCGGTTCCATTGATATTTCGTAATCTGTTGTCGGAGTATTGTAAGGCAATGGAAAACGAATATCTCGATAGTTTGGACGATATTGAGAAGTGGGGGAGAAAATACGAACGGAAGAAAGAATTAGACAACCGTTACGTTCCTCCGCCACCTAAAGAGAAAACATGGATTCCAGAAGCCGCATACCAAGGCCCGAGAGTAAAAGGTAAGGTGGCTAAAGTGGAAGAAAATGAACAGGGTGCAGTAGGGTCGAAAGACAAGCTGAATCCGGCGAAGGTAGACAAAGGGTCGAGTAAAAGCGCGGTTAAGGCTAAAGTGCAGGTGGATTCGCAGGAGCAGCCAATCACAGCTGCAATGGTTGTGGCCAAGCAGGCACCACCGCAAAATGCGAGACCACCGGTACAGCAGCAGACTGGTTGGTCAAGACCAACAGCTGCTGGCCAACGTGTGAATTATAATAATCGGAATTTTAATAGTAGGGAATTTCCGTCGAATAGGTGGCAGAATAGACCAGATAATAAGGAATTTAAGGAGTCGAATAGATTTGTTAGTAATGGAAATAGGGACGAGAATAGAGCATTTCACGGTCCGTGTTTCGAGTGTCAGAAGGTAGGGCATAAAAGTTCCGAGTGTCCCAATAGGAGGTGCTATTTTTGTAAAAAACCGGGTCATAACATACGGAACTGCTCCCTTCGTAAAACAGAGGGGTTGGGACGACATTCGACGATTGTCCGAATTGTACACAGTTTAGAGGGATGTTGGGAAACGGCAAATGGGGAGTTCAGAAAGGTCCCCTGACTCTCGAATCACGGCAGTAGGGACCGATAGGGCGTTACCAAGTTACTGTTTCCCAGAGGTAAATTTAGAAGTAAGGGTCGGGGAGAATATTGATAGGATCAATATAGAGGGTGTGTCTCCCAATTAAATGTAGGGAAGTTAGATAGGTCTAAGGGTGCGATTCCAAGATCTAAGGGTAATTTACGGTCGATCAGTAGGGACGATCCAGAAAATGATTCAGGAGTTAAAATAATTGAGGATAGGCTATTAATGGGAGCGGAGAGAATAGATATTGAATTGTTAGCCAAAAAGGGGAAAGTTGATCATGGCGGGACTCAAGTTAGCGAAGGAAGGTCACAGGATAATCAAGAGATTAGGGGTTACGATAGACTAAATTTGATTAACAAGGGTGTAGAGTTGCTTTTAAGGGATAATAAGGAAAAAGAAAAAGAAAAGAGTCCAAAGACTTTCCTTGGCAACAAGGAGACTCCAGATCGATCAACTGAACCGAAACAAGGTGTATCTGTATCTAACATAGAAAATAGGCATTATTTGAAAGTTGTTTTAGGAGGACAGGAATATAGGGCGTTAATTGATTCTGGTTCCACATTGTCTTTAGTATTTTAGAACAGTGGTCAATTATCCAGTACCCAGGACAATCAAGGAATTAAGAAGATTCTTTGGTATGATCGCCTGGTACTCGCGTTTTATTGAGAATGAGGCCGAATTAAAAATACCATTAGTAAGGTTGTTACGTAAGGGACAAGAATGGATATGGGGGGAGGAGCAGCAGGAAGCTTTCGAGACACTAAAGAGAGCTTTGACTGTTGCACCCGTTCTTGCTCGCCCTGATTTCAGCAAACCGTTCAAACTGCAGTGTGATGCAAGTAATTATGCACTGGGAGCGGTGCTGACTCAGGAACAGGAAGACGGGGAGCACCCCATAGTCTACATTAGTAGGGTTTTGTCGGCCGCGGAAAGGAATTATTCCACAACGAAAAAGGAATGTTTGGCGTTGATTTGGGCTATAAAAAAGTTGAGGCCATATTTAGAGGGATATCCATTTACCGCAATCACTGATCACAGTGCGTTGAAATGGTTGCGGAACCTTAAGGAGCCTACTGGTCGTCTCGCTCGGTGGGCTATAGAGATGCAACAATGGGACTTTGAGATAGTCCATAGGAAAGGATCTCTCAATCAAGTCCCAGACGCACTCTCTAGTATGTATCCGGGTGAGGTCGATACAGTGGCTGCTTTTCAGGAGATTAGGTATACTTGGTATTTAAATATGCTCAAGAACGTCGAGCAATTTTCTAACCGTTACCAGCAATGGAGAGTAGAAAACGGTCTATTATATAGGTACCGTAACGATCCATTGTTGGACCCGGTCACAAATAGGGACGAAGATTGGAGATTAGTGGTTCCAGAGGAACAGCGAGAACGAGTAATAAGGGATGCGCACTGCGAAACCTCGGCGGGTCACTTAGGAATAGAAAAGACGTATGACAGGGTTATTAGGGACTATTATTGGAGTATGGTACGATGTTAATAGATTCGTAGTAGGGTGCGATGTTTGTCAGATATAAAGTATCCCAGTTAAGCCCACAAGGATTGCTTAGTAGTAGGGTGATTGAGAGACCTTGGGTAGTGGTGGTAGCGGATATGATGGAGTTTCCACCTAGTAAGAGTCAATGTAAATACTTTCAAGATTTATTTACTCGGTGGATAGAGCTAAAACCGTTAAGAGCCGCGGATGGTAAATCAATAGCAAAAGCATTTGAGGAATTAATCTTATTTAGGTGGGAGACTCCTGACTATTTGCTTACTGACAATGGTAAAGAATTTGAGAAGAAATTTTTAAATGATGTCTTAGCGGAATATGGGGTTAAACATGTCACCACTCCGCCCTACCATCCTCAAGCAAACGCTGTAGAACGGAGCAATCGTACGTTGAAAACTATGATTGCGGCGTTTGTTAAGAACGATCACAGGACCTGGGATCAACACCTTAATGAATTTAGGCATGCGATAAATACCGCGATTCAATCGTCTTTAAAAGTATCATCCGCATTCCTGAATTATGGGAGACACCCCAGACCTGTTAAAAGTTTACGTAGGGAGGTAGAATCAAGGGAATTAATTCAAAAGGGTGATGAAAAAGCTTGGGCCGATAGGGTACAACGGTTAGATATACTACGAGATATTGTCACCAAGCATATAGAACAGGCGAAGGAAAAACAAGCTAAGGTTTTTAATAAGGGTAGGAGGGACGTCAGATATTTCCCGGGAGATCAGGTATGTTCCCCCTAGGGGAGTAAAGTGTAGTAGGGAATCATAGGATGACAAAAATATATATTTTGTAGAAATGGCTAGTGGACAGGAAGTAAAGGGAGTAGAAGGGGCAGGAACCATCCGTTCTCCACAGCCGCCGGTATTACCGTTGCAATGGTCGTACAACACGGCGGGTGAGGAGGAGTGGTTGGCTAACGAGGATAGGCGCCGAAAAGAGGAGGAAGGGCGAACCAGCAAGTCCACCGACGGCGGACAACTAATGGAGGTGGAGGTTCCTGTTGTGGCCGCCGAATCGGTGGCTACGGAGGAGACTCCACTGGTAGGGAGACCTAATTTAAGTTTAGAGATAGTTGTGACAGTTGCTTCGGCAACTACTTCGTTGACGCCGGCGATGGAGGGGGTCCTCCTCATCCATGATGATGAGGTGGCGGAAACCAACGCTTGGTTGGATGACCATCCAACCCCCCCTCCCTCGTGGGCGTTACCAATCCTGAGCCGAAAGCCGTCCTGGGATATTCCCGAATGGGATTTGGAGGACGCTGGGCCGAGTTGCGGGTCGGGGGTGGTTCGGAGTTCGGCTCCAGTTGAGGTGCAGGAGGCGCCGAGGGTTGTCAAGACCAAGAAAAATAAGAAAAATAAGAAGAAGTCGTACAACCCTCGTCGCCAATTGCAGCTGGACGATTATGAGCCGCAATTCCTGATCCGTTCCCGATCCCCCACTCCGCCTGGGCCTCCGACCAGGACGGAAACCCAGGACTGCACGGTCTTATGGAATTTCGTTAATAGAGTAGGTAGAGATAAAGAACGGAAAGAGGGTAGGAATAAGGGAACCACCGGACAGGTAAATAGGGGGGTACGATGGACACCGGTTCCATTACCGGAGACGACAGTGGGGTCGCCAGACCTTCCAGTGAGGAGGAATAGTGACATGTTTGGGGGGTTGGATCCTATTCCAACCAACTCATCCGTGGATCCCCCTCATTACTCTTGCTTTAACTGCTGGAGGAAAGGCCATCGGCAATTACAGTGTCGCGATCCAGTCATTTTTGTTTGTTGCCGGAACTGCGGTAGAAGGGGGTCGATCTATCAAATTGCCCACGGTGTAAGAGGGTCCATAGGGAGTTTATTAGGGTACAGTTCGAGGAACGGAGAGAAAATTGTAGCATAGTAGGGACTTCTTCGTCTGCGATTACGAGGTCTAGATCACCTGTCCGGGGTGTTAGAAGTGAGAGGGTCAGGACGCCGCGTGGGTTGGAAGAAAGAGAACCGTTCGGAGTTAGGGAAAGGGAGGAAAATCAGGAGGATTTAGGTAGAGCAACCCGGGGGAACGCGGAACAGACCCTGATTGTTGAAGGAGGTGCGGGATCTTCCGGAGGATATCAGGAATGCTATCCTCCGGTCGGTTTTCGTGCCAGACCCCAACAAACCATAATTTATTGTTAATTTTAGTTAGGTTAGGGATTAGGGATTAAGTTAGATAGTAAGGACATAAGATAGCAGGGTAATTAGTGGTGGTCTCCCTACAAATTAGTAGGGCCGTTGATTATTAAGGAGGAAAGAAAAGGAGCTCAAGTGCGAGTTGATTTTATTCTTTTTATTTTTTTCTGTGAGTGTGTTGTCCTGCCCCATGGTGTATTCAGGAGGTATTTAAGGAGTAAACTATCCTTACCAGAGTAAGTAAAGTTTAGGGGGGGAGGGTAATGTGATGTGGTACATCACCGAGGCCACCTGAAAATAATATATATAGAATATTAATATTGATTAGCAAAGGAAGAAACTATATAAATTAAGTATACTTATCTAGTTGTCCTCTTGGGTTGATGCGAAGGTATATCAGGTTGTCCTTGGATCAGCGTGTCCTGGGTTCCCTCGGTGACAGGTACTCCTTGGCACGCTGCATCTGAAAAAGAGAAATATATTAATATGGATATTTACTAAATAATATAATTAATGGTAAGGACAGGTATTATGGGAAAATTATATAGGGAGTTTATAAATATTAATAATAATATAAGTAGGGAGATGTGAGGAAAATGACAACGGATGGGTGTGTTGATTGTTAATTTGAGAAAGGAAAAAGAAGATAATATAGATTAAATATTACAATAGTTAAGCATTAAAGAGGGATAAAGAACAGGTGGAATTAATGTAAATAGTGGATATATAATAAATTAAATAAATATAAATAGACATTGTTTAGTTGGGAATAAACAAGGTAAGGAGTGTTATGTGTTAAGGAGAGAGAGAGGATTGTTAGAAGGGAAGTACAGGTTATATTAATACATATAATTAATTATTATAAATATTTATGGTCACCAAAAACACTTACGAGCATATACAATATACTTATGAAATCCTCTCCGTGAGCGGTTGTTGACATCGGTGTTGGAGATGTTTCGCCGTGTGCTGCGTCGCCTGAGGAGCCTTGGTAGGTGCGTGCGCGCACCTCCGGACGCGCACCACTCCGCGGTAGTACCCGGGTACTATTCCCGACGGTGGGGATCGCGCACACCCGGGGAAACGGTCGCGAGGCACGTTGTTTACGTGCCGGCCCGCGCTCAGTTGTCGCCATCTTGAATCGATCTAGATTCAAGCGCGCGCACACTGAACACGCGGTCCGCGCTCGTATCGATACGGGGATCGCGCGCATATCGTATAGGGAATTCGGAACGCGGATAGTGGGGGAACATGTGTATAATAGTAAGGAGATAAATTTATATTTGAATTTCGCGCTGTTAACTAGAGAATAATTTAGTGATCTATTGAACCAATCAATAGATGATTTTATTAGAGAATAAGACTTCCGTATGGGTAAATATAACAGCATATCACGTTATATGACTGTAATTACCTTAAATACGGAAAGTCGAAATACTAGTTGGGACAATGATAACTTATGCAAATTAGTTGTCATTTTTATCTATAGTAGGGTAAATACGGATAGCTTTATTACACCTGTGACGGATACGGAAGGGTTGGAGAATTATAATATTGCCGTATCCCTCGCAGGTAACGAGAGAGAGAACAGATAGGGATATTGGGAGATTGAGGGAGATAGAAAATCGGGGAAGAAGTTTGGCGTGACTCGGAAAACGGATCCTCGCCATTCTGATCCTATCGATCGTCCTAATAGTATTGTTTTTTCTGATTCTATCGATCGTCAAAAGTGTATCTCAGATTATACAGATTAATTACAGAGTGTTATTTTGAATCTATCGATCGCATTAACAGAGGTTTTGCATTTATTTCCGCATAATTGAGGAGAAAATCATATTGATACCAATAAGGAGGAATAATTATTCGAAATATATATATATATATATATATATATATATATATATATATAAATCTCCAAACGAAATAGTATCCGAGAATCTTATTTATATTATATTGATTTTCATATTGATTTTATTTCATCGAATTGGTGAGTTATTTTAATTATTAATATAATAATTGATTTATCAGTGGGGACAATAAGGATAACTTCAGTGCGCGTTTTTCTTATTAAATTAAATTATTTATTCGATTAATTATAAATTAACGTTCTCTCTCTCGTGGTTAGTGGTGCCACGGGATCTATTATTAGATCCCGTAATATAATTTTATATATCTAAATTTTGTTAAGGTATTAATATTCGTTATCGCGGTAATAGGTATCCGGAACTATTTAGTTGATTCAACGGAACTTTCTCTGGGTGAGTCCACCGGGTAATCAGGGCTAATAAATTAATATTATAGGTTTTTTTTCTTTTTCGATGATGTTGGGATCCGGATATAATTTTTTTAAATAATATTTTTTTTTATTTGAATTATAAACCAGCATCACACACATCATATTTTTATTAATGTTTGATCTGAAAATTTAATTTACTATTATTTTCTACATCGTAAATTTATAGTTTTATTTAAATAATTTCTAGTGTATTCTAAAAAAGAGAAATAAAAAGTGAATACAAAAATATGTAAAAGGAAAAGAACGCATTAATTATTTAGTTATTTAAATATATTATATTTTTATTTTAAAGGGTTTTGCTATTGAAATTCGGAGGTTACACATCAAAACTTATTTCTTTTGTGCATTTTTTTTAATGATGGGCTGCAATATTGGATGAATAACACAGGCACACAATATTAAAAAGTGGCATGACCCAGAGAGTAGAGGTATTATTTCTTATGTATTTTGACGCGCTGAAACCGAATCCGGGCGCAGATTGGCTCTAGAAACCTTCATTTTTTTTAAATGAAGAAAAACCACCTGGAAAATCGGAAGATACAATTTTTAGAAAGGAAAAAGTGTGTGAGTGTTCAGTGTAATAGATTAGGAAATTCAAAATATACTAAAGTATAATTTCTCATGTATTTTGACACGCTAAAACTGAATCTGGAGTTTATTTTACATGTAAGCTCTTTGAATTTGGAAAATATGCTAGAAAACTGTGAAAATTGCTGAAAATTGTGAAAATTTGCATTGAAGAGTCCGCATTTATTAGGCAATAAATTTTTTTGAACTTATATCATGAATCATTTTTATATATTTTGACGCGCTGAAACCAAATTTAGGGTCTATTTTGCTCGTAGGTCCTTAAAATTTTGAAAAATTTTTAAAAAATCATGAGAAATCTCAAAAAAATCCTAAATTTTGTCTGTAAGAGCTTAAAATACATTTTTTATAATTTCATGATATATATTTTTTGTGTTTTTCGATATGTTTAATCTGACTGCAAAATATCACCAGTGAATTATCTTTTTTAGAGCAGTTAGGCTGCTTGATGAACTTGAAATTGCATTTCCTGTATTCGCACCTGGACTACTTTCCAGCGAACGTTGGAGACTACAGCAAAGCATATGGTGAACGATTTCACCAGGATGTCAAGGAAATGGAACATCGCTACCAAGGAATGTGGAATGTAAATTTGATGGCAGATTTTTGCTGGACGCTGAAAAGAGAAACCAAGGCAAAGGGGGAAAAATGAAAAAGAAATCCGCTGCATAGGACGTTTGAAGATAACAGAGTTTGGTACAAGCGAGCAAAAGGGTGAGAGAATTGCTACAATGTTGAGGTTTTATATTTTAAAACACAGTAATTCTCCAACGACAGTTTCTTTTTTTTCAGAGTAAAAAAGAGAATTCATTGGTGATATTTTGCAGTCAGATTAAATATATCGAAATACACAAAAAACATGAATCATGAAATCACAAAAAATGTATTTTAAGCTCTTTCAGACAAATTTTAGGATTTTTTTTTTGAGATTACTCATGGTTTTTTACAATTTTTTTCAAAATTTTAATAGTAGATTATAGTTTAAAATTTAAAAAAAATCAATTTTTTTTTATTTTAGAAACAAGTTCTAAATGTTACGTAGAATATACGTAAATAACGTTTAATATTATAAAGCTTATGTGCTTACATAATTTCAGCATTAAATAATCTTCAGTTAATGCAATAAGTCATGTATTTTTATCTTCAAAGCTAAATAATTCAAAAACTATTTTTTATACCTTTAAAACATTCCTTGCAGGACAATTTTTGTCGTAGCCACCTGAAATTTTGCACACATCTTGAGGTATGTCTGAATTATAAAGTTACACAGCCTTTTTTGTTTTAATTTAAATGTGACATTTTTATTACTACTTTTTTTAATGAAAACTGATATTTTTAAGGTAATTATATAAACAAATTAGGGTTATCGAGCCAGAAATTGCATTTTTATAGATAAACCTTATTCGCTGTGTAAAGTTGTAGCTCTTATATGTAGAAGTTTGAAATTTTTTTACCGGAGTCCTTTAATAACTTTTACCCTGCAAGGAGTTTTTTGAATTTGCAACTGTTTTAGGCCTATTTTGTTAAATATTTTAATATTTTACGTGATTTGAGTGTTAGTAATCATCAATAAAGAATATTTTTTATAATATATTTGATAAAGATGACATTTCACATAATATTTTATAAAAGTTACAAAAATATTTTTCTAACCATACTCTACCCTTAAGGACCTACGAGTAAAATAGACCCTAAATTTGGTTTCAGCGCGTCAAAATATATAAAAATCATGCATGATATAAGTTCAAAAAAATTTATTGCCTAATAAATGCGGACTCTTCAATGCAGATTTGCACAATTTTCAGCAATTTTCCAGTTTTCTAGCATATTTTCCAAATTCAAAGAGCTCACGTGTAAAATAAACTCCAGATTCAGTTTCAGCGTATCAAAGTACATGACAAATGATATTCTAGTATGTTTCAAATTTCCTAATCTATTACACTGAACACTCACCCACTTTTTCCTTTCTAAAAATTAGATTTTCCGATTTTCCAGGTGGTTTTATTAAAAAATCTTTTTTAAAAAAATTGAAGTGTTATAGAGCAATTCTGCGCCCGGATTCGGTTTCAGCGCGTCAAAATTCATAAGAAATAAAACCTCTACTCTCTGGGTTTTGCCACTTTTTTTTGTGCCTGTGTAATGGGTTAGTATACTTGTTACTATTACATTATATTATATTACTATTATTATTATATATCATATTATATTACTATTATTATTACATATTTTACTAGCATACCCCGGCGTGGCTTCGCCCACGCTATAGTTATAATAGGTTTATTTTTTACTATTTAAATCGGGTTATCAACCCCCCCCCCCCCCCCCCGGTAGTTAATCACCTATTCTCCCGTTTACAAAAATATATTTTTCATTATAATTGTTTTTTAGTTAAAGTGCAAAATACTTAAAGTAAAATTTCAATTAAACCTGGCTGTTACACCCCCCGGTATTGTTTAACCATGCACTGTCTTACCACGAATTATTTTTCATCAATTTAATAAATGTTTAAGCAAGTAAAGGTTGCCGAAAAATTCTCCCCGTGTTCTAATATCGTTGTTTTTACCGTATCATTATTGAATATTTATTTGTTTTTACAATTGTTTCGACTGACTTGATCAAGTATTGACCATTAAAAATTAGTATTTTACGACAAGTAACTCATCTCAGTGCACACGTGAACGTGCCCGAAATAAAGCTTTAGAACTATCTTAGTTTTAAAACTTTAATGCAGATACATTTTTTAAAGACAGTCGCGAAATACGACAGTAGCGGAAAGTACGTGGCAGTAGCACTACGTACAGTTTACAATAAGTATATCGAAGAAAAGCTATAATGTAGTGAAGTCAGTTCCGAGGATATGTTAGTTTACCAGAAAGCCTTTGTCCTTCACTAAACTTTATCAGTATTCAGTTTATAGTACACGTTAATCTCAGACTGATAGTTCAAACGGTCATATCGCTAGATATCGCAGTTGTAGGTATATTGTTATATTGTTAGATATTTTAGCATGCTGTAATTTAAATAGTTTGATGGATATTCGTATTAGAAAATAATATTTTTTAAATGTCGAATCGAATTATTATAAAACTTCCGGATAAACAACATTTTTAGTAGTTTTTGTGGGTGCAGTTAGTAAAATGAATTGATTCTTTGGGTTTCCAGTACGTGAAAATGCAACATATAGTTGCCCGTGTGAGAAACATTCTGACCGTAAATCGATTCCGAAGTAATTATAAGTTTGACCTTGGGATTTATTGATACTAATTGCAAATGAAAGTTTTTTGGGAAATTGTAAACGTTTAAATTGAAACGGCAAATCTGTAGGGATCATTGGAATGCGCGGAATAAAAGCAGTCTCTTCTGCTGCAGGACCAGTCAATATGATGGCTTCAATAATGTTATTACGCATCACTATGACTTGTAATCTAGTACCATTACATAAATTAGGAGGTTGAAGATTGCGTAGTAATATTATTGGAGTTCCTATTTTAAGCTTTAAATTATGTGGAGGAAATCCTGACGGATGTAATGAATTAAGAAATTCTTGAGGATAATGTACAACGTCTTCAGTATTGACAATTGTATCAATAGATAAATATTCTTTTATATCACCATTAAATTTACCTAAAATATAATGATTAATTTCTTCAGCAAGAGCATTTCGTGGTGAAATAATTGCTCTTTCACACAGCCAAAGATAAGACTTCTGTAATAAATTTTCAATATCAGGATAAACTTTCGATATAAAATCATCCAGAGTTGAAACAACTTGACTAAGATTATGTTCAATGTGAATGTAACTATTATTATTATCTATAGTATCATTTCCCATTTTTAATAAATGCTCGGAAAAGTCCGGGTTACCCCCACCAAGATACGCTCTCATATTTGTGCGCAAATGTAAAGTTTCAACATTATTCCATATTTGCAATGATTTTAAACATGCTTTGACAATATCAGCTCTTGTTCCTTTTGTTATAACTGGTAAAGTCTGACGAAAATCGCCAGAAAAAACAAATGTTACACCACCCATTAACAAATTAACAGATCTGAGATCCCGTAAAGTTTTATCAATAGCTTCTATATGTGCTCTATGAGTCATAGTACATTCATCCCATACAATAAGGATCGTTTCTTGGAGAATTTGGCCTAAATTTGGCCTAATTATTTTTACGAATGGAACATACAAAATCTTGATCACAAAATACATTCAATGGTGACTTGAAAGTCGAATGCGCTGTTCTACCGCCTTTAAGAAGAGTTGCAGCAATGCCAGAAGATGCAACAGCTACGGTTATATTACCCGTTGATCGTATTTTGTTCAATAATAAATTAATTAAAAATGTTTTACCCGTTCCACCAGGGGCATCAATAAAAAAAAGTTTTCCACATTTGTTAGTAGCACTATTGATAAATAGCATCATATGCGTATTTTTGATCAGGTACTAATTTAGATAAATTAACTTGAACATTATATTAAGTCATCGAAATTGAAGCGTGTAAAAGAGTCTTTGAAAGGACTATTAGAAGGTTGTTCTTCACGAACTGGAGATTGCATTCCAAATTCCTGTAGATATTTTTCAGAAAGTTTCACAACTCTATCTTCTATTTCAATTAAACCTTGATTAAAAATATTATCACAGTAAGTTAACGTGATATCGTTATTACGTTGACGTTCTTTGTGAAGAATATCTTCACATAAATCTTTTTGAAACCTTTCCCATAATAAAATAGGTTGAGATGGTTGACAAAACACTAAAATAATAGCAAATAAGTCCCTCATCTTTGAAGATGTTTGTGATATTGCAGCATCAGCTAATGTGTTTTTCCATTGGTTATCATTTTCTAATAGTCCGAGCGCTTGACATGCTGCTTTAAAAGTGGGATATGTTACACTATTAACTGTTTTAAGTGATTCAAATGAACCTACCTACCTAAAGCAGCATCTTTTTTAATACCAGGATATCCTTCAACGTCTTGGCCACGTTTCCTTCTAGAAAGTTTGTTATTATTCCATACATAATATGTAGGAACCTCGTGATATAGTAATGTTTTAGCAAAATCATCCGAAGAAGCCAAATCAAAGAAAGCAGTGAGTGTTGTATTCCGCGGATGTTCAAGGACTTGTTGAATGGTATCTTCAGTAAAATAAACACGTTGACAATTTTCTAAATCAACAGCTAAATGTACTACAGCTGGATACCTTCCATGTATTGGAAAGTCGAAAAACCTCCACATTGCTTCTGAAGTGCATCTGTAACGACCATTGATATAATTACTAATTTCATCATTATTATTGATAGAATATGTTGGTTGATCTGTACCCTTATTTATATATTTGCATATGTATTTTATGGCTTGCACTGAATGGCAGTATTCAACATTAATATGAGCATTAAAACATCTTAATAACAATGGTGAATATGGGACAACCCATCTATTGTCAATTAGTACCATTTGATTGCGAATTTTAATTTAAGTAGTGTGCCCACTATTCTGCGGAGACCTTCAGCGGTATAGTGGATAGCCATTTTCCCCAGTTATAGTATTCTGTAAAAAATGTCTTGGATAATTTTTTGTACATTTTCCATTATTTAAACAGGGTCAATTCATATTAATTTCACCGCATGGGCCATGAATCATATTTTTGCAAACAATTTGAAATAATTCAGGGTCAATGTCTTTATATGGCAATTCAGCAGAAATAATTTTATCAATTTCATCTGGTTGAATTTTTATTTGAAGCCATAATAGTATATGCGCTTGTGGCAAACCTCGTTTTTGCCATTCTATACTAAACATATAACATTCAACAGAACCAAATATACAATTTTTAGTTAATAGGTGCATCAACTTCATAACTTTTAAATGAAAAACTCTGGAAATGATATCGTGTCTATCAAACGATTTTTGATTTAGAAATAACTCTCTGCGAATTTCAGGCCATTCAGGATTGCATGTAAAAGTTATAAACAAATCCGGGCGTCCTTTTTTACGTACGTATGTCATCGCATCTTAAGTTTTCTCATGCATGTAACGGGGTGAACCTGTAAATGAAGATGGCAAAATAACACATTGCCCAATATTTCCCGGGTTAATATTAGCATCATTATTAATAGCATCTCGAAGATGTATATAATCATCTGTGCGTAATTTTTTTTTATTGCTACGAATGAAAAGTAGCCTTTCGGTTGTCATTTTTGCCTTATTATCTACAACATATTGATTTAATAAATTTTTAAAATACAGTAAATAGTTGATACTATTTTGTTTCACCATTAATTTATAAGCATAAAATTGCATGCAAGTTACTGTTTTAGAAGTATTAGTTCGTTGTTGAATAGTCAAGTAATATCCATCTTCTCCTTTAGTAAACATTAAAGGATATTGTAAAGGGTCGTAAGAACGATGAAGTTCAGATACATGTTGTAAATGACCACCTCTATGATGTAAGACAATATCTCTAGGACCTTTGTCTTCGTCAACCAATAAAACCGCAACTTCGTTGCAAGTAGGAGCATTGTATCGACCCCTATGTTCATTATTAGGTACACGATCGGAATGTATAATCAGTTTAAAATTATTTAAATTTTGTAAAGAATTATTTTCAAGATTGTATTTAAAAGTTTTTATTAAATTATTATTTTGTAATAGTAGTCTTTGCAAAGATTTTATAAGTTCTACTTTTAAATTTGGATTATTATGCGATCGTGCCGAAATTTGATCATTTTCAGACATAAAATAAATTTGTAAAAATTGATGATTTTCATGAGGATTTGGTAACATATTACCAATTAAATGATAAACTTGGCCTTGAATTTTAAATGTAGGCATAAAGCTTCCTTCTTTGATTTCTTTAGCGCCAAAAGAAGTCATTTGAAATAATGTATTATATTGCCTGCAATTATCAAGAAAATGTGCTGAATCCCTATGAATACCTAATATTAAATCTTTCATAAACTGCGGAGGCTCTTCTAATAGTGGAAGATGTACTTTACCATTAGCACAACAAGGTCCAGGTGCTTCGTCTTTACATTTTTTTGCATCACAGTGAATACAAATCTTATTCATTTCACCTATTTGAATATCTTTAAAACCTGCATAATCTAATTCAGGTTGATATTCTAATGCAGATCTTTGACCACAAATATTTTGTAAGGTACGTCGATTGTTATTATTACGCAATCGTTGATTTGCAAGCCTTGAATTCTTTCATCAATAGACTCTCGACGTCTACTAACAGAAGTTTGCATTCATTGAGTTAACAAACGTAACTCTCTTTCAGAATCTGTTTCTCGAGAAAGTCACAATGTTTGTTGTGAAGACATTTGTGACAATCGAGATTCACGATCATCACGACTTTCATTAAGTCGTCGATATCTCATTGCTCTAGTTCGAGCAGTTCTTCTCGACAAATTAGTTTTAATAGATTTAGGCATTTTGATTTTTGCAATAAATGCAAGTAAAAATAATGTCGAAATGACGAATACATCAATGCTTCGAGGCGTATTAATATTGTCTGCATGCAAATTTTGTAATGGGAATAGTAAAACCGGTCGCCACCTATCGGTCCTTGAGCGAAGCATGTGCATTGTATAGCGCCGACCGCAGAACACTTTCCTACGCAAAGTAGTCCCTACTACGCTATTGCAATATAGTCCCATGTTTTTTTTCACAAATAATGCATTAAAAAAATGAATGTTTATATAGCCTATGTCACTCCAGATGTTATAACAAATCTATATGCAAAGTTTAAAATATTCGGTTTAGTAGTTTTTGCGTTTATTGGTTACATATAAACAAACCTTCTCTCTTTATATATTAGTAAGATTATATTACTATTATTATTATATATTATATTATATTATTACATTGAGTTTATTATAATAATACTTATTTTTGTATTTGTTTATTTTGAACCAAAGTTATATTCACCATATAACAACAAATTTCTTTAGTAAAATCGAAAATAAATTTTAAAAAGGCTTATAAATTTTTATGGATATATTTATTTAATAATTATCAGAACTCATGTTGATTTGTGTATGCCCAATTTTAAAGCAATTTTTTGTGTCTTCAGGTAAAATACTGTTTGCAAAAAAATTTGCTTAACTTTCTGGAATGGATTACGAAACCCTGAGAGGTGGAGGCATCCCGCGATCGCGATGGTATAACTGCCATACATAAAGTTGTCGACTGGGCCTCAACGTCACGAGGTTTACTATTACTCGCATCTATAAGGTTGAAGCATTCCTATGAAAACAATCGAGTGAATACATAAACGAACGCCAGAATAATTTGATTGGGCAGTGAATGATCGACTCGACAAAGAATCAATTTCTCGTTACTTGGACGAGAGAAACATTAACGACTTATACGCAATTACTTACGCTTTGTGTTAAGTGGCAGATATGACTGAAGGTATGTTTAATAGAGAGCTTGAGAAGATCGGCGTTGCCTGGTAAGCTGCTGCTTACGCTTCGACAGACGATGTATATAAAGGTTATCGAAAAGTGCACCCATGTTGTTAAATAACACAGGCAGAAGGATATTACACTCAATACTATATTTTATAAACTATTTATGTCTATTTGTAATTATTTGATTAAATTTAATAAGTTTAAATTTTGGCAGATTATTATTCTATTAATAAAATATTACTTATGTCGACTGTAGTATAACTAAATTAATTAATATTTTTATCGGTCTTACATACAGGGTGCCCTAAAAGTAACGATACACCCAATAAATATTCCAGGTAAAAGCTTTTTTTAGAAAAGGTGAAGGTCATTCCTTAAGTAACTTTTTACGACGAATCCAGTGGTGAACTTGGAATTGACCTTCAACTTGTCATTCAAGGTCATTTCAAGGTCAATTTTGTTTTTTTAAATGGGAACCCCTATTTTTGACAATAGCAAAAGAAAGAGCGAGAAATTTTACGTCTAAACATGTACATGTTTTTTTTTAATGAAAACGACTATTTTTCACAACACAATCAAAAGAGCGGGAAATTTCACTCGAACCTGCTATGGATTATCTCCAAACTGTAAGTTTGAAACTTCAAGGTCATTGCGAGGTCAGTTTTTTCACATTTAGCGTTACCCAGGAACAACGACGTGGACGTAGTAAAATCTGTTCCCTTTGTGGTGCTTGATTTACATGAGTCCCCTCGTCTCTCACGATCGGGATGCTTTATTTACATGAATTGATCAGGTTCTTACTTGTAATTATTAACATATCGCATAAATCTCTATGTTATGAACTCGCATCTCACTAATCTTAAACTTTCAACCCTCAAAAAAAGAACTAATACTTTATCAACTAATGATCAATAACTTTATAAACTAATACTTAAACAAGTTTTAAATTTCCAATTATTTTATCTTTAAAAATCTAGTTTACATATAAAATTGTGGTACAGCTTTAGCTAAAAATATCAGATTATCACTATCATTTTATAGACAAGTATCTCCGTTGTTGTAACGCTAAATGTAAAAAAACTGACCTGGCAATGACCTTGAAGGTTTAAACTTACATATTGGAGTTAATCCATAGCAGGTTCGAGTGAAATTTCCCGCTCTTTTAATTGTTGTTGTGAAAAATAGCCGTTTTCATTAAAAAAAAAGTTAACCTTCGAATGACCTTCAAGGTTTAACGCTAGGTCAAATCCAAGGTCACCATTGGATACCATTATTACAAGAATTCCCTTGACCTTTTTAATACCCCTAAGTCAAACAAGTACAGATCGGAGCCGATCCATACCTAAAACTTAATAACCTTCAGCAGAAGGTTCAAGGTCACCTTGACCTATGACCTGAGTACATGTTTAGACGTAAAATTTCTCGCTCTTTCTTTTGCTATTGTCAAAAATAGGGGTTCCCATTTAAAAAAACAAAGTTGACCTTGAAATGACCTTGAATGACAAGTTGAAGGTCAAATCCAAGTTCACCACTGGATTTGTCGTAAAAAGTTACTTAAGGAATGACCTTTACCTTTTTTAAAAAAGCTTTTACCTGGAATATTTATTGGGTGTATCGTTACTTTTAGGCACCCTGTATATTTAATATGTTTGCGACTGTTATTATTTTAATGTTGAGTCACATATGAATGTGTACTAGTCACATGGATCCTAATAGTAATAAAAAAACAAATAATATTAATGTAATCTTTGTAGTTATCGATAACTTTTTTCTTTTTAATAAAATTGTTGAATTTTTTTGAATAACTTTAACACGTACAAGAATATTTATGTTATAATACTAAGTGACATATAAATGTTTAATAGTCACACTGACTCGAATAATTTTAAAAGATAAAATAATGTTAATTAAATTGATAAGTTATCGTTGACCATCGTTTATAGATAATATTTTTCTTACATTTCTATAAAAGTAATATTGTGTATCAAGTGCAAATATTAAAAAAAAAACAATTGAATGGATAAATTATTGTTCTCCATCCTTAAAATTGTACAAACATTTTTTTATATAAACATTTCTATAAAGCAAATGTAAGAGTCTTTGGCAAGTGTAACATTCATTTGAACACTTTTTTAACTTTTTCATGCATAGAATGAATTTTTTTCGCCCTCAGGCCGCGATATGAATTTTCGCTCCTTGTATACGGAGCGCGAAATACTAAATTCTCGCCCTAGAGCGCGACATAAAATTATGCAATGAGAATGAGAATGAGAGTAAGAATAAAATTGAGACAGAGAGAGAGAGAGTAAGAAAGAGAAAGAGAGATCGAAAGGGCGAGAGAACGACAGAGCGGGAAAATCGCTTTAAACAAAACTTGTTGACGAGAGAGCTCCGGCTTCGAAATGTCGTACGGAATTCTCAGAAAAATATATCAACAAGAGCTTTAACAGTTCCTGGAATTTCGTTCGGCATGTCGAAGGTGGAGTTCACTCAACTCTAACATATCTGTGAAATGGATTTTCGCGGCCTCTATAGGGGCCGCAAAATGCCATATTCTCGGTCTAGGCCGCGAATTGAAATAAGTTTACTATGAGACCGAGAATGTAAGGGTATATATAAGAGCGAGAGAGAGAGAAAGAGAGAGATTGAAAAGCGTTTATTAATGCCTAAGTTAATTTAACCTTAAGGCAAGTATACATATAAAATTTTAGATAAAATATATACTTATATATATGGGTGGTTCTCTGTGACATCGAAGATGAAAAAAAATAAATATTGCTATAACTGTGGGAATATGTTTTAGAGGTATTCAGTAGTTCTCCTGAATTTTTTCAGATTTTTTCGGGGCCATTATATTAAGTTACAGACAGTCAAAGTTGACATTTTAGTACTTTTTATCATTATATGCCCATTTTCATGAATTTGTATCTTTTAGGGGATGCATTTTTCACTAAAAACATAAATATGACTTTTTTTGTAAAATTTTTTTATTTCTTCATTAAAAGTACTTTTAATTACATAAATGTATACTGGCACACTATTGTAAGCCATTTAAACCTTAAATAGTGAAAATCGGCAATTCTGCTCCGGTCTCTGGAAACCTAATACTGTCTAAAAGATGATTTTTTATAGTCAGAAACTGCCTATAAATTTCCAGAGTGGGTCTAAATCATTAAGATCACTTATGGTCAAAATATCTGGGATAAGTGCCCGAAATATTAATAGAAATGTATATTAGCTGCCTTATAATGATGAATCTATTGCAAAAGAATGTATGTACTTACCTTGGAGTGGTAGGAAACAGGTCCCAAAGGTAGTTATACTCCAGCGTTGAATCCATTGTCCAGTGATTTCAGGAGATAAACCTCTATTTGGTGAGACGTGCACCCATTTCTCCTATCCAGCTCTCTTAAATTTGTGCGCGTGGTGTCATTTCAGGTGCGAGACGGCCCGTGATACGCGTACGCGAATAACCGCGACCGATGTGACTCACGAGTAAAATCGGTGAAGACGTCAGCTTGCCACGTGTATAACTGTACTAATTAAATAAATGAATCTTAATTTTACTTTTAAAGTAAATTATTTGATGCCCGCCTCAATCCCCAGCGGCAACAACACAGTGTAAAATAGAAGAGTACGGAATAAATTTAGTTGACGATAAATGTATATATGTGAAACAATTTTCATTACCTTATGAATTTAAAGAAAATGCAATAGAAGAAACGAAAAAATTAATTAATAACGATCTTGTAAGAAATTCGAAAATCGCCTTTCATGCACCAACTTGGTTAGTAGAAAAAAAGACTTTAGCGAGTAATGGTAAAAAAAATTGAGGCTTATAATTGACTATAGAAAATTAAGTGCAAAAACAATTCCTGATCGTTATATGTTCCCTAATATAACGGAAAATTTTGATAAAATGGAAAAAAATAATAAGATATTTAGTTCAATTGATATGGTATCAGGATTCTATCAAATTAGAGTAAAAGAAAGATATTCATAAAACTGCATTTAGTATTCATCCATTAGGACGATTTGAGTTTAAAGTTTTACCTTTTGGTTTAATAAATTTACCTAGAACTTTTCAAAGAGTAATCAGTAAGAATAAAGTTTTATAAAATTTAATTGGAATAATTTATTTTGTATATTGTTTTGTGATATTTATTTGCACTCTAATTATTAATGTATATGAATAATAAGTCGGTCTGATGGAGGCGAGGAAAGGAGGAAAAAAACACAAATCTTTCCTTTATTTTTTGCACAACGTTTCGTTGGCTTGGTCTGCCAACATCTTCAGGTGCCTTTATTCAAACACAACAATTATTTAATAAATTTTCAAAAATAAATATATAAATTACAAACAAGACATACACAATATTAAATATACCTTTTAAATTCAAATTAACGGTGAGTTAAAGAGTCGAATGGACAGTGTCAAACATTGAGAGATGTAATGTAAATATATATAAACACGAGTACTACCACAGACATATGTACATAATAATATGTCAGATGTATCAGCACTTTAAATTTCTAAGAATAGGAAAGTAAGTACTATTCAAAAACTTTATGTCATCTTTTACATTAATATTATTACTGTCACATTTTATATGAATCATTTCAGAAATTAATCTTTTATTGTAATTCACTTCTACATCTAAAATTTTTGTATTATCCCAATTAAATTTTTAGTTAGAGTTTTTTACATGTTGATTTACAACCGAATCTGAATTATTATTTTTCACATGTTCATTGATTCTGGTATTTAATCACCGTTAATTCGAATTTAAACGGTATATTTAATATTGTATATGTCTTGTTTGTAATTTATATATTTATTTTTGAAAATTTATTAAATAATTCTTGTGTTTGAATAAAGGCACCTGAAGATGTTGGCAGACCAAGCCAACGAAACGTTGTGCAAAAAATAAAGGAAAGAATTGTGTTTTCTTCCTCCTTTCCTCGCCTCCATCAGATCAACTTATTATTCATATACATGTTTTGTATATTGTCACGCTGCACTGGGGATCTGGGTAGAGGTGAATGATTAATTTTAGTAGGATTAATAAAAGATTTATTTTAAACTAAACTTACAATCTACGATGCCGGGGTGGCGGCATTTTTTTAATTTCCAAATCCTTTGCCTCTCAGGGATCGACTGATTAAAATTTTATAAATTTATAATAATTTTATATCATAAACCTTATTATCTTTAAAAATGGCTGATAATAACTCTAGAGATAAAAAATGGCGTTTTTAATAAATGGGATATGATTATGATGTAGTTTATAAATCAGGAAGCAGTAATGTAAATGCTGATGCATTGTTAAGAAATCCTGTAGAAAGTGCAATTATAAGTGTTGTAATAAGAGCTCAAAAAGCTAAACAAATTTAGTCGAAAAATACACAAATTTCTGAACCTGTAAAAGAATTGGTGAATAAAAACGAAGTAGCTAAAAGAACTAATAAGAGTGACAAACTATTCATAAATGAAAATTCTATACAAGAGAATGAACAGTCGAAAATATTAAAAGAATGTAAAAATATAAATTTTTCTCGTGATTCTATTAATTTAAGAAACGATAATATAGTTTATATTATTTCAAAACGAAGAAAATCGTTTGATAACGATACTGAATTATTGATTAAACAGAAACAAATTGATAAACAAATTTCTGAGTAAAAATGCAATTGAAATAATTAAAATTGGCAATAAAAAACTTTGTATTTTATGCTTGGATATTGCAGAATCATGTACAAATGTAAAAGTAAATTTAATCAATTTTCTTGAATTATTAAAAAACATATTACTGCATAAAAAATATCTAAGCTATAATATATCAAAAGAGATAGAAATAAATGATATTGAATGTGTTGAAATTGAATAAATATTAAAAGATATATTCTTAGATTGTGACAAGGTATGTAATACCTGTCAAGTTAATAAGCGAGCGAACCCCAATATAAACTAGCCTACCTACCCTCACATCTCTAAGCCTACCTAGCCTACACGAAGCTCCCCAAATCCCCAATACTTCTCTTGGCTCCTTCCACGTAGCACAATAAAGCAGCATGTCAGGAGAGGCGACACAACTCCCAGGAGGCTTCGCACCAGGACCATGGAACAGCCTGCGATGGCCCAAGGTACCAGATGGAGCAGCACGAGCAGCAACAAGATATCCAGGAAGCTGTGAAACAGTTAGATAATTAATAAGAATCCTAATTTGAAGGAAACAAGGACGCATGTAGTGCACATACTAACTGACAGCTACATGCTAGGAGAGGATTGGAAGTGAGGTTATGGTAATCATAACATTACCATAACTCTCAATTAATAATCAGTAAATAATACGCAGCACTCCCTCGGGAGATAGATATTCACCTGAGAAGCAGCCAGCATCCCCGCAGCAACGCAGCGCCGACGAAGAGCAGCAGTCACCGACCCGACGCGCACCAGCTGAGCAGCCACCGTGAGAGCGAGTGAGAGAGAAGACTCGAAGATCGGCCGTCCCGTCTGCACCTGTAACAGAGCAGACTCATTAGCCGATACATTATACAACACGGAGGAACGATCATATAGACTTACCGGGTTAACAGCATCACCGGGAACATCGTCCTCTCCGTGGGAAGTAGCAGCCCGGCAACGTCGTCCGCCTTGATCAACATGGCCGCGAGCACTCACTACACGAGGCGCGCGAGACGACGGCGGCCGACGGGCGACTCGACGCGAGAAGCTGCGTGCGCACGTCGGGCCCGAGCAGCGAAGCGGCGAACGAGCCCGAGCACGAGAGAGCTCATCGGGACGCCATCGAGGCAGCATCGGGCAATCGATTCGCAACCGATAATTGATTATTTGAGTGTGTGTGTGTGCATGAACAATAGACCGCAGAGCAGCAGAACTCCAGGAGACGATCTCCACAGAGCAAAGGTGGGTGTACGCCTTGCACCAAGTATTCTCCTGACCGTGAGTGTGCTTCCCATTTACTCCCCTACCCTCCCCTCGCGCAGCAAGCAGCAGCAGCTCGTACGCAGCCGAGCTTAAGTAATATAAATTCGCCGCGATCGTACGCGGCTGGCGCCCAAACCGCATTTATACTTTTATAATAAATTAATATTATTTTATAGATTTAATTCATTTATTTCGCCTTTGACGCCACGCCCTAATCCCCAGCGTGACCGTTACATTGGCGCCCAACGTGGTTTTTCGGCATCGGCACGTTTTTTTTTCTTCCTTACATTAAAATGGCGTCGTAACGCATTATTTAGCCGATGTAAATTCACGGGATTATTTTTATACATTATTAAAATTATAATAGCAGCAGCAAAAGTTAAAAATTTGAAAAATAAAAATTTATAATTATCTAATTTGTATTATAATAAGCAGCAGCGATTATTATATTAAAATAAAATTGTGAACGTCAAGCGTGACGGAGTTAAATAATTTAAGTATAGAAGCCGTAGCCATTTTTCCCTCCCCCCGCGTGAAGCACACATACGGGAAGGAGGAAGAAGCCGCGTGGCCATATTTTCGGCCATATTTAATTTTTAACACGTGGAAAAATATTGCCACACGTGATTAAATTTAATTAACTCGATAATTAAATAAATATAACTTGTTTTCTTCTCTTTATATATATTTTGAAATTGTGCACAATATTTCCATATATATTATATACCTGTATTTATTTCTAATACGCAAATTAACATTTTGTTTCGCTTTTTCCCCCCCTTCTCTCATCGCAGCCATACCACTTGTTAATATAAGCCGTTATTTTAATTTTTTGCATAGTGCTACCAACAAATTAATAGTTATTTTTTGTTGTCGATATAATTTAGCCCTTATATATAAAAAAAATCATTAATTTTTTCATTTTCTTTCCTGGCAGAAGCTGCAGTTTAAGTAATAAATAATTTTACAAAGCAGTATTTAAATAATACATAATAAATAAATTTTTATTTTTTTCATGCAAATTGAAAACATTATTTTTTTGTTTTTGTTTTCTTATTTCCCAGCTAGCAGCCACATAACAGTAATATAACTTTAATTTTACTTAACAAATTAACAACTAAGCAAATTAGCACATAAAAAATCAATTTAATTTTTTTTCTTCCCTTCTTTTCATTTGCTTTCCACTAATTGCACTTAATAACCCCATTTCGCAGCAAACTTGATAATTTTTACGACTTTCCCTATTAGCAGCCAAAAACCTAAAAACTCGATATATTTTTATTACCCTTGCCTAATTTACCTTATTTTGGATTGTTTCTCCCCTGAATAGTATTTAAGCAGATAACTAGCATATAAGAAACTTCAGCTTTAATTTTTAGTTTTTAACGTTGGGCCGTTAGTTTAATAGCGAAGTATTGAGCTGCAGATTTATTGCGCCAAACTTATACCCTCCCCTTCCTAATTATTGATAGAATAATTAAGCTAAAATTCAAAATGGCAGCTAACTACAAATTAGGTAGTAAAATAAATATTGATAACGTAGCACAAGGTGCAGCAATAATAAGGCGCACCATAAATAATACCGCCGATGGTAAAATTACAATTTACTGTAATCAGCTGGATTTAAACATCGACGACGATATACGCACAATTCGTGATCGCGTAGCGCGATATGAATTAATTAGAAATTATGGCCCCTCAGCAGCAGAATGGAAACCAGAAGTAGATGGACGACACTTGGAAGAATTTAGCCCAAATGAAGAAGAATCTCTCCTGGACCTCTCATTAACAGAATCCGAAATAACGAATTTCCCTCCCCCTCCCCGAGCAGCAAGAGCACAAAATATTACATCTGGTCGGATGCTATACGTGGAACTGCAAACCGGACAGTCGCAAGGACGGTACCAGGATCCACTGACGATGGAGGAGCCAACGGAATGCAATGAAGCAATAAATGAAAAATTGCTACATCCAGCATATCGTCCGCAAGCACAATCAACGTGCAGGCATTTAAGGACGCCGTCTCCATCTGAGCAAGAGCAGCAAAGATTTTTATTAGAACCGATAATTCCAGAATTATCATATACAGCGCCAAGCACAACAGTATCGTTATTGGGAATAAACTCAACGTCATATTACCCAATTATTACGCTTGCTCCAACCATCCCGACAGATGAGAATTTAGCAAATAACCCATTCGTACCAAATACAACTCCCGCAGCAACACAAAGCAAACATGTTTATACAAACTCGCAGCCAAGAACGACAAGCAGCATACAACCCTCAGCATTCAGAGCAGTGCAGCAAACAGCAACAGAGCGAAGAATGAACGAGCGTAACCAAATGAACCCTAACGACCCGAGAAGCAGCACACACACAAGCAGCAGCAGAAAAATTCTCCCCAGCGTGCAATGGGAAGACGAGTTAGCAGAGCAGCAGCAACTACGAGAACAAGCACACCAGAGCAGCATAGTCGACGAGCCTCAAATCCAGAATCGAAGCCCTGAAAGAAATACAACATTTAGTATTCCCCCTCCCCAGCAGCAGCAATATCCCCAGCAGCAATACCCCCAGCAGCAATATCCCCAGCAGCAGCAGCAGCAGCAGCAGCAGCAGCAGCAGCAGCAGCAAGCAAATTTGTCGGTTCCATCTTTTAGGAATTGTTATTCAAACTGCAGCAATTTAGAGGATTCGCTTTTCACTAGAGAAAAAAGAACGGTAGAAATTTTCTCTAGATATCATATCCAGTTCAAAGGCACAAGGAAAAGCGATCCAGAAACATTCCTAAGCAATCTCCAGGAATACAAGGAGACATATAACCTCTCGATGGACGACATAATCAAAGCTCTCCCATCCGTGCTCGATGATGAAGCATGGGATTGGTTCAAGAGAGAAAAGAGCAGCTGGCGAAATTTTATTGATTTTGTCGACGCAGTGCGATTGCAATATGGATCGGAGGAAATCCAGAGCAACTTGCGGCAAATAGTAGAAAATCGCACGCAAGGTCCAAATGAAGACATCTCGACGTATCTGTCAAAATTACGAGGGATATTGAACCAAATTAAACCTCCGCTTCCGCTAGCAGATCAATTGGACAGAGCATTTCGAAATTTGCATTCTAGCTACAGATGCAAATTAGAAAGAGGCCAATTTAATAATTTTGCGCAGCTACAAAAGCTAGGCAAAAAGGAAGAAGCTAGGCGGTTACTCGACGAGAAATACAAGCCACCATCAACATTGCAAGGTTATGGCTTAGCAAAGTATGGTTACGTCGATCCGAAGCAGCAAAAACCGCGCAGCCTAGCAGCAGTAAGCAGCCCGAGCAATACCAAAGCTTCATACCCTCCCCAGACCCCCAAAGAGCACACACCCAACCCCAAATACAAGCAAGAGCAGCGATATAACAAGCCCAGTAGCCCCCAACCAAGAAGAGCAGCGCCAAACTCCCCTAGATACGAAGAAGCAGCAAAACGCGACCTCCCTAGACCAAGCAGCAGCAGCAACACACAACAAAAGCAGCCGTGGAACAAGGTAGTCGCCGACACCAGCCATAAGCAATGGCATAAAGCAGCAACGACTCCACGAAGGCCCGAATCGCCAAGGAGCCAACATCAGCAGCAACCAAGGAGCAATTTTAAAGCAGCAATAAGGGCACCAATAATCCCCAACCACCCTAGAAAGCAGAAAGAGTCCTGCTTTATTTGTGACCAATTGGGTCACTGGGCAGCAGAGTGCTCTCAAGTATTCTGCTATGGTTGTGGAGACCAGGGAGTCTATATAAGAGACTGCCCTAAATGCAGCACGAAGCAGCAGGGAAACGGCAGCCAGAGAAAATAAGGACCCGTATTTTCTCACCCAAACCCCCCATAGGGTCTCACCCCTCCCAGATAGCAGCTAACGAGTCCCTTATTCAGCAAATTCCCGGCATAGATCCCCGTTTATTTTTTAACCTAGAGCTAAATGGACACAAGCTCATAGCACTGCTCGATGATGGAGCAGTGCACTCCTTTATAGGCAAAGGAATGAGTAAGGTGTTCCAGAAGAAGCTCAGAAGATCTGACTGCAAAGCAGTGAAAGTAGCAGACGGTACCACGGTACCAATTCAAGGTATTATCGACGTCTCTATAAATATTGACGGCGACAATATCCTAATGCCTTTCCAAGTAGCAGACGATCTGCAGTATGATTGCATACTGTGGATCGATTTTAAGCGCAAGGTCAACATGAGGATAAATTATGAAAAGGATACGTGGTGGACTTCTAAAGGCATTACGCATCATTTTTATCCTCATGGCGAAGACCCAAGCTACATATCAGCCCTAGCCAGCATCGGAGGACTCAAAAGAGCTACCCCTTCCCAAGAAAAAATTTTGCAGCAGCTTTTAGATGAAATGATTCCCGCAGCCCCCAAAACATTAGGTACCACAAACCTAACGATCCATAAAATAGATACGCAAGGAGCAGAGCCTATTAGGCAGAGGAACCGCCGGTACTCGCCTAAAATGCTACAAGCAGGCTATGCGGAGGTCGATAGAATGCTACGTGAAGGCATCATCGAACCTTCCGATAGTCCATGGTGCAGCTGCCCCGTTATTGTCCCTAAAGGGAACGGTGCATATCGTTTCTGCATTGACTATAGGCAAGTCAATGCAGTTACGAAGAAAATAGCTTATTCCATGCGAAACATGGACGATATTTTAGACCAGCTACGAGAAAGCCGCTACATAAGCAAACTAGACCTGTCCCAAGCTTATCATCAAGTCCCCCTAGCCCCCGAAAGCCGAGAAATAACAGCCTTTGCCCTCCCAGGAAAGGGCTTATTCCAATTCACCCGCGTACCCTACGGTCTAGCAAACGCACCAGCAATGTTCCAGAAAATAATGGACAATTTAATAAAGCCGGAGTGGGAACCGAATGTGTTCGCTTACTTAGATGACATAATCATCATAGCCAAAACCTTTGAGGAACACATTCGGTGGCTCAAAATAGTATTAGCAGCCCTTAAGAAAGCCAATCTGCAGCTAAACCGCGAAAAATCGGAATTTTGTTGCGCGGAGGTTACATACCTAGGTTATAAAGTTAACCAGGATGGCCTAAAAACAAACAATGACAAAATTAAGCCGATATTGGAATACCCAGCCCCCACTAATTTAAAGCAGCTACGGAGATTTACCGGATTAATCGGTTGGTATTCCCGATTTATTGACAAATTGGCAGAATACCGAGCACCCTTGAATTATCTCACAAGGAAAGATGTCAGATGGCACTGGCACAAGGAGCAGGAAGAAGCGTTCGAGAAGATGAAATTAGCCCTCACCCAAGCCCCTATCTTAGCCCGACCCGATTTTTCCCTCCCATTTTCCCTCCAAACTGATGCCAGCGATTACGCGATAGCCGGAGTTCTCACGCAGGAGATAAACGGAGAAGAGCATCCGATATACTACGTGAGCAGAACCCTAAGCAAAGCTGAGCGGAACTACACCGTCACGGAAAAGGAGTGCTTGGCCGTGTTGTGATGTGTAGACCGACTCAAGGGCTATTTGCAAGGGGAAGAGTTCACGGTAGTAACGGATCACCACAGTCTTCTCTGGTTGCACAATATTAAGGATCCAACAGGGAGATTGGCCCGTTGGAATACCATCCTTCAAAATTATAATATAAAATTTGTGCACCGCAAAGGAGCGTTACACAAAGTGCCGGATGCACTATCTCGAGCCTACGAGAACACCGAAGCAGCAGCAGCCATATCAATAGACAGCAGCGATCCCTGGTATCAAACAAAATTAATAGCAGTAGCCAAATTCCCCAATAAGTACCCAGACCTGAGAATAGAAAATAATCTATTATATGCCCACCGTCCCAATCCCCTAGTAGATCCCCTTGTCCCCGACCTCGATGCCTGGAAGCTGATTTTACCCCAAAACGACCGACCAAGAGCCCTGTACGAAGCCCACTACACGCCGCAAGCAGGCCATCTAGGTAATGACAAAACGTATGCTAGATTGGCTACATATTATTACTGGCCAGGGATATATATGGATACATGCCAATATGTCAAAGCTTGCCAAGAGTGCCAAGCTCATAAAAGCAGCCAACAAGCTCCCGCCGGTCTTATGGAAGGCAGGAATATCAGTGCACCCTAGACAGTAGTCGCAGCAGATATTATGGGCCCAAAGCCACCATCGAAACAAGGCTTCAAATACATTATTGTATTTGAAGACCTGTTCACGAGATACGTGGAGATAAAGGCATTAAGAAGAGCTGATGCAAAGAGCGTATTGCAAGCTTTCGACGAGCTCGTAATAAATAGATGGGGATGTCCCAAATACGTGATCACCGATAACGGAACAGAATTCGTTAATCGGATGGTCACAGAGAAGCTAGCATATTACGGGATTACGCAGTCTACAATCCCTCCATATTTCGCGCAAGCCAACCCTGTGGAAAGGGTAAATAGAAATATAAAGCCAATGATCAACAGCTATTTAGCTGATGATCATAGGAATTGGGACACACATCTAGGCGAATTTTGTTTTGCGCTAAACACGGTCGTACACTCCTCCACCAAATATTCACCAGCATTCCTGAATTTTGGTAGGAACCCTATTCCCATAGCTCTGGTCAAGAAGCACATTGAATCCCCAACCCAAATTCCCACCCCAGATACGCAGCAATGGATAGAGCGATTGCATAGATTGCCAGCAATCTACGACCTAGTAAAAAGGCATACCGAAATAGCCACAGCCAAGCAAGCACGGTATTATAATAGAGGTCGTAGAGACATACAGTATCAATTAGGAGATTTAGTTTGTCGCCGTAATCGTGTGCTATCGTCAGCCGACGATAATTTCGCAGCTAAGCACGCACCCAAATATATAGGACCCGCAAAGATAATTAAAATATTCTCCCCTAGCATATATTTAGTCGAGGATGAGAGCAGCAAACGACAAACCAAGGTTCATATTAGCGATTTAAAGCGGTACGTCCCTCCCCGAAATATAATTCCACCCCAATGTCCGCAAACGCAGCAGCAACAATTATCGCAAAACATCCGAATCACGAATCCGCCCATTAACCCAGCTACCCGTAAAAGAGGTCGTCCCAAGAAAATTATACCTGATACCCATATGTCCCCTAGCAGCCCACCCAAACGTCAGCTCAGACCCCGGAAGTAATAACCAAAATACCCCCTTTTATCTTCAGCAAGCAGCCACAGCAAGCAGCAAAACATTTAATCCTTCATTCTCTCTTCCTATTTACTTTTTTACTAACAGCAGCTTAATGTACTAACAGTACTAACAAAACCCAGCAGCCAAGAAATAATATGCACAAATTTCTTATTAATTACGTTGTCTTAAGGAAAATTTTTTTTTACGACTTAATAAGCAAGCAAAATAATGACGCAGTAGCAGCAATATGGCAAATAAGCAGCAAGGCATGCACCAATCATATAAATTAATAGCAGCATAATATATATATAATCGATATTTTATTTGCATTTAAGAATTTAATTTTTGTTATTAAATAAAATGTTTCATAGGAATGAGAGAAAACATGTAAGTATGCAGTACGAGAGTGTCGCGAACGCGAAATGAGCTCTCAAAGCGGTAAGATATAATAAATTTAATGTAAGGGCCCAGCCAATCGTACTTATAAGCGCAAAATAAGAGCAAAATCGAATCACAAACACCGTGTACACTAACACAGATAGCAGCCAAGCAGAATAGTCATGGAGACTAAACACGAGCACACCGCAACAGTAGCACCGGCTACTTGTTAGAAATAAGTTAGTTAAGAAGCAGCATTACTCTCCCCACCATTACTAGCAGCGATAATAGCAAATCAATTTTTTTTTAGTTTTAGTAATTAAGTGTTTATTTAATTTATTGTCTTTTAGTTAGTTAATTTTAAAATTCAGTTACGACTTCCGCGTAACTTCAGTTTGGTGGGGGGGAGTTGTGTCAAGGTATGTAATACCTGTCAAGTTAATAAGCGAGCGAACCCCAATATAAACTAGCCTACCTACCCTCACATCTCTAAGCCTACCTAGCCTACACGAAGCTCCCCAAATCCCCAATACTTCTCTTGGCTCCTTCCACGTAGCACAATAAAGCAGCATGTCAGGAGAGGCGACACAACTACCAGATGGAGCAGCACGAGCAGCAACAAGATATCCAGGAAGCTGTGAAACAGTTAGATAATTAATAAGAATCCTAATTTGAAGGAAACAAGGACGCATGTAGTGCACATACTAACTGACAGCTACATGCTAGGAGAGGATTGGAAGTGAGGTTATGGTAATCATAACATTACCATAACTCTCAATTAATAATCAGTAAATAATACGCAGCACTCCCTCGGGAGATAGATATTCACCTGAGAAGCAGCCAGCATCCCCGCAGCAACGCAGCGCCGACGAAGAGCAGCAGTCACCGACCCGACGCGCACCAGCTGAGCAGCCACCGTGAGAGCGAGTGAGAGAGAAGACTCGAAGATCGGCCGTCCCGTCTGCACCTGTAACAGAGCAGACTCATTAGCCGATACATTATACAACACGGAGGAACGATCATATAGACTTACCGGGTTAACAGCATCACCGGGAACATCGTCCTCTCCGTGGGAAGTAGCAGCCCGGCAACGTCGTCCGCCTTGATCAACATGGCCGCGAGCACTCACTACACGAGGCGCGCGAGACGACGGCGGCCGACGGGCGACTCGACGCGAGAAGCTGCGTGCGCACGTCGGGCCCGAGCAGCGAAGCGGCGAACGAGCCCGAGCACGAGAGAGCTCATCGGGACGCCATCGAGGCAGCATCGGGCAATCGATTCGCAACCGATAATTGATTATTTGAGTGTGTGTGTGTGCATGAACAATAGACCGCAGAGCAGCAGAACTCCAGGAGACGATCTCCACAGAGCAAAGGTGGGTGTACGCCTTGCACCAAGTATTCTCCTGACCGTGAGTGTGCTTCCCATTTACTCCCCTCCCCTCCCCTCGCGCAGCAAGCAGCAGCAGCTCGTACGCAGCCGAGCTTAAGTAATATAAATTCGCCGCGATCGTACGCGGCTGGCGCCCAAACCGCATTTATACTTTTATAATAAATTAATATTATTTTATAGATTTAATTCATTTATTTCGCCTTTGACGCCACGCCCTAATCCCCAGCGTGACCGTTACAAGATATAAAAGTTGATATAATAATATGTAAAATGAGGTACGTTTTGTACCATTAGAAGAAAGAGATAAAATATTTGACACGTACCATTCTTCTAGTTTAGGAGGTCATGCTGGAATAACAAAGACTTATAATAAAATTGAATCTATGTAATTTTGGGTAAATTTGTAGAAATATATACAAAAAAGAATTAAAATTTGCAACGATTGTAATAGAAATAAATTAAAAAAAAAAGTTAGGCAACTTATACTAGTAACAGATACACCATTTAAATCCCTTGATAAAGTCGCTATGGACATTGTAGAGCCAATGAATGTTACTAAAAATAATAATAAATCTATCTTAATGATTCAAAATCAATTTTCAAATTATTTAATAGCTGTACGTTTACAAGATCAAACTACAAAGTATGTAGCTAATGGATTTATAAAACGTTTTTTACGTGCTTGGGTATCCAAAATTATTGTTATCCGATAGGGCAAGGAACTTCACTGGAAAGACTACCGTCAAATGAACCTTTCAGGAAAAGTGAACAGTTATCTACTTTTAAAGATTATGTTGAAAAATTAGTTTTAATTATGGATAAAATTTCAAAAATTGCCAGAGAAAATAGTGATTCTAGTTTAGAATTATATATAAAAATTATTTAAATAAAATTCTTCCCGGTCCCAGACTTCATCGTAAAATAATACTGGTTTATTTGTATATTAACCTACACGGAAGTCTCATCTCTAATAAAGTCATCTATTGATTGGTTTAATAGATCACTATTATAATCCCCAGTTAACAGCGCGAAATTCGAATATAAATTTAACTCCTAACATACACGTGTTCCCCCACTACTCGCGTTCTGAGTTCCTTATGCTGTATATGCACAATCACCGTATCGATACGAGCGCGGACCACATGCTCAGTGTGCGCGCGCTTGAATGTAGATCGATTCAAGATGGCGACAACTGAACGTGGGCCGGCACGTAAACACTTGCCTCGTGTACGTTTCCCCGGGTGTGCGCGATTCTCACCGTCGGGGATAGTACCCGGGTACTAACACGGAGTCGTGCGCGGACGGAGGTATGCGCACGCACCGGCAAAGGTTCCCCAGGCGACGCAGTTCACGGCCAAGTTCCAACCTCTTTATCGTCAAAGGTGCGGCTTCCCGGAGAAGTATCTAAACGTTTAAATTAATCTTTAGACTGCCGGCATTTTTGCCTTATAAATGGGTCATGGACATTTCTCCCAGAGGACAAATCTCCCGCCAATCACAAGCGAGGATTTTAAAAAATTCCCACCAATCAAAAGGCGTTTGAAATAAACAATTGAACATCTCTGATGCTTTTAGTAATAACTTAAGTATTTACTTTAGTCAAGACTTAAGAAGTTACTTAAGAATTAACCAAATTTTTTATATTTTGTATTTGGACTTGCTGCTCAAGTTCTTCTTAACTTGAATCTTAAGTAATTACTTGGAAATTTTGTTGTTTTCATTTTAGGCATTCCACTTGAACTTAAGTAAATGCTTAAGTAAATGCTTAAGTAAATGCTTAAGTAAATACTGAAGTAAATACTTAAGTAAATGCTTAAGTCAATACTTAAGTCAATACTTAAGTCAATACTTAAGTCAATGCTTAAATCAATACTTAAGTAAATACTTAAATCAATACTTAAGTCAATACTTAAGTAACTACTTAAGTCAATACTTAAGTAAATACTTAAGATAGTACTTAAGTAAATACTTAAGTAAACTTATAATTGAAATTCTACAAGGAAAAGAAAGCATTCTGATTAGAAATGCTGCGCATGAGAAATGACTAAGTAGCGAGGGCATGTTTACGCTTCCCTATGTAGCCATTACTTGATAGACAACGGCACGCATTTCGGGTCCAAGTTGTATAATCAGACTTCCTTATTCGCCTACGACAAGCTTCTAACGACGAAGCAGACAAATAAATAATACTACAATTTTTGTATTATATTAATTTTAATTAGTTCACCTATCCTAGTTATAACCTACAAAATAGATGTTCTTAACCTCTAACCATTATACTATTAAAATAACGTCGATAATCTCAACATTTCAAAATTAATAAAACACCTTATTTTTAATATTTAACACATATACTTCCAATCCCAAATCATTAAAATGATAAAAATACCCAGAACATCTGAAAATTAATAGAAACATACTTTTTGTAACGTTTAAAACATTAATAAAAAACGGATCACCGTCAATGCTCTCAAACGTCAATGCTCCTGCGAATCAGAGAGCAGTATCGCTTGTCAGCTCCCACCAATTGTAAAAGAGATCGGGGAGAAAGGATGTACGGAAGAGGGGATAACGATAAATTATTATTATTATATATCAAGAAGCACATGTAGTTGAAATGTGACCGTGAGGGAGAGCTAAAGTCATGTAAATATTTACATCACAGAGAGATTTATATTTTATATTAAATTGTAATATTATTTCTTTCTTTCTGTAACTAATAATTACTGTCTACCTTTTCTGCATACAATAACTATTTTTTAAGCAGAAAGTTTAATAAATATGTATCATTTTGTTTACATTATTTAAATTATAATATTTTTATTTATTAATCAGATAAAAGTGTACTCCAACAAAGTATGCTGATATTTTTTGCATAAATGAAAATAAGGTTAATTTAGTAGATAATCTATTTTTCTCTATCTTTACAGTTATTTGTTCACTATTTATATTTTTATAAAATCAATACATGTGTATATTTCCTTATAGGCAGGTGTAAAATTAATTTTGATATATTGTAAACTTGTATATATATATATATATATCTATGCATCTTTAATAGTCACATTGCACAATTAAATAAGGGGACTCACGGAAATGAAGCACCCGAAAGGGATCAAATTTTCGCAACATCTGAAATTAATAGAAACATACTTTTTGTAACGTTTAAAACATTAATAAAAACGGATCACCGTCAATGCTCTCAAACGTCAATGCTCCTGCGAATCAGAGAGCAGTATCGCTTGTCAGCTCCCACCAATTGTAAAGAGATCGGGGAGAAAGGATGTACGGAAGAGGGGATAACGATAAATTATTATTATTATATATCAAGAAGCACATGTAGTTGAAATGTGACCGTGAGGGAGAGCTAAAGTCATGTAAATATTTACATCACAGAGAGATTTATATTTTATATTAAATTGTAATATTATTTCTTTCTTTCTGTAACTAATAATTACTGTCTACCTTTTCTGCATACAATAACTATTTTTTAAGCAGAAAGTTTAATAAATATGTATCATTTTGTTTACATTATTTAAATTATAATATTTTTATTTATTAATCAGATAAAAGTGTACTCCAACAAAGTATGCTGATATTTTTTGCATAAATGAAAATAAGGTTAATTTAGTAGATAATCTATTTTTCTCTATCTTTACAGTTATTTGTTCACTATTTATATTTTTATAAAATCAATACATGTGTATATTTCCTTATAGGCAGGTGTAAAATTAATTTTGATATATTGTAAACTTGTATATATATATATATATATATCTATGCATCTTTAATAGTCACATTGCACAATTAAATAAGGGGACTCACGGAAATGAAGCACCCGAAAGGGATCAAATTTTCGCCACATGCTCGCTGTTGATTCTGGGTTATGCAAAAACTAATATATTTTTTTCATAATACACCAGAGATAAAAATGCATGTAATGCATATCATTTTTGGATATCATTTTTAGACTAAAATACTACAAGTAATGAAGTTGACCTATTTTTAGTTCTATAACAAATCTCTTGATTTACAAATCAACATCACTCGGTTAAAATTCTATTAATATTTCAACACCCAACAACAGTTGATTATTTCGGATCCGAACCGGTCCGAACACGTTCACATTTAAACACTCTTAAAAGTCATACAATGCCGATTCACAGAGCACCCCGTGACCGAACTTTTGAAGAATTAAGATTTAATATTTTAAATAGTAATTCGGAAGTAAACATCGAATCATAATTGTATCGTAAAGTAAACGCTCTCGACGTTCACTCTGTACTCTACTCTCTAGTAATCCTTCAGATTAGTATTATAATTCTTGTAAAGGTTGTAAAACTAAAAATCCAGCATTATAAATGTTTAAAAATTAATTTTTTTATATTTGTATAATATTTTTTGTATTTTTAGCAGCCTACAGGGGACTAGATGGATACTGAAACAAGTAGAGATACTTTTCTACCACTCCAAGGTAACTGCATAATTTTTTTTTGCAATGATCATGCTAATACTATATTTTAAAAGGGCAACCTTAATGCCAATGAAAAAGAAAAACCCCAGATGAAAAAAATGAATATTTCTGTAACTGTGGGAATATGTTTAAGAGGTGTCCAGTAATTTTCCTGAATTTATTCAGATTTTTTCGGTGCCATTATTTTAAGTTACAGAGAGTCAAAGTTGACATTTTAGTACTTTTTATCATTATATGCCAATTTTCATGAATTTGTAGCTCTCAGGGGATGCATTTTTTTACTAAAAACATAAATATGATTTTTTTTGTAAAATTTTTTTAACTTTTCATTAAAAATACTTTTAATTACATAAATGTATGCTGTCACGCTCTTGTAAGCCAATTAAACTTTAAATAGTGAAAATTAGCAATTTCGCTTCGAACTCTGAAAACCAAATACTGTCTAAAAGATGTCTTTTTATAGTCAGAAACTGCCAATAAATTTCCAGAGTGGGTCTAAATCATTAAGGTCACATATGGTCAAAATATCTGGGAAAAGTGCCCGAAATATTAATAGAAATGTATATTTGTTGCTTTATAACAATGAATCTGTAAGCATGATTATTGCAAAAATAAAATAAAAATAAATAAAAATAAGTAGCTTATAGGAGATTATATTAATACTGAAAAAATTGGAGATGCTTTTCTACCACTCCAAGGTAACTGCATACATTTTTTTGCAATGATCATGCTAATAGATTCATCATTATAAGGCAACAAATATACATTTCTATTAATATTTTGGTCACTTTTCCTAGATATTTTGACCATAAGTGATCTTAATGATTTAGACCCACTCTGGAAATTTATTGGCAGTTTCTGACTATTATTATTATTTTAAATTTTTAACGGTCTGTACGAGCCATTAATGATTAAGAATATTTATATATTCTGGCTCGTACAGACCGTTAAAAATTTAATATAACATAAAATTCACGAGCGTATTACTCTTTAAAATATTATTATTATTATTATTATTACAGTTTTCAGTTGGCATCCTCCCTTTATTTAACCAGGTTATGCCAGGCACTTGGGTATTCCCTTTGCACCCTGTTTTCCATTTCTCATTTTTAGCTCCCCAAGTATACAGCAAATCTGCTTCACCTGGGTAAGTTTTCTAATGGGTCCTTGGTTTTATCAATCGGGTACCGCCCAGAGACCCTGCCATATAGCTAGTATTCTCTGGACATCCCAACTGGAGATATCCCCTGAATTAATAAGAAATTCACCTGTAAGGCGTCATCTTTTTGCCCTAACTCTGGGTAATTCACATAGTATATGTAGAAGTGTTTCGTTTGCCTCTTTGCACATTCGGCATAATGGATCTGTTTCCAGTCCCATTTTATACCTATGATATCGCAAATTTCCATGTCTAGTGAGTATATTCATTAATTTGCGCGCTGTGTTTCTGTAAGGCTTCTTAAGCCCTTCTTCTCAGTGTCTGCTTATTGCATTCCTGAGTGTGGCTTTAGCTTGTCTGTATCCTGCAGTTTCTATCCATGCTCTTTGGTGTTCCTTTACCAGCCATTCCCTTAGTAATTATGTGAGACGGCTGTGTGACATTTTCACCGTCAGGCTTGGTTCTACATGTTTTCCATTTGTATCTTTGCTAGGTCATCAGCTGTTTCGCTACAACGTAATGAATACTCCAAGTATACTTTCGATACTCCAAGTTCTTGTTCCACCAGTAGGTCTTATCTCGCTTACCCACCAATGTGAGTCTGCAGATGTTCTCAAAGATGAGATAATTTCTTTCTTTAGTTTATCCTCCTTCCAGTTTCTTATATGTTCTGGAAAGTTTGCTAGTGAGCTGCTTGTTTCTTCTTTATAGGTTATCCAATTTGTCTTTCTAGGTTTCCTGGTCCATGTTCTAGGATTTATTCCAGATCCCACCAGTTCGAAGACAATTTTGGCATGATTAGATAGCGTCGGTTCATCAGATACCCTCCACCTCTGGATCCTATTTGTAATTTCTCCAGTACATAACGTAATATCCAACACTTAAGTGCTCTAACTGCTCTAAGTTTGTTGCAGAATGTTGGCGTTGTACCAGTATTTAGAATATCTAGTTTAGTAGTAGCTAGATATTCCATCAGTTCCTCCCCTCTCTTATTGTTGTCCGTGCTCCCCCACAGTATGTGATGTAAGTTAGAGCCACACCCTACAAGCAGTGGTAGGTTCCTACTCTCACAGAAGGTAATTATCCTTTTAATTTCCGTGGGTGGATTTACTTCTCCATCATATGGAAAGAATGCTGAGACAATGACTATGTTGCCAATATCCTCCGTTTCTGTTCTTACCGCTGTCAGGTCCCTTGTACAGAAATCCATCAGCGAAATTACATTTACTCCCTTGGTGATGATGCACGTTCTGGTCGACTCAGCTTGCATGTCCCTGTAACAAAAAAGCCCCTTGCCCCCTAAGCCCTTAATTGTTCCTCTCACCGTTCATGGTTCTTGGACAAGTGACAGGCCTGTGTGAATCTCTGCCAAACCCTTATGCAATAGTGCAGAAGAGTCTTTGCAGTGATGCAAGTTAATTTGTGCGATTTGCAGCTCCTTGAAGGTCATTATTTCGAGCTTCTCGGCACTGCTGCCTCTTTATCGGACTCAACTACCGCTGGAGCGTGCACTTTAAAAGTAACTCGCTCTAAAGAGTAGAAGGGTTTGCAATCTAGAGCCTGAAAGGCTCTAGCTTGGGACTTCGGCATCTGCACCAAAAGAAAAATTTTCTAACTTTGTTCGAGAAATGTATCTGGTTTATTAGTTCTGAACAATATTCCTGATAACATAGTCGATGCATCGATATGTACCCACCTCGTTCATTGCTGAACTTTAAATGGTTTTTGATACGGTGTAATTAATTGATTTCCTATACTAAACTTTCAATACTTTTGTAAACCCCGGGTCGTATATACGAGATGTCGTTGACGGTAAATGAGTTTATGCTTATATCAAGTATATCGTCCCTCGATGACCTAACTGAAACTGGTACGATACCCATATGCACCGATCTCTCCTCTTCTAACGTCAAGTGTTCGAATGTGAGCGATATTTGAATCTCTGACAAAGCGACGTTCCACGATCTTTGTAAATGAAAAGATTGTGGCAGCTTTGTAACAAAATGCGTTGTTGTGTTGTCAGGAAAAAATTTTATACTGCTCTTGCTCGGTAGCACGATGTAAAATTGATATTTCGTCATCTTGCTTTAGTAATATCGCCAGCCTTTACCCACGAATTAAATTTTTTAAGATATCCTTTCCAACTTAACTAAAATATTCTCTCAAACGACCTCGTCTTTGTGGTTTTAAGATATGATCAATTTTTAAAACTTTATTCGTAAAGTTCAATCTTACTTTACAAAGCTCCTCTCCGTAAAAGTATCCATCAATCTCTTCATCAGCCAGAGCTTTTAAAAAGTACACAACCGGATAACGAGACGTTGAAATTCTGTAAATCTTAAAAACTTCCTCGGACCAACCGCCTTCGTATGCTTTTGCAAAAACGTTTCTTGCGCGACTAACGCAAACTAAATGACCAATGCTGTATTTAACATATTTCATTACATCAGGTTGTTGTTTAGATTCATATCAATGCTTCAAATTTTTACGTGCCTCCGCGGCATTGTGTATGGTGATTCTGGCTGTTTTCATTTGGACGTCTGGTATTCGTATGAATAAAGAACCGCCATATTCGCTCTTTAATTGTTCTTATAACTCTTTAAACGATGGCTGCTTTAATATCAGGACTACGTACAATTTTGTAAATTAGATCTTCTCTTTTGAGAACTTGCTGGAATTCATGGCTCGTAAATTCGCGGCCTTTATCGGATTGTAGGTATATCGGTTTTCGCTCACCATTCTTGGTTAAAATAATTTCAAAAGCTTTAGCAACGTTCTTCTCACTTTTCATCGGTAGTGGCTCTACCCATACATGTTTGCTAAGAACACCTATAACGGTCAAAATATAAGTGAATCCATCGTTGTAAGTTTACAATAATCTCATGTCCATTAAATCGGCTCCAAACATCATTAATATTCCGAACATTATAATTACGTCAAACAAATCTACGTCTAACAAATTTGTATTTATTCTACGCATCTTGATTCTTGAGTCAGACAATCACGCGTTGTGCATTAAACGTTTTACCGGTGGCTTGTAATAATTTGTCGGCTCTAGCGTATGCGGTGGGTTGTAGTAACCCGTAATACAAGAGTTTCAATTGATTATTCATAATTCTTAACCTCTTTTAACGATTTCTTTTGTTTCTTATTCTTTTTCTTATTCTTACACTTGATAGCTTTCTTGATTAGTGCGAAAAAATTTTCAAACGTAATTTTACTAGCCATACAACAAGCAGTCATCATCGCTAGAGTTCTTTCATCGCTAGAAGTATCTCCGGCCAACAAACGTGAAAAAGCACGTTCAGCCAAAACTCGGTTGGTCTGTTTTTGATTCGACTTCTCATCAGAATAGGTAATATCGTGTTCACGACAAGCATTGTCTAAAGGATTGATTCCAATTTAACATTTTTAAAATTCAATTTGAATTCATGATTTTTATTCTTATTACGTAACTTACTATGTTCAGAAATGCGTTCTCTGAGTGCTCTCTTTGTTTCACCGACATATGATACAGAACAATTTTTACAATTAAATTTATAAACAGCACCACATGTATCCATTTTTTAAATTTATCCTTTCCTAATTGTATAATGTTACTGAGTTTGTTGCTTATAATTGGTAAAGTAGATATATTGAATTTTTTTAACATGCAATTGCATTTTTTTAAAAAAATTGGATAAAAGGGCAGAGATAAAACTAAAAATGGTGCTCTTTTATTGTCTTTACAGTTAACAGAAATTTTTATTTTTCGAAGTCTATCATTAATATATTTGGATAGTTATTAAGTTTTAAAATAGGTAAAATAAATAGGTAAAATAGTAAAATATTAAGTTGTACTATAGAAATTATACTAAAGTACTAGATAAAATTATAAACAAAGCCAAAGAACTATATGAAAAAGAGCAGATAGAAAAAAATTCTAGCAATCCAAAAAATCTATGGCAAATTATAAATGAAAAACTGGGGAAAAAAAGTAACAAAAAAGTCAGGGTTAATTACATAATTGAAAACAATGAAAAGATAAGTGATCCTACACGAATTGCTAATAATATGAACAAATTTTTTACTAATATAGGTAAAACTTTAAGCGATAAAATACAAACAGAAACAAATGAAAATTTAAAATTGCCACAATTCAATTCAAATAGCATTTTTATTACACCCACATATGCATATGAAATCGAAAATATAATATTAAATTTAAAGAATAAAAATGGAGGAGTAGATAATATTAATGCAAAAACAATAAAATGCCTATCTCGATTTTTAATATTACCATTAGTACATGTCATAAATTTATGTATAGAAAAAACTACTTGGCCAAGTGCACTAAAAACAGCAGAAATAATTCCGATTCACAAAAGTAGCGAGAAACATAAAATAACGAATTATAGACCTATTTCGCTTATTTCAAACTTAGCAAAAATTTTCGAAAAAATTATTTTCACTAGATTAATTAAGTTTTAAAATAGGTAAAATAAATAGGTAAAATAGTAAAATATTAAGTTGTACTATAGAAATTATACTAAAGTACTAGATAAAATTATAAACAAAGCCAAAGAACTATATGAAAAAGAGCAGATAGAAAAAAATTCTAGCAATCCAAAAAATCTATGGCAAATTATAAATGAAAAACTGGGGAAAAAAAGTAACAAAAAAGTCAGGGTTAATTACATAATTGAAAACAATGAAAAGATAAGTGATCCTACACGAATTGCTAATAATATGAACAAATTTTTTACTAATATAGGTAAAACTTTAAGCGATAAAATACAAACAGAAACAAATGAAAATTTAAAATTGCCACAATTCAATTCAAATAGCATTTTTATTACACCCACATATGCATATGAAATCGAAAATATAATATTAAATTTAAAGAATAAAAATGGAGGAGTAGATAATATTAATGCAAAAACAATAAAATGCCTATCTCGATTTTTAATATTACCATTAGTACATGTCATAAATTTATGTATAGAAAAAACTACTTGGCCAAGTGCACTAAAAACAGCAGAAATAATTCCGATTCACAAAAGTAGCGAGAAACATAAAATAACGAATTATAGACCTATTTCGCTTATTTCAAACTTAGCAAAAATTTTCGAAAAAATTATTTTCACTAGATTAATTAAGTTTTTAAATGACAGTAACATACTAGCAAAAAACCAATATGGTTTTAAGAAAAACAAAAGTACTAAGGATGCATTAAACTACATAAGTAACATAATATACAATAACCTAGATTCAAACACTCCAATAGCAGTAACTTTCCTTGATTTAGCCAAAGCTTTTGATACTGTTAACCATACTATTTTGTTGGATAAATTATATAGGTACGGAATCAGGGGTAAAGCGCAGAAGTTGATAAAAAGTTATCTAAGTAATAGGGAACAAAGGGTAAAAATAAATGATGCCTATAGTGTATATGAGAAAATAACAACTGGAGTACCCCAGGGCACAATTTTAGGACCATTATTATTTATTATATGTGAATGATCTATTGACAACAATGCCAGATAATACAATATTATCTTATGCTGATGATACTGCAGTAATATCAACAAGCAATAGTTGGAAAGAAGTAGAAACAATTATGAACTCAAATCTTGATAAAATAGCAAATTGGCTAGCACTTAACAAACTTTCACTTAATATTGATAAAACAGTATATTTAACTTTTGTGAACCATAAGGATTGTATTCCAATAAATTTTCATATAAACATAAAAGGAACAAAATTACAAAGAGTGGAAAATACAAAGTATCTAGGAATTATTTTTGACTGTCACATGAGATGGGATAAGCACATAGAGTACATATACAAAAAGACGAAATATCTAACTTTTATCTTTCACAAAATAGCTAAAATCATGTCCACTGATACTCTCAGAACACTGTATTATGCTTTTTACCATAGCATAATCTGTTACGGAATAATAGCTTGGGGTGGTGCATATACAAATATCAAATCTATAATACAAAATCAACAAAATAGATTACTTAAAATAATTAATAAAAATAAATTTATAAGCGATAAAAATCCAATGAACATTGACAAACTTTTTATTTTTGAATCCATTAGTTTTCATTATAGTACATTGCAAGAAATTTATAAAAACTCAAAAAGTAGAACAAGAAATAGGAATATCCAAATGCCACGTCGATGTAGCAATGTCAGTTCAAAGAACAGCTATATAAGAGCAGTAAGCCATTACAATACCTTACCAAACGAACTTAAAAATATAGATAATATTAAAGTAAGAAAAGCAAAATTAAAAAACTGGATCAAGACAAACATATAAAGAATTAGTATGAATAACTCAGTAAAAATTGATTGTACTCGAATAAAAATATGGTTTTATAAGTTAATTAGTCAAAAAAATCAGGTACTTGCAAACACATCAATAATTAATTCATTTTTAACAGATAAAAATAATCAATTTGTTAGATGTGTAAATCCTGCATTGGAAGTCCTACAGGATACGGCAGTATTTGACAAATTGTTACTTAATGTTAGAACATATCTATGCGCAAATGGTAAATGTAACAAGTACTACAAACGATCGCATCGCAGAATATCTGTTTACAACTACAATAAAATGGAAAAAACAGAAAATATCAGCAATTTAATTCTATTTGTAACTGAAGTAATTAATATGAACTTTCTTGAAGAGGCATATAAATTTTCAGTTGCAGAGGATGCGGTGAGTTTGAGTGATAAACATAAAGCTATACCGGATAAAACATTGAAAAAAGACAAAAAACATCTATTTGATATGGTCTGTGAAACAAAAATTAATCGAGTAGCTCCTGGTTTTAAATACATAAGTTTTGTAAAAGAAACACCAGAATGTAACAAAGCTAAAGATGAAGTTGTGAAAGAAAAATATGATCCTATAGAATCAGTATATACTAAAATAGACAAAATGGCTGAAGATAATGCCACAAATATGAAGGTCACTAATCCACCAGGGAAGAAATTACAGCAAGTTAACTCTTACCGCATGTCCTATGGAGATCTAAACTACATTGGATCGAATAAAGCAATTTTTTATTTTGATAGGGGAATAAGAGGAAAACAAATTTTTACAAATTCTGTTTACCCACTGAAACAGCAGCCTAAATACAAAGATCTAGTAGTTATAGATGATATAGTATTTACATCAGCATGTAAATGTGATTCTTCAAAACAACATCAGGAAATGTTCCCACATTACAGAGTCACTTGTGCGGTTGGACTCACTTGCCCTGCAAGACTAAGCAACATCAAGAAAATTATTTTTGCAAGAAACAGAAATGCGACCACAGAAACGTTCACAACTGCTAGATCCATGTTAACAAGATTTTGGTGAAAAATAAGGAAAAGATGTTTAAACAAGTAATAATATTAAACAATAATATGAGCATTTAAATTTAAAGTGTTTAAAAAAAAAAATGTAAAAGAGTGATGCACTAAACAGTATACTAGTTATATTGATTAAGTTGCAAAACTCTTATTTAAATATAGTATTAGGTTAATTTAGTATTAGGATATAGTGTAAAGTTCTCCGACTCCTATGTACAGGTGCAGTGTGCACCTCTATAGGATACATTTTTTATTGTAAAATATTGTAATGTCTGGAGTTAATAAATAATAAATAATAAATAAGGTTTTATTAACTTTAAATTATCATTGTGAAAGTCAATGTGAGACAGTAAAATTGCTCTATCAACTAAATTATAAACTATATTTTTCTTCTGTCGGTCAGAGTAATTTGAATAAAAATTAAGTATTCTATCAGAATATGAAGGCTTTCTATACCAATTAGTTAAAATTCTGTCATTTAATATAATTAATGAGATATCTAAAAAGTTTTTAGTGTTATTTTTTTCCAACTCATAAGTAGATTGAAGATTTTCACTAAAACTATTGAAAACGCTTATAACCACATCAACATGTTTATTTTAATACACATAATAGTGTCGTCCACATATCTATAATAAAATAACGGAATGCAATTGTATGAGTTTTTCAGTTCCAACAAACAATTATTTTCAAGATCTTCCATGACTAAATCAACGAAATTGGAGATATGGGAGAACCCATTGGTGATCCAAAGACTTGCTGATAAAATTTATCATTAAAACTAAAAAATGTGTTATTAAACAAAAATTCTACAATATTACGGACGTCACTAAAAAGTATTTTACATTTATTGTGGATGTGCGACCAACGACGATCTAAACTGTCAAGAACAGCTAAGCACGAAATGTTAGTAAACAAAGAGCTCACATCAAGAGACATTATAATATAATCATACGGAATCGTTATCTTTTCTATTATGTTATTAAATTCGAAACTATTGTTAATGCGAGACCTGGGAAGAGGAATTGACATTTTTAGAGAATCATATGTTAATTTTGCTAAAAAATGTTTCGGACTATTGATTGTAGATATGATAGGTCTAACTGGAATGTTTTCTTTGTGAATTTTAGGAAGACCATATGCTTTGGCTAAACAAGTATTAGTCTGAGTTAATTGATAGTTATGGTATTTTTTCCCAAGTACTCACTCTCATTCAATCGTTTCATTATATTATAGACATTATTCTGTAATTTTTTTAAAGGATTCTTCTTAACTATTTTGTAAACTTTATCATCATTTAAAAGTGTATTCATTTTTTCAGACCGTAAGATTTCCTTTGTCAGCGTGTGTAAAAAATATATACGAGTTTTTTTTCAGAAAATCTTGTGTGATTCTAACATTTTGATTCTAATTGTTGAAAATTATTCTCAGAACTTGTAAAATCTTTCGACCGAGCACATCCTTGTACTTCTGCAAATCTTATTATTATTAAGTTACTCAGTTGGCACCCTCCTATTTGACTAGGTTATGCCAGGCACTAGGGTATTCCCTTTGCGCCCTGTTTTCCATTTCCCATCTTTAGCCTCCCGAAGTGTATAGCAATATTGCCACACTTGGGTGAGCCTTCTTATGGGTCCTTGGTTTTTTTCAATCGGGCACCGCCCAGAGACCCTGCCAAACAGCAAGTATTCTCTGGACATCCCAACTGGGTATATCTCCTGAATCAATTAGAAATTCACCTGTGAGGCGCCATCTTCTTGTCATGATTCTGGGGCATTCACATAAGATGTGTAGAGGTGTTTCGTTTGCCTCCTTGCACATTCGGCATGATGGATCTGTTTCCAGTCCCATTTTATACCTATGATATCGCAAATCTCCATGTCCAGTAAGTATGTCCATTAGCTTGCGAGCTGTCTTTCTGCTAAGTTTCCTAAGCCCTTCTTCCCAGTGTCCGCTTATTGCGTTTCCGAGTGCGGCTTTAGCTTGTCTGCATCCTGCAGTTTTTACCCAAGCACTTTGGTGTTCCTTCACCAGCCATTCCTTTAGTAATTCTATAAGGTGGCTATGTGGCATCTTCACCATCATGCTTGGTTCCGCATGTTTTCCATTTGTACCTATCTTTGCTAGGTCATCGGCTATCTCGTTACCACGTATACCTACATGACTTGGTATCCATGTTAGCGTTAGCCGCTTATTCAACTCTGGCAGTCTATTTAGTGTCTTATGACATTCCCAAATTAGTCTGGACTTAGTGGTGTGACCATTCAGACTCTGTAACACAGTTCTGCTGTCCGAGTTAATGTATATCTCTTCGTCTTTGCAATTCTCCTGTGCCGCTTTAGCACATTGCAGGATTGCAAATGTTTCCGCTTGGGAAATGGTATTGTATTCCTTTAAGAATATATCCTACCCTTCCCATTTTTTCTGCAGTATACCCCTGCTCCGACTCCCCGGATATTCTTGGACCCATCAGTATACCAGAGTTCTTTGCCCTCCGGCATCCTAACACGTCCTTGACTCCAGTCATCTTTGCTAGGCAGACTGACTCTGTATCTCTTATCGAATAGGAACTCAGTGCTGCATCTATCAGTTCCCTCGTATAAGTTCTCTCTTAGATTTCGCGGGAGCGTACTTAGGAGTCCCCTGTCCGCCCGTCGATCTAAGAGATTTCTAACTCTTAAGTATCCTTTTATGGCTTCTGACTTAAGAGTGAGCTGAAAGGGCTCAATATTCGTTATGACCCCCATAGCTTGTACTGGCGTGGTTCTTAGAGAATTGGTGATGCAGCGCAGTACCACTCTCTATATTCTTTTGTTTCTTCTTCTGGTCGCAATTCACATGCTCTGCAAAATATTGCTTTGGAGGAACGTCAATTACTTTTTCATTCTCATGCAGTATCAACACCTTGAAGAGAATTGAATCCTCGCTTCCTCCAAGAACCATCACCTGATACACTTATATGGCAATTCTGACTTGTTGAATCATATACTTGCTCGACAGTTGCTTTCATAGACTGTTTACCAACTTCTTTACAAACATTTTTTATCTCTGTATTAATAATGTCATAATTACTGTGAGAAACTGGACTCGGCAAATCCATATTTCCACAAAAAGTAACTAAACCAGCATGCCCATATGACCAAGAGTTCTCATTGTGTACACTAACGTCTATTTATTTCATGAGCGTTACTTTTTTTCCAACTTTTCTACTTGAATCAATAACAAATACCTTAAAACAGTTTGTACATGTTATTGTTATTTTACTTCCCAACCTCTCACATCAACTTCAGAAAATTTAACTGTACCATGACAATTCTGACAAACTAAAAATTCTTCTAATGTTGGGAAAAGTAGTGATATATCAATAATTCTATTTTCTGTGCTACTTTCTTCAATGGTATCAGTTTTTAACTTTTTACTTGATCTGGATCAATGTTGATGGAAGTGCATCGTAGTTGGTTCTTACTGATGTTGATAATTTTTTTATGAGCAGATGTACTGTTACTTGAGTCTGGCATTTTTTTTACTGCTCTTTTTTTGTATAAACTTATAATTAATTTCTTAAAACTAATAAAATTTAAAGTTAAAAATATACTTTTAATTTAAAATCCACTGAGTATTTACTAAAATAATGTAAATACTTTATCAATGCAGACAATATTTACTTCAAATAGAACTGTACGTATTTGTGCAGTATATTAGAGTAAAAGGAATCATTTATTTATTAACTATTAAATTTGAATCGTATAGTAAAGTAGATTTCTATTTTACCAAACTCTACGCTTGATAGTTGCTTCGTTTAATATACTTGTATGTAAACGTCGAAAACCTCGCAATTATTATTTTAGTTAAATTAAATAAAATGTCTTTTTTGCAAAAATAATTTTAGAGAAATAATGTCTATTGATGCTTACTTTATTTCAATTATAACTTGCGAAAAAATTTTTTGTTTTTTTTTCAAATTTTGGGATAATGTTTTATGTAAGAAATACTTTAAAAAAGTTAATAAAAAAAAAATCGATTTTTTGAGCAGTTAACCCAGGCTTGACCCCTTAAGTTGCAAAACTCTTATTTAAATATAGTATTAGGTTAATTTAGTATTAGGATATAGTGTAAAGTTCTCCGACTCCTATGTACAGGTGCAGTGTGCACCTCTATAGGATACATTTTTTATTGTAAAATATTGTAATGTCTGGAGTTAATAAATAATAAATAATAAATAAGGTTTTATTAACTTTAAATTATCATTGTGAAAGTCAATGTGAGACAGTAAAATTGCTCTATCAACTAAATTATAAACTATATTTTTCTTCTGTCGGTCAGAGTAATTTGAATAAAAATTAAGTATTCTATCAGAATATGAAGGCTTTCTATACCAATTAGTTAAAATTCTGTCATTTAATATAATTAATGAGATATCTAAAAAGTTTTTAGTGTTATTTTTTTCCAACTCATAAGTAGATTGAAGATTTTCACTAAAACTATTGAAAACGCTTATAACCACATCAACATGTTTATTTTAATACACATAATAGTGTCGTCCACATATCTATAATAAAATAACGGAATGCAATTGTATGAGTTTTTCAGTTCCAACAAACAATTATTTTCAAGATCTTCCATGACTAAATCAACGAAATTGGAGATATGGGAGAACCCATTGGTGATCCAAAGACTTGCTGATAAAATTTATCATTAAAACTAAAAAATGTGTTATTAAACAAAAATTCTACAATATTACGGACGTCACTAAAAAGTATTTTACATTTATTGTGGATGTGCGACCAACGACGATCTAAACTGTCAAGAACAGCTAAGCACGAAATGTTAGTAAACAAAGAGCTCACATCAAGAGACATTATAATATAATCATACGGAATCGTTATCTTTTCTATTATGTTATTAAATTCGAAACTATTGTTAATGCGAGACCTGGGAAGAGGAATTGACATTTTTAGAGAATCATATGTTAATTTTGCTAAAAAATGTTTCGGACTATTGATTGTAGATATGATAGGTCTAACTGGAATGTTTTCTTTGTGAATTTTAGGAAGACCATATGCTTTGGCTAAACAAGTATTAGTCTGAGTTAATTGATAGTTATGGTATTTTTTTCCCAAGTACTCACTCTCATTCAATCGTTTCATTATATTATAGACATTATTCTGTAATTTTTTTAAAGGATTCTTCTTAACTATTTTGTAAACTTTATCATCATTTAAAAGTGTATTCATTTTTTCAGACCGTAAGATTTCCTTTGTCAGCGTGTGTAAAAAATATATATACGAGTTTTTTTTCAGAAAATCTTGTGTGATTCTAACATTTTGATTCTAATTGTTGAAAATTATTCTCAGAACTTGTAAAATCTTTCGACCGAGCACATCCTTGTACTTCTGCAAATCTTATTATTATTAAGTTACTCAGTTGGCACCCTCCTATTTGACTAGGTTATGCCAGGCACTAGGGTATTCCCTTTGCGCCCTGTTTTCCATTTCCCATCTTTAGCCTCCCGAAGTGTATAGCAATATTGCCACACTTGGGTGAGCCTTCTTATGGGTCCTTGGTTTTTTTCAATCGGGCACCGCCCAGAGACCCTGCCAAACAGCAAGTATTCTCTGGACATCCCAACTGGGTATATCTCCTGAATCAATTAGAAATTCACCTGTGAGGCGCCATCTTCTTGTCATGATTCTGGGGCATTCACATAAGATGTGTAGAGGTGTTTCGTTTGCCTCCTTGCACATTCGGCATAATGGATCTGTTTCCAGTCCCATTTTATACCTATGATATCGCAAATCTCCATGTCCAGTAAGTATGTCCATTAGCTTGCGAGCTGTCTTTCTGCTAAGTTTCCTAAGCCCTTCTTCCCAGTGTCCGCTTATTGCGTTTCCGAGTGCGGCTTTAGCTTGTCTGCATCCTGCAGTTTTTACCCAAGCACTTTGGTGTTCCTTCACCAGCCATTCCTTTAGTAATTCTATAAGGTGGCTATGTGGCATCTTCACCATCATGCTTGGTTCCGCATGTTTTCCATTTGTACCTATCTTTGCTAGGTCATCGGCTATCTCGTTACCACGTATACCTACATGACTTGGTATCCATGTTAGCGTTAGCCGCTTATTCAACTCTGGCAGTCTATTTAGTGTCTTATGACATTCCCAAATTAGTCTGGACTTAGTGGTGTGACCATTCAGACTCTGTAACACAGTTCTGCTGTCCGAGTTAATGTATATCTCTTCGTCTTTGCAATTCTCCTGTGCCGCTTTAGCACATTGCAGGATTGCAAATGTTTCCGCTTGGGAAATGGTATTGTATTCCTTTAAAGAATATATCCTACCCTTCCCATTTTTTCTGCAGTATACCCCTGCTCCGACTCCCCGGATATTCTTGGACCCATCAGTATACCAGAGTTCTTTGCCCTCCGGCATCCTAACACGTCCTTGACTCCAGTCATCTTTGCTAGGCAGACTGACTCTGTATCTCTTATCGAATAGGAACTCAGTGCTGCATCTATCAGTTCCCTCGTATAAGTTCTCTCTTAGATTTCGCGGGAGCGTACTTAGGAGTCCCCTGTCCGCCCGTCGATCTAAGAGATTTCTAACTCTTAAGTATCCTTTTATGGCTTCTGACTTAAGAGTGAGCTGAAAGGGCTCAATATTCGTTATGACCCCCATAGCTTGTACTGGCGTGGTTCTTAGAGAATTGGTGATGCAGCGCAGGACCAATCCTCGTACCCTTTCCAGCATTTGGTTCGCAGTTTTCAAACCTGCTCGCTTCCACCAAATCACTGCCGAATACGTGAGTTTTGGTTTCAGAATTGCTGTGTGAATCCACATCATGGTTTCTGGTTTAAGACCCCAGTTCAAGTGCAGAGCTCTACGTGTTTGCCATAGTACTCTTATAACTTTATTACACTGATTCTCAAGGTGCTCTTTCCAGTTTAACTTACTGTCAAGAATGACACCTAGATATTTAGCTTTTTCTTTTATTTCTAGCCGTTTTCCTCCATATTCGAGGTGTTTTATGCTTGTTTTCCACTTATATTTACGTGTAAACACCATAACTTCCATTTTTTCCGGGTTAACCGATAGTCCACCTCCTTGACACCACTTATACCTTATTCAAGGCATTTTGCATGATGTCAAATAGTGTTTCTAAAAATGGTCCTCTAACTATTATTGCTAGATCATCTGCATATCCTACAACCTCACATCCCGTGTTGGTTAGTAGGCATAATAGTGTGTTCATTACAAGATTCCAGAGGGATGGGGAAATAACCCCCCCCCCCCTGTGGGCATCCCGTGTTCACCCAGCCAGTTACCTTGGTGTTACCCTTGGTCATTACCAGCTTTCTGTTTGATAACATGAGTTCGACCCAGTCAGTAACTGGCTGAGCTATTCCATGTCTCCTCATTGCCTCCTTGATTACTCTTTTGGAGGTATGGTTGAAAGCTCCTTCTATGTCTAAAAAGACCACTAGAGCGAAGCCTCCGTTTTCAATTTGTTCTTCAATCAGGTTCACTATTTTGCACAGAGCAGTCTCAGTAGAGTGTCCTGCTCTGTACGCATACTGATCCCTATGAAGTGGTCGTTCTTTTAAAGGTTTATCTTTAATATGTCTATCTATGAGCCTTTCCATTGTCTTCAGCATAAACGATGTAAGACTTATAGGTCGGAAGTCTTTAGGAGAAGTATAGCTCCCCTTACCTGCTTTCGGAATGAACGTCACTCTCGTTCCCTTCCAACTTTCTGGAATATGGCATAATTCCAGACTTGCCCTAATAAGTCTGGTCATTGGACGGATAATGCACTCCCCCGCCCTTTGTAATAGTGCGGGGTAAATACCATCCAGTCCTGGTGACTTATATGGCCCAAAAGATCCGATGGCCCACCTGACTTTGTCCTCTGAGGCAATTTCGGTCCCCAGCACACTGCATGATCCGGTTTGGATCACCGCATGTTGGTTTCCCGTTCCGTAGTCGTTTGACTCATGAACTTCCATCGCCCCTTCCCCTTCTTTCGAGAAATCCGGGTAGAAGGATTCGATCAGGCGGTACAACGTTTCTTCGTCCGTCATGGTGTATTTCCCATTTGGCAGTTTAAGTGCTCCCAATATAGCTTCCGGATTTTTTGACAAGATCTTGTCCAACCGGGCTGCCTGTGAGCCTTTTTCTATGTCGCTGCAAAAGTTGGCCCATGATTCTGCTTGTGCCTTCCTAATTGCTGCTCGATAGCTGTCTCTTTTACTTGCGTAATGATTCCACTCGTCTGCTGTACCTTTTTTTTGGGCCAGCTTATAGGTTCTCCTTACTTGTTTCTTGAGACACTCTAGGTTCTCGTTCCACCAGTAGGTTTTATCTCGCTTACCCACCAATGTGGGTCTACAGTTGTTCTCAAAAGCTGAGATAATTCCTTTATTTAGTTTATCAGCAGCTTCTTCAAGCTCCTTCCAGTTTCTTATATGTTCTGGAAAATTTGCTAGTGAGCTGCTTATTTCTTCCTTGTAGGTTATCCAATTTGTCTTCTTCGGTTTCCTGGTCCATGTTCTAGGATTTGTACCAGGTCCCACTAACTCGAAAACAATTTTGGCATGATCAGATAGTGTCGGTTCATCAGATACCCTCCACCTCTTGATCCTATTTGTAATTTCTCCAGTACATAACGTGATGTCCAATACTTCTGCTCTAAGTTTATTACAGAATGTTGGCGTTGTACCAGTGTTTAGAATATCTAGTTTGGTTGTGGCTAGATATTCTACCAGTTCCTCTCCTCTCCTATTGATGTCTGTGCTCCCCCACAGTATGTGATGTGAGTTAGCGTCACAGCCTATTAGGAGCGGTAAGTTTTTACTCTCACAGAAGGTAATTAACCTTTTAACTTCCGTGGGTGGATTTACCTCTCCATCATATGGAAAGTACGCTGAGGCAATGACTATGTTTCCAATGCCTTCCGATTCCGTCCTCACCGCTGTCAGGTCTCTTGTACAGAAATCCATCAGCGGGGTTACATTTACTCCCTTAGTGATGATACACGTTCTGGGCGTCTCAGCTTGCATGTCCCTGTAACAAACAAGCCCCTTTCCCCTTAAACCCTTGATTGTTCCTCTCACCGTCCATGGTTCCTGGACCAGTGACAGGCCTGTGTGCATCTCTGCCAAACCCTTACGCAATAGTGCAGAAGAGTCTTTGCAGTGATGCAAGTTAATTTGTGAGATTTGCAGCGCCTTGAAGGTCATTATTTCGATCTTCCCGGCACTGTTGCCTCTTTATCAGACTCCGCTACCGCCGGCGCGTGTACTTTGAAAGTGACACGCTCCAGTGAGTAGAAGGGTCTGCAATCTAGAGCCTGAAGGGCTCTAGCTTGGGACTCCGGCATCTGCACCAGAAGAAAGTTGTCCTTCGCTGCAGCACCGTCGGTAGCCCCCTTCTGCAAATCTTACTATTTTTTATTTTATGTAGTGTTGAAAGTTGGACGGTGATGACTTTTGATCCCATTACACCGTCACGACTCGTACACAATTTGTGAGGTTACCGCGTTTTATCATTTTCCTCTGCACGTAGATGTATTGAATCGGCAATTGTCAGGTGTATCCTGTTTTAGATCAAGTAAGAGGTAGCTGTAGGGTTGACATGTCGCGTCTTTGGAAGCTTCCCGTAGAAATCGCGGATCCTCGGGACAGATTTGACGATCAAGATGGTGTATCTAAACGCGATCGCGCAAGTTTCTAAATAGTACCATGTAGTGTGCATTTAGAGATATGTCGCGTTGTTCCTTATTCTGGAGAAAGATGTTTTGAGTTATAAATATTACGCCCAAATTGTTATAGTGACTCCCTTTTATAAATAGATTAACGATTGCATCTCCAAGTCGTCGATAATTATTAATTTCGATCGAGGATCGTTTGCATTGTCACTGTTTTGCGGTAATTCTTCTCAAAATTCTATTTGCTTTCCCAATTCTCTGTACCCCGGTTGCAATTCGGCGTAATACAAAATTTTACGATCGATTTATCGCTCGAACATGTGCTTAAGGTTTTCAAGAACTTTTTTAACAAACACTGTCTTACTACATTCGGTGGGACCACTCAGTGTCGACGATATAAATGGATGTTTCCATCTCGTGTCCATGACGACGACTGATCATATACATATGAAAATTAGATATTCGTTCCGTGAATCTCGTACTTTCCCCGGGGAACTTACGAACCGCGGTGGGGCCGCCGCACGCAACCGCTTGCGAGTGATTTACAATTGAGCTCGTCTAAACGCTCTCAATAACTTCACGTCACCAGAAAGATAATTTTATGGCTCATTACGCAATTTAAATATTTGATTAGTCGGTCGTAGTCAATAGATAGAAATACAAATTATTTTTTAACTTTTAATAAAATTTATAATTAGTCTAACACATTTTTTTATGTATATCTTTATTAGATTAAAAATATTTTTAATAAATAATGACTTTTTCAGAAATTACGTTAGTTTTTTCGAATCTATCATCCATCCAAAAAACAAAATTTCATCTCTATTTATATTAGAACATCGCGGATAACCATGCCAGTAACAGTCATGGAATTGGAGAAGTGTACCGTTATGTCATTCATGTTCTATGGGAATGCAGTATGCGTCCACTAAAATCCCCTCTATTATTTTTTTCACGACAGCGACCAATGTGCACAATTTCTCTATTTAATTCTTTTTTCTCCATTCAATATAACCACTGAATCGCTTTGATAGATTGATCATCCACAAGTCGATATCCTCCTGTTGGAATTATACTTATCTATTTCTTCTTCAAAAAATTCTTTCTATGAACGTGTATGCATGCCGAAGCTATTGTAGAACATTCCATGAATGAGTTCACATCATATTTTATGAAGGTTGACCGAAAATTGAAGCAAGCCAACCTTAGAATGTTCCCTTGCTTACAATATTTTACAATCTCTTTCTCAAAATCAAAAATATATCCGGTCTTCTGTTGTTCTTTGACAAAAAATTTTCTTTTTCGTTAGGATGCGTACTGCCTGGGGTATACATTTCCAAAGGCGGTAACGGTCCGATATAAGATTGGTTATCTTATCTATCAAATAAATGAGAAAACGTACCTTTTTCAATTCCGAATAAGCCATATGCTTTTGGTAAAGCACTTAGTGACATGTGGAAGAAATTCAAACTCAATAAATTTAACATTTTTAAATTCCATCAAAATTATTTTCGATCCATTCGAAATTACAGTTGGTTTGACGCGACCACTTTATTTCTATACAAGAAATTTAAATATAAATTGTCTAAATAAAAAAATATAAATCATCAACACCTTGTGAATTGTGGGCAATACAATTAACTTTATTGAATATTTTTCGAAGAATCAAAGTGAGCTCGACTAGTTCTTTGACCGGATCTGTTTTAAATATATATTCACGTATACCGCATTGTATACATCTGTTTGAAATATTGGTATCTTCAAGACAATAACTACAAACTTGCTGCACTATGCACAGATTTGGAACGTGTATTTTTTTTATCAGTATCACCCGATACAGATAATGTATGCTCTATTTCAAAATCAGAAAATAAGAAAATTGTTTTTAAAGTCTGCATATTGCGTTTGATAGGTTGGACGTAACAAATATGGTCACTTGGTAGTCGATCATTATAAATATTGCAATCTACGATACCCCACTCTGTTTTTCTTTTTGATTATATGCACGTACCGTTTTGCAGCAAGATTGACAAATTTGTCTAGCTTTATAAACGCTAAAATCTTTCTTGAATGATCAATGTTCGAGATGATTATCGAAACACACTTCACCAAAGAAACTTCTTAGACATAACGTACATTTTTTAAAACGTTCATTGATATTGCACGGTGGAATTTGCTTTGTATTTATAACAACTGCGAGAACATCCATGGTCTTCAACATTTCTGTAACTTTGATTGCATGGTATGCAATACCCCTTCTACCGCTAGCTCCTAACAAATTTAGAATCGGTTGATAATGAATTGTCGTCTCGTAGTACATGATACGTAAAATGTGGATAATGCTTTTATGTGTATCAAACACGAATTTCCAAATCCGAAAATTTGAAAATTGTATACTACTATAATGATACCACGTTTAGCAAAAAATTCTTGAAAGCGATGAATTTCATTTACTTTGCATCCCGTAGCAAGTATGACAACCTGCGCTAAAGTTACTAATTCGAAGGTGGCTTCTTTTTCTAGTGGTCTCTTGGAATTTCTGATGTCCTCTAATGACATAAGCCAATGATGTTACTAGAGACCGTGGTTAACAAAAACTATCATCGTTTCTTATAGTTAAAATTGATTTTTTAAGTACACTTTGTTCTTTCAACCTACCTCGACCATATCCCGAAATACTGTGAACAATAACACATTTAATCTCTAGCGAGTCATCAATGTTAAAATCGTCCGTATTCTGTATGTTCTGTATAATCGTACGTATCGACGATTCGACTGGTCGATGATGCTGTATCTATTTCATATTTTGAATTCGTCTGACTACTTTTATTTTCTTCTGTACCAACGGGGTCTAATATAGAATATAAATACATTAGAGAAACAAAATGTGATATAAATCTACAAAAATCTATACAGTTACCCAATTTGTATTGACAATTCAGGATGTCTTTATCGCCTTCAACATCATCGTTCATTTCTTAAAGTGTTAAAAATACAAAGTTTAAGTATACAATAATAAATTCTCTTTACAAGGTTTAGTTAAATACGTACAGGCACGGTGTATAATATTACTGAATTCGAAGTGATTTCTGTCTTTCAACACACTTATAATCATTGATCTAATAATCTTATTGTCAAACAATCCTATTTTATACATATGATCAATCGTACCGCTGCTACATAAAGATACCAAAGACCGTATTTTTTTAGCAAAATTATAGTAGAAAAAGTCTTTAGATTTTTTCTACGTATATTGTTGTTGATCATGCAAATCATCGGTTCGCGTGTAATTGCTATACGTAAAATACAATTGAAAACACTAAGTACGTGAATCTTAGATACTTGTTCTATAATCGACTTTGAAAAGAATGCTGTCTGCGTAAAATCGTGTCCAGTTATACGGCTACTCAGTTGCGAACAGTGGGGATTGCAATATATACTGCGATGAAAAATGCAATTCGTTAACCTTTAAAGGGCCGGGGTTTTGAAAAATTTGAAAATCGCATTTTTCTATAGGAATGTGGTCTAAGGTCCCTGAGGTAAATGTTGAAATTTTCAAAATTTCAGAAAAACGTTAAAATGCACAATTTATTTCATTTTCAGCTGTATTTAGGTTTTATCTGGTCATTCTATATCAATATTACTTAAAAATATTACAAAGGGCATATCAACCGGCGATATCTGAGTTTCTTTATTCTTTACATTTGAAAACTACACAACACAGACACACACATACACACACACATGGAATCAGGAGTTCGCCACGTCCACGTCGTTGATTCTGGGCAAAGCTAAGAGCGAGCATGTTTACTCATTTTTTCCCTCAAACATTCTTTCGGGTTATTGCTAGACATAATTTTCAAACGAAATGGACATTTTGCAAATTTGACCTTGAAATGACTTTGACCCTGTGGTCATGAGGTCAATCCGACTTCATATTCGGATTCAGCGACCCCAAAAACATGAGCATTCTGAATGAAAAATTGTAACTAGTGACTTCTGAAACTCCTACACATAATTTTCAAGTAGGATTGACATCAAAACTACAAATGTCTCGGAAACTTAGCCATATTGCATCCCCCATTTTGAATTTAATTTTTTTGGTTGCAGAATCATGTTTGGAGACTTCGTTAACCCTCACACCTGAATTGAGTTATTTAAATAAAAAAAATTGAGTACTTATGAAAAAAAATGTTTACGCCTCTAGGCGTTTTCCGGCCCTCTAAAGGTTAAATTCTAGGACGTCTTTAAACCTCAAACATATGTAACATGATGAACTGTAAATAAGAGCAAATATCGTACCGATGAGAGTTATGTCTGTTTTATATCATTGTTATAAATGAAAAGTCAAATCAAGCAAGAGAAGTGGTAAATTTTAAAACACAAATTCGCAGATACTCCACTCCACTTATAATTTGTAATATTAAGTCAAATGTCTGCTTTCAATGACATCTGAATATGAGAAAGAAATGAAAATATGTACAATTATAGAATTTCATGTGAAACGCTAAACTCTGCTTAGACGTTTTAATACTTAATATAACGTGATAGTAAAAGCAAAACATCTGACGTATGCGGTCAGTTTTGTACAATGTTTCTACAATGTATGAATAAAATAATCGGTATACAGAAGTTTCTCAAACGTTTTTCTACTGATCTTGTAAAGAACAATGGCATTGCACAAATACATGTGCGATATAAAAAAGATGACTGGAATTTACTTGGAATTTACTGGAAACGGTGGTTGCAGTGTCAGATGTTTACAAAAATTCGAGTAACAAGATGTCTTTGTTATAATGTGAGGATATATACCCCTACTACCATGCTCCGTTCCACCTCTTCAAAAGTGTTAGGTACGTGGTAGCTCGCTGTTGGTCACATTTTACACATAATTCTCCCCCCTATCACTAGACGTAATTGAAAGAGCGACTCCACCAGACCAAACGGCCTCAATCTTAAAGTACCATCTCTGTTCCGCTGCTCGACATTCATTTTTTAAGTCGCATTGGCTGATAACTACCCAAGTATGTAAGCGAGAAATAGAAGTCCAGCGATTAAGATCATATCGGATTATATCTCGTTTTTTACAGTTTAAATAAATCTTACAGTAAAGAAGATTCTCATCGGGTTCGAATTCGACGATATAGAAGACGTTGAGATACGTCCGGTAGTGCGCTTGACCGGTACGGATTTTGTCGGTACTGCATTTTCAACGCTTGGATGGTCCGAATTAGTTTCAACTCTTTGATAAAATTACTGTTTTCGAGGATTTAAGGATCGTCTTTAGGATCACAAAGTTTACGTTTATCCGCAATTAATGATAATATAGACTGAAATTCTTGAGGTTATGTATAAAGATGGCTTCTTTTCCTTATGTACCAATATCATTATTGATATGACAAATTTTATTATTTTTAATAAGAAATTCTACTACAGTACATAGTAAAAACAAATTAAGGTATTCTTTTTTTTTATTATTTTAACGTCGCTCTTTTTATGCTCCCAAATCGGTGCTAATCAACGACGGAAGTCATACGATGTCTTCGTTAAGAAAGCACTGGTTGTAACTACATTTCCCAGTGATGTTTGTATCAATCGTCCGGGCCGGGAATCGAACCTGGGATCTCCAGATTACGAGCCCGATACCCTACCGACCGAACTATCGCAGGCCTCTATTTTTAAATGTTTTCGTTATACATAGAAAATTCAAAATGGATTTACAATAATTAAAAAAATTTAATTGCAAAATCAATTGAAAACATTAATTTATAATTACTTATTTAAATAAAATATCGTACAAAACTTATGGGTGCTGCATTTGATGTATTAATCTATTCAATCATTTAAAAGTACCAAATAATCAATTTAAATATACAGGTATAGATAGCTACTCAAAATTCAATAATCATTTAAAAGTACAGAATAATTAATGTAAAATTACAGGTTTACATTTACGAACTTTTAGATAAATAAATTTTGTACGTTGCTTTTCAACATTGCTTAGACGTTGTTACACCGTTGGCTTCCACCCATTGTGGCAACTCATAAAATATTAGTGGACGTTTTCCATGTTGCAGTAACCTTCATATCAACGTTGGAACGTTGTCAAAATAACATTGACACAATAACGTTGCCACAACGTTGTGTGCTGATAGGAATGATATTTAAATGCTCATGATATATGACTCTTTAAAACATACTATAAACAGTATTGCAAAATGTAAACACAGCCATGTAGATATATTTCTACACTATCGTAATATTCTATATTCAAGAATATAGTTATGAGGGCACTATAGCGCGCCGAAACAAACGTGACTTATCCAGACAGTGTGCGTTCGTTTGATGTTCCGCTATAGTGCCCTTGATGTATATCGTAGTTCATACTGCTGACCAAGCAGATGAAGTAACATTTTTATTTACATTATAAATGAAAAAAAAAGATGCACTGTGTAAATATTTAGCTTATGTTCTTTAAAACACGTACCGTATATTACTATACCAAACGTTATACGATAATTAATCAAGGGATTAAATTTCAGACGGAGCGGCACGCTTTTGTAATCGTGTTTTTAACATCATACGCAAACTACAAGTTAAGTTCTTAGAAACGTGATTATTTTGATTGTATATTAATTGAACTATTTATTAATTGTATAGATATTATAAACTATTTTCACCTTATTTTTTGTAGACTGTAAATCCACCTGGATATTCCAAAATCCTGTATCCAGGAAGCGTACAAAAGACACAAAACCACTTTTTGTGCTTAATAGGCTTTAAAATTTCAAAAGTTTTATTTTTTTTGCACGTTTAAATTTTTTAATAAATCACTTAATGAAGCTGCTTTTTTTATAGCAACGCCTCCTAGTAGCACGATTGTTCCTGACTTTTTAAGTAAATGTATAATCAATTTATGAATCTAATACCAAATCGCCTACTAAATTGAGAGTGTTCAGTATTTTTTGTTTCACTCAATTGTTATTGTTATTATACTCTTTTAAAATACTGTCTATTGCGATATTTTTTAAATTAAATTCTTTTATTATATAATCACACATCTTTTTATACAAGAGAACACTAGAGAGAGAAGACTGACAATATAAAATAGATTCATACATTTTGTCTTCTTGTGTGCTGATATTACAAATTTTTCTACAGTATTATTTACAGTATTGTGTACAGTATTATATATACATCTTTTTCATAATTGCGTTGCAGAAAATACAATGTATTTTATTTTGATCTTTAACTAAACCGACACACACATTTTAAATTATTGTAGCAATTAGGACAAACCCATCCCCAACACTGATAACAGTGAAACCACTGTACCTAGTTTTTTGACTGTCTGTAAAATTATAGCTCACAAAATACACATCGATCTTTTCTTGTAATTTATTTTGCGCTTGTTGGTGTACTTAATAATGGTGTTTTAATTTCCTGCTCATGAATTAAGTTTATTAAGGTTAATACAATGTGACGCAACTGATTCCTCTTCAGTGAAACCTTTGAATTCTGCATCAGAATCTGAGGTAACACTTACTTCATTGGCAGGTATTTCATATTCTTCCGCTACTGTTTCAATGTCGATTTCAGATTCAGTATCATTATTCACAGAAACATCCGTCAATATTTCCGTGTTTATTTCTATTTCATCGTAGGTATTGAACACCGTTCCAACATCGATTTCAGAACCACTGTCAGAGTAAAGATCGTTATTTTTTAATATTTGAAATTCTGTTTCGTGGATCGGTAATTCGTTACCGTTGAAGATGGTTTTGTTAGACATGTTGCCGTGTGAGAAACGGTTTTTGTACTAATAAAATAAAAATACGGTTACTCGTAGCTCTTACTTCTTGATGAACTATATTTTTATATAAATATACATACACAAGGGTAATAGATATAAGCTGATTATTTTATATACCGTATTAGTTTCCGCTGACAAAAAATGCAATTATTTACACAATTTTTCTTTCTATGTAAAACGATATCAAATTAATAACATTACGAGTAAAACGGGATTTGTAATATACTTTTATAAAAAATCCAAGCTAAAATTGCAAATAATGTATAAATTATGATGTATAAAGAATTTAAAACAAGAGTTAATTTTATACTACAGAATATTAAATTACATGTCTTCTTATTACTTTGCCGTTTGAGTACTATTAGAAAGTTATATAAATTAGGTCTGTTTCAAAACAAATATATTTTGGAAATAGTCGTTAATGTTATTAAACGTTTGTACCCTCAAGGACATCCTGAAGCTAATGACATTATACAAAAATATCGTAAGTATATATTGCAAATGTCTAAAATTATTACTGTAAATATACATGTACCAAAGTAAAGTAACGATAAATAAATTATATTTACAGCGTTACTTCGAATGAATGAGGATTCAGAAGGACTTAATTTAATATTAAAATGTGATTTTAAAAATGGTAATTTTAGAAGTTTTTATATGTTTATTAAATAGGTTTAAACCTGTTAGTGAATCGTTTTTATATAATTAACAGCAGTACAGGATAATACACCATCGTCAAGTAGAGCATGTATGGAGATTGTTCAGCTGTCATCGGATACCGATAGTGAAAGTGAGACAGAATCATGTGCAGAGAATTACCATCTATCATAGGATTGAATTACATAAAAAAAAATTTCAGACGGTGAAATACAGAGCGGACAAGGCGGAGGTATTAAAAACCCACGGTTTTTAATCGAAAGTAAAACATCTCTTTTTTATCAACGTTTCGAGTTAGAAGGTGTCAAGATTCAGGGTCGCATAACTAATGTTCCAGAGGGATACAATATTTTAGATTGGTTGGAAAGTGCAATAAGAGAGTTGTACAGAAAACTCATCGATGGTCATGTGTTATGTCCTGAATACTAAAAGCTTAATCTAAACAATGACGCCTGTCGCTTAGCCAGGACTCGAACCTAGGGAATGTTTAGGAAAACTAAGAGTATGTTTTACAGAACATAAACGTATTATCTAGTGGCAGGAAAGAAGGAGAGCTCTTTCCACACTAGTATTAATCAATTATTTTTATATAAATTGAGTACTTACTCAGTATTTCTTCTCTTGAAGATCTTTGCTTCCTTGTATTTTAAGTAAATGAATAATTAACACTTTGTTTATAATTGATTTAAATATATTATAAAATTTATTAATTTTGCACTTTTACAATATTCTTGATTTCTTTATAATTAGTACTCTCAGTCTTAAACACTTGAGAGACGAGCCGACGCGTGATTCGAACTGCCTAATTGTAGGTCAACATCTTCAATTTATTGTAAAAGAATGTTTATAAATTATAAAATTAATTTACAAATTTTAGTCGAATATTACCATGATCTCATTTAACAAATCGCTGAGTTTGCATTTTGACTCTTCGATTCATTGCTAATATTCAGGTCATTTACGAAACTCTACGTTCGCATTTAAATTTCCTAAAAACTGTTCAATATTTATTTCTTTATTTGTAAAAAAATCTACAAGATTTACATAATTATCAACTTTTGATTGATCACTTACCCACGAATCTATTACACTTTCATCATTATTTTTTTCAGTTAAAATTTGCGTTTTTGTATTATTTACAGTATCAATTAATTTTGTTGTTTCAATATTTTCATAAAAATCAATTAAATCTTTATTTGAAAAAATCAATTAATTCTTTATCTGAAAAATCAATTAAATCTTCATTTAAAACATCGATTAAATCTTGATTCGAAAAGTCTATTAATCATTACTTTTTCCAAAATTACCTTCAGCTACTTCTTGAAATTTATTTTGATTTATTTCTTCACAAGTTTTATCATGAATATTTTCAATTATATTGAAAAATTTTAAAAAATCTTCATTTATTGTACTTTGTATGCACATACTACTTTCTAAATTTTCTGTAAATTCTCTTTTTCTTATATTATTCTCATAATCTTTATCTTGTATTACTTCGTTACAATTATCTTTTATAATATGTACAGAATTTTCTTTACTTTCTATAGACTGCAGTTTATTCGATTGAATTTTTAATTTATTGTTGTTAATTTCTAAATAGCCTTTATCTAACCGAAGTTTTTGTTGCATAAGAATTTTTATACCTATTATGCCATCATAAGGTATTGAAAAATCTTCAGGAGCTACGTGGAATTCAAAATTAATATTGTTTATTGCTAAATTTATAGTACCCAAAGTTTTAATAGCATTATCTGTTATGCCAGATATTAAAATTCTTCAGTATTGTTTATTAAATTAAATGGAATATTATCTTTTTTTTATAAGATTAATTTGTGCTCCACTGTCAATTAAAAATTTACATTTTTTGTTTGGTATTAAATCATCAATTTCAATGTGTTGTAATAAATTCTCAATTTTAAAGACATAATTTCGTAAGTTATCCTGATTTACTAACGAATTATTACTCATATTATGAAACGGTTGGTCAATAAACTCATGTTTTGTTGACATTTGATATTGTAGGTCACCGAGTGTCTTGTCTTTATTATCTCTCCCTATGCACTCGAACCTGGAAGAGTGTTCTCGTTTCCCGAAAATTTTTGCTGACTGTCTCGATATTTTACGCAATTTTCAGCTGTATGCCCGATTGCTTTGCAATTTGAACATAATTCATCTACACTACTTTCCAAAAGTTTCAGCATACTACAATTATCAATCAAATGATCAAAATTTTTACAAAATGAACATTGTTTTTTAGTTTGTTTATAATTTTTTAATGCTTGTAATTTCCAACATTCATCGATTACATGACCTTTAAACTTGCAATAGTCACAAACCTTTCCTTGAGACATATTTCTATTTATTTTATTTGTGTTATTATTAAAAATTTTATTTTGAAAATTACTATTCATATTTCTCGAATTTACTTGTTGATTATAATTTTGCGAAGATTTAAATTGTGCAACCATTAGTTTTATCTGTTCACATTCAGTTGATAAATGTCCTTCATTACAAATTGAACAAAAGCTAATTTTTTCATTTTTACAATTTTTACTTATATGTCCCTTACCTTTACATTTGAGGCAAGTCATTTCTGGACAATTTTCTAAAGAATGATTTATTTTTCCACAAAAACCACAATTTTCTACTATAATTTTCTTTTGACCTGAACAAACATTAGGATTATGTCCGGAAAGACCACATTTCCAACAAATTATATATTCTGAAATAAAAGGACATTGATTTACTGTATGCGAAATTTCTTGACAATATTGACAATAACTATATTGATCTTTATTATATTTACAAGCACTTATTGAATGATTAGGGTTGACTGCAATGTTTACAAGTTAAATTTATTTTATTTGTGACAACTCTACAATTATTTGAAAAATGATCTGTTCCTTTGCAATAGACACAGCCTGCTAAAGGACAAAATAATGCTTCATGTTGAATACCATGGCAAATTTGACAAGTTAAAATTTTTTTCCGTTTCTGATTTAAAAAAACTATTATTTGCAGATAAACAATTACTATCTCTTAAGCTGTCTTGTTTCAAAATTAAATTTTCTATTTCTATAGCTTTTATAGATATTGATGATAAATCATTATGTTCCCCAACTCGGATATTTATTTCAAATTTTAAACCGTCTTTAAAATATTTTAAAGCATCTTTATCAACAGTATCATTAAAATTTTTAATACTAGTATTCGTTTCTCCCGATTGTGCTTTTTTAATTTCTTTCATTTGTTTTACCAAATCTGTAATTCTATTAGTGTAACTAACCACAGACTCATTTTTACCTTGTATAATTTGAGATAGTTTGCCATATAGTTCATATAAATTATTTTTTGAAGGATATAATTTTCTTATAATAGAAACTAAATCTTCAATACTTTTAATATTAGAATTACCCAAAGCCTTATATGCTTCTCCTTTTAACTTAATTTTTAATACCTTAATTAAATTTTCTTCATCAATATCTGCAATAATACTTTTAGCCTGTTTTAATTTTTCTATATATTCTGTTGGTGTTGGATTATGCCCATCAAATTCAGGCACTAAATTCGCAACATCCTTTAAAGATAATTTGAGTGCATTCTCTTGAGTCATATTATGTTTTTAAAATCAAATTTCCCAGATTAAGTGAACTATTCTCTACTTGATTTAGTGTTTCAATATCTATTAAATTAGTTACTTCTACTTCTTCAGAATTATTCAATAAAAGACTTCTTTGGTTTAATAAACCTTCAATATCTGTATAATCGTTAAATCCAGTCGAATTTGTTATATCCCAAATTGTATCATCTAATGCAATAGCTGAATCTTTGTAAATACTAGAATTTTGTTCTAATTCTAAAGAAGTTGATGGTTTAGGATGGTTAATTTCTGATGAAGATTCAACGTTATTTTTGTCTGTTGGTAAATTAAAACTAACAGTTTTTGAAGGAGGAGAACGTATTAATTTTGAACTCTTTTGAAAAGGATTTAATATTTGTTCTTTTAAAATAGGATTTTCTTTAACTAACCCTCTGGTTAATGGTTTATTATTTTCTGTATTTGACATTTGATTTTATGCATTATAAATTTCTTACAAATTTTACAAATAGTAGTTTTATTAATAATAATATTTATAAACAAAAATTATGAGTTTTTTTATGCTTTAATGATGTAAGATGCCAGTCCAATTTTGGGAATTGAACCTGACTCCACTTAAAATAATATATATCCTGTTAAATTAAATTTATTTAAAAAAGAAAATCTGTGTAAGTTATTTATCTTTTTCCAAAATTATTTATTCATACTTCTATAAAAAAAAATTTTATACTTAATTACTTTCTTACAAAGCTTGACTTAAAACCAATCCAGGTTAAAAAAGACTTCTTTGGTTTAATAAACCTTCAATATCTGTATAATCGTTAAATCCAGTCGAATTTGTTATATCCCAAATTGTATCATCTAATGCAATAGCTGAATCTTTGTAAATACTAGAATTTTGTTCTAATTCTAAAGAAGTTGATGGTTTAGGATGGTTAATTTCTGATGAAGATTCAACGTTATTTTGTTCTGTTGGTAAATTAAAACTAACAGTTTTTGAAGGAGGAGAACGTATTAATTTTGAACTCTTTTGAAAAGGATTTAATATTTGTTCTTTTAAAATAGGATTTTCTTTAACTAACCCTCTGGTTAATGGTTTATTATTTTCTGTATTTGACATTTGATTTTATGCATTATAATTTCTTACAAATTTTACAAATAGTAGTTTTATTAATAATAATATTTATAAACAAAAATTATGATTTTTTATGCTTTAATGATGTAAGATGCCAAGTCCATTTTGGGAATTGAACCTGATCTCAACTTAAAATAATATATATCCTGTTAAATTAAATTATTTAAAAAGAAAAATTCTGTGTAAGTTATTTATCTTTTTCCAAAATTATTTATTCATACTTCTATAAAAAAAATTTTATACTTAATTACTTTCTTACAAAGCTTGACTTAAAACCAATCCAGGTTAAAAAAATGCTTAGGTCGTATAAATTTATTATATACGTCGTATATGCTTCTGCAAGAATATTAATCACAACTTTGATATAAAAAACCACCACATCTAGAAGAAATAAATACTACAATGAATTCAGTAAGTTAAAATTATTTCAATTTTTTCTATTCTCTTTATCAATGTTTATCTTCTCTTTTTTTAGTCGACTTCCATAAATCAATCAACTATTTCTCAATTAGTAAAAAATGTGAATTTAACTTCCGATCCTGTGTACCAGATCGAGTGTCATATTGAAGACTGGGATTATGAAAATTTTGTACCTCAATGTCAATGGTGTAACAACAAAATTGACACTCCACCACAATTAAAAAGAACCATGAAAGTCAATTTAAATAATAATCAAATTATTGTAACATTTGAATAAATATTTTGACTTATGTATTTTTTCCTTAACTCGAATGAAAAAAAAATTTTTTTTTTTATTTATTCCCAAGCTAATCTTAGTCAAAATTACTGATATGTTTCAATACAATGAAATGTATAAACGAAAATAAGTTATTATATATTTTTAATAGAGTTATTTATACTTCTATTGTTAATAGAATTATTTATATTTTTAATAAAGTTATTTATACCGAAATCATTTGTTACGGTTTTTAAATTATTGGAACCCTTCTTCCAAAAAAAAAAGAATTTGTTTAATAATAGTGTGTTTGTACCGGAACCATTTGTTATGTCCTGAATACTAAAAGCTTAATCTAAACAATGGCGCCTGTCGCTTAGCCAGGACTCGAACCTAGGGAATGTTTAGGAAAACTAAGAGTATGTTTTACAGAACATAAACGTATTATCTAGTGGCAGGAAAGAAGGAGAGCTCTTTCCACACTAGTATTAATCAATTATTTTTATATAAATTGAGTACTTACTCAGTATTTCTTCTCTTGAAGATCTTTGCTTCCTTGTATTTTAAGTAAATGAATAATTAACACTTTGTTTATAATTGATTTAAATATATTATAAAATTTATTAATTTTGCACTTTTACAATATTCTTGATTTCTTTATAATTAGTACTCTCAGTCTTAAACACTTGAGAGACGAGCCGACGCGTGATTCGAACTGCCTAATTGTAGGTCAACATCTTCAATTTATTGTAAAAGAATGTTTATAAATTATAAAATTAATTTACAAATTTTAGTCGAATATTACCATGATCTCATTTAACAAATCGCTGAGTTTGCATTTTGACTCTTCGATTCATTGCTAATATTCAGGTCATTTACGAAACTCTACGTTCGCATTCTTTAAGCTGCAGTTGTTAGTTACGACTTGTTGTCGATTAAAAATTACAAAATTAAAAGTATACGTCTTATGACGTAACACATGTACCTACCGTTTTTATTGGTCTCACAATGGATTCGGATAGTCTCACCTACGGTCCTCTTCGATTGTCTTATAGATCAATTCGTGATTTATGATGTAGACGAATTGTGGAGTGTGATACTTAACGTTGCACAGAGTGGAACAGAATTCAGTATGGACAACTTATTGACGTTTAAATGCAACATTGTGAATGATGTGAAAGGTGCAGGTCGTGTAGCATTAAATGAAAGATCTGTGAGTAAAAGATCAATTTTAACTATCAGAAATGATGACAATCTTTGTCTACCACGTTCGCTTGTCATATGCTACTCTTACGTTGTCAGAGGACAAATTCGTTCAGGGAAACTGCATGAATATTGGAATAGTATACGCCGAAGTAATAGTACTGTACAAAAAAAGCAGCTGTGGATCTAGTACATCGGGCAAATGTGAATGTCCCATCAACAGGATACGGGATCGACGAAATTCACAATTTTCAGAAATTTTTCACAAAGCAAGGTGTAGTTATATTAGATTTACCTATTTATGATGGAACGAAATTTGTCATCGACATACATAAGTACATGAGTTACACTCTAAGGATTATGTACTACGAAAAATCGAGACATTTTCAACCTATTTAAAATTTACTAACAGCAAGCGGGTCCAGAGGTTAATGTACCCCGTGCAATAAATCATACAGAAATGTTGAAGTTCATAGATATTCGAGTAAATGTTATAAATATATGAAAATGCCTGCATGCAGCGTAATTAGTGTTACAAAAAGATGTTTAACATGTATGAGAGATTTTTTTGGTGACGGCTGTTTTGAAGATCATTTATGAAAGGATTCATTCAACAAATAGTCGCGGGTTTGTGAAATGATTAGAAGATGTGAAAAGTGCTTACAAACTGTACGTTCTAAAAACTGTAATAAGACACACGAATGTGGATTCTCTTTTTGTAAAGTTTGTAAAGAAAATCTACCATTAAATCACTTTTGTTACATAAAATCGATTAAAAAAGATCAACTGCACACCCCCAAAAATTGTATTTCTTTTACGATTTTGAAACGCAGCAAAAATTGTCGGTGACAGGAGATGAAAATAAAAAGATACACGTCGTAAATTTATGCGTTGTTCAGAAGTATGCAGTTTTTGTCTCCAAGATACAGAAATTACGAATTTGTGCAGCTATTGTGGAATACGTGAATACGTATTTACTAGAGAACCTGTAAAAGAATTTGTGGAGTTAGCTGTTGCCAGACGAAACACATTCAAAAAAATTGTCTGTATCCCTTCTCAAGGATTCGACGCTCAATTCATTTTTAAGTATCTTGTAGAGAAATATTGCTACAGGCTTACCCCTACTATTATTTTAAACGTTTCCAAAATTATTTCGATGAGCATTATAAAAGTTAATTTCATTGATAGTTTAAATTATCTCCATATGCCGTTAAGTAGTTTACGTAAAGCATTTGGATTATCAGGAATTGAAAAAGGAACATTTCCTCATTTTTTAATATACCTGAAAATGAAAACTATGTAGGTCCTCTACCACCTACATCAGCATATGGTGTCGATACAATGGGTGACAAAGAAAGACCGGCTTTCTTGGAATGGTACGCCACGCAGACACAGAAGGGTTATATTTTTAATTTTAAAGAAGAAATTATAAAATACTGTTAACAAGATGTAAACCTTTTGAGATTAGCATGTTTAACCTTTCGAGAGATGTTTATAGAGTACAGTGTCGATCCTTTTATCGAGTGTTCGACTATAGCTTCGACTTGCTTACGCGCCTATTGAAATAGTGTATTACGCAACTAGTGAGCAAAATAGGTAATTCCAACACGAGTCGGATTTCCCGCTCGAGCGAAGCGAGGGTGGCAAAAAGACGAGTGGGGATGGCCTATTTTCCTTACTAGTTGCGTATAATATTTTTCCTGACAAGGTGGGAGAAATTTGACATTAAGAAGAGTGAAAATTCTTTTGATTGTAGCATGTACGAAAAAACATAGCGTCATTTCTGCGAGCCTAATATACGAAGTTTTGACTGCGTTATATGTCTTGTTTTTCTGTCATCTTTTCCGCTCTCCCTCTCTCCCTCTATATCCTAATATTATATTATAAAGAAAAATTAAATAATTGTATTAAAATTTAATCATTTTCTTTTTGAGTGGGCAAAATAGTTCATTCCCCCACTCTCAAAAGCATTTTGCTCACTAGTGAGGGAATGTGGTATTTTGCCCACGCAAAACAGGCCTCGAAAATCGAATTTCGCTCACCGCGTTAGGAAAAAATTTTTTGAAAGATATGCAAATAAGTGTTATACCAAGTGGAGGATATCGAAGAAGTGACAATCAATCTGTAAAAGCCATACAGTGGTTGTGTTGGATGGATTTTATCAACAATTGCACGAAAACCTCTCGATCCTCGTGACGCCTTCTTCAGTGGGTGTACAGATAATAACGTAAAAGTATACGATTGCAGACCACCGGAAAAAATCAAATACGTGGATGTTTGTTCACTTTATCCGTACATATGTAAAAGAGGGAAATACCCATTGGGACACCCAACAATATACGTAGGTGAAGAAGAATGTTACAAATTTATGAATAGTAAGACAAGCATTTCCATGTCGACGGTCTTATATACCACCATAAATTAATTTTTCCATTGTGCCGAATGTGTTGCAAATACTTGGTACAAGAGGATTCTCCACACATTGAACCAAAGGTCGAGTCTTAAATGGGACATGGGTATCCGAAGAAGTAAAGAAAGCTATCGAAATGGGATACGTTATAGCCAATGTTTACGAGATTTGGCAATATGAAATAACACAGTACAATACATCTACCAATACAGGAGGAATCTTTACCGATTATATCGATGAATTTTTCAAACGGAAAACGGAAGCATCCGGATATCTACCAGAATGTACTACAGACGAGAACAGAGATTCTTACATAAAAGATCTTGAAATGTGTGAGGTACTACGATTAGACAAAAATAATGTTAAACTCAACGCCGCGCTACGATATTTGGCTAAATTATGTCTAAATTCTCTATGGAGAAAGTTAGCTCAACGGGAAAACATGTCTAAGACAGAGGTTATAAAAGATCCAAAAGATTTGATTAATTAACTAATTGATCCGGAGATAGGCGTAAATAGTATACTACACTGTCTCTACAACCAACGTTGTTGTAGCTGCGTTTACAACTGCTCAAGCGCGTTTAAAATTATTTGGTTATTTGCAGGAGATGGGTCGGTCTGTATTATACTATGACACGGACTCTGTTTTTTACGTTAGTAAACCCGATATAAATGATTTACCAACGATGCTCGGAGATCTAACGGATGAAATGTCGGAATATGGTACAGGCACGTACATTACATCTTTTATATCTGGTAGACCAAAATTTTATGCTTACAAATATAAAACACCCGACGGGAATGAGCATTGTACATGTAAAGTAAAAGTATGAGACTCAATTACGATGCAAAACAATCGATAATTTATGGAAGTATTCGACAGATAATAACGGGTGATAGAGAGGGTATAATCGTAATTTTGCAATCGATACGCCGTACAAGGTTTTACAATGTGATTACACAACCTGAGAAAAAAACCTGCAGACCCGTGTATGGAAAGAGAAAATTTATCGATTTGAATAGAAGTTTACCTTACGGTTACACAGAAATGTAAACTCATCAAATGGTGAGGAAAAGCATGCACTCAAAGGAGGTAGAAGAAAAATGTTTGGGTTTTTAAATGCTAAATAATTTTACTCCTACACGAGCGAGATCGAACCGCGCGCGTGAGAGTGCGAATCGTACCGGATCAGTATGCTCGAGCATTAGACAAAGTGCACGCAAGTTTGCGAGCGGCCGCGAGGAAGCCCCACCGCGGCGATCGGGCTTCTTGATAGAGGTACAAGCGATACAAGATAAACATTCAAATTTTCTGGTAGATTTAGACAGTAACAAACATGGATACAAGGTGTTATTAAAAAATTTATTAAAAACATCAATCACATGTGCTATACAATAATTGAGCGAAAGATTTTTTTTTACACCGAATGTCAGTCTGGGTACAGAGATTTGGGTAAGGATATAGAATTCCGCGAAGGGTTACCACAGCCTATCGACTACGCTAACGACATTCGACCAAAATTGATAATTATCGATCACTTGATGCGCGAATCGTCTTCTGATGGTGGCGCGATCGTTAATTTGTTTACTAAAGAAAGTCATCATAATAATTAAAGCGTTATATTTATAACACAAAATATTTTTCATCAAGGTAAAGGGCAACGAGATATATCATTGAACGCTCATTACATTGTACTATTCCGGAACTTGCGCAACCTTGCCCAGATAAATCATTTGGCTCAGCAAATCTACCCAGAAGATACACGATTTCTCAGAGAAGCCTACGGAGTCGCGACTTCTCAACCATACGGCTATCTTTTACTTGATTTAAAACAAGATACACCCGACAACTGCCGGTTTCGTAAATCGATCTTTCCCGATGATACCTACCATTACGTATACGTACAACGAAAAACGATAAAACACGGTGCTTTTACCAATCAGCTACCAGTCGTGACTCTATGATGGTATCGAAGAGCGGTCGACGACCATCATTTAACACCAAGACATTTGACCGACGAACAACGGAAAACATTACTCCTGAAAGCGGACTCTAAACTAGTTAAACATATTTGTGAATGCGCATTGAATGTGTTGGCTAGTAATATGCCTCTCAATAAAGTTCATAAATTACGACTACGTAAACACGCACCGATTTTACGTAAATTAGCTGAACGTAATGTTAATTTGAGGCGTAAGAAGAAACTAATTGTTCAACGAGGAGGTTGTTTACCGACTCTTTTAGCACCTCTGATTGGTACAGTTTTAGCCACCCTTATATCAAAGTGAAATATGGAACACGCTAGAATAATGATACTCGTACCACACGAAAGTATGGAACGTATGAAAGAACAGGTAAATTTGGATAGTGGTATTACAAAATCTGTTCAAATACCAGGTACGGTGACTAGTAGAATTGATGCGGAAATGAATGATATCTTGATCTCACCGATGGACGAGCAAGAAAAATGGTGTCTTTACGGTCAGGTATTACGAAGATACCTTCACTTTAAAAATAATGAAATCAAATTGAAACTTTTAATGACATGGATATTAACGAGTCTGTAAATGTGCACTCACCTGAAGAAGCAAACAAGGATCATGACAGACATGTTAGTGATAGCGTTCCAGCCAAGTTTTGATCTAAAGCAACTCATTTGTTACGATACTTGAGAAGATACGGCAAAACATCGTGGGATGAAAATGGGAAATTAATGATAGATAGCGTGCCCGAGAAAGGTATGAATATAATACATTTATTAAATGACGCTCTGAGAAATAGAAAAAGACCACGACCTTCAGGGCGTGCTCAGTTTGCTGAGTTACTCCGACAAGCATCAGTTCCTCGAGAGTTCATTGGAAGCGAACTTGTTTGGAAGAAAATAATTGCATTGTCACCATTAAAATCATCGTATAGAGATACAGCAGATGTTAGTGCACCTATTGCTAATAAACGTAGGAAAAATAAGAGTAACCCCTCGTCAAGTAGTACAGAAGATGAAGAATTAACACCTAGACAACAAACAAGTTCATCAACTATTAAAAACCACAGTTTTTTGGTTAAATGAAAAAGACTGGGTAGTCTGTTTTAGAAATGGCGAAGGATGGTAAAAATTCGGAAGCTGAGTAAAGAAACGTGTTGGATACATTAATAGATTTATTACCTTTCGAAATGCATGTACCTAGATACAAATTTTGTGGTCCAGGTACAAAACTTGCAGAACGCATAGCATGACAAAGCATGTCGCCCGCACGATATCGCATACGCTGACAAAAATACGAACGTAGTAATGCTGATCGGATTCTTGCTAAACACGCTTTTTCTCGTATGTTAGTTAGTGACATACCAGATGATAAGAGAACTCTTGCAATAATGACTGCTTGCTTTATGGTTAGTAAAATTACCTTTGAAAATTTTTTTAACAGAATTAAAAAAACGATTAAACGCAAGGATATAAAATCAAAAAGATAAATTCAGTAAAAAATAAAAAGTGTAAAAATATCGTGGAGAAACTGAAGAAAAATGAATGAAGTATTGTCATGGTTGTACTATGGACACCCAGAATCAACAGCATATGCAAGCATATGACAAATTGATATGAGCAACACGTAAATCGTTTGATCCTCATAGAGTGACGAAATGGCTTGAAAGTCAAGATGCGTACAATAAACACAAATTGATTAGACGTAGATTTGACAGGAGGAGTTACAATGTTCAGAATATCAATGATGTTTGGGAAGCTGATTTAATGGACTTGAGACAATTGAAAAGTTATAATGATTATTATACGTTTGTGTTAACCATCATAGATGTAGTAAGCAAGTACGTATGGGATGAACCTTTGTTATCTAAAAAAGATAAAAAGGTTGCTAGAGGTTTTAAACGTCTTCTTAAAAATTCTGAAGTACAAATGAATTTATAAGTCGCGAATTTTAAGATGTGATCCGAAAAGAAGGAATCATTTACAGAGTTGTACGAAGTCCCGATGTTAAAGCAGCAGTAGCTGAAACAGTTATTAGAACACTAAAAGAAAGATTGATGTGTTATACAATGTTGTCTCTGAATACAACAGAATAAAGCATTCAGCTACCAAGATGGTGCCTGCTGCTGTTACGTGTTTCAATGCTGCGAAAGCTCGGAAAAACTTGGATTCTAAATATACTTCCATTACAAGACAACGTATTTAGTTCATGTCAGTCGCGCGAGAAACATTTTTGCAAAAGGTTACGAAGGTGGTTGGTCTGAGGAAGGTTTTAAAATTTATCGTGTTTCTACATTTCGATACCCTGCTACATATTTTCTGCAAGATTTGGACGATGAAGAGATTGTTGATGAGGAAATTGATGACGCCACGCTATAACAATTGAAGAAATCAGGACATATTAACGATTTTACGCATTCGATGTTTAACCAAGTAGATGTGTTTTCAATTCTCAACCGGTAACACCGCCTAATAATTCATATGCTTATCTTTATTAAACTATGGTAGCGGTGCAAAATAGTCACACCAAACAACTGTCTTGTGGTCCAATGATACAGCTGGAAAAATGGACAATTCGGAAGGTGGTAATGTCGGTCTTACAAATCGTATTAAACTTTTAGATCACAAAAAGTATGTGGATATGATTGGACATTTGCATGGTGATGTATTTAATCAAGATAAACTATTGATAAATGATGTAGAAGTGCGCTTTAGATTGGTCCGATCACGAGACAGTTTTTCCTTCATCAACCCAACAGGTCTACTATCTGTCAATATTGACGAGGTCAATTTGTTGATTAGACGAGTGAAGATTCATCCTGGAGTATTATTAGCCCATGCAAAAGCTCTGTCAAAAACTACAGCAAAATATCCTGTAACACGAGCGGAAGTTAAGGCTTTTGCAATGCACAATGGTGTACACGGAGAAACATTAGATAACCTAATTCTTGGTCATGTGACGGGCCTGACTATATGTAGACATATAGTCAGTATCCAGTCGCATTGAACAACGGCTTAAGCGGTAGAGCGTTAGCGTTAGGTCCGAGAGATCGGGGTTCAAATTCAACTCTTGATATATTGTTTTATTTATTTAAATTAATTTATTTAAATAATTAAATAATCAAAATTCATACAATTTATAATTTTATTGAAATTTTTATGTTTTTTGCTACTTTTGCCAAAAACATGGAGTCAATACGATAAGAAATAGTAAAGTTAATAACTTTTAAGGTTTATAAAAATATATAATGTATATAATTAAATTTTACATTATATTTGAAATATATAGAAATGGATTAAATAATAAAACAAATTATAGATATATTAAAATTATTAAGTAAAAGGAGATGATTACATTATTAATTCAAAATAAATTAATTCTATCAAGCAAAGGTAAGAGAGTATAAATGATTGTTATAAATAATATTATTATAATTGTTAATAATTTAATAAATATAAAATAGAATATAAGAAAAGACGTTTTAATGAATTTAGCGAAAGAACTAAGGCAGAAATATACAGAAAGAATAAGGTAGACGACCTCAAAAAATATACAAGCACATGATCACATATGTATATATGAGACGGAAGGAGAAAGGGAAACCAAGTTACAAGGATCCAGGTGGAAAAGTGGAAAAAGTGGGAAGTCGATCCCTTCTACCAAACTCATCGTATATAACGAGATGTATCGCTGCCGAAGGCAGCATTCGCCTAGAGTTCGCGGGCGACCTAACAAGTCGGACCGTGTTTGTCTAATATAATATATTTTAAAATTTAAATGGCTCTAGCGATTTGCTCATTTCACCTTACCAAATACCACATAACCGTGTCATAAAAGGAAGCTAGTTTTGGATGATATGAAATCATTTGTTTGATTTAATGTCTTCCCAAAGCTCTTCCACTTTCCATAATCAAAGAAGTAACTTGGATGATATGGAATTATAGGATTAATTTCAATTCTTCCCAAGTAATCTCGCATTCCCGAAAACCCTTAATACAAAGTAAAATTGGATAATCTGGAATTATTTGATTAATTCTATGTTTTCCCAAAACTTTGTAATCATTAATTCATTATCCTAATTTATCAAATTTATTTAATTTGGAGGTTAAACTGGGATGAGAAAGAATTATTTGTTTAATTCTTTAGCTACCCCAGATTCTTCCACCTAATACATTTATTTCGGGTTAGGCAAAAATAAATGTATTTTTGTGTTTCGAGTTTATATTAGGCCCGTTACACAAAAATTGGCAATCCTGCCATGATCCGAAATTAAAATAAAATAATTTTGATAAAAGCTTTTATAAATAATAAATTAATAAAAAAAATTTTTTAATTTTAAAACTAAATTAAATTATATATCTGAAGATTAAGAAGTTTAGGTTTAAAATATTAAAAATTGTTTAAATTAGTTAATAAAAATGGCTTTAAATAAGAGAAATTCGGAAACATTTATGTTAAATATTGAACAAGCTAAAGAACGAAATGAAACTGAGGGGTTGAGTAAATATCGAATGAATTGGGAAAAAGCTGTTACTCAAGAATTAAAAGATTGTGACAATGTGCTTTGCACATGTCAAGAGCGAGCGACTGAACCCATGACAAACACCTACCTACCCGGATAAGCTAAACGAGTCCCTAGCTATACTACCTACCCACATACTATTTCCTAATTACCTACCCGCACATTAACTACGTCCTACCTACCCTCACAGCCTAATAACCCCACCCCAAGCGCAACACACACATGCAGCCGAAGCACTAGGTGATCCTGGCGAGGAAGTCCTGAGCGAGCATAGAAATCAGGAGGGCTCCTTCGGGTCTAACTCAACAGCATAGATGGATCAAGGGAGGCTGTCGAGGAATGAGCCTAGAGGACACTCCTCAGCTCTACAGTGCAGCAGTCAGGGCGATGAGATGGTACCCAGGCAGGAAGCCGAAGAACCTCCAACGCCAAGCAAGATACAGCTGTAAAAGAGATGTTATAAGAACAAAACACAGCAATAGGGTAAGGAGCAAGGAAGAGGATAAATTGCCATAGCCAAGAAGACACAAGACAAGGGAAGATATGTACAGCTGTATATAATTACTACAGCTGTACAAGGAACAGTATAGGACAAAGAGGTTAGGTTGCTGTACACAAACAACGTGTACAGCAGACCTTGCAAAATACTAAACACCTGAACACGCACACTAGCGTGACCCCAACACTGAAGGAATTACCTGGAGTAGTTGAAGACCTGGGACCGGTCGTTCTGGTACGTCGTCGTCGTGGAGAGATGATCGAGGCGGCGTCGGGCAGCAATGCAGCGGCGGGTGAGCTTCGTACCTGAAACTCACGCCGTACCAATTAGTTGAGATAAGCAAGACGGAACGACGTAATAATTACCCAGGAGGAAGTCCTACAGCATCGCCGAGAGGTACACTGCACCAGGTCAACAAAAACCATACAGCCGATTCGTACCGATACAGCCTGAACACTGCGGCACTCGACACGCTCGCACGACGCGAGATCGAGGTGCCGCGCACGGGTACGTACTGCGCAGGCGCGCGGTATGAACACGGGACTCTCGAGCACGCCGAGAGTCAGAGCTCTACGGTCCGCCGTCCTAAACGGATAATAGCCAGCGTAGCGAAGCCGCCGATTAATAAGTAGCTAGCGAGAGAGATAGAGAGAGTGACATCGCCATTGAGGGACGAGTGCCGATTCCTCCAATAAAGGTTGGGTGAATTATTCACTCTAGCTGCGTACGGTACCGCCGAGTACCGTACTAGTGTGTGCGAGATCCTGGTCCCCCTCCTTCCCCTTCCCCTCCTTACAGCAAAACCCGGTGCGGCGAGAGTACTGCTCTGTATATAGTGTCCGGTTAAGATAACCCGCGTGTTATCGTTATTCGTCGCGTGTTAACGCGGCTGGCGCCCACCTTTTCACTTAATTGTTTATTAGAATAAATATTTGTTTTATTTATAATACATAGTTGACTCTAATTGACCTGCACCCTGATCCCCAGTGCAGCGTCACATTGGCGCCCAACGTGGTTGTTTTAAGGGATCTCTTTATTAAATAATTAAAGTGGCGTAAGCATTAGTGATTTTGTTTTCTCTGGTAGTTTAAAAAGCGAGTAAATAAGTATTGTAAGCGTCGAAGCGCGACGCAAAAAGGCGGCCATATTGCCCTTCCATTCCTGTAAGCAAAGCTCGCACACACACCGGAAGAAGCCGGTCGGCCATTTTGACGGCCATTTTGATAATTATTAATTGAGCACGTGCACGAAAAATATAAATTTGTTTTTTCTTTTGAATATATTATTTGCACTGCTTTACATATTTGGTTATGTATAGTTGTTTTTTTTTGTGGGTACGCTGGTTAATAAAAATATAAATAATTCATTTTCCCTCTCCTCTTAACCCATACAGCAATATTAACCCATACAGCTATATTAACCGAGTATTCATTTTTTTTTGTAAGTGCTTCAATAAGGAAATAATATTTTATTAATTTTCTTTTAAAATTACATTTGCATTTTGTAATTATAATAATAATTTAAGCTGCTTTGAGCATTATTAATATATTTTCTTAAGCATATTAATTTTCATTGGCTATATATATAATATATTAATGCTATTTAATATCCCTACTGCTATTATCACGTTTGATTAAATTGGTTTTTTCTGCTTGTTTATATACAATTACTGCCTAGTAATTAAATCACACATTTTGCTAGTTATTTATTGTTAGCTGAATAAATAATAATAATTAAATTTGCTTGACCTGCTACCCATTGCAACAAAAATTTAATTTCTCCCTCATAGCTTACCATAATAATAGTTATAAAAATAATACTGCATAATTTTTGTTTATTGTTAATTGCTGCCTGCTAACCCAGTGTATATTTTATTTATATAAGTATAATTTGCACGTCCCTTGCACATTTACCCCAATACTGATTGATTGTAATATTATTAATATTAAATATTTAAGGAATATTGTGGTGTATACAAAAGCTGTATATATTAATTTCCCTGAATAATAAGCTGTATAAGATACAAAATAATAATTGAACACATATATATATACATATTTCCCGCTGTATTTATTTGCTATACTGCCAGCCGATAATAAAGCAAGCTTGTTTATTTTTTTTGCTGTTGTGGATTGCTTAGTGGAAGTGAATTTAATTTAATTAGCTTAGCGTGAAAATTATTTTTTTCTTTCCTTTCATTGGTATTTTATTTTTTTTGGATTTTTGCTTGGCATGTTAATTTAAGTTAAGATAATTAAACAAGAGCTAAGATATTTCACGGCAATCGAGCTAAAGAGAGCTATAAATAAAATAATTATTTAAGTATTTAATACAAATAAGCTGCATAAATTAATCAAAATGTCTCACAACGGTGATGACCTGGATTTGATTTTGGGAGAAGATTTATCGGTATTACAACCAGCAGTAGGTGCCGGTGTAATAAGACGCAGCATTAATAATACCAGTGATGGTAGAATCTCGGTATACGCGAGCAAAGTCGGAATAAACATAGACGCAGATAGCAAAATTATTAGAGATAGGTTAGCTAGGTACGAAATTAGACGTAATTTCGGACCATCGTCTGCTGACTGGAATGCAGCAGTAGACGAGGCTAACCCGATTATTGATACAGATTTATCCCTTACGCAATCGGAAAGAGGAAATATCCCCACTATCACTATAGATACAGCCCCAGCAAGAAGTTGTAACTCAAGACGGATGCTGTACATTCAATTGCCAACCGGACAATCGAGAGGACAGTATCGAGATCCAATTTCCATAAGTAATGAGAATTTATTATCATTACCAGATATGGAAAATGGAACGGAAATGCAATCAGCTGTAAGGGAGAACAGCAACGCGAGAGAAAATATGCAGCGGTTAAATATTGAAAATTAAGGATAAGCAGCGCAGAAATACGTCCTCAAGCACAATCTACAGCATATAGATTGAGCCTACCGTCACCAGTATGCGATAATTCGATGATGGAATTGACGCATACAGTCCCAAGCTTAACAACGACGCAGTTGAGCATAAATTCGACTTCCTATTACCCCATCCACACATTAGCCCCTTCATCTCCCACAAACCCAGACCTCATACATAACCCATTTACCCAATATACAGCCCCAGTTACCACATACAGTACGAATATTTATACAGACACCCGTCCTAGATCGACCCAAACTATCCAACCCTCAGCTTTTCGTCCAGTAAGCACAAGCCCTTTTTTCCCCTATTGCACTCGTACCCAGACCGGTAAGCCCCGCAAATACGCCACTGCACAGCAATACAGAACCCGAAATAGCGACCCAAGGAAGAAGAGTCAGCCACGCACACGAAAATAGACATAACCCCAGAAGCAGCACACAGCTGAGCAGTGTACATAGGAATGTACAAAGTGTCCATTGGGAAGACGATGGAGTTACAGAACCCAACGTCCCAAAAGAAAAGAGACAATATAAGGAAAAAGAGCTCGAAATAGATACGATGAACAATTTAGACGATTGGAGCAGCAAATAGAGCAAATGCAGCAATTATACAGCAAATTAATAGAAATACACAGCAATCAGCAAAATAACGAGCAGCAAACTAGACAGCAAAGCAGATCGCCAGTGCACCAGGAAAGCAACGAAACGTATTCAATCCCAGCTAACCCACGCATACAGCAGCAACAAAGTACGTTTAATCCAGCATTCAGGTATACCCGTAAATCAGCAGCAGTTTCCTCAGAGCAGAGGACAGATATTGGAGTACCTGCAAAGTCTATAGCACTCATAGCTAGCAACCCACAAAAGAAAATACAGCACCAGTACCCATGGAAGCCGAACAGCCCTCAAGCAGCAAGGGAAAATACAGTACCTCCTAAGCAAGAACCTAAGCAGCAGAACAGCGATGCCGTAAAGAATAAGAAAAGTAGCAATTATTGGCAGCAAACACAAAGAAATGAGCGAAGGGCTGAATCGCCGAAAAAGCAGAAATTCAAGCTAAATAAAGTCAGCACGCCAAACTACGTAGAGCAAAAGCCAATTTACCCGAGAAAATTTAAAGAACCACAACCATCCGCCCTTACGACTCTACCATCCCTTATGTCCCAGCCAGTACAGCCCCCTACAACCCTCCCCTCTCTCATGGATCTCCCCAGCACCTCTACGCAGTGTGCCGCAGCGGGGACAATCCTAAGGACGAGCGGGAGTATCCCGGCAGAAGCACGTATGTCCCGCCCCAACCCGAGCAAATGTCGCCCGGGGTGTGTGGAATTGCGGGGGACTGAGACATAGCTGGAGAATCTGCCCTTCTCCAAACGCAGTTTTCTGCAGAAACTGCGGGAGGAAGGGAGTATTATCCAAAAATTGTTCCCGCTGCTCAGACAGCTATTGGAAAATGCAGAGGAAAATGGGAGAGATGAAATAAATTTTCTTTTAAAACCATCCACGCCATTTCCCTCCATACAGCAGCGCTAACCAGACAGCAAAAATATAAAAATATAATTATTTTGAGCAAATAAAAATACTATATTGTTCAATTAATGTAGTATAGTTATTAAGACCCTAACCAAATAGTTATAAGAAAGCTTTTATTTTTCTCCTCTTATCCCATGTCCCGTCCCTAAACAACAGCTGATATAAGAAGTAGTTTATTAACCCAAAATGGCAAAGTCTCCCAAACAATAAGGGTGGTGAGGAAAGCAGAGCAAATAATTTAAATTATATGTAATTATTAAACGAATCGGTAATTGAAAGAGTTCAAAACGAGGAACTAACAAGCAGCAGAAGGTAATAATTCACCACACCTTATTAATTTTCTGTTTATATTTTATATTATTTCATGATTCATATTTTGTTAATTTGATTATTCCCAGAATTTATATATATATTAATTTGTATAACAGTATGAGTATGACTGCTATCATGTAAGTATGAGGTATGAGAGTATCGCGAGCAGGGATAGAGCTCTCAAACAAATGCGAATATTATATATTATTATGTATATTTTATGTATTGGGGCCAGTCGTCGTTATATATTAAGTAATTTTAAATTATTTAAAAGCAGCTAAAAGTTATACACCATACAGCGCGTATACATACACAGATTTCCAGCCAAGCAGCTAGTCAAGGAGACTATACACTTATACCCCGTACCAATAGCACCGGCTATTGGATATTTATTAAGTGAGCAAGCGTAATTACCCCCACCAACTTTAGCATCATATAAGCATAGGAAATTTGAAGTAAATAATAATTAGCAGCATTGGTTATATTTTTTTTTAGCTTAGCATTATTGTTAGCATTTTATTGAAATTACGACTTCCGCGTAATTTCGGTTTGGTGGGGGGGAGTTGTGACAATGTGCTTTGCACATGTCAAGAGCGAGCGACTGAACCCATGACAAACACCTACCTACCCGGATAAGCTAAACGAGTCCCTAGCTATACTACCTACCCACATACTATTTCCTAATTACCTACCCGCACATTAACTACGTCCTACCTACCCTCACAGCCTAATAACCCCACCCCAAGCGCAACACACACATGCAGCCGAAGCACTAGTGATCCTGGCGAGGAAGTCCTGAGCGAGCATAGAAATCAGGAGGGCTCCTTCGGGTCTAACTCAACAGCATAGATGGATCAAGGGAGGCTGTCGAGGAATGAGCCTAGAGGACACTCCTCAGCTCTACAGTGCAGCAGTCAGGGCGATGAGATGGTACCCAGGCAGGAAGCCGAAGAACCTCCAACGCCAAGCAAGATACAGCTGTAAAAGAGATGTTTATAAGAACAAAAACACAGCAATAGGGTAAGGAGCAAGGAAGAGGATAAATTGCCATAGCCAAGAAGACACAAGACAAGGGAAGATATGTACAGCTGTATATAATTACTACAGCTGTACAAGGAACAGTATAGGACAAAGAGGTTAGGTTGCTGTACACAAACAACGTGGTACAGCAGACCTTGCAAAATACTAAACACCTGAACACGCACACTAGCGTGACCCCAACACTGAAGGAATTAACCTGGAGTAGTTGAAGACCTGGGACCGGTCGTTCTGGTACGTCGTCGTCGTGGAGAGATGATCGAGGCGGCGTCGGGCAGCAATGCAGCGGGCGGGTGAGCTTCGTACCTGAAACTCACGCCGTACCAATTAGTTGAGATAAGCAAGACGGAACGACGTATAATTACCCAGGAGGAAGTCTACAGCATCGCCGAGAGGTACACTGCACCAGGTCAACAAAAACCATACAGCCGAATTCGTACCGATACAGCCTGAACACTGCGGCACTCGACACGCTCGCACGACGCGAAGATCGAGGTGCCGCGCACGGGTACGTACTGCGCAGAGCGCGCGGTATGAACACGGGACTCTCGAGCACGCCGAGAGTCAGAGCTCTACGGTCCGCCGTCCTAAACGGATAATAGCCAGCGTAGCGAAGCCGCCGATTAATAAGTAGCTAGCGAGAGAGATAGAGAGAGTGACATCGCCATTGAGGGAACGAGTGCCGATTCCTCCAATAAAGGTTGGTGAATTATTCACTCTAGCTGCGTACGGTACCGCCGAGTACCGTACTAGTGTGTGCGAGATCCTGGTCCCCTCCTTCCCCTTCCCCTCCTTACAGCAAACCCGGTGCGGCGAGAGTACTGCTCTGTATATAGTGTCCGTTAAGATAACCCGCGTGTTATCGTTATTCGTCCGCGTGTTTAACGCGGCTGGCGCCCACCTTTTCACTTAATTGTTTATTAGAATAAATATTTGTTTTATTTATAATACATAGTTGACTCTAATTGACCTGCACCCTGATCCCCAGTGCAGCGTCACAAGATTTATATGATAAAGATAATGAAATAGAACAAAAGATTGAATTTTGTAGTAATTTATATCAACAAGTAAATCCGAAGGAACAAAACAATTAACAAATTTGAAAGAAAATTATAATGAACAATTGATATATTAACAGAAACGGTTCATTGATGAATGAAAATAAGGAAATGAAAGAACGTTTATTGTTAATTGAAAAAGAAAATGATGAGGTTAGAAAAAATTTACCGCATTAAGTAATGATTTTAAAATTTGAAGAGTTAAATCTTGAAAATGCTAAAGTGAATGAAGTAAAAAATTTTATTGATAAATCTTAGAACATAACATAAATTAATTTTTGCTAAAAGAGATAAATTAGAACAAAATTATAGAATAATTATACTTTAGGAAGTAATACTATGCAAACAGAAAATAGTAGTTTTAAAGTGAAATTAACTTTACCGAATTTAAAGGGAATAAAATGAGAGACCTATCATTTTATTAAAGAAATTGAAAAATACATAAATACTACGGCATCAACTCACGATGAAATGATGTGTACTATTTCACAAGCGTTAGAATATGCAGCTAAAGATTGATTAAATTGTATTTGATTAAAAAAGAGATTAATCATTTTCAAGACTTTAAGAATAAATTTATGAACGATATTGGGATTCGACAATACAAAGAAAAACCGTAGAATTATTGAATTCGGACAATATACAAGCGGAAAAAGTAGTAGAGTTGAATATGTGACGTATATTTTAGGGTTAGCTAAAGAATTAAATTATGATTAACAGAATCAGAATTAGTGGAAAAATAGTTAATCATTTTGAAAGGACTATTAAATTGTGATTTTGATAAGAATAGAAAATATCATAGAGGATTGATCAATATGAAGTCATACACAGAATCGACAAGAATCATATAAAATTATAGTAGTAAACCAAAATAAGTCAAAATGAGCAAAAGAAATCTAGAGTTTAATATATCAAAATAAATGTATCGAGATAATTATCATAGGAAGTCCTACAGCATCGCCGAGAGGTACACTGCACCAGGTCAACAAAACCATACAGCCGATTCGTACGATACAGCCTGAACACTGCGGCACTCGACACGCTCGCCACGACGCGAGATCGAGGTGCCGCGCACGGGTACGTACTGCGCAGGCGCGCGGTATGACACGGGACCTCTCGAGCACGCCGAGGAGTCAGAGCTCTACGGTCCGCCGTCCTAAACGGATAATAGCCAGCGTAGCGAAGCCGCCGATTAATAAGTAGCTAGCGAGAGAGATAGAGAGAGTGACATCGCCATTGAGGAGACGAGTGCCGATTCCTCCCAATAAAGGTGGTGAATTATTCACTCTAGCTGCGTACGGTACCGCCGATGTACCGTACTAGTGTGTGCGAGAATCCTGGTCCCCTCCTTCCCCTTCCCCTCCTTACAGCAAACACCCGGTTGCGGCGAGAGTACTGCTCTGTATATAGTGTCCGGTTAAGATAACCCGCGTGTTATCGTTATTCGTCGCGTGTTAACGCGGCTGGCGCCCACCTTTCACTTAATTGTTATTAGAATAAATATTTGTTTTATTATAATACATAGTTGACTCTAATTGACCTGCACCCTGATCCCCCAGTGCAGCGTCACAAGATTTATATGATAAAGATAATGAAATAGAACAAAAGATTGAATTTTGTAGTAATTTATATCAAACAAGTAAATCCGAAGGAACAAAACAATTAACAAATTTGAAAGAAAATTATAATGAACAAATTGATATATTAACAGAAACGGTTAAACAATTGATGAATGAAAATAAGGAAATGAAAGAACGTTTATTGTTAATTGAAAAAGAAAATGATGAGGTTAAGAAAAAATTTACCGCATTAAGTAATGATTTTAATAAATTTGAAGAGTTAAATCTTGAAAATGCTAAAGTGAATGAAGTAAAAAATTTTATTGATAAATCTTTAGAACATAACAATAAATTAATTTTTGCTAAAAGAGATAAATTAGAACAAAATTATAGAAATAATTATACTTTAGGAAGTAATACTATGCAAACAGAAAATAGTAGTTTTAAAGTGAAATTAACTTTACCGAAATTTAAAGGGAATAAAATGAGAGACCTATTCATTTTATTAAAGAAATTGAAAAATACATAAATACTACGGCATCAACTCACGATGAAATGATGTGTACTATTTCACAAGCGTTAGAATATGCAGCTAAAGATTGATTAAATTGTATTTGATTAAAAAAGAGATTAATCATTTTCAAGACTTTAAGAATAAATTTATTGAACGATATTGGGATTCGACAATACAAAGAAAAAACCGTAGAATTATTGAATTCGGACAATATACAAGCGGAAAAAGTAGTAGAGTTGAATATGTGACGTATATTTTAGGGTTAGCTAAAGAATTAAATTATGAGTTAACAGAATCAGAATTAGTGGAAAAAATAGTTAATCATTTTGAAAGGACTATTAAATTGTGATTTTGATAAGAATAGAAAATATCATAGAGGATTGAATCAATATGAAAGTCATACACAGAATCGACAAGAATCATATAAAAATTATAGTAGTAAACCAAAATAAGTCAAAATGAGCAAAAAGAAAATCTAGAGTTTAATATATCAAAATAAAATGTATCGAGATAATTATCATAGGAATAGCACACCTTTAGTTAATTCAATACAGGTAAAACAAAGCAAAAAATATTTTGATAAACAAATACGGGAAAATAAAAAATTGTCTGATCGAGAAGATAAAAATTATGATAAAATTGAAGTTATAGCTGATATTCATAATTTAAATGATGAAAACATGAATCGAACGTGTAGTTAGGAAAACTAGATGTAGTTGTATTTTCTAACTCGAAATCCCAAATAAAATAAATGAAAATACAACTGTGGGAAAATTAAAAATTAATGAAATTGTAAAAGTCGATGAGATAATTGAAAATAAATTAAATAAAAATAAAGAAAAAATAATTAAAATAAATGAATATATATAAATAAATACAATATATGAGGATCCTATGAAGGAAGTGATATTTGATATTGATTCTAAAGATAATAATTTTGAAAAAATAATGGAAAATCACTCTATTTCTTGTCCTGAAATAAGAATCAAATTAGAAAATATTGAAGTAGATGCTTTAATTGATACTGGTAGCGAAGTAACTTGCATTTCGGAGGAATTTTATATTAAAAATATTAAAATGTTGGAAAAAATACCTGCTTTACCGATTTCGGAAAAAATAATAAAAGGTGCGACGGGATTAAAATCTACGCGTATCAGCAAACAAGTTATGGTAAACGTTGAAATAAATAATATAAAAACTAAATTAATATATTTAATCATACCTAAATTAGTAAAAGATTACATAATAGGGTATGATTCACAAAGAAAACTTAAAATGTGTATAAATACTGAACATGAACAGATCAATTTTGAAAGTGAGGATAAAAAAGGAAACATTTATTACAATTTTAAATTAATAAATAAAAATCAATATAAATCATTATCTATTGAATTTGATAATGAATATGAAAATAGCAATTGTAATACTAATGAGAGTATTAACTTGAATAATGTAACGGGGTACGGATTGAATATAAGGAATAAAAAAATCAACGAAGGTATCGGGGCGCGAACCCACGATCCCGGGAGCGCGAGGCAGAAGCCTCACCACTGCGCTACCATTCGCCATTATCCCGGCTAGTCGACTTGGTCCTATCGACGAACGTCGCCGATAATTCAGGGACCTAACTAATTAATCGCGCGCAAATAATAGAACTCTCTCGGTACTCTGCTGGGCGTGCACGATTCTCGCGCGTGTTCCTTGCGCGCGCATCAATCTCGATACTCTTTTCGGTTACTCACCTGATCGGTAACTCGCTTACCGTTATACCCCCCTTCCAGATTCCGCATACTCTGTACCGCGAGGAACAGGAAAGAGGATAAATAATCAGGAGGTACACCTTATTTTTATTATAAAACTTTAATAAAAAAAACAAAAGTATCTACATTTGGAGGGTTGGGTCGTTGTCTCCTTATGGCTCTCAGCCCTGCCTCCTGCGCCCCGCCTTGATTTCGGCGTGCGCCTTGAAGCGAGGGCATTTCTTCGAGTCAACGACCCCTTTGCAGCGGCAGAACGGACACTTCGGTTCCTTGTAACCGCTCGTTCCGCTCGTGGAGGGCTGAGACTGCAGCCGCGCCTCCAGCTCAGCGGCTCTTTTAGCGTCATCCGCTTTCTGCTGGAGACGCCGGTGCTCTTCAGCAGCCTGCCTATAGGCTGCCTCAGCCCTCAGCCGCTGCTGGCGCTCCTCCTCGCGCTTCCTCTCTTCTGCCGACGCCTTTTCTTTGGCCTCGCACTGCTGAGCACGGAACGTTGCCAGGACCTCGCGCTCCTTTTTGAGGTCCTGACCGCGCTCACCCCAGACACCCTTGGTGATGGGAGCCGTCGGATGAGCCTCGGCAAAAGCATCAAACTTTGCCAAGGCCTCTTGTTCGGCTGCCCGTAGCTGAACCCTCAGGGCTTTCATGTGCCTGGGGGCAGCCTCCGTCTCCTGCCACTCTTCTTCTTGTGTCTTGAGTCGCGCCTCCTCTGTCGCCGCAGAGGTTGCGGGTTGGAACCCGTTGGAGTGGAGTCTTCCCCTGCGGACGATCCGATACCGGATTGCCCTGCTTCTCCATCCGCTCTTCTGTCGCGGATGCTGTCTTCGGAGGAGAGGGCAGGGGTATCGTCCCTTTTGCTTGTTTCAAGCGGTCCGCAGGGGTCGCTACGTAGGACGTGTCCTGGCCCTGACCATCCTCCAGGACCTCTTCTAGGACGACGGCAGCGATATCTCCTGGGCACGGCGATGCTCCTCTTGGAGCTGTTACTGCCGATGATCTACGGCAGCGACTACTGCAGACAGGACGTCCGCCGTCTGCATCTCACCGTGGCTGGCCAGAGTGTCTATCGTCCTGGCTAGGAGGAACTCCAGGGCTTCCTGCTCAACCTCGATGATCATCTGCAACAAAAATCACGATCTCAGGTTCTGGCCCATCGTTTCGAACGATACTGTTCTTTATTTGGATTTCGATCCACGAGGACGCCCTCGTCCTCGTCTAAGGGGAACAGTTTCTGGCTGCGCATCTAATTGCCGTGTTACTGGGGATCGGCGTCGCACGGTCGCATTCGCTTTCCGGGGACGACCACGTGGTCGTTTGGTAGCGGGGGCCCTATCTAAGGACGTACGCGACGTCTTACGCGGTTTACACCGAGTCCCTTCGCCAGGTGACTCGCTCGCATAATACTCCCTCGCAGGGGAGGCTTCGCTCGCTACAGGTGGGTCGCACTTCACCTGTTGATCCCTCGACGGTTGAGATCTCGTAGGTTGCTTTTCATCGTTTGGTTCAGCATCATCTTCGGGGACGTATCTCTTCAGATGCTCTATATGAGATACCTCTTGGTCCCCTTGATCATCTTGTATGACGTAGGTATTCATACCTTTCCTACTGATCATGAGATATGGCCCTGTGTATTTCGGAGCAAGCTTAGCCGAGATACCTTGTGCGCTGGATAAGAGGATCCAGTTGCGTTACCACACCAGATCTTCTACCTCGAATTCCGCTGGCCTTCGTCGTGAGTTGAAGATTTCGGCTTGCCGGGCCTTACTGGCAGCCGACTGACGATTTGCATTCTCGTGCAGTCTTGGCAACTGTTTGATTTTCTCGTTCCAATCCTGCAGTCTACGCAACTCAAACTGTTGCTGGGCAAGTCGGTCTTGCTCTTGACGAGCTGTACTAGGCGCCTCGGGTTAGCGACCATAGTTCAGCATAGCCGGGCTCCATCCAGTAGAACTTTGCACCGCTGTGTTTAGTGCAAAGACTAACTCTGGCAGCTTGTCGTCCCAGTCGCTGTGCTTATCCTGGATATACGACGCCACCATTGTCTTAAGGGTCCGATTGGCCTGTGCGTGATAAGGGGGTGTCGTCGAATGATACACTCCCTTAGATTCGAGGTATTCGTCTACGAGTTTATTTTTAAACTCGGTTTCGTTGTCCGAATGAAATACCTCCGGGGTGCCGAACCGGTTAATCACTCGTTCGTGAAGCTCGCGGACTATCGTCTTTGCGTTAGCTTTTCGTATCGGGATTGCTTCAATCCAGCGCGTGAATAAATCCTGGAATACTAGGATGTATTCGTATCCTCGGCTAGAGCGTGGAAGCGGGCCAGTGATATCTCCAGCTACCACCTGCCATGGTCTGTCCGATTGACGGTGACCCATTAACCCTGAAGGAGCACGTTGCTCGACCTTACATTGCTGGCACACTTGACATCGCCTGACGTAATCCGCAACTTCTGCGTAGAAACGTGGCCAATAATAGTTTTGGGCCACGCGGGCGAATGTCTTTTCCCTTCCGAGATGGCCAGCTGAGGGGTCATCGTGACACTCTCTCAGAATAGAGTGACGATTCTCTACGGGTACGACCAGCTTCCATGCTTGCTCATCATCCATCACTTCCTCTAACTCCTTGTCGGGGCGATAGATGTATAGATTTCCTCCAACTATTTTCCAGTCGGGGAAATCACGGGGTCTATCGGAAACGTTCTTGATCCAGTCTAGGTACCAAGGATCTTCAGTAGTTTGAGCCCACGACATTGCTGCTACTGTAGGCTCGTCGTCTTCATACATGCGAGATAGGGCATCGGGAACGTGATGCAGAGCTCCTTCTCTGTGCTCGACGACAAAGTCATGCGCTTGAAGCTCTAGAGCCCATCTCGCTAATCGGCTGGTTGGATTTCTCATATTACACAACCAGCGAAGACTACTATGATCCGTTATCACTTTGAAGTGGTACCCTTCCATGTAAGGTCTGAACTTATTAATAGCCCAGACCACGGCCAAGCATTCCCTCTCCGTAACGCTATAATTCTTCTCGGGTGCTGTGAGAATGCGACTGGCAAACTCAATGACTCTTTCCTCTCCGTCTATCTCTTGGACGAGCACGGCTCCTATGCCGGTATCGCTCGCGTCCGTGTGCAGGCTAAACAGTCCATCTGCACTGAGACGTTGAAGAACTGGAGCAGTCATGATCAGGGCCTTCAGCTGCTGAAAGGCTTGTTCCTGTTCATCTAACCACTCGTACCCTTGGTTCTTCTTTGTGAGACGGGTAAGCGGCTCGGCAATCGTGGCGTAATCCGGCATAAAACGCCTATACCACGACGCCATGCCGAGGAATCGTCGAAGCTGTTTGAGGTTCTTGGGAGCCGGATAAACCCTTATAGGCTCTGTCTTGGCTGGGTCGGGACGAATTCCATCGCTTTTGACCAGCACGCCAAGGTATCTCACCTCATCTTGACAAAAGACACACTTGTCTTTATTTACTGTCAAGTTAGCTTCGGTCAGTCTTTTCAGCACCATCTCGAGATACTTCTTGTGCCCTTTAAATGTCTCGGTGACTATAATAATGTCATCGAGGTAAGAAAAGGCATTGGGCTCGAGATCAGGACCAACCACTTGGTCCATCATGCGTTGGAAGGTCGCGCCGGCGTATGCCAATCCGTACGGCATCCGCTTAAACTGATACAGTCCCATCCCCGGGACTGTGAAAGCCGTATAAGGACGCGATTCCTTCTGGAGCGGTATTTGATGATACGCTGAGTTCATGTCCAGAGTACTAATGTACCGACATCTCTTTAGCTTGCGCAAGATATCCTGCATGAACGGGAGGGGATAAGCGTCTGGTTTCGTTAGCGCATTGACTTTCCTAAAGTCAATGCAAAACCGACGTGATCCGTTCTCCTTGCGTACCATCACCACGGGGCTTGACCAACCGCTGTCCGAGGGCTGTATGATCTCTAAACCTAGCATCTCTCGGACCTGGCGGTGCATCTCCTCCTGGATCTTCTCCGACACCGGGTAATACTTCTGCTTTATCGGGCGAGCTGATCCCACGTCAAACGAGTGCTCGATGAGTTGGGTTCGCCCGATTTTGGGAGAGGTATTAGACAGCACTTTGCTTACTAGCGCTCGCAGCTCTTCCCTTTCCGCCTCGGGTGCATCCGCTATCCTAGCGGACGAGAGGGTGGCCATACCCCCTATACCAGCAACTTCGAGGTGGATCTGCTGCTTGCTGTCCTTGAGGAACAGGCGGTCGCTATCCGGATCCAATATGGCTCTGAATGCTCGTACGAAATTTACGTCTACGTAGCATTCGGCGTCAAGATTTGGTATGATCGCTAACCTTATTTCACGTGTCTCCTTCCCGACAGTGAATGGTAAGATCACATGACCGTTTAGCGGTTGGTAACTACCATCCGCCATCTTGACGCGTCCGGCGTTGGCCACAATGAGCTCCTTGCCCAATGCTGTGGCGATTTGCAGACCGCTGGGTCCCATCACGATCGTGGAAGCTCCGGGATCGTATAAGGCTCTTATACGAAAGCCCTCAATCTCCACGAGAAGCCACCAACGACTCTCATCCTCTGGTTTATAGGATGAGGTTGGTCTGCTTGCTACTTGGGACCGTTCCTCCTTTTGAGGCCCATTTCCGCTCCTCTCTGGACCATACTCTCGGTTGGAGCGGGTCTGTCCCGAACTCACCTGGGACAGCGGGGACTCAAGCTCTTGCCTCGCGGTTTTCGTCCCGGTTAACCGCTCCCTTTGGCGTTTCCCGAGCACACCGGACAGTACCTGAGGGAATATCCAATTTTCCCGCAGCCTTTGCAGGTAAGAGGCTTAGTCGGATCGAACGTCGAGCCCATTCGGTTTTTCGGCTGTTCCTTTCCTTTTTCCCTTGGTGGACTAGCACTCTTCTTCTCCTGCCGGTGTCCGAAGCTCTTGCTTGGGCCATTAGGTCTGCCAGACCTCCTATTCTTCGGAGATCGGTTGGCAGGCGAGCCTTTCTTTGGAGAGCCAGACCTTGGGCTTCTCCTACGGGACTGTCGGGTCGTCGACGTCAATTGGGAGACGATGGGCCGCAGCACATCCTCCAGCATCTTTGCGATGCGGTCGACGACGTCTGGCTCGCTTGGCTGGGCTTACCTCAGCGGCCGCTACCTTAGCCTTCGGCGAACCTTTTTTCCGCTTCGCCTTATACGCCATCTCAGGAAGCAGAGACCCTTCCTCCGTAGGTGGTGGACGATATACTTTTCCACCTTCTATCGTCTGCTCCGCTTCCGTGGCGAGGTCCAGCATTTGTTCAATTGAGCTCACTTCCGCTCTCTTGAACAGCCGTTGAAGCTGTGGCAGCATGTTCCGATACAAATGATCGAGCTGCTGCGCTTCAGTCGGCGTAGGGACTATCTTTCGCATTATTGCGGTAGAGCACGTCATATAGTCCCTGACCGGTTCATCGGGACCTTGAGTCCGTGCATTGGACCCGGCGATGATCCTCTGCTGCAAACGTTGGCTCATTCCGTACCAACGTTTAGCCGAAGTCACAAAATCCTGCCAGGAGTGCCACTTGTGTTTCTCGTTCTGGTACCACGTGGCGGCAGTGTCTGTCAGAAGTTCCGAGAGTGACGGCAATAACTCGTCCTCTGACAGGTTGGCCAGGATCCTGCAATCCTCGATCCTGGTTAGGAAGGCGTCGATGCTCTGGCTCTTGTCGCCAGAGAACTTGACCTGCCACTTCCTAACAATGCCGCCGACGTCCCGAGGTGTCTCAACCGATCCTTGTTCGGCGAGCTGCGCGCTTGAGGAATCCTCTGGGATTCGCGCGCATTCCCCCCCTTCCAAGCTCCATCAGGCTTAGACTGAGGGGCGCTTGTGCGTTGTTGCTCGCCATTTACTTGCGCCTCACATATCTCGCTCACATCAGGACCATAACACGTATATGTGTCCTGAAATTGCACATGGTGAGATTGGTTGGCACCGTCCAATCTCGTGCTGTGAGCGGTTTGAGTGCGCTCGGACATCAGCTTATCTACGTTTACAGTAAGGTCATTCACTTTTTTGATAAGCTGCACCAAGGTCTGGGAGAACGATTGAGGGATTTTAAAAATGTTTCCCTCTTCAGAGACCAATGACAGCCATTCTTCCTCTCGTTCGGGTTGAGGCTCTGTGTTGGTCGCGGCTGACGTTGTTTCATCTAGCTCGACGTCATGGAAATCCTGCACCGTCCTGTGCAGGTTGTCTTTAACCGCCGCGTTCTCCCGCAGTACCAGATACACTTTTTGATCTGGGCTAGGTTCATCAGACTCCTCGTCTTGATGTTCACCTAGCATCTGCAGCCACCTATTTCTCCGTAGGAGACGGCTGCGAACTGCTGTGGCTTCATCTTCCTCCTGGTTAAACTCCTGGGCCGAATAATTTCCTAATAGCCACTGGAGGAGTCGCTCAGCTTTCCTATGAACCGAGCCTGCCGATTTTAGGTTCAAGGCGTCCAGGTGTAATTCAATTTGCTCCCTGGTGAGCGTCTCGATCCATGCATCGATTTGACTATCGACGTCTTTCTGCTGAGCGGCTTTCTTCAGTTGTAGCGTCGTTTATATGTTTAACAGTAATAAGCCTCGCTGGCTTGACGCACTATGTGTGTGCAAGGTTATATGCTGTCGAATATTTAACTTTGGCGTTACTTGCCAAATGTCCAATCCGCGTAACTGGGTTTTGCTTCTACCTAACCTAACTGCTAAAGCACAAAACCGGATGCCAAAAGTAAGTCCTGTCTTACTTTGATCAGGAAGCACTACAGAGTTTAAATTATTTTTAACAAATTTGCTATTAAATTTTACAATATACTACTGCCTGGCTCTTACCTTGCGCTAACTTAACGGTACTATATAATAAATAATAAATAAATCAATAAATAAATAAATTAAATAATTAAAGTTACCGCGCGCTTGACCTCTTACAAAAATATAACCTATAATACAATTTGTAAAGGTCTGAGCCAGGTTATAAGCTTCCTGTTTTGTGCTAGCAAAAACCAGTTAAACCTTGCATACACTTACAAACAATTTATTTAGACCGATTAATTGCCACCAGGTTATGTCGCGCTGTGTCGCGTTATTTCGTTCCTCTAGGTGGCGCTAGTTACTTGGTTTAGTCCAAACTACCCAATTTCCAAGTAACGTTGGTCGGTCTATCGATTCCGTTCGAAAACCCACCAAATTTCCTATTTGTGCGACCTTTTTCTAGTGGCGCCACCTATGTTCGACCAGGAACCAATTTCCTGTGTCTACTACTAAGTAATCGAGACGAGAAAAAAAAATATTTTATTTGTTAAAAAAAAATTTTCAATTGTTTATAACAATTCTATTTGTTAATAAACAAATCCCGCCTCGAGGGGGAACGAAAGAGTACCGAAATATACTTCACAATTTCGAAACGCGACTGCTGACCTCGTTATTGTTCGCGAGTTATCCAATTGTTAATTAACAATATTATTAACAATTGAACAACTATATCGTGCTTGTTGATTTTTCCGATGTCCTGTATCCAAAATCCACACGTATTGGGCGCCAGTTGTAACGGGGTGGGTACTGGGGATATGTAAGGCCCACGGTTAGGCCCAATCTGTCCCAACATACCAACCTTAAGTGTGCAGTCCCACGATGCGGCCGGGAATCCCTTTGATTCCCGTGCAATGCCGTTAACAACGTCAAACACCTCGTTTGACTTAGATACCGTGTGTTGGGCCCTATGCCCAAAATTGCCAACTAGAATAAACACCGGAGAGGGCGGTATTCGTAGGATAGGACGCTAACCGGTAAAACACTATCAACAATCGATATTATTGTTAATCGGCGAGAAAGATTGTCTCGCCGAGTCAATTTAATAAATTAACAATTAAATAATAATAAATTAAGAATAAATTAACGTTAACAATTGACGGGAAGTCGTACCGATGACTATCCCCGAGGTCAGCGCGAAAAGTATCAGTTAAAATATATTTAACTGTCGATTACGAGCAACCGATCCGGATATGATCGGCTGCTTAACCTGATGGCATACGTCACACCATGTGACGTATGTATCTCTGACGTAGAGAGCTTTGACGTAGAAGCTTCCTACGTCACGCACGCCTTCTCTCGTGAAGTGGCTCCCGCGAACCACCGACCTGTCTATCCGTGCGGGTATTTTTCACGAGAGTGGGGAAAGGAGGAACGCTTCCTCACCTGGACCGTACCAGGTAAATCGGAACGCTAAATATTAAGTAGACACGCTGGTCTAAATGTGGTGCACCACTTACCGCTTCTCTAAATATCGCGTCTCGGCGGGAAACGACTGGGTAAAGGAGAGATAGCTCGTCCTCGTGCTTATCTCTCTCTCTCACTCCAACGGTCGGGAAAGCGGCCGACTCTTGGCTTCCTTCCTTCTGCCTTTCTCGGGGCCGTGCTGCTCCGCACGCCGACGTGGAGGTTGGTGGGGAGAAAAACCTCACACCCACACACGAAATGCACCAGTCTTTAATCACTTTTTACCGTCTTAAAGTATATTCGGCAGTTGTCAACACCTTGTTGTTGCCGATCGCGCGCGAATAATAGAACTCTCTCGGTACTCTGCTGGGCGTGCACGATTCTCGTGCGCGTTCCTTGCGCGCGCATCAATCTCGATACTCTTTTCAGTTACTCACCTGATCGGTAACTCGCTTACCGTTATAATAAAAATTATAATTCTTTAAACAATGAGAATATAATAAGTAATACGCTAAAATGGGAAAATGTTCAACAAGAGATTGACATTACCGACGTCGAAGTAAACGATAAAATTACAACGTGTAATCAAATAAATGATTTACAAAAATTAAAATTAATAAATGTTTTGAAGGAATGTCGTCACGTATTTCAAAATAGTCCACGTTTATTACAAGATTTTAAGTATAAATTAATATTAAAAAATAATTATGAATATTATAAAAAACCGTATCCTATTCCAATTAAATACCGAGATAAAGTAAAAATTGAAGTAGATAGAATGTTAGAACAAAGAATTATAAGCAGATCTAATAGCAATTTTATAAATCCATGTGTAATTGTACCTAAAAAAGATGGGTCTATAAGAATTTGTTTAGATGCGAGAAATTTAAATTTAAATTTGAAAAACGATTATGAATCACCACCGGGAATAGAGCAAGTATTAACACGGTGCAAAAATCATTCGTGGATGTCTAGTTTTGGTATGATGTCTAGTTTTTTGCAAATTCCTTTAATGGAAGAGAGTAAAAAATATACCGCTTTTATTTGCGATAATCATGTAAATGAATATAATGTAGTTCCTTTTGGAAAAATATTAGTAGTGCAGCACTTTTGCGTGGTTTAAATAAAATAATAATGGGCTTAGATGATTTTTTATTAACGTTTGTAGATGATTAGTTTTTTCAAAATCATTTGAGGATCATTTAGTATATTTACAAATATTATTCCACAGATTGAATAAAGCTAATTTGAGATTAAATTTTAAGAAGTCGAATTTGTCCAAAAAGAAATTCAATTTTTGGGTAATATTGTGTGACAAGGTGATTTAACACCTGTCGCAAAAAGGTAAAAAGAGATAATAAAAAGGCATTAGCGTAGCTTTTCCCCCTTAGTAAATCCACCTACCCGGATACCGTACACACACGCATACCTACTGTAAGCTACCCAGTACCCTAACTACCATGAATAAAAACTCCACATCCCATCCCCGGTTCCCAGTAATCCAGCACCAGGACAATCCAACGAAGAAGTAGCTAGCTGAATGATCTGCATCAGGTGCAAAACCTCAGCAGTGACAGCAGGTATCCTTGGAAAACCATCGCCCACTGGAACCTCGTGCAGAATTCCTGTGAAGATGATAATAAATGAGACAAAGCACATTATTAGGGAAAAGGATAACCAGGAAGGAGAAGATAGGACAGCAACATAGGAAGAAATTATTGTCAAAAGGAGTTGAGAGGTTAGGGGAGCACTAACCTTCCCAACTATAAATTAACTAAACAAGTAATAATAAACTCTTACGGCTTAACGACTTACCTGTAACCATTCCTCGGGAGCTCCAGGTCAATCCCACGGCAGGCCAGCGTCGGAGGAGATCCACTACGTCGGCAGCAGTCCGTTGAATCGTCTTCTTGACAGCTAGAAGAGAGACGCAGTCGTACGAGAACGGCTGATCGCACGGACGAACTCTCGACTCGTACCGATAGCAGCGCAAGGCGCATGCGCGCACGGACGAGACGAGCCGAGTGCCGACGGAGAACAGTTATTGCGATTCATTATCTGATCTTGGTGTGTGAGCAGAGCGTGGTAAGCGATTAGAAAATTTATCAATCGGCTGCAGTTTCGAAAGGTGAGTACGTATGGTGCATTTTCCCCTTTCCTTTTATCGGTCGCGAATTCCCGGTCTGCCCGCGTGTGTGTGCGCGTATATAGTCTCCGCCATCTTAATGTTAACTCTCTCCCGCGTTTCCCCTCTTACCCCTGCGCTACGCTAAGCGATCGCGTTAGAGTAATCGAATATCTGCTAGGTTAACAATCGACTGGTGCCCGAATTCGATTGCAAATCAATTGTTTTTTATAAGCTCCCCGCGTATTTATTTGATTAGTCCCGCACCCTGATCCCCAGTGCGGCGTGACAAATGGCGCCCAACGTGGTTTAGTTAACGGGATCATATAGTTTTTTTTTGTAGTTGAAAATTAATTAAATTAAATTTAATTAAATTTTCTTTTTATTGATTAACTCAAAATTATTGTGTGAGTAATTTTGAAATTATTGAAATTCTTTTTCTGTGTACGAAAATTAAAGCTGACAGAAACAATTGATAAATTATATTAAAAAAAAATAATAACTACTAAGTATTGGACCAGTACTGAACACCAATACTTCATCGAAATTTTTCTTTTTGCGGAGAAAATTGAAAATAGGCCGCGATAAGTAATTATATGTACGTGTATTAGTATATATAAATTGTATATACATATAGAACAGCGTGACTGCGTTTGTGCAAAGTAGTCCGCCATCTTTTCCCCCCGAAAAATTGTACAATACACACATCTGGAAGAATATTCATTTTTTTGTTCTTATGGAAAGCAATTTAATTACAATTAAATAAGTATAGAATTAATTATTTATAATAATTTTTCGGTTTATAAAATTTGAAAAATATATTCGTTTTCTATTAAATTGAATAATTTGGACGCGGAAACAATTTAATTAGTCATTAAATAAAAGTTATAAATGAATCATAATACATAAATTTTGGATTATTTATTAACAGCGCTAACAATAATTAAAATATTGCTGTCTATTGCTGTATATTCTGCTTTTATTATAATATTGATTTGGCTATTTGTATATATTTTTTTTATGTGTAAATTGCAAACTGGATTGTTTTTTTATTCCCCGTAATACCCAAAATTAACCTTATTAGTTATTCCCCTAACAAAAAAAAAATTTTGGAAAGTTATTTTTTGAACAAACTAAGAGATTTGGTTTCATTAAAATTTATTTGGATTGTGTTGCAAGTTTAATTTACAAATTTATTTGTTTTTTTCCCTCCAAAAAACCGCCGTCACTCTCTTACTCGACGCACGCGGTCAGCATCTCTCTATCTCTCTCGGTTTCGCGCGCGTACGCGATGATCGGTGCCGTCGACAGTTTGCCGATATTCTTACGGTGTCGCCACGGGACGGTGTATCCGATTGATATACACGTGCTACCATAATGTCGTCAGCTGCGTCTCTCGTACCTTCATACTCGTAACCAGTCTGTCCGGTGCTATGTGTCATCGTTAACCGCTAATCCTTCCCTTGTATCCATCATCCACAACAAACCGAAATATTCCCTATTATGCTCGCATAAACTCTCATTCACGATTTCCCGGTAATGATAGTGGCTCGGGCCGGTATATACAAACTACCGCAGTCCTAACCTTCACCTGTCACTTCTCTACATCCATCTCTCTCACACCTTCTCATCTCTATCATTTAACACTTCCTTCTTTTCTTAAATAATTAAATGAGGCTTGCCTCACATAGTATTTATAAAATTCTCATCTATTTCCACATAATATCTGTCCTTACTAATAATTATATTAATTAGTAAATTTTGCAACGGGCCTAATATAAACTCGAAACACAAAAATACATTTATTTTTTGCCTAACCTGAAATAAATGTATTAGGTGGAAGAATCTGGGGTAACTAAAGAATTAAACAAATAATTCTTTCTCATCCCAGTTTAACCTCCAAATTAAATAAATTTGATAAATTAGGATAATGAATTAATGCTTACAAAGTTTTGGGAAAACATGGAATTAATCAAATAATTCCAGATTATCCTATTTTACTTTGTATTAAGGGTTTTTAGGAATGCGAGATAACTTGGGAAGAATTGAAATTAATCCTATAATTCCATATCATCCAAGTTACTTCTTTGATTACGGAAAGTGGAAGAGCTTTGGGAAAACATTAAATCAAACAAATGATTTCATATTATCCAAAACTAGCTTCCTTTTATGACATGGTTATGAGGTATTTGGTAAGGTGAAATGAGCAAATCGCTAGAGCTTTTTAAATTTTAAAATATATTATATTAGACAAACGCGGTCCGACCTGTTAAGTCGCCCGCGAACTCTAGATTATCTATATGATGAGTTTGGTAGAAGGGATCGACTTCCCATTTTTTCCACTTTTCTACCTGGATCCTTGTAACTTGGTTTCCCTTTCTCCTTCCACGTGTTTGTATTTTTCTTGATGTCGTCTACCTTATTCTTTCTGTATATTTCTGCCTTAGTTCTTTCGCTAAATTTATTAAAACGTCTTTTCTTATATTCTACTTTATATTCATTAAATTATTAACAATTATAATAATATTATTTATAACAATCATTTATACTCTCTTGCCTTTGCTTGACAGAATTTATTTGTTTTGAATTAATTATGTAATTATCTCCTTTTACTTAATAATTTTATTGTATAATCCATTTCTATATATTTTAAATATAATGTAAAATTTAACTATATACATTTTATATTTTTATAAACCTTATAAATTATTAACTTTACTATTTCTTATCGTATTGACTCCATATTTTTGGCAAAAGTAGCAAAAAACATAAAAATTTCAATAAAATTATAAATTGTACCAATTTTGATTATTTAATTATTTAAATGATTGATTAAAACTACCGAGAGTTGAATTTGAACCCCGATCTCTCGGACCGAACGCTAACGCTCTACCGCTTGAGCCATTGTTCAATGCGACTGGATATTGACTATATGTCTACATATAGTCAGGCCCGTGACATCACCCCCCTTTAAATTTGTGAAACATAAATGGAACGCAAATTTACAAAAAAAAACTTTATCGCTTATAGCACCTTTTACCCCCCTTTAAATTTGTGTTACATTGTTTCAATTTAAATAAACTCATACAATAATTTTCCAATTTTAACTTTTTACATTATTTAAATAAATTCTAACTCGCATCAAAATCAAAACAAATTAAATTCTTTTGAAATGCATAATTCGTAATTAGTATTCTATCAATCATACCATGGTATTCAATTTCGCTGGGCCATGAAAATGTCAAATTCTTCTACAGACATACGAGGGTGACATAAATTTTCCCATAATTTTTCTAAATCCTCCATAACTGCTGGTGCTTCCAAGGTCTCAATTTTATGATTCTCCTTTTTTCCAAACATTTAATTTTCTTCTCCGCCTTTTCTATTTCTTCATTTAAAAATTTTCTGGAGGTTTGCGTTTATTTTGTTTTATCTTGGTTTTTCTTTTAATTGTTTGTATATGTCTTCCTTCCACTGGTTTAGGTTTTTCTGACATTGCCCATTTATTTTTTCTATAAAGAATTTTCATACCCTCTTCTGTATGTCTATACCATTTTACTCCTTTGTCTTGCTCCTCTGTATTTGAGGTTTCCGTAGCTGCTTCACAGGAGGTGATCACACCCGTAACTTGAGCAAAATCTGGCATTTTGTTCTCGCAGTATAGAAATTTTACAACCACTGAAATGAGTTTGACGTTCACCCCGTATTTATACCCTATTGTATGATTGACTGTATGTTTTTGTTTTCAATTTTACTTTAAATTCGCAACTCCTATATTTCTATACAAATACATCAACTTATTTTGATTTTATTTTGCTATCCATAACTTTATCTTATAATATTTAATAATAAACTCTTGTATTCTATTTTTTATTTATTTTTAATTGGAAATTTAGTGCATAACTTTATTGTACATTATTTTTATCTAATTCATTTTTAATTTCAGTTTCCGTATAATATGGTTTTAGATTATTTAAATGAAATTTTCCTCTTTCTGTTTGCATTTTTTCATCAAATAATAAGTATGTATCTGTTCCAAATTTATCTATTATCCTATATCGTCGGCTAAGTGGAAGAACAGTCTATCTCTGAACCAGCTTGGAAAACGCCCTATCTCGGAACTTGCTGCGAAAACGCCCAATCTCGGAACTCGCTTGGAAAACGCCCTATCTCGCGATCCGCTTGGAAAATGCCATATCTCACGCCTCGGTTGAAGAACGCCTTGAACTTTTGCAGTGGCACCACTGCGCAACTTAAAAATTCTAAGCTTAAAGATCTTATCCGTTCACTCAACTTTTTTTTTAACTTTTATTAACTTAAAACATTTTTTAAATTGCACACAGGTCGACTGATATAATAAGTACTCGATACATCGCCGCTGATAGACAGATAAAGTTAGAGAAATCTCTCTTTCTCTGAGGAGTCCCGATGACGCCTAAACAATTTTTTCCGACTTTTAAACACTTTACTAATTAATTTATTTTAATTAGAAAGACCGTATTTTTAAGTTGCGCAATGGTGCCACTACAAAATTTGAAAGCGAAAAATTTCATTTGAGATAGAGAATAATCCAGAATCATTAAATATATTTTCCTCGGACCAACATGTCCATAATAAACATGTGAATTTGTAATTAATTTTTTTATAATACTTTCTGGTATTACTATTTTATTTTCCATATGTATTATTTTACATACATAATGATTTATGATTTTAAATCTACTCAAATTCTCATTTCTGTCTATTTTATTTAAAATCTTTAGGCAAAATTCATCTTCATTTTGTAATTCTTCACAATTTTGAATCAATTCTTTATCAATTGAATGCTTTATTATTGCAGCTATAATAATTTCAGTATTTTTAATTTCAAACTGTCCATTTTCATTTATGCGACTTAAATAATCTGCAGCTACATTTTTCACACCCGGTACATATTCTAACTTAAAATCAATATCTTGGATCGATAAAATCCATCTAGTTAATCTAGAATTACCAAAACAACTTTCCTGCAAAAAACTTAATGCTTCATGGTCAGTTCTTATAATTAAATATTATGTTCCTCTTAAAAACATATCTAATTTATGAATAGACCATACAATTGCAAGTAATTCTTTCTCCGTTGTAATATAATTTTTTTCACTCGCCTTTAACGTTGGACTTATAAGGGTAACAATTCTTTCTTCGCCATATTCATCAACTTGAGAAAGAATACCAGCAATTGCTGCATCACTTGCATTCGTTGTTAAAATAAACGGTTAATTAAATATCAACAATTTTTAATATTATATTTTATTTAAATAAATTTTTTATCTTATTGAAAACTTCAAAATGTTCTTTCTCCCAAACAAATTTAACATATTTTTTAATAAATTTAATAGTGGTTCCGTTTCTTGGGCATAATTCTTTGCAAATTTTGAATAAAAATTGATAAATCCTAAAAAACCTTGCAATTCACGAACATTCCGCGGTACTTTAAAATTTTTTATATCTTTAATTTACGCCGCGTCCAAAGACTCTCGACCGTAGTTCACGGAGCTCTGTTTTGCACATTTCTTAAGGGGATGTCGGAGCTATAGCCTCCATCAAAAGCCGCTCGATCTCGCGGCTTCGAATGGCGCTGTAGTCAGGTGTCGATTTCTAAGATAAGCGTACTTAAAACATAAATTATAAATTTGACAGCTACATAGAGCTGTTGAAAAATACTTTCCCCCCAAGCTATGACTAAAATAAAGATAATTGTAATACTACTCTTGGCAGCAAATGTTTATTTTTTTAAAGAAATGTGAAATACGTCTGGTATTCATTGAGTCTATATCTGCCGTAATGCTACATGCAACGTATTTCACATTTCTTTAAAAAAATAAACATTTGCTGCCAAGAGTAGTATTACAATTACCTTTATTTTAGTCATAGCTAGGGGGGAAAGTATTTTTCAACAGCTCTATGTAGCTGTCAAATTTATAGTTTATGTTTTAAGTACGCTTATCGTAGAAATCGACACCTGACTACAGCGCCATTCGAAGCCGGGAGATCGAGCGGCTTTTGATGGAGGCTATAGCTCCGACATCCCCTTGAATATTTTGGCTTAGTGATATATCAAGTGATTTATCAAGTGATAAATAGCGCCAAATCGTCAAGTGATATATCACTCAATAAATCACCCGATAAGTCACTTGATAAATCACTCGATAATTCGCGTGATTAATCATACGATTACTTCGCCAGGGATTACTTAATTAATTACTAACTAGAGCTCAATTGTTTCTAATTAACTTAAAATTATTACAGACTTATTTTATAAACAGGTAAAAGAAAAGTTATTTCCGGGGGGGAAAAGAAAAAAAAGAAAATAGCCCGAGTGGAAATTTTAAAGTGTATATTAATGTACATAAATGTTTAAATATATACAAATATGTATAATAGTGTAAAAAACTGTACACTTTTGTGATAATTGGACAGGTAAATTAGAACATTTTACAAGATCTGTGCACCATTTATACACACTTGTACATTTTTTTACAGTTTTATATAATCTTTTACATTTATGTACAGAATCTATTGTATTATGTTTAAATGCTTATTTTTACATCTTTACACATTTTTGTACTTATCTAAACATTTCCGTACACTTATATACATTTTCTATAATATAGAAATACAATTTTTTTTTGTCTTCCAGTATCTACATTTATATGCACTAATATACACTTTTGTATATTTTTGTACTTTTTTAAACGTTTCCATACCTTTATACACATTTTGCATTATACTGGCGTAAAATAACACTTTAATTCTAAGATTTATATTTATGCATACTTATGTACACTTTTGAGCATATTTAAACCTTTTTTTTTTTGGAGGGGAAAAAACAAATAAATTTGTAAATTAAACTTGCAACACAATCCAAATAAATTTTAATGAAACCAAATCTCTTAGTTTGTTCAAAAAATAACTTTCCAAAATTTTTTTTTTGTTAGGGGAATAACTAATAAGGTTAATTTTGGGTATTACGGGGAGTATAGGTGAGAGCGGTGCGCCGGAGGGGGAACAACTACGAACGAATGAAAACGGAATTGGAAGGAAAATAGGTGGCGTTACGGACGATTATCGGTACGTCTACTACCACCGATATGGCGGATATGATAGAAAGGGAGAACAACTAGCTCCACTATTGGTAGCGGATAATGTGAATTTGAGAAGAAGGAAGAGACTCCTTCCCCAACCGCCGTATAGTACAGACGTGTTGCAAGAAAGCTAGCGAATAAGAAGCCATTTTGAGATCCTTTGAGATTGGAAAGGAAATGGTAATATTGAGGTGATTGAGAGGTTATTGGACGACCCGTTGTAGCGAGAGACACCCGAAACCTAGGGTTAGATATCCAGTCAAGAAAGACATAAATAATTCGTGAAAAGGAGAGTTTTCGACTTGCGGTGAGTGAGAAAGTACGGCGTTATTGTAAGGTATGAGAGTGTGAGAATAGGACGTTCCGTAAATATTGTAAAATAGAATAGCCGCGAGAAGATCGATAATGTAACCGATTTAGTATTCGGTACGAAGATTAGCGGTAGCGGTCAATCAAACCCGAATTTATTATTATATTTTCTTTAGCGTTTTGTGACGATTTACTGAATTAATTAGTAAGTAATATATTGAACGATAAATCAGCGGGATTTCTGAAAGCGTTTGTAATTATTGTATATTTAATTAATGATAATTAAAGTGTTGATAATTGTTATGTTGAATTGAAGAGATTGATTATAACCCGAGTAAAATATCCAATTTCCTACAACGTAGTTCCGTCATCTTTCCCGTGATGGCAACGTGGAGCCCGCGACCCTGAATAGGCTTGATGTTAGTTTTACCGATAACTGGCGCCTAATTAATTAAAAGTGTTACCGGATAATAATTATTAATTAGTTATTATTATTTATTTGTTGTAAGCCACAGTGCCATGTTGCACTACGGGAACGACTCGTCAAGAATCAAAAGTGCAACATCACAACTAATAATATAAGTAAGGAGATCTGAGAAGGATGAAAACAAATGGGTTCGTTAATTAATATTATTGGACAAAAAGGAATATAATAGAAATTCAATACTCTATTAATTGGGTACTAAATAAGGATAAAGAACAGGTGAAATTAGGGCTGTTAGGAATAATAAATTACTATAAATAGTTATTATTTAGTCAGGAATAAACAAAGTAAGGAGTGTTGTGTTAAGGAGAGAGAGGATTGATAAAAGGGGAGTAAATGTTAAATTAATAAATATAATTAATTGTTAAAAATATATAGTTATAAAAACACTTACGATCACACACAATAGTGTATACTTACAAGGAGAGGTCACACCCTCTGGAAAACGGATCCTTACCAAACTCTAGGATATAATTTCTACTATAAAATCACGCAGAAAGCCGGAGTTTTAGTGTCCAATGGCCATTTTTACGATAGATATAAGCAAATAATTAAAAATCTCGCCGAAAAAACCGTTGAGTTTGAATGCTTATAACTCAGAAACAATTAAAGATGTACTTATAAATTAAATGTTAAAAGAAAGCTGAGATCGAGTAGATACGTTTTAAAAAAAAGGAAGCTCAAATATTTTAATATGGTCAAAAGTTATGGGAGAAATAAGAATTAGACGAAATTTTATCGAAAATTTAAAGTTACAATTTAATGATTTTTTTAGCCCAAAATTTCGTCTAATTCTTATTTCTCCCATAACTCTTGACCATAGTAAAATATTTGAGCTTCCTTTTTTTTAAAACGTATCTACTCGATCTCAGCTTTATTTAAAATTTAGTTTATACGTACATCTTTAATTGTTTTTGAGTTATAAGCATTCAAACTCAACGGTTTTTTCGGCGAGATTTTTCATTATTTGCTTATAACTATCGTAAAAATGGCCATTGGACACTAAAACTCCGGCTTTCTGCATGATTTTATAGTAGAAATTATATCCTAGAGTTTGGTAAGGATCTGTTTTCCACAGGGTGTGACCTCTCCTTGTTAGTGCGATTCCTCTCCATAAAGCGATTGTTGACAGCGGTGACGGCGGAATCTCGCCGTGTACTTCGTCGCCTGCCAGGGTTACCATTTAGGGTTTTTCTGTCCTCTATTATCTAATGTAAATAAGGTCATACTGTGTGAGTGCAACAAAGAAAAAATACCTCTATCTGGCAACATTGTCGCCTGGAGAAGCTTTGGTCGGTGCTGGCGCGCACCTCCGTACGCGCACCACTCCGCGGTAGTACCCGGGTACTATTCCCGACGGTGGGGATCGCGCACACCCGAGGAAACGATCGCGAGACACGTTGTTTACGTGCTGCCCGCGCTCAGTTGTCGCCATCTTGAATCGATCTAGATTCAAGCGCGCGCAGACTGAACACGCGGTCCGTGCTCGTATCGATACGGGGATCGCGCGCATATAGTCTAGGGAATTCGGAACGCGGATAGTGGGGGAACACGTGTATAATAGTAAGGAGATAAATTTATATTCGAATTTCGCGCTGTTAACTAGAGAATAATATAGTGATCTATTGAACCAATCAATAGATGACTTTATTAGAAATAAGACTTCCGTATGGATAAATATATCAGCTTATTACGTTATATGACTGTAATTACCTTAAATACGGAAAGTCGAAATACCAGTTGGGCCAATGATAACTTATGCAGATTAGTTGTCATTTTTATCTATAGTGGGATAAATATGGGCAGCTTTATTACACTTGTGACGGATACGGAAGGGTTGGAGAATTATAATATTGCCAGATCCCTCGCAGGTAACGAGAGAGAGAACAGATAAGGATATTAGGAGATTGAGGGAGATAGAAAATCGGGGAAGAAGTCTGGCGTGGTTCGGAAAACGGATCCTCGCCATTCTGATTCTATCGATCATTTAGACAGTATTGTTTTTCATTATTTTTTGCTTCTGAGATGTGTTGTGAGTGTTATTATAAAGGAGGATTCATTTTTCGTATAAGGAGGATTAAGGAGTATTAATAGATTTATCCCGAGAATAAGGAGGAGTAGTTATTCAATATATATATATATATGTATCCAAACGGAATAGTATTGGATATTATTATTACTATTATATAGATTATTATATTTATTTTATTACATCGTATTGGTGAGTTATTTGTAATTATTAATATAATAAATAATATTATTAGTGGGGACGATAGGAAGTAATTCAGTTCGCGTTTTATTAATAAATTAAATTATTTATTTAATTAATTTAAAATCGAAGTTCTCTCTCTCTCGTGGTTAGTGGTGCTACAGGATCTACTCTTAGATCCCGTAATGAAATATTATAGATCGACATTTTCTTTAGGAGTGTTCATATTCGTTATCGCGGTTTGATAGATATCCGGATCTATTTTATTTTTATTCAACGGGACTTCCTCTGGGTGAATCCACCGGGTAATAAGGACGAATAAATTATTATTATTTTTCGATGATGTCTGGCTCCGGAAATAATTTTATTTAAATCATTTTTTTTTTATATAGAATTATAAACTAGCATCACAACCTACACGTAGGGGATACGATCCAATGTGCACTAAAATCATACTTTAGAGCAAAAACTGCCACCTCTTTCGGTAAAACACAATTCTTGTTATCTTTAAAACACTGAATATCAATCACGAAATCCATAATGTTATAACTGACTCGTACAGACGACGACTGCGTTATTGCTCCAGAAAATGTCCTTCTCTCTCATCATCACCATCATCATCGTCTCGTTTAGTAATAGCAGTAGCGGGAGTGTACAAGAATATTGTTGTTTACAAATCAATTCTTCAAATTAGCCACTATAATCAATTATAACCTGTCTCGACAAGTCAATCTCCATCAAATTTTCATATTCTACATAAATTACACAATTTACGGCAGTAGAAAGCGGGTCGTCAAATCTCACATCTATTCTCACGCTATCATTTCTTACTAAATTCCAATGCGAAGTATCATTTGCCGATAAATCTGCCGTCAAGTCAAACGCAAACAGGTAGTAACCGTTTGCATAAGCTTCACGACTAATGGAATTTCCAAAATTCAAAAAATGTACAAGTGTCCCCGAAAATAGAGTATGATACGCCTCGACGTACATTTGACTGTTTTTAAAGTCTGGCTGTAGCGGTTTCGACAATACCTGCACACCGTCCACATGCAAGCACAAGAAATTAATGTTAAAGCTTTTAAAATTAAATGGATTGAAATTCTTGTCGCCACTGTACGCCTTATTCTCGACAAAACCAATGATGATTCTCTTTGGTAGCTGGCCCAAAATAACATTATCTATTGTCTCTCCGTGTATACCGTTATCCAGCGTTATAGCTTTAACCTCCACACGTCTAAGTGGATATTTTGCTGTCGTTTTAGTCAATGCCCTCTCGTGGGCAAGTGAAACACTTGGATTAATTTTGAAACGACGAGCAAGTAGCGTTGCCTCAGTGATGTTCACCGTAAATTCACCGTTAGGATCCATAAGACAGAAGTTGTCGCGCGAGCGTACAAGATGCACTCTAACCTACACGCCACCTAGTAATAACCTGCTTTGATTAGAGACATCGCAGTGTAAATGACCCAACAAATCTACTTTGCCGGCTATCATAACCTTTCGTCGATTTAATAGACCCTCGTTACCATCTGATGAATCGTTCATTCTGCCAGGTGTATCATCGTACCACAAAATACTCGTAAAATGTGACTTTTTTGCTGTAGGTCCGTAGAGTGTCAATGTACGATCTGTACGCGTAGGCGTTGTTTGGCGGTGAAACGGGCTTCTGATTAAACAATACATCAATTGATTAAATAGAGAGTGTAATTTAACTTGATTAAATGGAGAGTGCATAAAATTATTTATAGGTCCGCATGAAGCTTCGTCGCTCGGTTTCCCCACAGGCGTAATGTTAACACGCAAGCTGGGCATTGTGTGCGATAAATCCAAGTATTCGGTAGTATCGGGAATTGAAAATTCTATAGGCAACTGATCGGCCAAAGACGAAATTGGTTTGTATTGCACCCAATACGAACTCTCGGTCGCCGTCTGTGTCAACGGAATATCAAAGACGGACAGTTCCGTCTTCGTAGACTCGCACGAGTGACTATGTAAAAAAAGCCATTTTTGTTACGATTCAAATATATCTCTTGCTGTACGGATGTTTGCCGTCTTCTTCTGCTTCTTTATCTTCGTCTTCTTCTTCTTCTTCTTCTTCTTACGGTTCTCACTACTAGTACTACTGTTTCCGTCTGTGTACACTCCAACTGATTAAGGTATTTGTACTTTACGTTTCCTCTTATATTCTATTTCCCCCTCTTCTTCTTGTCTATCAGCTGACGGTGGACCATCAACAATCTTGTCCAATGCGTTTTGAAACTTTTGAGGTTATTCCCCCTCTTTTACCCGGTGACAAAAAGCATTTTTGATTGGTAGTCTGTCGATAGTAACGTCACCAGCAAATCGTCCACCTGCACGAATGGCCTCCTTACGGACAGCTACACTACCACGTTTTATCATAAGCATGGCACGTCGACTTAAACCATTTAAAAAGCTGCCCACACCACCACCACCACTTTTCATTTTAGTGAATGTGTTGACTTCCTCCTCCTCCCCTTGACCGCCAAACAATTCGTCAAAATCTGACATTTTTTAGCCTGTGCGTTTGAAATGAAGTATCACGGTCAACGTTCCGTAGTCAAATGGTACAGATTCACCCTGTTCATTTCTTATATCAAACTCAATTGTTTGGAAGGACGAGGAGAGTAGTGGTAGATACATAACCGGTGCGAAACCTCTTCTCTCGGTCGCACCGTACGTATAATTTTGCAAATGTAACGGTACAACTCGCAGGAGTCGTGAGTTTGTGTCACCCGTGACATATGGCTGGCAGATACTGCTATATACCATCAAAACATTTGGCACTCTAATTTAAAGAAGATCTAATTTAAAGAAATTATTTAGTTGTTTTAAAAGATCTTTATTTCATTCAATCAATTTGATTTACCCGATAGTAATAAAATATTCTTTTAATTTGAGAATATTTAGCAATTATATTAATAATTAAATTATTTGCTTTAATGTAATCTTTCTTAAAATTAAATTAGTATTTTTTATTTCTTCTTTTTCTTGTGTAAATCTTATTAAAGATTTGATTATTTTAATAAAACGTTTACTTTATTTAATTCGAATATACGTTTTGTAAAGGTAAGCTACATACTCTTAAGCGTATAAAGCTATACCTTATAACGAGCGCGAGTGACGATCGGAAAATCTCGTAGATGATCGGGAAAGCCCGCGCGCAAGCCGCGTAAGGGCTAACAATGGTCCGACGCACAAGCTTGCTGAGGAGAGTATATCGAGAGTTTATGCGAGTTATCGTATATAGACACGTCGCCGGTAACGCCTTCCTTGCCAATTCGTGGCAAGAGTGAAAAATCGTAGTTACGGATTCTTGCCCAGGTTCTGGAGTTCACATCGCGAAGAGTGTGTGAATTTGTGGAATGAGCGTGCTGGTGTCCAGTACACGGCTTCCACGACTCCCTAGGAACCTGCGAGAACGGCGAAGTTGCCGCGCGCGAGAGCCCGACAGAGAGGGGGAAACTAGCGAAACCAAACGCATCGACGGGAAGAATAAAGGTACGTGGTGCACTACTCGCGAGCCGCCAAAGCCGTAAAGACTCTTTCTTTACGGCTATATCTTTTAGCTAGGGATCGGCGGATCTCGACCGCGCGCGACGGCGAAGAAGCCAACGGGCGATCGTGTACCGTGCGGGAGAGAGTAAGTGCGAGTAACCCCGGTGGTTACACCTCGTCGCGAGACCTCATGCGGCCTATACGACCTTTGTAGTTTCATTGTTCCTTCTCTTTATTCTTTGTTAAACTAAGTTTATGTTTCTTTTAAGTAAATAAAATTCATATGTAATTAATAACCGAGTACAAGTTTAATCATTAATTACCGGCGTATGTTATTCCCGTTATCTAGAATACCGCCCTCTCCGTTTCAGGAGCAGCCGAGATAAAGTTACCGCGAATTTATTCCTTTTATTCGCGGTCACAACGTTATAGCTGTACAAAGACGCGAGATCGGCAAGTGATCTCGCGGTTGTTAACGGACATCGATTTTGTTAAATCAAATAAAGTACGTTTGTTGAATGAAATAATCGTTTCCTCAAATCAAGTAAATGGTTGCTAGAATTGCTGCTCTATTTAGGTAAGTAAAAAAATATTAATTAATTGAAGTTATTGAAATAAATACCTTGGTTTCATTAAATTAAATAAATCAGTTATTCAATTTCATTTACACAAGAAAAAAGCAGTTGATTCGGTGTACATAATGAAGAATGCCCGCGTAAAAGGAATTACATGTAATACACATATAGAAAACGTGTGTGCGACATGTTGTTTAAAACATGTATCATGCATGTATCTTGTGACTGAATCCCATATTAGAAATCCACGTACATTCGTGTTTGGTTCGTGTAGGGTTGATGTTTTATACATGTGATATCTGCCAAATATATAACGAATATGTATATTATAAGCGTGTGGATGTAGCTTATGTGTAGATATTATAAATATTTAGTGTATCTGAGATGTTTATAGAGTGCACTCCACAAATATCTCAGGTACACTAAATATATTTACAATATCTACATGGAAGCTACACATAGGCGACACGTACAAAATGTAGAAATTTTCATATGGTACATGTAGGCTTCGTGTATCTGAATACATGTAGTGTACATGTTGATTACATGTGTGACATGAAATCATTTTTTTACGGTAATTGATAGATTGCTGCGTCTTTTAATCTTATACAATGCAGCATTTTCTTGCACAGCCCCTACTTAAAAAGAACGTTTATAAAAATATTTTTTGAATCTTTTGTACTTAGAATCATTTATCTAATATAAGTTAAAATCATTTGTACGTGTAAAACATAAAAGTAAATTTATTAAACTATAGGTAACGTCCTCGACTAACTACATTCATGGTATTTCTGTGAATGTTTATAAATGTTTACAGATTTTTTTTATTCGTTATCAAATCTAAACGTATATTTTAATTAATTATTGTTTCGAATAATATAATTAAAATTAAAATGTAAGTCGCATATGAAATATAAGTGAAAATCATTTAATTCGTTGCAATAATGCCATAATAGTTATATTATACAAAATTATATATTACAATTCAAATTTATAAGAAAATGGAATATGACATTTACACTAAATGAAGAATTATTATTGTAAAAGTAATAGTTTTTAAATAATTATATCATTAATAGTTCATGCGACGTAGTTGTATACCATTAATGTTGCATTAATTGGCATTACCGCGCAAGCCCCGCAAAGTTGCCAGTCGTGTGTTCATGGCGATTTTTTCTTCCGAAAGTGGAAACCGGTCGTAATACCCGACTGGCGCAATGTCCCACTGGCGCATTGACACGGACCCTTTCAAAAAGATTAATTCTTTACAACACACCGTGCGCAAAAAGTATCCATTTTAGCTATATCTTACTTTCGTCGTAAAATCTATTTCGACACACTTGTATCGGAAAGTGTTATTTAAATATAGATTGCAAATTTGAATATTTCCAAAAAAGTTTTTAATTTAGACTATTTTCTTTAAAAATAATAGAAAATTATATTAAGGGGACAAGCCTGTGTTAAAATTTAGACAAAATAATTTATTATTAATAAATAATAATTTAATAATTAATAATTTCAACTTTAGCAAAATTACTTTAAAAAATATTTGTTTAATTTAAAAACGTTATTTTTTAGAATTTACTTAATTGTCTATGTAAGATTATATAACATCGAACCGTTCATTAAAAAAATTTACTTATTTGATTTTACAAAATCAAGTTTCTTAGTTTAAATAAAAATAATATTACTACACTGCGGATGTTTATGCAAAAACATAATAAAAGGGTAGGAGTAAATAATATAAATAATCGTATACACATTCACTTTTTAATCACTTTTTTAAGTGCATATCAAAAATTTGCAAATACTATGCAAATACTATGCAATTACTATGCAAATAATATGCAAAATATATGCAAAATATATGCACGATTACATGTTCGAATTATAAAGAAAATATACAAAAATTTTAACAATAATCGTAATAAAACAAAAAACCTGATAACAAATATATTAAAATAAATATTATTTTACATTTTAAGTGTCTATATTATAATTTAAATGACAGTACGTAATCACTGTTTTTTCAAGGCTAGGAAATCTATATTGTTGACGTTTTTCAGAAAGTATTAGCTTGTATGCTGAAAAAGACCTAATTATTTATTCGAACATGCTGTACAACGCACTTCCATTTCATTATAATTCAAATATTTGTCACCTATTGTATCAATCCAACTTTTAACTAATGCACATCTACTCTTTTTAACTTTTGGCATCGTCACTTTTCAAACAATTACTTTTCCGAATTGAGAAATGGTATGATATTTAGGAACGTATGGTTAACGACTGACAGAAGAATTCTATTCACGAAATATACAAAGGCTAATATAACAAACTTTAATCAAAAGGCGCGATAGCGCCTGCACGCAAGTATGCAGGCGCGTAAGCCCTTATTATACAGCTAACTAACCCCTCAGATTTTTTATATTTTCGTACATTTAAAATTATACTATCTATTTATGCAATTACAAATCTCACATCTATTTTTTATATAAGTTTTCACTTTACAATAAATCCGGTTTGAATTCATAAGTGCATAGTGGAGAAATTCGATGTTATTAAAGTTGCTTGCTGAATTCCGATTCTCGAATTTTTGCTATTTCCACTTTCTTTTTCATTCCATGGCAACAAAAAGAGATAGCGTCATAGGAGATGCGAAAGATAGAAAGAGACGAAATTTTTTCCATCCCGTGAGAGAACGCCTACAGAGGTAAAAACTGTTAGCAAGTTGTTTGAGAAGTGGCCGCAAAGAGATATATATATATATCTCTATAATATATAAATATTTCGCCGCCGCCGCCGTGTCTAAGAATTCAGCATTCAACATATATATATATATGTTTTATATATATATGTTATATATATATGTCATATATATATATGTTATATATATATATGTTATATCTCTCTATAATATATAAACATTTCGCCGCCGCCGCCGCCGCCGCCGCTGTGTCTAAGAATTCAGAATTCAACATATATATATGTCATTTATATGTTATATATATGTCATATATGATATATATATGTATGTCATATATATAAGTGTGTGTGTGTGCGTGTGTGTGTGCGTGTGTGTGTGTGTGTGTGAGTGTGTGTGTGTGTGTGTGTGTGTGTGTGTGTGTTTTTTTTTTTTTTTTTTTTTTTTTTTTTTTTCCGAAGAGGTGGAGAAATGCTTAATGCACCATGACTGGAGCCATGCGAGACTCCCCGTGTGTGGGACTCTCCTACCGAAGGATGTCGATAGGCATACCCACTAAAACTCCACCTCTTTTCTTACCTTTATTCCCCCGCGGAAACCGCCGCAAGGCATTACTTCGCGGGGGGAGGCACGGCTAGATTAGCCCACTACTGTTGCTATCGCAACTCCTGTCTCCTCTTCTCTTCTGATGAGACCCAGCCTGTCCACTACGGACGTACAGAGGGTCACTACCGCGTTCCATCCCTCCTGGGAGTCAAGCAGGCACGCCCCGATGCCCTCAGGGGTGAGGGGACCGCTCCAAGTGACTTGAAACTGGTCCCGTTCCTCCCTGAAACGAGGACACCATAAGAGGACGTGTTCCACGTCTTCGTCCACCCCTGGACAAGCCGGGCACTCTGCGCTGCCGTAGACCCCTATACGAAATAGGTAGCTACGGAAGCATCCGTGCCCGGTCAGCACCTGGGTAAGCTGGAAACTGACGAAGCCGTGTTTCCTGCTCGCCCACTCCTGGATCCGCGGGATTATGCGGTAGGTCCAGCGGCCGTCCCTGGCTGAGTCCCATCTCCGCTGCCACTCCTCTACGGTCCGCAATGACCATCGGTTATGGCAGCGATTCTCTTCTACGCGTCGCCCACCCTCACGGTGTCTTTCAGCTCTCTCGGCTGCCAGGAGGTCGAAGGGGGCGGTCCCCGCGATCACCGAGAGCGCAATGTCAGATACGGTTCGGTACGCCCGGGCCACCCTTAGCGCAGCTATCCTGCAGGCTCTCTGACACGGAGCACCAAAGCTCTTGTGCCTGTTCAGGGCATCAGCCCAGATAGGAGCTCCGTATAAAATTACGGAGCTCACCACCGAGGCAAGGAGAGACCTTCGCGGTTGCTGGGGTCCCCCGATGTTGGGCATGATGCCCGCCAGCGCACGGGCCACCCTTGCCGCCTTTGAGCCCGCGTTCGCGAGATGGTGTTTGAACGACAGCCGCGCGTCTAGTGTGACCCCTAAATACTTCAAGGTTTTCACCGACCGTATCCGTTCTTTACCTACCGTGAAGGTGGCGGTCCTCTCCTTTTTTGTGCGAGAGATGAGCACCGCCTCCGTTTTTTCCGCCGCCAGACTAAGTCCGTGGTCTCTCAACCAAGTGGCGACCACTTCTATAGAGACGTCTCCGAGATATTCGATCTCTTCGACACTCTTTGCGACCACCACTAGCGCCACGTCGTCTGCGAAAGCCACCATCGAGACACCCTCCGGAAGTTGCTGCCTAAGCAGGCCGTCATAGACAACGTTCCAGAGTAGGGGCCCAATGACCGAACCCTGCGGCACGCCTCCCGTGATGTTGTGGGAGTGCACACCGTCGTCGGTGTCGTAGAGCAGAGTACGGTCAGTCAGGTAACTCGAGGTGACCTCCCTGAGATAGAGTGGCACTTGGAAGTGCTGCAGGGACAGCATGATGTCGTCCCATCTGGCCGAGTTGAAGGCATTCCGGATGTCCAAGGTGATGATGGCACACATCCGCCTTGCACTCCGACCAGCATTGATGGCGTTTGTGGCTATGCCAACAACTCTGCCTACAGCATCCATGGTCGATCGACCCTTTCGGAAGCCGAACTGGTTGTCGGAGAGGTCTCCGGCCCGACCGATGGCCTCTGCAAGCCTGGC